>JAWHQI010000148.1:3480692-4932288 GCA_033032865.1 Dactylorhiza incarnata
TTCCTGCATTAGCTCATTTGGGTTTAGTATTTGAACCATCGTCTTTATCATTGTATACCTCACCTAAACCCAAGCCCCATTTAAAACCTAAAGTCCTATTGATTCACGCATTTGAGTCAACCCAGTGCCGTGGAGAGAATGTGACCGGGCAAGCCTATGGTCACCGACACCGATGGATTTCGGTGGAGTTTATCCGGCACCCCAATCTCGAGCAATGCTCATCTCAGCGTTTAGTTTACTTTCTCCGTATGCGTGACCGAATGATTCACCGTAGTTCACCATTTTGAGTAGTTGTAATATGCTTTTACTCTTTTAGAAATATATAAACTGTTTATATAATCAGAAATCTTCTCTACTGTTCTTCTTATGCACGTGAGTATGCGACTTCGCATGGTACTCTATATTGTAGTTTTAAGCCATCTACTTTTCTTTCCCCGTTCGCTTAGAATTTGTTTGCTCGGGACGCGCAAACAGGTAAGTCTGGGGGTGTGATGAGTCCCGATTATATACACATATATGGACTCATCTGGGCCGTTTATCTAGTCATTCCACTGCACTTTAGCCTCGTTTTAGCTTATATTTATTATCACTTGCTATGTGCACCTCTAGGCCCATTTTGGTGTGATTTCATGCTTTTCTTCTTTAGTAGTTTTCATGCTCCGTTAGGTGCCACTTTCAGTGGCTAGATTCGTGGTTATGCTGGAATAGGATTCGTGCAGGTGTTTCCGGTGCAATTCTGCACAGGAACATTGCGCACGATCACCGGTTCTATTGCGCACGACCACTGGTCGTGCGCCACTGATCGTGTGCACTTAACCTTTTTTTATGAGTTCTGTTTGGTGCAGTGCGCACGACCATCTACGATAGCGCGCACGACCACCGGTCGTGCGCCACTGTTCGTGCGCACTTATCATTAAATTTCTGAGTTCTGTTTCGTCTAATGCGCACGACCACCAACGATAGTGCGCACGACCACCGGTCGTGCGCCACTGGTCGTGCGAACATGTTATTTCACAATTTCTGTCTTTGCAGGTTCCGTCTAGGCAGAGCGCACGATCACAGGATTCTAGTGCGCACGACCACTGGTCGTGCGCCAATGACCGTGCGCACTATTTATTCCAGCGCCTATAAATTTCCCTGCTCGCGATTTTAGGTCGGACCCCGAATTTCAGCCGCCGTTTTCCGCCCGGTTCCGTCCAGATTCGCCCCTCCACCGTCGCCCACGATATGGAGGTGCTCCGGGCTTGCTCTTCACGCCAATCTTGAGCCGGAGTTTCCTCTCGGCCTCCTCCTTCATCCAAGAGCTCCAAAGGAAGACCTAGCCGCCATTACCATCAAGCAAGAGGAAGTTTGCAACCTCTACCGGATCGTGACACGAAGAAGACGGGTCCATTGGAGGGTCGTGACAGCTCTCTCTACCCCGGACGTAGTTGCGGACCGAGCTTGGACGCGGATTGACAACCCGGCGATTCCAACCGTGAATCTCCAACGAGCCTTCGGATTCGGTCGATTTCTTTCCTTGTTCTCTTCTTATTGATTGTTGTAATAGTTAGATCTTTTGTATTTTGATGAAGAACACTATAGACCTTGCTATTTAAAGTTATTTCATGTCTATATGAAGTACTCTTTTGTTTATTTGTGTGCTTGAGGTGCGCCACCATCCATCCTCCATCCCGCCGTCACGTTCGTGTGCCGCACTAACAATTGCTAGTGGCGTGCTTGTCGAAGAGGTGCTTGCGACCCTCATTCCGCTAGCCTACTCGTCCACCCGCCTACCGAAGCGTGGCATAGCGGCCCGTGTATTCCATCCCGCCTAACGAAGCAGCGCGCTCAAGGCCTGCATAGTTCGATCCGCTTGCCTACTCGTCCATCCGCCCTTACGAAGTAGTGCGTTCAAGGCCTACGTAGTCTTCCATCCCGCCGAGCGAAGCATTGCATAGCGGCATTGCATAGGAGTAGTTGTAGCTTTTTCTCTTTATTTTCCACAAACCAAATCAACCCCCGTGTCCGCAATTCATCCGACCCATAGGACTTCGATCTCAAGTCCTTCCTCGAACGTTAACTCCACCTTACTGTGTTCCTTGAGAGATTCGATACTTGGGGATTTACTTCCTCATATTATTACTTGACAACGACCGGTTCACTGCCGTTCGGATCGCAGTCTCGCTACCGCCTATAGCGGTGTACAGGATTTGCGCATCACTTACCCCCTTTGTGGCATAAAAAAATAAACTTTAAAAGATCACATGTCATGGGAATAAGAGGATAAAATTCATTATTCCCTAAAACATATGCACCCAAAATATTTGAAAAGATTATATGGCATGGAGTAAGAGGATAAAATTCATTACTCCTAAACCATATACATTTTGGGTTTTTATTAGAAGAGAAAAAAAAAGAAAAAAAAAAGAAAAAAAAAATATCATGATAAATTCCATTTCCTCCATTCAAAAATTTCTCTTCTTATGCCAAATTTTATGAAATCCCCCTTAGCCAATTATCATTGTTCTAGTTTTAGTAATTTACTTTTCCTTAAGATTCTTTTAAGATAGAGTTCTTATAATTTTAATTTAATTTAGTTTTATAATTTCTACAATTTTGTCTAACTACTTAATTTTCTTGAGAAGTTCTTGCCTAAGCATTTTTCCCTCTTTTCAAATCATCATCATATCCGAAGAGTCGATCGGGGACACTAACGCAGCAAATATGGATCATAATCTTAATCCTCCTAATCTTAACGAGCCAAATCCTAATGAGGACGCGCAACGGACCATGTCCTATTATGCGTGGCCGAATTTGGAAGGCACACAATCGAGTATTGTTCGCCCCACGGTAGCGAACAATAATTTTGAGATCAAGTCCAGCATCATACAAATGGTGCAACAATCGGTGACCTTTGATGGTCAACCAGACGAGGATCCAAATTCACATATCTCTTACTTTCTTGAAATTTGCGACACTTTTAAGATCAATAGCGTCACCGATGACGCCATTCGACTAGGTCTTTTTCCTCTTTCTTTGCGGTCTAAGGCCAAGCAGTGGCTGGGCTCCCTACCTAGGGGATCCATCACTACATGGGCCGAAATGGCGGAAAATTTTCTTAATAAATATTTCCCGCCTTCAAAGACCGCTAAATTGCACACGGATATTGCGTCATTCATGCAAATCGACTCGGAGACTCTCTATGACACATGGGAGCGCTTCAAGGAGCTTTTGCGTCGATGCCCTCACCACGCACTTGCCACTTGGCAACAAGTGCAAATATTTTATAATGGCTTAAATCTCCAAACGAGGCAAATGATTGATGCGGCCGCCGGGGGGACATTAAATAACAAAACCCCGATCGCCGCTCAAGATCTTTTCGAAGAGATGGCCACAAATGTGTATCAATGGAACATGCCCCGAGCGCGGCCTAATAAGCCGGCCGGAATTTTTGAAATAGACGCAAACGCAAATTTGGCTTTACAAGTTGAGCGCTTAACAAAGCAAATGGCGGAGATGTCTGCTTCCTCCGCCACTCCTCCTTGGGCTAATAATATTTTAATTAAAGAACATGTTGACTACATGGGAAATCCGCCTCGGCCTTCCTATAACCCCAACACCGCTCCGTATAACAACACATACAATGCGGGTTATAGGAATCATCCGAACTTCTCATGGAGCAACCAAGGAAATGCTCAGCGTCCTATGAATTTAAATCAACCTCCCCCTAATCAACTTCTTAACTTAACTCCGCCTCCAAATTTGATTTCTCAAAATTATAATCCACCCCGTTTTCCACCGCAATAGCAAAAACTCTCTCCGATTGAAGAGGTTTTTGCAAAATATGTTGCTACAAATGAAACGAACATCCGGAACCTTACCGGATCGATCAAAAATTTAGAGAATCAAGTGGGCCAACTCACAAAGATGATTTATGTGCGTCAACAAGGAGCACTACCGGAGAACACCGAGCAAAATCCAAAGGAGAGCGCGCACATGATTACACTCCGAAGCGGGAAGGAGGTGGTTCAAAAACAGGACGAACCCAAGGTAAATTCCTCTCCTCCTCCTCCTACTTTTAATTCATCTTCGATTTTGCCCGCTACGATAGCTCCGCACACTTCTATTTTAAATCTGCGCGCTCCTACTTCTAATATTTCGTATCCATCGAAATTTAAAAATGAAAGCGCCGAAAAAATTATAAAAAGTTTTTAGATGTTTTAAAACAAATCCATATTAATGTACCTTTCTGCGAGGCTATCTCACAAATGCCTAAATATGCGAAATATCTTAAGGAGTTGCTCTCCAATAAGAAAAAGTTAGAAGATATTTCACATATTTCTTTAAACGTAGAATGCTCCGCGGTTGTACTCAACAAATTGCCAAAAAAAGCAAATGACCCGGGACGGTTTTCCATCCCATGTCTATTTGGCAATTCGTTTGTAAAACACGCCTTAGCGGATCTTGGAGCAAGCATCAACCTTATGCCGTTTTCTTTGTTCAAAAAGCTAGGTCTAGGAAATCCAAGGCCCACTCGAATGAGTATTCAATTAGCGGATCGTTCTTTAAAATATCCGATAGGAATAGTGGAGGACGTGCTCGTCAAGGTTGACAAATTCATCTTCCCTGTGGATTTTGTCATTCTTGACATCGAAGAGGATGCCGAAGTACCCCTCATACTCGGCCGCCCCTTCCTTGCCACCTCCCGCGCTATTATCGACGTAAGTAACAGAAAGCTACTCCTACGGGTTGGAGACAATGAAGTTACTTTCGACATAAATTCCTCGATGCGGAACACGCTAGAAAATGACGATTCATGTTTTTACTTAGAAGAGTGTTGTGAGTTCGATTCATCCCTTAAGTTAGTTTCATCGGCGAGTAGTGATTCTGAGCCCGTAGAGCTCTTTTGTGATGAAGAAGAAGTTTCTCACCCCACACCAGCCGAACCATTATTTTTAGAAAAATTAAAAATCAAGACTTCTTATGAAGAACCACCCGTATTGGAGTTGAAACAACTCCCCCATCACCTTAAATACTTGTTTTTGGAAAAAGAATCTAAGCTACCTGTCATCATTTCATCCGATCTTAGCAACTCAGAAATTTCTGAGTTGACTATAGTCTTAAGAAAGCACGGCCACGCAATTGCGTGGCAATTATCGGACATTAAGGGTATAAACCCATCTTTCTGCACTCATAAAATATTTCTTGAAGAGCGCCTCCTTGCTCTCGAAAATATTAATTCATCGTCTACCCCCTGGTTTGCAGATCTGGCTAACTATTTGGTAGCCCGGGTCCTGCCAAAAGAATTCTCGAGTCAGCAAAAGAAGAAATTCTTTTATGATTTAAAGAATTACTTTTGGGAGGACCCCTTTTTATTCCGTGTATGCGCAGACCAGGTAGTAAGACGATGTGTCTCGAGTGAGGAAGGCCTTAAAATTTTACGTCATTGTCATGAGGGACCCACCGGAGGTCATTATCATTCAAACCGAACCGCGAGGAAGGCGCTGGAGGCGGGCTTTTATTGGCCCTCGCTCTTCAAAGATGCTCACACCCTTGTGAGTACTTGCGACAGCTGCCAGCGGTCGGGGAACATCTCTCGCCGGGATGAGATGCCCCAAAACATTTTCTTAGAATGCGAAATTTTTGACCTTTGGGGTATCGATTTTGTTGGTCCTCTCCCTCCATCTTTTTCAAATAAATATATTCTAGTGGCGGTCGACTACGTATCAAGGTGGGCGGAAGCGCAAGCTCTCACCACCAACGATGCGCGAGTCATCGTTAATTTCTTAAAAAAATTATTTTCTCAATTTGGCACGCCGCGCGTTATTTTGTGTGATCGGGGCACCCATTTTTGCAATACTCAATTTACAAAAATTTTAGCGAAATATGGTGTCACTCACAAATTATCCACCGCATATCACCCACAAACGAGCGGCCAAGTCGAAGTTGTTAATCGAGAATTAAAACGGATTTTAGAAAAAATAGTTTCTATCAATCGGAAGGATTGGGCAATAAAGCTCGATGACGCGCTATGGGCCTATCGAACGGTGTACAAGACTGTTATCGGTTATACACCGTATCGAATGGTTTATGGCAAGGCTTGCCACCTTCCGGTCGAATTAGAACACCGTGCATTTTGGGCGCTTAAATTTTTAAACCTCGATTCCACTCTAGCAGGAGAACAAAGAAAATTCCAAATGAACGAATTAGATGAGTGGCGAGCGAATGCGTATGAGAGCAATAAATTATATAAGGAGCGAACGAAGTTTTATCACGATAAGCATATAAAATTTCCAAAACTTTTTCGCCGGGCGATCTCGTCCTCCTTTATAATTCCCGCCTTCGCCTTTTTCTGGGAAAACTAAAATCCCGATGGTCCGGACCCTTTCTTGTTAAAGAGGTTTGGCCCTATGGGACAATTTTAATTTCCCACCCGGAAAAAGGTACCTTCAAAGTAAATGGCCACCGCCTTAAATTATATCTTCCGGGAGAGTTAAATAATAAAAGAGTGATTCGATTGTATTTCAACCTATAATATGATCGGCAAGTGGGTCATGCTACGCGACCTTAAACAAAGCGCTTTTGGGAGGCACCCCAAAGTTTTCTTTTGTTATTTTCTCTTGTCTTTTCTTTTCTTCTTTAATAACTTTTGCAGGTAATCGCGGCTTCCCCACAAAAGCTTCAAAAAATAATCAGGGAAGCCCTTTTTTCCTTCTCTTCTTTCGTTTTTGCATTTCTTTTTACCTTTTCTTACTTCATACTTATTTTTAAACATTGGGGGACAATGTTTAACTTTAAGTATGGGGTTGTAAATAGCCCTTTGTAAATATTTGTAAATAGTTTTAAAAAGAAAATTTTCAAAAAAAAACAACAAAAAGAAAATTTTAATTTTGTTTCTATGTTTTCCTTTATTTAAGCACTTGTAAAATCCAAAAACTCAAAAAAAAAATTTAGAAAATCTAAAATTTAAATCTTGGAAAGGGACGTTTGGGATTTCATCCCATCACACCTCCTAGTACCTTGCGAACCCTTCACCGGGTAGCCCTTGGGAAGTCCAAGACATAACAAAAATTGTTAAGTTTTAAAGCTAGTTTCCTTTCTTTGTAAATAGTTTTTAATGAGAAAAATTCAAAAAAAAAAAAATAATATCAAAAATTCAAAAAAAGATAATATCAAAAATTCCAAAAATTCTTATATCCCTCCTTCTTGTTGTTTTTGTGATTTCTTAGAAATCTAGTTGAGAATGTTTATAAGCATGTTTAAGTTTTTAATTGGCTAAAATTTTGCTTATCATAGTTTGTTAATTTTAAATTTGAGGTAATCTTGATTTAAGAATTATCTTATGATTTTAAATTGATTAGAGAATTTTGTTAGCATGACTTCTCTTTTATTTTTAAATGGCTTCATTTTCTAGTGAATTTCCTAAACCTCTTTAGATTTCAATTATATTTTCTTCTAACTTTTTAGATCTTAGAAAATTTAATGTTACTAGAATTTACTCTCAATATAATTTAAAGCTAGCTAGATTTTCTTTTCCCTTCCTTACCCCCTTTGTGACATAAAAAAATAAACTTTAAAAGATCACATGTCATGGGAATAAGAGGATAAAATTCATTATTCCCTAAAACATATGCACCCAAAATATTTGAAAAGATTATATGGCATGGAGTAAGAGGATAAAATTCATTACTCCTAAACCATATACATTTTGGGTTTTTATTAGAAGAGAAAAAAAAAGAAAAAAAAAGAAAAATATCATGATAAATTCCATTTCCTCCATTCAAAAATTTCTCTTCTTATACCAAATTTTATGAAATCCCCCTTAGCCAATTATCATTGTTCTAGTTTTAGTAATTTACTTTTCCTTAAGATTCTTTTAAGATAGAGTTCTTATAATTTTAATTTAATTTAGTTTTATAATTTCTACAATTTTGTCTAACTACTTAATTTTCTTGAGAAGTTCTTGCCTAAACATTTTTCCCTCTTTTCAAATCATCATCATAATTTAGGACTTAACTCCCCCTTGAATTTACTCTTAACTTAACTTTTGGTTAAATGAAATTTTAGTTTTAAATTAAAAATTTTTAAGGATGTCTTATAAATTATGTCTCACACTTTTGCTCTGGAATAGCAAAACCTCAAGTATGGGGGTATTTGATAAGTAGTATTTTTATAAATTTTTAATAAAAAATTTTGTAAATATTTAATGTGAATTTTCCTTTTTATGTCAATTTTAGGTTATAAGTAGTTCTTTTTGTAATTTTGATTCTAACTTAGCTTAATTTCAATATTTGCAGAATTTTGGGACAAATCGGGATAAATGGCATGTCACGCCCTCGGTCACGCCCGTGACCAAGGGCGTGTAACCTGAAGATCAGTCCTGAATCGATGCCACACTGTTTGAACCAGTCCACACCAAGTCACGCCCCAGGTCACGCCCGTGACCCAAAGTCACGCCCGTGACCGGGGGCGTGTAATCTTAGAATCTTCCACATAGAACCGCCATCGAGACGTGGAGCTGCAGTCGAGAAGTCAACTTGAGTCACGCCCGTGACCCACATGTCACGGCCGTGACTTTCCCGCATGATCTCTGCTTTGCCGCCGCGCCGAATTCCAGCCCACGCCGCATTTAATGCAGTCGTCCAAAGTCACGGTCGTGACCCGACATGTCACGCCCGTGACATGTCACTTTTCATCGCGCCGTCCAGAAACCCACGCCGCTGCCGGATCCGATGTGAATAGTGCAGTCACGCCCTAGGTCACGCCCGTGACCGAGGGCGTGTAATCTGAAATTTTTTCCTATAAATTCAGAGGCTCTCCTTGAGTCCAGGGTTCAGAATTTTGGAGTGGGGGAGGTGCTGCTAGAGCTGTTAGTGAAGTTTTTCAATGCTTTCTCATGCTTTTCAATTTCATGTTCTTCCTTTTTAATTCATGTAATGTGCTAGTTCTTAGTTCTGTGCAATAGTTAGTTAAAGCTTGTAATCTTTTCCTTCCTAGCTTGTAATCTCTTTAATTAAAGCTTGTAATCGTTTTGGTTTTCAATAAAATTAAGTTCTCTTTCCTTCATTTTCTCTTTTTCCTTAAGCACTCTTTCTTTCATGCAATGATTTTTCTTTCCTTTTCCCCCTCCACTATGGTTGAGCATTAAGTATTTTTGTCTTCGTTTAATCCTTTCATTTAGCTTGCAATTAGTTTTAATTTTAGTTAAGCAAAAACAAACCAATCAAATTTTTGTCGATAAGATAATGGCGATTTTCCTCGAAGTAGAAGTAATCAACGCGCCCCGTGGAATACGACCTTGATATTCCTAAATATCCTATACTATAGACGATAAGGTACACTTGCCTTCATCGGATATAGTTTTGGAGAAAATCTCAAATCTTCACTAAATTTCAAAACCGAAAAATCATATCAGTTCTCATAGGTCATGATATTATGATATCAAGTCATCACATGGGTACTTGTTAGTGAACAAGTTGTACTGGACAGACCCACCTTGAGATTACTTTGTGGATTGTTAAACGAACGTGTCATAAGTAGATCTCAGCTGACAATGGTGTTTGTGGTTCTTTGACCTGAAGTCACAATATTCATCGAGTGAGGAAGAGCGTACTTTGATGCCATCTAAAGTCTTCTCTTGAGAAAGGTTGACGATAAGGGTAGTTGTTGGGTATGTTACGAATCATTTGGATGTTTGTGTGTGAGTAGATATGGGATTTGTCCTCCTGTATGACAGGAGTTACATCCATGGGCCCCTTGATGGAATGAGACTGAGAAATGCATGGCCATGCTTGGTAGAGTCAATATGTGATATTGAGCTCACCAATTTTCAGACAGTCTATTCTAGATCAGGAAACTAGGATTGAACAATCATGAGGGTGACACGGTCCATGCCTCTAGTTCTATCCGGATGTAAAGGACAAAGGGACATGACAACACTGATACATTTGTCATGACAGGCTTATATGAGTTATGAACTCTTATTGCTTGGGTAGCAATGATGTATTGCTAGATGCCGCTCATTGTTTGTGAGACTTTTGTTGATACTTTGTGATCAAGTGGGAGACTGTTGGAGTTTCTGAGATGATCTCAAAGCAATCAACAGTTAGTCTTGCTGCCAACGCAATATGAGCCTATAGGGTCGCACATAAAAGCGTTTGGAGAAATTGGAGAAAGGATTGTGTTGGCCTTACTCATATTGGATATGAGTGGAGGACCAATCCTGTGACTGCTTGGAATTAAGTTGAGAATGTCTCAACAGGAAATCGTTTAAAGGGTTTAAACGAATGGGTTTATACATGACAAATTCGGCTAAAGGGTTTAACCGAATTGTGTCAAATTCGGCTAATGTGATTAACCGAATTATGTTGATTCGACTAATGAAATTCGGCTAATATGATTAACCGAATTTATTACAGATTCAACTAAAGGGTTTAGCCGAATCAGGTCAGTTCGACGAAAGGGTTTCGCCGAATTTATATAGCCGAATTCATATAGACGAATTCATCGAAATGGTTTCACCGAATTCGGTTAATGTGATTAGTAGAATTCGGCGAATGTAAATCTGGACAGATTTTCTGTTTTTTCCCTCTGGTCTGCGGATAGTCGATTTTATGTCTTGCGTATAAAAGGACGTGATTAGGGCATCGGTATACACGGTTTTCAGATCGAGCCTTTTCGCGAGAGAGAAATGATGGAAGTGTTCCGGCTGTTCTCGTTCCGTCCGCCGATCGTCGTTCCACCGTCGCGGCCGCTAGACGTCGCCGCCGGTCGCCGCCTCCTCTGGATCGGACCTAGCAGTCCATGAGGACGTTGAGAGCTTCCTTCTCCGACCTAGTTCTTGTGCGACAAGAAGCTAGGGTTCTCCATCGTTCGTGTGGACTTCTGTAGAGGGATCGATCTATTTCGATCCTTGAAGAACTCAAAGCAGATTTCGGATTTCTCTTTGGAGCACCTTGGTTGAGTATTGACTCAATCCCGCGAAGGTATATATTGTATTTACTTTGCTTATCTCTTGAATCATGAAAACCGCAAGATCCGTTAATCTCTTTTTGGGTTGTCCTTGTTTATTCCGCTGCGCATATTTGATATGTCATCCCTTATGAAGGGGTATAGAAAACCCAACAGGTACTGGATCTCCGACACGAAACCTGGGTCCAGCAACTTCTTCACCTCTTCCCGGATAGGTCCGGCCAACACGGTGGTCGTAGACCTCTTCTTCTGGCGGACGGGCTTTACTGCGGGGTCGAGGTTGAGGTGGTGGCAGGCAACCTCTGGGTCGATCCCGGGCATCTCAGCAGCACTCCAGGCGAAGACGTCATCGTTATCCTGCAGGCACATTGCCATCTCCACCTTCTCGGTGACCTTCAGCGATCCACCGATCTTCAGCAGCCCCGATACTCCCGCTGTGGTGAGTACCTCGATCTCCTCCACCTTCTCGGATGCCTCCAGACGGGCCGTGCCTCCAGTTACCCTCTCGAACTCCTCCGCGTCAGCCATCTAGCTGATGGTGCTAACCGAGCTGAGGTAGCACTCGCGGGCGGCTCTTGGATCGCTCCTGATCCTCACATGGATGTCTCCTTGGCAATACTTGAGGCACTGATGGTAGGAGGATGGGACGGCCTTGAAGATGTTGAGAAGTGGTCTCCCAAAGATGGCCTTGTAGCAGCTCGGGGCGTCCACGATGATGAAATGGCACTGGAGAGGGGTGCCCCCGAGTGTTACAAGGAAATCTACTCCTCCCTCCACCTCATGCTTCTCTCCGGAGAAGCCAAAAAGGGGACCATCCGGCGCCCGGACCCTTCCTGCGCTGATGCTCAACCTATCAAACGTCTCCTTGAAGATGACGTTTACTGAACTACCGTTATCGATCAGGATTCGATCAACGGTGAAGTCTTCTACGGCGGCCTGGATTACGAGGGCGTCATGAAAGGGGTTCTCATTCCCTAGCATGTCTTCTTTGGAGAAGGTGATCTCCTCCAACGAGGGCGGTGCCTGCGAGGTTGAAGCGATGCTCCTTCGATAGATTTGATGGAGACTTCCCTTGCGGGAAGCTCCTACCCCCGCACCCCCGTGGATCACCCCCACTCCTCTACCTCCTGGGGCCACCTCTCCTCGACCTCCGTGGTCGACTCGGTCCTCGTTCCTTCTTCGGCCGGCGTCCTGAACCGTCGGCTGCTCGACCGGAGCTTCTATCCTCCGCTGCTCCCCGTTAACCTCTCATGCTGCCAGTCTTCTCCTGGCTTCCCAAAAGTCTGGGAAGGCCATCGTGCCATGCCCCTCCACCTGGTGGAGGTCATAGTAGAGGGGAACTTCCTCTACCTGTGGCCTCCTTTGCTTTCTATTCTTCTGGCCTTGGCGATTGTCGCGCCTGGCAACCGCCATTGCTTCCTCCCTTCTTCTCTCCTGGCGCCCCTCTGGCCTGTCGAAATGCCTTCTCTCCGGGGATCTCCTTCCCCGCTCCTGACGTTGAGGTCCCCTGGCCGGCTTCCACGGTGGCCGATTAGCGGGGACTTGGTAGCGTCTTTCCTCCTCCCGATGCTCCGGAGCCACGATGAGCCTCCTCTCATCGTTCCTTCTTGGCTCCTCCCTCCTGGGTTCTCTTTTTCTTCTCTCCTCTCTGCCTCTTCCCTCCGGCTTCCGCTTCTCCGCCCTCCTGGGCTCTTCCTTCTTCTTCTTCTCGGGGGGACTTTCCTCCTCCTCCTCATCATCTTCCTTGGTCACTCGGGTGAGCCTAGCTAGGAAGCCGCGGTTGGAAGCCTCACCCTGGACGAACTGGTTGGCCCTTTCGATGAGGTTGGCGTAGGAGTAGGGAGGATTCCTACCGATCTCCAACTTAAAGAGGCCTTCACGAAGGCTGAAGGTTAGGGCCAACCGCAGGGTGCGACCATCCACCTCCTGGATGAGTAGCACCTCCTCCTACAAGCGATCGATGTAGTCCCCCAACGTTTCTTTTGGTCCCTGGGTCAAATGGAAAAGGGTCGTAGCCTCCTTCTTCAACTTCTTTGCCGTGGCGAACCGCATGTTCAGCCCCCGGCAAAGGTCTTCAAAGCAGTAGATGGAGTCTTCCGGCAACTGGTGCAACCAGTCCCTTGCCTTCCCTCGGAGGGAAATTGCGAACAGCCTACACTTGAAGGCGTCCGACATGGTCCGAAGGGAAGCGACATCCTCAAACCACTGGATATGATGGATAGGGTCCTCTCTCCCCGAGTAGTAATTCATCAAGGGATCCCTGAACCCCTCTGGTACTGGCGCGGCGAGGATCTCCTCGCAGAACGGTCTCCTTCCCCCAATTTGGCGACGATCATCATCTGGCCGAGTATCTCCCCCATACTCGCTAGCCTGGCGAGTATTGTAATATCTCGCCTGCTCATCCTCTTCGCGGAACCGAGTTCCGCCAGCTCCTTGCGACGCTTGCAGACCAAACTGCGACCTCCTCGACCGCTCGAACTCCTCGACGTGCTCCTTACCTGCTCGCTGAGTGCAAGCACCTTCCTCGGACGGTCCCGGGCGATGAGGCGACATCACAGTTCCTTCCATGCGAGGTAGAAGAGTTGCTCGCATGGAGCCTTCCATCCTCCGCGTGAATTTCTCGAAGACAGCCAACGATACGAACTCGCCACCTCGGACCGAGTTTCCCGCCACATCCTCATGGTCGCTAACTGTTACCATCCCACTTTTCTACCAGACTTTCTTCCTCTGGACACGATCCACGCTCACCGCACCAAAGTGTTGACGCCTGGAAAATCCTGGCCTCAAAATTCGGATCAATGCAACCTGAGGCTACTTGCCCAGCGGTTTAACGAGAAGGTTTGGTTAGCCACGATGAACAAAATGGAGAGATAAAGGACACAACCCCAGGTGCTGCGGCAGGGAGGTCCCACCACGTACCCAGAAGCTCAAAAGAGTCTTCTCCTCCAAAACCACGAATGGCCGAGCTCGGTACTAGGTAGGCACTTGTTAGGGAAGATTCTTATCTGTCAAAGGGAGGGGGGCAGCTCTGATTTTGACAAGTGTCATTCCTGGTACCCCTGGGGGTCTATTTATAGACAAATCCTTGGGGGGAGCAGATGGCTATCCCTGATCCCCTATAGTTGGTTTTTTGACAAGGCAATAGGTTGGCGAGTAGGTAAGGACCTCAGACCTAATTGGCGAGTTGGTTGGTTATGTCGCCTATAGGCGAGCAGGTGCGAACTCACGACCTCCTTGCCTGGCCGGGTAGTGAACGACGGGCAGGGCTTTCCTCCTCGGCATGGGGCGAGCAAGTACCTTCTAGCACAACCAAAACTCTTGATCTTCCTTCGTCTTCTGGATTGTTGACTTCTGCCTTGACCTTTTGACCTTGACCTCCGCCTGCGTGGCCTTTAGACGGGCCCACCCTCGGAGAATGAGGGTTGTACACTTTCTATTATCTATTTAATCATCGGTGATGTCTGCTTGTGATGTATTATGTGTGTTCTTCTTCTTTTTAGTTAATTCATGTATGTTTCTTTCTTATTTTAATTTAGTTCACCCTTGTATTTTCTTTGTTTTGTTGGAGCTCACCCTACAGATCTCGTTCACACTTGGTTTTTGGTGTCTTGCAATCGGTGACGCATTCCTTTGGAGCTATTTATTCATGAACTTGGACACAATCTTTGATTCAGTAACGAATTTCTTCCACAAAATATCAATTCATTTTTAAATTGCAGTACTCATGCATTACATTTAGTTTCATTCAAGTCTGGGGTAGAGCATTTTCGTCACCCACACACTTCACATCTTTGTTTCTGTCCAAGCTATTTATATTTATGCTCTATTTTTTATTTCTTACACTCATCCACATTTATTTTTGTCACCCACGCACTTAACATCTTTTTTGTCACCAATGTTCTAGTACTTCACATTACAGTGTAGGGGATGAGTTTAAAAATAGTTAAATTAAAAGTAAATCAATGAGTGTATTGCAGGCTTGTGCAGTGTCCCTAGTGAAGTGCATGTGTTCTTGAGTAGGAATTTTAATTAACTTAATTCTCTATGCATAGTTTATTTTACATTTTTTGTCTTATATACGCGTGTAATGATCACTTCTAATTCGAAGGCGTTCTCGTCTCCTGATGGGCATGAGAATGTGTGTGACGAGTACTAGAGAGATTTTATCGGAACAAAGTGAATGGGTTTCCTTTTTCGGTGTCTAGAACTTTCTCCATGCGATCCTCAAAGCATTTGCATTGGTCGCATTAGTTGATCAAAGATGATTTAGGTCATTCCTTGGATCGATTGAGCTTTTGAATCCTATCCTACTCGTCTACCATTGCATTGCCTTTTTCAGTCTTACACCTTACCCTTTGATTCACCTTTACATATTCATCACCAAAGCCTACAAGTAGTTCCAATTTGCACGCTTAAATCTGAGATCTTATCGCCGATGTGTTGTTGATTTTTATGTGTTATGGTTTTGTTGTGAGTAGGTGGCCATTCATTATCTATCTTTTGGGTGTATGATTATAAAAGTAAAAGTGAGAAAAGAAGTTGAAAAGAAAGAAAGAAAATGAAAAAAATAATAGTAAGTGAAAGTTTGTTTATGTTAGGCTTAGTGAGCGTGGCCCAATGTGTAAAAGTCTAAGTTTGGGGGTATCACGTCTCCACCTTTTGTTCATGGTTTGTATTTGTGATGCGAGCTCTCTTTTTGGTTTAAGCGTGATATAGCATTCATGTTCATCCTTGCTTATCCTCACTTTAAAGCCAAGCCTAACAGTTCTTCCTAAGTTAAGTCATGGTGATTTGTCAACTAATTTAAATCGATGTAATGGAGAGGGTGTAGTCGGGCAAGCCTATAGAAATCAACATTGATGGATTTCTTTGGAGGCTTCCAGTTGCTTTGTGATTATAATGTTAATCTGAGTAGCTTAGTTTCTTTCTCCTCTCACTATATCTTGGATGAGTTCATTTCTCTTTCTATGAAGTGATTAGTGCACGTATTATACAAGTTTAGAAAAAACAACAAAATTCTTTTATGCATAGAGAAGTTCGTTAATAATTTTACTAGTCTCCACAGACACAACACTTCTTCTCATCATATTCACTTTCAATTTAGATTATTTCCTTTCTTATCCATAGTCGCTGTGTGGTTTGCTCGGGACTAGCAAACATCTAAGTCTGGAGGTATTTGACGGGTGTTATTCATATAGTGATTTAGCCCGTGATTATCTCAAGTTTCCATTATATTTGCCCTAGTTTTTAGTAATTTTCACTTATATTCGATTCGAGTAGTTATTTCTAGGATAGGGTGCACTTCAAGCTAATTAGGGCGAGATTTCATGCAATCATACATTAGGGGAAATTCTTCTTCCCCACATCTATCTGAATCCTAATTGTTAAGTTTTTGTTGGGTATTATGCCCTCAATGTTTCTAGATTTGAAGAAAGAACACAAGTACAGATAAGCTAAGTTGTTTTTGATGTTATGTTTAAGTTCATGTTGTGACAGATGCATCAAAGCTACATCATTTGTATCGAGACTATAAAAGTAATGAAAATTCACTAAGTAAAATATCGTCTCAAGACTCAGCAGATAAATCATTGAGAAAGGAATCATATCGTCGAGACGGTCTCGACGACATCATCATAAAGAAAGCTTATCGTTGATGAAGCTAAGTCCTGATGTCTCGACGATATCGTCTTGAAGAAGCTGTATAGTCTAGAAGATTAAAGACATATCATCGTGATAACTCATTAAGTCATGAAGAAAGGAATATGTAGACTACATCGGCTTGAAGACCTTATATCTTCTAGAAGATCAAGACGATATCGTCTTGAAGAAAGATTATCAACTTGAAGAATAATTCTAAGTCACATATAAAGAAACATCTCGACGATATCATCTAGAAGAAGCAATATCGTTGAGATATCAAGTAAAGTCTTGAAGAAAGAAGTATGTCGACGATATCGTCGTGAAGACTACTTATCGTCGACACGATCAAAACGATATCGGCTTGAAGGAATTTTATCGTCTTGACAAATGCAGAGCTGCATTTATTGCGCCGATTTTCACGGAATTGAAATGCAGGGAATGTGCACGCCGCTCGCCTTGGGCATTAATCAAGGAGTAATAAATGATATATTCTCTACAGAATATAGATGTTGCACAGTATTTAATGAAGAATATTATTACTTCTATATTCTGCAAATTCTAAGAACGGCAATTTCTTTATGATTAAATATCATGACAATTCTGTCAACCTTTTCAAACTGGCAAATTGATTATCGAATAATCAATAAGGGCATTTATGCAAAATTGTAGAGGAGTATAAAAGAAAAAGTTTTTCGATTACAGAACCACATGTTGCTTAGTATTCTCTCTCACGATTATTCTCAGATATACTAACAGAAAAGAAAGAAAAGAATTAAAAAGAAGAAGACTTCATTGTTGTGATGTGAAGGTCAAGAGAAGATTCAAAAGAAAGGTTCAGAGATTCACAAGATCTCTGGGCTTACAGTTGGAAGAAGAAGAAGTAGTATGATCAGTCAAATCTTTAATCTTGAAGCCTTCACTTCTACAACAGCAAACTCATCTGTATTATTCTATAGGGTTCTTTGTGAACCTGAGCTTGTAGGATTTTGTAAACAGATCTAAGTTGGTTGGGTTCTTTGTGAGCCTGAGTTCTGTATGGTTCTTTGTGAGCAGGAGTTTGGTAGTATCTTAGTGAAGATCTGTGTTTTGTAAGACTTGTAAAGTCTGAGTTGGTAGGGTTCTTTGTGAGCCTGAGTTGTAAGATCTGCTTATTGAGAAAAGATCTGAGAAGTTGGAGAAGATGTCTAGTCTAACTCATTGCTAGATAGGTGGGAGGGACAGTGGAGTACCTCTAGACACATTGTCTTGTAGGGAACCACTATAAATCTTGTGTGTTTTCAATGTTGTTTTTGTGCTGTGATAGATAGATTTTAAAGTAGCAACTAATTGTGAAAACACCTAATCACCACCCCCTCTAGGTTTAATATAGACAACTCATATCTTTCCTTTGGTATCAGTGATAGGTTAAGTTTAAAGTCTTAACTGCTTAGAACAAGATCTATAAGTTTATTGGGTTATGATAAATCAATGGCTGGTGAACATCATAAGGAGATGAGTTCAATGAAGTTGTCTATCTCCACCAAAGATAACTTTCCCATCTGGAAGCAAAGGATCAGATTGTATATGGAAGCATCAGATCGATCCTAGAGTCTACTTGATTGTAGAAGAGGGACTTTATGTTCCCATGACCATTCCTGTGGATCCTATAGCAGCCCCTGTTTCTAAGACCTTTTCTCAGTTCACCAAGGATGAAGTAACCTTGGTCACTATGGACAAGAGAGCAATGAATATAACTGTAAATACAATATATAACTCCACATTTCAAAATCTGATTCATTGCAAAATAGCAAAGGAAATGTGGGATTCCTTGGTTGTATACATGGAAGAAACAGAAGAGGTCATGGATGACAGAAAATCCCTTCTGAATCAGGAATATGAATCCTTCAGGAAAGATAAGAAGGATGTCATAGCTGCCTGCTATGAAAAGTTTTTAAGGATTGTCAATGGGCTCAGAACCTATGAAAGAGAGTTCACCAATTATGAGCAAAATGGCAAATTCCTGAGATCTCTGAACAAAGAATGGGACATGAAGTTGTGCGCCATTAGGGCAGTTGGCAATCTTGGAGCAATGGAGCATCAACAGCTATATGGAAAGCTCATATCATATGAGCTACATCTGAATACTAAAAAGGCTGAAGAGGAAAACTCCAAGACTTACAATATAGAAAAGGTAGTGGCCTTTAAAGCTGAAGCCTCTAGAAAGCACAAGACAGTAGAGCCTGTCTATGTCTCAGAGGAAGAGATCTCAAGCAACTCCATCTCAAAACTCTCTGATGAAGATCTCTCATTGTTCACCAAGCAGTTTAAGAAACTGCTGAGAAACAGAAGAAGAGGGAACAGAAGATATGAAGCTTTACCCTCTAGTTCCAGGGGAGAAGACAAGTCTGGGAGGAAACACAGATCAGACAAGTGTGACTCCAAATCTAGCAAACATATTTCTTCTAACATTGTTTGCTACAACTGCAAAAAGCCTGGATATGTCATTGTTGAATGTCCATTCAAAAGACAAGAGAAGAGTGAAGAAAGAAAGCACTCAAAGAGCAGGAAGTCAGAGAAAATCTTTGTGGTAAAGAAAGTGAGAACACTGAGTGACAGTGACACTGAATGCTCCTCATCAGAATCAGATAGCCATATAGTAGTTATGGCCTTCTCAGATGAAGAATGATGTGATGAAATTTATCATAAACCGGCAATTCCTACAACCTCTCCTACCTTATCTGACATAGATACAGATGCCAGCTCCTCTTCAACAAGAAGAGAAGTTGACATTGATTATATAGAGAAATTTGTTGCCTTGCTTGATGCTCTTAAGAAAGCAAAAGCTCTCTGTAAAGCACAAACAGCAGAGATCATCTCTTTGAATGACAAGAGAGATGAACTGCTTGAGGAAGTAACAGAGCTAGCTCAAGATAAGACCAAATATCAATCTCTCCACTGAGCACAATCACTCTGACTGAAGTTATTAAGCATAAGAACATTAGAATCAAAGATCTAAAGGATAAGCCCTTAGAGAAAAGGAGAATTTTGGATACTTATTCCAAGCCACAAACTGTTCTTCCTTTGATAGATAGCTTTTCACAAACAAATAAGAAAGGTTTGGGCTACTCTCAAAGTGAAAACATTGGGAAATATGCTCAAGGAAAGACAGTCTTTAGAAAGGTGATCATACCCACAAATTCATATGATCATAGTAACATCTATGGATGCAAAGAGTGCAATGAGACAGAAAGTGGTCTTATGCTTCCTTCCACTTGGCTGAGCAAAAGACAAACTTTCCTTGGGAAGAGTGCACTATCTGCACCCCAAAAGAATCCTCCTATGAAGGCTTTCAGAAACACTCATGTTGGGGAAAGTTCCCCAGTTTCCAAATAGGGAGGGTTATCTGTTAAGCAACAGATTAAACCAATTAGACCAAGCTACACAAGATAATCTAGATATAATTGATTTGAGTGTTGGTGTTTGGTAAAGTATGGCATTTTGCCTTAGACTGTTGGTTTAATCCAATTATCCAGAATTCTCCCCACATGAGAATTAGTAAGAAAGCAGCTAATATTCCATTTAGTTCCCTTTCTAACAAGCACCTAGGACCCAAGAAAGCATGGGTTCCTAAGGAAGTGTAGTTATTTTGCTGGCATGTCCAAAATCCACCAAGACTCCTGTGTGGTATTTGGACAGTGGGTGTTCAGGAACATGACTGGAACTAGAAGCCTCTTGAAGTAGTTTACACCTGTAGAAGATGGACCCAAGGTAAAATTTGGAGGATCAGATAGAGGTGTAGTCAAAGGCTAGGGTAAGATTACTAATGGTTGTATCACTATCACAATGGTAGCTTATGTTGAAGGGTTACAACATAACCTCATTAGCATAAGTCAACTATGTGACTTGGGATATACTGTTGCTTTCCACAAGGATGAGTGTCTGATCAAGGATTCTCAGAATTTTAAATCTATTTTAACAGGCACTAGGTGTGGCAATATTTATTGCTTAAATTTCATTTGCATTAGAAAGAATGAACCTGCATGTCTTGCAACAAATGATAGAATGCCTGCTTGTGTAAAGTGGCATAAGAGACTAGCCCACATTAATTACAAGTCTCTTAAGAAATTAATGACAGATAATTTTGTAAGGGATGCTCCAAAATTGAATTAAGGATGTTAAGTTCTTAAATTGGGCATGTTGAATTCCTTATATCCCTTGTCAAAAGATATGAAATATTTGATAATGGGCTGGATCTCACACAAGTTCCGCCCAAAAGTAGTCTGACAATTTTAGTTTTGAAGACAGGAAAACCAGAAAGCTTGAATAAGGCATAACTGAAAGTCGTTTAGAGGAAAATAGCATACACAAAGAATATCGTCTTGATGGTCAAGATGACATTAATGGAGTCTCAATGACAAAATGAAATGATTTCGGCAACAAAGTGAAATGATTTCGACGAGACGGATAAAGAAATCTCGTCGAAACTCTCGACGACAAAACTCAATCAGGCTAACAAAATGACATCACACGATGTATCAGAGTCATTATTGCACCGCTATTCTGGGATTCTCAAAACGATACGGGAGGATTAAAAAAGGTACACACTTATTTGCCTTCCCAATGCATAATTGTATATATTAGACATTATGTAAGCATAGAAATTACGCAGACACACAAAACTCTTGAATTCCTCTTTCATCTTCTTCCTACTGTTGATTCTCTGCTAAAGCAATGGAGCCGAAAAATACTTAAGAGAAAATCCCATCTGGTGGAGAACTTCTGAAGGATGGTTTTGAAAATACTGAATCAGATTTGGACATGGTAATAACACTTCTATATGCTTCTGAATTAGAGTATATCTTAACTGTGCCCGCCCATCTCTACAACTCTGTCGTCCTTGAGTTTTATGAAAACGCTGACTTAAGTAAAACTGAAAGAGCTATTCACACCATTGTGGCTGGACAACATCTTAAAGTAACGGCAGTAAGTTTATATAAAGCACTATAACTCACTGACTTTAATCGGGACGAAGAAGAAAATGTCACTGAGGCTGATATCTTTGAAGGACTGAGATGGTATGGTTTTGCAAACAAACCTTATGGAAGCTTACAAAGAATGCTTATGATGTAACATTCCATTTCCTACTAGACCCCCTAACTCCAATTTAGGGTGAGACAAGTGGTGAGTATGATGAGTTTGAGCTAGATTGCAGCCTTAGGACATATAGGGTTAGGTGAACTCACATGGGGTCACCAATTGACCCAATTTGACCAAAGTCAAACTTGGGTCAACATAGGTCAAATCCTCCCCAATAAGTTCAATTGAACCCCAAAGCATAAAATTGACTTCACCCCTAGTCTTAGAACATCATGGGGGACCTAATTGACCCAAAAGCCCCATCATGGGGTCAACAATTTGACCAACTTGACCAAAGTCAACATTTCCCCAATTTTGGTCAAAATCACACCTTTGGGTCAAATTGGCTCACTTAGGTCTTCACCATGACTCAACCAACCTTGGGTGGTGTCACTGAACTCAATGTCAACATATTGGACTAGTCAACACACCCAATTGACCAAGTCAACCCAAAGTCAACATAGGGTCAACTTTGCCTAAATTGGGCTTAATTGGAATTAATCCAAATTCCAATGGATTAAGGCCCTCACCCAAAGCCCATTCTGAGGCCCAAGAGTCAATGACCAGCCTTTCCCCCCATTTCCAACATGCAAGCACATGCATGGGGGCAAAAGTGGAAAATCCCCCTTCCTCCATTAAGAAACAAGAGAATTTTGGGAGAGAAGGCCATGTGGCCCTCCTCTCCTCTGCCCAAGACCTCCTCTGACCCCCCCCCCCCCCCCCCCCACATGAATGCCAGCCGAAATTGAGAAGAGGGAATGCCACTTGGCGGCTAGGAGGAGCAACCAAGGTAGAACCGAAGCCCCCCCCCCCTCTCCAAACTCCTATAACCAGCCCCTCTCAGCTCAATTCGACCTTTCCATCACCTTCAGAGGGTTGAGAGCAGTCGAGCCAGTATATTGGAGCAAGGAGAATGGTGCAGAAACGGGATTTCGAGCAGGGTCGCCGGAGCTCGCCACCGCCATGCCGCACCACCACAATACCCGCCGCCAGGCCCTATTTCAGGCACGATTTCTCCCCCTCTCCCTCTGTGCTAGTTATCTAAGGTCTTAGCAAGGGCAGCCGAGCTCAATTGAGCCATCAGCCATGGGATTTTCCCTCCCGTTTCTCCGTTTGGGCTTCCTCCAGGGATCGCCGGAAAACCCCACCTCCGGACACCATTCCACCGCCAATCGACGGCCAACCCCTCAACGGAGGTGGTGGCGGCGGCAGATGGCCGGGGAGGATAGTGGTTGGCCAGGATCAAGGGCCTTTTCCTCTGGGCCGTCGGCTAGAGGTAGGAGACGAAATCACAGCCGTTGATTTCGTCTCCTTGATCTCTATTAGCAGACCACAATAATTCTGCCTAGAATTATTCAGTGGTTTGCATGCAATTTTTGAAGGCCTAAGAGGCCATTTTGGCAAAAAGGGGCAGAGACAACTTTTGTAACCCTATGTGTCTACTTTCATTTGCCACTGGAATCAACTGATTTGGTGCACTGTGGACACCAGGGAACTCATTTTCCTAGGACTGCTCCTTGTGTAGGGCAGAAATTAAAAGTGCAATATCTTTTAAATGGCTTAACCAAATCCCTTCATTTTTCTATCATGCATGCATGGTAAGATGACACACCTAGGGTTTCAATTTGGGAATTTTTGGATGTGTATCCATTGATTTATTTCATTTATTAGTAAAAGTAAATATTTGGTATATATGGAGTTTTATAACTCCAAACACCCCCTAATTTGGGGGGTGAGCTCTTTTTATATATCTAAATCTCTGGTTAAAATTTCATCACATGTGCATGAGTATTTTTCTCTGAATTTCAAAATGAAGTTAGGGTCTTAAGTGAAAAATTGGGGTGCTAATAGTCAATTTGGGCTTTTGAGCTTTTTGATGGAATTGAAGGTGGGAATCACCTTGCATGCCTCTGAAACCTTGGGGTTAGTGTATGTCATGAGGATATACATCAGTGACATAAGTTTCATGATTATTGGAAGTTATTTTCCTAAAGTTTTTAATTAAATGAAAATTGTCACACATTTAAATTAATGAAATAATTTGAATCATAAACTTAGGGATAAATCCAAAACTCTGGGAAATGGATCTTTGACTGGAAAGGCACATTTAGGAATTTTGTTGGAATTTTTGGACCTCATTTATTTCTCTGAATTTGATTTATTTGGTTAGGTCAATTTATTCAAATATGACATTTAGGTCTCATATGCATTTGGAGAACTATGAAATTATTCTAGTAGGTTTCCTTGGTGATTTTATAGCTCTGTAAATTTTATCATAATTTTTAGATGATTTTTTGTGGTAATTATCAATTTATTGAGGAAAAACCCTCGTTTGTATTTAATTAAATCAATGGGGTAAAATAGTTTGTAAAATTTTAAATCTCTGGATTTAGTGTTTTAAGATGATTATTATACTAGGATAATTTTCTCAGAATTTATAGAGACATATTAAGGGTAGTTGTAGTGTAAATCCCTACTTGCACCCCATTTATGTTAAATAGAAATTATGGTCAAATATTCCTGTTAAAAATGTGAAACTTAGGATTTGGTGTTCTTAGACCATTATTATGCCATGATATTTTTCCCAGAATTTATTGAAGTTTTAACATAGCACTTGTAGTGTAAACCCTTATACGCACACCAAACGTAACAAATGATAATTAAGGGTAAATACTCCTTGGAATAATATGAAACTTAGACATTGCTGTTTTTAAGTCAATAACATACTTCTGTGATTTATTCAGATTTTATTGAGACATGTAGGTGGTGGTTGTAGTGTAAACTCTTATTGGCACACCGCTTGTATTAAATGAATATTGTGGATAAATATTACCTGGAATACAATGAAACCTTGCATTTGGTGTTTTTAGATGATTAGTATGCTAGGTTAATTTTCTCAGAATTTTTGGAGTTCACAGTTTAGTACTTGGTGTGTAAAGTCACATCTTCATCTTTTTCATGATAAATATAAATTATGATTATAAATTTACTGAAAAACTATGATCTTCTGGAAATAGTGTTTTTATGTCAATATGAAGCTACTGTAATTTTTTTCAGATTTTTAGCAAGTCTAATTTCAGTAATTGTAGTGTAGAGCCATGTTTTCTCTCCTTTAAAGATAAATAGAAATTGTGGGTTTAAAATGTTTGGAAAAATATGACCTTCTGGAAATAGAGATTTTATGTTCATATGAAGCTACTGTAATTTTTCCAGATTTTTAGGAAGTCTAATTTCAGTAATTGTGGTGTAAAGCCATGTTTTCTCTCCTTTAAAGATAAATAGAAATTGTGGGTTTAAAATGTTTGGAAAACTATTATCTTCTGGAAATAGTGATTTTATGTTCATATGAAGCTACTGTAATTTTTCCAGAATTTTAGGAAGTCAAAATCTTGTACTTGATGTGTAAAATTATTTTTCCATTCATTCATTGAAAATTAGGGATTATGGTTATTTAATTGCTGGAAAAATATGAAATATTGGAAATCTTTTTATCATGTCACATTTCACCTCTGGAAGGATATTTAACAAGTTTGAATTCACTAGCATGATACCTCCTTCACATTTTAGATTCAGATTAGTAATTAATGAATTTTTATATGGGGCAAATTATATGAAACATGCTTGGATTTTGATCATCCCTTATTTTATCCACTATGAACCTATGATAAAAAAATTAGAAGTCATTTGGAAGTAATTTGACCAAGGTTCCATCATAGGAATCTAAGTTAGTTATATGTCGTGGTCTGCGGATAGTGAAAACACATTATGATGAATATGTCAATATAATCACAAGGAAATCGGTGAGAATTTGATTATATCAAGAGATGAGCATAGACCACTTAGAGGACTAAAAGTTATTAGAGTTGAATCCAAAAGAACGATTGCGTAGGGGCGGAATGAAACGTAAGGCGTAAGTTATAAAGAGTATTGAGAGGGTGGAAGGTTAGGTTTGGGTAGCCACCAAGAATATTAATTGTCCTGGAAAGGGGTTGGGCATCAACCCATCACATACCCTAGTACCTTGCGAACCCTTCACCGGGTAGCCCTCGGGAAGTCCAGGATCCACCCTAAACTTCCAAGTATAATAATAACTAAACAAGGGTAGTCTAAATAGGTTGTTTAATTCAAGTGGAATGATAAGAGGGTAATTTTATGGTAGATATCAATAATACTAAGTGTCTTGGGAAAGGGAACTTTGGGCTGTCATCCCATTGTAGTTCCTAGTACCGTAGCGAGCCCTTTACAAGGTAATCCTCGAGGGTCCAAGATTAAACGTAAACTGTATGGATAAGATGTTGTACAAGAATAATTTAATAACACACTCACCCACACCCCGTGGTTACGGGAGCTTAGTCAGTTTGGTGCTACGAGCAGTAAGCTCCGTGTTTATAAAAGCGGATTGATAAGTCAGGTGAGCCTGTGACTCAGTAGAGTTTGCTGGTACAGACGGTTTGGTCCGGTGAGCCGGTGGCTCGGAAGGTTATTAATGACGGGCAGGTTAGCCCGGGGAGCTTATGGCTCGGAGGTAGATAGTAGAGCATGTTGCATGTGCACGAAGGTGGTGGGTCTTCGGTATTGGACGGTCGTTCACACCGACGTCAATACGTTGACTCGGCAAGTGTGGTAATTACACTTAGCCATGAAAGTCTAGCGGTCCAGTCAACAAGAGTACGCAGAGGCTCCGCGGTTTTGTGTTGAGGCGTACGATAGGTCTAGGTTAGGTAGTGTGAATACCAACCTAGAGGTGGGCGAGGCCCAACCCACCGCTTTCGTTTGCCACTACGGGAGTATCCTGGGAGTCTTGTTAGCTCCAAAAAGGGGGAACTAAAGGTCTATGCGTATAGAGTCGTGGTGAGTGAGTTGCACTTGTATGAACATAGCATAACAGCATACCTTGCATGTCATAGCATGAACATTGCATTTCAACCCCTACCCCTATCATATAAATTGTTATGGGACTTTTTATACGATAGGCCCTGCTAAACGACCCCTTGATCTATAGGTTTGTATGGGCATTCCTATAAATCAATGGTTACTCTTAAATTAATTTACTTGCGTCGCACTGCTTCTCTTGCTTACCTCTTTTACTGCTGCGATATTACTTTACTGCACTTATTACTGTTTACTTGCTCATACTGCTAGTATAGAATTTTATATGGATATACTCTTGTTAGCGTAGAATGTTTGTCACTTGCTACCTTCTTGATTACTCCACTTTGTTGTCCTTCGCTTC
Organism: Dactylorhiza incarnata; assembly: GCA_033032865.1. Taxonomy (NCBI): domain Eukaryota; kingdom Viridiplantae; phylum Streptophyta; class Magnoliopsida; order Asparagales; family Orchidaceae; genus Dactylorhiza; species Dactylorhiza incarnata. Next base: position 3,507,634 of record JAWHQI010000148.1, read on the forward strand.
TTCCTCCCGCACGGTGCCTAGGAGTCGCGGGGGGAGGCGGGGACAAAATCGGCTTAGTCTTTATGACTAACGGTCGGTGGTGACCGTAGGTAACCGAGGAGCTGGAGCCCAACTAGCAGGGGAGACAGGACCAGTGGAGCAGATGCCGTGCTTTACTACCGTTACTGGATAGGTGTTCGATGAGAGATGTTTATGTTTGTAGCTTCCGCATAGATATATATAGTGAGAGAGAGAATTGTACTTCTTTTATTCATTCGGACATGTACCGGGCATAAGCCCTTTTTCTCGTCCTTTTATTGTACTCATTGATGGACAGTTTTCATTTGAATATATATATATACAGATGCGTGTGATTGTGGACTTATGTTCTAGCTCTTCTTCTTATCTCTTGTTGGCCTGGTTGAACGTTCTTGCCGGCAGGATCGGCGTCTTGCGGAGGTGACTAACTTGTGTGCTAGCATCACCGTAAGGCGGCGGTTCTGGGCATAAGATCCGGGAACTCTCCTGGTGCGGGAGAGGGATCTTACAAATGGTATCAGAGCCCAAACGATCCAACGAGAAAGAAGTCCACAAAAACTGGGACACCCCCGCTCGAGTTAGTTTGAGGACAAACTAGCAGCGGAAGCAGTGGTGTGCCCATGTGTAAAAATCACACAATTTAGTCATTTAACTAATGAGTTAGGCCAACCCAACTAAGGACAACACTTTAGTTTTGACTTACCAAGACGTTTTCATAGCGTATCTTAGTCTTAAATCGATCTCAAGTATAGTTTTGGTTAGGACAGGGGGATTCCCAACATGGTTAAAGGGAAGAGCTTAGTATGAGTGTAGGTGTTTGAGGCTTACACTCCGATGCTTACCGCTCACTTATCAAATGATTTTTACCCCTTAACCAAACTAATTGAACCATCTCAAAGGATTTGGTGTCTGTGACCTACTGTTGGAGTAATAAGAGACTCTTACGCATAAATTATCCTACCAATTATACTTCCCGTATATTTTACGGTGAAGCAGTCACCAAGACAAGTATTAGAGGTCGAATAAGAATCCAAATCCAAAGAAGGCCCATTCTTGGTTAGGTCACACATTGACCTTAAGAAGGATTCGTGAATGGTAACTTTAAGGACCTTGAATGTGTATCATATCAATAAAGTCTCAAGGTGGAACTCCAAGACAAGGTTGTATGCCCTAAGAATTGTGTGCATATATTTAGGGTAAATGCACTATAGTGATATCGAAGAAATTTAGCCCAAAATATATGGGGGCTTATCCCTTTTGTTTATTGGGCCAACTTAGTACTAACTTGAGTCTCCCTAGACCTCATTTAGAAGATGAATCTCAAACTTATAGACCTTGAGGTTTTATATGTGTAGTCAAGTAAATAAGAGGATAGCAAAATAACCATTGGGGATGTGCTTAGGGGTCGTCAAGTTATACGTGTATATGACCTCTAAAATCAAGGAAGTCAGTGCGAGACCTTAGGATATGGATTGGATAGAAATAGAACCTGGCTATAGGCCCTCGTGATCATAAGAAGTGAATAAATAACCTAATGCGAAGGATGATATCATAGATTCACCTCCTCGAGCTTGAGACGATGATCTATAAAAAAAATCAGGACGAATAGTAAGTTGACTGGTTTTTAGTCAAGTTATTAGAAACATAAAGTTGTCAAGTTAGCAGCTTGGAACAACTTATCGCGTTATGAAGCTTGTGAATTGGAATTAGATTCTTGCGCGATAGAACTACAATTGGGAATTCTTGAATTTCTAGGCGTTCGAAGATAATGTACATACAATTATTGAAAAATCAAGCCCCTTTTTTGTTTTCGATCAATTATATCGTAACCAATATTCATATACCTTGGGAGATAGTTGACACCTAACCGAAGATCGTTGAAATTATACCTATGGATTAAGTAAATAAGAGAGTACTTATGACCTTTAAATTCATGGCTTGATGAGCCTGGGAATTGAGAGACAAATGTCATTATAATCCCCAAGAATGTTGTATGGGTTGGAGAGTAATAGGTGATATTGGGAGATACGACCTCGCATTAAATCAAAACTTTAGATTTTGGATGATGGTTTATACATAGTAGTGTTAACCTCACAAGTATAATGAACTTGGTAATTTATTAACTCATACATATTGGTCGATGCTGAACTGCATGAAAGGATTCAGGAGAGATTACCACATGTGCACATAAGTTGAATTTTCGCCGTAAATAAGTTCATGCTTATAGCTATATTATTGAGGTATGTGTCGACTAAACTGTAGGAATTTATACCATGAAATATAGTTACTGGACTGCCATAGAAATATGCACATGGGTTTTCATATCAGTAGGAAGCGCGGAGAATTTTGGTAGAGTTAATCCTTGAATAAATAACAGGCTTCCTTTACGAGTACAATTGAGACTACAACTTGAGAAATTAATCCACTGAATTGTTGACATGAAATGTCATGGGCTTGGTATATGATCTCCCGTGATAGTATTAAGCTATGGAAAATTTATTGGAAATAATCATTGAATAAAGGACATACCTCTACACAAAGTGCAATGTGAGATTACAAATTGAGGAACTAGTTTTCTAAATTAGGGATGATGAAATATCTTGAACTTTTGATATACGACCTATTATAAGCGACAAACTCTGGGGATTTTCATTAGATTCAATCGCGGAGTAAACTTCATACTTCATTCGCATGAAGAGTTGGAAGTGTTAATACAGAATAGTCGTACCATGGATCGTAATTCGAGAACTAGACACCTTGAAATGTTAATACGAAAATGTTTTAGAAATCTGTAGACAGACTTTTGATGTCAATGTAGAACCCTAGAAATAATGTCGGGTTTAATGACTGAACAACCCTCCTACTACCTTCACAAGTGAAACCCCGTAGACCCGAACTTAAATTTCGAGGACGAAATTATTCTTTTGTTTATTGGGAATTGTAACATCCCATTTCCTACTAGACCCCCTAACTCCAATTTAGGGTGAGACAAGTGGTGAGTATGGTGAGTTTGAGCTAGATTGCAGCCTTAGGACACATAGGGTTAGGTGAACTCACATGGGGTCACCAATTGACCCAATTTGACCAAAGTCAAACTTGGGTCAACATAGGTCAAATCCTCCCCCAATAAGTTCAATTGAACCCCAAAAGCCCCATCATGGGGTCAACAATTTGACCAACTTGACCAAAGTCAACATTTCCCCAATTTTGGTCAAAATCACACCTTTGGGTCAAATTGGCTCACTTAGGTCTTCACCATGACTCAACCAACCTTGGGTGGTGTCACTGAACTCAATGTCAACACATTGGACTAGTCAACACACCCAATTAACCAAGTCAACCCAAAGTCAACATAGGGTCAACTTTGCCTAAATTGGGCTTAATTGGAATTAATCCAAATTCCAATGGATTAAGGCCCTCACCCAAAGCCCATCCTGAGGCCCAAGAGTCAATGACCAGCCTTGCCCCCCATTTCCAACATGCAAGCACATGCATGGGGGCAAAAGTGGAAAATCCCCCTTCCTCCATTAAGAAACAAGAGAATTTTGGGAGAGAAGGCCATGTGGCCCTCCTCTCCTCTGCCCAAGACCTCCTCTGAACCCCCCCACATGAATGCCAACCGAAATTGAGAAGAGGGAATGCCACTTGGCGGCTAGGAGGAGCAACCAAGGTAGAACCGAAGCCCCCCCCCCCCCCCCTCCAAACTCCTATAACCAGCCCCTCTCAGCTCAATTCGACCTTTCCATCACCTTCAGAGGGTTGAGAGCAGTCGAGCCAGTATATTGGAGCAAGGAGAATGGTGCAGAAACGGGATTTCGAGCAGGGTCGCCGGAGCTCGCCACCGCCATGCCGCACCACCACAATACCCGCCCCGCCGCCAGGCCCTATTTCAGGCACGATTTCTCCCCCTCTCCCTCTGTGCTAGTTATCTAAGGTCTTAGCAAGGGCAGCCGAGCTCAATTGAGCCATCAGCCATGGGATTTTCCCTCCCGTTTCTCCGTTTGGGCTTCCTCCAGGGATCGCCGGAAAACCCCACCTCCGGCCACCATTCCACCGCCAATCGACGGCCAACCCCTCAACGGAGGTGGCGGCGGCGGCAGATGGCCGGGGAGGGTGGTGGTTGGCCGGGATCAAGGTCCTTTTCCTCTGGGCCGTCGGCTAGAGGTAGGAGACGAAATAACAGCCGTTGATTTCGTCTCCTTGATCTCTATTAGCAGACCACAATAATTCTGCCTAGAATTATTCAGTGGTTTGCATGCAATTTTTGAAGGCCTTAGAGGCCATTTTGGCAAAAAGGGGCAGAGACAACTTTTGTAGCCCTATGTGTCTACTTTCATTTGCCACTAGAATCAACTGATTTGGTGCAATGTGGACACCAGGGCGCTCATTTTTCTAGGACTACTCCTTGTGTAGGGCAGATATTAAAAGTGAAATATCTTTTAAATGGCTTAACCAAATCCCTTCATTTTTCTACCATGCATGCATGGTATGATGACACACCTAGGGTTTCAATTTGGGAATTTTTGGATGTGTATCCATTGAGTTATTTCATTTATTAGTAAAAGTAAATATTTGGTATATATGGATTTGTATAACTCCAAACACCCCCTAATTTGGGGGGTGAGCTCTTTTTATATATCTAATCTCTGGTTAAAATTTCATCACATGTGCATGAGTATTTTTCTCTGAATTTCAAAATGAAGTTAGGGTCTTAAGTGAAAAATTGGGGTGCTAATAGTCAATTTGGGCTTTTGAGCTTTTTGATGGAATTGAAGGTGGGAATCACCTTGAATGCCTCTGAAACCTTGGGGTTAGTGTATGTAATGAGGATATACATCATTGACATAAGTTTCATGATTATTGGAAGTTATTTTCCTAAAGTTTTTAATTAAATGAAAATTGTCACACATTTAAATTAATGAAATAATTTGAATCATAAACTTAGGGATAAATCCAAAACTCTGGGAAATGGATCTTTGACTGGAAAGACACATTTAGGAATTTTGTTGGAATTTTTGGACCTCATTTATTTCTCTGAATTTGATTTATTTGGTTAGGTCAATTTATTCAAATATGACATTTAGGTCTCATATGCATTTGAAGAACTATGAGATTATTCTAGTAGGTTTTCTTGGTGATTCTATAGCTCTGTAAATTTTATCATAATTTTTAGATGACTTTTTGTGATAATTATCAATTTATTGAGGAAAAACCCCCTTTTGTAATTAATTAATTTAAAGGGTTAAAATAGTTTGTAAAATTCTAAATGTCTGGATTTAGTGTTTTTAGATGATTATTAAACTAGGATAATTTTCTCAGAATTTATAGAGACATATTAAGGGTAGTTGTAGTGTAAATCCCTATTTGCACACCATTTATGTTAAATTGAAATTATGGTCAAATATTCCTGTTAAAAATGTGAAACTTAGGATTTGGTATTCTTAGTTCATTATTATGCCATGATATTTTTCCCAGAATTTATTGAAGTATTAACATAGCACTTGTAGTGTAAACCCTTATACGCACACCAAACGTAACAAATGATAATTAAGGGTAAATACTCCTTGGAATAATATGAAACTTAGGCATTGCTGTTTTTAGGTCAATATCATACTTCTGTGATTTATTCAGATTTTATTGAGACCTGTAGGTGGTGGTTGTAGTGTAAACTCTTATTGGCACACCGCTTATATTAAATAAATATTGTGGATAAATATTACCTGGAATATTATTAAACCTAGGATTTGGTGCTTTTAGATGATTAGTATGCTAGGTTAATTTTCTCAGAATTTTTGGAGTTCACATTTTAGTACTTGGTGTGTAAAGTCACATCTTCATCATTTTCATGATAAATATAAATTATGATTATAAATTTACTGGAAAACTATGATCTTCTGGAAATAGTGTTGTTATGTCAATATGAAGCTACTGTAATTTTTTCAGATTTTTAGCAAGTCTAATTTCAGTAATTGTAGTGTAGAGCCATGTTTTCTCTCCTTTAAAGATAAATAGAAATTGTGGGTTTAAAATGTTTGGAAAAATATGATCTTCTGGAAATAAAGATTTTATGTTCATATGAAGCTACTGTAATTTTTCCAGATTTTTAGGAAGTCTAATTTCAGTAATTGTAGTGTAGAGCCATGTTTTCTCTCCTTTAAAGATAAATAGAAATTGTGGGTTTAAAATGTTTGGAAAAATATGATCTTCTGGAAATAGTGATTTTATGTTCATATGAAGCTACTGTAATTTTTCCAGAATTTTAGGAAGTCAAAATCTTGTACTTGATGTGTAAAATTATTTTTCCATTCATTCATTGAAAATTAGGGATTATGGTTATTTAATTGCTGGAAAAATATGAAATATTGGAAATCTTTTTATCATGTCACATTTCACCTCTGGAAGGATATTTAACAAGTTTGAATTCACTAGCATGATACCTCCTTCACATTTTAGATTCAGATTAGTAATTAATGAATTTTTATATGGGGCAAAATTATATGAAACATGCTTGGATTTTGATCATCCCTTATTTTATCCACTATGAACCTATGATAAAAAAATTAGAAGTCATTTGGAAGTAATTTGACCAAGGTTCCATCATAGGAATCTAAGTTAGTTATATGTCGTGGTCTGCGGATAGTGAAAACTCATTATGATGAATATGTCAATATAATCACAAGGAAATCGGTGAGAATTTGATTATATCAAGAGATGAGCATAGACCACTTAGAGGACTAAAAGTTATTAGAGTTGAATCCAAAAGAACGATTGCGTAGGGGCGGAATGAAACGTAAGGCGTAAGTTATAAAGAGTATTGAGAGGGTGGAAGGTTAGGTCTGGGTAACCACCAAGAATATTAATTGTCCTGGAAAGGGGTTGGGCACAATCCCATCACATACCCTAGTACCTTGCGAACCCTTCACCGGGTAGCCCTCGGGAAGTCCAGGATCCACCCTAAACTTCCAAGTATAATAATAACTAAACAAGGGTAGTCTAAATAGGTTGTTTAATTCAAGTGGAATGATAAGAGGGTAATTTTATTGTAGATATCAATAATACTAAGTGTCTTGGGAAAGGGAACTTTGGGTTGTCATCCCATTGTAGTTCCTAGTACCGTAGCGAGCCCTTTACAGGGTAATCCCGGGGGTCCAAGATTAAACATAAACCGTATGGATAAGATGTTGTACAAGAATAATTTAATAACACACTCACCCACACCCCGTGGTTACGGGAGCTTAGTCGGTTTGGTGCTACGAGCAGTAAGCTCCGTGTTTATAAGAGCGGATTGATAAGTCAGGTGAGCCTGTGACTCAGTCGAGTTTGCTGGTACAGACGGTTTGGTCCGGTGAGCCGGTGGCTCGGAAGGTTATTAATGACGGGCAGGTTAGCCCGGGGAGCTTATGGCTCGGAGGTAGATAGTAGAGCATGTTGCATGTGCATGAAGGTGGTGGGTCTTCGGTATTGGACGGTCGTTCACACCGACGTCAATACGTTGACTCGGCAAGTGTGGTAATTACACTTAGCCATGAAAGTCTGGCGGTCCAGTCAGCAAGAGTACGCAGACGCTCCGCGGTTTTGTGTTGAGGCGTACGATGGGTCTAGGTTAGGTAGTGTGGATACCAACCTAGAGGTGGGCGAGGCCCAACCCACCGCTTCCGTTTGCCACTACGGGAGTATCCTGGGAGTCTTGCTAGCTCCAAAAAGGGGGAACTAAAGGTCTATGCGCATAGAGTCGTGGTGAGTGAGTTGCACTTGTATGAACATAGCATAACAGCATACCTTGCATGTCATAGCATGAACATTGCATTTCAACCCCTACCCCTATCGTATAAATTGGTATGGGACTTTTTATACGATAGGCCCTGCTAAACGACCCCTTGATCTATAGGTTTGTATGGGCATTCCTATAAATCAATGGTTACTCTTAAATTAATTTACTTGCGTCGCACTGCTTCTCTTGCTTACCTCTTTTACTGCTGCGATATTACTTTACTGCACTTATTACTGTTTACTTGCTCATACTGCTAGTATAGAATTTTATATGGATATACTCTTGTTAGCGTAGAATGTTTGTCACCTGCTACATTCTTGATTACTCCACTTTGTTGTCCTCCGCTTCTTCCTCCCGCACGGTGCCTAGGAGTCGCGGGGGGAGGCGGGGACAAAATCGGCTTAGTCTTTATGACTAACGGTCGGTGGTGACCGTAGGTAACCGAGGAGCTGGAGCCCAGCTAGCAGGGGAGACAGGACCAGTGGAGCAGATGCCGTGCTTTACTACCGTTACTGGATAGGTGTTCGATGAGAGATGTTTATGTTTGTAGCTTCCGCATAGATATATATAGTGAGAGAGAGAATTGTACTTCTTTTATTCATTCGGACATGTACCGGGCATAAGCCCTTTTTCTCGTCCTTTTATTGTGCTCATTGATGGACAGTTTTCATTTGGATATATATATATACAGATGCGTGTGATTGTGGACTTATGTTCTAGCTCTTCTTCTTATCTCTTGTTGGCCTGGTTGAACGTTCTTGCCGGCAGGATCGACGTCTTGCGGAGGTGACTAACTTGTGTGCTAGCATCACCGTAAGGCGGCGGTTCTGGGCATAAGATCCGGGAACTCTCCTGGTGCGGGAGAGGGATCTTACATATGAATAGGCAAGGAAAATTACTCACAGACATAATTGGGAAAGTGCTGTTGTGTAAAACAGACTCACATGATAGAGTATCCAAAGGGACGTTTGAAGTTATGGTCAGAATGATCCTTAACAAGAGGACTGACTGAGGGAATATTGTGTTTGAAAAGATTAAAGAACACATAAGATCTCCAAACCTTGGCAGAATCTTATCTTTATATCTCAAAAGTTGTATCCCTCATCTCCTCAAAGTTTCAGAATCTACCCTTCTACACTATCTCAAAAAGATAGATGTAAAGATAGTAAGCAGATGGGAGAAGAAGTTCACCGACAAGGAAGTAGGTGAGTCTTCACTTCACAAGAGGAAGTAGGGGAGCCTCTAAGAGAAGATATAAATGTGTTGGACAGTACTCCAGCACCTCAAGAGGAAGTGAATCCAGAACAAAAAGTTGTTGTGAATGTGGAATTTGAAAATTCTGACATGCATATAAATTCAAATGAAGAAGAATATGAGCACCCCACTGAAATCCCTGCACCAATGGAGGGAGAGTCTACTGCTTAATTCACAGTGTTGCCTTCACCTCAAAGGATAGAAGATGAGCAACATCTTCCAACCAGAACAGTTCCCATAGTCTCATCAACTGCATTTATGTCCCAAATGGAAGGTCTACTCAATAGACAAAGAGAACAGTTTGAAGCATATGTCAATAATGTTGTTACAAGTTGTAAGAATGAACTATCAGCCAGGATAGATGTATTGCGAGAAGACATCCAACATTTTAATCATCAAAACACAAATGTGTTTCTCATTGCTGCCAATGTTGTTGCTAATACAAGATTAGAAATAGCCAATATCAATCAAGCTACATATCTAATTGGACATTAACTGAACATTGTGCTTGATAGACTGTCTACTCTAAGAGACAATCAATAGGCCATCATCCAAAACCATGATATGGCCTTTAATGATTTCGAAGATGCAATCAATACTGTACTTCAAGGAATATCATCTTCTACTCAGGTCTCTCAAGAGCTAGTGGACAATGTTGGTGAAACCTTACTTCATTAATTTCAAGCCACCCAAGATCAACTTTCAAATTCTTTCAATCAATCTGTCAGAACATCTCAAGGCATTCTTATGGATGTTATTGGCAATCTGAATAATCTTCTAGCCAGACAACTTCAGGCCTCCTAGGTAGTTCCCTCTAAAGACATTTTTTTAGAAGCCAGAAAGGGGGAGATAATGTCAAGACATCATATCATGTGGCTAGCCAATGAAGTAAGATTCTCTATGGATCTTGAGCCTATTGACTATGGGATTGCCTATCAACATCCCATTCCAGAAGGCAGCCTCCCTGAAGAACCATCCCATAGTACAATGCTAGAAGTCCCTCTAGAGACATATCAAGAGCCTAAAATCTATCAAGGATACTTTGTGGATGAGCCTGTCAGTGGGAGTAGGCAAGCTAGGAAAAGCAAAAGACAACATGTTGACTTTGAAGAGCAAGAAGCAAAAAAGAAGAGAATGGAGGAAGTAAAGAAAAATCCAAACTTTGAAGAATGGAGCCCTTGCTCAAGGGATAGCATGACATGGGTACATTCTACAGTTCAGAAGAATGGCACAAATATGCGATGAGTGAAGCTGGCAAAAGGGATTATTGGAATAAAGTCAAGATGGGAGATACTTCAGTGTCTGCCCATGTTCCTCTCAGATATCACCCTAAGCCTTATAACTATTTTGAAAGGCAAAATCAGAAGCTGGCTGAAGCTGAGCTATCCAAGAAAGCTGGACCATCTGGGAAAGGAAAAGTTGTTAAGAAGGATTCTAGAAATCACTTGCACATTTCTATGTTCTACATTTTGTAACTAATATATTGTTCATGCATGGTGTAACGACCCAGCGCAACTCCACACTAGAAAGACACACTGGCGCCAACACAACTAGTAGGCCTCCCTTCTGGACCGTTAATAAGACTGCAGTCCGGTCAAATCCCAACCCATCACTGTGCCTGTTTCTCGGCACAGTAGGTTGTTGATGTCGGGTCTCAATCCCCCGCCACCCTTGTCAAGGTTAACCTTCAACAGTTCTTGCCACCAACTAAGCTGCTCTGTAGGTGACAAGAACTGTTGAAGGTTAACCTTGTCAAGGGTGGCGGGGGATCGAGACCCGCCATCAACAACCAACTATGCTAAGAAACATGCACAGTGATGGGTTGGGGTTTGACCGGACTGCAGTCCTTGTCAACGGTCCAGAAGGGCGGCCCACAAGTTGTGTTGGTGCTAGTGTGGCCTTCTAGTGTGGAGTTGCGCTGGGTCGTTACACATGGGACTATAGTTAATCAATATATGCAATGATTAAATGCTTGATTAATTGTTATTGATTATATTTGTTAGTCAGGCCTATATGTACTTATAAGTTCTGGCTTCTTCAAATAGGGGGAGATTGTTGGGTATTATGCCCTTAATGTTTCTAGATTAGAAGAAGGAATACAAGTACAGATAAGCTAAGTTGTTTTTGATGTTATGTTTAAGTTCATGTTGTGACAGGTGCATCAAAGCTACATCATTAGTATCAAGACTATAAAAGTAATAAAAATTCACCAAGTAAAATATTGTCTCAAGACTCAGCAGATAAATCGTTGAGAAAGGAATCATATCGTCGAGACAATCTCGACGACATCGTCTTGAAGAAAGCTTATCGTTGATAAAGCTAAGTCCTAATGTCTCGACGATATCGTCTTGAAGAAGACGTATAGTCTTGAAGATTAAAGACATATCGTCGTGATAACTCATTAAGTCATGAAGAAAGGATCATGTAGACTACATCGGCTTGAATACCTTATATCATCTAGAAGATCAAGACGATATCATCTTAAAGAAATATTATCAACTTGAAGAATAAATCTAAGTCACAAATAAAGAAACATCTCGACGATATCATCTAGAATAAGCAATATCATTGAGATATCAAGTAAAGTCTTTAAGAAAGAAGTATGTCGACAATATCGTTGTGAAGATTACATATCGTCGTCATGATCAAAACGATATCGGCTTGAAGGAATTTTATCATCTTTACAGATGCAGAGCTGCATTTATTGCACCGATTTTCTCGAAAATTGAAAAGCAGGGAATATGCACGCCGCTCGTCTTGGGCATTAATCAAGGAGTAATAAATGATATATTCTCTACAGAATATAGTCATTGCACAGTATTTAATGAAGAATATTATTACATCTATATTCTGCAAGTTCTAAGAACGGCAAGTCATTTATGATAAAATATCATGCCAATTCTGTCAACCTTTTCAAACTGGCAAGTTGATTATGGAATAATCAATAAGGGCATTTATGCAAAATTGCAGAGGAGTATTGATGTAGAAATTTAGTGTTTTAGTTAAGCGAAGGGTTAAAGATGTTTTCCAAAACTATATCCGATAAAGGCATGTGTACCTTATCGTCTATAATATATGATATTTTGAAATACCAAGGCCGTATTCCTCGGGGCGCGTTGATTACTTCTACTTCGAGCAGGTCACTATTATCTTATCTATTAATTTTTGAGGTTTTGTTATACTTAGCTAAAAGAAAGGGTTAAACGATAGTAAAAAGCTTAGTGCTCAATCAAAAATCACCTTGGAGTGAGAATAATCAAGTGAAAGGAAAATAAATCTAATTCCGTTTGTTTTACCCGGAAATCGGCGACCACCTCGAACTAGCTTTTTCCAGGTTTTCGAGCTCGGATGGTCTCCTATCTCCCGGGAGGCTGTCGTCGTCAGGCCCCAGCCAGCTTTCCTCAGGGAGGTCGCCCCCTTTTGGGCGACCTCGCCCCCGTGAGGTCGCCCCCTTGGGCGACCTCGGGGAGGTCGCCCCCTTTTGGGCGACCTCGTCCCCGTGAGGTCGCCCCCTTGGGCGACCTCGGCGAGGTCGCCCCCTTTTGCGCGACCTCTCCCCCGTGAGGTCGCCCCCTTGGGCGACCTCGGGGAGGTCGCCCCATTTTTGGGCGACCTCGCCCCAGTGAGGTCGCCCCATTTTAGGCGACCTCGCCCCCGTGAGGTCGCCCCCATGGGCGACCTCGGGTAGGTCGCCCCCTTTTGGGCGACCTCTCCCCCGTGAGGTCGCCCCCTTGGGCGACCTCCCCCCCGTGAGGTCTCCCCCTTGGGCGACCTCGGGGAGGTCTCCCCCTTTTGGGCGACCTTGCCCCCGTGAGGTCGCCCCCTTGGGCGACCTCGGGGAGGTCGCCCCCTTTTGGGCGACCTCGCCCCCGTGAGGTCGCCCCATTTTGGGCGACCTCGCCCCCGTGAGGTCGCCCCATTGGGCGACCTCGGGGAGGTTGCTCTCTTATACGGCCTCGCCCCTTGGAGGTCTGAGTCCTGTGCTGACTTAATTTTATGTGATCACTTTTCAGGTGATTACCTTCCCAGACGATCTCAGCAGGTCCAAACAATCTCAGCAGGCCCAGACGATCTCAGCAGGTCCAGACAATCTCGACAATCTCAGCAGTCTCAGCAGCAGGTCCAGACGATCACAGCAGGTCCAAACGATCTCGACGATCTCAGCGGTCTCAGCAGCAGGTCCAGACGATCTCCGCAGGTCCAGACGATCTCAGCAGGTCCAGAAGATCTCAGCAGGCCCAGACGATCTCAGCAGGTCCAGAAGATCTCGACGATCTCAGTGATCTCAGTAGGTCCAGACGATCTCAGCGGTCTCAGCAGTAGGTCCAGACGATCTCAGCAGGTCCAGACGATCTCAGCAGGTCCAGTTGATCTCAGCAGGTCCAGACGATCTCAGCAGGTCCAGACGATCTCGACGATCTCAGCGGTCTCAGTAGCAGGTCCAGACAATCTCAGCAGGTCCAGACGATCTCAGCAGGTCCAGACGATCTCAGCAGGTCCAGACGATCTCAGCAGGTCCAGACAATCTCAGCAGGTCCAGACAATCTCAGCAGGTCTAGACGATCTCGACGATCTCAGCAGGTCCAGACGATCTCAGCAGGTCCAGACGATCTCAGCAGGCCCAGACGTTCTCAGCAGGTCCAGACGATCTCAACGATCTCAGCAGTCTCAGCAGCAGGTCCAGATGATCTCGACGATCTCAACGATCTCAGCAGGTCCAGACGATCTCAGCAGGCCCAGACGATCTCAGCAGGTCCAGACGATCTCGATGATCTCAGCGGTCTCAGCAGCAGGTCCAGTCGATCTCAGCAGGTCCAGACGATCTCAGCAGGTCTAGACGATCTTGACGATCTCAGCGGTCTCAGCAGCAGGTCCAGACGATCTCAGCAGGTCTAGACGATCTCAGCAGGTCCAGACGATCTCAGCAGGTCTAGACGATCTCAGCAGGTCTAGACGATCACGACGATCTCAGCGGTCTCAGCAGCAGGTCCAGACGATCTCGACGATCTTAGTGGTCTCAGCAGCGGTCTCAGGCGATCTCAGCAGTTCGGGCAGCCCGTTACCTTTCAGATCTGCCCGTTCGGGCAGGCCCCGCGTCTATAAATAGAGGGGCAGGGGTACTAGATGATGATCTTTGGATGAGTTCCTAGCTCTTGTTGTGGACTTGAGCGGTCTCTATTTTTGAGACCGCGGAGGCCTTCCCGTCTCTCTTTCGGAGACCTCTCCACCTCTTTTTGAGGAGACCTCTTTTTCATTTTTTCTATTGTAGTCTCAGTGACGCGCTATTTCCACACCGCTAATTAGCGGGCACGAAATGCGGTACGACGGCAGTGCACCGGTCGTTGTCAAGTAATAAAAGTAGGGAGTAGCTCCCCGAATATCGTTCTCAAAGGACCGCAAGTTGGGTAATACGATTTGCTCGTTAGGAGATTAATTATGGGGGTTTCTAAGTTTAACAAAACAAGGGGGGTTGGTTGGTTTTATAGAACGGGAAATGAGAAAACTAAACACTATGCGGGTCGCAATCACCGCGTCGCTTGGTGAATGGATTTAGTGCAGGCCGCGAGCCGTGCTTCGCTTAGCGGATGGTCGGTGAGCATATGGATGAGGTGAGTGCAAATGCGAGAGTTGAGGGTCGAAGGCACCTCTTCGCTATCGCTTCCAACTTTTGCTAGAGCGAGTACTAGACCGTGTGGGTGTAAGTGGAGCGGGGGCGGAGCGCATCCCAACACAGCATCAAGTAAAGAACACATTCATAAATAAACTCCCATTCATAGACAAACAGATGTTCACTTAGTTCATTACAACCATAAAGAGTACAAATCACAAAAAGAGAAGGGGTAGAAGTAACCACGAGATGAGAAGTCTCGCCGCGGATCTTGGTCGGAATGGGGGGTCGTCACGCCTCCTCTGAACTCAGTCCTTGGTTGCTTCTGGGGTTTAGAGACTGTCACTACCTCCAACCGTTGCCCGTCTTCTTCTCAGAGCTGGGTCACTTCTCCTTTGCCCGATGGAGATGTCTTCCTCATGGAATGCTGGTCGTAGATGGCGGAGAATGCTTCTGGAACCCTAGATGGACCTTAGGATCAATGGATGAAGCTTTCCCAAAGGGAGGAATGGAAGGGGGGACCTTGGAGAGGTGGAACGGCGGACTCGCGCGCAGAAATCGCGCCCCAAAACAGTGCCCGATCCCTAATTTCGCGGAACAACGACTTAAATAGGGAGCAGAATTAGTACTGCGCACGGTCAGTGGCGCACGACCAATGGTCGTGCGCGAAGGAATGCCTGTGATCGTGCGCAGTCAACCTGTAGCAAAGAAAAAGATAGAAAACAACGCACGGTCAGGGGCGCACGACCAGTGGTCGTGCGCGAAGAAAGGCCTGTGCTCATGCACCGACGCTCAATCAGGGACGGGAATTAACGCACGACCATTGGTCGTGCGCCTGATCATGCGCGAAGGAATGAGCACGATCAGAGGCTTTTTAGGTCAAAAATTGCCCCGCACCATCCCGAACGTGCACACGATCCCAGGACCTGCAGGAAAAACACAAATAACCCCGATCTGTGCACACCACCGGATCCATAACACATGCATACAGTAATATATAGGAAAAACATGCCACAAAGGGGGAAGGATTGCACAAAAGGCGCAGAAACGCCATGCTATCAATATAAGCGTATATGAACAGCAATTGAAGTGCAATGACACTAAAACAAACCCAAATGAGGCCGGAAATCACTGTATAAACCAGACTCATCACACCCCCAGACTTACCTATTTGCGCGTCCCGAGCAAACAAATTCGGCGGAGCGAGAAAAAGCATAGCTGGGTTAGAAATTGCAAGGACAGATAATATGCGAAGTCTCATACGCATGTGCATAGAAATCTAGTAAAAAGAATTTTTAGTTATGCAAAATAGTTTACATAATTCTAACAACGTAACTATATATTATTTCTACTCAAAAGTTGAATCATAGGGAATCACTCGGTCATGCGTAGGAAGAAAGTAGAAAGGCTGCTGAGGCGAACATTACTCAACACCAGAGTTCGGAACAACCTCCACTAAAATCCATCAGTGTCGATGACCATACGCTCACCCGTTCGCACTCTCTCCACGGCATTCGTACGATTCGATGCGCAAATCAGTAGGACTTAAGGTTATGATTTAGGCTTAGGCTACCGTGCGGTAAACAATGGTAAATGCGGGGGCTTAGCACACATAACCCAATTGAGCTTGCAAACGAAGCACTATCCCAGCAATAATAAAATTGTGTACACCACGTATTCCCAAATGTATCTCTTTATACAATTTTTTCTTTTTCGTTTCATTTCATTTTTTTTCTTTTTTTTCAAATTTCACAATTTTGCACAATTAGATACAAAACAGCTATATTTTCAATAACACATTTCCACCACAATCACAGATATACACCGCATCAACACCCAATTTTTTATGCACAGATTGCTTGAGCTCAGAATTTGGTGTGCGATTAGGATAGTCATTTTGGCTTTGGTGGATTGAAGGTGGAGCTGAATCAACGGGATCGGGTAGGCACAAGGGGCTAGCAAGGATAAAATGTTAGGACCGGAATACAAAGCTCAAACTGGCCAACATGATGGCCTACGTCACGCTCACGCACTGAATTAACTCATACCCATGCTTCGAGAGTCGCTTGGGGCAAGTTCTTAGCCACCGAGAAAGATGATTCTTCCTCCTGACTCGAGCAATACGAGCCTAGCACCCCTCTACACACATCCCTACACTACCGAATGATTCGCACCGGATTCAACACTTTTGAGTAGAATAAACTAGCATTACGCTATCAGAATAAAATGTAAAACTAAAAGCATAAAGAAAAGTTTAATCTACACCGATTTCTATGCGAGACATGAATAAATGACTAGAGCACTCCACGAGTCAACAAAGTACTTCATCTCGCAATCCAAACCCAGCACTGTGATTTCCCATTCACACAACCGAGACGAGTTAGACTCATCGCGCGCCTACAGTTAAGTGCGCTCACGTGGGTGTCGTGGTGTGCCATGAGATGAGCAATACTACAATATAACACATTGTAAATCCTAGTATGCTGTGCACTGTGCATGTGCACGAGGTAACGCTAACTCTCACTCCCCCAGACTTACACTAAGCAAAAAGCATGTTCGATAGCGGCATAAGCTTAAGAAGGCTAGGATGAGAGATTACCCCATGCTCAGAAATGAGCATACCAGAAGATATGGCATTTTGTTCAGAAGGCGGTGATCCCGCCGTGCTCCAATAAATGCGGACCTGCGATTAAAGAGATCCCAAGCACACAAAAATAGCAAAGAAAGATAACAAGAAAGAACGGAACCAAATGGTCCCACATGGGTTGTCTCCCAAGAGCCCTTTTGTTTAACGTCCTTGAAGGTGGACCAAATACCTATATTAGAGTTAGATAGTAAAAGTCTTATAATAAAAAGCTAAAGAGACAGTACGACGCATCAAATAACATGAAACAAGAAGCACAGAAACATCACAGATGGCACACAGCACAGCCCGGAGATCCCGGCACGCATCAGCTATATGCTGATTTGTGGTGGTTCTCCCCACTCACGCGAGATGGGCAGGAGGTGAAAGCTTTAGGGCCCCAGGAAGATGTCTCTCCCTTGCCCCTAACCTCCTCCTTCTCGCGCCGGAGGGCTGCAAAGCGCGTAGCATGCAGGATTCTTTCCCGCTTCCGTTTTTCCACTGAAGGAGAGCGCCACCGAGCACCATGTGCGGGAGGGGTGATAATGGTTGTCGGATTGGGATCAGCCGGGGGCTCCATTTCTGCACCCTCAAAAGGGGGTAGATCAGCCCAATAAACCTGTTTAGATTGTTTACATTTCTTGTTTTGAACAAAAACATTGTTTGGAAGGCTCATCGCTCCGCCTTCTCCCATGTCTTCCCACTCCTTGGTCTCATTGCTTTTTCCTTCTATCTCCAGCTCATTATTTGTGAGCTGCTTTGCTTTTTCTTCCATCAGAGTGATACTTTCCTCCTCTCTAGGATTCTTCACGTCAAAGTCTGATTTTTCCTCATTGGACCTGCACTTACTTTTACTTACAGAGAAGTTAGGAAGATAAAATGATCCAGAAAGGTTTGTTGCATTGGAAGGTAGGGTGACACAACCCATGGCGATGTGGAGGGTTGCGCCGCTCTCCTTTAGAAAAGGAACCCCCAAGATTGGCATGGAATCATTTTCCATGGGGCTGAGAATCTGAAAGTCAGTGACTACAGCCGTTCCATTAAGATTTATTACAACCTCACGAATCTCACCCTCAGTTTCGACAGTGACTCCATTAGCCAACACCAGCGACTTCCGGTCCTCAGAGTTCATTGTTAGGTGCAATCTCACAACATCTTGCAGAGCAAGAATGTTGCGAGATGCCCCAGAGTCGCAAAGCGCGGAAACCTCAATATTATTGATAGCACATTCAACAACGCATGGGCTCACTTGACCACCATCTGCGTCAGCAATGCTTTTACCTTGCTCCCGCGGGTTCTTTTCAGTATTGCTTGGAAGAGCACCTTGCGTACGCTCGGAGAGCACCTGTGCCAATTGGCCTAGTTGCGTCTCCAAGTTCCGCATTGAAGCAGTCTGATTGGCCATATTTGTTTGAGCCAGATCGACAAACTTTTCCATCATTTCTTCCAATGCGCTCTTCCTTTGCGGTGGTGCATTTTGAGCAAACCCCGGTTGTGGTGGCCTCGGTTGGCTACCGGAGGCTTGCGCATCAAATTGATGCGAGCCTCCTTGCCATCGTTGGTTAGGCACGTTTTGTTTCCATGAGAAGTTCGGGTGACTCCTCGCGGCCGGGTTATAAGCGTTGTTAAATGGCACTCTCCGATTTTGATCATTCAAATAATTCACACTTTCATCAAAAGTTAATTCAGCAGGTTGCTCACCTGAGGGGCACTCATATGCATGATGCCCGAGGTTTCCACATCCTTGACACGAAATGGCCATTACTGGAGCAGGAGGGAGGGCAGGCCTCTTAAGTAGCACGACGTTGTCATAAGGTGCTGATGCCACCTCAGCAGATGCGCCCGATGTGCTCACCTCAAAGAGTCCACGAGCATTCCTTGGGGCGTTTCTTCCAGCAGTCCAGAACGAACTATGAGTGGCGGTATCCTAGAGAATCCTCAGTGCGTCCTCGGGAGTATGGTTCATAAGGGTGCCTCCTGCAGCAGCATCAATCATGGCCCTATAATTGGGCTCAATTGCAAAATAGAAATTTTCCACTAAGTTCCAAGGTTGTAGCTCATGCTGAGGGAACTTCCGGAGGAGGTCCGTGAACCTATCCCATGCTTCCGCAAGGGTCTCCTGATCGTGTTGCCGGAAGGTTGCGATTTCTCTCCGCAAGTTTACAACCTTGTCCACCGGGTGGAATTTTGCCAAAAACTTTGTCTGCAGAGCATCCCAGGTGGTAGCTGTGCCGGGTGGTATTGTGTGGAGCCAAGCCTTCGCCTTGTCGCGGAGGGAGAATGGAAACAACCTGAGTTTCACCGTCTCATCAGTAATTCCTGCGTACCGAAATGTACCGCAAATCTCCACAAATTCAGCTAGGTGAAGATGGGGGTCTTCACTGGTTAACCCGTAGAATTGGGCATTATTACGGATCATATTCAGAATGGCTGGCTTTATCTCAAAATTGTTGTTAGTAATAGCCGGGCCAAATCCGGGGTACACACTCCCCACAGTAGGAGTGGTGTAATCCCTCATGGTCCTAGGTCGTGGCCTAACCACTTCATTCTCATCAGCCGCTTGAGCAACAGCCGGTGCATTTCCCACTCCTGGATTAGCCTGATTTTCATTAACATCCATGGTGACAGCAGCACGTAGACGCGCCCGCAGAGTACGCTCTATCTCAGGATCAAATGTTGCAAATTCACCAAGATGTTGTCTATGCATGCGCACACTACACCAAAAAGAGAAATATCAAAAACAAAAATACCCTTAAACTAATTTCCCACGAAAGACAAATTATACACGCTTGCAGTCCCCGGCAACGGCGCCAAAAACTTAACGCGCTATTTCCACACCGCTAATTAGCAGGCACGAAATGCGGTACGACGGTAGTGCACCGGTCATTGTCAAGTAATAAAAGTAGGGAGTAGCTCCCCGAATATCGTTCTCAAAGGACCGCAAGTTGGGTAATACGATTTGCTCGTTAGGAGATTAATTATGGGGGTTTCTAAGTTTAACAAAACAAGGGGGGTTGGTTGGTTTTATAGAACGGGAAATGAGAAAACTAAACACTATGCGGGTCGCAATCACCACGTCGCTTGGTGAATGGATTTAGTGCAGGCCGCGATGCCGTGCTTCGCTTAGCGGATGGCCGGTGAGCATATGGATGAGGTGAGTGCAAATGCGAGAGTTGAGGGTCGAAGACACCTCTTCACTATCGCTTCCAGCTTTGCTAGAGCGAGTACTAGACCGTGTGGGTGTAAGTGGAGCGGGGGCGGAGCGCATCACAACACATCATCAAGTAAAGAACACATTCATAAATAAACTCCCATTCATAGACAAACAAATGTTCACTTAGTTCATTACAACCATAAAGAGTACAAATCACAAAAAAGAGAAGGGGTAGAAGTAACCACGAGATGAGAAGTCTCGCCGCGGATCTTGGTCGGAATGGGGGGTCATCACGCCTCCTCCGAGCTCAGTCCTTGGTTGCTTCCGGGGTTTAGAGGTTGTCACTACCTCCAACCGTTGCCCGTCTTCTTCTCAGAGCTGGGTCACTTCTCCTTCGCCCGATGGAGATGTCTTCCTCATGGAATGCTGGCCGTAGATGGTAGAGAATGCTTCCGGAACCCTAGATGGACCTTAGGATCAATGGATGAAGCTTTCCCAAAGGGAGGAATGGAAGGGGGGACCTTGGAGAGGTGGAACGGCGGACTCGCGCGCAGAAATCGCGCCCCAAATCAGTGCCCGATCCCTAATTTCGCAGAATAGCGGCTTAAATAGGGAGCAGAATAAGTACTGCGCACGGTCAGTGGCGCACGACCAATGGTCGTGCGCGAAGGAATGCCTGTGATTGTGCGCAGTCAACCTGTAGCAAAGAAAAAGATAGAAAACAACGCACGGTTAGGGGTGCACGACCAGTGTTCGTGCGCGAAGAAAGGCCTGTGCTCGTGCGTCGACGCTCAATCAGGGATGGGAATTAACGCACGACCATTGGTCGTGCGCGAAGAAATGCGCACGATCAGGGCTTTTTAGGCCAAAAATTGCTCCGCACCATCCCGAACGTGCACACGATCCCAGGACCTGCAGGAAAAACACAAATAACCCCGATCTGTGCACACCACCGGATCCATAACACATGCATACAGTAATATATAGGAAAAACATGCCACAAAGGTGGAAGGATTGCACAAAAGGCGCAGAAACGCCATGCTATCAATATAAGCGTATATGAACAGCAATTGAAGTGCAATGACACTAAAACAAACCCAAATGAGGCCGGAAATCACTGTATAAACCAGACTCATCACTCAGTAGTAACACAAGCTTTATATCAATAAATTTCCCTTTCTTTCAGCTCAAAGTAACCGGCCACCCAACAGTCTCACCCCCCGTCCTTTAGTTCGAGCGAGTGTGGAGTTGGTACATTTTTTGGAACCAACAGAACGAACACGCGACCTTCAGATTTTGAGTGGTTGGTCAACAGCGGTTGCGAGGATTTCGACCTAAAATTCATCAAAACTTCAAACGGTCATAACTTTTGATCCGGGTGTCGGAATTCAGAAAATCAAAGCTTGTCATGACCGGTTCCCCGTTCAGGCATTTTTCAGCCTTCAATTTTAAAAAATTCAACTCCGTTTAGGAGTTATCGCAGTTTTTTCCATTTTGGCAATTCTTGTTTTTGAGTAGCAATGGAGATGTCAGAGGTTCAAGCTCCTGTTAAGAAAGTTCCTTTCCCTCCTCGAGTTGTGGATCTTTTTCCTCCTCAAGTCGTAGCCCCTCTTCCTCCTACAAGATTTGCACATCCAGTTTTTCCTCTGCCATCCCAAGCTGAGGAGTTCTCCGCTACCCGTCGTGACTTCAGACCAGTTGCCCAGGGAGGTCCCGTAGAAATGTCTAACTCTCAAGAAAAGTGTGCTTACTTTCCGGCCCGAGCTGATGCGGCTTGTCCTTCATCTCCTCAAGATATTGTTGAAGAGGAAGTGCCTTCCCCCTACACAGACAGAGTTCGTTGGGTGACTGCTCCTGATAGTTTTAGAGAACCTCGTATGCCAACCTTCACAGGGGGAGAAGATCCAATCTCCCACCTTCGGGCCTTTGAGTAAGCTATTTCATTAAGTGCGATAACGGATGGCGTCAAGTGCAAGCTCCTTGTTATGACCTTTGTTGGCCATGCTAGTGAATGGTTCATTAACTTGCCATCTCGATCAATTGTTTGTTTTATGGATTTGCGGAGAGTTTTTCTCTTAAGGTTTGCTACCTCTAGAAAGCAAAAAAGAGGTCAAGCAACCCTTTTTCAAATCAAGCAAGGAGTTAGTGAAACTCTCGCTCATTTCGTCGACAGATTCCAGAGAGAACTTCTTGAAATTGTTAATGTAGATCAGTAACTGTATCAAATCGCCTTAATCAATGGACTCCAAGAAGGCCCTCTCAAATTTGAAGTAAGCACAAATGAGCCCAAGTCTTATAGGCACCTCATCGAAATAGCAAATCGGTTTATTGAGGGTGAGGCGATGAATCCCAACTATATGAATTCTCGGAACCAGCAGACTCAGCAGCATCGGGGGAATTTATATCATCATCGTTCATCTTCATCACAAATCCCTCCGCAGGATGAGCAGTTCGAGTCTTATTCACCTCCTCCGAATATGCCCACACCACCTCAACAGGATATGCCATCTCCATATTTGGATGTCTCTCCCATTCTGTCCAATGATCCTACAACATTTGAATATGAAACTTACTAAGAAGGATTTGATCAGTTGAATCTACCTTTGGAAGAGGTTCTTCCAATTATTCAGAATATGCCCGAGTATAGAAGACCCCATCCTATAAAGTCTAAAGTTGAAAATCGCAATCAGGAACTCTACTGCATATACCATTCAGCTATGGGTCATGATACAGAAGACTGTCGCGCTCTCCGAAAATTGGTAGACCAACTATTGAAGGCAGGAAAATTACAAGATTATGTTGTTTAATAATATGAAGATGATTTTTCTTTCCAGTAAAGACAGCTTTATAAAAACAGAGGTTCTCTCCTTCAATAAAACAAATGCATGAAATAGGGATGAAATGTGTCTTTTTTATTTTGTATGTCTCCCATTTGGTTGGAGTTTCTGCATCTTTTATTTTCTTAATAAGTGTGGCAGTAATATGTGTTCTATAAGCAGCTACCATTGCGAGGATTTTTTCAGCAGTCACCTATATCAAACTTCATACTCATATTCACTGCAGATATTCAGCCAAGTACGTCTAAAACTTTTTTCATTACTTTACTTTTTCCTGTTTACATTAATATTTCTAGAAATGTGTGGATATGGAAGGTAGGAATACCATTTCTGTTGTTTGATATAAAGTGTGAAAGTAACATCTCTAATTATCTCTTCTTCTCCGGGTCGTAAAACCACCAAGTACACATCTCGCTAAAAATAAACGCAGATGTGTCGTGGTAACCCAAACCCCCTTTCTCCCAATCTCTTTCCCCTTCAACCTCTTTTTCTCCCAACCTCTATCTATGTGATGATAGAGGTTAATAGCCGAGACATTTGGTTGAGATTACAAGAAAGTGGTTTTTGGAGATCTAAATATGTTGAGACCGCCGGTTTGATCTCCTCCAGGACTTGGATGTTTGAGATTGCTGGTTGTGTTCTCCATGTCTTTTCAGAAAGTGGTTTTCGGAGATCTAAATATGGTGAGACCGCCAGTTTGATCTCCTCCAGGACTTGGATGTTTGAGATTGCTGGTTGTGTTCTCCATTTCT
The DNA here is from genome assembly GCA_033032865.1 of Dactylorhiza incarnata. Classification (NCBI taxonomy): domain Eukaryota; kingdom Viridiplantae; phylum Streptophyta; class Magnoliopsida; order Asparagales; family Orchidaceae; genus Dactylorhiza; species Dactylorhiza incarnata. The sequence goes on from JAWHQI010000148.1 coordinate 3,531,651, forward strand.
TGTCATAAAGTGGTTTTCGGAGATCTAAATATGTTGAGACCGTCGGTTTGATCTCCTCCAGGACTTGGATGTTTGAGATTGTTGGTTGTGTTCTCCATGTCTTTTTAGAAAGTGGTTTTCGGAGATCTAAATATGTTTAGACCGCCGGTTTGATCTCCTCTAGGACTTGGATGTTTGAGATTGCTGGTTGTGTTCTCCATTTCTTGTCAGAGAGTGGTTTTCAGAGATCTAAATATGTTGAGACCGCCGGTTTGATCTCCTCCAGGACTTGGATGTTTGAGATTGATGGTTGTGTTCTCCATTTCTTGTCAGAAAGTGGTTTTCAGAGATCTTAAATATTTGAGACCGCCGGCTGGATCTCCTCCAGGATTTGGATGTTAGAGATTGCTAGTGGGATCTCCAAGAAATTTCCAGTTTTAGAAGAGTTTTTGGCAAACTGAAGTATTGGAGACAATTAATTGGGTCTCCTCCGAAAAGCTTTTTGACTAACAAGTGATTTAGAATAATTATGATCATCACCTGAGAACCTCTCATATTCATTACAGGCGGTCTGGAGAAATTAAGACCATAACATGAACATTTATCTGCTCAAGCGATCTGAAGTATACCAAGGCTTTTCTTGAGATCTTTTTCTATTTTTCAATTAGAAGACGGCCCGGGATCGTTGGAATAATTAGTAAATCAATCTTCTAACGTGAATCCATCAAATATTTACCATTTTATCCACAAGAATGGGCAGTCTGAATAATTTGAGACCAGCATTTGTCCTTTAAAGATCACTCAAATAGGACTACAAGAGTTCAGGATCATCATTTATGAATTGTCATAATCTGATTTCTCCCTAGAAGACCTTGAGTACTGAAGATCGGCATTTACAGATAATTGACATCGGAATTATTGCATAACAAAGAAGCTTTAAATGGTCAAACCTAATAACTTCTTAAAAGGCGCTTTGACAACCAAAAGATCGCCACTCTAAATTATCAATTGAAGTTCAAATATGAACAAAATAAGTATCTCATCAGTTTCAGTTCGATGGATCGGCAACAAGTTGTCTCAGGTACCTGACATGTCTTTAATTTTTCATATACCTATCCAACATACCTTTTCGTACATGGAAGTAGGTGTTCACTGGTTCTGTTCAGGTATTCGTGTAATATATGTTTTTCCTATACTTGCTCTGACCGTTCTTTCGCAGAGATAGCCAGGTGCTTGCAAGTCTTCTTAAGAAGAGAGAAAATATTCACAAGCACGCCTGACGATAGGAAATTGGAACAGGTACTTCCACTTTTTTCTATCGCACATGATCTACTATGACAGGAAAGGTGGATCGTGATTCTCGTGGGTAAGTTTTATTTTTTCGAAGTTTTTTCAAAACTTAAAAAAATGTGGGGATTATGTTTTACCCAGAAATCGGCGACCACCTCGAACTAGCTTTTTCCAAGTTATTGAGCCCGGATGGTCTCCTATCTCCCGGGAGGCTGTCGTCGTCAGGCCCCAGCCAGCTTTCCTCGGGGAGGTCACCCCCTTTTGGGCGACCTCACCCGCGTGAGGTCGCCCCCTTGGGCAACCTCGGGGAGGTCGCCCCCTTTTGGGCGACCTCGCCCCCGTGAGGCCGCCCCCTTGGGCGACCTCGGGGAGGTCGCCCCCTTTTGGGCGACCTCTCCCCCATGAGGTCGCCCCATTGGGCGACCTCAGGGATGTCTCCCCCTTTTTGGGCGACCTCTCCCCCGTGAGGTCGCCCCCTTTTGGGCGACCTCTCCCCCGTGAGGTCGCCCCCTTGGGCGGCCTCGGGGAGGTCGCCCCCTTTTTGGGCGACCTCGCCCCCGTGAGGTCGCCCCCTTGGGCGACCTCGGGGAGGTTGCCCCCTTTTGGGCGACCTTGCCCCCGTGAGGTCGCCCCCTTGGGCGACCTCGCCTTCGTGAGGTCGCCCCCTTGGGCGACCTCGCCCCCGTGAGGTCGCCCCATTTTGGGCGACCTCGCCCCCGTGAGTTCGCCCCCTTGGGCGACCTCGGGGAGGTTGCTCTCTTAGGCGGCCTCGCCCCTTGGAGGTCTGAGTCCTGTGCTGACTTATTTTTATGTGATCACTTTTCAGGTGATTACCTTCCCAGACGATCTCAACAGGTCCAGACGATCTCAGCAGGCCTAGACGATCTCAGCAGGTCCAGACGATCTCGACGATCTCAGCAGTCTCAGCAGCAGGTCAAGACGATCTCAGTAGGTCCAGACAATCTCGACGATCTCAGTGGTCTCAGCAGCAGGTCCAGACGATCTCAGCAGGTCCAGACGATCTCAGCAGGTCCAGATGATCTCAGCGGGTCCAGACAATCTCAGCAGGTCCAGTCGATCTCAGCAGGTCCAGATGATCTAAGGAGGTCCAGACGATCTCGACAATCTCAGCAGTCTCAGCAGCAGGTCCAGACGATCTCAGCAGGTCCAGACGATCTAAGAAGTCCCAGACAATCTCAGCAGGTCCAGATGATCTCAGCAGGTCTAGACGATCTCGACGATCTCAGCAAGTCCAGACGATCTCAGCAGGTCTAGACAATCTGAGCAGGCCCAGACGATCTCAGCAGGTCCAGATGATCTCGACGATCTCAGCGGTCTCAGCAACAGGTCCAGACGATCTCAGCAGGTCCAGACGATCTCGACGATCTCAGCGATCGCAGCAGGTCCAGACGATCTCAGCAGGCCCAGACGATCTCAGCAGGCCCAGACGATCTCAGCGGGTCCAGACGATCTCGATGATCTCAGCGGTCTCAGCAGGAAGTCCAGTCGATCTCAGCAGGTCCAGACGATCTCGACGATCTCAGCGGTCTCAGCAGCAGGTCCAGACGATCTCAGCAGGTCCAGACGATCTCAGCAGGTCTAGACGATCTCAGTAGGTCCAGACGATCTTAGCAGGTCTAGACGATCTCGACGATCTCAGCGGTCTCAGCAGCAGGTCTAGACGATCTCAGCAGGTCCAGACGATCTCAGCAGGTCCAGACGATCTCGGCGATCTCAGTGGTCTCAGCAGCGGTCTCAGGCGATCTCAGCAGTTCCAGGCAGCTCGTTACCTTTCAGATCTGCCCATTCGGGCAGGCCCCGCATCTATAAATAGAGGGGCAGGGGTACCAGATGATGATCTTTGGATGAGTTCCTAGCTCTTGTTGTGGACTTGAGAGGTCTCTATTTTTCGAGACCGCGGAGGCCTTCCCGTCTCTCTTTCGGAGACCTCTCCACCTCTTTTTGAGGAGACCTCTTTTTCATTTTTTTCTATTGTAGTCTCAGTTGTAACACAAGCTTTATATCAATAAATTTCCCTTTCTTTCAGCTCAAAGTAACCGGCCACCCAACAGTCTCACCCCCCCGTCCTTTAGTTCGAGCGAATGTGGAGTTGGTACTTTTTTTGGCACCAACACCGTTTAATTAAACTAATTGACCGTGGAGGTTCCTGGAGCTTGAACATGCCTCTCTCGAGGTTAATGCCCAACTAAGTTTAGGAAAAATCAACCGAACTCTCGTCCTATAATTGATTACCTAAAACTTGCTTTACGTTGTGAACCCCACTATTGGATTTGACTCCAATCCGGGAGATTTACATCATCCTCTCTCAAGGGGTGCGTGTAAGTCTCCTTACCCTTGAGTGATCGATTCATACTTTGAGCCTCTCGGTTAGCTAACTATGAAAACTTAAGAGAAAACCATACATCAAAAATATGGTCTCAATAATTAAAAATCAAGGGTAATTCGAGTGTTTACAAAAATGGAAAAAGAGTGCTTAGAAAATCATAACTTGATTATCTCATCCTCAGATCATTTCGATCGAGCACTAATGAGAATTAGTTAATCATGGTGGAGAGGAAAGAGAGGAAAAAATAAAGTTGCATGAAGAAAATTAACTAAAATAGAAGGAGAAAATGAAATAGAGCAAACTAAATTTTATTGATAACAAAATGGATTACAAGCCTAAAGGAAAATTACAACACTGGCAAGAAAAGATTACAAGATCACTAAATTATTGTATTAAAAGAAAACTAGCACATTGCATGAAAGGAAGAGAAAGAGAGAACATGTAAGGGAAAATATGAAATAGCTCACTAACAGCTCTAGCAGCACCTCCCCCTCTCCAAATTTTTGAACCTTGGACTCAAGGAGAACCTCTGAATTTATAGAAAAAAAATTCACGTTACACGCCCTAGGTCACAGGCGTGATTGGGGGCGTGTAAGCACTGTTCATCTCAGCTCTGATAAGGCGTGGGCGATTGCGTGACGGCACAGCGAAAAAGTGCATGTCACGATCGTGACATGTGGGTCACGGGCATGACCTTGGATGGCTTCATTTAATACGGCGTGGGCTTGATTGCTGCGCGGCGGTGTGCAGTGATCACGCAGGAAAGTCACAGTAGTGACATCTGGGTCACGGGCGTGACTTATGTTGACTTCTCAACGGCACCTCCACGTCTCGACGACAGCTTGCTGGGAAGATTTTAAGTTTGCACGCCCTCGGTCACAGGCATGACTTTGGGTCACGGACGTAACCGAGGGCATGACTTGTTGTGGACTGGCTCAATCAGCACGGCATTGATTCTGGACTGATCTTCAGGTTTCACACCCTTGGTCATGGGCATGACTGGGGGGCGTGTACTTGAAAATTTCTCGAATTTGTCCCAAAATTCTGCAAAAATTGAAATTAAGCTAGGTTAGAATCAAAATTACAAAAGAACTACTTATAACCTAAAATTGACATGAAAAAGAAAAATTCAAATTAAATAATTACAAAAATTTTGATTAAAAAGTTCTTTAAATACTACTTATCAAATACCCCCATACTTGAGGTTTTGCTATTCTAGAGCAAAAGTATGAGACATAATTTATAAGATATCCATACAATTTTTAATTATAAACTCAAATTTCATTTAACCAAAAGTTAGGTTAAAAATAAATTCTAGGAGAAATTAAATCCTAAGTTATGACAATGATTTGAAAAGAGAGGAAGTGTTTAGGCAAGGACTTCTCAAAATAACTAACTATCAAACAAAATTGTAGAAATTATAAAACTAAATTAGATTAAAATTATAAGAACTTTATCTTAAAAGAAACTTAAGGAAAAGTAACTTACTAAATATTGCTCTCTTCATAATTTAAACTAAATCTAGATCAATGATAATTGGCTAAGGGGGATTTCATAAAATTTGGCATAAGAAGAGATCTTTGAAACTCAAAATTTATTTTCTAATTTGTATATGCTTAGGAGTAATGAATTTTATCCTCTTACTCCATGACATATAATCTTTTATAATTCTCTTCTAATAAAAACCCAAAATGTATATGTTTAGGAGTAATGAATTTTATCCTCTTACTCCATGCCATATAATCTTTTAAATGATTTTGGGTGCATATGTGTAGGGAATAGTGAATTGTATCCTCTTATTCCCATGACATATGATCTTTTAAAACACTTTTTAATGCCATCAAAAGGGGTGAGTAGGAAAGATTTCTAGCTTATAAATTAAATTATGTTGAGAGCAAATTCTAGTAAATTTAAATTTCCTAAGATCTAAAAAGCTAGAAGAAAATATAATAGAAATCTAAAGAGGTTTGACAAATTTACCACAAAATGAAGCTACTTAAAATAAAAAGAGAAGTCATGCAAAAGAAAACTCTCTAATCAAGCTCAAACCATAAAATGATTCTTAAAACAAGATTACCTAAAATTTAGATTTAACAAACTATGATAAACAAAATTCTAGCCAATTAAAAACATAAAAATGTTTATAAATATTCTCAACTAAATTTCTAAGAAATCACAAAAACAACAAGTAGAGGTTTAATAAAAAAAATTTGGTTTTTGTTCTAAGTTTTTCATTTTTTTTTTGGAATTTTTGATATTATCTTTTTTTTATAATAAAAGAAAGGAAACTAGTTTTAAACCTAACAATTTTTTTTGTTTACTCTTGGATTTCCCGAGGTATACCCCATGAAGGGTTCTCAATGGTACTAGGAGGTGCGATGGGATGATAACCCAAACGGCCCTTTCCAAGATTTAAATTTTCGATTTTCTAAATTTTTTTTAAAATTTTGGGTTTTACAAGTGCTTAAATAAAAGAAGATATAAGAAAATAATTTATTTTCTTGAAGATTTTCTAAATTAAGAACTACATTTTTAAGAGCTATTTACACCCCCCATACTTAAAGTTAAACATTGTCCCAAATGTTTAAAACTAAGTATGAAGTAGAAAAAAGAGAAAAAGTAAATAATGTGCAAGACAAAACAAAAAGAAATACAAGATAAAAGAGAAGAAAGAAGAAGGAAAAAAGGCTTCCCTGATTTTGAGGATGCGGGGGGAAGCGGCGGTTACCTACAAAACACGTTAAAGAAGAAATAAAAACAAAAGAAAACAATAAAAAGATAATTTTGGGTTGTCTCCCAAAATCGCTTTGTTTAAGGTCGTGTAGCTTGACCCAATTGGCGCTCACGATATTGGTGGAAGAATTATTGAATCACTCTTTTCGTTCGACAGATCTCTTGGAAGATATAACTTAATATGATGCCCGTTAACTTTGAAGGAACCTTTTTCCACGTGGGAAATTAGAATTGTCCCATAGGACCAAACCTCTTTAACAATAAAGGGTCCGGACCATCGAGATTTTAGCTTTCCCGAAAAAAGGCGAAGATGAGAATTATAAAGGAGGACTAGATCGCCCGGCGAAAAAGTTATTGGAAATTTTATATGTTTATCGTGGTAAAACTTTGTTCGCTCCTTATATAATTTGTTACTTTCGTACGCATTCGTGCGCCGCTCATCTAATTCATTCATTTGGAATTTTCTTTGCTCGACCGCTAACGTATGATCGAGGTTTAAAAATTTAAGCGCCCAAAATGCGCGGTGTCCTAGTTCGACCGGAAGGTGGCAAGCCTTTCCATAAACCATTCAATACGGTGTACAACTGATAGCAGTCTTGTACGCCATTCGATAGGCCCATAGCGCGTCATCGAGCTTAAGTGCCCAATCCTTCTGATTTATAGAAACAGTTTTTCTAATATTCATTTTAATTATCGATTTACGACTTCGACTTGGTCGCTCGTTTATGGGTGATAAGCAGTGGAGAGTTTGTGTATGACACCATGTTTTGCAAAAAAATTTGTGAATTGGCTATTGCAAAAACGGGTGCCCCGATCACTAACTATAGCGCGTGGCGTACCAAATCGAGAGAAAAAAACATTTTAAGAAGTTAACGATGACTCTTGCATTGTTGGTGGGGAGAGCTTGCGCTTCCGCCCACCCGACATGTAGTCGACCGCAACGAGAATGTATTTGTTTGGAAAAAAGGGAGGGAGAGGACCAACAAAATCAATACCCCAAAGATCAAAAATTTCGCATTCTAAGAAAATATTTTGGGGCATCTCATCCCGGCGGGAGATGTTCCCCGACCGCTGGCAGCTATCGCAAGTACTCACAAAGGTGTGAGCATCTTTGAAGAGTGCGGGCCAATAAAAGCCCGCCTTCAGCGCCTTCCTCGCGGTTCAGTTCGCTTGATAATGACCACCGGTTGATCCCTCGTGACAATGCCATAAATTTTTAGACCTTCCTCACTCGACACGCATCTTCTCACTACCTGGTCTGCACAAACACGGAATTAAAAGGGGTCCTCCCAAAAATAATTCTTTAAATCAGAAAAGAATTTCTTCTTTTGTTGACTCGAGAATTCTTTTGGTAGGACCCGGGCAACTAGATAATTAGCCAAATCCGCAAACCAGGGGGTGGAAGATGAATTTATATTTTTGAGAGCAAGGAGGCGCTCTTCAGGGAATTTATCATTAATGTCGGCTTCTATTAATGCTTCCGAGGTGGGGTTTTCTAAATGAGAAAGATGATCGGCTGCCAAGTTTTTGGCTACCCATTTATCCAGGATCTCTAAATCAAACTCGTGCAAGAGGAGGATCCATCGCAAAAGACGGGGCTTGGCGTTTGATTTACTTAAAATATATCAAAGCGCAGAGTGATCTGTGAAGACGATAACTTCGAAGAGTGTGATGTACGACCTAAACTTATCAAAAGCAAAAAACGATGGCTAGAAGCTCCTTCTCGGTAGTGGTGTAGTTCGCTTGTGCCGACATGAGTGTCTTGCTCCCATAATAAATTGGGTGGAAATACTTACTCACTCATTGACCTAATATGGCGCCTACCTTAATATCACTCGCGTCGCACATAATTTCGAAGGGTAGCGACCAATCCGGCGCAACTAGAATCAGACAATTTATAAGCTTTTCTTTGATAAGTTTAAAGGCCAAATGGCATTCGTTGTTAAAAAGGAAGGAAGACTCTTTCTCGAGGAGATGGGTTAACGGCTTCGTGATTTTGGAAAAAATTTGTATAAAGCACCGATAAAACCATGCGTGTCCTAGGAAACTTCTAATAGCTTTTACATTCGTTGGAGGGGGGAGTTTTCGATTACTTCGATCTTGGCCCTATTGACCTCGATCCCTTTGCCCGAAATTTATGGCCAAGGACTAATCCTTCTTTGACCAAAAAATGACATTTCTCCAAATTAAGAGCTAAATTTGTTTCCTCACAACGTTGTAACACACGCTTGAGATTTTTTAAACAATTTTTGAAAGAGTTTCCGAAAATGAAAAAGTCATCCATGAAAACTTCCATCACTTCCTCTACTAACTCGTCGAATATCGCCAGCATACATCTTTGGAATGTAGCCCGTGCGTTACAAAGACCAAATGGCATCCTTCGATAAGCGAAGGTGCCAAAGGGATAAGTGAATATTGTTTTCTCTTGGTCGTCGGGCGAAATAGGGATTTGAAAATATCCCGACAAACTATCGAGAAAACAATAGTAGGAGTGACCTGAAAGGCGCTCTAAGATTTGATCTATAAAAGGTAACTGGAAGTGATCCTTATAGGTGGCATCATTTAGTTTTTGATAATCAATGCGCATCCGCCAACCCGTAATGGTACGGGTTGGGATCAATTCATTATTTTCATTCGCTACTACCGTTACGCCGCCTTTTTTCGGCACGACTTGTACTGGGCTAACCCAAGTACTATCCAATATCGGGTAGATGATTCCCGCATCTAAAAGTTTGATAACTTTCGCCTTAACGACTTCTTTCATATTCGGGTTTAGTCATCATTGAGGTTGGACTGTGTTGCAGGATTTATCTTCGAAAAAGATTTTGTGAGTGTAGAAGGAAGGGTTAATACCCTTGATATCCAATATTTGCCACACAATTGTGTGTCGGTGATTCCTTAAGACTATAGTCAATTCAGAAATTTTTGAATGGCTAAGTTCGGATGATACATTAATGGGTAGCTTAGAGTCTTTTTCTATAAATAAATATTTTAAGTGAGGAGGGAGTTGTTTTAATTCTAAGACGGGTGGCTCTTCATAAAGTTTTAATTTTCAATTTTTCTAAATATAATGGTTCGGGTGGTGTGGAGCGAGAGACTTCTTCTTTAAGACAAAAGAGCTCGGCTAGCTCGGAATCGTTACTCAATGTGGAGACAAACTTAGGAAGAGGGTAAAAGTCGTTCTCAAAACACTCTTCTAAAAAGAAGCACAAATCGCCATTCTCTAAGGTGTTTCGCATCGAGGGTTTTATACTAAAAGTAACTTCATCATCTCCAACCCGAAGGAGTAGCTTTTAGTTACTTACGTCGATAATTGAGCGTGAGGTGGCAAAGATGGGGCGGCCGAGTATGAGGGGTACTTCGGCATCCTCTTCGATGTCAAGAATGACAAAGTTCACCGGGAAGATGAACTTGTCAACCTTAACGAGCACATCCTCCATTATCCCTACCGGATATTATAATGAACGATCTGCTAATTGAATACTCATTCGAGTGGGGCTAGGATTTCCTAGACCTAACTTTTTGAATAACAAAAAAGGCATGAGGTTGATGCTTGCTCCAAGATTTGTTGAGGCGTGTTTTACTAATGAATTGCCAAATAGACACGGGATGGAGAACCGTCCCGGGTCATTTGCTTTTTAAGGCAATTTGTTGAGTACAACCGCGGAGCATTCTACGTTTAAGGAAATATGCGAAATATCTTGTAATTTCATCTTATTGGAGAGCAACTCCTTAAGATATTTCGCATACTTCGGCATTTGAGAGATAGCCTTATAGAAGGGTACATTAATATGGATTTGTTTTAAAATTTCTATAAAAAATTGTAATTTTTCTCGGCGCACTCGCTCCTAAGCTTAGATGGATATGGAGTATTTGATCTAAAAGCATGCGGAGCTAGCTTAGAGGGCAAATTTGATGATAAAATAGGAGTAGGAGGAGGAGAGGAAGTTACCTTGGGTTCATCCAGTTTTGAAACCACCTCCTTCCCGTTTCGGAGTGTAATCACATTCGCGCTCTCCCTTGGATTTGGCTCTGTATTTCCCGGTAGTGCTCCTTGCTGATGCTCGAAGAACATCTTCGCTAGCTGGCCCACTTGATTCTCTAAATTTTTGATCGATCCGGTGAGGTTCCGGATGTTCATTTCATTTGGAGCAACATATTTTGCAACGACCTCTTCAGGCGGAGAGGGCTTTTGCTGTTGCGGTGGAAAACCGGGTGGATTAAAATTTAGAGGGGTAGTTAAGTTAAGAAGTTGATTAGGGGGGTGATTCATATTTAAAGGACGCTGAGCATTTCCTTGGTTGCTCCACAAGAAATTTGGATGGTTCCTATAACCCGCATTGTAGGTGTTGTTGTACATAGTGGATTTCGGGTTATAGGAAGGCCGAGGTGGATTTCCCATGTATTCAACCTGCTCTTCACTTAAAATATTATTAGCCCAAGGAGGAGTGGCGGAGGAAGCAGACATCTCCGCCACTTGCTTTGTTAAGTGCTCAACTTGTAAAGCCAAATTAGAAGTATCGTCTATTTCAAAAATTCTGGCTGGCTTATTAGGCCGCGCTCGGGGCAAGTTCCATTGATAAGCATTCATGGCCATTTCCTCAAAAAGCACTTTAGCGGCCTCCGGGGTCTTTTTATTTAATGTACCCCGGCGGCCGCATCAATCATTTGCCTAGTTTGGAAATTCAAGGCATTATAAAAGATTTGCACATGTTGCCAAGTGGGAAGTGCGTGGTGAGGGCATCTATGCAAAAGCTCCTTGAAGCGCTCCCATGTATCATAGAGAGTCTCTGAGTCAATTTGCATAAATGACGCAATATATGTTCGCAATTTGGAGGTCTTTGTTGGCGGGAAATATTTAGTGAGAAATTTTTCCGCCATATCAGCCCATGTAGTGATGGACTCCCTAGGAAGTGAGCACAACCACTGCTTGGCCCTAGACTGCAAAGAAAAAGGAAAAAAGGTATAATCGAATGGCGTTATCGGTGAAGTGATTTATTTTAAACGTGTCGTGGATTTCGAGAAAATTAGAAATAAGACAGTTTGGATCTTCGTCCGGCTGACCATCGAAGGTCACTGATTGCTGCACCATTTGTATGATGTTGGACTTGATCTCAAAGTTATTGTTCGCCACTGCAGGGAGAACAATACTTGATTGTGTGCCTTCCATATTCGGTCGTGCATAATAGGACATGGTCCATTGCGTGGCCTCATTAGGATTTGGTGCGTTAGGATTAGAAAGATTAAGATTAGGATCCATATTGGCTGTTTTAGTGTCCCCGATCGACTCTTCGAATAATAAGTGTATTTCCTGACCACGAGAACGGCAGCGTTGCGAAAGGGTTCGCTCGATATTTAGATCAAAAGTAATATTCGAAGTGTTACCTCGGGTCGGTCATACACTAAAAAGGAAAAAGAGAAAGAAGAAAGAGAAAAGAGAGAATAATAAACTAAAAATAAAGAAAGAGGAAAACTTGATTATTATAAAAAAAAATCTTTTATGCGGATTAAGTTTGTCTTGGATTTCCCGAGGTATACCCTCTAAAGAGTTCTCACCGGTACTAGGAGGCGTGATGGGATGATAACCAAAACGTCCCTTTCCAAGATTTTGATTACACCTTTAAGATTTTTTTTGGATTCAGAAAAAGTAAAATGAAAATACAAAAAAGAAACACGATAAAATTAATAGCTATCCTCTTTTCAAAATATCTACGCAAAGTCCGGTCCCGGCAACGGCGCCAAAAACTTGATATATAAATTTAGGGTTTTAGTTAAGCGAAGGGTTAAAGATGTTTTCCAAAACAATATCCGATAAAAGCAAGTGTACCTTATCGTCTATAATATAGGATATTTAGAAATACCAAGGTCGTATTCCTCGGGGAGCGTTGATTACTTCTACTTCGAGGAGATCACTATTATCTTATCTTTTAATTTTTGAGGTTTTCTTTTACTTGGCTAAAAAGAGACAATTTGCCTGCTAAAAGAAAGGGTTAAACGATGGTAAAAAACTTAGTGCTCAATCAAAAACCACCTTGGAGTGAGAATACTCAAGTGAAAGAAAAATAAATCTAATTCAATTTTAATTAAAATACTTGACCGTGGAGGTTCCCGAAGCTTTAACATGCCTCTCTCGAGGTTAATGCCCAACTAAGTTTAGGAAAAATCAACCGAACTCTCATCCTATAATTGATTACCTAAAACTTTCTTTACGTTGTGAACCCCACTATTGGATTCGACTCCAATCCAGGAGATTTACGTCATCCTCTCTCAAGGGGTGCGTGCAACTCTCTTTACCCGTGAGTGATCAATTCATACTTTGAGCCTCTCGGCTAGCTAAGTATAAAAACTTAAGCGAAAACCATACATCGAAAATATGGTCTCACTAATTAAAAATCAAGGGTAATTCAAGTGTTTACAAAAATAGAAAAAGAGAGCTTAGACAATCATAACTTGATTATCTTATCCTCGGATCATTTCGATCGAGCACTAATGAGAATTAGTTAATCATGGTGGAGAGGAAAGTGAGGAAAAAACAAAGTTGCATGAAGAAAATTAACTAAAATAGAAGGAGAAAATGAAAGAGAGCAAACTAAATTTTATTGATAACAAAATGGATTACAAGCTTAAAGGAAAATTACAACACTAGCAAGAAAATATTACAAGATCACTAAACTATTGCATTAAAAGAAAACTAGCACATTGCATGAAAGGAAGAGAAAGAGAGAACATGTAAGGGAAAAACATGAAAGAAACATGAAAAAGCTCACTAACAGCTCTAGCAGCACCTCCCCCTCTCCAAATTTCTGAACCCTGGACTCAAGGAGAACCTCTGAATTTATAGAAAAAAAATTTCATGTTACACGCCCTCGGTCACGGGCGTGACTGGGGGCGTGTAAGCACTGTTCATCTCAGCTCTGACAAGGCGTGGGCGATTGCGTGACGGCGTGACGAAAAAGTGCATGTCACGGCTGTGACATGTGGGTCACGGGCGTGACCTTAGACGGCTTCATTTAATGTGGCGTGGGCTTGATTGCGGCGCGGTGGTGTGCAGGGATCACGCGGGAAAGTCATGGTCGTGGCATCTAGGTCATGGGCGTGACTTATGTTTACTTCTCGACGGCACCTCCAAGTCTCGACGGCAGCTTGCTGGGAAGATTCTAAGTTTACACGCCCTCGGTCACGAGCGTGACTTTGGGTCACGGTCATGACCGAGGGTGTGGCTTGTTGTGGAATAGCTCAATCAGCGTGGCATCGATTCTGGACTGATATTCAGGTTACATGCCCTTGGTCACGGGCGTGACTAGGGGCGTGTACTTGTAAATTTCTCAAATTTGTCCCAAAATTCTGTAAAAATTGAAATTAAGCTAAGTTAGAATCAAAATTACAAAAGAACTACTTATAACCTAAAATTGACATGAAAAAGAAAAATTCATATTAAATCATTACAAAAATTTTGATTAAAAAGTTATATAAATACTACTTATCAAGTATAAAATAAAGAGTTTTTCAATTACAGAACCGCTTGTTGCTTAGTATTCTCTCTCACGAATATTCTCAAACATACTAACAGAAAAGAGAGTAAAGAATTAACAAGAAGAAGACTTCATTGTTGTGTTGTGAAGGTCAAGAGAAGATTCAAAAGAAAGGTTCAGAGATTCACAAGATCTTTGAGCTTACAGTTGGAAGAAGAAAAAGAAGTCTGATCAGTCAAAGCTTTAATCTTGAAGTCTCTTCTCTTCTACAACAGCAAACTCTTCTGTATTATTCTATAGGGTTCTTTGTGACCCTGAGCTTGTAGGATCTTGTAAATAGATCTGATTTGGTTGGGTTCTTTGTGAGCATGAGTTCTGTAGGGTTCTTTGTGAGCATGAGTTTGGTAGTATCTTAGTAAAGATCTGAGTTTTGTAAGACTTGTAAAGTCTGAGTTGGTAGGATTCTTTGTGAGCCTGAGTTGTATGATCTGCTTATTGAGAGAGATCTGAGAAGTTGGAGAAGTTGCCTAATTTAGCTTATTGCTAGTTAGGTGGGAGGGACAGTGGAGTACCTCTAGACACATTGTCTTGTAGGGAACCACTATTAATCTTTTGTGTTTTCTGTGTTACTTTTGTGTTGTAATAGATAGATTTTAAAGAAGTAACTAACTATGAAAACACCTAATCACCCCCCCCCCCTCTAGGTGTATTATAGACAACCCATATTTTTTAGTTTTAATTATTTCATGTTTGATTCTCTCGGTCTATTGTCGTGTGGTTGGGTGGATCGCAGCGTCGGAAACCCTCTTTTTTCCTGAACATGCACGGTCGTGCGATTTCCTTCTCACATTGTTTGGTTCGCTCGTGCGCATTCAATAGCTTGATTCATCCAAAAATGGGTAGTCTGGCTATTCTCGTGCGATTTGTGCTCGCACGACCGTGCAGTTATATTGCACAGTCGTGTGAGGCACAAATCACATGGTTGGTCAGCATTTATCAGGTCGCACGAGCGGAGGAAAAATATGTGAATTCCATCTTTGACAGTTTGGGCCGCCCATGCGCGATCATTGACCTGTTTTCCCCCAAAATCTAGTCTCTGCCCATGCGTTTTCTTCGCGCACAATTTGGGCAGCTCGTGCAATTATTTTGCACGATCCTAGGTAGTATTTTTATTTCGCATCCAAAATTTCCATTCTTCACGCATGATTTGATGCACGGGCGGGAGCGTCTGTGCTCCAAATCCCGTGTGATTATTTTTTGCTGATTGCTATAAATTGCAGGCTCATAAATATTTTCGGAGACTCTGTCCAGACCATAGGGTTTGAGTTCCTGCTCGTGGTTCTTCTTTCTCCAGGCTAGGGTTTCATACCGTAGTGATTGCCCATCATCCAGAGCCTTCGAGCGAAGTGATTTCTCCATCATCTTCTCTACCATGCAAGGAAGAGCTAGGGATTGACGTGAACAGTGTGTACCCTTAAGATGACGGGCATCATATGAGATTGTGATATTCCTCCCGGGCCCTAGAAGCACCCGATGAATGAGTGAAGTGTTGGATCGGTAGGCGCACTTAGAGGGGGTGTGAATAAGGGTTTTAAAACTTTAACGATTTAATATAGTTTAATCAAGTAAGTAGATAGTATTTATAAAAATTTATCTCAGATTAAACCTTGCAGTAGGCTTCTCATGAGATTAGGTTGTATTTGGCACGACAGATGTAAACTCTATTGCTACCGCCTGCGGTAGTGTTACTGCTCGGCGTTAGTGACAGAGAATGCATATCCATTTAGATTTCAACAGACCAGAGATTGCATGACAATATTAGAAGAAAAAAAAGATAGCATTATTGCTTCTAGAAATCATTACAAAAACTTATCCCAGTGATGCTTGAGATTAAGGTGATTACGTAAAAAAAACTTTTTGGTTTTCTATAACGACCCTTCTCCCAAGGACCTGTTGGCTTTAGCTGATCTATCCCCAGATACAGCCTCAAGCCGCTCTAGCCTCTTAATCCCCAAAAAGGCCTCGAGCACCCCCTAGATCTAATCCCAAGACCTAATCGTTGTGTGGCGAATTCCCCCTAGTCCTCACAATGCCCTAGTCACCGACCACGCGGCGAATTCTCTACTTGTGATAAAAAGAGTTACAAATAATAAAAACTAAAACATCAAAGAAACTCCTTCAAAGGTTGAACTTGAAGATGAAGTTGGCGTAATTGATCTTTCTTCATGTCCTTCATGTTCACAAACGTTGACGGAGTTCTCTTGACTGCAAAGAGGAGTTTCTCACGAATATAGGAGTTGTGGCTTAGATGCGTCGTCTAAATCAGCAAATAAGCAAATCAAAACGGAGGCAGACTGCTCTTTAAATAGGCTCGGATCCTAGCGCCAACAGTAGTGCTACCGCCGAGCGGTAGCCTCTTTAGGCAACAAGCTGGCGCGCGGATCGGGGCATTTTTGGTAACATTCTGGCTCCAAAATTGGCAACCCATCCTACTGTGTTGTGGTAAGGATAATGCTTCACGTTAGCATTATCTCTTTCCTAGCCATCAGATCTCCTTCCATTTCTGCTCCTCAATCAGCATCATGATCGCGGGGCTTCCATAAGCTACCATCGGACGTTAGGCTTAATGCGTCGTGGTAAAACATACCATATTCAGTACGATATTCCTTTTTCGATGAATGTTTCCTTCTCGATGATATTTCCTAATATGCAGAAGCTGCCGCCAATGGTAGCGTTAGCTCACCACGCTAGTAGCAGAGTAGTGATCAGAAAGGAAATCGTCATTTATCTTTTTCGTACTCTTAGAGGCTTGAAAGCAGAAGTTCCTACACACTATAAACACATGGCAAGTGTGATCAAATATAATGAGATTTGTTATTCTCAAACAAAGAGATGTGGAAAGCATGTTCCAACAAATTCCCCCTTTTGATACTAACAAATCCTCTTAGAAAGAATTCATTTAATTATAAGACTTTTGTTTATAGTAAAGGGTAGGCGTGATAGTACGAATATGCTCCCCTATATAAATAATCCCCCTATATGAGTGCTCCCCCTACGTCACAACTTCATATGTATTTTACTCCCCTTAAGTGTGAATTTCTTTCTTTCAACGTTATTCTCCCCCTTTTGGTATTATCAAAAGAGGGTGGAGAGAAGGGAAAGAGCATGACAAGGGTTTAGGACTTAGTGATACCAAATGAAGGTTTTGAATTACTTAGTTATTCTCCCCCTTTTGTAGGAGGTGTGGAGTAAGAATGAAGTATTTATTGGATAAGTAACCAATACCACTTGTTGGTAAGAAAGTACTTATGATTGAGCAAACAAGTAGTAAGGATAGTGGAAAGCAAGTTTCAAGATAAATAAACATCTTTATTGGAATTTGAAGTATAGTAAATGAGTACGAGTTTTGTTTTAGTAGAAAATAAATGTTTTAGTAATTTAAGTCAAAGAGCAAAATATCATTTGTTATTAAAATATTTGTTTGAAAATAAGCAAGAGTGAGTATTCAAGGCATAGCAGAATATAATAAACATCCTTATTGAACTTTGTAATTACAGAAAATAAATAAGAGTGGTAGTTTTTGAAATAAGATGTTTGTGATTTTGGAATACAAGATATGTTTTTAGAGGACAAAAAATAATTTAAGCATGATTTTACTTTATCAAAACAAGATCAGAAACTATAATGTGCTAAATTCGCAACTCAAGTAAACTTATACACTGTAGACATCATGCAAAGTTATCTAGTGCATTTACTAAGATTATAGAAAAGATATGTAAATATGCTTTTTTAAGTCCAATACTCATGAGTATAAGGTTTATAAGAGATAATGATGTGTACAAGTAGTATTTTTGATAGGAGTATGCAAATGATTTAATCAAAACATATGACATGTATAATGAAATAAACACAACATTATTGAAATGCGTTCTTAGAATTACTTTCACCCACAAAGCTATATTTGATTTCAATGCTCATAGAAATAGTACAACTCCCAAGGTGCTCTACACACACAATGCTCATTAAGACTTATCAGGTTGCAAAGTAGTGCTTGGGGGATCACATATATTTTATCTTTTCTTTTATTTATTGTGATCAGGTGTACAAGAAGAAGTGTATAAAAGAGTTTGCACAAGACACTTTACAATTCTCTCCAAGGTGCTCAACTTCATAATGTTCATTAAGACTTATCAGGAGGGTGAGTAGTGCTTGGTGGAGTTATCATATTCAAATATTCATTTGAATTTTGGTTTGGGACAAAGTTCTCCGAATTCACTTGTTTTTGCAAACATAGCATTTTTTATTTTTGAAAAACACACTTCTTCAAATATGAGTGCATGAAAAAAGATTTTTATGAGGTGTGGGTAAACTAAGCACACATCTAATAATGTTAAGTTGTTACCCTACACAATCATGCAAGAGTAAGGTTAAAATCATATGTAGATTATCAAATAGGTGAGTGAATAAATCATTATCAAATTTAAAACATTACTCATACTTAAAGGCATGTTAAGCACTTCTACACATGATTTATATAATCAATTTTATTGCACATTACAAGATAATGTTCAAGGCATGACACAAAACAATGTTTTAAGATATTTGAAATAGAGAATTTTCATTATATTTTAATCTTGAAAGGATAGCACAAATCACCCTTGAAAAATATTTCAATAAGTAGAAAGCAGTTTTTATAATTTTTGTTTGAACTTTTGAAGACAAAATTTAAGACAAATTAATGACATATTTTTGTGGTTTTACTTGATTTTTCAATTTTGTAGTTGATTTTAAAAATATGTTTTTGTTTGTTTTTGACTTATTTATATAAAATTTTTTTTTTTTAGCATTTAGAAAATAACATGAAATAAACAGAAATATTGAACATTAGGAATAAATGAGAAATTCAGGATATTATACTATCGCGAGCCGTAACATACTAACGTCGCGCGATAATAACACAAGTGGTATTTCTTAAAAAATGTGTGATTTTGACACTTTTTTCCTGATTGTGTTTATTTAGGGTAAGGGTTATGTAGTGGAGCCAAGATATCAGATAAGCATACCACCACAATGGAGGATTTATCGTATTAAATTAAGACATCCAAGACTCCTAAT
The DNA here is from genome assembly GCA_033032865.1 of Dactylorhiza incarnata. Taxonomy (NCBI): domain Eukaryota; kingdom Viridiplantae; phylum Streptophyta; class Magnoliopsida; order Asparagales; family Orchidaceae; genus Dactylorhiza; species Dactylorhiza incarnata. The sequence continues at coordinate 3,550,587 of JAWHQI010000148.1, forward strand.
TCTAATCTAAGTAAAGAAATTGTGCATCGGGTAGAGGTTTGGTAAAAATTTCTGCAAGTTGAGATTCAGTTCCTATAAAGTTTACATGAACATGTTACTTTTTATGTAATCTCTAATGAAATGATGTCTTACGTTTATATGTTTGGATCTTGAGTGATGGACGGGGCTGTTTATTAGGTCAATAATACTCTTATTGTCACATTTTAATTCAATATCGGTTAGATGGACTCCGAAGTCTTCTAAGGTTTGAGTCATCCATAATGCTTGTGCACAACAACTTCCTAGTGCGATATATGCAGCCTCGGTGGTGCAGAGGGCAACCGAATTTTGTTTTTTACATGACCATACAACTAGTAAAGGGCCTAAGAAATGACATGTACCACTAGTGCTTTTCCTATCTAAAGAACACCCCGCATAATCGGAATCAGAATAACCATGTAAAATAAAAGAATCATTATTTAGGTACCATAGACCTACTCTTGATGTTCTGATTAAAAGTGCCTAAAAATTCATTTTACCGCTTTTAAATGAGATTCTTTTGGATTAGCTTGAAATCTAGCACATAAACATACGACAAACATAATGTGGGGTCTAGAAGCACTCAAGTACAAAAGGGATCCTATCATTCCTCTATACAAAGTTTGATCAATTGAGATTTCGGCTTCATCTTTTCCTAATTTTAGTGATGCGCTCATTGGAGTATTAGCCAGCTTTAAGTTTTCAAATCCAAGCCGTTTTAGCATATCATGTACATATTTAGTTTTTCAAATTCCCCTCCATGATCCGAGCGAATGCATTTGATTTTTAAATCTAACTCATTTTGAATACGATTACATAATTTTGTGAATTCAGAAAACACATCGAATTTGGAGGTAAGAAATAATGTCCAAGTAAATCTAGAATAATCATCACTCAACACAAATGTATACTTTCTACCTCCTAGACTACAAGTACTAATTGGTCCAAATAGATCCATGTGAATTAGTTGTAAAGATTTAGTGGTGGACATTTCATTTTTATTTTTGAATGAAGTTTTAGAGAATCTTCCCTTTTGGCATGGCGGGCATAAAGAAGATAAGTTTCCATTAAGCGTTGGTAAACCTCTTATTATTTTATTTTTTGACAATTTTAAAATCAACTTGGTGCTAGAGTTACCGAGACGCATGTACAACTCTCATATTTGTCGAGCTGGTATGACCCAACGCAGATGGGGTCGCAGTGGAGAAAATAGATATGGCGTAGTAGATCGAACAGTTGGAAGTCTCCAAGACCAAAAAGAGAAGGCCCGGGGGGGCAGACTTCCTCACATGGACGTGTGGACCTTGGGTCCACTCGCCCAAGGCCCCGGGCGAGTGAACCAATGGTCCACTCGCCCGAGTGGGGGGAGAGTGGACCATAGGTCCACTCGCCCGAAGTGGGGGCCGAGTGGACCTATGGTCCACTCGCCCCAGGCATGTCGGCGAGTAGACCATAGGTCCACTCGCCCCGGGCAAGTGGACCTGAGGTCCACTCGCCCAGTTAGCTGAGTGGACCAGGAGGTCCACTCGCCCAGTTCGGGTGGTGGACCTTAGACCACTCACCCGACCCCGGCAAGGGGGGAGTGGATGTCTCATCTCCCACTCCCCCCCCCCCTCCTATTTTGGCGTTCAGGTTTGTAGTTGAGTTGCGGATAGCAGAATCTTGGCTATACGCAGCCCAATTTTGGGAAGTCTTTAAATAGACCCTCATGGGAACCTTGGGAAGGGTTTGTCTCCCCTCTCCCTTGCGTGTGTCTTGTGAGCAAGCACTCCACCCACCTGTCAGTTGAGGTTGACGGTTAGGTGATCCTTAGTGCCCTCCAAGGTGCCCAGGCTCAGCAGTGGTTTGGGAGGGGAAGCTCTCTTTGAACTTTCGGGTGTGTGGTGGGACCTCCTCGCTGCAGCTTAAGGGGTCCATTTTAAGTTCCAAGTGTTCTTAGGTGCAAGGTCATTCGGTTCTTAGCAACTAGTCAAGGTTCTAGCTCAGGTCAAGTAAGGGTCAGCTGCATACCCGTTGCGAACGTCAAGACCGATTCTCTGGTTTCAACATTCTGGTGTGGTGAGCGTGGAAGCAGCTAGTTCGGAAATCTTTGAGCAAGTCTCATGGCTGGAAGCGTTGAGCCGGGGAACTCGCCCCCTACAAGCGAGTACGGGAAGAAGGGTTACTTCGAACAGTTCAGGAAGTCGATCCTGGAACTCTTGCGGGTCGCACTCCCTCCTCGGGGAGAGTGCTCGACATCACCAACACCCATGCTCGCCTCGCCATCTTTGATGGAGACAGAGCAAGCACGTCAGCAAGGGAAGGGGCCAGCCTCGGAGGAAGGCTTGCGCCTCCAAGCGCGAGTGCTCTTCAACAGCTTGCCTGGGACCATCTCTCACAATGAGGAGGTAGGGAGAATGCCTCTGTCTCACCAGGGAGGGTGGGGGAGTGCCTTCTGCGAGCTGTTTACCTCAGCTCTAGTTCTAGACAGGTTTAGTGAACCTGCCATGTCTTGCTACACTAGCAAGGATGACCCTCTCCAGCACCTCCAGTGGTTTGAAGACATGGTCTCGATTAGGCCGATGACGGACTCTTTCAAGTGCAGGCTCTTCGCCATCACTTTCAGGGGAGAGGCAAAAGACTGGTTCCACCAGCTCCCATCAGGTACCATCTACAGCTTCAAGGACCTGCGTCGGAGTTTCTTATTGAGGTTCTCCACCTCGAAGAAGGTGAGGAAGGGGGCAGTGTCCCTGTTCTTGATTCAACAGAAGTAGGGACAGATGCTAGGAAGCTACGCAGATCGGTTTTAGGAAAAGTCCTCCACCTCCAGGTTGACCAGAGAAGCAGAAGGGACCAGGAGAAAGAGAAGGAATAAGAAGACGAAGAAAGTAGAGAAGGTGATGGAAGGAGATGGCCAAGGTGCATGTGGTCGATTAAGCGCGAGGAAGCGCATTGTAATGGTATGTAATCTACCTATAATGTATCAAAAGTAGTTAAAGATAGCATCTAGGTAAGACCTCGAATAGAGACCACTCGCCTGGGCTTGTTGATGTCGATCGCTGGGAGGTCTGTCGGGTATATTCATTTTAGGTTAAGTCCTCGACTGGAGACCACTCGGCCAGGCTTGTTGATGTCGGCCGCTGGGAGGCTCGTCGGGTAGATTTATTTGGGTTGGTAAGGCTTCGAGAAGAGAAACCAGTCTGGGGAGGTGTTGAGTTCCTCTGCCTCCACGTGAGTTAATCTCCTAAGACGAGGACTGGTTCTTCGCCCCCAGCTGGTTTGGAAAGGTGTTGAGTTCCTCTGCCTCCAGGTGAGCTGAGCTCCTAGGACGTGGACTAGTTCTCCGCCCCCATGTTGTTTGGGAAGGTGTTGAGTTCCTCTGCCTCTAGGTGAGATGAGCTCCTGGGATGTGAACTGGTTCTCCACCACCAGTTGGTTTGGAGAGATGTTGGGTTTTCTTCCACCTCAGGTCGAGTTCGGCTCGACTAGAGGTGTTGGGTTTTCCTCCACCTCAGGTCGAGTTTAGCTCGACCAAAGGTGTTGAGCTTTCTCCACCTCCAGTTGAGTTCGGCTCACAGGAGGGTTGTTAAGTGAAGAAAGGTTTGCCTTCCAACTCAGGTCGAGTTCGGCTCAACTAGAGGTGTTGAGTTTTACTCCACCTCAGGTCGAGTTTAGCTCGACAAAAGGTGTTGAGCTTTATCCACCTCCAGTTGAGTTCGGCTCACAGGAGGGTTGTTAAGTGGAGAAAGGTTCTCCTTCCACCTCAGGTTGAGTTTGTCTCGACTAGAGGTGTTGAGTTTTCCTCCACCTCAGGTTGAGTTTAGCTCGGCCAAAGGTGTTGAGCTTTCTCCACCTCTAGTTGAGTTTGTTTCATAGGAAGGTTATTAAGTGGAGAAAGGTTTGCCTTCCACCTCAGGTCGAGTTCGGCTCGACTAGAGGTGTTGAGATTTCCTCCACCTCAGGTCGAGTTTAGCTCGACCAAAGGTGTTGAGATTTCTCCATCTCCAGTTGAGTTCGGCTCACAGGAGGGTTATTAAGTGGAGAATGGTTCACCTTCCACCTCAGGTCGAGTTCGGCTCAACTAGAGGTGTTGAGTTTTCCTCCACCTCAGGTCAAGTTTAGCTCGATTAAAGGTGTTGAGCTTTCTCCACCTCCAATTGAGTCTAGCTCATAGGAGGGTTGTTAAGTGGAGAAAGGTTCGCCTTCCACCTCAGGACGAGTTCGGCTCGACTAGAGATGTTGAGTTTTCCTCCACCTCAGGTCGAGTTTAGCTCGACCAAAGGTTTTGAGCTTTCTCCACCCCCAGTGGATTTCGGCTCACAGGAGGGTTGTTAAGTGGAGAAAGGTTCGCCTTCACCCCAGGTCGAGTTCGGCTCGATTGCAGGTGTTGAGTTTTCCTCCACCTCAGGTCGAGTTTAGCACGACCAAAGGTGTTGAGCTTTCTCCACCTCCAATTGAGTCCAGCTCACAGGAGGGTTGTTAAGTGGAGAAAGGTTCGCCTTCCACCTTAGGCCGAGTTCGGCTCGACTAGAGGTGTTGGGTTTTCCTCCACCTCAGGTTGAGTTTAGCTCGACCAAAGGTGTTGAGCTTTCTCCACCTCCAGTTGATTTTGGATCACAGGAGGGTTGTTAAGTGGAGAAAGGTTCGCCTTCCGCCTCAGGTCGAGTTCGGCTCGACTAGAGGTGTTGAGTTTTCCTACACCTCAGGCCGAGTTCGGCTCGACTAGAGGTGTTGAGCTTTCTCCACCTCCAGTTGAGCTTGGCTCACCGGAGGGTTGTTAAGTGGAGAAAGGTTCGCCTTCTGCCTCAAGTCATGTTCAACTGAAAAGCTTGGCAAGAGTTTATATAGGATATAGTCTAAGTCACCCAGAGGGGGGTGAATAGGTTTCTTTTGTTTTAGGCTTAGTGTTTTCTGAATTTAGGTTAGTAAAATATCAAGCACAGAAAATACAAAGAGATTTATAGAGGTTCCTCAAGACAGGGTTCCTTGAGTAGTCCTCTTTCCCCCTTCACCTTTCTAACAATGAGTTAGATAAGGCCAACTTCTCCAAACTCAGCTCCAAGAGCCTACATCACAGATCCCACAGGATCTCTCAGGTTTTCCCAAACCCTACCTCAGGCACAATAGCCCTACCTCAGATCACACGATGATCCTACCTCAAGCTGACCTCTTAGCTCTACAGCTCAGGCCAATCAGCCTTACACACTCAGGCAATAAAGCCCTACAGTCTCAAAACACACAAGTTCCTACAGATGATATAATAAAGGATTACAAATAGAAGGGAGAAGAGGTCAAGCCTTGGTCTTCTTCTTCTTAACGGCTGTTGTTGCAGACTTGAACCAGGGAGGAGAAGTGCTACTCCAACTTGATTCTTCTTGATCAGCCCTTCGGATGATGGACTGGATTAACTTGCTCTTTCTTGAGATGAATCAAGATAAGCAATCTCTTCTATCCTTGCAGCCTTGTGTAATCAGTTCTTGGCTGCCGATAATGATATAGTGAATGTCTTCTTTCTTGTGTGCTGGAGAGTAAAAGTGCATTGCTCAACCCTAACTTATTTCTTTTATACTCCACTGATCTTAAACGGCTCTTAGCTGTCCTTCAGACAGGTATGGGAGTGATTGGTGGACCCCAAGAAGCCTTTCTGCAGCTTGCGCCAAAAGCAGAACCTGCCAGATCACTTTTGAATCTGTCTCAGCGGTTGGGCTGAGATAGCCAGCCTTCTCAACGGTTGCATCTGTCCCGTCCCAGCGGATCCACTGATACAGACAGTTATCTTAAAAGTTTTCTTATATCTACAGCTCATCTGGCCCAGACTCCTTCTCAGCGGCTCCTGGCCTTGTCTCAGTGGTTCAACTGAGATTGAGAGCTTGTCTCAGCGGTTTTGACAGTAAACCAACTGATCATATATCACACCATGGTTTTGTTGGGTTTTCTACAACCATACATCATATGTAGGCGCAGCGGAAATAACGAGAACAACCCAAAAGAGTTTTCAGATCGAGCCTTTTCGCGAGAGAGAGAAACGACGGAAGTGTTCCGGCTGTTCTCGTTCCATCCGCCGATCGACGTTCCGCCGCCGCTAGTCGCCGCCGCCGGTCGCCGCCTCCTCTGGATCGGACCTAGCAGTCCGTGAGGACGTTGGGAGCTTCCTTCTCTGACCTAGTTCTTGTGCGACAAAAGCTAGGGTTCTTCATCGCTTGTGTGGACTTCTGTAGAGGGATCGATCTATTTCGATCCTTGAAGAACTCAAAGCAGATTTCGGATTTCTCTTTGGAGCACCTAGGTTGGATTCGATCCAACTCCACTAAGGTAATTTATGCCTAGTAGTTTTTGATTACTTCTTGATTCATTTTCATGGCCCGATCGAAACTCTTTTGGGTTGTTCTCGTTATTTCCGATGCGCCTACATATGATGTATGGTTGTAGAAAACTCAACAGTGGTATCAGAGCTAGGTTGCGGCCATGAATGTTGTTTCAGAAGTTAGGTTATTCCAGTACGTGCAAATCTAGGTATTTGGAAGCGTTCGAAATGTCAAGATTTCTTCCTGGAACATCAAAGGTTGATGATTTTTCAAGGGAATTCGGCGGTTCAGGTCAGTTCGATGAAAGGGATTCGCCGAATTTATATAGCCGAATCAGGTCATTTCGATGAAAGGGTTTCGCCGAATTTATATAGCCGAATTCATATAGACGAATTCGTCGATATGGTTTCGCCGAATTCGGTTAATGTGATTAGTCGAATTCGGCGAATGTAAATCTAGACAGATTTTTTGTTTTTTCCCTCTGGTCTGTGGATAGTCAATTTTATGCCTTGCGTATGAAAGGACGTGATTAGGGCTTCGATATACACGGTTTTCAGATCGAGCCTTTTCGCGAGAGAGAAATGACGGAAGTGTTCCGGCTGTTCTCGTTCCGTCCGCCGATCGTCGTTTCGCCGCCGCCGCTAGACGTCGCCGCCGGTCGCCGCCTCCTCTGGATCGGACCTAGCAGTCCGTGAGGACATTGAGAGCTTCCTTCTCCGACCTAGTTCTTGTGCGACAAGAAGTTAGGGTTCTCCATCGTTCGTGTGGACTTCTGTAGAGGGATCGATCTATTTCGATACTTGAAGAACTCAAAGCAGATTTCGGATTTCTCTTTGGAGCACCTTGGTTGAGTATTGACTCAATCCCGCGAAGGTATATATTGTATTTACTTTGCTTATCTCTTGAATCATGAAAACCGCAAGATCCGTTGATCTCTTTTTGGGTTGTTCTTGTTTATTCCGTTGCACATATTTGATATGTCATCCCTTATGAAGGGGTATAGAAAACCCAACAGTGGTATCAAAGCAAGGTTGCGGTCAAGTGCGTGTAAATTGGGACATTTAGAAGCGTTCTAAATGCCCTAATTTCTTCTTGGAATATCACATTTGATGTGATTTTGTGTGGTTTCTGGTGGTGGGATTTCAAAATTTTGGTCGGGACTCTGCCCCGCACCCCGCACCCCGCACCCCGCAGGGGCGCTGCCCCTTGGACCCTGTTAGGGGCTCTACCCCTAAGACCCCGCCAGGGGCGCGGCCCCTTGGAACCCCTCCAGGAACGTCTGGGATTTCGTGGCAACTTCTAATTGTTAGAAATTGTTGTCTCCTTAGCAGTAACCGTCCCTCAAGTGGTTAATGAACCCTTGTATTGTTTTGGATTTTGAATCCAACAATGAGAGACGAGCTTGTCTACTGCTTTAAGTCGAGTTGCCTTTGCCTTTGTCCAGTGCATGTAAATCTGAAGATTTGGAAGAGTTCTAAATGTCCAGATTTAGCCCTTTCGTCTATCAAAGGTTGATAGTCTTATGTTGTGCACATAAGGGATGCATGTGGATTTTAGAAAATTGTTTTTCTGTTGATGTGCACATTGATCAAATGTTGATCATGGTTAAGTGTTAACTTGCTATTAAAATCCCTTCATCAAATATTAAGTATTCGGATGCCTTCCGATGGATGACACTCTTCCTGCCTCGATCGATGAAGTGTGGGCTTGCCAAAGCAAGGTGCATTAATCTATCTTGGTAAGGGTGCGAGCGGATAATTGTGATATCCCACTGTCGACATCGGGTCAAACTTAACTAGGTGACCTCAAAGGTTGAGTGCCTAGACGCATAGGGTTGGCATGCTCCATATGATGGATGTGAATAAAGAGTTATTCACCAACCATACAAGAGTTGCATAGTGATGCAATTGACAAATGTTGTCTACCTAAATAACAGCATTATGAGAGAAACGCCAAAGCAGACTCGTGGTGTTGGTGAAATACGGATCTTGTCCACTAAGAGAGTAGCTCGCATAAACTCTCCGAATCGATATCAAGGGTTATTGATTTGATTAAAATAGTGGGAGCTATTTAATAAAAGTCCTTATTAAAATATATATATAATGTATTTTGAAATATAGTACTAAAATTTTACTTTGCAAAATTCCTTGTAGAATTTCCATGGCAAGTGGATCTCACTCCACCCTATCCCTGAGAGCTATTCTTGAGAAGGACAAGCTCAACGGGACGAATTTCCTAGACTGGTTCAGGAACCTAAGAATTGTTCTCAGGCAAAAGCGTAAGCTCTATGTCTTGGAAGAAGATCCCCCCGAAGAGCCAGCCTCTAATGCACCACGTGCAGATAAAGATACTTATAAGAAGTATGGAGATGACTCCTTGGATGTAGAATGTCTCATGCTCGCAACCATGAACTTTGAGCTTCAGAAGCAACATGAGAACATGAGCTGTTACGATATGGTGGAGCACCTGAAGAAAATGTTTCAAGGGCAAGCTCGCCAAGAGAGGTTTGATATATCCAGGGCGTTATTTCAGTGTAAGATGGGAGCTCGGGACCCAGTTGGAACTCACGTACTCAAGATGATTGGGTATATAGAGAGCCTTGAGAGACTGGGGTTCCCGTTGGGCCAAGAGTTGGCCACTGATCTGATCCTGCAATCGTTGCCGGACAGTTACGAGCAGTTTGTCTTAAATTACAATATGAATGAAATTGACAAGACACTGCCCGAGCTCCTAGGCATGTTGAGAACTGCCAAAATGAATATGAAGAAGGCCAAGCCTGCCAGCCCCATACTGATGGTGCATAAGAGCAAGGGCAAGGCCAAGGGATTCAAGAAGACGAAGATTGGATCTAAGTCTCCTCTTGACCCCAAGTCTTCAGCACTGAAAATGAAAGGTTTGGCTAAGGAAGGGAAGTGCCACCATTGTGGTAAGGCAGGGCACTGGAAGCGGAACTGTCCCCTCTACATTGAGGATCTGCAAAAGAAGAAAGGAAGTATGACTTCCACTTCAGGTATTTTCGTTATAGAAATAAACCTTTCTGCTCCTTCATCCCGGGTATTGGATACCGGATGTGGTTCTCACATTTGTATAAATGTGCAGGAACTGAGAAGGAGAAGAATGCTGGGTAAAGGGGAGGTAGACCTGCGCGTCGGGAATGGAGCAAGAGTTGCTGCCGTCGCCGTTGGTGTTTACTGTCTTTCTTTGCCCACAGGGCTTGTAATAGAACTTGATAATTGTTATTATGTTCCGGCCATAACTAGAAACATTATTTCTATTTCATGTTTAGACATGATTGGTTTTTCTTTCTTAATTAAGAACAATTGTTGTTCTATTTATAAGAATGATATTTCGCCGAATTGACCTGATTCGGCTAAACCCTTTAGTCGAATCTGTAATAAATTCGGTTAATCATATTGGCCGAATTTCATTAGTCGAATCAACAAAATTCGGTTATTCACATTAGCCGAATTTGACACAATTCGGTTAAACCCTTTAGCCGAATTTGTCATGTATAAACCCATTCGTTTAAACCCTTTAAACGATTTCCCGTTGAGACATTCTCAACTTAATTCCAAGCAGTCACAGGATTGGTCCTCCACTCATATCCAATATGAGTAAGGCCAACACAATCCTTTCTCCAATTTCTCCAAACGCTTTTATGTGCGACCCTATAGGCTCATATTGCGTTGGCAGCAAGACTAACTGTTGATTGCTTTGAGATCATCTCAGAAACTCCAACAGGTTTGTCCTAGTCATGCATTGTCATGAGATAGAAATAAGGTTTATCAAATACAACTTGTACTTAGCATTGAGTGTGAATCCTCTTCAAATCAGGGAAACATGGAGGGTCATTTTCCCAACAATCTCCCCCTATTTAAAGAAGGCAGAACACCCTCAAATGCTATAGTACATTACTCAGAAATTCTTGATATGTGGCATTGCTATAATGAGTTCAACATATCATGCTTAGTGCATCAGTCATTTTACAACAGATAGTTGTTATGACTGTATTTGTACCACAGAGTTTAATCAATCCATCAGTAAGATTTGATAAACATAACAATGCAACATAGATTAAATTATCCAATAAAAACAGGGTAAGGTTTAGTTATAACTCAGATTTAGCTATGATACAAGCTGATTACATTAACAGTCCATCAATTGCAATCCAGATAGAATAATAACTCAAGGTTCAGTTTGCATTCATATATTCATAAACTATTTTAGACAAAGTATGATTAAGTTTGCATCCACACAGTCATAAGTCATTATAGTTCAATATCATTTATATACATAAAATATTTCTACATTCATTCAAAGCTTTCTCTTCTTATAAGAAGAACATTCAGGAGAATCAACACTGCTTCTTTCCCTTTGACTGAAGCATCATCCATGTCATCAGCAACAGTGTTATCTTGACCTGGAAGCTTCTTCTTTTCAGCATTGGCAGTCTTGATATCAGCAATTCTTTTCTTGTTCTCTTGCCTTTTAAAATACATAAATGGCTTTGGGATGTATTTAGAAGGCATCCTTCTTGGGTTATCTTTTCTTACAAGAATGACTTTGAATACTTTATCTCTTTTTGTGTTCCTCTCTAGATGCTTTATCCATTCCTCAGATAGATATTGCTTATCAATGTCTTTACCTATTTGTCCATGGCTTAGTCAGGCATTTAGAATTATCTCTTTGGAGTCATCACTCCAGTATTCAAAATCAGGGTCTCTACTGTGTTCATCCCTTTGTTTGGCCATGAATTCCTCAGTGAGCAATACATGCTCTCTTTCTCTTCTCTTTTTCAGTCTCTCATTTTGTGTTATTGCCTCTTGATGAGGGAAATCCTAGTCTTCTGCCCTATTAACATCTAGGATAGGAAGATTCAGAGCTATCCTTGTACCTTGTAGAACTTTCAGGGTAAGGTCGGAATTTACAATTGCATTTGTGTCCTCCCCCTTTCTTGCTTCTTCATAGATTTGTTGATGGAGGTATTGCTTAGCTGCTGTTATTGTGCCAGAGAGGGTTTGGAACACATTCTCAAAGTCAGCTTGAAGCACATCTTTTAACTTTCCAACTTCTTTATTCAAGTGGGAAGAGGTGGTTCTTTCAGCAATTGATTGGGAGACAATTGCAATTTCTGCCCTCAGCTCTTCCTTGTACCTGTCAGCATCTTCATTTAACTGCATAGCAGTTGAATAGACATACTCTTGAAGATGTTTGGCTGACTTCTCTATCACCTCATCTGTTTGACTTACATAATTCTTGACATATCTCATGTCCTGTTCATACAGCTGGAGGTGTTTGTCCATAGATCTTAAAATGGTATTCTGAGAAATTACTGATTTTTCAGCAAGGTCAAACCATTTGGTCATTTGTTTGTTGTATATCTCAGTGTTCTCCTTTATTTCCTTGACCTCAGACATCGCTTCATCCTTCACATTCTTGATGGACTGATCAACATATTCCCTGACTGATGTAACTGATTGAACTATATGTGACTGCATGGAAGAGAGATGGGACTGAAGCAACAGGTTGATGGCACTGAGAAGATTCTCATTGGAAGAGATGGAAGAAGAGGCTTGCTGAATATTGATCATGGAGGCTGGGGACCTAGGTGAGCTTGGAGGGTTGATGAGGTTGAGCACTGGGATGACTGGGGGTTCAGGTAAGACAGTAGCTTGTTAAAAAACTTGAGGTCCGGAGATGAAGTAAAAAATGCGGAATCACTTCACAAAACCTTTCACAAATGTAGCACAACAATGACAATGGGAAGACTGAATAGTGCTTTGATATTAAATATCTCTTTACAAAGCGAGGTATACATGGCGAGACATGATTCATAAGAATCACAGAGGAGAGAAACACAAAACACAAAGGTAAACAAGCTGCAGCGACCTGGCAATTTGAGACCGCCAGACCGCGCGAACAGACAAGCCAAACGGAAGCTCCTGAGACAGCGCGAACAGAGTACAAGCCGCACCTGCCAGACCGCAACCACAGACTGCGGACCTGCTGCTTTATTCCTCTGCTGAAAAACAAACAGTTCGTCCTTCTTGATCGCCCAGACCGCACGGTCTTGATCACAGAAGAAACCCACGAACTCTGAACAAGGAAACTGCTATCTACAACAGACCGCAACTCAAGACCACCTGGTCACTTAAGACCGCTTGATCAACTGAGTTCGCTGCACCAGATCAAGAACACCTAAATACAGTCCACCCGGACTGGTTTATTCAAAGCTGGAAGAAAGGAGACAAGCTGACCGCGAGCTGCTAGTCGCTAACCTGCGAACACACAAACCGGTCAAACAAAATCTCAAACTGCACGACCTCAGAATGAGACCGGCACAATCAAGCCAACTTTGGTTCTTACAGTTCTCATTATTAATGATGGGCCCTGCACCCCTATTTATAGGCGAGTAGACGGATGTCGTCACCGCACAAACCGGGATATAATTACCGCCCATCAGATCGCAAGCGGTCTCGCAAAGTCGACCGCCCGAGCTCAGCATAGCTCTCAGCTCTTTATTAAACATTGCGGTTACAACCAAACCGCTCGGTCACCGTGGTCTCAACAAGGCAGACCGCCCAGTCTTCTTCCAAAGAAAGCAGACCAAGAACATCTCGCCGACTTAGGACAAGTCGCCAGACCAACCCGTGCAAGCCTCCCGGACAGATAACGGTCTCCCAGATCAGACCGCCTCAACAAAACCACTGAGATAGAACCGACCAGAGAACCAGCGCAGACCGCGCGGTCTCTGCGGTCTCCAATCCGCAGACGGACCAGCACTACTCCACTTTCACTCCAAAAATTTAACACTCCACCTTAAAGTGGGAAGTGGAAGTCAGCCCAAGCAAACTCCGCAACCGACCAAATGGTCCCTTCGCCAGCGGCTTAGTAAATATGTCAGCAATATTCTCCTTGCTCTGCACATGCACCACAATCAGAGATTCCTCCAACACCTTCTCACGAATGAAATGGAGATGAATCTCTATGTGCTTCGTGCGCGCGTAACAAACTGGATTGTTCACCAGTTTGAGAGCACTCTCATTGTCACCACGTAGAGAGTAGGACCTCGCACCTCCCTATGAATGTCCTCCACAAGCCTCCTAAGCCAGATGGCTTCCAGAGCCGCCAAAGCCGACGCTTTGTACTCCGCTTCTGTGGTAGAGACAGACACAGAATCCTGCTTCTTTCTGCACCATGATATAGCTGTAGAGCCTGTCATAAAGACATATCCAGACGTCGACCTCCGATCATCTGAATTCCCTCCATAATCAGCATCCATGTAACCGTGCAAGCAAAAGCCTGAATCTCTCTCGTAGAAGAGACCCAAATCCGAGGTGGATTTAACATACTTCAATATACTCCTAGCCGCCACATGATGAGGCTTCTGAGGCTCTACCATAAACTGACTTACCCTGCCAACTGCATATGCAATATCTGGCCTTGTGATCGTCAAGTATATCAAGCTTCCGACCAAAGCCCGGAACACCAAAGGATTGGTAAGAACCTTCCCTTCATTTCGCCGAAGATGAACTCCAACCTCCAGTGGAGTAGAGCTGCTCTTCCCCCCTTCCATGCCGAATCTCTTCACGATTCGATCCGCATAACCTTTTTGGGAAACGAGCATACCGCTTTCATTCCTCTACACTTCGAGCCCAAGGAAATGGTGGAGCTCGCCCAAATCCTTCATCTCGAATCTGATAGCTCGCTCAACACGAAGCCTAGCTACCTCCACTTCAGAATTCCCCGTGACGATCATATCGTCAATGTACAGCAGCACCAAGACTTGAAGCTCCCCCATCTTCCTTACGAATAAGCTTGAATCTGAATCAGAAGCAAAATATCCGCAGAACTGGAGGTATTCTGCGATCTTCCCGTACCACGCCCGAGGCGCTTGCTTCAAGCCGTAAAGAGCCTTCTTGAGCTTGCAAACATATCTTGGGTGCTCTTCAGATAAATAACTAGGTGGCTGATCTATGAAGATATCCTTGTCAATCTCGCCATATAAGAAAGCATTCTTCATGTCGAGTTGCCAAATCTTCCATCCTTGGCAAGCTGCCAATGCGATCACCACCCGGACCGAAGTCATCTTGGCAACGGGGCTAAATGTTTCTTCAAAATCCTCCCCATATTTCTAAGAGAAACCTCGAGCTACAAGACGAACCTTGTACCGCTCAATACTTCCATCATCCTTCTTGTTCAATTTGAAAACCCACTTGCAAGTCACCGGAGTAACTCCCTCAACCCTAGGCACCAAGTCCCAATTCTCATTCTTCCTAAGGGCAGCCATCTCTTCATCCATGGCTCCTTCCCACTCCTTGACTCCAACGGCGTTTTTATAACAAGATGGCTCTCTCTCATCCAGGGGACCTGCGAAGAAATATGAGACAAAGCTCACCAAGTTCCTGCTCATATACCGATCAGGTGGATTAATGGTCCTCTTGGACCTCCTCAGAGCTTGACTCTGAACCACCTCTTCAATTCCAGCTTCTGGACTGGCTCTTCTTTCAGGTAAACATGGACCATCGCTCCCCCTGCTTACAGAACCTGAAGCACCTGATCCAGAGCTAGAAATACCAGGAGCACCTGGAGAAACAGTCAACTTCACCAGAACTTCCTGTGCAGCTTCTACAGGTCCACCATCTACCATGCTTCCTTGTAAGTCAACAGAAGAGCTACCTTGGTATGACGTCAGCTTGTCAAATACCACATCCCTAGAGACCACATATCTCTGTGTCTCAGGATCCATGCATCTCCACCCTTTCTTCCGGTCATCATAATCGACGAAGACTAGCTTCCTTTCTTTCGCATCTGGCTTCGTTTGAAGGGCATCTGGAACATGCACATAGCAGGTAGAACCAAACACTCGAAAGTGTTCCACGCTTGTCTTCTCCTTGAACATCAACTCATGAGGGTTCTTCATGTTGATGGTACTGAGAGGCATCCGATTGATAACATATGCCGCACAAGACATTCCCTCTGCCTAGAAGGACTTTAGGATACTCTTGGCATGAAGCCAACATTTGCAGGTCTCCGTCAGATGACGGATCTTCCGCACTGCAACTCCGTTTTGTTGTGGAGTGTGAGCATAAGAAAGCTCCCATTGGATGCCATGCTTCCTACAAAAGTTAAAGAAAGCCTTGGAGGTGAACTCCCCTCCGTTGTCAGTTCTGAACCTCTTGACCCGCAGGTTAAGCCGACCTTCCACTAGCTCCTTGAACTCCACAAACCTCTCGAACGCCTCCGACTTCTCCTTTAGAAAATATTCCCAAGTATATCTGGTGAAGTCATCAACCAAAATCAGCATATACCTGCTACCTCCAAGACTGGCAGTGTGGGTAGGTCCAAACAGATCACCATGGATGCACTCCAATGGTCTTTTACATCTGCTTTGTGATTTGTCAAATGGAAGACGTTGAGCCTTACCAAACTGACAACCTGCACAAATATGAACATCCCCGAAAGATGACAAGCTAGGCAGACCTTTCACCAGGCCTCTTCCCGCCATAGCTTTCAACTTATCCATCCCAACATGCCCAAGTTTTTCATGCCAGATAGCAGCGCTGTCATTAGCCCTCATCTTATCAACATAAGAACTTGTTGAAAGAACAAACAAGTCCTTCACCCGTCTCCCAACATGAGTGGCCTCAGCTTTCACAGCTGAAACATTTCAGAGAAATTTTACTTCTGTTGGACCGAACAGAACGTGATAGCCAGCATCCACCGCATTGGTCACCGAGAAGAGGTTCTTCTTCATCCCCGGAACATGATAGAAACTCTTCAACGTAAGAGTACCTCTATCATCGTTCAATGAAACCACACCCTCCTTCTCAACCGCATGAATAGTATCATCAGCCGTAATGATAGCGTCATTACCTGTATATACCTGCAAAGAAGAGAACTTTGACTCATCCCCGGTGAGTTGATGACCATACCCAGAGTCCACTATCCAATCATCTTGATAGTTGATGGAAGCCATGGCCTGAACACACGTGCCCGTCATGAATGCACCTCCACCACCCCAACTACCTTCAGAATTGGAACTAGACTCCTCCTTCCCTGCAGCATGCCCTGGCTGAGGATTGACCTTGCAGTCTCTTTTGAAATGACCAAGCTTGTTGCACCTGAAGCATCTAGGTCCTTCCTGCTTCTTCCCATCACGCTTAGGATCATAGCTCCTCTCCTGCTAATATGAAGTAGACGAACCATCATCTCCAGATGTCTTCTTCTTCTTGTCCCATCTCTTCTTCTTTCCAGAGAAGAGAACCTCGCCTACTCCCCTAGAGACAGACATCACAGCCATTTGCTTAGCTAAACTTTCTTGC
Organism: Dactylorhiza incarnata; assembly: GCA_033032865.1. Classification (NCBI taxonomy): domain Eukaryota; kingdom Viridiplantae; phylum Streptophyta; class Magnoliopsida; order Asparagales; family Orchidaceae; genus Dactylorhiza; species Dactylorhiza incarnata. Next base: position 3,567,214 of record JAWHQI010000148.1, read on the forward strand.
GAAGCAAGTAAGTTCTCCAGCTCCAGCAACGAAGGCTGATTGGCCCAGCCTTGAACAGAAGTCACAAAGGCCACATAATCCCTCCGCAAGCCGCGGATTATGTGCCTCTTCAGCTTAGCTTCTGAGATAGGCTCATCCGGGTCCAAAGCCGATATCTCTGCGCAAAGGTTCTTCATCTTCAAGAAGAACGTGGAGATAGACAAATCCCCCTGAGTTGCTTTCGCCAACTCATTCTCTAAGAACTATAGCCTAGCTACATTCTTCTTATTGAACAAGCCATCTAAGGCTGTCCAAATTTCTGCAGCTGATCCACACCCGATGATGTGATCAAACAACTCCGGAATGATAGCTCTCTTGAGAGTGAACTCCGCCTTAGCATTCGTTATCCTTCAAGCCTTCACGAGCTCAGCATTCCCTTCAATAGGAACAATAGCTTGTCTTTCTTCTCCTCCTACAATCTCCCACAAATCCTCGCCAAGAAGATAGCTCTCCATGCAAGACTTTCACTTCTTGAAGTTAGTCTGCGTAAGGAGCTCAATACCAAGACCTCTAGCATATGCTCCTTCCATTGCTATCCCACTAATGGCTAACCAACTTGAGAAACCCGAGAGAAGTATCAGCAATCAACCTCAGCAACCTCGCTCTGATACCATATTAAAAAACTTGAGGTCCGGAGATGAAGTAAAAAATGCGGAATCACTTCACAAAACCTTTCACAAGTGTAGCACAACAATGACAATGGGAAGACCGAATAGTGCTATGATATTAACTATCTCTTTACAAAGCGAGGTATACATGGCGAGGCATGATTCATAAGAATCACGGAGGAGAGAAACACAAAACACAAAGGTAAACAAGCTGCAGCGAACTGACAATTTGAGACCTCCAGACCGCGCGAACAGACAATCCAGACAGAAGCTCCTGAGACTGCGCGAATAGAGTACAAGCCGCACCTGCCAGACCGCAACCACAGACCGCCGACCTGCTGCTTTATTCCTCTGGTGAAAAACAAATAGTTTGCCCTTCTTGATCACCCAGACTGTACGATCTTGATCACAGAAGAAACCCGCGAACTCTGAACAAGGAAACTGCTATCTGCAACAGACCGCGACTTAAGACCGCCTGGTCACTTAAGACCTCCTGATCAACTGAATTCGCTGCACCAGATCAAGAACACCTAAACACAGTCTGCCCCAACTGGTTTATTCAAAGCTGGAAGAAAGGAAACAAGCTGACCGTGAGCTGCTAGCTGCTAACCTGCGAACACACAAACCAGTCAGAAAAAATCTCAAACCGCACGACCTCAGAATGAGACCGGCACAATCAAGCCAACTTTGGTTCTTACAGTTCTCATTATTAATGACGGGCCCTGCACCCCCTATTTATAGGCAAGTAGACGGATGTCATCACCGCACAAACTGGGATACAATTACCGCCCATCAGATTGCGAGCGGTCTCGCAAAGCCGACCGCCCGAGCTCAGCATAACTCTCAGCTCTTTATTAAACCTTGCAGTTACAACCAAACCGCTCGGTCTCCGCCGTCTCAACAAGGCAGACCGCCCGGTCTTCTTCCAAAGAAAGCAGACCAAGAACATCTGGCCGACTTAGGATAAGTAGCCAAACTAACCCGCGCAAGCCGCCCGGACATATAACGGTCTCCCAGATCAGAACGCCTTAACCAAACCGCTAAGATAGAACCGACCAGAGAACTAGCGCAGACCGCGCGGTCTTTGAGGTCTCCAATTCGCAGACCGCCCAGCACTACTGCACTTCCACTTCAAAAATTTAACATAGCTGGGGCATCATCCATCTCATCTTCAGTATCAGCATCTTGATGATCACCCAGATTGTCATCAGCATCAGTATCATGCTCCTCCCCCTCAGAGAGAGCATCCTTTTCTATTGAGTCCAGGAATGCTGGGGCAATTTGTTGGAGTTAGATTGAACTACCTAGAGATTCTAATGATAAGAGTGTTAGATGTACCTGTAACTTCATCTTTCTCTGTAGGTGGCTCTTTTTGTACCTCCCCCTCAGATAGATCAACCTGAATGGATGAGTCCAGGAATTCTAGAACAAGAATTGTGGAGTTAGATTTTATAAGTTTGTAATGTTTAGGTTGGGTTTTTAGGACTTACCAATAACATGATCTTTTATTGTTGATGACTATTGTGGTTCCTCCCCCTCAGATGGAGCACTGGATGTTCCTTGTGAAGGTAATGACCACAGGGCTAGTTCATTATCAGGATTGTTTCTTTTTCTTTCTTCAAGATTGAAGATAAATGTGCCAATCTTACCTTGTAGATTCTGAGGTGATGGTCTTGTGTCCTCATCAGCATCATTGATTTTTGTAATATCAATTGGGGATGGTTCTTGTTGATTCTCCCCCTCAGTTGGGTCACTCATTTGTCCTTGAGGAACTATGGTCCACATTATTCAAATGTCAGAATTGACAACCTAATTGGTTGGTTATTATCTATTAATTTAATGAGAGGTTTGAGTTTTCAAGGAGTAGTTACCAGGTGGAATGTTTGTGCCCAGCTGCTGTGGATGGAGAATGTATTCCTGTGGAGCATTCTTGGCAAAGGGGCTTTGGGATTTATCACCACCATCATCACCTTTATCTGAGGTGTCAGACTCAGAACTTGACAATATCAGCCTAGTTTTCTTAGGGGATTTGGTAGTTGATTTCTCTTTTCCTTTAACCTCAGAGGGCTGACTCATGGGTAGCACCCTTGTAAACCTGTCTAATGTTTTGATGTCCGTTCTCTTGAGATAATGAAGGTTCACTCCTTGGAGTTGTTGAACTTGTCAGGGTAAGAGTGGATGAGATACAGGGACATGATTCTCCCCAAATTGGGAGCTTGCAAGCATTCCTTGATCCTTTGGAAGATCACTACTCCCCAAGCTGTTTTTCTTTTGAGTATAATCTTGGCCATGATGTCAAACATATATTGTGAGATGGTGTCATGGGATCCAGGTTTGCAGAGTAGTGATTTTCCCATAATGTCTGATAACAGCTTCCCCCTCTGATTGAAGAATTCCCTTTTTAATGATCCAATCTTGGCATCATTATATTTTATCCATTTCAATGCTATCTTCTTGTCCTTCTCAGAGATTTCTTCTTCCTCACTTGAGCTGCGGGAAGGAAGATGAAGGGCTTTCCCTATCTTGGCTGGGGTTACTTTTATCCTCTCTTCTCCTATCTTGGATTTGATGGATGACTTGGAGGAGGATAATCTGGCATTGTTGAACCATTCTAGAACTTCAGTTCTGAGAATGGGGCTTGGTTCAGAGAGAAGGAATTCTAATCCTTGGTCTTCAAGGAGTTGAATCACTCCCTTAATATCTTTAGAAGCATGGGCAAAGCCATTCCTTACAATCTCATATCCTTCAAGAAGATCTTTAGAGCTTTTGGGAGCCATTGTTATTGTAGACGAATGCGCTGGGACGGAAGAGATGGTGATTCATCTTGGCGGCTGGAAGAGAAGGTTTGTGTGCCTTTCACTAAGCAGATTGGCTATTTATTAGGTAAAATTAAACCTAGTAATTAAATTTAATTGCTCTTATAATTGTAAGTGTAAATGGGTCAATTGGGGTTGCACTTAGACAATTTATAATGAATCCAACCCGTCTCAGCGGAACCGCTGGTACGGTGACCTATCCGCTGGGACAGAACGATATCATCCGCTAGGACAGATTTGGCCGTCTCAGCGGTTCAGCTGAGACTTTTCCCAGCTGTCTCAGCGGCTCAGCTGAAACAGACTATTCTGTTTAAGCTGATCTTACTACTTTAAAATCATTTGAGATATGATTATTTGAAGGCCTAACCATGTCACTATTAGAGTTGTTGTGATAATACATGAAGTTACAACAAAACATGCATAATCTCATTCATGATTGAAAGAGAAAAGTATTTACATTATTCAACATTCAACATTCCTAGTTCAATTTTGAAAGAATTAAACTTGGCCTCATCCAATGACTTTGTAAAGATATCAGCAACTTGATTGTCATTGGTGACAAATTCAAGGCAGATATCTTTACATTCAACATGTTCTCTTATGAAATGATACCTTATCTCTATGTGTTTGGTCCTGCTATGTGAGACAGGATTTTTAGTAATAGAGATAGCACTAAATGAGTCGCAATAAAGAGGAGACTCACTTACCTTGAGGTTGTAGTCCTCTAGCTGGTATTGAATCCATAATAGCTGTGCACAACAGCTCCCTACAGTAATGTATTCAGACTCGGCAGTGGAAATAGCCACACTTGTCTGCTTTTTGCTGCTCCATGATATCAACCTTCTTCCTAGGAATTGACAAGTGTCACTTATGCTTTTCCTATCTTCTTAGCAACCTGCAAAATCTGCATCTGAAAATCATGTTAGTTCAAAATCATTGTTCTTTGGGTACCAAAGGCCAAGATGTAGGCTTCCTTTAAGGTATCTCAAAATCCTCTTTGCAGCTAAGTAGTGAGATTCCTTAGGACATGCCTGGTACCTAGCACACACACATGTAGCATACATAATATCTGGTCTACTAGCAGTTAAATATAACAGGGATCCAATGATGCACCTGTACATGGATTCATCAAAGGCCTTGCCCTTCTCATCCTTATCCAGGGAAATGTTGGACCACATAGGAGTTTTCATGGTGGAAGCTGATTCCATCCCAAACTTCTTGATGAGCTCCCTAGTGTACTTTGTCTGAGAGATGAATATACCTTCATCAGATTGTTTCACTTAGAGGCCTAAAAAGTACTTGAGCTCTCTCATACTGCTCATCTCAAACTCCCCCTACATTAGGTTGGCAAACCTTTTGTAGAGGTTGTCATCAGTAGACCCAAATATTATGTCATCAACATATATTTGGACTAGGAGACACTTGCCCCTTGTTTCCCTAAGAAACAATGTACTATCTATCTTTCCTATCAAGAACTTATTCTTGATGAGAAAGCTAGACAAGGTCTCATACCAAGCCCTGATGGCTTGCTTTAAACCATAAAGAGCTTTCCTGAGTAAATATACATGATTAGAAAGGGTTGGATGCAGAAAACCTGATGGTTGTTCAACATATACCTCTTCCTTCAAATCACCATTAAGGAAGGATGACTTGACATCCATTTGATACACTTTGAACCCCTTGTGGGCAGCATAGGCAAGAAATAGCCTAATTGCTTCTAACCTTGCAACTGGGGCAAAGGTTTGATCAAAGTCTATTCCTTCTTCCTGTCTATATCCCTTAGCAACTAACATTGCCTTATTCTTTATGATTGTGCCATTTTCATCTAACTTGTTCCTGTAAATCCATTTTGTGCCAATGATATTGTGTCCTTGAGGTTTTGGTACCAACTTCCATACCTTGCATCTCTTGAATTGTAGGAGTTCTTCTTCCATAGCTTGAATCTAAAAGGTGTCTTAGTTGGCTTCTTCAAACTTCTTGGGCTCCATTTGTGATAGGAAGCTCAAGAATAGGGCCTCATTATGAGCCATGCTTCTGGTTAATACACCTTAATTCTGATCTCCAATTATCTGTTCTCTTGGATGATCCCTTAGATGTCTTACAGTTGTAGGCAGTCTGTCCTCAGCTTGTTGTGTTGTTTCTGCTGGTTCAGTAGTGTCTTCATCAGCATTTAGCAGTGACTTCTTCCTCTTCAGGTATGGCAACATCAGAATAAGCTTTGTTACTGCTGGGTGTGTCTTGTATAGACATCCTTTCCAAGTCCTTTTCATTTCCTGTCAAGATAGAAGAACTAGACCATCCCTTATATATTAGGCTGGTCTCATCAAATACTACATGCATAGACTCCTCTACAACATGAGTTTTCTTTTTATACACTCTATATGCTCTACTATATGAGTTATTTCCCACAAGAACCCCCACATTGCATTTCTTTGAAAACTTTGTTAATTGATATTTTCCATTGTTTAAAATGTAGCATTTGGAGCCAAAGATTCTAAAGTATGAAATTGTAGGTTGTTTGCCTTTCAGAATCTCTTAGAGGGTTATTCCATGAACCTTATTGATGGAAGCTCTATTGAGAACATAACATGCAATATTGACTGCCTCAGCCCAGAAGTATTTTGGGAGTGAGGAGTCACTAAGCAGTGTTCTCCCAGCCTCTATCAAGATCCTATTCCTCCTCTCAGCCACACCATTTTGTTGTGGAGCCCTTGGGGAGGAGAACTCTTGGGTGATACCATATTCTTGACAAAACCTTGTCATAGCTTCAGATTGAAACTCTGTGCCATGGTCAATCCTAGTCCTGACCACAGCACATTGCAAGTCATTCTGAATTGCTTTGACATGAGTTATAAATACATTCAAAGTATCAGACTTGTTCTTAAGGAAGAATACCCATGTATATTTTGAGTGATCATCAACAATCACCAAAGTATACAACTTCCCACCTAGGCTCTGAATTGGCAATGGACCAAACAAGTCCATATGCAAGAGATAAAGACATCTTTCAGTGTATTTGGAGCCAATACTTTTAAAGGTGGTCCTTGTTTGCTTACCCATTTGGCAAGCATGATAGGGACCACTTTTAATACATTTTAAATTGGGACTATTCCTAACAAGATTTTTAGAGAATAATCTATACATTGTCTTGTAGTTAATGTGAGCAAGTCTCGTATGTCAATTAACACAAAGAGGCTCATTCTCATTAGCCATAAGACACACTGATGAAACAAAATTACTGCAAATAAAATCTAAGCAATAAACATTCCCACTCCTAGTGCCTGAGAGAGTGGACTCCAAGTCATTAGACTTTTTGATCAAGCACTTGTCATTGTGGAATTCAATGACATAGCCTAGATCACATAGTTGACTTATGCTTACTAGGTTGTGTTGCGACTATGCCATTGGAGATCATACCACTGTGATTGAGACTATGCCATTGGAGATCAACTACCCTTGTGATTGAGACTATGCCATTGGAGATCATACCATATCCTTTGGTGATTCCTTTTTCAGACCCCCCCCCCCCCCCCAAAGATAACTTTGGGTCCATTCTTCACAGCCTTGTAGTCATGTAGAAGATTCCTTGTTCCTATCATGTGTCTTGAGCACCCACTGTCCAAGTACCAAATTTGGTTGAGGCTGGAACTTGAACTATCCTGCAAGAAGGAGTTTAGTTACCATTAGGAGCCCAAACAGTTTTGGGTCCTAGGTCCTTGTTAGCATGATGAAATGACCTTACACTAGTTGCACCCTTTGCAGGAAGACTTATCTTTGCACAAGGCACATTGGGATTATGCCAACAGTCTATGGCAAAGTGTCTCACTTTACCACAGCACCAACATTCATGAATGCTGTATCTCCTCTTCTGAACATTTTTTGAGGGGAGTGCAGCACTGTGCATATGTTCAGGAGGGGAGACAACTGCATTTCTCTTATTTCTTTCAGCAAGGATTTGGCTGATAGTCAATATGTGGACATTCTTAGTAGTCTTTGTTTTAATGGCATCAGCTTGCTTTGGTTTTTGGGCAAGGCAAGATTTGATGGCATTAGACACTAAGCAACTAGACTTGTCTACTGATTTGACATCAGTCATGTTTTTAGCTGAATTAATTTTAGAAGAGCTTGCTTCCTTATCTTGAATGAAGGGGCTGAAGTACCAAATACAAATGGTCCATGTTGGGCCATTTGAATTTCCTCATGGGGAGCCTTCATAGCACTCAATCCCATGCCCTTTCTTCCAATATGGGAAGGTGTGTTTTCCTTCCTATAGGTACATCCATTCTTCCAGTGACCATACATGCTTTCATGGTCATACCTGTTGGAGGGAAGTAACACCTTTTGAAAGGTGGTTTGAGGCTTAGCCTTACCCCTGCTCTTTTCTCCACTCTCTTCTCCTACTTCCGTTTTATTGAATCCTAGTCCTCTCCTATTGGATTTAGAAGAAAAGGAGTCAATAATAGGGAGCACAGATTTTGGCTTGGAGAATTGAGCCACTAGGCTTCTTTCTTTCACAAGCTTCTCCTCAAGGTCCTTGATGATCTTGTTCTTCCGGGATATGGTGTTCAGATGCACAATTGCTATTCCCTTTAAATGGCATATTTGTCTACTCATTTGAGCCACCATGTTGGTTGACTCAGTGCAATCATTTTCAGCCATCTTAAGGGAAGCAATTTTCTGGTCTTGCCTCTTGGGAAGCTTCTTGCTCTTTTTTCAGAGCTTCCAAGAGAGCACCATACTTGTCAATCAATTGATTGACAGCTTCCTCAGTTTCTGAATCACTTCCACCAACTGATGAAGGTGCTCCAGATTCTGGGCTAGTCTCATAATCAAAAGAGAAGATGGAATGAATTAATACCTGTTCATTTTCAGTGATGTTCTGACTGTCCTCCTCAACAGTGATGGCCATGAGGCCTAGATGAACATTTTCCTCTTCATCCTCCTCTACATCATTATCTGAGTGTGATAGAGGGGCCCTGATTCCCATCTTGGCAGCAGGATAATCATCACAATTTTCAGGTGCAAATAGCCCAATGTAGGCTTCTTCTTCATTCTCTGAATCTGAAGTTGAGGATTCAGATTCACTCCAGCTTCTTCCTTTCTTTGCTAGGAAGGATTTCTCCACCTTCCTATCCTTCTAGTGATGAGGCTTCTTCTCACCTCTTTCTTTCCTTTTGGCTGGGCAGTCAGCAATGACATGTCCAGTCTTGCTACAGCAATAGCAAATAATGTTATTTGAAACATGTTTACTAGATTTGGAATCATACCTGTCACCCTTTGGGTGTTGTCTTTTAGATTTTCTGTGGCATTTCTTGGAGTGTGATGAGGAGGGGGTTTGTTCTTTCATTGCTTCCTCCTCATCATCTTCTTGAACTGCCTTGAAAAGGCAGCAAACTCTTCATCAGAAGAAGAGCTTTCTGAGGTGCTGATTTCAGATTTTTCAGATTCAGCACTTCTCTTTGGAGGAGACACCATCCTGCCCTTGCTTTTCTTGGAGCTTTCAGCTTTGAGAGCTACATATTTCTCCCTTGCATGAGCCCTTGTTGAGGTGTCCACTTCCTTTCTTGCAGACAACTGCATCTCATAAGAGAGCAGCTTACCAAACAGTGTGTGAGTGGGAGTTTCACCTAGTTTGACCACCTCCCTTATGGCACAAATCTTTGTGTCCCAATCACTAGTTAGAGATCTAAGGAACTTGTCATTCAGCTCAAAATCACTGAAAACTCTCTCATAGGTTCTCAGCTCATTGACTATTCTGAAGAACCTCTCATAGCACATAGAGATGCTCTCCTGGCTGAGCTGCCTGAAGGCTTCATACTCTTGGTTGAGGAGTGACTTTCTATCATCTCTCACTTTTGTTGTCCCTTCCATATATACTACTAATGTGTCCCACATTTCCTTGGCAGTAGTGCAATGTACTAAGTTTTGAAATGTGGAATCATCAATAGCATTAACTATGATGTTCTGGGCTCTTTTATCCATAGTGAACAGTGCAAGTTCATCTTTGGTCAAGTCATTGAAGGCCTTGGTCACTCTCCTTGTTGGATCTATGGTGGAGGCAGTTTGAAAGGTGAAAGTCCCTTGCTTTACAGTTATGTAGATCCTTGGATTAGATGCTTCCATAAACAATCTAACCCTTTGCTTCCATATCCCAATATTTTCTTTGTTGCATATGGGCAACTCATGGATCTCATCTCCTTCTACAATCCAGAAGAAGCCATTAGATTGATAAGATGATTCCTTTATAGGATCTGGTCAGACAGTTATGTCCTTCTTGACCAACCTCACTCGGATACCCCTTGATAGTTTATATAGGATATAGTCTAAGTCACCTAGAGGGGGGGGGGGGTGAATAGGTTTCTTTTGTTTTAGGCTTAGTGTTTTCTGAATTTAGGTTAGTAAAATATCAAGCACAGAAAACACAAAGAGATTTATAGAGGTTCCTCAAGACAAGGTGTCTTGAGTAGTCCTCTTTCCCCCCTTCACCTTTCTAACAATGAGTTAGATAAGGCCAACTTCTCCAAACTCAGCTCCAAGAGCCTACAGCACAGATCCCACAGGATCTCTCAGGTTTTCCCAAACCCTACCTCAAGCATAACATCCCTACCTCAGGCACAATAGCCCAACCTCAGATCACACAATGATCCTACCTCAAGCTGACCTCTCAGCTCTACAGCTCAGGCCAATCAGCCTTACACACTCAGGCAATAAAGCCCTACAGTCTCAGAACACACAAGTTCCTACAGATGATATAATAAAGGATTACAAATAGAAGGGAGAAGAGGTCAAGCCTTGGTCTTCTTCTTCTTAACAGCTGTTGTTGCAGACTTGAACCAGGGAGGTGAAGTGCTGCTCCAACTTGATTCTTCTTGATCAGCCCTTCAGATGATGGACTGGATCAACTTTCTCTTTCTTGAGATGAATCAAGATAAGCAATCTCTTCTCTCCTTGCAGCCTTGTGTAATCAGTTCTTGGCTGCCGACAATGAAACAGTGAATGTCTTCTTTCTTGTGTGCTGGAGAGTAAAAGTGTTTTGCTCAACCCTAACTTATTCCTTTTATACTCCACTGATCTTCAACGGCTCTTAGTTGTCCTTCAGACAGGTATGGGAGTGATTGGTGGACCCCAAGAAGCCTTTCTGCATCTTGCGCCAAAAGCAGAACCCGCCAGATCACTTTTGAATCTGTCTCAGCGGTTGGGCTGAGATAGCCTGCCTTCTCAGCGAATGCATATATCCCATCCCAGCGGATCCGCTGAGACAGACAGTTGTCTCAGTGGTTTTCTTCTATCTGCAGCTCATCTAACCCAGACTCCTTCTCAGCACCTCCTGGTCTTGTCTCAGCGGTTCAGCTGAGACTGAGAGCTTGTCTCAGCAGTTTTGATAGTAAACCAACTGATCATACATCACACCTTGACATGTCTGCATTGTCATGAGATAGGAATAGTGTTTATCAAATACAACTTGTACTTAGCATTGAGTGTGAAGCCTCTTCAAATCAGGGAAACATTGAGGGTCATTTTCCCAACAAAATGGTTCGCCTTCCACCTCAGGTCGAGTTTGGCTCGACTAGAGGTGTTGAGTTTTCCTCCACCTCAGGTTGAGTTTAGCTCAACCTCAGGTGTTGAGCTTTCTCCACCTCCAGTTGAGCTCGGCTCACCGGAGGGTTGTTAAGTGGAGAAAGGTTCACCTTCTGCCTCAAGTCATGTTCAGCTGAAAAGCTTGGCAAGAGTAACCCGTTGGCAGGGCCCTCCGTAGATTCCCTTAAGGCCCCACCTACTCGTCAAATAGGTGGGTTGGACTTTCTTTCTGAGCTTGAAACAAGCTCGAAAAGAGCAGAGATTGTGTACAACCCTCATATTTGCCGAGCTGGTATGACCTAACGCAGATGGGGTCGTAGTGGAGAAAGTACACGTGGTGCAGTAGGTCGACCAGTTGGAAGTCGCCAAGATCGAAAAGAGAAGGCCCGGAGGGGCAGACTTCCTCACTTGGACGAGTGTACCTTGGGTCCACTCGCCCGAGTGGGGGGCGAGTGGACCTATGGTCCTCTCGCCCCGGGCAATTGGGCGAGTGGATCTATGGTCCACTTGCCGGGTTAGCTGAGTGGACCAGGAGGTCCACTCGCCCAGTTCGAGTGGTGGACCTTAGTCAACTCACCCGACCACTGGCAAGGGGGGAGTCGACGTCTCATCTCCCGCTCGCCCCCCCCCCCCCCCCCCCCCTCCTGTTCTGGTCGTTCAGGTTAGTTGAGCTGCGGATAGCTGAATCTTGGTTATACGCTGCCCAATTTTGGGAAGTCTATAAATAGACCCTCATGGACACCATGGGAAGGGTTGGTCTCCCCTCTCCCTTGCGTGTGTCTTATGAGAAAGCACTCCACCCCCCTGTCAGTTGAGGTTGACGGTGAGGTGATTGATCCTTAGTGCCCTCCAAGGTGCTCAGGCTCAGCATTGGCTTGGGAGGGGAAGCTCTCTTTGAACTTTTAGGTGTGCGGTGGGTCCTCCTCGCTGCAGCCTAAGGGGTCCATTTTAAGTTCCAAGTGTTCTTAGGTGCAAGGTCCTTCGGTTCTCAGCAACTAGTCAATGTTCTAGCTCAGGTCAAGTAAGGGTCAGCTGCATACCCGTTGCGAACGTCGAGACCGGTTCTCTGGTTTCAACAACGCCTATGTCATAATTCAAGTTCTTCATTTTTTGAGATTAGACATTGTAGTGATGTACGTGAAAGTTCATGAGAAACAATCAAATAGATATTGTGAGTTCTTGGTGCAGTGAGTACAATATCATTGTTTTGGGATCTATAATTTTACACAAGTTTGTAGAAGACTCAAATAAAACATTTAGACCTTTATCACACAGTTGACTAATGGAGATTAAGTTATGTTTTAAGTCGTCTACATATAAGATATTTGTAATAGAGAAAGAGTTGTTACCCACTGTACCGATGCCTAAGATTCTTCCCTTTCCATTGTCACCAAATGTCACCATTCCTCCTTTCTTCTTAGTGAGGCTAAGGAACTTTGTTTTATCGCCCGCCATGTATTTGGAGCAACCCGAGTCCAAGTACCACATGTCCTTTTCCTTAGCCCGCCAACACACCTAAAAGAAGATGAGAGTAAAGATCTGGATACCCAAGAGGTTCCTCCGATATAGTAGGTGGAAACCTTAGGCACCCATATTTGCTTGACAACACATCATCCATTCATCCTACAAGAGTCCATGGTGTGTTAGACGTGAAAGCACTTAGCACAAAACACAAAAGGGGTTGATATTTTTTTCAAAATTTTTTGTAGACTCTTGTCGGAGGATGGGGAACCATCAGAAAACATTTTAGATTTATTATTCCAAGAATTATTGGTTTTGTTACTACCGTCAGCTGTAACAAGTACCGCCAACTCCGAATTTTTTATGGCCATGTTCAGGTCATGGATCCGGGCTTTTAAATAGGTGTTCTCATTAACTAGATTTCCACATCGATTTGCAAAATTTTCTTTCCATCTTCAATTTGAAAACGGGAGTATTTAAAACTTCATTATAAGTCTCCCTTTTGTATTGTAAGAGATTCACTATTTGAGAGAGCCTTAGAAAGATCGTTTTCAAGTTCTTTTATTCTTCCCAAGTAATGATCATTCTCTTGGCAGGACCCTATCTATTTTCCCAAAGCTTTTACTTCCTTCTTTAACTTTTGATTTTGTTTTAAAAGAATTTTATTTTCAGCTTTTAAAAGATCGAGATCTTTTAGACTCTTATTAAAATATTTGCATATTTTCATGTATTCAATATAAAGATCATCATAAGTAGTAGGATGTACCTTAGTATAGCTTTGGACACTGCAATCATCATCCGATGATTCATGGCTTTTACCCATGAGGCACATATTTGCCTCATCACCGTCGCTTGAAGTAGACCCGCTTGATCTTTCGGATGAAGAGTCATCCCATGTTGCAGCCTTTAGAACCTTCTTCTTCTCTTTACTATTGTGCCACTTTTCTTTTTGTTCTTTCAAGTACTCTGGGCACTAGCTTTGTGCATGCCCGGTCTTCTTGCAGTGGAAGCACTCGGGTGGAGACCGCTCTTCGTCGGTGTCGCTTGATTTCTCCTTTTTCTCTCTTTTGGAAGATGAACAATTTTTGGAAATACTTACGGAAAGCATTCCTCCTTTCTGGTTTCTTCATGAACTTTGTGAATTTTTTCACAAAAAGGCTCTCCTCGTCCTCCTCCTTGTCGTCCTCATTCCTTGACTTCAGTGCCAAGGCTTTCTTCTTTGGCTCTTTGTTGTATTCTTCTACTTGGATTTTGAGTTCAACCTCATGGGTTTTGAGATTCCCAATGAGGCTCTCCATTTGAAATCGTCTTAGATCATGTGATTCAGAAATAGCTGTCACCTTTGGATTGCACTTCTTAGGGAGAGACTGAAGGATTTTCCTCATCAAGTCACTGTTTGAGAAAGTTTTTCCAAGTATCTTTGAGGTGTTGACGATCTTAGTGAAGCGAGTGTACATCGAGTCCACGTCCTCGATTGTATCCATTCTGAACCTCTCAAACTCTGACCCTAGTTGGAATCCCTTTGAGTCTTTAGCCTGCGAGGTACCTTCATGTGTTATTTCCAATAAATTTCAAATATCATAGGCGATTTCGCAAGCAATAACTTGATTAAATTCAGTTCTATCTAAAGCACAAAATAAGGTGTTCATTGCTTTAGCATTATTTTTGCATTTATTTTTATCTCCATCATCCCACATATCTCTAGGTTTTTGCATGGTTACTTCTCCCACAACATATGTAGGAGTAGCATACTGTTGTTCAACACAAGCTCTGACGTCTAGATCTAAATTAATTAGAAAACAACACATTCGTGTTCTCCAGTAATTATAGTCAGTTTCTGTGAAAAGTGGAGGTCTAGATATTCTTTGCCCCTCATGAAAAGTGAGATCATGGAGCCTCATTCTTCCCGGTTGTTAGACCGTATTGGAATAACCTTGCTATGATACCACTTGTTGGATCGGTAGGTGCCCTTAGAGGGGGTGAATAAGGGTTTTAAAACTTTTACGATTTAATAGGGTTTAATCAAGTAAGTAGATTGTATTTATAAAAAATTATCTCAGATTAAACATCGCAGCAGGCTTCTCATGAGATTAGGTTGTATTTGACATGACAGATGTAAACTCTGTTGCTACCGCCTGCGGTAGTGTTACCGCTCGGCGTTAGTGACAGAGAATGCATATTCATTTAGATTTCAAAAGACCAGAGATTGCATGGCAATATTAGATAAAAAGATAGTATTATTGCTTTTAGAAATCATTACAAAAACGTATCCCAATGACGCTTAAGATTGAGGCGATTACGTAAAAACTTTTTTGGTTTTCTATACTGACCCTTCTCCTAAGGACCGGTTGACTTTAGCCGATCTATCCCCAGATACGACCTCAAGCCGTTCTAGCCTCTCTATCCTCATAAAGGCCTCGAGCACCCCCTAGATCTAATCCCAAGACCTAGTCATCGTGTGGCGAATTCCCGTAGTCCTCGCATGGCCCTAGCTGCCAACTATGCGGCTAATTCTCTACTTGGGATAAAAAGAGTTACAAATAATAAAAACTAAAACATCAAAGAAACTCCCTCAAAGGTTGAACTTGAAGATGAAGTTGGCGTGATTGATCTTTCTTCAAGTCCTTCGCGTTCACGAACATTGACGGAGTTCGCTTGACTGCAAAGAGGAGTCTCTCACGAATATAGGAGTTATGGCTTAGATGCGTCATCCAAATCAGCAAATCAACAAATCAAAATAGAGGAGGACCGCTCTTTAAATAGGCTCGGATCCTAGCGCCAGCGGTAGTGCTACCATTGGGCGGTAGCCTCTTTAGGCAACAAGCTGGCATGCAGATCGAGACATTTTTGGTAACATTTTGGCTACAAAATTGGCAACCCATCCTACCACGTCGCGGTAAGGATAGCGCTTCGCGTTAGCATTATCTTTTTCCTAGCTGTCAGATCTCCTTTCATTTCTGCTCTTTAATCAGCATCATGATCGCAGGGTTTCCATAAGCTACCGCCGGGCGTTAGACTTAACGCACCACGGTAAAACATACCATATTCAATCCCGACGATATTCCTTTTTCGACGAATATTTCCTTCTCGGCGATATTTCCTAATATGCATAAGCTACCGCCAACGGTAGCATTAGCGTGCCGCGCTAGTTATAGAGTGGTGATCAGAAAGGAAATCGCCGTCAATCTTTTTTGTACTCTCAGAGGCTTGAAAGCAGAAGTTCCTGCACACAATAAACACATGGCAAGTATGATCAAATATAATGGGATTTGTTATTCTCAAACAATGAGATGTGGAAAGCATGTTCCAACATGAAAAACATAGATTGACAACCAGGTGGTATCTCCTCATCTCTACAGAAAAGACTTGATCGTTGTTTGTATCTCTTTCCTTCTCCTCCGCCTCTCTAAGATCTATGGTAGGTAATCATTTTCTATTTAGATGATGAGCTTTGTGTGAACTTACTTTGATCTTCATGCACTTTCATTGATTTTCATGAAAGATTATTTGTGTTCATATATTATGTGTGGAATCACCTGCGTGGATGCTTTGCAATAGGCTAGTATTGTGATTGAGATCTTTGGGAGAAATCGAAGAGATGCAAACGACCCTCACTCCACTCTCTCTTGAGCAAAGCAGTGAAGGCGACTCACACTTGTTCTCTTGTGCTTGCGACACGGTGCCGGCAACCCGATTTCTTTTCATTGTGTTGTTTTACTTTCATTGAACAACCCAAGTCAATCAAAGTTTATTTGCATTTTGTGCCTTTATGATTAACATTCTCAAGTTGTGAAACATCCCCACAGTATTCCTTGTGAGATTGATACTTGAGGGTTCACTCTCATTTTATATTACTTGAACAACCTATACACTTGTCACGTTCGCATCACGTACAAATGTACCTATACGCCCTAATTGAGTGACAATCTCTGGTGCCCCATCGCGTCGAGTAGGAAGCTCAGCTGAGTTATTACCATCCATTGCCGACACCAAGTGGAAAACTCACAACTGGAAAGAGCAAACAAAGGTCCTTCTATGCCTGAATTGAGTGATAATCTTTGACACCCCTTTGTGCCGAGCAGGAAGCTCACCTGAGCCACGACCCTCTGGTGCTAACACCAATTAGAAAGTTCACAACTAATATAAGCGGATAAAGGTCCATCTACGCCCTAATTAAGTAATGATCTTCGTCGCCCCTTCGTGCCAAGCAGGAAGCTCACCCAAGCAACGACCCTCTGTTGCCAACACCAAGTGGAAAGCTCACAACTTGTAAGAGCGGACAAAGGTCCTTCTACGCCCTAATTGAGTGACAATCTACAACGGCCCTTCGTGCTGAGTAGGAAGCTCACCTGATCCATGACCCTCTGGTGTCGTCACCAAGTGGAAAGCTCACAACTAATAAGAGCGTACAAAAGTCCATATACGCCCTATCTGAGCGTCAACATCCAGCACTAACATTGAGCGATGACCTCTGGAATAATCATAAGAAACATGCTCGTCGATCACCGGTGAGAGCAGAAAAAATCTCTCTACGACATATTAGAGCATCAACCACCGACACTAACACCGAGTGATAACCTCAGGAACAATCTTAAGCGACATACTCACCGATCCCCGGTAAAAATAGACAAAAGTCCTTCTATGCCATATCTGAGCATCAACCTCTACTGATGCCAAGTGATGGACTTTGGAACAATCTTAAGCAACGTGCTCTCTAATCACTGTTAAGAGTGGACAAAAGTCCCTTTATGCCTTCTGGTAAGAGCGGACCACAGTCGCTTTACCCTCTAGTAAAAGTGGGTGAAAGCCCCTCTAAGCCATTTATCATCCTCCGGCACCAGCGTCAAGCAGCGACTTCTGAAGCTAACGCTAGGCGATGAGTTCGTGCGATCATACTTATAGTGAGAGTGTGAATATCAAAGCAATTCCAAGACCACAATAACGCATGGAACTCAGATAAAAGAGTATATCTATAATCTCGGGAGGGGTCATCAATGCTATATAGCAAACAAAATATAACGACCCAGAGCCGAAACCTCCTGTCACAACAGGGATGCCCTATCGCAATAAAGCAACCTCAACTGGCACCTTCCGAGCTGCAGCCCAAGCACCCCAATTGAGCTGAGAGGCTTTGGGGTGCTTGGGTTGCAGCCCGGACGATGCTAGTTGAGGCTACCTTATTGCAATAAGGACTCATTGTTGTGATGGGAGTGGTTGGCTTTGGCTCGTTACACAGAAGTAGGCTACAGTGCTACACCACACCTACTGCTACAAAAAGTGAAAAAGCCTACTATGGTGTTACACTACACCTACTACGACAAAAACATAACAACAAGTTAAACAACCAATAAGGGCAGACCAGAGCCCCTCTACACCGAATCCAAGTGTCACCTACGATGCTAATGCTGAGCTACAATCTCACCAACCCCCGATAAGGGAAAACAAAAGACCCTCTACGCCACGCCCAAGCAAAAGCGATCTGTATACAATCAGCAGGGATAACCACTCGATGTCAACATCAGGATCATAATCCTCCGAGGATAATGACAAATATCGAGCGGAAGGCTCAAGCGTCGGCTTCCGGAACCGAAGCAAAGTGATTAAGTCATGGAATGACAATTCGTCTAAGAAGGCTCACAAAGTAGCCTACATTGAAAAGCAATTTCAATGCAAAGATCAAACAAACATACTCACGCGCACGATGCATTGAATGCGCCCGTGCCCACTGCCGTATGCTGGCAAACTCCCGCTGTCGCCGCCTTCCATCGTCGTCAACCTCCGCCGCAACCCTCGTCCTCGCCGAAGAACCTCCTCGGGCCGCCCAATTTTCCGGGACCACCCGGGGGCCTGGATGTCATTTTTGTGAAATTGGTGATCTAGGTGATCATAATCGTGCATTCTCATTTCCCAATCTGAATTCCAAGAAGGCACAATTACCATGACGCCCCTCAGAAAAGCTATACATATTGGATCTTGAGGCGCCCTTAGAGGGGGTGAATAAGGGTTTTAGAAAACTTTAAGTTTTTATAGAAAACTTTTGATATTTTATTGGAATAAGAGTGAATCAAAAACAAAGAGTAGTAAATCAATTTTATTAACTAGAAAAGACATGATTATCAATAATAAAATTTGGTCACAGAGAAGAGGTACTTTTGTTGGACCAAACAGAACTTCATAGCCATCATCCACATCATTGGTCACAGAGAAGAGGTTCTTCTTCATCCGCGGAACATGATAGACACTCTTCAATGTAAGAGTACCTCTATCATCGTTCAAAGAAACCACACCCTCCTTCTCAACTGCATGTATAGTATCATCAGCCGTAATGATAACGTCATTACCTGTATAAGCATGCAATGAGGAGAACTTTGACTCGTCCTCGGTGAGGTGATGACCACACCCAGAGTCCACAATCCAATCATCCTGATAGTTGATGGAAGCCAATGCCCGAACACAAGTGCCCGTCATGAATGCACCTCCACCACCCCAACTACCTTCAAAATTGGAACCAGTCTCCTCCTTTCCTACAGCATGCCCTGGCTGAAGATTAACTTGGCAGTCTCTCTTGAAGTGACAAAGCTTGTTGCACCTGAAGCATCTAGGTCCTTCCTTCTTCTTCCTATCATGCTTGGGAGCATAGCTCCTCTCCTGCTGATATGAAGTAGACGGACCATCATCTCCAGATGTCTTCTTCTTCTTATCCCATCTCTTCTTCTTGCCAGAGAAGAGAACCTCACCTTCTCCCCCAGAGACAGACATCCCTGCCATTTGCTTAGCCAAACTCTCTTGCGAAGCAAGTAAGTTCTCCAGCTCCAGCAATGATGGCTGATTGGCCCAACCTTGAACATAAGTAACAAAGGCCACATACTCCCTCCGCAAGCCACGGATTATGTGTCTCTTCAGCTTCGCTTCTGAGATAGGCTCATCTGGGTCTGAAAGAAATCGTTGTCTACCTAAATCACCTAGAGGGGGGTGAATAGGTGATCTCTACTACGATTGCGGAATAAAAAATTTTGCACAAACACAACAAAAAATCACAGCACATAGACACAAGATTTATTGAGGTTCCACAAGGGTGGGTACTCCTCTCTCCCGCTCCGCCTATCTAGCACTTCGGGCTAGCGTCGGCAACTTCACCAAAACTCGGATTTATCAACAAATCCTACACTCGGAGACTACGGCTCCTACAAGATCGGAGTAAACAACCCCTACCACTCGGAGTAAACAACTCCTACCACTCGGAGTAAACAACTCCTACAACTCAGAGTAAACAACTCCTACAACTCGGAGTAAACTGTTGGATCTTACGGCGCCCTTAGAGGGGGGTGAATAAGGGAATAAAAATTCTTTTTATAATTTTAAGAAAATTACTAAATTGTTTTATAATATGCGAAGGTAAAATAACAATTTAGCTAAATGAATAGAAAATTATGAATTTGCAATTTTAGAAATATGTACTAAATTGTTTTATGATGAAAGAGATTGAAATAAACAATTTATATTTAGAATTGAAAACTTAGAACACAATATAATAGAGATTACGCCAAGTGATAGAAATTAAGTAAACACAAAAGAGACATGATTATATTATATGACAAAGTGTTTACATAAATTTGATTTCTATATCGCTAGAAATCGGAGGCGTACAAATGAAAATTTTTTTTTGTTTACCAATCCTTCTCCCAAGGATCGGAAGGCTATCACTTGTCTCTCCCTAGACCAAGCCCAAGCTCTAGACGTAGCACACAAGGCCATGATTTCCCACCAAGCCACGCAAGGACTTGGACGCTCCACACAAGGAAGCGATTTTCCCCTAAGCCACGCAAGGACTTAGACGCTCCGCACAAGGAAGCGATTTTCCCTACCAATACAAAGTAAAATGTATATAAATGAAAATACAAGATAAAATAAGAACTCCCTAGAAATTCATATCTCTGAAAGGAAGGTTGAAGCCTCGAGATGATAGTTGATGTAGAAGCGCGTCCGATCAATCTTCAATCCTTCTTTGCATAAATGGGAGTTCTTGAGGTTCTGGAGCTCTCTGGTTCGTATACACTCAGGAAGGGACTTGGAATTCTCAAATCATGAAATGCACGAACACAAGGAGTCAATTTATAGAAAATCGATGTCGCCTGGGCGACATCGACTGTCGGAATTTTCCGACAGCGCTAAACTGCCGCTGGAGTGCCGTCGTGCGGGCAGTTGCTGTAACCGCCGAGCTGTCGCCTGGGCGACATCGATGTCGGAATTCCGACAGCGCAAAACTGCCGGTCGTGGTGGTGTCGTGGGCAGTTGTTGAAACCTCCGAGCTGTCGCCTGGGCGACATCGCTGTCGGATTTCCGACAGCTCAAAACTGCCTTTCGTCGTGCTGCCGTGGAGGGAAGTAGTTGTAACTTCTCTGCTGTCTCCTGGGCGACATCAGCTATCGGAATTTTCCGACAGTGAAATTTTCCTACATTCAAATTTAGCTCCAGCAGAAATGTGAACATCTCATGCCTGTTACCTGCACACCATTAATAAAAATAGAATCAAATACATTCGGGATTTGTTATTCTCAAACTGGACGAGTGCGGAACGCATGCTCCAATAATCTCCTCCTTTTGATAATAACAAATCCTTATACTAAGAAATCGAATAAATCCTATATAGATAGTGACAAGTACATTATGTATGCACAAGTGTGAACTTATGATCTTCATGTTCTCCCCTTAATATGATCTCCCCCTTAATATGATCTCCCCCTTAATATTAGCTCCTTCTAAAATTATTCTCCCCCGACTTATAAACTCCCCCTACATGAAAGCTCACTTAAATTAATTAAGTAATTTAAGTGATTTAAGTGATTTCTTAGTATCTTCTCCCCCTTTGATATTATCAAAAGTAATGAATATAGGGATGAGTGTATATCTTTTAAGATAGGTAAGGAACCATTTATTGAAGGATTTTCATGATCGAGCATATGTTAATGTATGCACCTACTATATGATTACTCCCCCTACAAATTTACCCATTTTTTTAGTTTAATATCATTATAATGCACTCCCCCTAAATCTTAGATTTATGCAATTTAATCTCCCCTTTTGGTAGAATCAAAAGAGGGTTAGGTGAGGGTAGTAAGGAGGCATTTCTTATAAATGATAAAGAGTTTAAGCATAGCAAATATAAGAGATTTCAAATAAAAAGATAAGAGTTGTAAGCAAGCGGAAGATTATAATAAACATATTTTGTAAGCATGAAAAGCATAAGTAAAAATATGAGTTTTAGTTCAAAATTGAAAGATGTTTAAACCTTGTTGAAATCTCAAATTTTTTTCATAAAAATACCAAGCATGAAATGAACATATCAAAGAGATATTATACTACAATGTTACTTAATTTAAAGTTCAAGAGATACCAAAACATTGTAGAGATCATGCTAGGTTATCTAGTGCATTTTTCTATAAATAGTAGTATAGATAAAGCATTAGAATCCAATACTCATGAGAAGAAGTGTTATGAAAGATAATGATGTGCACATAAGTGTATTTTGGGCAATGTTAACAATTGATTTAAATCATCAAAATACAAGACATATGTAAAGTAAAGTGCACAATAAAACACAAGTAAATTACTTTCACACACTTTTAATGCACGTAATTTTTAACAAAGTGGTGTAATAAACAAAGTTTGCACAAGACACTTTACTATTCTTTCCAAGGTGCTCAACCTCACAATGCTTATGAAGACTTATCAGGAGGTTCAAGTAGTGCTTGGTGGAGGTATATTTGTCTACATATATAATTTTTGTTCACATTTATGAGACAACATTCTCTGAATACACTTGTTTTGCAAACCAAAATTTTTAACTTAACCACTTTTCTAAATTTCATAAGTGCAATTCAAATGTAGTATAGGCAATAAACTAATGCAGGTTTTAATTCATTGTACAAATACAATACACAAGCAAGCATTTTTAGATTTAGACACACATGTTGATTACCAAAATAAGTGAGTGAAATGTATCATTATCAATCATAAGACATTTACTCATACTTAGAGGCATGCTAAGCTTGTATCTACACATTTTTAAATACAATTGATGCACTTTAAATATATATATCAAAGCATGATAAGCAAAACAATGTTCATAGTAATTTGAAGAAATAAGGTTTAACATTGTAAATAATTCTAAATAATAGAATTCATACATGCTTGATATTTGACAATAAAGATCATACCGTTTTTTTATCATTTTTTAAATCAAATAAAAACAGAAAAACACAAAAACATATTTTTGTAATTTTTGAATTTTGAATTTTTATAGTAAATTTTTCATAATATGAATAAAAAAAACATAAATAACAAAAACATATTCTTGTATATTTTTTTTTGAATTTTGAACTTTTGTAGTTGATTTTTCATAATATAAAGAAAATGAAAATAAAATAAACAGAAACACAAAATTAGATTTGTACACATAAACTAACATATTTTTGTGGATTTTTAGAAATTATAAATTTCTGATTATTGATATTGATTAAGTGTCCTTAAAGTAGTTCCATGCTGAAATTTCAGAATTTTTGGAGATCTCTAAGTGGATCAAATTTGCATGAAACTTTGGCTTTTCAAATTCTTGTGTTTTACAAAACCATTTAAACATGAAGATATAAACTATGAAGACACAAGAGGACATTTTTTATTAAACAACCCAAAATATGCATTATTTAAGTGATAAGTAAATAAAATGATCATGCAAAAAGTAATATAAGTACGTCCTAAGATTAAAGATTACCCTGACTAAATATCTACATCCTAGCCCCGTACTAAGTGACGGATGGGCATGAGGAGCTGCACGCATGCCGTAGGTTGGGGTGTTAGTCCCATATGCACACACTAGAGAACACTCAACCTAGCACTCTTTCCCCCCAGTGCCTCGCAAGGCCCCACTGGAACCCTCCCCGGTTAAGGACAAGACATGTCTTATAAGTTAGGTCTCTAATGCATACAACCCTACGCCCCCGCTATTGTGAGATATGAAGTCATAGGGGAAATAATCTTTTGGAAAACCTATGCTTTTAAATCTAAGGGTTGATACATAAACTATGGGTTTTGTTTAATGTGATGAGTTATATAAAGCCGCATAGTTTATCTACTTTTATGAGATGACGATATGAGATAACTAGCACAATTACTAATATTCAATAAGTGATAAAGCTAGTATGATGAGTTTTGGGTTTAAAGTCATGTCATAAGATTAATATTAATATTGCATGTATTCCAAAATAGAATTTCAAATTATAGATCTAGAATGGAGTGATGATTTAGTTTGATTTATACTTTCATTACAAAGTTGATTCTAGAGTCTACAAATATGAGAGATACATGCAATCACTAGCAAAGCAGATCAATACATCAAATAATGTAAAGAAAACATTATTCATAATTTTTATCATAAGATTCATAATTCCTATTATCGATTTGAGATATGTCTTGATAGAACATGAATTATGATTTATGATTAAAGAGAATTTTTGCATAGAATATATGTTAGATCATCATGATGTGTGTAAATTCTAATTCTTCTAGACTTATGACAATATGAATTGGTGATTTTCGTTTGAATGAGCACGTTTGAATTGTAAGTCTAGAAAATGATGATCAAGCTATCATATCAAAGACAAAGATCACAAATATATAGTTTTGAAATAAAATGTCATTCAATAATTGAATTTATTGATCTTTGGTTTTGCATGATAATATCTGATTCATGAAACAATATTCATAAATATTCTAATGATTAATTCATAAACTATGTGTTTGTTGGAATTTTAGTATTCTATATAATTTCAAATCACATAGTTATCATGATATTTTAATAACATTGTAAATGTTATACCTAGCATATAAATTTAAGCACAAATTAAGAAGTGATGCTAGAATGATACATTTGAATGCAATGTTATTACATCGAATTAATGGAGATAATGTTGCATGTAATATGAGATGTTTACAAATTAATTTTCTTTAGACCTATAATGAAATGATTAAACTTTTGATTTGATCTTAATGATATAAGATGATTCTAAGGTCTAAATTACATGCAAACAATGGTGACACACATCAAACATACTATCTAAATTAATATATGAAACAATTATATATAGGATATCATGTGATGAAAAAAAAATCCTTAAACACAGAAATTTCCGAATCAAGAGAACTAAGATAGCATTTAAAAACGGAGTTGAAATTGGGCAAATTGACAGCACCAAACAAACTTAAATGGGCAAGTTTAGTTTGCCGATAGATGGAGATTTCTGTGCTCTTTCTGAAAAGATATTAAACGCGAAAAACGGACGAGCGGATCAAAAGATATGGTTATTTGAAGTTTTGATCAAAAACTTGCTTTTTGAAAGATTAAGCATGCGTTTAGATGAATTTTTGTTTTCGATTTTATTTGATAATATTTTTCATAATAAGGGCTATCAAATGCAGCAAATAACATAGAAAGTAATCAAACTGTTGCGCATTTTAATTTTTAGCTTAAGCCCTTTTAATAAACCAATTAAATCCATTTTTAAAATTAATTTCATTAGTCTTGAAAAATAGTTTCAATATTCTAATTATAATGTTAATTCAAGACATTGATGGGTAAAGGATTTAAAAGGATATATATAACAAAACAAATGAGAGGTAAGTCTCTTTTAAAAATCTTATGACTTAATGTTCAATTTTAATTCAATTTGATTTGATAAATATTAGGCTTAATATGTGAAAGTCATATTTCATAAAATATAGAGGGACCATAAGCATTTTGGATCAATAAATACAAAAACAAACAAAAGAAAAAAAAATAAAGCACATCATGAAGTAGAGAATTGATATTTCATTTTTAATTATTTCTACTTCATGCAAATGAAAGATACTAAATGATAAGAGATTTAGGTATCCAAAATTGACCATGTGTAATGGTTCCTTTGGGCACCCAAATATGTCGCGATGGCTTTTGAGAAGATAATGATGAATGAGCCTTTTTAATTAATGTTGATATGTCATTTTTCTTTATGGGTCTCCATTCATACATTGGTTGTTTATTACTTAAATCCATATAATGATTATGTGAATTGTTTGAAAAATAATTCATTGGAGGTTTATGTTTATTTTATTTTTCAAAATAGCTTGATGTTGATAATCATAATGATTTTTATTATATGGATTGTTTAAAATTTTATAAGAGTGATTGTCTTTCTTTAGAAGTGATTGTTGAAAAAGTGGATTACAATATGTTTTAGAAGATTGATCATTATTTTGATGATTTTCATTTCCACTCTTTCTTATAGACATACTCTTGTAATATAAAGGATAATATTTTATATTTTGATTTTCATGAAAAGGAGTTTTTAAGTTTGAGTCATGATTGAAAATATATTGAGACTTATAATAGTGACTCTTAAGAATTTTGTAAGGGTCATAATTCTTTTTGAAACTTAACTCCTTTTGAGTTGATGTATGAAAATGATCCTTTTTAGAAATGATTTTGTAAGTTAATTTATCCTTGTTATTCAAAATCTTATGATGAGATTCATTAGATGACATTTGAAATTTTTCAACAAAAGATTTTAATTGTATTAACTTACAGGATAAAACATCATTTTCAATTAACATTTTTCATTATGCCTTTTAGAAATTAAGAGCCCTTTTTCAATTTCCTTGAATTTTTCTTTTAATAAATTGCAATTAAGACAAGGAATAGGAATTTCAACTAAAGAGCATGAAAGAGAATTTAACACATCAATATTTAATTCTACGTTATCGTTTGCTTTTAAAGATTTATTTTCTAAACGTAATTTGGAATTAGCAATTTTTAATTTTAAAATTTTACGTTTAGCAATTTTAAGCATACGAGATGTAGAAATAGAATTCGTTACAAAAAGAGAAGTTTTTGATTTTCTTACCTTGCAATTATTTCTGTCTTCTCTTTTGCTTGATGTGTTGCCAACAAATGAGTCCAATATTGTGATGTTGTATTCTTCTTCCTCCAAGCATAAGTTCTCATCGATTTCTTCTCTTGGATCCATAAGAAATTCCTCGTCGATTTCTCTCTTAGATTTATCATCCTCCAAGAATGAGTCCTTGTCGATTTCTTCTCTTGGATCCATAAGGAATTTCTCTTGTTCATCATCTGTAAAAGTAAGACTATAAGTATTCTCAAGAAATTTCCAAACTTCATAAGCAGTAGGAAGTGTATAAATAAGTTTGAAAATATTTTGATCTAATGCACTATAGACTATTCATAGATTTGGCATTTAAAAATATTTCATTTTTATTTAAAATACTTGGGGGCATTTTAATTGTAATATTCCATACTTCCATATCCAAAGATTTAAGAAATTTTTCCATTAGAAATTTCCACCCATTATAATTTTTCCCTTCAAATAAAGGTGGTGCTACAGATTTTTCATTTATAAGAAAATTTCCCCTATTAGTAGAAGCGAGATCATGAGACGGCATTATTCCTGGTTTTTAAACCGTTTGGAATAACCTGGCTCTGATACCACTTGTTAGATCTTACGGCGCCCTTAGAGGAGGGGGTGAATAAGGGAATAAAAAATCTTTGTATAATTTTAAGAAAATTACTAAATTGTTTTATAATATGCGAAGGTAAAATAACAATTTAGCTAAATGAATAGAAAATTATGAATTTGCAATTTTAGAAATATGTACTAAATTGTTTTATGATGAAAGAGATTGAAATAAACAATTTAGATTTAGAATTGAAAACTTAAAACACAATATAATAGAGATTACGCCAAGTGATAGAAATCAAGTAAACACAAAAGAGACATGATTATATTATATGACAAAGTGTTTACATAAATTTGATTTCTATATCGCTAGAAATCGGAGGCGTACAAATATAAATTTCTTTTTGTTTACCAATCCTTCTCCCAAGGATCGGAAGGCTATCACTTGTCTCTCCCTAGACCAAGCCCAAGCCTATCCTCTAGATCTTCCCAAGATCTAGACGTAGCACACAAGGCCACGATTTCCCACCAAACCACGCAAGGACTTGGACGCTCCACACAAGGAAGCGATTTTCCCCTAAGCCACGCAAGGACTTAGACGCTCCGCACAAGGAAGCGATTTTCCCTACCAATACAAAGTAAAATGTATATAAATGAAAATACAAGATAAAATAAGAACTCCCTAGAAATTCAGATCTCTGAAAGGAAGGTTGAAGCCTCGAGATGATAGTTGATGTAGAAGCGCGTCCGATCAATCTTCAATCCTTCTTTGCACAAATGGGAGTTCTTGAGGTTCTGGAGCTCTCTGGTTCGTATACACTCAGGAAGGGACTTGGAATTCTCAAATCATGGAATGCACGAACACAAGGAGTCAATTTATAGAAAATTGTTGTCGCCTGGGCGACATCGACTGTCGGAATTTTCCAACAGCGCTAAACTGCCGCTGGAGTGCCGTCGTGCGGGCAGTTGCTGTAACCACCGAGCTGTCGCCTGGTCGACATCGATGTCGGAATTCCGACAGCGCAAAACTGTCGGTCGTGGTGGTGTCGTGGGTAGTTGTTGAAACCTCCGAGCTGTCGCCTGGGCGATATCGCTGTCGGATTTCCGACAGCTCAAAACTGCCTTTCGTCGTGCTGCCGTGGAGGGAAGTAGTTGTAACTTCTCTGCTGTCGCCTGGGCGACATCAGCTGTCGGAATTTTCCGACAGTGAAATTTTCCTACATTCAAATTTAGCTCCAGCAGAAATGTGAACATCTCATACCTGTTACCTGCACACCATTAATAAAAATAGAATCAAATACATTCGGGATTTGTTATTCTCAAACCGGACGAGTGCGGAACGCATGCTCCAACATAAACAACTCCTATAGAAATAACTCGGAGTAGACAACTCCTACAGAAATTAAATAGAGTTTGAAATGAAACTTCTCTTGAATCTCAATAGAGATCAACTTCAGATCTGGAAAGACTGAATCTTCTTCTTCCTTTAGAGTGGAAGCTTGGATCTTCAAGGATTAGGAAGAATGAAGAATCGGCAAACCTGATCTGAGTAGGCCCTTTGATTAAATCGAAAAGATCTTCAATATTGAGAGCAGCAACTTGATCAAAGGCCTTCTTATCTGAGAAATCTTTAGCAACACTGAAGAACGAATCTTGAGAGGTGCAGAAGTTAGATCTCAGAAAACTTATTCAGCACGAGGAAGAAGAAACGGCTGGCTTCCTTTTTCACAATCGGGTTCTATCTTTTTCTTCTTCTTGGTTTGCCCTAAAAATAAAGGATTATTTATAGGGAAACCTCCAACGGCTCGGGCGACAAACAAGGAGGGATCGTCACGTGTACTGTACATGTCGGCCAACCCTAATTTTGGAAAACAAAACTAAAATTTGAAATCCGTCTGTCCGTCATTCGTCGAGACTTCACGTGAACATTCGACGAATTGACTTAGCCATTGAAAATCCTGATCAAGGCTTGAAAACTGTCTTCTGTTTTCATTCGTCGGAATTCGTCGGGAGTTCTCGAGAACATACGACGAATTGACTTAGCCGCACACTTTCCTTCACAAGACCGTCTTTTTGACTTCTGTCTGGATTCGTCGAGATTCGTCGGGAGTTCACGTGAACATACGACGAATTGACTTAGCCATAGAAATTTCTTCTTCAGACTGGAAATTTGGCTTCTGTCTGGATTCGTCGAGATTCGTCGGGAGTTCACGTGACATCTCGACGAATTGACTCAGCAAAAATTTCTTTTCTCTTCCTGAAAAGCTGCTCCACTCCTCAAGCTTGAAAACCTTCAGTTATGAGTATATGAAGTACACCCAAAAAGAGAGATTACACATGGACCAACACTTTGTTCTACACAATGAGGGATTACACTATCTAGAACTGTGTTTGGTGATCGATTGCAACCTGACTTTGGTGTGCACTTAGCAATTTAGAACCTGCAAACACATAACTAGAGAACAACATCAAATACAACTCAATTCAACTTAGTTCAAAGGAACACTTCTTCAAATCAAGGTAATTGTGGCTACAATACCCAACAATCTCCCCCTATTTGAAGAAGTCAGAACCTATGTACTGAGTTGAATTACACTTAAATAAATATATATCAAATAGATAAGGAGAGTTAAAAACTTAGCTTTTTCAACTTTCTCTCCCTTTCAACTTTCTTTTTCAACTTTGCCAATTCTAACTTTGCCAATTCCTCTCAACTTCAAATTCTCTTGCAATTTCAACTTCTCTCCCCCTTTCTGACTACTTCAGATAGGGAAGAAAAAACATGAGAGCTCAAAGCACCCCCTCAATCTTTTCTCCCCCTTAGTCTTATCTCCCCCTTAGAATTTCAGTGCCTGGACTGATTTCCTAAGCTTTTCAGCAACCTTACTATATTTCTTCTATGTTCTGGTCATGTACCATGAACATCCGCTTGTCCAAATGCCTGATTAGAGTTTTGGTTGGCCTTTGGACATACCTGCAAAGACAGATTAATTTCCCTTAGGAACCCAAAAGGATTTGGGTCCTAGGTTTCTGGTTAGATCAACACCACTCGGAGTGTTAACATTGCAAGGGGTCATTCTTACATTGTTAACCCGTGGGGTCTTGACGTTCCTGGGGTTAAACCAGCAATCTATGGCGAAGTGACCAATCTTGCCACAACACCAACAATCAAATCGATTGTATCTTCTCTTGTTCTCCTGTTTTAACTTTTGAACGGGGAGTTTAGCAGGAGCAATATTCTTAGAAGTAGAAGCCTCGTGGTTGCAACACACACATGACTCCTTCTTCTCTTCATGATATTTAGCAACAATTGATTTAATCTTTGGTGCTTTCTTAACAACTGATCCATGTACAAATGAACCATAATCCTTGGGGATTACTTTTTCATAAGGTGCCTTGAAAGCAGTTGTTTCGAAGCATCGGGGACGGGTTTGATTTTGGTCAACCTTGCCCTTACCTTTAACAGCTCTTTTCTTAACAGCCTTACTACTTTCAGCCTTATGACCAAGGCCATTAACCTTCGCAGGAGCAGAAAATCTTTCAATGATTGGAAGAATAGTTTTTGGTTTGGAGAAGCTTTCAATTATCTTCCTTTCCACCACTAACCTTTCTTCTAATTCATTGATAAACTTCTCCTTAAGATTTAATAATTCAGTAGAGCTTTGAAGTTCTTCTTTCAAGATTTGGACTTCATCTTTGAGAGGAGTTAATTTTTCAATTTCCTCCCTCAAATCTGATTCCATCATCTTGAGAGATTTAATCTCTTTTGCTTGAGATTTGACTACCTTGCGGCATTTGTCAAATCCTTCCAAAACGGCTTTGTACTGAGTCATTAAATCTGAATCTACCTCTGAAGAATAGCCTTCATTTGCATTGGAGTCAGTTTCAGATGCAGAAAGAGGAGTGTGCGAGTTTACCTTCCATTTGTATGAGGAGACACTTCCTTCCTCATCTGAATGTGCCATAAGCCCAAAATAGGCTTCTTCATCTGAGCTTGACTTCCCTGAGTCACTGTCACTAAGAGTCTTAGTCTTTTTTGCTAAGAAGCTCTTTTCTTCTTTCCTTTTTCCCTTGAAGGATTTCTTCTCTTTGTATGGACATTCCGTACTTATGTGTCCTGGCTTATTACAACAATAACAGACAATATCAGTCGAAACATGTTTATTCGGTTTGGTTTTATACATGTCGTTGCTGTGTTCTTTCTTGTGATGTTCATCATCACGCCTTGATCTTCTTTGGCTCCTTTTTCTGAGCAATTTCTTGAATTTCTTGGAGAGTGAATAGAACTCTCCATCGGACATGTCTGAGCTTGATGAGCAATCCACAAACTCATCGTCTTCATCTGACGGTTGTGTCCTTTCAAATGATCTAGCTTTACCTCTTCTTGACTCTTTGGCCTTAAGTGCCACAGAGTTCTCCCTTCCAGAAGTGGAGCATCCTTCTTCTTCAGCTTTTCTAATACTCAGCTTTAGTTCATGGGAGAGCAGCTTCTCATATAGAATCTGTGGCTCCGTAGTAGCCAACTTACCATATTCTCTGATAGCTATCACTTTGGGGTCCCATTCCTTAGACAGGGATCTAAGGAATTTATCGTTTAGTTCACCCGTGGTGAATTTCCTTCCATAGTTTCTCAAACCATTTACGATCTTGAAGAATTTCTCGTAGGTGTCAGAAATTGTGTCTTTGCCTTGTTGCTTGAAGGCTTCATATTCTTGGTTCAACAAAGACTTCCTGTCATCTCGAACTTCTTCAGTACCTTCCATCAGAACCATAATAGAATCCCACATCTCTTTTGCAGACTTGCAGTGAATCAGATTTTGTAGCATTGAATCATCAATGGCACCTGCTATGATGTTCTTTGCCTTTTTGTCTAGAGTGACAAGTGCAATTTCATCCTTTGTCATGTCCATCACTTTCTTTGGCACTTGTTTGGTGGCATCAATGGTAGAAGCAACCATGGGAATATGGGGACCTTCCTTAACTATCTGGGAGATTCGGGGATCATTTGCTTCCATGTAGAAGATAACTCTTTCTTTCCACATTGGGAAGTTCTCCTTAGTGCAAACTGGGAGCTTGGAGGAAAACCTTTCCATGCCTCTGACTAGAGATAGATATCTTGACAACGTAGAAGGATCTTTAATCTAGGTGTTAACCTCTTAAAGATAACCTAGCTTTGATACCAATTGAAAGAAATCGTTGTCTACCTAAATCAACTAGAGGGGGGTGAATAGGTGATCTCTACTGCGATTGCGGAATAAAAAATTTTGCACAAACACAACAAAAAATCACAGCACAGAGACACAAGATTTATAGAGGTTCCCAAAGGGTGGGTACTCCTCTCTCCCGCTCCGCCTATCTAGCACTTCGGGCTAGCGTCGGCAACTTCACCAAAACTCGGATTTATCAAAAAATCCTACACTCGGAGACTACGACTCCTACAAGCTCGGAGTAAACAACTCCTACCACTCGGAGTAAACAACTCCTACCACTCGGAGTAAACAACTCCTACAACTCGGAGTAAACAACTCCTACAACTCGGAGTAAACAACTCCTACAGAAATAACTCGGAGTAGACAACTCCTACAGAAATTAAATAGAGTTTGAAATGAAACTTCTCTTGAATCTCAATAGAGATCAACTTCAGATCTGGAAAGACTGAATCTTCTTCTTCCTTTAGAGTGGAAGCTTGGATCTTCAAGGATTAGGAAGAATGAAGAATCGGCAAACCTGATCTGAGTAGGCCCTTTGATTAAATCGAAAAGATCTTCAATATTGAGAGCAGCAACTTGATCAAAGGTCTTCTTATCTGAGAAATCTTTAGCAACACTGAAGAACGAATCTTGAGAGGTGCAGAAGTTAGATCTCAGAAAACTTGTTCAGCACGAGGAAGAAGAAACGGCTGGCTTCTTTTTTCACAATCGGGTTCTATCTTTTTCTTCTTCTTGGTTTGCCCTAAAAATAAAGGATTATTTATAGGGAAACCTCCAACGGCTCGGGCGACAAACAAGGAGGGATCGCCACGTGTACTGTACATGTCGGCCAACCCTAATTTTGGAAAACGAAACTGAAATTTGAAATCCGTATGTCCGTCATTCATCGAGACTTCACGTGAACATTCGACGATTCGTCGAGATTCGTCGAGATTCGTCGGGAGTTCACGTGACATCTCGACGAATTGACTCAGCAAAAATTTCTTTTCTCTTCCTGAAAAGCTGCTCCACTCCTCAAGCTTGAAAACCTTCAGTAATGAGTATATGAAGTACACCTCAAAAGAGAGATTACACATGGACCAACACTTTGTTCTACACAATGAGGGATTACACTGTCTAGAACTGTGTTTGGTGATCCATTGCAACCTGACTTTGGTGTGCACTTAGCAATTTAGAACCTGCAAACACATAACTAGAGAACAACATTAAATACAACTCAATTCAACTTAGTTCAAAGGAACACTTCTTCAAATCAAGGTAATTGTGGCTATAATACCCAACAGGGTCCAATGCCGATATCTCTGCGCAAAGGTTCTTCATATTCAAGAAGAACGTTGAGATAGACAAATCTCCCTGAGTTGCTTTTGCCAACTCATTCTCCAAGAACTGTAGCCTAGCTACATTCTTCTTATTGAACAAGCCATCCAAGGCTGTCCAAATTTCTGCAACTGATCTACATCCGATGATGTGATCAAACAACTCTGGAATGATAGCTCGCTTGAGAGTGAACTCATCCTTCACATTTGTTCTCTTCCAAGCCTTTACGAGCTCAACATTCCCTTCAGCCGGAATAACAGCTTGTCTTGCTTCTCATCCTACTATCTCCCATAAGTCTTCGCCAAGAAGATAGCTCTCCATGCAAGACTTCCACTTCTTAAAGTTAGTATACGTAAGGAGCTCAATACCAAGACCTCTAGCATATCCTCCTTCTATTGCTATCCCACTAATTGCTAAACACTTTGAGTCACCCGAGAGAAGTAAACAGCAACAACTGCTCAGCAACCTCCCTCTGATACCGTGTTAAAAAATTTGAGGTCCGGAGTCGAAGTAAAATGCGGAACACTTTGCAAACTTTCCACAAGTATAGCAACACAATGATAATGGGAAGAACGAATAGTGCTTTGGCATTAACTATCTCTTTACAATTTGAGGTATACATGGCGAGACACGATTCATAAGAATCATAGAGGAGAGAAGCACAAAACACAAAAAACTACAAACTGTTAGCGACTTGACAAACTGAGATCGTCAGACCGCGCGAACAAACAAGCTGTGCGGTAATCTCTGAGACCACGCGAACAGAGCAGACCGCACTGTCAGACCGCAACCACAGACCGCTCGACCTGCTGCTTATACAACTGCTGAAAGACTGGCAAAGAAACTGCTCCTGCTGCAGACCGCAACTCAAGACCGCCTGATCAATTAATACCGCCTGATCAACTGAGTCCGCTGCATAGAGCAAGAACACCTAAACACAGTCCGCCCAGACAGACCGCTGCCGGACTGGTTTATTCAAAGCTGGAAGAAGGGAGAATGCTGACCGAGAACTGCAAGTTGCTAACCTGCGTACACACAAACCGGTCAGACAAAACTCAAATCGCGCGACCTCAGAAAGAGACCAGCACAATCAAGCCTACTTTGGTTCTTACAGTTCTCTGTTACAAATGACGGGCCCTGCACCCCTATTTATAGGTGAGCTGACGGATGTCATCACAGCACAAACCGGGATACAATAACCGCCCATCAGATCGTGAGCGGTCTCACAAAGCAGACCGCCCGAGCTCAGCATAGCTAACAGCTCCCTTATTTAAACCATACAGTTATATACAAACCGTCCGGTCACCGCGGTCTCCGAAAATAGACCGACCGGTCTTTATTGCAAAAGCAAATCACTTCTTAGTAACCCAGAAAGACTAGACCAAGTCATCAGACCGTCCAGTCACTGCATGAAGGCAGACCTACTTGAACATCTGGCCGATTTGAACAAGTCACCAGAATAACCCGTGCAAGCTACCCGGACACTTTGCGGTCTCCCAGATCAGACAGCCCATAACAGATCGCCTGAGACAAAACCGGCCAGACACCAGCGCAGACCGCACGGTCTCTGCGGTCTCCAATCTGCAGACCACCCAGCACCTTTCCACTTCCACTTCAAAATTTTAACATTGATTTTGCTCAAGTGTTCACTCTGCACACCCTCTTGCTCTCTCGCTCAAGTGTGGACTTCGCTCTACACAGTGCCAGCTCCAGTGCTAGCTCTAGAGGCCGCTCCTGCGAGCGTCAAGGAAGATTTTGTTTCTTTTTCACCTCCAAGTACTCGTAATACGGAGCGGTGACCTGTCATCTTTTCAAAGATTCTAACACTTGTAACCTCAAACAAATTAGTGGATTTGATCGGCACCGAACCAATCCCGTAATTTTTTCCCTTTTCGGGTATTTTCACGTAAAAAGTCTTGTCGTCTTCGCTGTTGGTCTCTTTTAACTGTTTGCGCGCTTAACTCACTCTCTAGCTAAGGCGAGCTGATTCTTTCGGACTTGGGAGCGCTAAGCGACCCGCAACAATTATATGTCCATCGACTTTCTTGGGCAAGTTGAATTGATCTGGATAGTATTGTCATGCAATCAATCATTACTGCTAAACAAAAAAAGAAGACATTTTAGCCATATAAAATGGAACTAATCACTAAAGCCTGACAGAGATGCTGACTATAGAATTTTAGTATTGCCATGATCCGAGCCCCTGATCCGGATAATATTTCCATGTAAAATTTTATTTTCATGCTTGATCTGGTGTCCATTCTTGGAAGAGATGCAGACTTTTGTTTGAACAATTTCAGAATCCATTAGCATAGGAAATCATAAGCACAAGAAATCCATACAGTCCAATAATCAAAATACGTGTTTCACATCCAAAGACATGTTATCCATCCAACATCACCAAACAAACACAATAATATATTTGTCCACGATCAACTTCACAAGCAAAACGAACACTTGAGCAAACCTTTAAACACCATAAAGATTACGATCACGTGTTCCTTTGCACCTACATGTTAACACTCCGTGATTAATAAGAAGCCGCATATTACAAAATGATAAAGGAAATATAAAGTGAATGAAGCCAGCATCCTTGCCAGGCTCTACTGCTACGACCAAATCTCCTTAATTATTCATTGTATTTTAGCCTGCAGGGGAACATCGAACCAGACTCTAGTGATTAGTTCTATTTTATATGGCTGAAATGTCTTTTTTTTTTTATGTTATAACAATAATGATTGATTACATGACAATATTATCCGGGTCAATTCAACTTGCCCAAGACAATCAATGGAAATAACAAAGAGAAAAATGTAGAGAGAAAAATGTAGAGAGAAAAAAATCAAATTGTTTTTATCAAGTAGTATTTCGAGGTTGCAATGTACAAAATAAAAAGAATTGGAGGGCAAAGTGCCAAAATTAGCATTTTGGTGGAGCTACGGACTAAAATAACCACCTAGATGAATGAAGCCAGCAATACTAAAATTTTAAAGCCAGCATCTCTGCCAGACTCTAGTGATTAGTTCCATTTTACATGGCTGAAATGTCTTTTTTTGCTGTTATAACAGCAACGATTGATTACATGACAATACTATCCGGATCAATTCAACTTGCTGACAATCGATGGAAATGTAACAAAGAAAAAAATGTAGAGAAAAAAAATTCAATTTTTTTTATCAAATGGTATTTCGGGGTTGCAATGTACAAAATAAAAAGAATTGGAGCCCAAAGTGCCAAAGTTAGCATTTCAGAGCTACGAAAACAATATCCCTCTAAATGAATGAAGCCAGCAATACTAAAATTTTAAAGCCAGCATCTCTGCCATACTCTAGTGATTAGTTCTATTTTATATGGCTGAAATGTCTTTTTGTGCTATTATAACAATAATGATCGATTACATGACAATATTATCTGGATTAATTCAACTTGCCCAAGACAATCGAGGGAAATATAACTAAGAAAAAAATGTAGAGAAAGAATTCAATTTTCTTAACTAATAGTATTTTGGGGGTACAAAGTGCAAAATTAAAAGAATTGGGATTCAAAGTGCCAACGTTAGCATTTCGGTGGGGCTACAGACTAAAATACCTTGAAATTTCAGGCTGACATGCGAAATGCCAGATTTAATGCAATTGAAGGATGCAAAATGCCAATTTTAAATATTCGAGATGCAAAGTAACAAACTGTTGCATTTGGGGTCCAAAAGTTTTCCCTTATAAATTTTTATGGGAATTGTTAAAGGCAAATCAAAAATGGATATCCATACACCATTGTTAACAACAAACCATATTTTTGGAAATTACTCGGTGCAATTAAATCTGTTAACGACAAATTGATATTATCAATAGCAAGCCAAATCTAAAATAAAAAAATTGTCATTTTTTTTCTAATTGTGATATAGTGACTCATAAATTTTGATACGGTCCCCTAAAGCGTATCCGGTCGGACCCATAGTTTTCCACCACGACCTCGGTCGGCTCACCAATACGATTCCAACGGGCCCAATCTCGCACAATTCCGAGTCTGTTTGGACTCCGAATCTGTCACCGGTATGCCTATACGCACAACTTGCGTCACACCCCGCGTCGACCGCCGCGCCAAAAGGATGCGGCACCCGCCACGCCAAAAGGGCACGACGCCCGCCGCGTTAGAAAGACGCCGCGTCGAAAGGGTGCGGCACTTGCCGCACCAAATTGGTGCAGCAACTGCTGCAGAAAAAAGGTGCGGCAAACGCCGCACCAAGGGGGTGCGGCATTGTCGCACCCCCAACTCCAAATAGGGGGGGGGGTGCGGCAATACCGTACCCCCAGCACCAAGTAGGGGGTGCGGCAATGCCGCACCCCCAGCTCCAAATAGGGGGGTGCGGCATTGGCGCACCCCCCAGCGCCAAATTGGGGGTGCGACATTGTCGCACCCCCAACGCCAAATTTGGGGGGCTGACTTGGTCAGCACTCCACTTGGCACTCCCCAATTGGGGAGTTTCCCATAACCGCACTCCCCAATTCACTCCCCAATTGCGGAGTTTCCTCCCGCGCAGCAAGAGGCGTCGTTTGAATGCTTGATGCCCCCGCAATCGTACCCTCATCATCATGAATGGTACACCCTCGCTCTCACGACGCGTTCACCTCCGCGTTCACGACGCTCCCAGAATGCCTCAGCGTTCGCTGAACGCTCAAAACGCTTTCACGTTCGTTACGCGCTCAGAACGCTCCCGTATTCGTTACGCGCTCGGAACGCTCTCCGTTCGCTCAGAACGCTCTCACGTTCGTTACGCGCTCAGAACGCTCCCGTATTCGTTACGCCCTCCGAACGCTCTCTGTTCGCTCAGAACGCTCTCGTGTTCATTACGCGCTCAGAATGCTCCCGTGTTCGTTGCACTCTCAGAACGCTCTCGTGTTCATTACGCGCTCAGAATGCTCCCGTGTTCGTTGCGCGCTCAGAACGCTTCTGAGCACGCTCAGAGCACTTCCGCTTTCCCGACACGCTCACAATTTGTCTTTCTAATTTCTCAGATTACAGGACCTGCTTATCGCCTTTCTTACCCTCAACAAAGCTGCCCGAACTGTCCGAGGGGCGAGACGGTCATTTACGAAAAATGGCGATCTGTGTGCTCCAAATCGACCAGCGTGATTCACCCGTCAGGTGGTTACGGTGGTTACGACGGCAAAATTACCGGCCCACCTGACTCGCGCAAAATTTTCTATCATGTAAAAAGCCGCGTGCTCAGACTCGCGCAAAATTTTCCTTCTACTATGTAAAAAAGCTGCGAGCTCAGACTCGCGCAAACTTATTTCCTATGATGTAAGAAGTCGCGAGCTCAGACTCGAGCAAAATTTCTTCTACTATGTAAAAAAGCTGCGAGCTCAGACTCGCGCAAACTTATTTCCTATTATGTAAAAAGCCGTGAGCTCAGACTCGTGCAAACTTACTTTCTATGATGTAAAAAGCCGCGAGCTCAGACTCGCGCAAATCTATTTTCTATGATGTAAAAAGCTGCGAGATCAGACTCCCGCAAACTTATTTTCTATCATGTAAAAAGTCGCGAGCTCAGACTCGCACAAAATTTTCTTCTACTATGTAAAAAAGCCGCGAGCTCGGACTCGCGCAAACTTATTTCCTATTATGTAAGAAGTCGCGAGCTCAAACCCGCGTTAACTTACTTTCTATTATATAAAAAGCCGTGAGCTCAGACTCATGCAAACTTATCTTCTACTATGTAAAGAAAAGTCGCGAGCTCAGACTCGCGCAAACTAATCTTTTATTATGTAAAGAGCCGCGAGCTCAGACTCACACAAACTTATCTTTTATTATGCAAAAAGCCGCCAAGCTACTCAAGCATTAACGCTAAATAGCAAGCTCGTCACGATCTCCAATACAAACTCTGGGTGACAAGCTCGCAACCAATCAGGACCAGATAGAAGTTTCTCCCACAATTAAAGCTGAGCGGCGACTTCCATAAAGACCGCACGACGGCTGACTCATAACTGCGCGCGTCACGGCAACCCGGCTAAACGAGCTCACACGCCCGAAGACATACGTTTGCAAGAAAAATTTTCGGACTCGTTTTCTACAAAAACGATTTCCAAAAATTGTGGGGCATTTGATACGGTCCCCTAAAGCGTATCCGGTCGGACCCATAGTTTTCCACCACGACCTCGGTTGGCTCACCAATACGATTCCAACGGGCCCAGTCTCACGCAATTCCGAGTCTGTTTGGACTCAAAATCTGTCACCGGTATGCCTATACGCAAAACTTGTGTAACACCCCGCGTCGACCGCCGCGCCAAAAGGACGCGGCACCCGCCACGCCAAAAGGGCACGACGCCCGCCGCGTTAGAAAGACATCGCGCCGAAAGAGTGCGACACTTACCGCACCAATTCACCAAATTGGTGCGACAAATGCCGCAGCAAAAAGGTGCGGCAAACGCCGCACCAAGGGGGTGCGACATTGCCGCACCCCCAACTCCAAATAGGGGGGGGGGGGCGGCAATACCGCACCCCCAG
The DNA here is from genome assembly GCA_033032865.1 of Dactylorhiza incarnata. Lineage (NCBI taxonomy): Eukaryota > Viridiplantae > Streptophyta > Magnoliopsida > Asparagales > Orchidaceae > Dactylorhiza > Dactylorhiza incarnata. Next base: position 3,607,251 of record JAWHQI010000148.1, read on the forward strand.
CACCAAGTAGGGGCACCCCAGCTCTAAATAGAGGGGTACGGTATTGTCGCACCCCCAGCGCCAAATTTGGGGGGGGGGGGGGGGGGGGGGGGGGGGGGGGGGGGGTGAGGCATTGTCGTTCCCACAACGCCAAATTTGGGGGGCTATCTTGGTCAGCACCCCACGTGGCACTCCCCAATTCTTTGCACTCCCCAATTGGTGAGTTTCACTTTACCGCACTCCCCAATTGGGGAGTTTCCCATAACCCCACTCCCCAATTGTGGAGTGCAATTTGCACTCCCCAATTGCGGAGTTTCCTCCCGCATAGCAAGAGGCGTCGTTCGAACGTTTGACGCACCCGCAATCGTACCCTCATCATCATGAACGGTATGCCCTCGCACTCACAACGCGTTCACCTCCGCGTTCACTACGCTCCCAAAATGCCTCAGCGTTCGCTGAACGCTCAAAATGCTCTCACGTTCGTTACGCACTCAGAACGCTCCTGTATTCGTTACGCGCTCCGAACGCTCTTCGTTCGCTCAGAACACTCTTACGTTCGTTATGCGCTCAAAACGCTCCCGTATTCATTACGCCCTCCGAACACTCTCTGTTCGCTCAGAACGCTCTCGTGTTCATTACGAGCTCAGAATGCTCCCGTGTTCGTTGCGCGCTCAGAACACTCTTCGTTCGCTCAGAACGCTCTCGTGTTCATTACGCGCTCAGAATGCTCACGTGTTCGTTGCGCGCTCAGAATGCTTCTGAGCGCGCTCAGAGCACTTCCGCTTTCCCGACACACTCACAATTTGTCTTTCTAATTTCTCAGATTACAGGACCCACTTGTCACCTTTCTTACCCTCAACGAAGCTGCCCGAACTGCCGGAGGGGCGAGACTGTCATTTACAAAAAATGGCAATCCGTGTGCTCCAAATCGACCAGCGTGATTCGCCCGTCAGGTGGTTACGGTGGTTATGACGGCAAAATTACCGGGCTACCTCCGACCAAAGCTATAAAAGGAACCCAGAGCCTTCATTTGAAGGGACCTTGCCTTCTGCGCCCGAGAGAGCTCGTTTGAAGATTCCACCGGAATTCTCCTTCAGCGCTTGAAGATCTCCTTCGTGGACTTGTAGATCTCCTTCGTGGACTTGAAGATCTCCTTTCTCCCGAAAGGCGACTCAGCATTCTCACTTTTGTTCTCCCGAGCATTCTCACTTTTGTTCTCTACCGTTCTCAGAAGGAAAAAGACTTTGTTTTCCGAGAGGTGACCTGTCACCTTAGGAATTCTCTCACTCTCTCTATTATTGTAACGAGCGGCGGCCTGTCGTGCTCGAATTCTAAGTACCTGACTGTAACCCCTCAGAAGATAGTGAAGTTTGGTCGGCACAGCTTCGACCGCGTGGATTTTTACCCTTTTCGGGGTTTCCACGTTAAAAAGTCCTAGTGTACTCAACGAATCTCAAATTGATTGTCAGCGCGCTTAACTCGCTTCAGAGCTGAGACGATTTAATTCGGCCGGTCTACCAAGAGCACCCAAGCAACCCGCAACAAATTTCGTCGAGATTCGTCGAGATTCGTCGAGATTCGTCGGGAGTTCACGTGACATCTCGACGAATTGACTCAGCAAAAATTTCTTTTCTCTTCCTGAAAAGCTGCTCCACTCCTCAAGCTTGAAAACCTTCAGTAATGAGTATATGAAGTACACCTCAAAAGAGAGATTACACATGGACCAACACTTTGTTCTACACAATGAGGGATTACACTGTCTAGAACTGTGTTTGGTGATCCATTGCAACCTGACTTTGGTGTGCACTTAGCAATTTAGAACCTGCAAACACATAACTAGAGAACAACATCAAATACAACTCAATTCAACTTAGTTCTCAAAGGAACACTTCTTCAAATCAAGGTAATTGTGGCTACAATACCCAACAGGGTCCAATGCCGATATCTCTGCGCAAAGGTTCTTCATATTCAAGAAGAACGTTGAGATAGACAAATCTCCCTGAGTTGCTTTTGCCAACTCATTCTCCAAGAACTGTAGCCTAGCTACATTCTTCTTATTGAACAAGCCATCCAAGGCTGTCCAAATTTCTGCAACTGATCTACATCCGATGATGTGATCAAACAACTCTGGAATGATAGCTCACTTGAGAGTGAACTCAGCCTTCACATTTGTTCTCTTCCAAGCCTTTACGAGCTCAACATTCCCTTCAGCCGGAATAACAGCTTGTCTTGCTTCTCATCCTACTACCTCCCATAAGTCTTCGCCAAGAAGATAGCTCTCCATGCAAGACTTCCACTTCTTAAAGTTAGTATGCGTAAGGAGCTCAATACCAAGACCTCTAGCATATCCTCCTTCTATTGCTATCCCACTAATTGCTAAACACTTTGAGTCACCCGAGAGAAGTAAACAGCTACTACTGCTCAGCAACCTCCCTCTGATACCGTGTTAAAAAATTTGAGGTCCGGAGTCGAAGTAAAATGCGGAACACTTTGCAAACTTTCCACAAGTATAGCAACACAATGATAATGGGAAGAATGAATAGTGCTTTGGCATTAACTATCTCTTTACAATTCGAGGTATACATGGCGAGACATGATTCATAAGAATCATAGAGGAGAGAAGCACAAAACACAAAAAACTACAAACTGTTAGCGACTTGACAAACTGAGATCGCCAGACCGCGCGAACAAACAAGCTGTGCGGTAATCCCTGAGACCACGCGAACAGAGCAGACCGCACTGTCAGCCCGCAACCACAGACCGCTCGACCTGCTGCTTATACAACTGCTGAAAGACTGGCAAAGAAACTGCTCCTGCTGCAGACCGCAACTCAAGACCGCCTGATCACTTAATACCGCCTGATCAACTGAGTCCGCTGCATAGAGCAAGAACACCTAAACACAGTCCGCCCAGACTAGACCGCTGCCGGACTGGTTTATTCAAAGCTGGAAGAAGGGAGAATGCTGACCGAGAACTGCAAGTTGCTAACCTGCGTACACACAAACCGGTCAGACAAAACTCAAATCGCGCGACCTCAGAAAGAGACCAGCACAATCAAGCCTACTTTGGTTCTTACAGTTCTCTGTTACAAATGACGGGCCCTGCACCCCTATTTATAGGTGAGCTGACGGATGTCATCACAGCACAAACCGGGATACAATAACCGCCCATCAGATCGTGAGCGGTCTCACAAAGCAGACCGCCCGAGCTCAGCATAGCTAACAGCTCCCTTATTTAAACCATACAGTTATATACAAACCGTCCGGTCACCGCGGTCTCCGAAAACAGACCGACCGGTCTTTATTGCAAAAGCAAATCACTTCTTAGTAACCCAGACAGACTAGACCAAGTCATCAGACCGTCCAGTCACTGCATGAAGGCAGACCTACTTGAACATCTGGCCGATTTGAACAAGTCACCAGAATAACCCAGTGCAAGCTACCCGGACACTTTGCGGTCTCCCAGATCAGACAGCCCATAACAGATCGCCTGAGACAAAACCGGCCAGACACCAGCGCAGACCGCACGGTCTCTGCGGTCTCCAATCTGCAGACCACCCAGCACCTTTCCACTTCCACTTCAAAATTTTAACATTGATTTTGCTCAAGTGTTCACTCTGCACACCCTCTTGCTCTCTCGCTCAAGTGTGGACTTCGCTCTACACAGTGCCAGCTCCAGTGCTAGCTCTAGAGGCCGCTCCTGCGAGCGTCAAGGAAGATTTTGTTTCTTTTTCACCTCCAAGTACTCGTAATCGGAGCGGTGACCTGTCATCTTTTCAAAGATTCTAACACTTGTAACCTCAAACAAATTAGTGGATTTGATCGGCACCGAACCAATCCCGTAATTTTTTCCCTTTTCGGGTATTTTCACAGTAAAAAGTCTTGTCGTCTTCGCTGTTGGTCTCTTTTAACTGTTTGCGCGCTTAACTCACTCTCTAGCTAAGGCGGGCTGATTCTTCCGGACTTGGGAGCGCTAAGCGACCCGCAACAATTATATGTCCATCGACTTTCTTGGGCAAGTTGAATTGATCTGGATAGTATTGTCATGCAATCAATCATTACTGCTAAACAAAAAAAGAAGACATTTTAGCCATATAAAATGGAACTAATCACTAAAGCCTGACAGAGATGCTGACTATAGAATTTTAGTATTGCCATGATCCGAGCCCCTGATCCGGATAATATTTCCATGTAAAATTTTATTTTCATGCTTGATCTGGTGTCCATTCTTGGAAGAGATGCAGACTTTTGTTTGAACAATTTCAGAATCCATTAGCACTAGGAAATCATAAGCACAAGAAATCCATACATTCCAATAATCAAAATACGTGTTTCACATCCAAAGACATGTTATCCATCCAACATAACCAAACAAACACAATAATATATTTGTCCACGATCAACTTCACAAGCAAAACGAACACTTGAGCAAACCTTTAAACACCATAAAGATTACGATCACGTGTTCCTTTGCACCTACATGTTAACACTCCGTGATTAATAAGAAGCCGCATATTACAAAATGATAAAGGAAATATAAAGTGAATGAAGCCAGCATCCTTGCCAGGCTCTACTGCTACGACCAAATCTCCTTAATTATTCATTGTATTTTAGCCTGCAGGGGAACATCGAACCAGACTCTAGTGATTAGTTCTATTTTATATGGCTGAAATGTCTTTTTTTTTGATGTTATAACAATAATGATTGATTACATGACAATATTATCCGGATCAATTCAACTTGCCCAAGACAATCAATGGAAATAACAAAGAGAAAAATGTAGAGAAAAAAAAATCAAATTGTTTTTATCAAGTAGTATTTCGAGGTTGCAATGTACAAAATAAAAAGAATTGGAGGGCAAAGTGCCAAAATTAGCATTTTGGTGGAGCTACGGACTAAAATAACCACCTAGATGAATGAAGCCAGCAATACTAAAATTTTAAAGCCAGCATCTCTGCCAGACTCTAGTGATTAGTTCCATTTTACATGGCTGAAATGTCTTTTTTTGCTGTTATAACAGCAACGATTGATTACATGACAATACTATCCGGATCAATTCAACTTGCTGACAATCGATGGAAATGTAACAAAGAAAAAAATGTAGAGAAAAAAAATTCAATTTTTTTTATCAAATGGTATTTCGGGGTTGCAATGTACAAAATAAAAGAATTGGAGCCCAAAGTGCCAAAGTTAGCATTTCAGAGCTACGAAAACAATATCCCTCTAAATGAATGAAGCCAGCAATACTAAAATTTTAAAGCCAGCATCTCTGCCATACTCTAGTGATTAGTTCTATTTTATATGGCTGAAATGTCTTTTTGTGCTATTATAACAATAATGATCGATTACATGACAATATTATCTGGATTAATTCAACTTGCCCAAGACAATCGAGGGAAATATAACTAAGAAAAAAATGTAGAGAAAGAATTCAATTTTTTTAACTAATAGTATTTTGGGGGTACAAAGTGCAAAATTAAAAGAATTGGGATTCAAAGTGCCAACGTTAGCATTTCGGTGGGGCTACAGACTAAAATACCTTGAAATTTCAGGCTGACATGCGAAATGCCAGATTTAATGCAATTGAAGGATGCAAAATGCCAATTTTAAATATTCGAGATGCAAAGTAACAAACTGTTGCATTTGGGGTCCAAAAGTTTTCCCTTATAAATTTTTATGGGAATTGTTAAAGGCAAATCAAAAATGGATATCCATACACCATTGTTAACAACAAACCATATTTTTGGAAATTACTCGGTGCAATTAAATCTGTTAACGACAAATTGATATTATCAATAGCAAGCCAAATCTAAAATAAAAAAATTGTCATTTTTTTTCTAATTGTGATATAGTGACTCATAAATTTTGATACGGTCCCCTAAAGCGTATCCGGTCGAACCCATAGTTTTTCACCACGACCTCGGTCGGCTCACCAATACGATTCCAACGGGCCCAATCTCGCACAATTCCGAGTCTGTTTGGACTCCGAATCTGTCACCGGTATGCTTATACGCACAACTTGCGTCACACCCCGCGTCGACCGCCGCGCCAAAAGGATGCGGCACCCGCCACGCCAAAAGGGCACGACGCCCGCCGCGTTAGAAAGATGCCGCGTCGAAAGGGTGCGGCACTTGCCGCACCAAATTGGTGCAGCAACTGCTGCAGAAAAAAGGTGCGGCAAACGCCGCACCAAGGGGGTGCGGCATTGTCGCACCCCCAACTCCAAATTGGGGGGGGGGGGGGGGGGGGGGGGGGCGGCAATACCGCACCCCCAGCACCAAGTAGGGGGGTGCGGCAATGCCGCACCCCCAGCTCCAAATAGGGGGGTGCGGCATTGGCGCACCCCCCAGCGCCAAATTGGGGGTGCGACATTGTCGCACCCCCAACGCCAAATTTGGGGGGCTGACTTGGTCAGCACTCCACTTGGCACTCCCCAATTGGGGAGTTTCCCATAACCGCACTCCCCAATTCACTCCCCAATTGCGGAGTTTCCTCCCGCGCAGCAAGAGGCGTCGTTTGAATGCTTGATGCCCCCGCAATCGTACCCTCATCATCATGAATGGTACACCCTCGCACTCACGACGCGTTCACCTCCGCGTTCACGACGCTCCCAGAATGCCTCAGCGTTCGCTGAACGCTCAAAACGCTTTCACGTTCGTTACGCGCTCAGAACGCTCCCGTATTCGTTACGCGCTCGGAACGCTCTCCGTTCGCTCAGAACGCTCTCACATTCGTTACGCGCTCAGAACGCTCTCGTATTCGTTACGCCCTCCGAACGCTCTCTGTTCGCTCAGAACGCTCTCGTGTTCATTACGCGCTCAGAATGCTCCCGTGTTCGTTGCACTCTCAGAACGCTCTCGTGTTCATTACGCGCTCAGAATGCTCCCGTGTTCGTTGCGCGCTCAGAACGCTTCTGAGCACGCTCAGAGCACTTCCGCTTTCCCGACACGCTCACAATTTGTCTTTCTAATTTCTCAGATTACAGGACCTGCTTATCGCCTTTCTTACCCTCAACAAAGCTGCCCGAACTGTCCGAGGGGCGAGACGGTCATTTACGAAAAATGGCGATCTGTGTGCTCCAAATCGACCAGCGTGATTCGCCCGTCAGGTGGTTACGGTGGTTACGACGGCAAAATTACCGGCCCACCTGACTCGCGCAAAATTTTCTATCATGTAAAAAGCCGCGTGCTCAGACTCGCGCAAAATTTTCCTTCTACTATGTAAAAAAGCTGCGAGCTCAGACTCGCGCAAACTTATTTCCTATGATGTAAGAAGTCGCGAGCTCAGACTCGAGCAAAATTTCTTCTACTATGTAAAAAAGCTGCGAGCTCAGACTCGCGCAAACTTATTTCCTATTATGTAAAAAGCCGCGAGCTCAGACTCGTGCAAACTTACTTTCTATGATGTAAAAAGCCGCGAGCTCAGACTCGCGCAAATCTATTTTCTATGATGTAAAAAGCTGCGAGATCAGACTCCCGCAAACTTATTTTCTATCATGTAAAAAGTCGCGAGCTCAGACTCGCACAAAATTTTCTTCTACTATGTAAAAAAGCCGCGAGCTCGGACTCGCGCAAACTTATTTCCTATTATGTAAGAAGTCGCGAGCTCAAACCCGCGTTAACTTACTTTCTATTATATAAAAAGCCGCGAGCTCAGACTCATGCAAACTTATCTTCTACTATGTAAAGAAAAGCCGCGAGCTCAGACTCGCGCAAACTAATCTTTTATTATGTAAAGAGCCGCGAGCTCAGACTCACACAAACTTATCTTTTATTATGCAAAAAGCCGCCAAGCTACTCAAGCATTAACGCTAAATAGCAAGCTCGTCACGATCTCCAATACAAACTCTGGGTGACAAGCTCGCAACCAATCAGGACCAGATAGAAGTTTCTCCCACAATTAAAGCTGAGCGGCGACTTCCATAAAGACCGCACGACGGCTGACTCATAACTGCGCGCGTCACGGCAACCTGGCTAAACGAGCTCACACGCCCGAAGACATACGTTTGCAAGAAAAATTTTCGGACTCGTTTTCTACAAAAACGATTTCCAAAAATTGTGGGGCATTTGATACGGTCCCCTAAAGCGTATCCGGTCGGACCCATAGTTTTCCACCACGACCTCGGTTGGCTCACCAATACGATTCCAACGGGCCCAGTCTCACGCAATTCTGAGTCTGTCTGGACTCAAAATATGTCAACGGTATGCCTATACGCAAAACTTGTGTAACACCCCGCGTCGACCGCCGCGCCAAAAGGACGCGGCACCCACCACGCCAAAAGGGCACGACGCCCGCCGCGTTAGAAAGACATCGCGCCGAAAGAGTGCGACACTTACCGCACCAATTCACCAAATTGGTGCGACAACTGCCGCAGCAAAAAGGTGCGGCAAACGCCGCACCAAGGGGGTGCGACATTGCCGCACCCCCAACTCCAAATAGGGGGGGGGGGGCGGCAATACCGCACCCCCAGCACCAAGTAGGGGCACCCCAGCTCTAAATAGAGGGGTACGGTATTGTCGCACCCCCAGCGCCAAATTGGGGGGGGGGGGGGGGGGGGGGGTGAGGCATTGCCGTACCCACAACGCCAAATTTGGGGGGCTATCTTGGTCAGCACCCCACGTGGCACTCCCCAATTCTTTGCACTCCCCAATTGGTGAGTTTCACTTTACCGCACTCCCCAATTGGGGAGTTTCCCATAACCCCACTCCCCAATTGTGGAGTGCAATTTGCACTCCCCAATTGCGGAGTTTCCTCCCGTATAGCAAGAGGCGTCGTTCGAACGTTTGACGCACCCGCAATCGTACCCTCATCATCATGAACGGTATGCCCTCGCACTCACAAAGCGTTCACCTCCGCGTTCACTACGCTCCCAAAATGCCTCAGCGTTCGCTGAACGCTCAAAACGCTCTCACGTTCGTTACGCACTCAGAACGCTCCTGTATTCGTTACGCGCTCCGAACGCTCTTCGTTCGCTCAGAACACTCTTACGTTCGTTATGCGCTCAAAACGCTCCCGTATTCATTACGCCCTCCGAACACTCTCTGTTCGCTCAGAACGCTCTCGTGTTCATTACGAGCTCAGAATGCTCCCGTGTTCGTTGCGCGCTCAGAACACTCTTCGTTCGCTCAGAACGCTCTCGTGTTCATTACGCGCTCAGAATGCTCACGTGTTCGTTGCGCGCTCAGAACGCTTCTGAGCGCGCTCAGAGCACTTCCGCTTTCCCGACACACTCACAATTTGTCTTTCTAATTTCTCAGATTACAGGACCCACTTGTCGCCTTTCTTACCCTCAACGAAGCTGCCCGAACTGCCGGAGGGGCGAGACTGTCATTTACAAAAAATGGCAATCCGTGTGCTCCAAATCGACCAGCGTGATTCGCCCGTCAGGTGGTTACGGTGGTTATGACGGCAAAATTACCGGGCTACCTCCGACCAAAGCTATAAAAGGAACCCAGAGCCTTCATTTGAAGGGACCTTGCCTTCTGCGCCCGAGAGAGCTCGTTTGAAGATTCCACCGGAATTCTCCTTCAGCGCTTGAAGATCTCCTTCGTGGACTTGTAGATCTCCTTCGTGGACTTGAAGATCTCCTTTCTCCCGAAAGGCGACTCAGCATTCTCACTTTTGTTCTCCCGAGCATTCTCACTTTTGTTCTCTACCGTTCTCAGAAGGAAAAAGACTTTGTTTTCCGAGAGGTGACCTGTCACTTTAGGAATTCTCTCACACTCTCTATTATTGTAACGAGCGGCGGCCTGTCGTGCTCGAATTCTAAGTACCTGACTGTAACCCCTCAGAAGATAGTGAAGTTTGGTCGGCACAGCTCCGACCGCGTGGATTTTTACCCTTTTCGGGGTTTCCACGTTAAAAAGTCCTAGTGTACTCAACGAATCTCAAATTGACTGTTAGCGCGCTTAACTCGCTTCAGAGCTGAGACGATTTAATTCGGCCGGTCTACCAAGAGCACCCAAGCAACCCGCAACAAATTTTGTCGAGATTCGTCGAGATTCGTCGGGAGTTCACGTGACATCTCGACGAATTGACTCAGCAAAAATTTCTTTTCTCTTCCTGAAAAGCTGCTCCACTCCTCAAGCTTGAAAACCTTCAGTAATGAGTATATGAAGTACACCTCAAAAGAGAGATTACACATGGACCAACACTTTATTCTACACAATGAGGGATTACACTGTCTAGAACTGTGTTTGGTGATCCATTGCAACCTGACTTTGGTGTGCACTTAGCAATTTAGAACCTGCAAACACATAACTAGAGAACAACATCAAATACAACTCAATTCAACTTAGTTCTCAAAGGAACACTTCTTCAAATCAAGGTAATTGTGGCTACAATACCCAACAGGGTCCAATGCCGATATCTCTGCACAAAGGTTCTTCATATTCAAGAAGAACGTTGAGATAGACAAATCTCCCTGAGTTGCTTTTGCCAACTCATTCTCCAAGAACTGTAGCCTAGCTACATTCTTCTTATTGAACAAGCCATCCAAGGCTGTCCAAATTTCTGCAACTGATCTACATCCGATGATGTGATCAAACAACTCTGGAATGATAGCTCGCTTGAGAGTGAACTCAGCCTTCACATTTGTTCTCTTCCAAGCCTTTACGAGCTCAACATTCCCTTCAGCCGGAATAACAGCTTGTCTTGCTTCTCATCCTACTACCTCCCATAAGTCTTCGCCAAGAAGATAGCTCTCCATGCAAGACTTCCACTTCTTAAAGTTAGTATGCGTAAGGAGCTCAATACCAAGACCTCTAGCATATCCTCCTTCTATTGCTATCCCACTAATTGCTAAACACTTTGAGTCACCCGAGAGAAGTAAACAGCAACTACTGCTCAGCAACCTCCCTCTGATACCGTGTTAAAAAATTTGAGGTCCGGAGTCGAAGTAAAATGCGGAACACTTTGCAAACTTTCCACAAGTATAGCAACACAATGATAATGGGAAGAACGAATAGTGCTTTGGCATTAACTATCTCTTTACAATTCGAGGTATACATGGCGAGACATGATTCATAAGAATCATAGAGGAGAGAAGCACAAAACACAAAAAACTACAAACTGTTAGCGACTTGACAAACTGAGATCGCCAGACCGCGCGAACAAACAAGCTGTGCGGTAATCCCTGAGACCACGCGAACAGAGCAGACCGCACTGTCAGCCCGCAACCACAGACCGCTCGACCTGCTGCTTATACAACTGCTGAAAGACTGGCAAAGAAACTGCTCCTGCTGCAGACCGCAATTCAAGACCGCCTGATCAACTGAGTCCGCTGCATAGAGCAAGAACACCTAAACACAGTCCGCCCAGACAGACCGCTGCCGGACTGGTTTATTCAAAGCTGGAAGAAGGGAGAATGCTGACCGAGAACTGCAAGTTGCTAACCTGCGTACACACAAACCGGTCAGACAAAACTCAAATCGCGCGACCTCAGAAAGAGACCAGCACAATCAAGCCTAGTTTGGTTCTTACAGTTCTCTGTTACAAATGACGGGCCCTGCACCCCTATTTATAGGTGAGCTGACGGATGTCATCACAGCACAAACCGGGATACAATAACCGCCCATCAGATCGTGAGCGGTCTCACAAAGCAGACCGCCCGAGCTCAGCATAGCTAACAGCTCCCTTATTTAAACCATACAGTTATATACAAACCGTCCGGTCACCGCGGTCTCCGAAAACAGACCGACCGGTCTTTATTGCAAAAGCAAATCACTTCTTAGTAACCCAGATAGACTAGACCAAGTCATCAGACCGTCCAGTCACTGCATGAAGGCAGACCTACTTGAACATCTGGCCGATTTGAACAAGTCACCAGAATAACCCGTGCAAGCTACCCGGACACTTTGCGGTCTCCCAGATCAGACAGCCCATAACAGATCGCCTGAGACAAAACCGGCCAGACACCAGCGCAGACCGCACGGTCTCTGCGGTCTCCAATCTGCAGACCACCCAGCACCTTTCCACTTCCACTTCAAAATTTTAACATTGATTTTGCTCAAGTGTTCACTCTGCACACCCTCTTGCTCTCTCGCTCAAGTGTGGACTTCGCTCTACACAGTGCCAGCTCCAGTGCTAGCTCTAGAGGCCGCTCCTGCGAGCGTCAAGGAAGATTTTGTTTCTTTTTCACCTCCAAGTACTCGTAATCGGAGTCGTGACCTGTCATCTTTTCAAAGATTCTAACACTTGTAACCTCAAACAAATTAGTGGATTTGATCGGCACCGAACCAATCCCGTAATTTTTTCCCTTTTCGGGTATTTTCACGTAAAAAGTCTTGTCGTCTTCGCTGTTGGTCTCTTTTAACTGTTTGCGCGCTTAACTCACTCTCTAGCTAAGGCGGGCTGATTCTTCCGGACTTGGGAGCGCTAAGCGACCCGCAACAATTATATGTTCATCGACTTTCTTGGGCAAGTTGAATTGATCTGGATAGTATTGTCATGCAATCAATCATTACTGCTAAACAAAAAAGAAGACATTTTAGCCATATAAAATGGAACTAATCACTAAAGCCTGACAGAGATGCTGACTATAGAATTTTAGTATTGCCATGATCCGAGCCCCTGATCCGGATAATATTTCCATGTAAAATTTTATTTTCATGCTTGATCTGGTGTCCATTCTTGGAAGAGATGCAGACTTTTGTTTGAACAATTTCAGAATCCATTAGCATAGGAAATCATAAGCACAAGAAATCCATACATTCCAATAATCAAAATACGTGTTTCACATCCAAAGACATGTTATCCATCCAACATCACCAAACAAACACAATAATATATTTGTCCACGATCAACTTCACAAGCAAAACGAACACTTGAGCAAACCTTTAAACACCATAAAGATTACGATCACGTGTTCCTTTGCACCTACATGTTAACACTCCGTGATTAATAAGAAGCCGCATATTACAAAATGATAAAGGAAATATAAAGTGAATGAAGCCAGCATCCTTGCCAGGCTCTACTGCTACGACCAAATCTCCTTAATTATTCATTGTATTTTAGCCTGCAGGGGAACATCGAACCAGACTCTAGTGATTAGTTCTATTTTATATGGCTGAAATGTCTTTTTTTTTTTGATGTTATAACAATAATGATTGATTACATGACAATATTATCCGGATCAATTCAACTTGCCCAAGACAATCAATGGAAATAACAAAGAGAAAAATGTAGAGAAAAAAAAATCAAATTGTTTTTATCAAGTAGTATTTCGAGGTTGCAATGTACAAAATAAAAAGAATTGGAGGGCAAAGTGCCAAAATTAGCATTTTGGTGGAGCTACGGACTAAAATAACCACCTAGATGAATGAAGCCAGCAATACTAAAATTTTAAAGCCAGCATCTCTGCCAGACTCTAGTGATTAGTTCCATTTTACATGGCTGAAATGTCTTTTTTTGCTGTTATAACAGCAACGATTGATTACATGACAATACTATCCGGATCAATTCAACTTGCTGACAATCGATGGAAATGTAACAAAGAAAAAAATGTAGAGAAAAAAAATTCAATTTTTTTTATCAAATGGTATTTCGGGGTTGCAATGTACAAAATAAAAAGAATTGGAGCCCAAAGTGCCAAAGTTAGCATTTCAGAGCTACGAAAACAATATCCCTCTAAATGAATGAAGCCAGCAATACTAAAATTTTAAAGCCAGCATCTATGCCATACTCTAGTGATTAGTTCTATTTTATATGGCTGAAATGTCTTTTTGTGCTATTATAACAATAATGATTGATTACATGACAATATTATCTGGATTAATTCAACTTGCCCAAGACAATCGAGGGAAATATAACTAAGAAAAAAATGTAGAGAAAGAATTCAATTTTTTTAACTAATAGTATTTTGGGGTACAAAGTGCAAAATTAAAAGAATTGGGATTCAAAGTGCCAACGTTAGCATTTCGGTGGGGCTACAGACTAAAATACCTTGAAATTTCAGGCTGACATGCGAAATGCCAGATTTAATGCAATTGAAGGATGCAAAATGCCAATTTTAAATATTCGAGATGCAAAGTAACAAACTGTTGCATTTGGGGTCCAAAAGTTTTCCCTTATAAATTTTTATGGGAATTGTTAAAGGCAAATCAAAAATGGATATCCATACACCATTGTTAACAACAAACCATATTTTTGGAAATTACTCGGTGCAATTAAATCTGTTAACGACAAATTGATATTATCAATAGCAAGCCAAATCTAAAATAAAAAAATTGTCATTTTTTTTCTAATTGTGATATAGTGACTCATAAATTTTGATACGGTCCCCTAAAGCGTATCCGGTCGAACCCATAGTTTTTCACCACGACCTCGGTCGGCTCACCAATACGATTCCAACGGGCCCAATCTCGCACAATTCCGAGTCTGTTTGGACTCCGAATCTGTCACCGGTATGCTTATACGCACAACTTGCGTCACACCCCGCGTCGACCGCCGCGCCAAAAGGATGCGGCACCCGCCACGCCAAAAGGGCACGACGCCCGCCGCGTTAGAAAGACGCCGCGTCGAAAGGGTGCGGCACTTGCCGCACCAAATTGGTGCAGCAACTGCTGCAGAAAAAAGGTGCGGCAAACGCCTCACCAAGGGGGTGCGGCATTGTCGCACCCCCAACTCCAAATAGGGGGGGGGGGTGCGGCAATACCGCACCCCCAGCACCAAGTAGGGGGGTGCGGCAATGCCGCACCCCCAGCTCCAAATAGGGGGGTGCGGCATTGGCGCACCCCCCAGCACCAAATTGGGGGTGCGACATTGTCGCACCCCCAACGCCAAATTTGGGGGGCTGACTTGGTCAGCACTCCACTTGGCACTCCCCAATTGGGGAGTTTCCCATAACCGCACTCCCCAATTCACTCCCCAATTGCGGAGTTTCCTCCCGCGCAGCAAGAGGCGTCGTTTGAATGCTTGATGCCCCCGCAATCGTACCCTCATCATCATGAATGGTACACCCTCGCACTCACGACGCGTTCACCTCCGCGTTCACGACGCTCCCAGAATGCCTCAGCGTTCGCTGAACGCTCAAAACGCTTTCACGTTCGTTACGCGCTCAGAACGCTCCCGTATTCGTTACGCGCTCGGAACGCTCTCCGTTCGCTCAGAACGCTCTCACGTTCGTTACGCGCTCAGAACGCTCCCGTATTCGTTACGCCCTCCGAACGCTCTCTGTTCGCTCAGAACGCTCTCGTGTTCATTACGCGCTCAGAATGCTCCCGTGTTCGTTGCACTCTCAGAACGCTCTCGTGTTCATTACGCGCTCAGAATGCTCCCGTGTTCGTTGCGCGCTCAGAACGCTTCTGAGCACGCTCAGAGCACTTCCGCTTTCCCGACACGCTCACAATTTGTCTTTCTAATTTCTCAGATTACAGGACCTGCTTATCGCCTTTCTTACCCTCAACAAAGCTGCCCGAACTGTCCGAGGGGCGAGACGGTCATTTACGAAAAATGGCGATCTGTGTGCTCCAAATCGACCAGCGTGATTCGCCCGTCAGGTGGTTACGGTGGTTACGACGGCAAAATTACCGGCCCACCTGACTCGCGCAAAATTTTCTATCATGTAAAAAGCCGCGTGCTCAGACTCGCGCAAAATTTTCCTTCTACTATGTAAAAAAGCTGCGAGCTCAGACTCGCGCAAACTTATTTCCTATGATGTAAGAAGTCGCGAGCTCAGACTCGAGCAAAATTTCTTCTACTATGTAAAAAAGCTGCGAGCTCAGACTCGCGCAAACTTATTTCCTATTATGTAAAAAGCCGCGAGCGCAGACTCGTGCAAACTTACTTTCTATGATGTAAAAAGCCGCGAGCTCAGACTCGCGCAAATCTATTTTCTATGATGTAAAAAGCTGCGAGATCAGACTCCCGCAAACTTATTTTCTATCATGTAAAAAATCGCGAGCTCAGACTCGCACAAAATTTTCTTCTACTATGTAAAAAAGCCGCGAGCTCGGACTCGCGCAAACTTATTTCCTATTATGTAAGAAGTCGCGAGCTCAAACCCGCGTTAACTTACTTTCTATTATATAAAAAGCCGCGAGCTCAGACTCATGCAAACTTATCTTCTACTATGTAAAGAAAAGCCGCGAGCTCAGACTCGCGCAAACTAATCTTTTATTATGTAAAGAGCCGCGAGCTCAGACTCACACAAACTTATCTTTTATTATGCAAAAAGCCGCCAAGCTACTCAAGCATTAACGCTAAATAGCAAGCTCGTCACGATCTCCAATACAAACTCTGGGTGACAAGCTCGCAACCAATCAGGACCAGATAGAAGTTTCTCTCACTCTCTCTATTATTGTAACGAGCGGCGGCCTGTCGTGCTCGAATTCTAAGTACCTGACTGTAACCCCTCAGAAGATAGTGAAGTTTGGTCGGCACAGCTCCGACCGCGTGGATTTTTACCCTTTTCGGGGTTTCCACGTTAAAAAGTCCTAGTGTACTCAACGAATCTCAAATTGACTGTTAGCGCGCTTAACTCGCTTCAGAGCTGAGACGATTTAAGTCGGCCGGTCTACCAAGAGCACCCAAGCAACCCGCAACAAATTTGATGATGAAAAACTTTAGATTACATTACTATGAACCACTTCAGAGTAAGATTCCAAAAACACTATTAAATAAAGCTAATCAATAAAAAATAAATGATGTTTTTTTAATAGTTAGATTCTCCTAATTTTCGTGAATTTTGCTTTTCTAAATTATGGTATATGTGCGCTATAGTTTTGATCTATATGTGATGTTGCTCAAATTTGTTTTATAAAGACATAAATGTTTGTTGAAGTGTTGGTTCACTGAGTTTAGCTTTTTAAATAACCAAGGTATGATCCAAGAATAAAAATTATGATCTCAATATTAATGCTTTAACCACAGAAGTTAACTGTTAATATCAGTTTATGCATAAATAAAATATGATCACTAAATCTCTGGACAGTTATTATTTTTATTTTCTAACTTTGTTGTCTCAAATGTCTTTTGTTACGCTATATTACCCTTTGAAAATTTCGGAAAAATAACAAAAAATGATTATATACATATTATTGCACTTTTTTGTCGATTAATATTTATTGTGCATGCATATACAACATAAACAAATCATTATAGAATGCGAATAGGTTTCGGCCGAGCGCGGAGGGAATTAAAGATGGTTTTTAACGTTGGTGTGCGGCTTATGATCTCCTAGAAGATCAGAAATAATCTCCTGAAAATCCAGAATAATCTCCGAGAAGATCAAAAATGATAGGCGGAAATTTGAGTTTTAACCGATTTACACGCGTGTCCCGCTCCGCTTTAATCCGGACATAGATTCCAAAAATTTCGCCGGAGGGACTGCGATTTTAAACGGGAGACGAAGCAAAAATCGCTCGCAAAGTAGGGCAAAGTAGTCGGACGACGACTAAAAATTGCCGGAAGGAGGCAGTGGTACTCGCAGAAATATCTCAAGCTTCTCCATGGATCGAAGCCTAGCGAGCAACGATCTCACCTGCAGGATTGGGTTCTCTGGTCACGGCGGGCACCTGAGGTTGGAGCCGCTTCCCGCAGTTGAGCGCTCCCATCCGTTGAGAGTCCTCCCCGATTTGATCATTGTAATATACGCTTATTCATCTATTTTAGAAGCTTCTACTCTTTCTCTATTGACTATTTCACTGCAAATCCTCTTGCAGAGTACCGTAGGGCGATTTATATGTACTTGTTTGTATGTTATTAGTTTATTGATGAGTTCTGTAAATGTAAAGTCAATCGGTTCCGAAGTTTTTTTCGTTAATCAGTTTTTTTGCCGATTCAGTTTTCTCTCTTTTCTTTTGTAGCCACCTGCATTTCCTCCAGAAACACAGGAATCTGTAAAAAAACATGTAGAGGATGCTTATCTGTCCCCAGTATTGGATTGCCATGAGTTTTCTTCTGAAAAGAGCGAAAGAATGTGGGATTTCAATTGGTTTGACAGGGCAAAAATTCCCCTGGAATCATCAGCAGCTCGTTCTGTTGTTGCTCCTGTGTGGGAGCTTCCGTTTAGGCGTTCAAAGAACAGGGATCACCTAGAACCGTGGGGTCTAAAATCAGTTCAGGTACACATTTTTTGATTTTCCAATTCCATTCTTCTTTTCAAAGCACACATTTGTCTGGAATGGGCAACACATTATTCTATAGCACCATATTTAATTAATTCAAATACAACATGGAGCAATTGTATGGCTGTAAATGCATTAGGCCATAAGTGATGTGAAAGGATGTGAAAGTGCGGATGTTGGATCTAGATATTTCAAAAGTGAAGAGGAGTAGAAGAGAAAAGAAAAATATTTTATACATAGACTTACACAATTTATTACATGCTGATCCCTATCAAACATTAAAATAAAAATAAGATATGAGTTTCATAGATCTTTTCAAGAAGAGGGGTGGACTAAAGGAAGAAAACACAAAATTACAAAAGAGAATCTGAAAAGAACGAATTTAAGCTATAGAGCATTCATCCAGACAACAAATTTTTTTATTGAGGTTCTCCACTAAGTCCGGATAGTCTTCTCTTCGACGATGTGTGGGATGCCACTTCCTTCACCAAGGAGACAAATCTTTTCCTCCGGAGACTCCAATCCAACGAGTGAGCCTTTTCCACTGAAGGCTGAGAATCTAAAACCACTACTCAGGTCTTTTGAAGGGAGATCCTATAACCCTTATAGCAGATAAGAGAGAAAAGGAGGTTGGGAGAAAAAGTGATGTCTAAGATTGGAGAATATTCAGGGTTAGAACCCTTTTTTCCCTTTTGAGTCCCAATAAGATATGCGCGTAGAAAGCAGATTCAGTTTTTTTTTTGACTTTTGCAATGACTCTATTCAGATTAGCCACATATCTTAAACTCGGTCAACGAATGCTGATCTTTGGTCGGTCGGCGATTGTTGAGCTTTGGTCGGTGATCGGCGAATGCAAAATCTTCCTTCTTCGAGTGCTGAAGAAAGGATAGCCCGATCGTCGATCAACTTGAGCTCTGGTCCTCGAGCGGTGATCTCTGATCGGTATGAGAGCGATCTGAGAACAGCGATCTAAGATCCGTTCTTCGATTGGTGATCAGGTACTCGGTTAGCAATCAAGGTCCAGATTGGCGAATGCCCGATCGATAATCTACGACGGCTTCAGAATGAGGCATACCTCTTTTCACTATTTTAAATGTCCTCTGACATGTTAATTTTTTAGAGCAAAACAATTTTTTTTCTATAAAAAATAGATTGTCCTTTTGTAAAATATAGACCGATATATCTGATTTTTTCCTGATATATTGGCCGACACGACTTTTAAGCATATCATCAATTTTTTTATTTTATATTATACAAGTTTAAGGAAGCAAAGAATTTTATGGCTAACAAGTTTCTTCAATAAGATACTGAAGACAAAGAAGATGCCAGACCAATGGAGTGAAAGTATTTTGGTACCTTTGTATATGAATAAAGGAGATATACAAAATTATGTCAATTACAGGGGAATTAAATTAATGAGTCATACTATGAAACTATGGGAACACGTAATCGAGAGAAGAGTTAGACGAGAGACTAGCATCTCAGAGAATCAATTTGGATTCATGCCAGGGAGGTCAACCATGGTAGCTATACATCTCTTGAGGAGACTCATTGACATTTATCGGGAAAGACAAAGATTTGCATATGTTGTTTATTGATCTGGAGAAGGCTTATGATAGGGTTCCAAGAGAGGCCTTGTGGAGAGTCTTAGAAAAGAAAGGTATAAATGTATCATACATTGACGTAATCAAAGATATGTATACAAATTCAGTGACCAGGGTGAGGACATCTGGAGGATTAACACAGGAATTTTAATAATACTAAGTTTTATAACAAATAAATAAATTTTTAAGTTAAATATTATTGATTGATTATAAGAAAAAGCTTAATTAATTTATATTAAAAGCATAAAATAATCAACAAATAAATGTGTTGAAGTTCTTCACATTTTTGCAATATTAAATTATATTGTAAAATAACAACAACAACAACAGCACTCAAGCCTTTATCCCACCATAATGGGGTCGGCTATATGGATCCTTTGTCGCCATTGCGCCCTATCTTTAATCATAGCCTCACTAATGCCTAAGTACATCATATCTTTCCTTATAATTTCATTCCAAGTCTTTTTTGGCCGCCCTCCCCCGTTTAACATGTCTAGTGACTAAACTCTCACAACGCCTAATAGGTGCCTCTAATGGTCTCCTATGTACATGTCCGCACCATCTTAAACGAGCTTCTCGCAACTTCTCTACAATTGGAGCCACTCCTGTCTTATCCCTGATACATACATTTCTATGCTTATCCTGTCTAGTGTGACCACACATCCACCTAAACATTCTCATCTCCGCAACTCTCATTTTTTGCTTATGTACACCATTCACTGCCCAACACTCAGAATCGTAGAGCATTGCTGGTCTAATTGCAGTACGGTAAAACTTGCCTTTAAGTTTTAATGGTACTTTACGATCACATAAGATCCCAGATGCGCCTCTCCACTTCAACCAACCTGCTTGGATTCTATGTATCATATCTTTATCTACACCTCCATCTTTTTGAATTATCGATCCCATATATTTAAAGCACTCACTGCGGGAAATATCTTGGTCACCCAATTTAATGACGGAGTCATCCGACCTTCTTGCACTACTAAATTTATGCTCTATATATACTCTGTCTTTGTCTTGCTCAACCTAAAACCCTTCTTTTCTAAAGTGTCTCGCCAAGATTCAAGTTTCGCATTTCCACTCTCGCTCGTCTCATCGACCAAAACAACATCATCTGCAAATTATATTTAAAATCTGAATTCTATCATCTTTTATGCTTATCCCAACAACTTCATCCCTCCAAGTAGTATCTACAATAATACCTACTCCATTACTTGTTTTATTTTTTCCTGTGTACCATAATTTAAAACCTGAATTATCTAGAAATTTAGCTTTCTCACCCACCCATTTTGTCTCTTGCAGATATAAAATATTTATCCTTCTCTTAATCATTGTATCCACTACTTCCATCGATTTTTCCGTTAGCGTACCTATATTCCAACTTCCAAACCTAAGTCGATCACAAATCCTACGATCTATTTATCTAGGACGCCTAATATGTGGATGCCTAATATGTGAGGGCTCTTGCATATTTAACACTACACCCAAGTCCTCTTGGAGGTGCATCGGTCCTTGCCAAGACGCCGCATTGAGACTATACGACGAGGACTCTTGCATATTTAACACTACACTCAAGTCCTGAAGATCTAGCGGTCTTTGCCAAGACGCTGCATTCGGACCATACGACGGGTTCCTTAAGGGGAACAACCCTGCTTTAACACAATTTCTCAAAAGATCCATATTCATAAGGGTGACTAAATTTTACGCTGGCCGTCTACCTAACACAACCCTCACCATTTTCATCCGGGTTTGGGACCGGCATCGGCTGGTTTATATTTCATATTACAAAAATATTACAAAGTGTTAGAAAAGCCCATCTAATAGGCCCATTCTGGAGCCCATATAGTTTCTTATTTCTCTCTCTCTCTTTAGTCCCACATTGTGTACAAGGTTTTTCTTTTTCTTTCTCTCCCCTATATATTTGTATTCATACACTGTATTTTGAAATATAGAAGAAATATACAAAGTTCTATTTCTCTCTACATGGTATCAAAGCCAAATGGTCTCTCTTCTCTGACTGCAGACCTCCCCGTCCTTACAAGCGGTCTCTTCTTTTTCTAACCGCAGCCCCTGCGGTTTTTTCCTGTTTTTTTTTTCAGACCGCACCCCCTTGCGGTCTCTCCCTTTTCAGACCGCACCCCCCGCTCTCTCCGTCCTGCGAGATCTCCTCTTCCCCCCCTCATCGCTCTTATAGCGCCTCCATCTGACAAGTGGGCCCCTCCCTGCCGGTCTCCGCACTCTGCCGATCCAACAGACCGCCCGTAGCGGTCTCCTCTCTGCTATCAAACCACCAGCGGCTTCTCTCAAGTCGCAGCTCGCGCAGAAGCCTCATCCCAAGTCGCAGCGGCCTCTCTGCTCTCAAGTCGCACCGGCCTCATCTCAAGTCGCAACGGTTTCCCCTCTGCTCTCAAATCACAGTGGTCTCAGTCGCAGCTCGCCAACGACCTCTCCAGCTGCTCTCAAGTCGCAGCTCCCCTGCAGCTCGCCAGCGGCCTCATCTAATCGCAGCCCTCCAGCAGTAGCCTCCAGCAGTTCTAGTCGCAGCCTCCTCCAGTCACAGTGCTCTCAAGCCACATTCTCTCTACAATGGGGTCCTCCAGTGATCCCTCTGTGCATCCAGATGGGCAGACCGCTACCTCCCCTGCAGCTCGCCTGCTTCCCACTCCGGAACTACACGACGAGTTGAGGATCACTACCATTTCTCTCACCGGAAAGAACTTCATTGAATGGGTGCACTCTATCCGTAGGGTGCTCCAGTCTAATGGACTTCTACACCATTTCACTAGGGATGCTCCTTCTACACCTCCAGATGACTGGCTACGTGACGATGGCCGAGTTCAGACTTGGCTTCTCAACTCCCTTGAGAACGAACCTTACAGAATGACCATGTATCACGAGACGGCCAAGGCAACGTGGGATGAGCTCCATTCCTTATATTCCGGAAAGGACAGCCTCCAGCACCTCTATGACATTATCACGGATCTTCAGAATCTTGACACTGGTAGTGCATCCGACTTGACCTCTTTTGTTGCTCAGGCTAAGACACTGACCGAAGCCTGGATCCGACATCAGCCCGCTACTACGGATCTTGCTGCCCAACGTGCCCAGAAGGAAGCAGTTTGTATTGCCATGATGATGGCCCGTGTCCCACCTCATCTTCAGAGCATTCGAGCTCAGATCCTCTCATCTGCTGCTACTCCCTCTCTCTCCGATGTATGCTCTATGCTCTTAAAGGTATCACCTCCTTCGGATACTACGGGACCTCCCTCACCAGCCCTCCTTCAGAAAGCTTCTGCACCGTTACTACCTCTCCCTCCTCCTGCTCGTGGGGGACGTTTAGGTTCTCAGGGAAGGGGTCGTGGTGGCCGCACACGTCCTAAGTGCTCCTTCTGTGGTAGGGATGGACACTTCGAGGCGACCTGCTACCGCAAACATGGTCCCCCTCCTCGTCCTGCTGCGAATATTGCTGTCGACAGTCCTTCTGCTACTCGTGCCGACATTGAAGATGTCCGCCTCCAGCTCCAGCAACTCCATGACATGCTCAGCCGCCCGCCCGCCTCCGTTGCCTCCGCCGCCTCCATCTCCAATGAAGGTATCACTTGTCTCTCCACTAGTCCACGCTGGATAGTGGACTCAGGTGCTACTCATCACATCACCTCGCAACAACCACCTCAATACTTGAACTCTCCTCATCTTAAATATATCACCGTGGCCAATGAAGACACCATTCCTGTCTTCGGTTCCGCTGATATCGCCCTCACTTCCTCTCTATCTCTCTGCTCGGCTCTTCATGTCCCGGGCTCCCCGTTCAATCTACTTTCTGTCAGTCGCCTCACTACAGATTTGGATTGCTCTGTGACATTCACCTCCTCTTCCTTTCTTATGCAGGATCGACGGACGCAGAGTATCATTGGTAAAGGACGACTGCAAAACGGGCTCTACCTTCTTGAAGCACCCCCTACCATCCTCTCCTCCGTCTCCTCAGTTGATTGGCACCGACGTCTCGGACATGCTCCTCTTCCAGTCCTCCGGCAGGCCCTTCCAGAGATTTATCTTCCTTCTTTTAGTTGTGATTTATGTATTCTGGGTAAACAACACCGCTCATCGTTTTCTCCTCATTGTACTCGGAGCTCTGCTCCTTTTGTTTTAGTACATTCTGACATTTGGAGTCCGTATAAAATTACCAGTGTTTCTGGTTATCGCTACTTTCTCACGTTTATTGATGATTATTCTCGAACGACATGGCTATACTTACTTCGTGACGCTCCGAACTTCCCCGTGTGTTCCGCACGTTCGTCCTTGAGAGTCACACTCAATTTTCCGAACCCATAAAAACCCTTCGAACGGATAACGCTCGTGAATACACTAGTCATGAATTTACAAACCTCTGCTCAGAGTTTGGGATTATTCATCAAACATCCTGTGCCTATACACCCCAACAAAACGGTGTTGCAGAACGCAAAAATA
Source organism: Dactylorhiza incarnata (assembly GCA_033032865.1). NCBI lineage: Eukaryota > Viridiplantae > Streptophyta > Magnoliopsida > Asparagales > Orchidaceae > Dactylorhiza > Dactylorhiza incarnata. The sequence goes on from JAWHQI010000148.1 coordinate 3,631,368, forward strand.
GACATCTTCTTGATGTGGCTCGCTCCATCATGATTCAAATGCAGGTACCCAAGACTTATTGGAATTTCGCGCTGTCAACAGCATGCTACCTCATCAACCGTCTACCTTCCTCCGTCCTTCATAATGCTACTCCGTTCAGTCTCCTCTTCCCCTCTACTCCACCATTCTCTTCACCCCTCGAATCTTTGGATGTACCTGCTACGTTCACTTCCTTGGTCCGTCCACAGACAAGTTGGACCCGAGCAGCCAAACACGTGTTCGTCGGTTACTCCCGTACTCAGAAAGGATATGTCTGCTACTCTCCTACTACTCGCAAGGTGACAGTATCGGTTGATGTTACCTTCCGGGAAGATCAACCTTTCTTCTCCAACCAAAACTCCCCTCTTCCACCACAATCCATACCTCGACCTGTCGTCCCAGTAACCTCTCCACCAAACCCCCCTCCTCTCCCGGCTCCCGCTCCCAACAAGCCTCCTCTTCTCCGTGTCTACACTCGTCGCCTTCCTCGCTCCACTGCCCCAATGCAGTCTCCTTCGACCTCTGACACTCTGCAACTTCCTGATTCGACACCGGCCTCCACCGCTCATCTCATGGCGAACTATGTATCTCTACATCGCTTGTCCCCGCCGCTACACACCTTCGCTACTTCTCTATCCTCTATTTCTATTCCTAACTCTGTGCAGGAGGCTCTCCAACATCCGGGCTGGCGGGCAGCCATGGAAGACGAAATGACAGCTCTCTGGGCCAATCAGACATGAGATCTAGTTCCCCTCCCTCCAGGCCACACTACTGTTGGTTGTAAATGGGTCTTTGTAATCAATCATGCTCCGAATGGGACAATTGACCGTCTTAAAGCCCGTCTGGTGGCTCGTGGCTTCATTCAACAACAAGGTCTCGACTATGAGGAAACGTTCTCTCCGGTGGCCAAGCTCAACACAGTTCTGGTCCTTCTCTCCGTGGCAGTGCATCGTCAATGACCACTCCATCAGTTGGATATCAAGAATGCCTTTTTAAATGACGACCTCCAAGAAGTATTATACATGAAGCAACCTCCCGGGTTTGAGACCACGAGGGAGTTTAGAGTATGTCATCTTAAGAAATCCATCTATGGTCTCAAACAATCCCCCCGGGCATGGTTTGATAAGTTTAGTAAGGCTGTTCGGAAAGTTGGCTTTACTCGGAGCTCGGCAGACTTCTCTCTGTTCACTCGACATCGAACTACATGCACGGTTCTTCTGTTGGTATATGTCGATGACATCCTAATCACAAACGATGATTCAAAGGGAATACAAGCGATCAAACAGCATCTCAGTTCTGCCTTTCAAACCAAAGATCTGGGGAACCTCCGATACTTCCTTGGTCTTGAGATCGCGAGACGTCCTGATGGCCTTTTCCTCTCTCAACGGAAGTATTGTCTCGATCTTCTTCAGGATGCTGGCTACTCTAGATGCAAGCCAATTAACACTCCTATGGATATCAATCACAAGCTGTGTGCACATGCCTCCGATGATGATCTTGCCCTTCCAAATCCAGAGTATTATCGACGACTTGTTGGTAAACTGATTTGCCTTACAGTCACGAGACCAGATATATCCTTTGCTGTTGGGGTTGTCAGCCGATTTATGCACTCTCCTCGAATATCCCATCTTCAGGCCGTCGAACGCATCCTAAGATATCTGAAAACAGCCCCCGGTCAAGGGTTGGTATACAAAACTTCGTCCTCCACCCAAACGTTGGTTGCGTATTCTGATGCAGATTATGCTGGTTCCCTGGATGATCGATGGCCTACTAGTGGTTTTTGTACCTACTTTGGAGGTCACCTGGTTACCTGGCGTAGTAAGAAACAAGCTGTGGTTGCTCGGTCTTCAGCTGAGGCGGAATACCGTTCAATGACATCAGTGGTTTCTGAACTCACATGGCTTGAAAGTCTTCTTGCTGATCTTGGAGTAAAACTTTCCTCACCTGCTATCTTACTATGTGACAGTCAAGCTGTAAGACCCCATTTTTTTTTTGCAAAAACCACCGGGTCTTAGGCCCAGAACCGCCGTTTTGCGGTGACACCTTCACTCGGGAAGATCGCCACTACAAAACGCCGATTCTGCCGGCCAAAATCGATCACAAGAAAAGTTCATAAAAGAGAAGACAAGTCCACAGTCACATGAATTATAAACCACAAAGGTAAATGTCCACAGTTATAACTGAATAAAAGACTGCAAAGGTACAATAATAAAGGGGGGCTCTTGCCCTATACATCATTTCCTCACTACAAAATCACTCGCGGAAGCTGTCTCCTAATCACTCACTGGTCCTGAATCCTGTGCTCCTGAGCTGCACTGGTCCGCCTCCGTCTGCACCGGCCTCTGGTGTTGCTACGTCTCCTCGATCTCCTAAAATGATATGGTCCACCGACCGTTAGTCAAAAAGACTAAGTCAACAATCCCCCGCCCCTAAACCCGTGGCTCCTAGGCACCGAGCGGGGAGGAGTGAAAAGGAGGACCAAAGGCAGAGTGGAAACAAGCAGGTGACAACTATCCTAAAGTAAGTACGGTAACAAGGTATTGTAGAGTAAATGATGAAAGCTAATAAGAGTAAGCTAGAGTAAAGTGCATGTAAAGAACAGTAAGCAGTATACATAATGGTAAGTGAAGTCATAAAAAAAAGTAACCATTGATTTATAGGAATGCCCATACAAACCTATAGACCAAGGGGTCGTTTAGCAGGGCCTACCGTATAAGAAGTCCCATAACCGACTTATACGTTAGGGGTAGGTTGAATGCAATGTTTATGCTATGTCATGCAAAGTATGCTGTTATGCTATGTTCATACAAGTGCAACTCACTCACTACGACTCTATGCGCATAGACCTTTAGTTTCCCCTTTTTGGAGCTAGCAAGACTCCCAGGATACTCCCGTAGTGGCAAACGGAAGCGGTGGGTTGGGCCTCGCTCACCTCTAGGTTGGTATTCACACTACCTAACCTAGACCTATCGTACGCCTCCACAAAACCCGCGGAGCGTCTGCGTACTCTTGCTGACTGGACCGCCAGACTTTCAAGGCTAAGTGTAAAACCACACTTGCCGAGTCAACGTATTGACGTTGGTGTGAACGATCGTCCAATACCGAAGACCCACCACCTTCAGTGTACATGCAACATGATTTACTTCCAATCTCCGAGTCATAAGCTCCCCGGGCTAACCTGCCCGCCATCAAACACCACTGAGTCACAAGCTCACCGGTCTTAGCAATCCGCTTTTACAACCACCGAGCCTACTGCTCGTAGCACCAAACCGACCAAACTCCCGAAACCACGGGGTGTAGGTGAAAGTGTTATTAGTTAATCTTGTACAACGTCCTACTCCCACAACTTAGGGTTAGTCTTGGACTTCCCGAGGGTTACCCTGTGAGGGGCTCGCTACGGTACTAGGAACTATAATGGGATGACACCCCAAAGTTCCCATTCCCAAGACACTTAATATTATTGGTATCTACCCATAAGAAAACCCTATTAATACTTTTTACCTGACTTAAACCTAAGTGCTTTAAGACATTAAAGGGGAAAAGACGAACTTTCGTCAATCCCCAGATAATGCACCCCAAGGGTGGCACCCCACCACCCTAGGACTCAACAAACCCTAATTACCTCCAGGGGTCCTCACATAGCCATAAGATCACCATTAACTCTCACATCTCCAACCAATGTACCCCAATTTGGCCTATAACTCCGAAACTGCCAATTTGCTAAACGCAGACCACCCTTAACGTTTTGATGCTCATGAAGGGAGGTACCTTAAATAATCAATTCCATGACCCAATGGATTTATTGGGGGTCCATGCTACTTATTTAAGGTCAATTCCAGAGTCTCACAATTTTCCCAACATTATTAATATTTAAAATAATTTTCCAAAAATACAACTTTCTAAGGTTTGAACTACAAGTGCACTCTTCTGACTTCCAATGCCTACCCAACTTTTTACATAAATCAAGGGTACCTAATGATCAGTAGATATGAATTTGTAGGGAATTCCAGCAAGATCTACTATTATTAAAAATTCCAAAACCCATTTATTTCCAATAAATTCCAAAGGAGGTACCCTCATATGATCTCCAAACCTTATGTAAATTTATACAGAGGTGACTCATACTAAAATATTCAGCCCTACAAAATTTGACCATATTCCATAGAGGTTACATTTGTAATTTCCACAAAGGACATATTTGCAATTAATTCCAAATTGAACTAAGAGTACCAAAAATATCAATCCAAAAATTATGAGAAAATTACTCTGGGTTCATAATGGTATGCAATGACATCCAGCAAAGTTGCATGAAATTACAGAAAACTATCACCCTACAATTAATCATCCCAATAATTGCCAACAATATGACTAATTACAATTTGGACCTCCAAAAGTCTTCCAATGGTTCTAATAGAATCTCCAGGGATTAATAACATCAAAACTAAGTTGGTGACAGAAGATGGTTAATCATTAAGTATTAATTCTTCCTAAATCCCAAAACCCTAAATATTTACAAATCTACCCAATGATTTATTACCTAGGTTTGGCAACTCCAAACCCCACCAATTTCTCACAGAAGCATTCTCTGGTCACCAAGATCATCTCCCCAAAATTTCAAGTCAAACCATTAAGGTTTGACCCCTCTTCCTTCATTGGCCTCTAATTGCACCCCTTTAGGGTTTAACCTAGGGTTAGGGTCAAAACCTCTCCAAATCCACCCAAACTTCTTGTGAGGGTGTCACATCACTTATAGGGCTCAGGGGAGTCCAATACACCCCTCTCCAAGGACAAACTCCCCTATGTCCTTCACAACCCCAAATTCCACTCCATAGGGATCAACCCTATGGCCTTGAGCAAATCAACTCTAATGCTCACAAATCTTCCTCATGGGGTCTCAAATTGACCCCACTGACCTTCCCAAGAAGACTCAAGTCTCTATGGGGCCATTTGACCAATGGGTCTCTACTTGGCTAAATGCACCCCAAGGTGCTCCAAACCCATGACCTAGGGCAATCCAACTCCCCATGGTCCCATAACTCTCTTGGAGGTGATTTGGGTGATATTAGGGCAGTGGCCAAAGTCCCACTTCAATAGGAGGTGGTTTGACCATGAAAAATCCCAAATAGCCCTTATTCACAAATTTCCCCTAAATGGACAAATCTTTGGCCTAGTGATTACCTAATCAAATGAACTCCAAATGAGTTGAAATTTTAACCAGGGGTTTATCATGACCCCAAATACACCCCACCAAAATTTGGTGGTGATTGGAGGTCATTTGACCCTCCAAATAATTTATGCAAGGATTATTAAATTTCTACAAAAACTTTAGGGAAAAGTTCTCCAAAAATTCTCATTTTTGGATATGTTATAACCCTAGGTATGACTCACTACCAGTCCAAATTTCAAGTCATTTGGACTAGTGGTTTGGTGTGGGCACCCATTCAAAGTTTGGTCAAACCTTGCACTAAAATGGGTGCTGAGGTCAAACCAGGACTCCAATTTGGGTGAACTCAATTTTGTATGATCCTAGGGGTCAAGGCCTACAACTTTCATGTTGGGCACTTTTTCTGTAGAGTCCTCTATCTATTTTTAATATTTAAAACCATCTTCTGCCAATAATAACACAGAAAATCAACAATAAAACCTAAGATATTAAAGATCTTAGCACAGATCTTGACGCAAGATCTGCGGCTGCTTGTCATCTTCTAGCTCTAGCCGACGCTCAGGATTCTCCCATCCTGTAGCACATTAAGGCCTTGATTCCGGCCACCCCAGCCACCTCCCTGGCCGGCCACCACCACCACCACCACCACCTCCGTTGAGGTGGTGGCTATCGCCGGGCGGCGGCACGGCCGCCGGAGGGGCATATTCCGGCGATCCCGTGAGGGGATTTTAATGGAAAAACGGGGAGAAATTTCTCCCGATCGGGCTCGATTTGAGCCCGATTTCTACAATATTTTGATCCTAGATCTATGCACGAATAAGGAGGAGGGGGATCGGACCTGTTTAGGGTCGGTTTGCTGCTCCGATCCTTGGTTCACCATGGGTGGCCGGCAAGCTTGAGGTTCACGCCTAACTTCTGCATAGAGGGCTCGAATTAATCGGGGAGGAGAGGGGTTTCACTCCTCTCTCCCTTATGAAGCTGATGGGAGGGCCAATTTAATGTGAGGAGGGCTCTAACTCCAAAAGCCATTAATGGGCTTTTGGTATTCCTATGGCCGGCCACCCAAACAGTCCCCTACCCTTCAATTCCTCCAGGAAACTCCTGAAATTCCCTCCACATTCATCAGGGGAGATGAAAGGAGCCATCAATGGGGGTTCCAAGGGGTGTATCCTCTTAATGGCCATGAACACCACCTTCTCTCTCCTCCAAAATTGGGTTTTTCTCTCTCCTACTCATCATAGCCGATTTCTCTCTCTCTCCTGGGTTAATTATCAATCAAGGGTGTTGGTTAAGTGGTCAATTTGGGCTTAGCCCAAAGGGATTGGGCTAGGTTCAAGAGATTTGACCTAATTTGGGCAAGTTTGACTTTTGGTCAAATTGACCAATTGGGTGACCCTAGGATGGAGCTTTTGGGTCCATTGGATTCAAAATTAGGTTTAGAAACTACTGGTGGGGTCAATTTGGTCACATGAGCCTTAGTTGACCCAATTTAAGCTGATTTGACCAAAACAGGCTAAGTTGACTTTGGTCAAATTGAGCCCTAGGGTTGACCCAGTCATGGGGCTTTTTGGTCCACTGGGTCCCCTATGATATGATAACCCTAAGGGTAGGGTCAATTTAACATGGTGATGGTCAATTAGGGCACTTAGTGAAGAATTGCCATTTTGACCTAAAAGGGGCATTTTGGTCAATTTGCACTACTGGGGGTTCCATGATGGGGCTTTTAGGTCTACTAGGTTTCTTATGATAATTTAGACCTAGAGGAGTGGTCAATTTGGCATGGAGGAGGTCAGTTGACTCTAATTAGGCTACCTTGACCAATTTAGGGTTAAGGTTGACTTTGGTCAACTTGGCCTCTTTGGTTGACCCCAATGGGTCCTTGGTGCCCTAAGGGGACCCCCAAAGGGTTAGGGACACTATGGTGGGGTCAAATGGTCAAGTGGAGGCCCTAAAGTCCAACCCTAAGCTTGGTCACTAGAAATTGCTATTTGCAGTCCAAAGCACTTTCAACCCTAATCTTGCCTAAGTTAAAGGGATTTCTACACTACCAAGGCCTTGTCATGACCTTGTCATGACACATTCACTTGGGGGGTCTAGCTGTCTGGGGGATGTTACACAAGCTGCTATACACATTGCTAAGAACCCGGTCTTCCACGAAAGAACGAAACACATTGAAGTGGACTGTCACTTCATCCTGGAGAAAGTTCAAATGAAGAAAATAGAGTTGAAGCATGTTCCGGGTACCGACCAAGTTGCTGATATTCTCACCAAGGCCCTATAAAGCACCCTATTTTATCAATTCCCGTCAAAGCTGGGTGCCTACGACTTGTACGCTCCAGCTTGCGGGGGAGTGTTAGAAAAACCCATCTAATAGGCCCATTCTGGAGCCCATATAGTTTCTTATTTCTATCTCTCTTTAGTCCCACATTGTGTATAAGGTTTTCCTCTCTCTTTCTCTCCCCTATATATTTGTATTCATACACTGTATTTTGAAATATAGAAGAAATATACAAAGTTCTGTTTCTCTCTACACAAAGCATATCTATTAGTTGATTTTTTATATTTTTAACATAAATTTGTTAAGTATGAAAATACTTATAATAAATAAAAAATATTTAGGTTTTAAAATTTTTTATTTGCTATAAAATTTAGTGTTATCTAAATAAAAAATTGTATAATACTAAATATATTTTCTAATGTATCTATTTGTATTTGTTAATAGTAGGTGTAATGTACTACAAGTACTTTTTTGAACACTTTGAATATATTTTGAGATATACATGATTCAGAGTTTGTAAATTTGTTATATTAGTTTATAATTTTAGAATATATAATCATAATTAGCATACACAAATATATGTTTTTATACATAAGAGATATGAAAATCTAATATTTTAAAATATTCCGAAATGTCTCCGGCTTTCGATATCCAACATTTAAAAATCAATCCGACACTTCGCCGACATCCGATATTTACAATCCTGCCTCTTTTGGCCTCTTCTTCTGAAGAGCTTTCTTTGCGCTTCTTCGTTCTGCTTCAGAGTCGCTCCTTCTGAAGCTGGAACGACTAACTCTTCTTGTTTCTCTGTCTTCACTCGAATAATGTTTTGTACCATCAAATCTAATATATTTTTCCTAACAATTCCTTCCTATTTGATGAGGACAAAATCTTATAAATTGATGATGAATCACACAAAAGTAGTAATTTTATTTACAGAGTTTGCTCCCTCTGCATCTGCGACACCTTCCCCTATTTCTTATACTTCTCCCTGCATGCCCAAAAATAAGGGGAGGTATTCCTGTGATTTTCTTCTTTCGCTCCCGTAGTTTTCCTCTTTCCAAGATCCAAGCGTGCTTCTTGGAAAGGTATCCTGTATGTGCAATCCTACATGTAAAGATCAAGGGTATCCCTGTAAAAAATATAACTTGACTTTGGTAATCCATGACAAGAATGCACATGGGGTTAACCCTTAAATATGAACCTAATTCTGATATTAATTAAAAGTGCGGAAGTCGGATGTGCATATTTCAAAAGTGAAGAGGAGTAGAAGAGAGGAAAATATTCTATACATCGGCTTTCACAAAATTTATTACATGCCGATCCCTATTAAACATGAAAATAAAAATAAGATATGAGTTTCACAGATTTTTTCGAGAAGAGGCGAAGAATAAAGGAAGAAAACACAAAATCACACAAAAAAAAAAACGAAAAAGAATGATTCTAAGCTATAGAGCGTTCATCTACATTATCCATTTTTTTCTTCTTTTAAACGTAAAATACTAACTATTTGGAAACGAACGTCGCTCGGTTATCCCATAATAGGAGTGAGATATCCTAGCAGCCACACCAAACTGATGTAAACTGAAACTAGGGCTGTAGTTTTAAAAGATAAAATTGACGATCTCTAATTAATTGTGGCGCGGAATGAAACTCCCAGATTATTTTAACGAATAAAACGACCTAGGCGTTGCAAACGGACGAAGGCTACCGCACGAGCGTAACAACATCATGAATCACAATTCCACAAGTGCATAAATTAAGTGGTGCCACACACGTCTTTTGAAATAACGACAATTCAGGAGATAGTTGTAATCCAGGGCAAACTCTTAGTAATTAACTATTCATTTGTCATTTAAGCACAAAAATACTAATGTTCGCTGGCGAGGATATCAAGAGGTATACCATGGGACGAGTGGTAACGACTGAAATGTCTTCCGGGACGGTGGCTGTGGCATTGAAGGACAACAGGTGGCGGGGAGGCCGGAGACACCTCTGTCGGTTGGAGTGGAAGTTGTTTGGACCTCTGGAGGTGGCAGTTGTTGGGAATCTTGCCCTCATGATTCCTGAGTTGGAGAAGTCACCAATACAAGAGAACTTCACTATGTATTTGATTATCCTCTTAGCTTTATCATTTCAGTATAAGATAAGTATAGGCTGGACATATCGCTGACAAGAATGGGCACATCGTTGAAATGGTGAGAAAAACAAAGAAGAATGGCTGCGTCTGATGTCGTCGAAAAGGCTAAGTGAGACTGATGGCGATTGACATAGTCATAAAGAAGGCATGACGTCGAGAAGACTGAAGAAGGTCATTTGAAGACAAGCAATTGCTGAAGTATAGTCTGTCGACATGATATCATTCATGTCGTCGACAAGATAAGTCGGTCTAAGCGACATAGTGAAGACAAGGATTTCTCGCCGATACCAGTTTGATGACTTCGTGTCGTCTTAAGCTCAAATGGAGAAGTGATGTCCAGTATCGTCGTGATATCATTATCTGATGAAGAGTTGAAGAAGAGACTAGTTCAAGGCATCGACAAAGTCCTGTCATCGAGATATTATCCATGTCGTCGTAACAATGGAAATATCGTCGAGACAAATTCAAAAGTAGCCGGACGCGCTGCCAGCATTTAATACCGCCGCCTGATTGTCTAATCAGCACATGCTCTTGAGGGATGGGCGTCTGTTAGAAAAGGACATCATATGTGACCGTTATGCGGCATATCTCAGTCCTATAAAAGAGAATAGTTGATGCCCTAAAACTCTCTCGAATTTCTGGAACTTAAGAATATCTCCCTAAGCAATCTTGAATAGAACAGTAACGGCGGAGACAAGAAAAAGCAAGAACGGAGAACAAGTCAATCATCATCCTTTGTTCTCTAAAGAATCAGTTTAGATTTATCGACTGAAAAAGTGAAGTTCCAGATAGAAGAAAGTCTGGAGATGATTTGCGCTATCAAGTCTGATATCAAAAGCATCTTCTTCAAGTCAAGAAACCAATCTACATCAGGCAGAAGAAACAGTTTTCATTACTGTAATCTCTTGTAAGGCTTGCGGGCCTAGAACTTGTAAGATCTGTTTCAGATTTGAGTGTCAAGCTTGAGGGCTTGAGATCTGTGAGGCTTGAGGGCTAGGGCAGAGGACTTGCGGGTCCAAACGTGTCGAGCTTCTGGGCTCGGGTGCAGTGAAGGGGCTTGCGGGCCTAGGCTGCAGGCAAGACTTGCGGGTCTGTGCTGTGTAGGGCTTGAGGGCCTGTGTGTCGAGCTTGCGGGATCGGGTGCATTGAAGGGGCTTGCGGGTCTAGGCTGCAGGGACTTGCGGTTCCGAGTTGTAAGGCTTGCGGGCCGGAGACATTGGCAGAGTTTGCCGAGCCTAGCACACTGCTAGGTAGGCACAGAGGGAAAGATGACTACTCAAGACACCCTGTCTTGAGGAACCTCTATAAGTTCTTGAGTGTTTTCTGTGCTGTGCTTAATCTATAGATCTATTAACCAGAAAACAAGTTTTCCTCTTTCCAAGATCCAAGCGTGCTTCTTGGAAAGGTATCCTGTATGTGCAATCCTACATGTAAAGATCAAGGGTATCCCTGTAAAAAATATAACTTGACTTTGGTAATCCATGACAAGAATGCACATGGGGTTAACCCTTAAATATGAACCTAATTCTGATATTAATTAAAAGTGCGGAAGTCGGATGTGCATATTTCAAAAGTGAAGAGGAGTAGAAGAGAGGAAAATATTCTATACATCGGCTTTCACAAAATTTATTACATGCCGATCCCTATTAAACATGAAAATAAAAATAAGATATGAGTTTCACAGATTTTTTTCGAGAAGAGGCGAAGAATAAAGGAAGAAAACACAAAATCACACAAAAAAAAACGAAAAAGAATGATTCTAAGCTATAGAGCATTCATCCAGACGACAAAAAGAAACTTTTATAGAGGCTCTCCAATAAATTCGTGTAGTCTTCTCTTCCATGATGTGCGGGATGACAATGCCTCTACCAGCGGGACGAGTTTTTTTTTTCCTCTGGAGACTCCGGCCCAACACCAATCTTTGGTCGGTCAGTGATTACTGAGCTCTGATCGGCGATCGGCGAGTGGAAAATCTTTCTTCTTCGAGCAAAACCGCGCGCCCGGGCGAAAAGCGCGCCCCCAAGCAAAAAGCGTGCGCTCGGGCAAAAAGCTCGCGCCTGCGCGAAAATAGAGCGCCCGGGCGAAAAAAGCCCAACCGGGCAAAAATTGCGCGCCCGGGCGAAAAAAGCGCGGAACAAAAAAACACACATTGGCGAAAAACATGTGCCCGAGCAAAACCGTGCACACGGGGAAAACCGCGCGCCCGGGTGATAAATGCGCGCTCGGGTGAAAAACGCTCGCCCTAGTGAAAAAAATGCTCCCGGTCATTAAACACGCCCCCAAGCGAAAAACATCGGAAAGAATTTACTTTAGTTCAAAATGAATTTCATAGAATTTATTAAAATTTCAATTCTTACGTTCAAGCGCGCAAACGAACGACAAAATTTCAATTAGACCTTCAATTCCAATTCCAGGATCTTAATTCTGTCCAAACGAACAAACCCTATGGTACCGTTTGTTTGGATGTAATTGAGATCAATTCCAATTCTTCTTGGAATTGGAATTTGTCTAATTCCAATTATAGTATTCGCCTAATAAACAGAATTGATGAATATTGTGAAAGTGATCAATTTTGTTGTTTGTTTGTTAGATAGAATTCAATCTTAGAATTACGCGCGCTAGAGATAAAAACACCCACCCAGGCGAAAAAAGCGTGTCCGGGCTCACAGGCGGAAATGCGCGCGACCGGGCGAAAACGCGCGCCGGACAGAAAACGCGTGCCAGAACGAAAAACGCGTGTCCGGGCGGAAAATGCGTGCCCTGGCGGAATACGCATGCCCTGGCGGAATACGCGCCTCCGGGCGGAATACACGCGCATGGCCGGAATACGCGCGCCTAGGCAGAATACGCGCGCCTGGGTGGAATACACGCTCCTGGACGAAATACGCGCGCTTGGGCGAAATACGCGCGCTTGGGCAAAAAATGAGCGATGTGGCGAAAAATGCGCGCCCGGGTGAAAAAACACTCACAAGGGTAAAACCTCGCGCCCGGGTGAAAAAACATTTTCTCGGGTGAACTTGTGCGCCCAGGTGGAAAACCGCAAGTTAAAGCGAAAGTCAAGCACGAGTGATAAAATATTCGCCAGGGCGAAAAAAGCATGCACGAATGAAAAATGCGCGCCCGGGCGAAATACGCACGCCCAGATATAATACGCGCGCCTGAGAGACAAATGAGCATTTGTGCGAAAAAAGCCCGGCCCGGAGAAAAAATGGTCGACCGGGCGAAAAACCGCGCCCCAGGCAAAAGATGCGCCCCCCGGGCGAAAAATGCACGCCCAGGCGAAAAATGCTCGCCCAGGCGAAAAATGCACGCCCAGGCGAAAGATGCACGCCCTGGCGAAAAATGCACGCCCTGGCGAAAAATGCATGCCCAGGAGAAAAATCGAAAGTCATGGCGAAAAGCACGCACGGGTGAAAAAAATGTGTGCCCGGGCGAAAATTTGCGCGCCCTGGCAAAAAACGCGCGCCCGGGCGAAAAAAAATGCGCCCTGGCGAAAAAGCTTGCCGAGCCGAAAAATGCGTTCTCGGGCGAAAATTCCCGGGCGAAACAATGCACGCACGGGCGAAAATGCCAGGGCGAAACAACGCACGCACGAGCGAAAATTGCCGGGCGAAACAACGCACGCACGGGCGAAAAATACTCGCCCGGGCAAAAAAACACGCACCCGGGCGAAATAACACGTCCCAGGCGATAAACGCGTCTCGGCCGAAATTATCCATTCTTATATAAATTAGATAAAATTGACTTTAGTTCAAAATGAATTCCATGGAATTCATTAAAATTCTAATTCCAACGTTTAAGCGCGCAAACGAACACGATAAAATTGGAATTAGACCTTAAATTCCAATTCCATGAGCACAATTCCGTCCAAACGAACGGACCCTAAGATTTTTTGTTTGTTTGGAATACAATGCATTACTAGAAGCTGAAATATTTTCAGCTAATGCCCTAACTAGGGACTAGCTGTAGCTGTATCTCCGCCTCCACCTCCACCTCCACCTTTGACGAGGTCCCGACGCCTTATGGGCTAGGTCTGTAACAACTTGGTTTCAGAGCATTCGATCCTCCTCTCTTCCGCACATGATTCAACAACATTTCCGGAGCTCTACCACCCTTATTAGAGTCCTGATTCTCACACCCTCAAATAACAGGCCAGTCGGGATCCTCAACCTAAAGGCCAGCCCGAGTAGTAGCACCCTTGTCTGGCATGCACGATCCCGATCCCTCCTCCCTTTTCGTAGCGCGCAACCACAGGAGACAGAGTCGAGTGACTCTAGCAGGCTCAACGCCGTCATTCCTTCTGAGACAGACAAATGAGTGAGACGGATTCCTCTTTGTCAAAAGCTTATCAAGCTGCAACCGCCCCTCCTAGTTCTTGAGGTAGACATCACAGTACAGAAGAATCGAAGCCCTCCGAGATACCAAGGGTGGAGGATCGAAGGAAAATTCCATATTTGGAATCAGAGAATCTGGGTACATATGCGGGAAAGAGAGGAATATGGGCTGCAACATGTTTCTCCAGGTATTTGTACTTGTCAAACAAGGAATAAGTGGCCTTTGAGTAAATAGTAGCCGTGCTAGAAGGTTCTGGAGCAGATTTTGATGTAATCTTGTTTTACAAACTCAGTGGCGAGGATAAGAAAAATAGCTCGCAGTTCGTTACGCCCTCAATCTCTGAGCAGTTGAATGTTTTAAAGTTATTAACCTAATCTTGAGAGTGAAAATCTCTCCTGTTTGCGGTTTGAACTCTAAAATATTTCCATAATTCCACGGATAGGAGTTGCATAGAATAATTTATGACAAATAACGACAACCACAAATAATTAAGGAGATTTGACAAGCTCAGGATTATTTAAGAGAGCCAAAAAGAACATTTTAATGAGTTTTAAGCACCAGAGATTTAATGGATTTTACCGAGAGCGTAACAACGACGACTGCAAGGAGATCGACTCACTCAAGTGGAAAGGAACACTGAAAACCGAGATGAGTCGAAGCAGGCCACTGGATGGGGAGTCAGGGTCAACAGTGACCCCCAAAAGATCTTCGCCAGATGACAAGTCCCTGGAAACAACATCATCGTCGACAAGGACTCGTAGGGCTGCACGAATCTCTGTAACATGGACGACGACAGATGCACACGTCTTGGTGGCGTCGCAGGGGAGCATTGCGAAGGCGTCGGTATCAGAGTAGGTACTTTAGGGCATGGTGATTCACAGTAAAGGAGGTGAGGACACGATGGAGCTTCAAGAACGAGAGGTAATCTGATAGCCAACCGACTGAGAGAAACGAAAAGAAGATTTCGTTCTCTCTGAATATTCGCCTCCATTTTTTGAAATTGCTAAGGATTTTATACCCATATATTGTTTGGGATTTCTCTTTGTTAAGATTTTATGTGCTATTAGATGATTCCTAAGATGGTTTCTCTTTTCCTAAAACAATTATTCTCCTTGATGAGAAATTGATATACTTCCCTTTTATTTTTATCCGTTACTTAAATTATTAGAGCTTAGAAGGGGAGCATTGGCGCACTGGTTAATGTGTTATCGTGTGACCTTGAGGTCACGGGTTCGAGCCCTGGAAGCAGCCTCTTGCAAAAATGCAAGGTAAGGTTTGCTTGCATTTTACCCTTGTGGTGGAACCCTTCCCCGGACCCTTGCTGCGCGGGGATGCTTTGTGCACCGGCTGTCCTTTTACTTAAATTATTAGAGCTTGCGCTTCTCTCCCTAATCATCTTAAATTACCGGACCTCTTTATTCATGGTCTTACTGGCCTTTTAATCCAAAAGCCGTTTACAAACATTAAACATACGCATGTGCAAATTTAAAACATACATAATAATATAGGAACGCCGAAAATAGTTAACGGAAATAAAGAGCCACTACAGTGTATCTACAAATGCAACGAAGGATGCATCCGATTTACATTCTTCTTCCTGTTCTTTTCTGAGCTCCCTTAACATGCTTTCTCTGGAAATTCTGCTTTGAAATTCAGCAAATGTCTCACCTCTTACTTCCTTCGCAACTTCCTTACTTTTCTCTTGTTCTAGATGCATAGCAGCTTCTTTCCTTTTCTTTGCGATTATATTTCTTTCTCTGTTGTGAATTTTGGCCTAGCCATGACCTCTTCTTGTACCAAGTAATTTGTTGCTTTTGGGAGTAATATGGGTTGGGGGAAGTCCTTCCAATAGATCCTTTGCAGGAGGAGCAGCAGATTGTTCAGCCCTAGTGGGAGATGGTTCAGCAGCCCTTTGAAATACAGTTATTCTTTCAGCATCTTGTTTTTTAGGATCCCCTTCTGTATTGTGTCGTACTGGAGTAGGACATCATTGACTTGGAAGGCTGGGGGAGATCCTCCTTGGGAATGACTATAGAGTTCCCTGCTCTGGAGTCTTCTGCATTTCAGCTGCAGCTTTCAAGACCAGGTCTCTTGGCACATCTAGTATTCTTCCAATGAGGACCTCAGTCCTTTCTTCCTCTAAAGCAAACAATTTGAATTGGCTAGGCTCAAGTGTTATTCCACCTTCAGGAATGGGTTGAGTTACAGTAACATCAGGCTCAGCAAGCCAGTATTTCTAAGCGAAATTTCTGGATCCAATGACTAAAATTCATTCTTATTATCATTTTTGAACTAAGAGAGGTTTATTTCTTTGATATCTTTGTATATCCTCCCTTATGGTTACTTGGTTAGAATTTTCCCGTGTTTTGCGCATCTACGAACATCAGTACTTTTTATTGACGAGGTCAAATGTTTTAAGGGTCGAGAAACTGTTAACTCAATTCAAGAAATCCAAGAGCTTATAATACGCGCGATACAACTTGACGCTACAAAATAAACCAAAAATTTGCGCGAAGACGTGCGCTACAAAAATAAAAACTCATGCGATAATAATAATTAAAAGAGGCGACGCAGGTTGCATCAATTCTCCCGGAGTTGAAAGAGCTCGACCCCGACGAGACTCGATGTAACCTGCAAGTAGAAAGTCCAAATGTCGATCGGAGAACATGCTGCATGACTATCCTGGTGATGCTGTCGCTGCGACCCAAAACCTGGAAGTAACCTCTCATCCCTAAAACTTGCAATCCATTGTCAAAATTTCATGCCAAATATTTAAACAAACAGTAATTATTAGAGTTTTCAGAGGATGACAGAGGTAGTGTGTGGGGCAAACATGAGGCAGGGGGAAAAGCAGGAAACAAGAGCAAGGTAGAAAGTAAAGCAGGAAGCAAGCATGATCAACCTGTGGAATCAGTATCTCATAACGCGACATACGCTCGCTCGATAGGCACCTACGAACGTCCGCTAGACCAGGATCGTCTATCGTCATGATTTCACCCGTCAAGGTCCCACTCGAGTCACAAAATTTTAAATAGATCCCAAATTTATCTTGTAAAATTTTCCATAAAAATCCTTTGAAGCGGGTGTCCCTATGAGGAGTAAAAAATCTAAGGATCGTCTCGACTCCCTCAAGACGACTAAACCGAGGCGTGTTAGAACTCAGACGGTAGTGATGTGGGGACTCAACATGCTCTCCTAACACCAAAGGAAAGTGACGTGAATAAAAGGCGTGCTCACCAAAAATAAAATCAATATAGGGTGGTGACTCTAGTGTCACTAACAGGTGGCCACCAAGCACAATGTATGTGGCCTCAACTGTTTGTGGCGGCAGTGGGCTAAGAAACTCAGGACATAAGACGAACGAGTCTATGTCACCCAAGATGAGGGACTCATCACTAACCAACTCCTCTGGGAGAAGAGAGAGCGATGATGTGTCATCCGAGGTGAGCGACACATCACTAGTAAGTCCCTCTCCCTGAAGCGGGGCCTCAGGAAACAACTCGACGACTGAAGGATGTGAGTCAGTGGGGGCAAGTGGACACACCATGTCAATCGGGAGGAAGGAATGAGGAGGGAAAAACTCATCTTCCTGGAGCAGGGGCTCGGGAAGAACCTCCTCGATCGAAGGTGGTGCTAAAGCTGAAACAGGTGGAGACACGACTTCAGTCGGGGTGGTAAAAATAGGAAGAAGCTCTTCTTCCTGGAGTAGGGGCTCAAGAAGAACCTCCTCGAGTGAAGGGAGTGTCACGGTGGGGGTGGGTGGGACTAAGGTGCTCGTCGTGAGGCTGACGAGGCGAGACAGAGGACTATCGAAAGACCTAACTTCGGGTTTCACTATGTGATATGAAGTGCGGAGGTATGCAGGAGCAGAATAATGCGTGCGCGTTAACACCTTGAGGTTGTGAACAGAGATGCACAACTCAGTCAGGATCTGCTTGTGGTCTGCGATGACGCACTCAACATTTTTCCGCAAAGCTTTAAGACGTTCATCTACATCATCCATTTTTTTTCTTATTTTAAACTTAAAATGCTAACTAAAATATTTTTGGAAACGAACGTCGCTCGGTTATCCCACAATAGGAGTGAGATATCCCAGCAGCCACACCAAACTGTTGTAAACTGAAACTAGGGCTGTAGTTTTAAAAGATAAAATTGGCGATCTCTCTAATTAATTGTGGCGCGAAATGAAATTCCCGGATTATTTTAACGAATAAAACGACCTAGGCGTTGTAAACGGACGAAGGCTACCGCACGAGCGTAACAACATCATGAGTCACAATTCCACAAGCGCATAAATTAAGTGGTGGCACACACGTGTTTGGAAATAACGACAATTCAGGAGATAGTTTTAATCCAGGGCAAGCTCTTAGTAATTAACTATTCATTTGTCATTTAAGCACAAAAAAAACTAATGTTCGCTGGCGAGGAGATCAAGAGGTATACCATGGGACGAGTGGTAACGACTGAAATGTCTTCTGGGACGGTGGCTGTGGCATTGAAGGACAACAGGTGGCGGGGAGGCCGGAGACACCTCTGCGGTTGGAGTGGAAGTTGTTTGGACCTCTGGAGGTGGCAGCGACCTCAGGAACAGAGCATGCGTCCGACTGGAAGGAAGGAGAACGCCGGAGACTCGCTGGTTCGGCCAGAGGAGGGTGTCGGAGAGGGCGTTGTGCGGCTGGAAGGAGAGGAGGGGCTGTGGATCGTCGGATCGGCGGAGAATGTTGCAGGAGTGGTCGCCGGCGAGATCTGGAAGGGTGTCGTGCGATTGGAAAGGAGAGGGAGGGCTGTGGAATCGCCGGAGCCGGCGGTAGAAGTCGTAGGAGTGGTCGCCGGACTCTGGCAGGAACTCCAGAGGCGTCGTAGAGGCAGACAGGAGTGGCGCTGGAGGAATTCTGCAGGCTGGCGCTGGAAGCTGCTGCTCGGGCTGGCGGCGCTGGATGGAACCGAACGAGGACTCGAAGTCTCGTTCGATTCTATTTTCCAAGCCCCCGATAACAAGAGGTAGGGTTTTCTTTTATAACAAAGGATTAGGGTTTGATTTTTGATAATGACAGATTGAAGAAAATGTGGAGGGGAATTTCAAAGGTGGGGCCGACTGTAGGCATATGGGAAAAATATATATGAAATAGTTAATTAAATAAGCTTGCCCTAGTTAACCTATCTCCTAAATTAACGGACCTATGCATTTAGGGTCTCGTTGGCCGGTCACACCAACGAGCTAAAAAAATGCGCGTTACAAAATAACAGCCAAGCGCTTATAATACGCACGATACAACTTGACGCTACAAAATAAACCAAAAATTTGCGCGAAGACGTGCGCTAAAAAAATAAAAACACATGCGATAATAATAATTAAAAGAGGCGACGCGAGTTGCATCAATTCTCCCGGAGTTGAAAGAGCTCGACCCCGACGAGACTCGATGTAACCTGCAAGTAGAAAGTCCCAATGTCGATCAGAGAACATGCTGCATGACTATCCTGGTGATGCTGTCGCTGCGACCCAAAACCTGGAAGTAACCTCTCATTCCCAAAACTTGCAATCCATTAGTCAAAATTTCATGCCAAATATTTAAACAAACCGTAATTATTAGAGCTTTCAGAGGATGATAGGGGTAGTGTGTGGGGCAAACATGAGGCAGAGGGAAAAGCAGGAAACAAGAGCAAGGTAGAAAGTAAAGCAGGTTGCAAGCATGATCAACCTGTGGAATCAGTATCTCATAACGCGACATACGCTTGCTCGATAGGCACCTACGAACGTCCGCTAGACCAGGATCGTCTATCGTCATGATTTCACCCGTCAAGGTCCCACTCGAGTCACAAAATTTTAAATAGATCCCAAATATATCTTGTAAAATTTTCCATAAAAATCCTTCGAAGCGGGTGTCCCTATGAGGAGTAAAAAATCTAAGGATCGTCTCGACTCCCTCAAGGCGACTAAACCGAGGCGTGTCAGAACTCAGACGGTAGTGATGTGGGGACTCAACATGCTTGCCGAACACCAAAGGAAAGTGACGTGAATAAAAGGCGTGCTCACCAAAAATAAAATCAATATAGGGTGGTGACTCTAGTGTCACTAACAGGTGGCCACCAAGCACAATGTATGTGTCCTCAACGGTTTGTGGCGGCAGTGGGCTAAGAAACTGAGGACATAAGACGAACGAGTCTATCTCACCCAAGATGAGGGACTCATCACTAACCAACTCCTCTGGGAGAAGAGAGAGCGATGATGTGTCATCCGAGGTGAGTGACACATCACTAGTAAGTCCCTCTCCCTGAAGCGGTGCCTCAGGAAACAACTCGACGACTGAAGGATGCGAGTCAGTGTGGGCAAGTGGACACACCATGTCAATCGGGAGGAAGGAATGAGGAGGGAAAAAACTCATCTTCCTGGAGCAGGGGCTCGGGAAGAACCTCCTCGATCGAAGGTGGCGCTAAAGCGGAGACAGGTGGAGACACGACTTCAGTCGGGGTGGTAGAAATAGGAAGAAGCTCTTCTTCCTGGAGCAGGGGTTCAGGAAGAACCTCCTCGACTGAAGGGAGTGTCACGGTGGCGGTGGGTGAGACTAAGGTGCTCGTCGTGAGGCTAACGAGGCGAGACAGAGGACTATCGAAAGACCTAACTTCGGGTTTCACTATGTGATATGAAGTGTGGAGGTATGCAGGAGCAGCATAATGTGTGCGCGTTAACACTTCGATGTTGTGAACAGAGATGCACAACTCACTCAGGATCTGCTTGTGGTCTGCGATGACGCACTCAACATTTTTCCGCAAAGCTTTAAGACGTTCATCTACATTATCCATTTTTTTCTTCTTTTAAACGTAAAATACCAACTATTTGGAAACGAACGTCGCTCGGTTATCCCATAATAGGAGTGAGATATCCTAGCAGCCACACCAAACTGATGTAAACTGAAACTAGGGCTGTAGTTTTAAAAGATAAAATTGACGATCTCTAATTAATTGTGGCGCGGAATGAAACTCCCGAATTATTTTAACGAATAAAACGACCTAGGCGTTGCAAACGGACGAAGGCTACCGCACGAGCGTAACAACATCATGAATCACAATTCCACAAGTGCATAAATTAAGTGGTGCCACACACGTCTTTTGAAATAACGACAATTCAGGAGATAGTTGTAATCCAGGGCAAACTCTTAGTAATTAACTATTCATTTGTCATTTAAGCACAAAAATACTAATGTTCGCTGGCGAGGATATCAAGAGGTATACCATGGGACGAGTGGTAACGACTGAAATGTCTTCCGGGACGGTGGCTGTGGCATTGAAGGACAACAGGTGGCGGGGAGGCCGGAGACACCTCTGTCGGTTGGAGTGGAAGTTGTTTGGACCTCTGGAGGTGGCAGTTGTTGGGAATCTTGCCCTCATGATTCCTGAGTTGGAGAAGTCACCAATACAAGAGAACTTCACTATGTATTTGATTATCCTCTTAGCTTTATCATTTCAGTATAAGATAAGTATAGGCTGGACATATCGCTGACAAGAATGGGCACATCGTTGAAATGGTGAGAAAAACAAAGAAGAATGGCTGCGTCTGATGTCGTCGAAAAGGCTAAGTGAGACTGATGGCGATTGACATAGTCATAAAGAAGGCATGACGTCGAGAAGACTGAAGAAGGTCATTTGAAGACAAGCAATTGCTGAAGTATAGTCTGTCGACATGATATCATTCATGTCGTCGACAAGATAAGTCGGTCTAAGCGACATAGTGAAGACAAGGATTTCTCGCCGATACCAGTTTGATGACTTCGTGTCGTCTTAAGCTCAAATGGAGAAGTGATGTCCAGTATCGTCGTGATATCATTATCTGATGAAGAGTTGAAGAAGAGACTAGTTCAAGGCATCGACAAAGTCCTGTCATCGAGATATTATCCATGTCGTCGTAACAATGGAAATATCGTCGAGACAAATTCAAAAGTAGCCGGACGCGCTGCCAGCATTTAATACCGCCGCCTGATTGTCTAATCAGCACATGCTCTTGAGGGATGGGCGTCTGTTAGAAAAGGACATCATATGTGACCGTTATGCGGCATATCTCAGTCCTATAAAAGAGAATAGTTGATGCCCTAAAACTCTCTCGAATTTCTGGAACTTAAGAATATCTCCCTAAGCAATCTTGAATAGAACAGTAACGGCGGAGACAAGAAAAAGCAAGAACGGAGAACAAGTCAATCATCATCCTTTGTTCTCTAAAGAATCAGTTTAGATTTATCGACTGAAAAAGTGAAGTTCCAGATAGAAGAAAGTCTGGAGATGATTTGCGCTATCAAGTCTGATATCAAAAGCATCTTCTTCAAGTCAAGAAACCAATCTACATCAGGCAGAAGAAACAGTTTTCATTACTGTAATCTCTTGTAAGGCTTGCGGGCCTAGAACTTGTAAGATCTGTTTCAGATTTGAGTGTCAAGCTTGAGGGCTTGAGATCTGTGAGGCTTGAGGGCTAGGGCAGAGGACTTGCGGGTCCAAACGTGTCGAGCTTCTGGGCTCGGGTGCAGTGAAGGGGCTTGCGGGCCTAGGCTGCAGGCAAGACTTGCGGGTCTGTGCTGTGTAGGGCTTGAGGGCCTGTGTGTCGAGCTTGCAGGATCGGGTGCATTGAAGGGGCTTGCGGGTCTAGGCTGCAGGGACTTCGGTTCCGAGTTGTAAGGCTTGCGGGCCGGAGACATTGGCAGAGTTTGCCGAGCCTAGCACACTGCTAGGTAGGCGCAGATGGAAAGATGACTACTCAAGACACCCTGTCTTGAGGAACCTCTATAAGTTCTTGAGTGTTTTCTGTGCTGTGCTTAATCTATAGATCTATTAACCAGAAAACAAGTTCACCAAAGAGGGGGAAGAAAAATATTTTGAAAAACCTATTCACCCCCCTCTAGGTGATAAGTCGACACACAATAACTTACAACAGCGACTTCAGGAACAGAGCATGCGTCCGACTGGAAGGAAGGAGAATGCCAGAGACTCGCTGGTTCAGCTAGAGGAGGGTGTCAAAGAGGGCATTGTGTGGCTGGAAGGAGAGGAGGGGCTGTGGATCGTCGGATCGGCAGAGAATGTCGCAGGAGTGGTTGCCGGCGAGATCTGGAAGGGTGTCGTGCGACTGGAAAGGAGAGGGAGGGCTGTGGAATCGCCGGAGCCGGCGGTAGAAGTCGTAGGAGTGGTCGCCGGACTCTGGCAGGAACTCCAGAGGCGTCGTAGAGGCAGACGGGAGTGGCGCTGGAGGAATTCGGCGGGCTGGCGCTGGAAGCTGCTGCACGGGCTGGCGGTGCTGGATGGAACCGAACGTGGACTCAAAGTTTTGTTCGATTCTATTTTTCAAGCCCCCGATAACAAGAGGTAGGGTTTTCTTTTATAACATAGGATTAGGGTTTGATTTTTGATAATGGCAGATTGAAGAAAATGTGGAGGGGAATTTCAAAGGTGGGGCCGGCTGTAGGCATAGGGGAAAAATATATATGAAATAGTTAATTAAATAAGCTTGCCCTAGTTAACCTATCTCCTAAATTAACGGACCTATGCATTTAGGGTCTCGTTGGCCGGTCACACAAACGAGCCAAATAAAAATGCGCGATACAAAATAACATCCAAGCGCTTGTAACACGCGCGATACAACTTGACGCTACAAAATAAACCAAAAATTTGCGCGAAGACGCGCGCTACAAAAAAAAACACATGCGATAATAATAATTAAAAGAGGTGACGCGGGTTGCATCACAATGTCGCGTGCGGTCTTAGCTCCTTTTTGGGTCCTTCACAATAGCTAAGTCAACCTTCACCTCTTCTCTGACAGCGGAATTATATGCACACACACATGTAAATGGTAGAAAGGGGAGAACACTCACTCAAGAACACTCGAACTTCAATTCATAATTTTAAAGCTTTACAACTCTTGACTCATTGATGACTTGCATCACTATTTGTCAGCTTTGGTTTCTACTTGATTTGGGAGCAATTCCTTTTCAATCAGGGAAGGTTGACATGCAGCTTATGTTCCAGCTACTGCAAAACATTGCTAGGTGTTGAGTCAAGAAACAGAAGCTTGGTGTTGAAAGCTAGGTTCTCAGATTTTACTCTTGATACTTATTGGCATGTATCCTTCGTGCAGTTGCTTGCATTATTTCCTTGCCGATGACCACTTTCTTGTTTTTGTCATCTTTCCTCTCTTCGCCTCCACTGTAAGCTGCTATCAAAACATTGCTTAATACAAGTAACAAGAATGAAGGTTACATCATTTTAAGCCGCATTCTGTGTCCTTTTTACCATCTTTCCTCTCTTCACCTCCACTGTAAGTTGCTATCATAACATTGCTTTATTAAGTAATAAGAACGAATGCTACATGATTTAAGCACTACTCTCTCTTTGTTGTCATAATTATCTCCAGATGGAAATTTTTAGATTTGTTTATGTCAGTTCTTATTTTGACCCAATTTTTAGATTGATGTAGCAGAGATAATCGAAGAAGCACAAGATTCAAGTACTTTGTCATTCATGCCAGGAGCTGCAAAAGATTTTGTGAGAGGGAGTATATATAACAGACCCTTCCACCCGGGAGGTCTGGATAATTCACAATCAGAACGGGCACTTCCAGATGGAGCTCGAAATGGCGAATGGATTCAAGAGATCTTTGATGGTGGTATTGCGCAGTGCGTGACTCCTAGTTTCAGAAAGGGTGTGGACTTGGGCAATCTGAAGGTAATCATTTTGTTTCCTTTGCCTGTGACTTCAATTCTTTATGTAAGAGTAACAATGAAGTACATTACTTTCCTATTGTGCAGGGATTTCCTTGTCAGTGGAAGTTAGCCAAACGTCAGGCCTCTTTATCAGATAATTTGATTGAGGAAAATCCGGTAAGTATTTCATAATAAACAAAGCAATTTTTGGCTCCATTTTAGTTGAATTATTACATATCTGTTTTATTATTGTTAGAAAAGACCATGTGAAGGCCCATGATAAGACCCATTTAGTCTCTTATTGTTTAGTCCCACATCTTGTATAGTGATTCTTTTCTCTTTCTCCCTCCTATATATATGTATTCATACTCTGTATTTCATCATTGAGGAAATATATACAAGATTCCGTATTTCTCTACATTGTATCATAGCGCGATCTCTTTTTGTTCTAACCGCATCTCCTCCCTTGTGGTCCTCTCTTGTTCTAACCGCAACCCCCTCCCTTGCGGTCCTCTCTTGTTCTAACCGCAACCCCCCTCCCTTGCGGTCTCTTGTTCTAACCGCAACCCCCCTCCCTTGCGGTCTCTCCTCCTCCGCAGCCCCCCTTTGCGCCTCCTCCTCTCCTCGACTCTTATAACATCCTCCCCTCTGATACGTGGGCCCCACCCCCTCCTCCCGCTCGCTGCTTGCAGCTCGCGCGGTCTTCCTCTGCTCTGCTGCGAACTCCTCCTATTAGCGGCTTGCTTTGCTCGCACCGTTCTAACTGCAGCTCGCGCGGTCTCCTCCTCCTCTGCCGCGGTCTCCTTCTGCTCGCGTTGTCTATCCACAGCCCCGCTCCTCCCGCTCGCTGCTCTGCTCGCACTGTCTATCCGCAGCCCTGCTCCTCCTGCTCGCTGCTCGCAGCTCGCGCGGTCTTCCTCTGCTCTGCTGCGGTCTCCTCCTCTCAGCGGTCTTGCTTTGCTCGCGCCGTCTATCCGCAGCCCCGCTCCTCCTGCTCGCGCGAGCTCTTCCTAACCGCAGCTCCCAGCGACTTCTTTCTCCAGCGGCCTCTCTCTAACCGCAGCTCCCTGCGGTCGTAATCCCGCGATCTCCCAGCGGTTTAGGGAATTTTAATCGCAGGGCAAGACCGTGCGGCCTCCTCCCAGCAGTCTCCCTCCAGCAGTCCCGTTCACTGCCCTGCTCGCTTCTGTTTGCGGTCTCCCTACTCCCTGCTCGCGTAGTCCGGTTGTCTAGTCCCCTCTCCGCTGTGATTCCATGGGATCTTCAGTGGGATCTCAGAGCTGCTTACATCCTCTCCGGCAGGCCGCATGGCTCCTGCTCCGGAGGTGCGTGATGAGTTGCGGATCACCATCATCTCCCTTGCTGGGAAGAACTTTGTTGAATGGGTGCATTCTGTCAGATGGGTCCTCCAATCCAAGGGACTTCTGCATCATCTCAATAAGGATCCTCCTTCTGCACCTACAGATGACTGGCTACGGGACGATGGCCGTGTTCAGACTTGGCTCCTCAACTCCCTTGATGGCGGACCCTATCTAATGACCATGTATCACGAGAAGGCCAAGGCAATGTGGAATGAGCTCCATTCTCTTTACTCCGGGAAGGACAGTCTCCAACATCTCTATGACATTATCACCAATCTTCAGACTCTGGACACTGGTGGTGCTACCGACTTGACCTCCTTTATTGCTCAGGCTAAGACACTAGCCGAAGCCTGGATCCGACATCAGCCTGCTACTACGGATCTCGCTGCTCAACGTTCTCAGAAGGAAGCAGTTTGTATTGCCATGATGATGGCTCGTGTCCCGCCTCATCTTCAGAGCATTCGAGCTCAGATCTCTCATCCACTGCTACTCCATCACTCTCCGACGTGTGCTCCATGCTCCTAAAAGTATCACCTCCTCCTGATACTACGGGACCTCCATTACCGGCCCTCCTTCAACACTCTTCTGCACCATTACTACCTATCCCTCCTCCTGCTCGTGGGGGACGTTCAGGTTCTCGGGGAAGGGGTCGTGGTGGCCGAACACGTCCTAAGTGTCCCTTCTGTGGTAGTGATGGCCACCTCGAGGCGACCTGCTACCGCAAATATGGTTTTCCTCCTCGTCCTGCTGCGTCTATGGCTGCCGACAGTCCTTTTGCTAGTCGTGCTGATCTTGAAGAAGTCCGCATCAAGCTCCAGCAACTCCACGACATGCTCAACCGCCCGCTTGCCTCCGTTGCCTCCGCTGCCTCCATCTCCAATGAAGGTATCGTTTGTCTTTCCACTAGTACGCGATGGATAGTAGATTCAGGTGCTACTCACCACATCACCTCGCTGAAGCCACCTCAATACTTGAACTCTTCGCATCCTAAATGTATCACAGTGGCCAATGACAACACCGTTCCTGTCTCCGGCTCTGCTGATATTCTTCTCAATTCCTCTCTCTCTCTCCGCTCGTCTCTTCATGTCCCGGGATCCCCATTCAATTTACTTTATGTCAGTCGCCTCACTACAGATTTGAATTGCTCTGTCACATTCACCTCCTATTCCTATCTGATGCAGGTTAGACGGACGCAGAGTATCATTGGTAAAGGATGACTGCAGAATGGGCTCTACCTTCTTGATGTTCCCGCTACCATCCTCTCTTCAGTCTCCTTCGTTGATTGGCACCGGCGTCTTGGACATGCTCCTCTTCCAGTCCTCCAGAAGGCTCTTCCAGAGATTTCTCTTCCTCCTTTTAGTTGTGCTTCATGTATTTTGGGCAAACAACACCGTTCATCGTTTCCTCCACATTGTACTCCGAGCTCTGCTCCTTTTGTTTTAGTACATTCTGATGTTTGGGGCCCGTACAAAACTACGAGTGTCTCTGGTTATCGCTACTTTATCACCTTTATTGGTGATTATTCTCGAACGACATGACTATACTTACTTCGTGATCGCTCCGAGCTTCCTCGTGTGTTCCGAGCATTTGTTCTTGAGACTCGAACACAGTTTTCCGAACCAATAAAAACCCTCCGAACGGATAACGCTCGTGAATACACTAGCAATGAATTTGCTAACCTCTGTTCTGAATTTGGATTTATTCATCAAACATCGTGTGCCTATACCCCCCAACAAAACGGTGTTGCTGAACGCAAAAATAAACATCTTCTCGATGTTGCTCGCTCCCTCATGATTCAAATGCAGGTACCCAAGGCTTATTGGAATTTTGCGCTGTCAACGACCAGCTACCTCATCAACCGTCTCTCTTCCTCCGTCCTTCAAAATGCTACTCCGTTCAGTTTCCTCTTCACCTCTACTCCGTCATTCTCTCTCACCCCTCGCATCTTTGGCTGTACCTGCTACGTTCACGTACTTGGTCCATCCATAGACAAGTTGGAACCACGGGCAGCCAAACACATGTTTGTCGGTTACTCCCGTAATCAGAAAGGATATGTCTGCTACTCTCCTACTACCCGCAAGGTGACGGTCTCGGTTGATGTTACCTTCCGGGAAGATCAACCTTTCTTCTCTGCCCAAAACCCCCCTCTTCCACCACCATCATTACCAAGACCTGTAATCCCAGTTACCTCTACACCATCTCAACTTCCTACCCCGACTCCCGCTCCCACCAAGCTTCCTCTTCTTCGTGTCTACACTCGTCGTATTCCTCGCTCCGCAGCCCCAATGCAGTCGGCTTCGACCTATGACACTCTGCAACCTGCTGATCCGGCACCAGCCTCCACTGCTCATCCCATGATGAACTATGTTTCTTTACATCGCCTGTCCCTGCCGCTACACCTTTGCTACTTCTTTATCTTCCATTTCTGTCCCTAACTCTGTGCAGGAGGCTGGTTCCCTTAAGAAATCCATTTATGGTCTCAAACAATCCCCCCGGGCATGGTTTGATAAGTTCAGTAAGGCTCTTCGGGAGGTTGGCTTCACTCGAAGCTTGGCAGACTTCTCTCTGTTCACTCGACATCGAACTACAGACACGGTTCTTCTGTTGGTATATGTCGATGACATCCTAATCACAGGAGATGATTCAAAGGGAATACAAGCTGTCAAACAACATCTTAGTTCCGTTTTTCAAACGAAAGATCTGGGGAACCTTCGATACTTCCTTGGCCTGGAGATCGCAAGACGTCTTGATGGACTTGTCTTATCTCAACGAAAGTACTGTCTCGACCTTCTTTAAGATGCTGGCTATTCTGGATGCAAGCCGATTAACACCCCATTGGATGTCAATCACAAGCTGTGTGAACATGCTTTTGATGTAGATCTTCCTCTTTCAAATCCAGAATACTATCGACGACTTGTTGGAAAGCTTATTTACTTAACAGTCACGAGACCGGACATATCCTTTGCAGTTGGGGTGGTCAGCCGGTTTATGCATGCTCCTCGGATATCTCATATACAAGCTGTCGAGCGCATCCTGAGATATCTAAAAACAGCTCCTGGTCAAGGGCTGGTATATAAAACCTCCTCTTCTACTCCAACATTGGTTGCATATTCAGATGCAGATTATGCTGGTTCCCTGAACGATCGACGGTCTACCAATGATTTTCTTACCTACTTTGGAGGGCACCTTGTGACCTGGCGCAGTAAGAAACAAGCTGTTGTTGCTCGATCATCAACTGAGGCTGAATACCGGTCGATGACATCAGTTGTCTCTGAGCTTACATGGTTGGAAAGTCTCCTCACTGATCTTGGAGTAAAACTTCCCTCACCTGCTACCTTACTATGTGACAGTCAAGCTGCTATACACATAGCTAAGAATCCTGTCTTCCATGAAAGAACGAAACACATTGAAGTGGACTGCCACTTCATCAGGGAAAAAGTTCAAATGAAGAAGCTAGAATTGAAGCATGTTCCAGGCACTGACCAAGTTGCTGATCTTCTCACTAAAACCCTATCAAGTTCCCCTTTTTATCAGTTCCTATCCAAGCTGGGTGCTTACGACTTGTACGCTCCAGCTTGCAGGGGAGTGTTAGAAAAGACCATATAAAGGCCCATGATAATGCCCATTTAGTCTCTTATTGTTTAGTCCCACATCTTGTATATTCATTTTTTTCTCTTTCTCCCTTATATATATATGTATTCATACTTTGTATTTCATCATTGAGGAAATATATACAAGATTCCGTATTTCTCTACAGTTATTAACAGTCATCGAAAATTCTTTTTGTTCCTTGATATTATTCCTGTTACCTTTTGGTTGTATAATCTTTGCAGCATTTAAGCATGCACTATGATTTTATGAAATTTTGGTTTTATCATTTCTTTTTCATTGTTTGCTAAGCTTTTCTGCAGTATTTCCTTTCACATGTTGTTGGCTTTAGTCTCCATGCTTTCTTGATGCAGGGTAAACTGTCAGTTCAATTTGAAGAATTATTCAAGAAAATCTGGGAGAAAGACGTTTATGAAATTAGAGAAGCTGATGGTACTAAGCTTCTGGCCTCTCTTTATGTTCTATTTGACTGTAGGACTAAGAAATTTTTTACGTACTTTATATTTTAGGAGTTTTAGTGTGTTTGAGATGTTGTTCTTCTTTGTATGTTTATGGTGATATAGAGAAATTTTTTTGTTGGTGCTTAGTGTTGGATTTTATGACAATCTTTGAGTGGGAGGTGAATAAAATATTTTAAAATAATTGCTCGCTCAGAGTTATGCACAATGGAATAATCTAGTTAAGCACAAAACAAAGTACACAAATCAATGAATAAGAGTAAATGACAATATTTTATTCAAGGTAGATCCTTGTGATCTTATAATGCTAAGATCAAGGCAATAATACAAATCTTTTCCGTTTTTATACGTAATCCTCCTGACCGGTTGTCTCCCATCAATCCATACCCGGATGATGTCAAGCTCTCTCCTACCGGAGATCTCACAAGAACTTCCCCGTTCTTTACGCCTCCGCAAAGACGATTTCTATTCCTAGATCTACCCCGATCTAGACGCCTCTTGCAATGGTGTTTTCCTACAAGGTCTACCGCAACCCTGACGTCTTTGCAACGACGTTTTTCACGTTCGCAAATGCAATAGAAAAGTCCTAATGCAAAATACAAAGATGAAATAGTAAATAAAGACTAGGTAAAGAAGACTCCCAAATAATGGACCCTTTCACAAATGAACGTTGTAATGTAAAGGTTCCGTCTTTGAAGTGCTTTGGACTGGGGGGGGGGGAAGATTTTGTAGACTTTGGAGGATGAAGATTACTCTATAGTCTTCAGGTTTGTCAATGAAGGAGAAACAATTGCAAGAGATTAATGGTGGAAGATCACCACATGCTTGAAGGCCTTTATGTATGTGATCTCTTGTTTTGATTCATTCTCCGTTGTTCTCCTTGAAAAATGACACCAAAGGTGATGGGGAATCGGAACCGTACATTTTATGAGGATCGACGATCGTCACGTTATTTGTTCTTTTCATTTTTCGTTTCGAGTTGTATTTTTATGTATTTTTGAGTCGGGACGATCGGCCAATCATAGCCGTTCGTTCCCCCCTAGAGTCTATAAATAGAGGGTGAGGACTCTCATTTTAGGCATTGAAGAATGGAGTATTGAAGCCCATTCTTTGGTCAACTCGGTGCCGAAGCCGAACCTCGCGTGCGAAGCTCGGGTCTACCTCCTCCCTCCCATTTCCCTTGGCCGGCCACTCCACCAACCCTCTTCCTCCTCCACCATAAACTACAGCGCCCCCCCAAAGGGACCTCCCCTCCTCCGACTCCAACTGCAGCAGCCCACCCCCTCCACAAAATATTCCCCTCTCCACCTCCAAAACAGCCACCGACCACCACATCAATCTCCCCCACTTAACAACCACCTATAAAGATCTACACAAAAACAACTATCTTTACCCACAAATCCCATCTCCGGCGATCACCAGAATACGTCTCCTTGATCCTCCTACATCTCCCATATCGATTTCCCTTCATTTTGTATTTTCCGGCGATCGCCGGAAAATATCTCCGGCGGCCACCTCCGGTCACCACTAACCTCCACCCAGCCGACAACCACCGCCACCATCCATTACCACCTCCATAACTACCCCACTTCCCCACTTCCCCACTTTCTCCTCTATCCTAAATTTTAGGCACAACTCCTAAAATTAATCTCCACCACCCTCACTCCCAAAAAAAAAACACTCTCAGCAAATAAGCCCCTCCCATTTCTCTCATTCCCACGTGAAAGCTTCCCCCCACATCCTTCCAATAACTGCCACCACTTCCTCCAAACTGTCTGACTGATTTCCCACCTCCTCTGCTCTTCAATTTCACGTTGAGTCCAGGTTGCTGGATCCTCCATTTGCTGCTCCAACTGCAGCCCATCTCCCTGCCTCTTCCCCTCTCGTGGAGCCACAACCAAGTTGTCCCCAATCTGCCCACCACCCAATCACACGTGGAGCCACATCACCCAATCACTCATTCCCTTGTGGGATTCCTCTGCTGACCCCCATCCCAGCTGCAGGAAACTCTTTTTCTGCTGTCCAGAACAGGAAGACCCATCCAGAATTAAACCCGTGGGCTCCTGCCTAGCCACCTCATCTCCCTTACAGCCACCTCCCACCCTCCAGGTTGCTGTCTCGACTTCTAGGGCAACAAACCTCATTTGCTTGCTGCTGAAATTACCTTCCTGCAACTACCCAATCGGTGCCCCAATTTCTAGACAACCCCCAAACAACTTCTGGACGCTGAAAGCTGCTCCGGACAGCCCTCTTAAAGCGCCTCCAGCCCT
Source organism: Dactylorhiza incarnata (assembly GCA_033032865.1). Lineage (NCBI taxonomy): Eukaryota > Viridiplantae > Streptophyta > Magnoliopsida > Asparagales > Orchidaceae > Dactylorhiza > Dactylorhiza incarnata. The sequence goes on from JAWHQI010000148.1 coordinate 3,663,677, forward strand.
CCCCTCTTTATAGTCTTGGTAATCAAGGTTTGTGTGTTGATTTCTTTACTGTTGGGTCTTGTGCTTGTTCTCTACTTGAGAGATAGCGGTTTATAGACTTTGCATTCAATTGTTTTAGTCTTTGTAATCTCTCATTTAAATAGTATTTGATTTTCTGGCACTCTTGCACTTATACGACTTCACGTGTTTCCATATTTGAGAGCTTTAACTCTTTGTGGCCAATCAAATTAACATTGCTTTATAAATATTCATTGTTGTAAGTAAACCGTCAGATTTAGGCTCTGTTTGGCTCGGCTGCAGCGATTGAAAAATCAGTGGGGGGAAGCAGTGGTGGAATAATCAGCTGTTTTGCAGAGTGGTGAAATAATCACTAAAACTGTTTGGAAGATTAACGTTTGCAATGCTGTTTAACAACTTTATTTTATAAATATTATATAAATAAACTATATTTATTAAAATTATATTATATTGATAATTAATATAATATAACGTTATTAATAATACTATTATATTAATAATACGTTATATTAATAATTAATAATATGTTATATTTATATATAAATTATTTATATTATATAATACTTTAATTATATTATTAATAATACTAATAATAATAACATAGGTCGCCAGAAACTTGGTTTATCACCCAAACAGTGATCACCACCAAGGCCGGGGGGAGGCAACGGTGGCAGGAGGAGAGATTCTGACGACGGGGGCGGGGGGGGGGGGGGGGGGGGGGCAGAGGCAGCGGCGGCAGGAAGAGATATTCCGACGACGCACAACATCACCGGAGGAGTGATTCCGACGACGACGCACCACACAGGTGGAGGAGACGCCCAACGAGTCATCGTTCCGCCAATCCATGTGCCATGGCCATGGGACCTGTGGTTTGACGGAAAAGAAATCCTAGCCGGCGAAACTAGGATCGGTTTTTTCCTCATGCAGGCTGCTCCGGCGAAACTGGAACGGAGAAGAAGAAACAACGGCAACATTCAGCGTCGCCGGGAGAAGGAAACAACGTTCCTGCTAGGGCTGGCACGTAGAGGAGGAGGAAAGAAGCGCGTGAAAATAGCGGTGGGAGGATCACGATTTCAGAGTCGTGCAAAAATTTCACGACTCCTAAACGCGCCAAAACAACGATCTGCCAGCGGGGGCTGTTTCCACCATTGCACAGATTTTTTTGTTTGGCGCGGGGGTTGAATAATCTGCTGCTGACTGCTCCTAAATCGTGGAGCCAAACAAAGCTTTATGCATGGTCGCATGTTGGAGTTCATTCATGTGTTTTCCCATTTCCCTTGGACCGTCCCGCGTCAAAAGGATTATGGAATTTTTGTCCACAATGCTCTCAAGATGGCTAGAGTGCACCAAATGACAAAAGCCTTGATTTGGAATAAAAAATGGTTCTTTTTATAAAAATAAAAAAATCTGGACGTGAACACTATCCGATTGTGATAGGGCTACTAGATGGGCGCAAATGTTGAATTTGAACAGCGCGGCGACGACAACACTATCAAAGTCTGGCGTTAGAGTTATATGAGTACTATTAAAGAACAACCCCACGATCGGTTTCTGGCGATAGAGGTAGCGTATTTTCCTGTTAAAATCTCTGTTGATTTGAGAAGATTTTCTACTATCTCCTGCGTTAAACACTTAGTGCCATGCATATAAAACAAATAAGCTATCAGATGTGGTGATAACGCTAGCATATTTTTCCGTTAAGTTCTGTCACTTTGAGAATATTTTTTTTACTATCACCTGTGTTAACATTTAGCGCCATTTGTTATAGAACAGGTGGGCTATCCGATTAGGCGATAGCGCTAGTGTATTTTTCCGTCAAGTTCTCTGTCATTTTGAGAAATTTTTCTTCACTTTCGCCGGCGTTATCGGATTACCCCTAGCGATATAGTTCAATCTCATGCTATATTGTTCATTGAATTGATTTGCTATCTCCAATCTATGTAATCACTTGCACGTTATCAAAACTCAAAGATATTATTAGTAATCACAAGTATTTGTTATTCTCAAACCAAGAGAGTGTCGAACTATCATCCATACTTACAACTTTTTCTTTTTCCTGAAACTAGATATTTCCTTCCTATATGCTTTAATTATGATTGGTGTTTGAACTTCCTGTGATCCTTCAATGCCTATGTTTAAGATTGCTATATTATTGAATTATTTTATTATAGTGGGAGTTCAAGTGTTCGGAATCAAAGAAATGAGAAGCTATGAAAGTTAGGCTTTGTGGATTCTTTCTTTGAGGGAGTTTGTAACTAAGTTTGTTCTTACAGCTTCACACGCTTGCTCCTTTTTCTGCACATTCTTGTCTCTGTCCTTCCTATATACATTTTTTTGATGAAATCCTTCCTATATACATAGCTTTACCTGTTCTTTTTTCTGAAACTCTTGTAAGTTGTCTTGCAGTTCATTCTTTTTCTGCTTCAATATTGTATCCATGATTGATTCCATCTTTCAAAGCTTTTATATTTTTTCATTTGCAATATCTTGTAATTGTTTAATCTTACATATCACTAAAATTTTACAGTCTATTCAAGAAAAAGAATATATGATTCAAAGAATTGAATTTTAATATCTATTAAAGCCCAAAGTTAAAAGCCTAAAAAGAGGCCCATTGTACATTTTTTCTTCAGTGTATTTAGTTCCACATGTCCTAAGTTTAAATTCTACCTCCTTTTCTACTCTATATTAAGAGGAGAGCTCCCATGCAATAAGTTAGATTCTTTGGAATAAAATTTATTTATATTTTCAAACTCTCCCATGGTATCAGAGGCAGTGAAATCACTCACTACTCTACTTTCGCGTGAATACTCTGGTCTCGCACGAACCTTTTTCGGTCTCGTATGAACACTCCCGACCTCACATGAAAATTCTTGCTATCAGCTCCCTCGTCAATACCGTGAACTCATGCAGACTCATCCCTGGTAGAGCTTGCCGATCCTTCCCAAGTAGAGCTCGCCATCTCATCTCAGCGCGTTTGCGACGATCACCCCGAGCTCACTGATCCATCCCTGGAAGAGCTCGCCGATCCATCCTTGGAAGAGCTCACCGATCCATCCCTGGAAGAGCTCACCGATCCATTTCTGAATTTGCTCGCCGATTCATCCCTGGAAGAGCTCGCTGAACCATTCTGAGCAGGTTTCACCGATCTTATCCCATCCGAGCTCGCCGAGCAATCAAGCCGAGCTCGCCATCTTCAGCCCTCCAACCGATCGTGATTGACAACCAAGCCAAGCCTCCCATGCTATGAAGCACCAATACTTCCTTGAGGGCCACGTACCTGTACTGGATACGTATCCGGTACTGGTACGTACCCGATACTCGGCGAATGCACCTGTTACTCTAGTATGTTGATACAATTGGACTTGACAGATTGTTTTGCATATTGTGATAGGAGTATGCTTTTCTAGGGCAGCCCGATGTCCAAAGCATCCCCGCGCAACGAGGGTTCGGGGAAGGGTTCCACCACAAGGGTGAAATGTAGGAAAACCTTACCCTGCATTTTTGCAAAAGGTTGCTTTTCTAAAGTAAACAAAAAACATCTGTGTATTTTAGAAAAGAAAAATTTGTGATCCATAAATGCAACTAGCGGTGTTTGTTTATTATAAGCAAAATGTGCTCCAGATTTTAGTATCTTTTTTTCTCGTTAAAATTATAAAGAATTTGATTTAATATTTATTATTTTGAATTGTTTACTATATACATGTTCATATATATAGACACACGAACACGCATATACATGTATATACCTGGGCATATTGCATGTGTATTTATATAACTCGGTTTTAATTACGTCGTATCTCAAATGTACCTATATCTTTACTTTTGTATGTTCCAGTACCATTGCACCGGATGCGTATCGTCCCGATACTCGTAACCCTTACTGGTGCTTCATAGGTATCACGTGACATTTATAGGTTTTGCTCCTTTCCTTTAATCACCAACTCTTTCCTCCAGCTCAATGTTCTCCATCTCAGCGTTCGAGCATTGATTCCGCGAGCACTAGCCCCGCGATTGCTCTATTTCGGTGAGTTCCTCTCAGCGTGTGTCTGCGACTCTCCACGACCCAACTCCACAGAACTCGTTGTTCTCCGTAGTCAAGCTACTCTATTCGCTTTTGCTTGATAGGGACTATGGCGACTCCACCGCTTCCTCCTGCTCCTGCTGCAATTGTTCTTACACCCACAATTATTTCTAATGCGCCAGGAAATCTCGGGATGACGTCTAAATTAACTGGATACAATTATCCCGATTGGAGTGACTTCTTCACATTTTGTTTGCGCTCTCAACGCAAAAGACATCATTTCACTGACGCTCCTCCTGATCCCGCGTCTGTCACCTATGATAATTTTGATGCCAGTGTTGCTCTTGTTCGCACTTGGCTTGTAAATCGTCTTTCTGATTCATGTTTGCCCATCATCCGTCATGACGAGACTGTGAAGGCATCACCGTATCATCTTGCTACCCATTATTCCAAGGTTGCGAAAAATCTCTCGCATCTACACTTTCTATTCTGATATATTCGCTTGGCCGATACTCTCTCCCGATGCTGCGTATCAGGAAGTTTAATTTCTTGACGCATAACTTCTCCAACATCGACCCTTCTCTGCCGACCTTGTCACTCAACAAAAACATTTTCAAAAACTCATTGTGGTCAGTTATTTTCTTCATCTTCCTAATTCCTACGAGATGATACGCCAACAAATCTTAGGAGAACCTGACACTCCCACCTTGGATGTAATTTCCACTCGCATCTTTGCTGTTACCAATCTTTCGCGGCGACCTCCGAATGTGTCCCCTCTCCGACAGTTTTGCGCATGCAGCCGACCCTGAAGCTCACTGTGGCCATGGGGAATGCACTGGGGGTCATGGGGGACCTTGCCCTTTTTGCTCGCATTGCTGACAACTTTGTCATCTTGTTGAGAAATTCTTTGTGAAGCATCATCGCCCCTGTCATTAGGATCATATAAGTACTACTGTGTCTGAGCTTTCTGCATCCACTGTTTAAAATGTCTTCCGACATATCCGACATGTTTGCCGACATGTCATTTTTGAGGAGAAAACGATATTTTTTCTAAAAATAGATTATGTTCTTTTGTAAAATATAGACCGCCATATTCGATTTTTTCCAATATATTGACTAAAATGACTTTTGAACATATCATCCACTATTTTCTTTGAGCAGACCACCAGGTGTTGTAGATGTCGGCCGACATATTCGATATGTCGGTAGACATAAAGGTGTTGGGGAGAAAACGTCATGACATCGACATTTTGAAGTAAAAATGTCGTTTTTGAAAATATCGCCCGTTATATTGGTTTTACCCGATATATACAGTGATATTTCACGACCGATATATCAACGTGAGTATTAAAATTTATTTTTTCATTTCTTTTAAGCGGTCGAACGGTAATATTTTGTTTCATGCTTCATTTCGTACATCTCTCTGAGCTTAGATTCGATGACTTTTCCTCTCGCGCTCTAATTCAACGCTATTTTTGTTGTTTATTGCTGTCGACGTCTCTTTCACGTGCCTTAGTTTGACGCTTTTTCATGTGCCCTAGCTTTGATGCTTCTCCTCTAATAGCAACGTCTGTTTATTTATATTAAAATTGTGTTTATTGTGTTCATTACTTCATTATAAGCATATTATTACATGTTTATTGTATAATTTATAAACATACACTGTGTGTATAATTGTACATATTTACAAAAAATGTGTGTATATATATAAATAAAAATTTTAAAGTATTAAAATCCGATAGGGTTATGATAGGGTTCCAAGAGAGGTCTTATGGCGAGTCTTAGAAAAGAAAGGTGTAAATGTATGATACATTGACGTAATCAAAGATATGTATACAAATTCAGTGACCAGGGTGAGGACATCTGGAGGATTAACACAGGAATTCCCTATCACTGTTGGCTTACATCAAGGGTTAGCTTTAAGCCCTTATCTCTTTACCCTTATCTTAGATGGGCTCACCAGACATATCCAACAGGCAATACCTTGGTGTTTATTATTTGCAGATGATATTGTTTTGGTCGATGAGACGCGCGAGGGTGTAAACGCGAAACTTGAATCTTGGAGAGACACTTTAGAAAAGAAGGGTTTTAGGTTGAGCATGACAAAGACGGAGTATATAGAGCTTAAATTTAGTAGTGCAAGAAGGTCGGATGACTCCGTCATTAAATTGGGTGACCAAGATATTTCCCGCAGTAAGTGCTTTAAATATCTGGGATCGATAATTCAAAAAGATGGAGGTGTAGATAAAGATGTGATACATAGAATCCAAGCAGGTTGGTTGAAGTGGAGAGGTGCGTCTGGGATCTTATGTGATCGTAAAGTACCATTAAAACTTAAAGACAAGTTTTACCGTACTGCAAATAGGCCAGCAATGCTCCACGGTTCCGAGTGTTGGGCAGTGAATGGTGTACATGAGCAAAAAATGGGAGTTGCGGAGATGAGAATGCTTAGGTGGATGTGTGGTCACACGAGACTGGATAAAATTAGGAATGAATGTATCAAGGATAAGACAGGAGTGGCGCCAATTGTAGAGAAGATGCGAGAAGCATGTTTAAGATGGTTTGGACATGTACATAGGAGACCATTAGAGGCACCTGTTAGGCGTTGTGAGAGTTTAATCACTAGACATGTTAAACGAGGGAGGGGTAGACCAAAAAAGACTTGGAATGAAAATATAAAGAAAGATATGATGTACTTAGACATTAGTGAGGCTATGAATAAAGATCAAGATTGCAGATGTCGGGTTCATGTCGGTTTGAATTTGAAATGTCGGATGTTGGATTACGAGGGATATTTAATAATGTCAGATTTTAATACAACAACAACACTCAGGACTTTATCCCACCATAGTGGGGTCGGCTATATGGATCCTTTGTCTTCATTACGCCCTATCTTTATTCATAGCCTCACTAATGTCTAAGTACATCATATCTTTCTTTATAGTTTCATTCCAAGTCTTTTTTGGTCTACCCCTCCCCCGTTTAACATGTTTAGTGACTAAACTCTCACAACGCCTAACAAGTGCCTCTAAAGGTCTCCTATGTACATGTCCAAACCATCTTAAACAAGCTTCTCACATCTTCTCTACAATTGGCGCCACTCCTGTCTTATCCCTCATACATTCATTCCTAATTTTATCCAGTCTCGTGTGACCACACATCCACCTAAGCATTCTCATCTCCACAACTCCTATTTTTTGCTCATGTACACCATTCACTGCCCAACACTCGGAACCGTGGAGCATTGCTGGCCTATTTGCAGTACGGTAAAACTTGTCTTTAAGTTTTAATGGTACTTTACGATCACATAAGATCCCAGACGCGCCTCTCCACTTCAACTAACCTACTTGGATTCTATGTATCACATCTTTATCTACACCTCTATCTTTTTGAATTATCGATCCCAGATATTTAAAACACTCACTGCGGGAAATATCTTGGTCACCTAATTTAATGACGGAGTAATCCATCCTTCTTGCACTACTAAATTTAAGCTCTATATACTCCTTCTTTGTCCTGCTCAACCTAAAACCCTTCTTTTATAAAGTGTCTCTCCAAGATTCAAGTTTCGCGTTTACACCCTCGCGCGTCTCATCGACCAAAACAATATCATATGCAAATAATAAACACCAAGGTATTGCTTGTTGGATATGTCCCGTGAGCCCATCTAAGATAAGGGCTTAAAGCTAACCCTTGATGTAAGCCAACAACGATAGGGAATTCCTGTGTTAATCCTCCAGATGTTCTCACCCTGGTCACTGAATTTGTATACATATCTTTGATTACGCCAATGTATGATACATTTACACCTTTCTTTTCTAAGACTCGCCATAAGACCTCTCTTGGAACCCTATCATAACCCTATCAGATTTTAATACTTTAAAATTTTTATTTATATACACACACACATTTTTTGTAAATATGTATAATTATACACACAGTGTATGTTTATAAATTATACAATAAACATGTAATAATATGCTTATAATGAAGTAATGAACACAATAAACACAATTATTATATAAATAAACAGACGCTGCTATTAGATGAGAAGCATCAAAGCTAGGGCACATGAAAAAGCGTCAAAACTAAGGCACGTGAAAGAGACGTCGACAGCAATAAACAACAAAAATTGCGTTGAATTAGAGCGCGAGACGAGAAGTCATCGAAGCTAAGCTCAGAGAGATGTGCGAAATGAAGCATGAAACAAAATATTACCGTTCGACCGCTTAAAAGAAATGAAAAAATATATTTTAATACTCACGCTGATATATCGGTCGTGAAATATAACTGTATATATCGGGTAAAACCAATATATAATGGTTGTCAGACAACCATTATATATTTAAATCACATATATTTATTATATTATATATTTAAATCACATATATTTATTATATTATATATACATAAAGCGACTTATTATTTTATTCTTTAATATATAATATTATTTACTAAATTTTGTATAATTTTTTCACATTATATTTCTTATTTTATATTCCAAAAAATATTAAAAAATTCAACACTTTTTTTAGTTGATTATTTTTAGTTTGTAACATAGATTTTTTAAGCTTGAAAATACTTAAAGCAATCATCAATGATACTTAGCTTTTAAAGATTTTTTAATTGCTATGAAGCGTATTGCTAATCAAAATAAAATTATTTTATAATATTAAATATATTTTACATTATCTATTTGTACTTGTTAACAATATTTTATTCTGGATACTCTTTTATTTTGAGATATATACGACTCATTGTTCGTCTATTTGTTGTATTAATTTATTATTTTCAGACCATATGATTATATTACTATACATAAAAATTAATTTTGTATTTATAAGATATAAAAATTCGATATTTTAAAATATTCCCAGCATGTCTTCGACATTTGACATTTAAAAACTCATTCCAACATTGTCGCCAACATTCGATATTTACAACCTCGTCTGCATTCCCGTCCACCCCTAGAGTTTGGCCGATGATTCTCTTTGGCGGATATTGAGGCGTTCATCAATGCCTCCAAACAATTTGCCTCAATTACTACTTCAGGTAGCGCATATGTTGCTACACAGGATTAATGACTCTTCTTTCACCTCGAGAAGCGTAATCAGTTACCACTGGTCTTTGTGGTTGATGACTCTACTGCTCCGGTTTGTAGATTTGGAGTGGTGACTACTGGCTCTCTTCTCCAATTGGATAACACTCTCTTCGTCCCAAAATTTTCTTATAATTTATTGCCTGACAGTGTTCTTTCATGGTAATTGCAAAGCTCTATCTCATTTTCTCTTACTGCATGTTATTTACAGGACCTTCAATCGCAAAGGACGATTGCTACTGGAGTACTGGGACTGCACGCGATGGTCTCTACTACCTCGACGATCTTCCCACTTTCTTTGTATCTGCCATCTCCACTTCCCTGCTTCAGTGACATCATCGTCTTGGTCATCCTCCCCTACGTCTACTCCACTACCTCCTGCCATCTTTCAAAACAAACTCCACTTTAGAATGTGAGACTTGCCAATATGACAAACATCATCGTACTACTTTCTCTGCTAAACTCTGTAAGAGTTCTTTTCGTCCTTTTGTCCTTGTTCATTCAGATATCTGGGGTCCTAGTCCCACCAAGTTTATTGGTGGAGGAAGTCTGTACTTTGTAATTTTTCTTGATGTATTTGGGTGTATCGTTTAAAGGAACGTTCTGATTTTTTTTTTTCTATTTTTTCTACATTTTATAAAATTTGCACACAGTTTGATTTACCTCTAAAAATTATTCGGGCCGATAATGCGAAAATACATTAGCTAGTAGTTCTCATCTTTTTGCACCTCCGACGGTATTATTCATCAGACCAGTTATGTACATACATTCCAACAAAATAGTGTGTCGAAAAGAAAAATTGACTAGACATATGGTGTTGATTTCTTTGACACCTTCTCTCTGGTTGCTCGTATCAATAGTATCCGAGTACTCTTCTCCGTTACTGTCAACCGGAATTGGCAAATGTCTCAACTAGATGTCAAAAATGCCTTTATGGTTACTTACATGAAGAAATATATATGGTTCAACGTTACGAAACCGGAGAGGAATCTGACAAGGGGAAGGGCCGGCGATGGTGATGGAGAAGAGAGGGATTAGGGTAAAGAAGAAAGCATAGGGAGCAACCCTAAATTTCATTCATCCAAGCATGAAAAATAATACAGGCATACACTACCCCTTATAGCAGCGGGGTGCGAATAACAAAAATGGTCTATAAATACTAAAACTAAAAAAAACATCGAAATAGAAATAGTTAAGTAGCGCGCTCCTCGGCGGTCTCTTCCACGACCGGTGGGATTGTGACCATCGCCTTTCTACGCATGTAGACTCGCCACGACGCCTCATTGGCGTGCGCGACCATAACAATGCCGCCGTCTGGAAAATGTGCCTTGTCCTCAAGGCAGTAGTCGGCAGACTGGCGGCGGAAGTCATCCTGGGGCAGTCACGTGGCTTCGGACTTCGGACGGTAGCCAAGCAACAAAGACCTCCTTCGAACTATAGTCCCCCTGAAGGTGGAAGCGGCGATCAAGTATCTTGGCTGGGTAGTACGGTGCAACCGGCCATCCTTCTTCCGGAGCAGAAGGACCGGACTGGAAAATGGGCTCGCACCGAAACAGATGAGGCCCCCCATCAACATCTCTTGCACCAGATGCCCGAGCTCATTCTTTTGCACATGGTCAGAGCGGTACGACCGCGCCGAGACAGCTGTGGTCCTAGGCTGGAGGGAATTGGCGCGGTCGGTCGTTTGGGCTGGTGGCTGGCCTGCCGGAGGCTGGCCGACATCGGTGAGCGCGGCGGGAAGCTCCTGGAGGTTCGTCGGGGAAGGGGGAGGCACATCAGGCAGTTTTGAGAGGGGCCGCATCCCCGCAGAAAGGTCATCGCCCGTGGTCCGCTGGATCGTGCAGAGGGAGACCAGAGAGCGGAGGAGAGCAGGGCCACCGTCGAGGCGACACGATCGGCCCTCGTGGAGAAACTCCATGGTCATAGAAGCCCAATTGACGCGCACATCGCCAAGTGTGCGGAGCCAAGCCACCCCCAAAATGACATCGATACCGCTGAGGCCAAATGCGTAGAAGTCTGCGGTCACAGATCAGGACCCCACAGAGAAAGTCACGACAGGGAAACGACCCTGAGCGGTCGGCGTCTCCCATCGCCAAGGATGGCCAAAAAATCTGGGGATGGAACCGAGGAAAGTCGGAGCTGCTGCATCAGTCGCTCGGAGATGTGGTTGTGGCTCGTGCCGCTGTCCACCATGACGATGATCGGGCGATCATGAAGCGTGCCCGGGTGCTTCATGGTCTGCGGTTCGGAGATCCCGCCCACATAGACACAGGATAACTCCAAGCGATGGAACGTAGCCGTGGCGGGGTCGAAGGGGAGCCCCTCCGCTGAAAGCTCCAGGGCCTCAAAGTCAACCATGGTAACCGCAGGGTCGCCGTCACTAATGATGGCATGGAACTCCTTCAAGGAGCACTCATGGTTGGGAGAGTAGGGTTGACAACACCGAAAACATAGGCCCTTGCCACGAAGCTCATTGTAATCACTGTTGGAGAAGCGCTGAGGGACCGAGGGGCGCCCCGGGCGGGGTCCCCCATGCGGATGGCGTGACAGAGGAGCCGGGGCGGGTGAACGCCAAGGTGTCTGCGGAGGGGGTGGCCGGCCGGAGAAGCAGGAGGTCTAGGGGAGAGGTCGATCTCCACTAAACGCGCCAAGTCAAAGGCGTCAACGACCGCCCGAGGGTGGTGCGTGCGGAGATGAGAGCGGATGTGTGGCAGCAGGCTCTGCATGAAGAAGCCCAGGTAATGGTCAGGCGGAAGGCCGAGAACGTGGGTGGCCAAGGCGACAAACTCATAGATGTAGTCAGGCCGGCTGTCTGACGAATGCCGCAAAGACGTTCGATAGCGGAGGAACCGAAGTAGCGGGTGTCATATCGCCGAATCATCTCATGTTTGAGCTCGGGCCAGGAGAGGGATTGGTTTGATTGGCGGAGGCACCAGGCCCAATGGAGGGCAGAGCCGTCCAAACCAACAAGAAAGGTTGACACCTTGTCATGTTCCGACGTGAAGTTAAAGTCGAAGAACTGTTCCGCCTTAACGATCCAACTCATCAGGTCGATACCGACGAAGGACGGAATGTCGAGGGAGAGAGCAGACCGACCGGGAGCCGGGTGGATTTACGGCTCGGGTGGTCTCACCGGTATTGCGTCGAGGAGGGAGCCCCCGTCTACGGTCGAGCCTGAGCCGGAGGGGGTGGTCGACGCTTGTAGGGAGTCGATCTTGGAATGTTGGGCGAGGAGTGAGGCATGCATGGAGGCGATGAGCTGATCTTGAGCCTCGACGCGGCGGCTGAGGGCGTCGGAGGCAGAATTGGAAGTGGGGTCACCGAAGGAGCATGTGTTGGTAGCCATGGGGCTGGATCTGGTGGACGGTGGATGGAGGAGGCGGATCAGGATGCCTGCGGCGGAGATCGGCAGGAAACCAGACAGGAGCCGCGGGAATCGGCCTGGAACGGCGAGGCCGGGCGGATCCTGACGGGAGTGTCTGGAATCCGGCGGGCGCGATGCAATCAGGAACGATGTTGGACGAGGTAGACCGGAACGATGCCGGATGATGCAGACGAGACGAAACTGGGTGATGCAGACGAAAACTAAGCTGTAGCCGGCGGGTCGCGATGCTGACGCAGACAGAAATGAAGGTGTAGCTGGCGAGACGCGAAGCAGGTGGGATCAGAATCAGTGGGTCGTGCGGAAGAGGGAGTCAAAACAGGTGGGATCGTCTCTGCGGGTCGCGGTGTAGGCGGAATCGGAAAGCAGAATCCGGACAGAGAGCACCGACGACGTAATAGCGGGCGGTGAGGCAGGTCAGACCAATTTGATATGAACCTGAAAAGAAATCTGGCAAGGGGGAGGGCCGTCGGTGTTAAGGGAGAAGAGAGGGATTATAGTATAAAAGAAAGCTTATGGAGCAACCATAAATTCCATTCATCCAACCATGAAAAACAATACAAGCATACATCACCCTTATAGCAGCGGGGTGCGAATAACAAAAGTGGTCTGCAAATCGTAAAACTCAAAACCGCATCGAAATATAAATAGTTAAGTACCGCGCTCCTCGCCGGTCTCTTCCACGACCGGTGGTCTAGTGTCCGTTGCCTTCCTACGCGTGTAGACTCGCCACGATGTCTCATCGGCGTGCGCGACCGTAACATGCAACCTCCTGGTTATGTTGGTCAGGAGGATACTTAGGTGTGTAAACTTTGAAAGGCCATTTGTGATCTGAAACAAAACCCAAAAGCATGATTTGACAAATTCAGCCTGGTCGTCTTTACCATTGTTTTCTCTAGAAGCAATGCTGGTCACTCTCTCTTTATACGAAAAACAAACCATGGACTAGTTATTTTTGCTATGTAGACGATATTCATCTTACCGGAGATGACTCCTATGAAATAAAGAAAACAATGAAATATCTTCAAAAATATTTTGTTACAAAAGAGATGAGTTCTAAATATTTCTTGAGAATTGAAATTGTGAGTAATAATAACTTTATAGTTCTCTCCCAATGCAAGTATGCCCTAGATCTTCACAATGAGATCTGTCACTTTAGCACGAAACCTGCTCAGAATTCTATGCCTATAGACACTGACAAACTTTGGGATGAGACATCCCGTCTTCTACAAGATATTACTCGGTATAGGCATTTAGTCGGTAAACTCATTTATCTTATCGTAACCCGACTTGACATCTCTTATGCTGTTGGAAAGGTCAGTCAATTCATGCAGGCTCCGAGAGAGTGTCATCTGGAAGTTGTCTTAAAAATATTACAATGCAGCAAAGGGTTTTCGGGAAAACAACTATTGTTTTAATGAAACAATCATTTACATATTTAATCATATTCTGATGCAAGCTATGTAAATGATGAAGTAGATCGAAAATTCTTCTGGATTCTGCACGTTTGTCGGAGGAAATCTGGGCACTTGGAAAAGCAAGAAACAAGTAGTGGTGTTCAGGTCAAGTGCATAAGCTAAATACAGAAGTATGCCTCAAACTACTTGCGAGTTATAAAATGGTTGGGAACACTTTTAAAAGATTTAGGAGAAATCTATGATTATCCAATCGATTTTTGTGATAATTTGCCATCTACATATCTAAAAATTCAGTGTTCCATGAAAGAACAAAACATATTAAAGTTGATTGTCACTTCATCAGAGAAGAAGTTTTCAAAAAGCAAATATGCACTCCGTTTGTTTCTTTAGATAAATAGTTAGCCGGCATTTTCACCAAACCAATTTCTTCATTTTTTCAGATATTTGTGCCAAGCTGGGAATAATCAATATATATATGATCCAGCTTGAGGGGGTGCTAAAGCCCACTTAAATGCCCAAAAGGATCTCATTGTACATATTCTCTTCCTTGTATTTAGTTCTGCATCTCAAAGTGTAAATCCCTCCTCCTTACTCTATGTAAGGAGGGGAGCTCCCGTGTAATAAGTTAGATTCTTTGGAATAATATTTGTATATATTTCAAACACTCACAATTTCCTTTAATCCTTGAGTTCTAAATTTTTTCTTGTGCTTCACTTCACCTCTGAATGCTAAATGAATAGAACTCCATGATTTGTGTTGCAGAAGTGGAAGAAGTGGTTTTATCTACTAGCTCTAGAGAGAGCACTGAATATTCTGCATTAGATGAAATTTTATCCTCAGGACCTGAGCAAGGGTTATCAACATCAAGTGAAATTGTTCATGAGAAAAGGAAGAAGGAAACTGAGGTATGAGAAATCCTCTCATAATTCTAGGTTAGAGATGGTTGAAGTGTGTGTTTTATTGTTTTAAGGCTCATTAAACATTTTCAGAGAATTTTTTTTATGGCTTGTGATGCTTGCTAGGTGATTTCTACATTTGTTACCCTCTGCTTGTGCTCCCTGTGTTCTTTATACGGTTCCACAACCTGTTGTTTTTGTTCTTATTTGCATGAATTTTGGATTCTCACTGGCTTCTTGTAGTTTGATTAATTTATCATTGGCGATTATGAGATCAACCACACAGAGAAGAAAGTGCCTCTGGTTAACATAAACTGTCTACATAAAAACCTTTATATAGAGTCCTTCCTTTCTTATTGAATATTTAATTTCTGTCTCTACTGAGCAATATAGCTTCTCGATTAGTTATGTCATCACTCTTCTAGTAAATGTTCTTAACCCATTTTATTAGAGTGCTTTTTATATCTAGTGTGCGACCTTGTTGTCTGTGTTCTACTTTTGCCGTAAGTAGCAAATTATATTTTTGATTACTTCTACTTATACCCCTTTGCAGTTCTTGGCTACTACTGGTAGCAATGATGAGATTGCTAGTAACTTTCATGAGCTCGTCCCTGAAATGGCACTTTGTTTTCCTTTTGAGTTAGATAAGTTTCAGAAGGAGGTACGTCTTGTTTGTCTATATTATGTTATTATGATACCTGAATTGATGCACAAATTCTGCCTAAGTTGGTAAATGCAATTTATTAGGGTTCTTTATCTTATTATATGCTCCCCTTCTTTTATCTTGAATGAAGATTAGTCCATTTGTTTTTTTATAAGTCCAGAATTTTGTGGGCAGTTTTTTTGTTTTTGTTTTTGTTAGAGAATATAGGAAAGCCTATGTAAAGGCCCATATATTAGGCCCATTTATCTATCTCTCTTTTAGTCCCACATCTCCTGTATAGGATTTCTTCCTCCTCTCTCTTCCTATATATTTGTACTCATACTTGTATTTATGGTTTAAGTGAATATACCACAAGGTTTTATACCAATTCTCTACATGGTATCAGAGCTATCGGTCCAAAATTTCCGGTCTCCAATTTTTCTGACCGCCCCCCCTTCCTGTCGACCTCCTGCGGTCTCCTTTTCTGAGACCGCTCCCCTGCCGCTGCTTCCAGCTTGCTCCCACGCTTTCCTCTCCTCTGCTTGGCTTTTATAGCCTGCTTCCTTTGGCGCGTGGGACCCACCCCCCCTTCCGCTTCTCTGCTCTGCCCGCAGCTGCCGCGCGGTCTCCTCTTCTGCTCGCTACGACTTGCAGCCTATCGATCTACGAGCTCCTGCACTCTGCGATCTCCTGAAATCTGCGAGCTGCCGTGCGATCTCGCCTATCGATCTGCGATCTGCGAGCTCCTGAAATCTGCGACCTGCCGAGACCGCCAAACCTGCTGCTGCCGCAACTGCTCTGCGATCTGCGATTTCCGGTCTCCCGTGCTTCGCAAAGGTTCTACCGATCTCCAGCCCTGCGATCTCAAGTCATTCGAACCGTGCCAGCTCGAAAGATCTCAAGTCGTGCCGTCTTCTTGCACTCTCCAGCCCGGCGATCTCTGCTGCCGTGCGATCTCCAGCCGTGCGATCTCTGCTGCCGTGCGATCTCATCTGCGATCTGCTAGCTCCTGTCCGCCTGCTAGATCTGCGATCTCTGCTAGCTCCAGTGCGATCACACAAGAACGGTCTGCCGCCAGCCCCTCCAGACCGCTGCTCCTCTCTAGCCGGTTTCTCTTCCAATGGCCCTCGACGATTCCTCCTCCACTACCATTCCGTCGCCTGCTCCGACTGCTACTCCGATCTCCGATGTTCGTGATGAACTTCGAATTACCACTATCTCACTTACCGGGAAGCGTAACTTTGTGGAATGGGTGCACTCGGTACGTCGAGTCTTACAGACCAAAGGGCTCCTTCCTCACTTAACCCAGGTTACTACTGCGCCTACTGCTGACTGGCTTAAGGATGATGGTCGTGTCCAAACGTGGCTTCTCAACTCCATGGACTCGGAGCCGTACAGGATGGCTATGTATCATGACACCGCCAAAGCCATGTGGGATGAACTTCATGCCTTCTACTCTGGGCAGAACAGCCTCCAACATCTGTATGACATCATATCTGACCTTCAGAGCCTTAAGCCTGGCGCACCCGATGACATCCTTTCTCATGTTGCCAAAGCAAAGACTCTTCATGAGGCTTGACTTCAACAACCAGGAACAAAGAGCTCCCCCCCCTTTTCCGCCCGACTCTTTGGTCTTCAGAATGCTGGTTTGAAGAACGAGTGATTGCCCTTCTCCGACCCTGACTGCCCAACCGGAGAGCGGACAGCTAATGCCTTCCACTTATTGAACAGGGTCTATGGTCGACCCTCGAGAATTCCTTGTTCAGAACTCTACCGGTTTTCCAGCTTCCTACTCCTGATCTAGCTATCCAGCGATCCCAGAAAGAGGCCGTGACCATTGCTATGCTACTCTCTAGCGTACCTCCTCATCTACATAGCGTTCGCGCTCAGATACTCTCTTCTACTACCACACCGTCTCTATCTGCTGTCTGCTCCATGCTTATCAAGGTTACACCTCCATCTGAGGCCCCACCAAGTTTTTCTCCGGCCCTTCTCCAACAGCCGCTCCTTTCAACACCTACTCCTGGTTCCTCTGCTCGTGGTGGCCGTCCCCCGTCTCGGGGACGAAGACGGGGTGGCCGACCTCCTTTAAAATGTACTTACTGTGTCCGTGACGGTCATCGTGAAGCAACCTGCTACCGTAAGCATGGTCTCCCTCCTCATCTTGCTGCTACATCGGCACCTCCTGCTGCGTCTTCACCAGCCGATCAACCTGGTCCTACTCGACAGGAATATGATGACCTGCGCTCCCAGTTCCAACAGCTTCAAGGCAGTCTTGGCCGTTCTCCTGGCTCAGTTGCTTCTTTCTCTACTGAAGGTATAACCTGTCTATCTCACTGTTCTCATTGGATCGTAGATTCTGGCGCGACGCATCATATCACCTCCCAGAAACCACCTCAGTATTTACAGACGTCTCACCCTCCGTCTATTGTTGTTGCAAATGGCGCTACTACTCCGGTTGCTGGTGCTGCTGATCTGCACCTCACTCCCACTCTAACGCTCTCCTCGGCTCTTCATGTTCCGGGCTCTCCTTTCAACTTACTCTCTGTGAGTCGTTTGATACAGGATCTTGATTGCTGTGTAACTTTCTCTTCCTCTTCTTTTGTTTTTCAGGATCGCCGCACACGGAGTATCATTGGTAGCGGTAGGCTGATGAATGGGCTCTATCTCTTGGATCTCCCACCTACCACTCTTCTGACTGTCTCCACAGCCGACTGGCATCGCCGTCTTGGGCATGCTCCTCTTCCAGTCCTCCGCAAAGCTCTCCCTGATGTACCTCTTCACGAGTTTACCTGCGAAGCCTGCATCTACGGCAAGCAACATCGCTCTTCCTTTTCCCCTTCATGTACCCGGAGCACGACTCCGTTATCATTAGTACATTCTGATGTATGGGGCCCTTATAAGGTCCCAAGTATTAATGGCTATCGTTATTTTGTAACTTTTATTGATGATTATTCCCGTGTTACCTGGTTATATTTACTTCATGATCGCTCTGAGCTACCATCTGTGTTTCGTGCCTTTGTGACTGAATCACGGACACAACTCTCCACTACACTTAAAATAATTCGAACTGACAACGCTCGTGAGTACATTGGCCGCTCCTTTTCTACTCTCTGCGCAGAGTTTGGCATAAGTCACCAAACCTCTTGTGCCTATACCCCCAACAAAACGGCGTTGCCGAACGGAAAAATCGTCACCTTCTGGATGTTGCTCGGGCACTCATGGTTCAAATGCGGGTTCCTACGGAATACTGGAACTTTGCCGTCTCCACTGCTTGCCATCTCATTAACCGCATGCCCTCCTCTGTTCTTAACTTTGCCACTCCCATGACACTACTCTTCCCCTCCACTCCTCTTTTTACTATTCCACCTCAGATTTTTGGTTGCGTCTGCTACGTCCACCTTCTCGGTCCGCCTATCGATAAACTTGCCCCACGAGCTGCCAAGTATATGTTTGTCGGCTATTCTCGGACCAAAAAAGGATACGTGTGCTACTCTCCAACAACCGGCAAAACCATTGTCTCACCTGATGTTACGTTTTGTGAAGATCAATCATTCCACTCTCCCTCTGTTCCAAGCACATTACCTTCCACTACTGTTCGTCCTTTTGTTCCAACGGACGCTACACCCTCACCATCTCCGCCCCCTACGGTATCTTCACCATCTCCATCTCCTGAACAGCCTCATCCCATCATTCAAGTATACTCTCGTCGTAAATCTAAGGATGGTCCCCGTCAGACGCCCTCTGCTACCGATGCCTCTCCATCAGCGGTTGATCCGGCCTCCGCCTCTACAGCTCATCCGATGGCAAACCACGTGTCTCTCCACCGGCTATCTCCACCTCTTCACCGGTTTGCTACCTCTCTTTCTTCCATTTCCCTCCCTAACTCTGTGCAGGAAGCGCTACAGCATCCGGGGTGGCATGCTGCGATGGAGGAAGAGATGGTCGCTCTCCGGGCTAATCACACTTGGGAGCTGGTACCTCTCCCTCCTGGCCAACACTGTGTCAGCTGCAAATGGGTCTTCGCTGTCAAACAAAATGCAGATGGGACTCTTGACCGCTTAAAGGCTCGTCTCGTTGCCCGCGGTTTCACTCAACAACAGGGCTTGGACTACGATGAAACCTTCTCCCCTGTAGCCAAGTTAAATACCGTTCGTGTGGTGATCTCCGTTGCTGTCCACCGCCATTGGCCTCTTCTTCAGTTAGATATCAAGAACGCCTTCTTGAACGGTGATCTACAGGAGCCAGTGTATATGTACCAACCTCCCGGGTTTGAGACCACGGGGGAGTCTCGTGCTGCCTATGTTTGCCGCCTTCTGAAATCTCTCTATGGCCTCAAACAATCTCCGAGAGCTTGGTTTGAAAAATTCTGCAAGGTCCTACTGGCACTTGGTTTTCGACGAAGCTCTGCTGATTTCTCGCTATTTATCAAAGAAGGACCCACGGGAACTGTGATCCTCCTTGTGTATGTTGATGATATCCTGATCACTGGGGACATCTCTGGGATACAACAACTCAAGGAGCAACTGAACTCGGCATTTCAAACGAAGAATCTTGGCAATCTTAGATACTTCCTCGGAATTGAAGTCGCTCGTCGACCCGATGGGTTAGTCCTGTCCCAACGGAAATACTGCATTGACTTCAAGAGGCAGGTTTCTCTGGCTGTAAACCTGCAAATACCCCTATGGATTCAAACCAAAAGTTGTGTGCAGCTGGTTCTGAGACTGATCAACTCCTTGAGAATCCAGAGTACTACCGACGTTTGGTTGGGAAGCTGATTTATCTTACAGTTACTCGACCAGATATTTCATTTGCCGTCGGCGTTGTAAGTCGCTTCATGCACACTCCGAGGACTTCTCACCTCCAAGCTGTTGAGCACATTCTCCGATACTTGAAAACTGCTCCTGGACAAGGCCTTGTCTACAAACCATCCACCTCGCCATCTCTTCTTGCTTACTCGGATGCTGACTATGCTGGCTCTCTTGATGACAGGCGTTCCACGACTGGTTTTTGTACGTACTTTGGTGGACATCTTATAACATGGCGTAGCAAGAAACAGGTTGTGGTTGCTCGCTCCTCGGCTGAGGCTGAATATAGAGCTATGGCTGCTGTCGCATCTGAATTAACTTGGCTTGAAGGACTTTTGGGAGATTTAGGTGTCAAACTCACCTCTCCGACAACTCTTCTTTGTGACAGTCAGGCTGCTATTCATATTGCCAAGAATCCTGTGTTTCATGAGCGGACAAAGCATATTGAAGTTGATTGTCATTTCATCCGGGAAAAGGTTCAGTCAAAGAAGATAGAATTGGAACATGTCCCAGCTGCAAAACAAGTTGCTGACATCATGACTAAAGCTCTTCCTCGGCCATTATACCACCAGTTCTTATCCAAGCTAGGTGCCTACGACTTGTACGCTCCAGCTTGCGGGGGAGTGTTAGAGAATATAGGAAAACCTATGTAAAGGCCCATATATTAGGCCCATTTATCTATCTCTCTTTTAGTCCCACATCTCCTGTATAGGATTTCTTCCTTCTCTCTCTTCCTATATATTTGTACTCATACTTGTATTTATGGTTTAAGTGAATATACCACAAGGTTTTATACCAATTCTCTACAGTTTTGATGTAGCGTATCTGCTCATTTTTGGTTGCAATATATTGTTTTCATGCTATCTAGACTTCGTTAATTGCACTAATCAATTTTAAAATGATAAAAACCAGTCTGCCACAAATATAAGAATAAGCAAGAATAACCTCTACTATTCCAGAACATTCTAGTTCAACTAATCCCTAAGATAAAAACTCCACTATGAATATCCAAAATCAGCAAACCAAAAGAGGTAGGAGGAAGATACTAGATTTTCCACCGATGAACTCAAGGCTATGTGATGGGATCACACTTCACAGCCGGGCCTACTCTTATTTAGAACCCGCTCGAGACTGCACACATAGGAGGAGTTAGGATCGTCGTATGAAATGGAAATATATGAGTTCTTTGTACCAAGATGAATGGGCATCAACTTCAAAGCGGAATGAATACGTTGACAAGATGCTGACCAGAATTCCTAGGAACATGGTGGACAATAACGAAATAAGTCAGTCTAAGACCATCATGACTCTGGAAAAAATAAAATAACCAAGGGTGCATTCCTATCAACGTCAAAGAATTAACTCGATAATGATCGCCATGAGTTGTCCGCGTGATTTATATTTAGAATCTAGTAATAAAGAAGAATTAATCATCTAAAATTAGCAAAAGAGAGTACAGCCCAACAACATGAGGCCTAAAGAACTCATCCTATCCGAAAAGCATGTGTGCGAGCACACTCATACATCTTAGGTTATATATTCAACACCACATCTAATCAATCGACAATTTGGGAGTCCCGTTATTCTCTCACCAGGCTTGGTTTTTGTTATTATAATTTTTTTTGTTAAGAACACAAATTGTGTAATTAATTTCATTGACCCCTTAATTTTTGCGGTCTCTACACCAATAGATAGAGGGCATTGCAAACTTGAGGGTCAGAGATTGTAGAGATCCTAGATTTGGTTATCAGTCCTCTAGTGTTGTATTCCTTTATCATCAAAAAGAAAGAGTCTCTTCTTTGTTACCTACTGTGACACTTTGCCTTCTTTGCAAATCTTAAGTTAAGAGAGAAAGACAGAGAAAGGAGAAATTTATTCAAATACCATGCCCTTCCATGAAACACAGTTCATTTGCGAATTGACTTGCTAGTTTTGTTGAGTGGCTCCTCATATTGGGCCAACGGGGAGATTTCAGATCACAAACTCACTAAATATCATTGTGATCCTAGACATGCTTCTATGAGTCAAATTCAGAGTGGTATAACAAATAATGGTGATGTCGTGTTAATGCATCTCAAATGACATTCCTTATTCCCCCATTGATGCCAAGGCCATACCCTTCCTTTCCCGTCAAAAAAGGATTCTTCCCAGCACCCTTTTAATGCTTTTCCCATTGTTCATTGTGGTCAGAACTTCCTCCTGGCACCTCCCCAACTATCTCTTCATCGCTTGATACAGTTTTTCTGTCTCACTTGCTGTTTTGGTTTCCCAGTGTATGACGATGGACTGAGTTTTGTTGTAGACCAGTTGGATTGAAGGTTGATGGCTTATCCTCCTCTTGTCAAAGACCCTTCCAAAAACTCTTCTTTTTATACTCTGATGTGGTGAGCACCTGCTATCCTTGTACCACCAAGTATGGCTAGTAGCTCTCCTCCGAAAGGACGTCCCGGGGGGGGGGGGGGGACTATGGTTCCCGCCTCTCATACCAAAGGGTCCACTGTTAGAGGTCATGGTGACCAATTGGGCTTATGCCATCCGCAGGGTTCTCCTCCGCAAGCAGTGTCTGAATACACTCTTGGGGGATGAAGCACATGTAGCTCGGAGCGTGTCCTCAGAGAGGTTCCTGTAACGATAATAATGCCTCTGTTGACTCATGGTCGACTATCACGTTCCTGTCTTGCCACGTATGCCGGTCATGATTTCTTTCAACGAGGGCAATTATAGTGGTGCTGGGGTAGTATCCAGGAGAAAGTAGCCCGCACATGCGGAAAGAGTCGGTACCCCGAAGACCTCCGCTCGAGACATTCGGATGCGTGCGAGGGGGTTCAAGCAGGGTCTGGTGACTGCCCAGGGAGAGCGTCCGCGAATTGAGAATTTCACCTTACCAATTGTCAGATGATAACGAACCGTTTTTAATTTATTGCCGAAACCGTCGTATCGCTTTACGCAAGGATTCACAGATTATGTCTAACATAGAAAAAGAGAGTTAACATTTTGTTCGAAGATTATAATGAGATATTCAGGTAACATGAAAATATAGAAAAAACTCAAAAACAAACTAAAAATCATGATTAAGTGCCACCCGGAGGTTTTTCCCACCGCCCCCTTGTTAGGGAGGCAGACCCTTCTCAGTGACTCTTCCCACCCAGGTGGACATACTCATCATCCGAATTCACCGATCGGATATAACATTTTCGAGCTGTCTTAGGGTCACTCCGGACCCTAAACTGTTTTCCTCCCAGTAAGAACTTGAGGATTTGGTGGTACGTTGTTGCTATGATTTGGAAGTCATCCAGGAGAGGTATCCCAAAGATTGCGTTGTAGCTGCTTGGAGCATCAATTATCAGAAATGACTCCTGCCGATCCACCTCATACAAGACTATTGTGAGGTCGATTCCTCCTTCCACTTCTTTTCTTTCCCTTGCAAAGCCATACAAAGGTCCGTCACAAGCTTTTAAGGCCTTGTCAGACTTCATAACATCGAAGGCGGGCTTGAAGAGGATGTTCACTGAGCTGCCCGTGTCGATGAGGATTCGGGCCACTATATAATCATCTAGGATTGCCTTGATCACTACCACATCATGGACCGGATTGGTTGTTCGAGGCAGGTCGTCCTTTTTAAAAGTGATTTTCCCCCGGAGTGGCGAAGCGAGGGAGGTTGAGGCTACTTCCCTTTCACGGAGACGTTTGAAGCTTACCTTTCGGGAGGTATGATCCCGCGCCATCGTGAATGTAATTAATGTTCACCAACCGGCCGACTCCCTCGACCTCCACACACTCATCTTCTTCGCTTCCCTGGCCGCCGTCGATGCCCTGTTCTATGTTGCCGCACCTCTGGATGCTCGGGCCGGCTTCATCCTTTTCCTTTCCCTTCCCCTTTGCCGCTGCGGCCTCCTTGACGCCGCTCGGGAGCAGATATTTCAGCTTTCCCTCCCTTAGCAGCTTCTCTACCAAGTCACGGAGGACCCAACAATTTTCGGTATCATGCCCGGTGTCTCGGTGGAACTTGCAGCAGAGGCCTTGGTTCTTACCTCCGAACCCTGCCCTCAAGGGTATCGAGGGCTTGACATTCGGCTGCTTCTGGAGGATCTCCACCACCTCATCCATCGGGATTCCGATGTCAGTGTACTCTTCCTGAGCGCTGCCCCATTGGTCGGGGGAGGCTGTTAAGAGGAGAGGAGGATTGTTGACGTTGTTCTGTTGGGGGTGCGGAGGCTGCACCGGTCTCATCCGTTGGAAGTGGCGGGGGCGATGTTGGGGCATGAAATTGACGTTGTACTGCTGGAAGTTTTTCCCTCGGTGAGCTGGAGGCTGAAAGTTCCGATAAGGCTTATCGATTTGCTGGGTCGCTATTTGGGGCGGCTGGAGGAATGCTGAGGGCGACGAGATTCCAAATAGGTGAGGTTTGCTACAAAATCTTCGTTGTTACGCTCTTCCTCAACGAAGTCGTTTGCTCGCTCAATGAGTAGGTCTGTGCGTAAAACACCAAAACCGCTTGAACCGATCTGAGTTTTGAAATGAACCGACCGGTTCGGTTCGGTTTCAGTTTGTGGTGGCTAAAAACTGACCCATATTTGGTTTGATCCGGTTTTTACCATGGTTAAACCGGTTAAACCGAACCGAACCGATGCATTACCTTGGGGGGTTGTCCGGAGATTTTGGGGCTGCAGAGTGAAGGAGGAGGCGCGCGGGCGTCAAGCCGTAGGTTCTCTGCGGAGGTGGAAATGGGGAGAACTCCTTCAAGTATGCGTTTCCCTGCGTGGAAGGAGGGGAAGATCGGGAGATGGAGTGGGGGTAGGCGCCGTCGAAGTCGAAGGGGGGGGGGGGATGGAATGAGCCGCACGGGAGTAAGGGTTTAAAAATAGGACTTGAGAAAGTTGTATAATCGGACGACTAGATTTGTAGGAGGCGGATCAAATGGTTAAAATTTCTTGGGCGATATTTATAAAAGTTTTCTTAGAAAATATTTTGGTGCGGGAGAACATCTGATCATCCATTTGTAGAAAGTCGAACTGAGGGGTAAAAAACCAAACCGAATGGATTCGGTTCGGTTTCGGTTTTGGGTGTGTAAAAACCGAGGCTATTCGGTTCAGTTCCGGTTTTACATAAAACCGAACCAAACCGAACCGCTTGCAGGCCTATCAATGAGCTCGCCGCAGGTCTTCGGCTTTCTGGCACTGATCTCCAATTTGAAAAGTCCGGGCATCAACCCGTTGGTGAAGTCCACCTGATATACCTGCGGATCCACGTCAGGGACCTCCATTATTAGTGCTTGGAAACGATCCAGATACTGCCCCACCTTCGGGCCCTGCTGGATCTGAAACAGAGCGTCCAAGTCAGCCTTCCTGCGCTTTGAAGAAGCGAACCTCTGCAGAAACTCCTTTCAGAGCTCTCTAAATGAACAAATCGAACCGGGCGAGAGGCTACAGAACCACTCTCTCGCCTTCCCATCAAACGTGGTTGCAAGAAGCTTGTAGCGGAGCGCCTCAGAAAGCGGCTGGAGGGACACCGAGGCATCGAAAGAGTGTAGATGGTAGGTGGGGTCTTCTTTTCCCGAGAAGCAGGTGTGCCGAGGCTCCCTAAATCCATGAGGAGCGGTCTCGTTTGCGATGCCGATGGTGAACGACGAATAACTCTCTGTTCCATCCACATGATCCGGCTCGTCGAAATTCAAAGCCCATTCGCAGAACCCGACTGCGGTGGGGGGGGGGGGGATAATCCGGCGGAGGTGGCAGCGCGTCGGGAGTCGCGGTCTCTTGCAGATGCTCCGCGGCTTGAGCATGCTCACTCTGGCTGACCAGTCGGGTCTGCAAACCGAGCAGGTGATTGAACTCCCCGCGAGTGACTGGCGCGTCATCGCGGGGGTCGCTCGCCTGCTGGGAAGGATCGGGGTGTCCGTCCGCCATCAGGTGATTTTGCCGTTTGCTTGAATTGAAAGCCGCATGTTCGAATTGTTGGTGCCGAAATTGTCACCAACACTTCACACTCACCGAACACTCTGGGGATTGAGTGAACGGGATCGAGAACCGCAAACAACCGCTTACTAACCCGCGGGACGAGGCGAACAAAGCACAGAAAAAGCGGATGCCGCTAGCAGCGATGGACACCAGATTGGCCCGCAGCGGCGAATGCATCTCTTATTGCGGGCTTTTGATATTCAACATGGATTTATTACAGGCTATTACAAGAGCGTTGGAAAATACAAGGCAACCGAATGACCGACACTTGTGACCGCACCTACAATAGGGTAGATTCTGGCCAAAACCCCGTGTCCCCTCCAAGCACCCGTGTCCCTCTATTTATACTAGAGGGTAGGCTGCTCGACCGGTGGGGGGCATTTAATGCTATATTAAATGCTCCGCCACTTATGGAGACTGAAGCGTCGGTTGCAGAAGAGAAGAAAGAGGGCGCGCGGGCACGACATGCCGTGACTGCGAGCGCCTGCTTGCCGAAGGGGGGGGGGGGGGTCCAGGCGGGTTCAAGGGAGTACCCGCCGCGACTCCTCTGGGAGGCTGATGTTGCTGGCTGGATGGCGCGGGCCCTTTGGAGAACAATCCTGACCGCCCCCTGCTTAGATCTTCGAAAGAGTCCACGGGCTCTCTGGGGGTGCCCGCTCGGGACTGCTGCTGAGGGCGCACTTCTCTAGGATGCGACCACGGGCATGCCTAGGAATCCGCCTGGACTCCTGAGACCGGCAGAGCGGGTACTAGCCGAGGCCGAGGATTTGGGTTAACAGTTGTGTTAGATTTGGAAGGTTCATTGGAAAAAATACCGAATTGCTTATAATAACAGTTATTAATATACTATTCAAATGATGTCGTTTGAAGCCTTATATGTGAAAAACTGTCAAATGCAACTTAGTTGGGCATAAGATGGTTAAAGAAAATTGTTTAAAAGGAGAAGAAAGATAAAACTGCAAGAGTAAATTTTGATTATTCCAAAATTATTCATAAACGAATGAAGATTGCTTAAGACCGTCAACAAAAATACTATAATGCCTGACATCGATGAGTGAAAATTAACATTGGCGATTAAGTCTGTCTGAACCATTTGAGGGCGTCACTCGCCTTCGAAAGATCAGGAAATTGAGTCTCAGATATGTAGAACCTTTTCCTATTATTGAACACACTGGAGAAGTAGCTTACCATTTAGCGTTACCTGAGGAATTACACAATCTACATGATGTCTTTCATGTGGCAACGCTTTGGCGTTGCGTTGTAGATCCAGATAAAATCGTATCGCTGAAAGAAATACAGATTGAACGCGACCGAGAAAGGTACAATCACTGAAGGAAGAAGGGGGTTTATGAGAATTTTGTGAGAAAATGTTGGGCCCATTGAAAGAAGCAGAATCTCTAGGGCAACGACAATAGAGCTCTGTCGTCTATAATATCATGTGCAAGAGAGAGCATACCTGAGTGAGCTGAGATTTCCATCCATCCATGAGAATCACTATCTTGATAGAAAATAGGCCAGCCCTCTCAAAAAATAAAATAAAAGAATCTTGCGAAGTAATATGGATATTCTTTATTACAATGTAAACATCTTTTAGTTTTTATAGGAGATTGTTATCAAGTGGACTCTTTCTTATGTCACCACCTACAGATGGTTTAGGTCCACAGTTGCTAATTAAGCTGACAAGTTTTCAACATAGATTATCAACATTAGGGTGTAGGTCCACCAAGTTGCCAAGTTTTCGACATGTATAGTCAACTTTAGATCTTAACAATCATTTTCTTCGAAGAATGCTATGTTTTTTAGTTACCATCATCCAACATGTGCAGGCTATATACTATCTTGAGAAGGGTGAGTCTGTATTTGTAGCAGCTCATACGTCAGCTGGAAAGACAGTTGTTGCTGAATATGCTTTTGCACTAGCATCAAAGGTATAATTTTATATTCTTTCACATAAATCATTTATATGGTATTTGCACAATTTCCATTTAATGCTGCAGACTCATCAGAGTAGTCTGCCCTTATTTATATATATGTATGTATATATATATGTATGTATATATATATGCATGTATATATATGCATGTATAGTGGAAAGCGCTAGATTGTATTGAACTGAATGCCCTAAACTGGGCAAATAGGACACATATATAGGAGATATACACGTGACATATCACGTGTATTAGATAAATGCGGATAAAATAAAGCAAATATTCAACTCTCCCCCTCAAGTTGGGAATATATATTGATCATTCCCAACTTGTCAGTATTGTCCTTGAATTTGTCGCTGCATAGACCCTTGGTGAAGACATCGGCAAGCTGATCAAATGAGTTCACAAACGGAGTGCAAATATTCCCTTTGTCAAGGTGATCCTTGAAGAAGTGTCGGTCGACTTCCACATGTTTAGTTCTGTCATGCTGTACAGGATTGTGTGCAATACTTATAGCCGCCTAGATCATAATAGGATTGTTCCCCTGAAGGCCTATATCACGAAGGATAGTCTTCAACCACAGTCCCTCACAAACACCTTGGGCCATAGCCCTATATTCAGCTTCCGCACTTGAGCGAGCTACCACATTCTGCTTCTTGCTCTTCCATGAGACCAGGTTACCTCCTACAAATGTGCAATACCCAGTGGTAGACTTTCTGTCGTCTTGACTGCCATCCCAATCAGCATCTGTGAACACTTCAACTTCAAATGACTGACTGTTTTTGAACAGAATCCTACGAACTGGTGCCTTCTTGAGGTAACGTAACACCCTGAAGGCAGCCTGCTGATGACGTATGGAGGGTGAATGCATGTACCTGCTTAGGACTCCCACATCATATGTGATGTCAGGACGAGTATGAGACAAGTATATAAGACGCCCAACCAGACGTTGGTATTTTGAGGCATCCACTTTCTCCCCGCTAATATCTGCATCAATTTTGTGATTAGCCTCAATAGGGGTGTCCACCGGGGCACACCCAAGCATCCCAGTCTCTTCAAGAAGATCAAGAGTATACTTCCTTTGAGAAATGAAGATCCCACGTTGAGACCTCGCAACTTCAATTCCCAAGAAGTATTTCAGCTTTCCCAAGTCCTTGACTTCAAATTCTTTGCCTAGCTGTTTTTTCAAGTGATTGATCTCCTCCAAGTAGTCTCCGGTGATGATGATGTCATCCACATACACAATAAGAATAGAGACCTGAGCACCCTTCCTCTTGATAAAGAGCGTATGATCGGCTTGACTTTGAGTGTATCCAAGTTGAAGCATGGTCTTGTAAAAACGTCCGAACCACGCTCTTGGAGACTGCTTTAGGCCGTACAGGGATTTAAGAAGGTGGCAGACCCTTTGGACCCTTTGATCACAGAGCCCGGGGGGAGATCCATGTAAACTTCCTCTTCCAGATCACCATTCAAGAACGCATTCTTGATATCAAGTTGCAGTAGCTCCCATTTACGACTCGCAGCACAGGAGAGAAGCACACGAATTGAGTTCATCTTTGCAACAGGAGCAAATGTCTCCTGGTAGTCAATGCCCTGAGCTTGGGTATGCCCCTGAGCCACCAGACGAGCGTTGTACTGCTCCACCATTCCATCTTGATTTTGTTTAACAGTGAAGACCCAGTGGGATCCAACCGTTCGCTTCCCCGGGGGAAGACAAGCAAGCCGCCATGTCTTATTTTTATCCAAGGCACACAGTTCCTCCTCCATTGCCTTTCTCCACTCAGGTGTTTGAACAGCCTCCTGCCAAGTCTTAGGAATCACAATAGATGAGAGAGAAGAGATAAAGGCTTTATGGGCCTGAGAGAGGTGATCATAGCAAATGTAGTTGGCAATTGGGTGCTTGGTGTCACCCTTTTTACCTATAAGACGGGCAAGAGGAACATGGAGGTCTTCATCAGAATCTGGTGCGGAGACAGTCACTGGCACTGGCGGAACATTCTCAGTCTGCACTTGCTCAACAGTCGTAGGACGACGGGAGAATGTGTATAGTATAGGTGGAGCGGAGGTGAAAGGAATAGGAGGAGTGGAGGGAATATGAGAAGTGTCCGGAAGAGGATAATGGACAATAGGAAGGGGAGAGACAATAGGAAGAGGAGAGTCGTTGGTCTCGTCACCATTACCGGTCGTCGTCTCCCCCTGACGAGGACCAAAGTACGACTCTCCCTCATGAAAGGTAATATCCACAGTACAATAGTAGCGACGAGTCGGAGGGTGATAACATCGATACCCTTTGGTGGTAGGAGAGTAACCAACAAAAACACACCGTAGGGATCGTGCATCGAGTTTATCGCGCTGCGGGGTATGGACGTGGACAAAGCACACGGAGCCGAAGATTCGAGGGGCAAGATGAGAAGTGTGGACAATGTGTTTTTTGGCAAGACAGGAGAGTGGCGTATCAAACGAGAGAGCACGAGACAGAAGACGGTTAATAAGATGAGCAGCAGTGAGGACTGCGTCACCCCAGTAGGATTTAGGAAGGTGCATAGCAAGAAGCAAACACCGGGCCACCTCCAGCAGGTGCCTATTCTTCCGTTCAGCCACCCCATTTTGAGTGGAAGTGTGGACGCACGTGGTTTGATGTATAATGCCATGGTCGGCAAGGTAGGCCCCAAAAACACCCCGGTCGTCATATTCCCCACCATTATCACTACGAAACACACGTATTTTACCGCCAAATTGCTGGGTCACCATCTTATGAAAAATTTGAAAACAAGAAAGCACGTCACTTTTCTTTTTAAGCAAATAAAGCCACGTAGTGCGGGAGTGACAATCAATAAACGTAACGAACCATTTATAGCCAGATAAAGATAACACCGGGGACGGGCCCCAAACATCAGAGTGGATAACATCAAAAGGACATAAACTAGGGACAGATAAATGACTCGTACTCCGACGGACATGCTTAGACTGTTCACACGCATCACAAGAGAATGACTGAATTAACTGATGAAAAACAGGAAACAACTTAGTAAGATACAAAGGTGAAGGGTGGCCGAGGCGTTGATGCCAGCGTCGGATGTCATGAAGAGTCGGAGATCTGGTGGAAGAGAGAGCACTGGGTGAAGACTGGTTCAGCAAGTACAGTCCGCCAACATTCGTACCACTGCCAAGCGTCCGCCTCGTACCCAGATCCTGAAACACACAAACATCAGGAAAGAATGTCACTGAACAGTGTAAAGATTTAGTCAGATGACTAATAGAAAGTAAATTACGGGGAAAAAAGGGAATATGCAAAACGGAGGACAGTGATAGGTCAGGAGAACAAGGGACAATCCCTTTTCCAGCGATGGCGGAGAGAGAGCCATTAGCAGCAATAACCTTATCACGACCAGAAAGGGGGGTATAGGAGGTAAAACCTGAAGCAGAACCAGTCATGTGGTCAGTTGCACCTGAGTCGATAATCCACTCGGAAGGAGGGGAAGACACGACATTAGCACTGGACAGGCCTGAAGTGGCAACAACAAGCATGAGAAGCAGCAGGAGCAGAGTCTGCGTGGGAGCGCAACAGGCGTCGAAAGGCCTCCAATTCACAGGCAGACAGGCCTCCAGAGGTGTCCTCGAGAACCTCAGTAGAATGTGCAGAAGAGTGAGAGCGATCACCAGAGTGATGACCACCACTACCACGGTACCCACCTCTACCACGGGTACTAGAGCCCCGACCACCCGGAGCAAGGTGCGGGTGCAGGCGGAAACAAGAGTTCTTGGTATGGCCAGTCTTCCCACAATGACTACAGACAGGAGGGGGTCCGCACGACATCCCAGCCAGCGCAGAGTGATCAGTAGCAGGGCCTAGAGTGCGACGACGATTCTCATCACTGAGGAGCATGCTGAAGGCCTCCCGAAGAGAGGGAAGCGGCTCACGATGGAGGACATGTAGGCGAACAGCGTCAAACTCCATGTTGAGCCCCATAAGAAATACGTGAACCCGGAATCGATCGTTAGCTTTCTGAAGGGCCATCGCATCAACCGTACAAGCAGCAGCGAAAGTATTGAAGAAATCTAGCTCTTGATAAAGACGCTCAAACTCAGAATAGTAGGCGGCAATGGTCATAGTCCCCTGCTTTAGTTCCAGAACACGGCGGGTTAGCTCGTACACTTGCACCGAACTGCCCGCCTGAGAGTAAGTATCACGGGCCCGTGTCCAAATATCATAGGCGGAGTCCAACAGCATATAACTCCGATACACCTGAGGAGACATCGAATGAAGTAACCACGAGACGACCAACGAATTGTCCGCATCCCATTTGCGCCATGAGGGATCGGTGCGTGGTGGTTCAGCAGTGGTACCATCAATAAGTCCATATAACTGGTGGCTGCGAATAGCATGCTGGGCTGCCCTTGACCATTCCAGATAATTTGTGCCATCCAAGGCAACAGTAGTAATCTTCAACGAGCCAGACTGGCCATGACTCCGAGGAGGATCACCCGAGGAACCGGGCAAAGCACCGGATCGGGGAACGGAGGAACCGGGAAGAGTACCGGATTGAGAGGAAGGGGAGATCACGGATGAATCATCCATTGTAGAGAACGAAGATATCAAAAAAGGTTGAAAAACATCCTACAGGTGCCCCTCAGATCTGGAAGCCGAAGAGAACACCGGAGGATGTGAGGGTGGTGTCCCCGGCAGTCCCCATGGAGGACAAAACGGCCGGATGGAAACGGCAAGGTCGGGCGCCGGCTAGGCCAAAGAAGCCAGCAACCCGATCGGGAGCGAACGCAGAAAGTGGCGAACGATCTGCGAACGGCTAGGGCTGGCGCGGACGCTCGCGGCGGAGGAGGACGAGTCCGGGCGAGACGCGAGCGGCGGAGGAGTCGAGCGTGCAGGAGACGCGAGCGGGATCGCCGGAAGAAGGACGAGACGAGGTGGGCGGGATCGAGCGAGGCGGGATCTGGAGCGGCGAGACGCGAGCGGGGCACGGGACCGATCCTCGGGCTCTGATACCAAGTGGAAAGCGCTAGATTGTATTGAACTGAATGCCCTAAACCGGGCAAATAGGATACATATATAGGAGATATACACGTGACATATCACGTGTATTAGATAAATGCGGATAAAATAAAGCGAATATTCAACTTGTATATATATATATATGCATGTATATATATATGTATGTATATATATGTATGTATATATATATATGTATGTATATATATGTATGTATGTATATATATATGTATGTATATATATGTATGTTTACATATATATAACCGTTTTTTTTACTACTGTTCTTTCCTTTCTTTGTTAGCATGGCATTTTACCAGTTATTCACTTGGTACATAACTATCAACTATTAGGAATTTTATGAATTATTTAACTATTTGTTTAAATAATTTGTAAATAATGCTATTTCCGATTTGAGCCTTGTTACATGATTTTGTATTGACCGTTTTATCCTTACATATGCATTTTCTAGTTTTCTTTGATTTCCTTTACACTCGAGGAATTATTCATGCAGCATTGCACTCGTGCTGTCTATACCGCTCCTATAAAAACCATCAGCAACCAGAAATATAGAGATTTCTGCAGCAAATTTGATGTAGGCCTTCTAACAGGTGATGTCAGCTTGAAACCTGAGGCGTCTTGCCTCATCATGACTACTGAGATATTGAGGTCAATGCTCTATAGAGGCGCTGACATTATTCGTGATATTGAATGGGTAAATGAACTTTCCGGTCACTTTGCAGCATTTTTACTATTTGCAATACTTGAAGTCCATGGTTTTTGTGAAACTTATTATTTTATTGACTCTGTTCTGTCTCACTTCAAACAGGTTATATTTGATGAAGTTCATTATGTGAATGATGCTGAAAGGGGTGTAGTGTGGGAGGAGGTTATCATCATGCTACCAAGACATGTTAATATCGTTCTTCTTTCAGCCACAGTATGTTTCATTCTCTTTGACATTAGATTGCTTTAATACACGATTTGCATACTTTTTCATCTTTTCTTGCATTGGTTCCCTTATATATGAGATGCTTGAGACGCTTTAGGTCCCAAACACAACTGAATTTGCTGATTGGATTGGTCGCACAAAGAAAAAAAAAATCCGCGTTCTTGGGTAAGGACTAACCATTGGACAGATATACTTTTTGAAAGTTCTTATGGGTACCGTGATGTTCTTTAGTTTTCTTACTGTAATTTTTTTAGCAGCCTCTTTGAGTCAAGAAGCATAAGCAGAAGTTATTCTTTTGTTTGTTTTATAGTATGATGAATTTTGATACTTGTTTTTTCCTTGCCTTGTTATTCAGGACTTCAAAACGGCCCGTTCCCCTTGAGCACTGCTTGTACTATTCGGGAGAACTATATAAGGTAGGTGACAACGATGCTTTTCTTCCTCAAGGATTTAGAGCAGCTAAGGAAGTGT
The DNA here is from genome assembly GCA_033032865.1 of Dactylorhiza incarnata. Lineage (NCBI taxonomy): Eukaryota > Viridiplantae > Streptophyta > Magnoliopsida > Asparagales > Orchidaceae > Dactylorhiza > Dactylorhiza incarnata. The sequence goes on from JAWHQI010000148.1 coordinate 3,698,274, forward strand.
ATAGAAAAAAGAATTCTGGTATGTCATTAGCCAGTTGTGGGACACATTTGGGTGGTGCACATGTTGTAAACCAATCTCGGCAGCGTGAAAATTTGGTTCGAGAAAAAGCGCAGATGCATTCTGGATCTCAATCTGCAAGCAACTTTCCAGGGACTGGTGGAGCAAGCCAAAATATCCGGGGACAGAGAAAATCTGAATCTTCTTTGTGGCTGTCGCTGATACGCAAGCTGTTGAATAAGTCCCTTTTGCCCGTATGTACCTTGACTACACAGTAGAATTTTGGCATTAAATTCTTTTACGCAATGCTTGTCAAATGTTCTTAATTTTTTTTTTGAATATTCTGTTTGTTCATGACATTACATATCCTGCCATGAGATATCATAGCAAGCATGCGGATAAGTCATTATATTTGAAGAAGTTTGGTCAGCAGAAATGCCTATTGTTTTTCTTCTTGGATAGGCTCCATCGATCTGCCAAATTTACTATATGTAATTTGGCTTCCTTTTTAGTCTAATGCCATAATTTCCAGGTGATTATCTTCTGCTTCTCAAAGAACCGCTGTGACAAATCAGTTGATAACTTGACGAGTTTGGACCTCACTAACAGTTCTGAGAAAAGTGCAATACACATTTTCTGTGACAAGGCTTTTTCACGGTTAAAAGGTTCTGATAGAAACCTTCCTCAGGTATTACAATTCTGAGAAACCATTATATAAGCATCACACTTAAATTAGTTTGAATAGAAGAAGCGAGCTATAGGATCAGTTATTCATTTGAACAGGAAACCAAGTCTTTCATCAAAAGGTTTTCTTATTAGCTGTTATATTTTTTGAACTCCCATTGCAGATTGTCCGTGTTCAAAGTCTTCTAAGAAGGGGTATTGGGGTTCACCATGCTGGCCTTCTTCCAATTGTGAAGGAAGTAGTTGAGATGCTGTTCTGCCGTGGTGTCATCAAGGTTATATATACATTTGAGAGCTCCTCGTAATATATTTTTATTATACTTGCAGAATACAGATTTTAAAATTTCATAAATTTATCTGTAGTATATTTATAGCTTTCTTGTGTAGATTCTCTTAGTTTCCAAAGTTCAGTTGGGTACCTTCGTATTTCATCCTTGTAGATTTTTGGATTTCCTTTAATGTTAGCATAGTTTTATTGAGAGCTGGAATATACTTTTAACGGTTTCATCTTTCTTTTGTTGTATAGTTGCTGGCCTCCTTCAGGTTCCATTTGTTATCTACCTTTCTCTATTTCTGTGGGATGCATGTGAATGAAATTCCAGGTTACGGTTAGTTTCCATTGTGGTTCAACTTTAGATTCTGTAGGAAATAACAGCGTAAGTCTTTGGTTGATATATATATATATTTATATTCCTTAGAATAAAAGGCCCTAAGAGCAAAAGTGGTAACAACTAATTACATAACAAAATTAATAAATATTACAAATTACAGTCCCCCATATCGGAATATTTATAAGATCATCACAATAAAATTGTATTTTTGTAACTAATGGAAATAACTTCTATAGGAGAAATCAGATGTATATAAAATAATTAAATTGAATTGTTTATTTTGTTCAAAATAGTTTTATTAATTTATGTTTTATTTGGTCACTCGGTATTTGATCGTCAACTACAATCGACGATTTTTGAAAGCCTATCGACGACCTCTTGCTACTGCAATGCACCTTCTTGATGGAAGTCGAATACATCCGTCTATTACCTCCGTGGGCCTTCATATCGATGATAGTTTTATTGAGAGGTCTTATGGAGAAGTTTACTTTACCTATTTAATTGAAGGATATCCTAACACATACGAGGAAGCCATGACCTCATCCTATGCTCCCTTTTGAAAGGAAGTTATAGATATTGAAATTAATTATTAGTAAATAAAACTTGAGTTCTTGCCGAATTACCTTCCGGTTACAATGCCATTAGTTGCAGATGAATATTTAAGAAGAAGCTTAGGCTAGATAGTTCTATATAATAATATAAGGCTATCCTTATTGCTAAAGGCTTTTCGCAAAAGCAAGAGATATATTATTTAGACACATACGCCCCTTTAGCTAGAATTACATCCCTTCATGTATTGGTAGTTTTAGCTTGGATCCATAAGATCATTTGTCAAATGGATGTTAAATCACATTCTTACACCAAGACTTGGACGAAGAAATCACCTGAAGGTTTTGTTATTATATGTCAAGAACATAAGATTTTACAAACTTGTTAAGTCTTTATATGGACTAAAATATGCTTCGAAGCAATGAAATCAAAAGTTTGATTTCAGTGTATTATCCTTTGACTTTGTTGCTAATGAATATGATAAATGCTTATATGCAAAAAAAGATGGTAGCAACATTGTTTTGCTTTGCTTTTACATAGATGACATTTTAATTGTTTGTACCTCGTTAAAAATTATTTATGAAAAGGAAAAATTATTTATCAACGAAGTTTGATATGAAAGATTTACGAGTAGCTAACGTCATTCTAGGAATGAAGCTAGCTAAAGCTAGCACAAGTGTATTATTCTCTTTCTGATTCGATTGAGAAAATATTACACAAATTTAACTTATATGGTTTTACTCTCGCATCCGTTCCTTGTGATGCTACTATAAAACTGTGCAAAAATATATGGGAACTTATTAACATTAATATGCTTAAATGATAGGATCACGACTATGTATTGCTAATCGCACTAAGCCCGACATTTTATGTCACAGGCAGATCAAGTAGATATACTAGTAATCCAGTAGTGGACATTGGATAATGCTCATTAGGATATTTAAATATCTTAGAGGAACTATTGGTTATAACTTAGTATATAATGATATTCCCGAAGTGCTAGAAAGATATTGAGATGCCAGTTGGGTAACTGTTTTGTTAGATGTTAAGTATACATGTTATGTTTTTCTTATGGGAGGAGTGCTATTTCATGAGCTTCAACTAAACAAATCATTATATCTAGTGTATTATGGAGTGCGAACTCCTAACCTTAGATGCAATTTGTACCAAATCCAAATGGCTTATGAATTACTTTTTGAAATTCCTATTTATTCATAACAAATGCCTGCTATTTTTTTTTACATTGTGATAATAAATCTATGATAAAATTTACTACTTCTAATTAAAAGATGAATAAGTTTATGAGAATGAGGTACAAATCAGTGAAACAAAGAAGAAACTAATTTATATCACTCAACTAATCTAAAGTCAAAATTGAATATGACTGATAATCTTACCTAGAGATTGTCCTGAGAACAGACTCTATTGTCAACGGGTAGAATGAGGCTTAAGCCCACATAATCATTGTTTTTAATGTCCTCCGGCATGTCTCCCGACATGTCATTTTTTAGGGAAAAATAACATGTTTTCCTATAAAAAATAGATTATATCCTTTTGTAAAATATAGGCTGACATGTCTGATTTTTTCCGATATATCGGCCGACGCGACTTTTAAATATATCGTCCGCTATTTTATTTTATGTTATTTTAGCAGACTAGTAACATATGTTTAAATCGCCTATGAATATTATATTATGTATGCTTAAATCGATTAGACTTATCGTTTCAATTTTTTTTAACATTTTATTCTTACAACCAATTTTGTATAATTGTTTCACAATTTTTTAATTTCATATTACAAAAAATATGAAAATATTTAATACATTTATTACAAAAATATGAAAAATATTTAAATTTTCTTTATTTGCAATAAACTTATTGTTATAAAAAAAATTTATTGTGCTATTAAATATATTTTACAATGTATCATTTTATATTTGTTAATAATATTTTATCTTAGATACCAAAAAAGACTTGGAATGAAACTATAAGGAAAGATATTGTTACTGTTAGAATATATTATTGTATTTGGTATTGTAGTATTGTATCTCCTCTATATATAGAGGGCCTTTTATTGAAATGAAATTAGTTTTTCCATCTCAACATGGTATCAGAGGAAGGCCGATCCCGCGTGACCTAATCCCGTCTTCGTTCGCACGCCGTCGTCGCTCGCCGTCCGCGACTGCGACCGCAGCTGCCTTCTCGCGCCCGTCCTCCTTCGTCGACCAACCGTAGCCTCCTTCTCGCGCCCGACCATAGCCGCCTTCGCCGACCGCAGCCGTAGCCGTCCGCGACCGCGACCGTCCGCTTCTCTTCCGCTTCCGCCTGCTTTTCCGCCTTCTTCGCCGACCGTAGTCCGTAGCCTCCAATCCCTTGGGGCTTCTCCTGTTCCGGCGCCGGCGCATTATGCAGTAAGTCCTGCCATTTCCGGCCCTGTTCTCCCTTCATGATGGAGTCTTATGGGTGGATTCTTTCTCCCTTACCATCCACCTCTTGATGCCCTAACCCTTGGGTGTTCTCCGGATTTCTATTCCTGCGCCATGGGATCTAGTGGCGCGGACTCTCCCGCTCTCTCTACCGGAGTTACTCCGTCTCCAGTTTCCGGTGGTGCTCCTCCGCCGGTTTTCTACCGAGGAACCACGGATCACAATACCTCTCAAATCACCACCATTCGCCTTGATGAGTTTAATTACCTCTCATGGTCCCGGTTTATCACGCTTGCCCTCAAAAGTCGGCGTCTCTTTGGCTATGTCACAGGCCAAATGAAGGAACCGGATAGGAATTCTCCTGAATGGCTGCAATGGGAATCAGAGAATTCCTTAGTGATGTCCTGACTCACTAATTCGATGCAGGAGTCCATTGCACGCAACTATCTATTTCTGGACAATGCTACTGATATTTGGCGTCGTGCGGAGTCTACTTACTCTCGCCGTGGCAATGCTGCTCAAATCTTCCAGTCGCGCCGCAAAATCTGTTTACTCAGGCAGGGTGATCGTCCTCCTTCAACATACTACTTGGAGTTCACGCAGCTTTAACAAGAGTATGATCATTTTGATCCTCTTGTCTTTGCTATCCCTATTGATGCGACAATGGTTAGAGCCAGGGATGACCGCAATCGCATATTTGAATTTCTTCATGGATTGCACCGCGACTTTGATCAGATCAGTGTTCAGATTTTGGGACACCCGCAGATACCTTCTCTTCCTGAGGTCTACAGTTTAGTGCAGCAGGAATTTGATCGTCGTCAGACTCTCCTTCCTGACTCTGTGCCAGAGAGCTCTGCCCTTGCCGCTTCTACCCCCTCTCTTCTTGGTATGCGTCCATCACGGGACCCCAAGTCGAAGAGTTCTGATAAGGATCATCTCCTATGTGATTATTGTGGTAAGAATCGCCACACTCGGGATACCTGCTTCCGGCTTCATGGGTTCCCTACCCCAAGAGGGGGTGCTCCACCTCGTGGTGGTCGTGGTTCTGGACGCTTCTCAGGACGTCATGCTGCTCCACGTGCGGCCCATCTTACTGATGCTGATGCCGATATCGCTCAGGGCTACTCTGTTACTGATGCCTCTGCCACTCTTGGTGGCTTTACTGCTGACGAAATGTTGGCTCTCCGACGCATGATGCAGGGCCTTTCTACGGAGCCTTCTGCCTCTTCCTCCTACGCTCACACGGGACTGCCAGGTGCCCATTCTGCTGTTTCTCCTCCCTCCACTCAATGGGTCATTGACTCTGGGCCACGGATCATAAGACCGGGTCCTCTACAGGTTTTGTTTCCTATACTCCTCTCTCTGGACGTGACAAGGTGAGCATTGCCGATGGTTTCGTTTCCTCTATTGCCGGGAAGGGCACCATCCCCTGCTCCTCTCTTACCTTGTCCTCTGTTCTTCATGTTCCCACATTTACTCATAACCTTCTTTCAATCAGTCACTTATCTAACTCCATGCATTGCTCTGTGACCTTTCTTCCGTCTTCTTGTGTTTTTCAGGACCTGACGACAAGGAAGGTGATTGGCTCTGGTAGTATGGTGAATGGACTCTATGTGCTCGACTCTGGCGCACCTCCACCTACTCTCGCTCTCCATTCCAGCACTGTCCATCCTCTGTACCCCTGACACTGTCGCCTGGGACACCCCTCTATCCCTGTTATGAAGTTTTTGTTTCCTACTATGCCTACTGCTATTTTTGAGACTTTTGTGTGTGATGTCTGTAGTTTAAACAAACATATTCGTACTTCATTTAAGCATGTTTCGTTACCTAGTTCTATTCCTTTTGCTATTATTCATACGGATGTCTGGGGTCCCTGTCCGTTCCCTTCCATTTCTGGTTGTGTGTGGTTTGTTACGTTCATTGATTGCTTCTCTCGTACTACATGGTTGTATTTGATGCGTCACAAAAGTGATATTTTTCTGTTTTTTGCCGATTTCATAATATGATCTCCACCCAATTTCAATCCACAATTAAAATACTTCGTAGTGACAATGGCCGCGAATACATTGATTCGCAGTTTGAGCACTATCTTGCTGATCACAACATTCTCCACCAGACTTCCTGTGCCTATTCCCCAGCACAAAATGGTGTTGCTGAGCGGAAAAATCGCCATCCCCTGGAAGTTGCTCGGTGTCTATTGTCCACCATGCATCTCCCAAAATTCTATTGGGGCGATGCTGTTCTTACTGCTGCATACCTCATCAATCGTATGCCCACACATGTCCTTGGGAATTCTACCCCCCTTGATGCTCTTCATGTACCCCCTACCCGACTTCCCTCTAGGGTGTTTGGTTGTGTTTGCTTTGTTCATATACACCACCCTCGCCCATCCAAACTTGATCCTCGTGCTCTCAAGTGTGTCTTTATTGGTTACTCACCGACGCAAAATGGGTACAAGTGTTTTCATCCACCTACCTGGAAAGTGTTTGTCAGTATGGATGTCACATTCCGTGAATCCGAGTCCTATTACCTTCGGCTGATGCCAACTCCACCACCGTATCCCACCCTTCGGGTGTCCCCTCTGTTTCTTTACCTATACCTCCATCGTATCCCTCACTTCAGGGGGAGACTCTACCAGTGGAAGTGAGTCCTCCTATACTGGTGGAGGTGAGTTCCTCTCCTACGCCTCATCCACCCTACATACCTTCACCTCCGCCCTTGCAGGTATATACTCGGCGTGTAAAGAGGACAAGCACACAAGATCCAGCTATGCTACCAGAACAGTCAGTGGATCCTGACTCAGGGCCTTCTGATCCTCCAATTGCCATTCGAAAAAGTATCCGGTCTTGTACTCGCCATCCTCTATCAAATTATGTATCTTATGATTCTCTTTCTACCTCCTACAAGACCTTTGTCTCTTCCCTTGCTGCTTCTTCCATACCTGTATCGTGGAAGCAGGCTCTTGAGGTCCCTATGTGGCGTGAGGCGATGGTTGAGGAAATGAAAGCTCTGGAGAAGAACCATACTTGGGATTTAGTTCCTCTTCCCTACGGGAAAAAACTTTATGGGCCTGAGAGAGGTGATCATAACAAATGTAGTTGGCAATGGGGTGTTTGGTGCCACCCTTTTTACCTATAAGACGAGCCAGAGGAATATGGAGGTCGTCATCAGAATCTGGTGCGGAGACAGTCACCGACACTGGCGAAACATCCGCAGTCTGCACTTGCTCAACAGTCGTGGGACGACGGGAGTATGTGTATAAGATAGGAGGAGCGGAGGTGGAAGGAATGGGAGGAATGGGAGGAATGGGAGTAATGGAAGGAATGGGAGTAATGGCAATGGGAGGAAGAGGATTGACAATGGGAAGAGGATAATCGATGGTCTCGTCACCATCACTAGTCGTCTCCCCCTGACGAGGACCAAAGTACGGCTCCCCCTCACGAAAGGTAACATCCACAGTGCAATAGTAGCGACGAGACGGAGGGTGATAACACCGATACCCTTTTGTGGTAGGAGAGTAACCAACAAAAACACACCGAAGGGAACGCGCATCGAGTTTATCACGATGTGGGGTATGGACGTGGACAAAACACACGGAGCCGAAGATACGAGGGGCAAGATGAGAGGTGTGGACAATGTGTTTTTTTTCAAGGCACGACAGGGGCGTAGCAAAAGAGAGAGCACGGGATGGAAGACGGTTGATGAGATGGGCAGCAGTGAGAACAGCATCGCCCCAGTAGGATTTAGGAAGGTGCATAGCAAGGAGGAAGCACCGGGCCACCTCCAGCAAGTGCCTATTCTTCCGTTCAGTCACCCCATTTTGAGTGGAAGTGTGGACGCACGTAGTTTGATGTATGATGCCATGGTCGGCAAGATAGGCCTCAAAAACTTCCCGGTCGTCATATTCCCCACCAGTATCGCTACGAAGCACACATATTTTTCCTCCAAATTGTTGGGTCACCATCTTATGAAAAATTTGAAAACAAGAAAGCACGTCACTTTTCCTTTTTAGCAAATAGACCCACGTAGTGCGAGAATGACAATCAATAAAAGTAACAAACCACTTATAGCCAGGTAAAGATAACACAGGGGATGGACCCCAAACATCGGAGTGAATAACATCAAAAGGACATAAACTAGGAACAGATAAATGACTAGTACTCCGACGGACATGTTTAGATTGTTCACACGCATCACATGAAAAAGACTGAAGTAAAGGACGAAAAACAGGAAACAGTTTAGTAAGATATAAAGGAGAAGGGTGGCCAAGGCGCTGGTGCCATCGTCGAATGTCATGTAGAGTCGGAGATCTGATGGAAGAGAGAGCACTGGGAGAAGACTGGTTCAGCAAGTACAGTCCGCCAACATTCCTACCACTGCGAAGCGTCCGCCTCGTACCCAGATCCTAAAACACACAAACATCAGGGAAAAAGGTCACGGAACAATTTAAAGAGTTAGTCAAGTGACTAATAGAAAGTAAATTGCGGGGAAAAGAGGGAACATGCAAAACAAAGGACAGCGATAGGTCGGGAGAACAAGGGACAGTCCCTTTACCAGCGATGGCGGAAAGAGAGCCATTAGCAGCAATAACCTTATCACGACCTGAAAGAGGGGTATACGAGGTAAAACCTGAGGCCGAACCAGTCATGTGGTCGGTCGCACCCGAGTCGATAATCCACTCGGAAGAAGTGGAAGACACAGCATTAGCACTGGACAGACCTGAGGTGGCAACAGCAGCATGAGAGGCAGCATGAGTAGAGTCTGTGTGGGAGCGCAACAGGCGTCGGAAGGCCTCTAATTCGCCAGCAGATAGGCCTTCAGAGCTGTCCTCCATAACCTCAGTAGAGTGTGCAGAAGACTGAGGATGATCACCAGAGTGACGACCACCACCACCACCACCACCACGGTACCCACCTCTACCACGGGTACTAGAGCCCCGACCACCAGGAGCAAGGTGCGGATGCAGAAGAAAACAAGAGTTTTTGGTGTGGCCAGTCTTCCCACAATGACTACAAACAGGAGGTGGTCCACGAGACATCCCGGCCAGCGCAGAGTGATCAGTAGCGGGACCAAGAGTGCGGCGACGATTCTCATCACTGAGGAGCATGCTGAAGGCCTCCCGAAGAGAGGGAAGTGGCTCACGATGGAGGACATGTAAACGGACAGCGTCAAACTCCATGTTGAGCCCCATAAGAAACACGTGAACCCGGAATCGATCTTTATCTTTCTGAAGAGCCACAGCATCAGTCGTACAAGCAGCAGCGAAAGCATTAAAGAAATCCAGCTCCTGATAAAGGCTCTCAAACTCAGAATAGTAGGCAGCTATGGTCATAGTCCCCTGCTTCAGTTCCAGAACACGGCGAGTGAGCTCATACACTTGCATCGAACTGCCTGCCTGAGAGTAAGTATCTCGGGCTCGGGTCCAAATGTCGTAGGCGGAGTCCAACAACATATAACTGCGATACACCTGGGGAGACATCGAATGAAGTAGCCACGAGACAACCAACGAATTGTCCGCATCCCATTTGCTCCACGAGGGATCGGTGCGTGGTGGCTCAACAGTGGTACCATCAATGAGTCCATATAACTGGTGGCTGCGAATAGCATGTTGGGCCGCCCTGGACCATTCCAGATAATTTGTGCCATCCAAGGCAACAATAGTAATCTTCAACGAGCCAGACTGGCCATGACTCCGAGGATGATCACCAGAGGAACCGGGCAAAGCACCGGAACGGGGAACCGAAGAACCGGGAAGAGAACCGGATTGGGAAGACGGGGAGATAACAGATGGATCACCCATCGAAGAGGGCGGAGATATCAAAGGAAGCAAAAGAACATCCTACAGGTGCCCCTTAGATCTTGAAGCCGAAGAGAGCACCCGAGGAAGCGAGGGCGGTGCCTTCGGAAACTCCCATGGAGGACAAAACTGCTGTCAGGAAGGACCGGCGCCTGCGACTAGGGCAGAGGGGGGCTGGCGACAGAAGAGGATGCCCCCCCTTACGCCAGCGTCACGATCAGCGAGACTGACACGCGAGAACGAGGCTGCTGGCGCGACGGAGCGAGAGCGGGAGCGGGAGCGGAGTCGCGGGTGAGCGGACGCGACGGAGAGGATGCGGAGTCGACGAGACGAGAGGAGTCGCTGGAGCGCTGATGGAGCAGGGGCGGCGAAGCGGGATCGAGCGAGCAGCGAAGCGGGAGCCGCGAGACGGGATCGACGAACCGCCTAGGCTCTGATACCAAGTAGAAACGGGTATTCTATCATGATAACCCTAAACCGGGCAAGCACATACATATATATAGGCGACATACACGTGACATATCACATGCATAACATAAATGCGAAAAGAAACATAAATGCGAATATTCAACTCTTAACACTGTAGCCGACGCATTATTAAGAATTTTTGACACTAACCAACAGGATCCTGAACACATCACACCCCTCTCACGCAAGACCCTGGAAACCGACATAAGTATTAACTACATATCGACACCAATGCTGAAAATCTTACAAATCTTGAAAGAGGATTATAGGAGGGATAAATTTGCGTCAAACTTTTTAGAAGAAATGGATCACACCACGGTTCAACGACCACATTGGACATACACAAAGGAAGGTATCTTAAAATATAAAGACAATCTTTTTACCCGCAAATTCATCATTGATAAAAATAGTGCTCCATGAACTCCATGATAGCAAAATTGGAGGCCATTCTGGATTCAAGGCGACATCGCACCGTGTTTGACAAATCTTTTATTGGCCATGGATGAGTGAGCAAATTAAAAATTATATCGACTCATGCGATATTTGTCAAAAGGCTAAAGCTACAAATCACAAACCATATGACCTACTCCAACCCATTCCTATTCCCACCGCACTATGGACCGATTTGTCCATGGACTTCATCACCCAACTTCCATCTTCAAACAAATACACAACCATCTTAGTCGTTATTGATAGACTATCCAAAGCAGCCCGATTCACTCCACTCAGATCAAACTATACCGCCATAGACGTAGCCCAAGTCTTCTGGGATAGAGTAGGGTCAATACATGGAATTCCAACCACCATCATAACAGATAGAGAGACCCTTTATTTGTAAGCAAATTTTGGCGTGAATTATTTCGTCAACAAGGGACCAAACTACACTATACCACCGCATACCACCCACAATCGGACGGCTAAACCGAGAGACTCAACCGTTGCTTAGAACAATACCTAAGGATATATTGCCATAATGAACCCAAAAAATGGCCACAAATGTTAGGGTGTGCTGAATTTCACTACAACACAACCTATCACTCAGCCACCGGATTTACACCGTTCGAAGTCATGCTTGGTAGAAAGCCGCCTACATTATTGAGATATTTGGAAGGTGCATCTACCAATGAGGCGGCCGATTATATATTACACCAACGAGGTCAAACCATGTCACAGTTACACTTAGCAAAGGCTCAAATCAAGATGAAAAAAAAATGCCGACTTGAAACGACAAGACCATAGTTTCAATGTGGGAGATATGGTCCTCCTAAAATTACATCTGTACAGACAATCATCCCTATTGCTTACAAGCTCAAGAATGCTAGGACTAATATATTACGGACCCTTTCTCATAACCACAAAAAATGGACCGGTGCATACGAGTTAAGGTCTAGTAATGCGGTTAGGGTAGAGAGACAATGACAAGAGTTTCAAGTATGGGTTAAACCATAGGTGAAAGATAGCCTACACAAGCTAGGCCTAACACAAGGCCCCATATAGATTCAGCTTAGGGGTTCAAGCGGGGCTCCCCTCAACCCTTGGTTCGCCTATAACGGCTCATCGACCCCTACACCTATGGCAAAAGTGTCCTATCGGACTATCTTCGATTCTCAGCCCATGAGCCTAGCGACGCTCGAGCAGCTGAGGGTAGGCCCAAGGGATCGCCTATATCTATAAGCTCACCGACTCATCGCCTTTTTTCTTTGTTCTATAGGCTCTGAACCTACTCGCCTCTTTCTCTTCCATAAGAATAACTGAATTTCTACGCTGGCATTACCTCCTACGAGTCGTCCGGCGGAAAACATTTTTCGGAAGCTTGTCTCTCTTATCTGTTGTTTGCCCGGTTGAGCTCTTCGGAACTTGATGAGCTTGTCTCTCTTATCTGTAGGGTGTATGTGCGACTCGTTCAGTTCAGATCATGAGTTTGAAGAAATGAAAAAAAAAACAATTACCATCGGAATTTCGCATACATCCTGTTTTTCTTGTTTCCTTATTAAAACCATATAAAAACGGAGACGAATATATGCATTAATAACTTACCTACGCTTAACGACGGTCAACAACCAATTCACGAACCACTTGCATTTATCGCCGAAAGAACAATATGGGAAAAGGGGGTACCCCGACATCAAGTACTCACACAATGGAAAGGGCTTCACCCGAATGAAAGCACTTGGGAAACTATTCAACCGAATGTGGATGTTAGCATACAAACAAGAGATCATAGCCCAACACAAAAATATTATAATATAGCCACAAACAAAGAGCATAAATTATCAACCCAACACCACTCACAACCCACAAAATTAATATCTACTCTGTGCAAGGATAGCGGGACCAACATCGAGACAAAGAACGAGACCAGCAGCAGGACAAACAAAGCTTCACCAGCCTTTGCGAGACCGTCCATGGAGGGTACACAGTGGCAACTAGCAGCAAACCTGAAAAAAAAGGAGTTAGCTGAAACCATCAACACCAACGTGGCAAAGCAAAGTCCGAAGAAGCGGCGCACTATGTTGGCTAGAGGAAGGCGCTGTCATTCGGGAAAGCTGGCTATAAGAATCCCGGTTTCGAAGACAATCATGGCCGCAAAAGACAACTTCGAGGATGAAGTTGAAAGCGAAGAAGGGAAGAATTGTTATGACTATTAAATAATATTTTGTATTGTACCGTTGGACTTTTGGGTTGCCGTTATATGGCTAACGATGTTATTCTGGGCCTATATAAACAACCCATCAACTGTGGGGGGAGGGATCGAAGACTCTTGTATGCTTTTTGTTATTTTAATTCCACGTAGAAGTGCTGTCTTGTCACTGTACCTGTCTTCTTCCTTTTCTCTTAAACGCCCTACTCGTAGCAGAGTGTATCAGATATGATGTACTTAGGCATTAGTGAGACTATGATTAAAGATAGGGCGCAATGGCGACAACGGATCCATATAGCCGACACCATTATAGTGGGATAAAGGCTTGACTGTTGTTGTTGTACTATTCGATTTTATTTCGTAATATAAATGACTCATTTTTTTATCTATTTGTTGTATTATTTTTTTATTTTTATAAGATATAATTATTATTAGTATACAAAAAAATAAAATTTTTATTTATAAGACATGGAAATCTGATATTTTAAAATATCTCCGACTTCCGACATCCGACATCCGACATTTAAAAACTCAATCTAACATGTCGCCGACATCCGATATTTAAAACATTGCTATCATTGGTGGAAACCCAACCTATGTTAATGGTGATCCAATGAATTGAGTTCAATGTAGTGAAAACGAAGCCACTGATGTAGTTGGGAGCACTAATTTAAAAAGTTAGGAGAATCTTCTCCCCATTCCTATATAGTACTCTACACACCATATATGTTGATCTTATGGTTCTTAATGATTGCCAAACAGTGGTGGAACTAGAATTTGGAGACAGCCTGTCAAACATAAAAAATAAATTTAAATAATACAATTTAAAAGTGAAAAAGAAAATTATAGGCATTAGAAGTAAAAAAAGGGAAACCTAACAGATACTTTTAGCTTGTTCTTAAACTAAATTGCACATAACTTAATACATCAATGCATTATGTATTTAGATAAGCGATTTCATCAAACATTTGAGAGGCATTTCCTACAAGTATTTTCACTTTTGATTCGCCAATTCATCTTTATCTACGCCTACTTCCTAATCCAACTACAGTTTATTTGAGTTTTTAACCACCAAAATTTTGAACTTTTAAAATTCATTTTTTGCTATTTTTGGTTATGGATGTCTCTAAGCTGGATTTGTTGGGACATCCAGAAAACCAGGATTATGCCTAAAATATCACTAGATCATCTTAGATCATAAAAGAGATTCAATACTTCTCATAAATTACTCCAAAGATGAACTATAAATACTTGGTTTGTAAATGTTGTTACCTCTTAATTAAAAAAACACTCAGGTCAATAGCATATTTTTTACATTCTCTTTAGCTCCATAGAAAAAAAAACAAAGCAAAACATTAATGCAATTGTGTTCTAATCTCTGTGAATTGAAGAGAGATTTTAAAAGCTTATGTGTTTTGAACTCTGATGAAAAAAATGCCAGATCTTCTCAAAGAATTAATTTTGAATGATAACATATAAAAGGTCTGATCCACTTCACAGATAACAATCCCTAATCCCAATATGCAAATACTAGGGATGTTCTATTTCGATCAAAATCAATTAAAAAAATTCCAACATCTGGTTAACGGCTATGGTCATCTTTTAAATCCAGATCTCTGCTGATGTCCTATGTGGAAAGAACAAACGAACTATGAAGGTATTTTGAGTAGGAAGCCGTGCACTATGGCTGAAACGTCCCCCGACAGGACTTGCAAGACCTACCAGATGACGCGACTCGTGTGGGTTGGGAGGCGCCAACACAGTCCAAACTCTGATGCCTATAAGGCGACCAACGAGACGCCAAAGTGCGAGGTAACCGGGCATCTTCCACTCCATTCGGTTTCGTATGGGGTCTGGAGGCGAGAGCAGAATGGGAGAAAAAAAATTAAAAGGACTGTTTTACAAACCCTAACCTGCTCCAGCCGATACTTTGTAGAAAGCCACTTGGGCACTTGCCCGGGCGTGTCTTTCCATAGGTCTGCCTATGTTGCCAAATAAATATTTCTTTGCGAAATATTAATTATGAAATATCTTTTGAAGCGCCACCTATGCGGGGGTAGTCGTGCGGTCACGATTTTGAGATTCGGCTGAATAAAAAAACTTTCCATGAAAATTAAGTATTGCACATAACTATTAGAACATTCTTCGCCATAACTCAACGAACAACCATTCTTATATGTGCTTAATTAATCTATTGATCAAAAGAATGCAATTCAAAGCCTTCGACATTATATTCTTCGATAGAGAAAATAAGTAATGTGTAGGTTTAATGTAACCATTCCACCTACACCCATTGCACTAGATACAACTTGATGAAAAAAATATCTATTTGATTTGTTTTAATTAATATTATCATATATTTTATAAAGTTCATTTTGATTTTTCATTTTTGTGGAAAATTGTTAGAAAATTTATTTAATTGAGACTATTCTTTGAAGCCTTCACGATGTTTGGTACTTGGGCTCTACATCAATTGATGATAAAAACTCAAAATCATTTGGAGAGAAATTCATTCATGAAATGATGAATTATTTTAGTCCTACCTTGCCAAATGCTTCACTTTTATGGTTAACCATTGTGTCACATCCATATTATGCTGAAAGAAACCCAAGGAGAAAAATATGAACCACACACACGCGCGTACTTGCACGTATGATGCGCAAATCCAGCACGCCGCTATAGGCGGGAGCGAGACTGCGGCACGAAACGACAGTGCACCGATCGTTCAAGTAATATAAAATGAGCGAATTTCCCCAAGTATCGATCCCGAAGGAACACAGTAAGGTGGAGTTTACTTTTGAGGAAGGACTTGAGATTGAAGTCCTAAAGGTCGGATGGATTGCGGGAAGCTTGGATTGGATTGTGGAAAACAAATAAAATAAACTAAATTAACACTACTATGCAGACCGCTATGCACTGCTTCGCCGGGCGGATGGAAACTATGCAGGCCGCTATGCACTGCTTCGCAAGGCGGATGGACGAGTAGGCAAGCGGATGAGGTGAGAGTAACTGCGGAAAGAAGTGAGGGCCGTTAGCACCTATTGGCTTGGTGGATGGATTATACAGGCCGTTAGCACCGCTTCGCTACGCGGATGGAAGAGTAGGCTTGCGGATGGAATGGGTCGAACCGGCGGAATGAGGGTCACAAGCACCTCGTCAACAAGCATGCCACTAGCAATTGCTAGCGCGGCAACACCGAACACTCACACCACAATCACCACAAAAGCACAGCTCAAGCACTCATAAAGCATGAAAACATTTCATAATATATAACAAGAAGTTCAACAAATATAGAGTGCAACATCATCAACATAAAGAAGATTACACTAACAACAATAGTCCAAGAGGAGAAAAATGCAAGAGATACAACCGAATCCGGAGGCTTGTTGTAGATTCACGGTAGGAATTGTCGGGGTGTCAATCCGCGTCCTAGCTCGGTCCCAACTATCGTCCGGGGTAGAGGAGGGCTGTCACTTCCTCCCAATGGACCCGTCTTCTCCGGTAAACTACAATCCGGCCACGTCCGATGCGAAGAACTCCTTGATTGGCGATGAAGATGAGTGTAGAATCCTCTCCTTGAAGCGCTTGGATGATGCGAGGTGGCCTCGGGCAAAAAGGGGAGGAATAGTGGAAGAAAACGGAGCAGTCGCCCCTTCCGGCGGAAGAAATCGCGTATCAGTTCGGTCCCGCCTTTTTAGGTTGAAATCTGCGACTTTTATAGCAAACAATCAGAAATTTGGTCACGCACAGTCGAACGCACGACCATGCGTGAACCGCGCGATATTAAACCTAAAGCAGACTGGGCAGAATAGTAAGATGCACCCGTGCGTTTTACTCACGCATGATCGAAGCCGACCGTGCGTAAAAACGCAAGAGAAAATTCCGAATGTACGAAAACAGGGTAACAGGGGGGCTCGTGCGTTTTACTAACGCACGGTCGAAACCGATCGTGCGTAAATCGCACGGGCAAATCCAGATCACCATTTTGCCAGCAGATAAGCACACACGGTCGGAGCGATCGTGCGTCAAGAAAACGGATGACCGTGCGATTCATGCAGAAATGTAGTTTGGGCAGAATGGAGATCTGCCCACCTTCACAGCAGAATAAACAGCTGGGAATACACCTCCAACAACATCCAAATACAAAAAAAAGGGTTGGGGACCACCATGTGCTTACCCCCAACAAACATAGCGCGCAATTGCAAACCAAAACGGGCCTAGAAGTGCACTTAGCATGGAATGAAGTATAGAGAACAAATATGAGTGATTATGGATCTAATATGTAGTGCATTGACTATAATACCGGCTTGGATGAGTCCAAAAATGTGTATAGAAATGGGACTCATCAACGCACTGGATCAGATCTGAATTTGGGATTTGATATTTGAGACATAATTGAATTAAACTATTTATTTTGTTCAAAATAGTTTTATTAATTTAAATTTATTTGATCACTTGATTTTCAATCGTCGACTGTAATCGACAATCGTTGAAAGCCTATTGGAAACCGCTTACTACCACAATGCGTGTTCCTATCAACGGTAGTCAAATATGCTCATCTATTACCTCCGTGCAACTTCCTATCGAGGATTGTCGAAAGCCCGTCATAAATCTTAAATTGCGTTTTCTGTGCAAAATTTTTGATGTTCGACATCAATTTTATATCTGTTAAATTTTACTTTTTATTCAACAACACTCAAGCCTTTATCCCACTGTAGTGGGGTCGGCTATATGGATCCTTTGTCGCCATTGTGCCCTATCTTTAGTCACAATCTCACTAATGCTTAAGTACATCATGTCTTTCCTTATAGTTTCATTCCAAGTCTTTATTGGTTTACCCTCCCCCGTTTAACATGCCTTGTGACTAAACTCTTACACCCTAACAGGTTCTTCTAATGGTCTCCTATGTACATGTCCAAGCATGTTAGTCGAGCTTCTCGCATCTTCTCAGCAATTTGCGCCACTCTAGTCTTATCCCTGATACATTCATTCCTAATTTTATCCAGTCTCGTGTGTCCACACATCTGCCTAAGCATTCTCATCTCCGTAACTCCCATTTTTGCTCATGCACACAATTCACTGCCTAACACTTAAAACCATAGAGCATCGCTGTAATTGCAGTACGGTAAAACTTGCCTTTAAGTTTTAATGGTACTTTACGATCACATAAGATCCCTGACGCTCCTCTCCAATTCAACCAACCTGCTTGGATTCTATGCATCACATCTTTATCAACACCGCCATCTTTTGGAACTATGATCCAAGATATTTAAAGCACTCACTGCGAGAAATATCTTGATCACCTAACTTAATAACGAAGTCATTCGCCCTTCTTGCATTGCTAAATTTAAGCTCCATATACTCCGTCTATACCCTGCTCAACCTAAAACCCTTCTTTTCTAAAGTGTCTCGCCAAGATTCAAGTTTCACGTTTACACCCTCACGCGTCTCATCGATCAAAACAATATCATCTGCAAACAATAAACACCAAGGTATTGCTTGTTGAATATGTCCGGTGAGGTCATCTAAGATAAGGCTTAAGAGATAAGGGCTTATAACTGAACCTTGATGTAAGCCAACCGTGATAGAGAATTCCTGTGTTAATCCTCCAGATGTCACCACTCTCGTCACTGAATTTGTATACATATCTTTGATTATGCCAATGTATGAGATATTTACACTTTTCTTTTCTAAGACTCTCCATAAGATCTCTCTTGGAATCTTATCATAATCCTTCTCAAGATCGATAAACAGCATGTGCAAATCTTGTTTTCTTTTTCGATAGTTGTCAATGAGTCTCCTCAAGAGATGTCTAGCTTCCATGGTCGACCGCCCTGACATGAATCCAAATTGATTCTCCGAGATGCTAGTCTCTCGTCTTACTCTTCTTTCTATAACTTGTTCCCATACTTTCATGGTATGACTCATTAATTTAATTTCTCTGTAATTAACATAATTCTTTATATCTACTTTCTTCTTATACAAAGGTACAAAAATACTTTCTCTCCATTTGCCCGACATCCTCTTTGACTTCAGTATCTTATTAAAGAAACATGTAAGCCACAAAATTCCTTCTTTCCCTAGACATTTTCATACTTCGATGGGTATATCGTTTAACCCAACCGCCTTTCCATTTTTCATTTTCTTTAGAGCATCATTTACCTCCGATACTTGAATTTTACGATAAAACATTATGTTTCTATTATCCTCCGATTTACTTATCTCTTTCAAGTCCAGTTCATTTTGTTTCATTTTAGAGTTGATAAAAATATCTTTTCCATCGCTCTTTTAATAGTCACATCTTCCGTCAAAACTGTATCTCCTTCATCCTTTATACATTTAACTTGACTTAAATTTTTTGTTTTTTTTTCTCTAACTCGAGCAATTTTATATATGCCACGCTCCATTTTTGGTATCTAAGCGCTTATAAAATTCTTCATAAGCTTGACTTCTTACTTTACTTACTGCATGTTTAGCTTCTTTTTTGGCGACTTTATACCTTGCCAAATTTTCATCATTTCTACAAGCGTATAGTGTTTTATAGCTGACCATTTTTGCCCTCACTTTATCTTGCACTTCCTCTTTCCACCACTAAAAGTCTTTATTTGGGGGCATAAGACTTTTTGATTCTCCAAGTACGTTCTTTCCACTTATCCTTAAATGTGAAGACATAACTTTCTATGAGACCTTAGGATCAACATAAAGGTCATCAACTAGATGCTCCATAACTGCTGTCTTGAAAGCAACCTGTTTTTCCATCTTCAAGTTCCACCACCGAATTTTTGGTCACACTTTTGTCTGTCTTAAATTTATTATATTTAATTTGCACATCAAAAACCACTAACCTATGTTGTGTTGTCAAACTTTCTCCTGGTATGACTTTGCAATTCTTACAAATCTTTGGGCTTGCGGCAAAGATAACTCCTTGGGCTTGTTGATCGACATGGAGGAATGAGAGGAGAACCCATGGGAATGAAGTCGTCCAGGCTAGAGAGGGTTGCCGATGTCCACTTAGGGCCGATTTCACAAAGAGGCTATATGTAATCATCAAATTAGTGGGCAGTTACAACAATTGAAGGAAGTTTTAGTGGTTTCTCGAGGTAGTTATTTGCGGTTACAGGTAGTTACTTGCATGGAGGATGACTGTGTGGCTGGCTGACTCTAGGAGAGGGGATTTCCGGCGGCTAATGAAGGGGAATGGATGGCGGTTGTAAAGGAAGGAGTGGTTCTACGAGTTCAGTTATTAAATGCGCAAGGCGCAAATGGGTCTTGGAGCCTAGGCGCAAAGCTCAAGGCGCAGGCGCGCGGCTGACGAAGGCAAGGCGCAATCACATCTAATTTAAATAATTATCGTTAAACATCAATTCATCTTCTTGATCAGATTTTTCGTCTATTCTACTCATTAATCATTCATTACTATCATTTATATCTCTTAAAAAATAAAATCAATGTGGTCACTAGGACCATATAAGGCTCGACGCTCGATTTTGTTTCACAAACACTACATCATGCAAAATTATTGAATTCTTACGTTATTTCTTTCCTTATTTCGAAAAAGAAAAATTTATAGCAGAAATTACACCCAAGTGCGTCTTTTATGCTCCAAAGGCGAAAAAGGCGCACAAAGGCGCAATCATCTGATCCTGGTGAGCCTGGAGCCTTAGGCGCGCCTTTAACAACTTAGGACGATCACAATTGAAACAAAGCCCATATGCCGGTCGTTCCGTTATCGCCGCTCGTGACAAGCGTTTGATGGCTGGGTAGACGTTGTATTCCTTGCTCCTGTGTGTGGTGGAAAGGGTATTGGGATGAGAAGAAGAGGTTCCCTCCCGCCGACTGCCCCCGTTCTCGCCGTGGTGGATGCCATATGGGTTGTCCATGAGGAGACATTTCTCATAGATGCGGGCTAGGCTCATGGCTGTGTTGAGTTCCCGCGGGGCTTAGAATTCGACGTCGAGGCGCAGTCAATCTTGTGGGCTAGAAGTGAAGATCAACACTGGATGTACCGTCAGTATAGATGGAACACAAGTTAGTAATATTTGAAAACTCTCTAAGTGATCATCGATGAGCCCTGATTGCTTGAGAGACGAGATCGCCCAACGGATTGCTACGAAGAGATGGACCAGAGTGCAGATTGCAGGAATGTTTGAAGGCTGCCCAAGTTAAATTGGGTGTCTCCCGCGCAAGCTGGATGTACCACAACTACACTGAGCCCATGATGTGGAAGAAAGCCAACCCTATCCAATCCTCCAATGATGTGAGCTGGTTTGTGAAGAAGTGCTCACAATGTGTGATCCATGTTAGGGGGATGCTCTTGTCGTCAAACTTGGGTAAATCCAGTTTCACGTAACGCGGAACACTGCATCCCGTGGCCCTATTTCCATGAGGATTTGTGTGCATTGCGTATTATAGCCCGACCTGATTGGAACTCGTAGCGGGTTTGTGTATCGACTTCGCTGGCAATGCATGCCATCGAGGCAGGCAGTAAGGGCAACGAATGCGTTTTGTTGTTGAGCTTAGGACAAACATCATCTTTTGCTTTGCCTACATAATCTTAGCGAGGGTGAGACCGCCTTCATCCATGGTCGCTGGACGCGCTTGGGTGCTGTCTGTAGGTGGCAGAAGTGGAGGTAGGGGGTTGGGAAGCCCGTGTCAATGTGCTGGGCACTCAGGCGGCAACAACAAAAGCGGGGTAGTAGTGTATGATTGTTGGGAACCCCTTTGAAGGAAGGTGTGGCTAGGTCGACCGGTTGTGAGAGGAGTTATGGCGAGACTGTAATTGCTGGAGTCGATGTAGACATGAATCATGCGTAGAGGAGCATTTGCTGAGGATCAGGCGTCTTCGATTACACGGTTGTTGCCATTCTGGGAGCAAGCAGGACCGTCAACATGAGCGCTTGGGCCGTCTCCAGTGCCGCGTGGATCGACGGCTTAGGCATAGAAGCAATTGGGCGCGGTTGCTTGAGCTCTCAGACGCAACATCAATCGAGTTTGAGGAGTCCAGTGGATATTTGTGCTGGAGCGAAGATAGGTGATCCCATCGGGCTTGCGAGCCGAGTATATGAGTGGAGGCACGCGTGGAAGGAGAAAGCTCTGATACCAAGATGTTAAGACCTTTCGATTGCGAGAAAGTGTGCGGTCTTGAGATGGAGAAGTCTCGCAGAGGATTATTTCGACTCTTCCTTGACTTTGCCTTCCCAATGACGGGGGATACAATGAGACCCATAATAGATACAAACAAAGAAAAGAAAGGATGACAAACAATCATGTGGTCAGTAACAACAGAGCCAACAACCCATGAATGATCCAAGACAGTACTAACTACATTAATTGATTTTGAATTATGTTCTTACCAGTCATGGCCAGAGTGCAAGTACCGGAATGCTTACTGAGAGAACTAATAAGTGTCTGTTGACTCTCTTACTCCTTATTGAGTACTGGAATGTCATTTGTCACTGATTATCTGACTCCATTGGGTACTTTATCCAAATGTGCAGCACTAGATGTTGCCAACTTGACCTGGCTGCACTGAATCCCTTGAATCTACCTATATGACTAAGTGGTTGTTCCTTCCTATGAAGTTAAAGTAAGTATCGTTGGCGTGACCTGACTTCTTGCAATAAGTACACCAACGATTGTCCCGAGTTGTGCTTGTAAGTAGTAGGTGTGAATAGTCTCTAGATTTGATGATTTTGTTTGTCATTAAGACAGATCTACTTGTGAGTTTTTCATCCAGCATAACAGCCCTTCGACTTCCTTCTCCTCTAATTGTGTAAAAGATTTTTGAGAGAGTTGGATGCTTCTCCTCACCCAAGCTCTGAACCCGAATAAGATCATATTTAGAGTTAAGCTAAAAGGGAACCGAAATACGCGATCCCGTTCAAAAAAATTGGTAGAAGCATCCTTATTACATTCAATCTTCAAATTTTGATATTGGTCTAGCTCAATCCATAACCCATTAAGAATCCCATAGTAGTCTGTGCCTGAGGAACCTCCTTGATTGGTTGAAAATATTTGTCGTCAACTCATAACATGTGACATTATCTTGCTTCATATAATAAAGATTCAGAAATATGCCTTTACTTGTTGCATATGGACTTATTTGGTCTTATGCCAATTCATAGTTTAGGAAGGAAGTTGTATACTCTTGTGATTGTGGATGACTTCTCTAGGTATGCTTGAGTGTTCTTTCTTAAGAGAAAGTCTGATACCTTGGATATCTTTGCATCATTTATCATGGAAATTCAGAATGAAAAGAGCTGTTCTGTGGTCAAAATCAGATGTGACCATGAGGCAGAATTTCAGTCTGAACTCATGATTGATTTCTGCAAAGAACAAGATATCATTCAAGAATTTTCTTCACCAAGAACACCACAGCAGAATAGAGTTGCTGAGAGGAAAAATAAGACTCTCATAAAGGCTGGGAGGACAATGCTGAGTTACTTTTCACTAATAGAATATTTTTGGGCTAAAGCTGTCAACACTGCTTGTCATGTGCAAAATAGAGCCTCTATTGAAAGGTCCTTATGAACTAATGAAGGGCAGAAAACCAAATCTGGCCTACTTTAGAATCTTTGGATGTAAGTGTTATGTCCTAAATAATGGTAAGTCTTATCTAACTAAATTGCTGAAAAATATTTTGAGAAAATTCTTGTTGGATATAGTAGTCACAACAAGGCTCATAGAATATTCAACAAGAAAACTCATGTGGTAGAAGAATCAATACATGTTATATTTGATGAGACAAACTTGATTCATCAAGGCTTGTCTAGCTCTTCTAATATTGCAGGTACAGATTAGAAGATGATAGCTAAGCCTAGAAAAATCAACATCTCCTGACCTGAACATTGAAGATGGAGAACCAGTCTAAGGAGAAGCACAAGAGACAATATTTGGACAATTACCAGTTGGTACAACAAATGCTGAAGCTCAAGGAGCACTGCCACCAGCTTGGAGGCACCACAAAGACCATCCATGCAGTCAAGTGATTGGAGAAATGAGTCAAGGAGTTAAAACAAGAAGAAATGCTCAAAATGAAGCACTCAATCTGAGCTTCTTTTCTCAGATTGAGTCCAAGAGGTTTGAGGAAGCCAACTCAGATCCTTCTTGGATCATGACTATGCAAGAAATTCTTAGTCAGTTCAAGTGATGCAAAGTGTGGAGCTAGTTCCTAGACCTTAACACCATAATGTAATTGGAAAGGGATATAGACAAAGAAGAAGGGATTGATTTTGACCAGACCTATGCACCTGTCGCAAGACTTGAGGCAATAAGGCTTTTCCTAGCCTTTGCAGCTCACGAAGGATTCAAGGTGTACGAAATGGATGTGAAATCTGCATTCCTCAAAGATGATCTCATGGAAGAAGTATATTTAGAGCAGCCACCAGGTTTTGTTATTCTTAATTTTTCTGATCATGTTTATTACTTAAAGAAAACTCTATATGGTTTGAAACAAGCTCCTGGAGCATGATATGTAACCCTATCTAGCTTCCTCATTGAGAACAAGTTTTCAAGGGGGAAGATAGATACGACATTATTTCTAAGGGAAATAAAATGCAAGAGTTTGCTAGTCCAAATTTATGTTGATGACATAATTTTTGTGTCTACTGATGACAACCTTTGCAAGAAGTTTGCTAACTTAATGCAAGAGAAGTTTGACATGAGCAGCATAAGGGAGCTGAAATACTTTCTAGGGCTCAAAGTGAAGCAATTTGATGATGATATATTCATCTCTCAGACCAAGTTCACTAAGGAGCTTATAAAAAAGTTTGGAATGGAGAGTGCCACCTCTATGAGGATTTCAATGAGCTCAAATGTGTCTTTAGACAAGGATGAGAAAGGGAAACCTTTTGATGAGACCTTGTATAGATGCATCATTGAATCTTTGCTCTATCTAACTGCTAGTAGACCAAATATCGTGTTCGATACATGTGTTTGTGCTAGGTATCAAGCTTCTCCTAAGGAATCTCACTATACCTCTGCTAAGAGAATCTTGAGATACCTTAATGGAACTTCTAATCATGACCTTTGATACCCTAGAAGTAATGATTTTGAACTAATTGGGTATTCATATGCTGATTTTGTAGGTTGCAAAGAAGACATGAAAAGTACATCAGGAACCTGTCAATTTCTAGGGAAGAGGCTGATCTCGTGGAGCTGCAAAAAACAGACAAGTGTGACAATCTCCACAGCTGAATCAGAATACATCTCAACTGAGAGTTACTGTGCACAACTGCTATAAATTCATAACATCGAATGACAAAAAGGCCTAGACATCTAGTCGAATGGCGGAAAGGCCTAAACATCTAGTCGAATGGCGGAAAGGCCTGGATTCAAATTAAAGTGTGATTTTGGCATCACGTCATTCATTGCCGCCGCAGATTGAGCCAATGAAAGCTGTGCTTTATGGAAAAGCTGAGAACTGACATAAAGGACATCCTAGGAAGAGACCGTCATCAAAGGTCCTTACAAAGGGTTGAGATGATTTCAGCAAACCCTAATCTTGAGATTGACAATCATTTCCATTATTATTTCTGAAAGAAGAGCTCGCTGCCGTCAAGATTCATACTCGTTTACAGAGCTCAAGATCAGAATTTGTATAAGGTAAATATCATCTTGTTAAACTTAAATATCATCGAGTGAATGTCTCGATATCGTCTTGAAGACCGTAAGCTCCAAGATGATATCGTCTTGTAAACTCACAACATCACTCTTATCATCTTGTCTAGAAGAAGGTGTATATCTAAATATCGTCTTGGTAAAATACTCTCCAAGACGATATCGTCTTGACAAGGTTCACATACCTTCATATCGTCTTCGAAGTATACTACATATAACTTGAAGCAATTGTATATAGGAAGTAAGTGACTAAGACAATTATCGTCGAGATCACTTGAAATGTCGTCGAGCAACCAAGACGACATTTCATGAATAACAAGTCGATTCATCTAGAAGAGCTCAATATCGTCTTGAAGATTATAAAGAGTTATCTAGTTGATTCGTGTAGAAGATTCAACTTGAAGGGACAAGGAGAGAAATATTGTCTTAAAGACTATGGAGATGTAACAAGTTGATTCGTGTAGAAGATTCGATTAGAAGAAACAAACAGTGAAATATCATCTTGAAGACTGTGAAGAGACATCAAGTCGATTCGACTAGAAGGCTGAAACAATAAAATATTGTCTTGTGGAAGAGACAACAAGACGATTCATCTAGACAATTCGACTAGAAGAATGAAGTGTGAAATATTGTCTTGTAGACCACCAGTCACCAAGACGATTCATGTAGACAATTCTACCAGAAGATTATACTATGAAATATTGTCTTGAAAACTATCAAAGACATCATGCCGATTCATGCAGAAGAATTGAGCTAAAGCTATACACAGTGCATATTTGTCCAGAAGAAGTAAATTTGACTAAACATCTAGTCGAATGACGGAAAGGCCTGAATTCAAATTAAAGCGTGATTTTGGCGTCATGTCATTTATTACCGCTGCAGATTGAGCCAATGAAAGTTGTGCTTTATGTTAAAGCTGAGAAATGACATAAAGGACATCCTAGGAAGAGACCGTTATCAAAGGTCCTTATAAAAGGGTTGAGATGATTTCAGCAAACCCTAATCTTGAGATTGACAATCATTTCCGTTATTATTTCTGAAAGAAAAGCTCGCCGCCGTCAACATTCATACTCGTTTACCGAGCTCAAGAAAAAGAAGAAATACATTCAAGCCCATCAATACTTTCCTCTGAAGAAAAGATTCAACCTTCTTGCTGATTCTGATATTCAACATCTATTGCAAGAAGATCTGTGAAAAAGTCATTTCCGCTAAAGGCTTCTAGAAGACTACAACTTTACAAGATAATATTTCTTAGTCTAAGTTTTTGTTTGTAAGAATATTATTTTGACATATTCACCAATAGGATTTCTAAGGAAATCTGAGTGTAGGAACTTTCAGATCTGAGTTATTGGATACTTGCTGGAGATCTGAGGTAGGGGACTTTGCATAGTTCAATCTGAGCTGTAAGATACAAAGATTGGATCTAAGGTAGGGAATATGGAGTTATTCCTGAGCTGTAGGAGTCGTGGACTCTGAGTTGTAAGATCTGATTGATCCGAGTTTTGGATAAGTTAGCCAAGTCTAGTACACTGCTAGATTGGTGGAGGATGAAAGTGGACGTACCCAAACGGGGAACACTATAAAATACCTGTGCAATCTGTGGTGTGCTTGATTTTCTGTGGTTTATGTGCATGAATGTTTAATATTTGAAAAACGATCAAACACCCATTCACCCCCACTGTAGGCGATTAGACATCCCTCAACTTACATCCCTGCCTACAACACGACGATTATGCAGTGTATTCTCTGGCCACACAAGCTAGGTATTAACATAAATACTCATTCAACATCACCTATTTAGGCTTACGACCATGAATAGGCTTCACACAACATGCCTAATCCAGACTTTAACGTCGGATTTCTAATGCAAATCATGCCATGGTCTCAATTCCATGCCCCGATGTTCTAATGAACCAAAGGTGTCCGATCCTCTACTAATTAGTGAGAGAGGAACTTACTAAATGTAAATAATCATAAATATGAACCATACAAACAATCCTAAGATCGGAGGAACGAGTCGTTACCCTTGAAGTCCTCTGCAGAGCCATTGAAATCTTGCAAGAAGTGGAGGACCAAAGAAGGATGCTCTTCGACTTTTCTGTCTCAGATCTTCAATCAGAGCTTCCAAGCTCCAATAGTGGCTTCTTCCTAAAACCATAGCTTCTCCTTTTCTCCTCTCTGAGCTCTCCTAACCAAAGAACAATGAGAAATGAGGCTCCCAACCCTCTAGTCCTGATATTAGGTCACCAGGGAGAGGTCTCGACCGTCGGATTTAGATATGTGTCTTGGATTGAAACTTAAAATCCCGCCTTATCATAATTTTCTGTTGTGCATCCGGTCATGGGGTGGCTTTGTTAACTACAAATCAAAGTGCTAACGGTCTGGCGCATGGTCATGTGTGAGGGCGCATGGTCATGTGTGAGGGCGCATGGTCATGTGTGAGGGTGCATGAGCAACTTCAATTTTTTTTGGAAACTTAGCCATTTGCACCTAACATCACGCATGATCGGGCGCACGATCGTGCGCGAAGGGGTACGATCAATTCCGGGACTTTGGAATTTTGCGCTTTCCAACTCTACAAGAACGCACAGTCGTGTGGTTTGCAGTGCACGGTCGTGCGTGAAGGGAATTTCTTATTTTTAACTTGTGCTCGACATGAGGAACTCCTCACATATGTTTCATACATGTATATGTAATCCAAAGGGGTTCGGGGATGAAATTAGGGCGTTACATGATGCACCATCCTCTAACGGTCAGTTAGACCGAAATATATTCAACGTCTGGCTTTCACATATGGATTATTTATTTGACAGATATAAGATGTTAGACGAGGGCCGTGTTTGGCTTACCTTATTGGCCATGCTAAGATCTACTGGACTAACTCAGAGCATATGATAGAGCGTGAGCGTCTTCACCCCATTGGAAAATGAAGAAGAAATATTTTTTAAGCATCTTAAAGCCATCAACTCCTCTATCAGTTATACTTTATGCAGCAAGGGACTCTGTTTGTTGTCGACTATCTCACTCGATTCAATGAGTTAGTAGTGACATTCAGGAGGATGCCGTAGTGGCCTCTTTTCGTTTTCATTTTAGGTTTTATACTGAGATACATAGGAAGTTGATTCCACACCACTTAGTGTTGGTAGAGTAAGTCTTTTGGGTCTCTCTTTGACACACGCGTTATCACAGATTCGCATGACTGAGGCGTGTTGGTTCGCAACCTTTCCAACTTTTTATTAGGTGTCCTCCCTACTATTGCGCCTAGTTACTCTCCCGTTAACACGAAAGACAAACCTCTGACACCAAATCATCCTGTCTTTGTGAGATTTCTTGCTTTAGGTGCCATAATAGATGACATGTAGCGGCCTAGTGCCTTAAGAGGATTCAACTCCTCGAATGTGGGAGTGAGTCTTATCCTTAATGGTATTGCAGACAGATAGTGATGTTTTCATTACTATTAACGATGGTTGGAAGAGTGACACAGAACCATAGAGTTAGGCGTCGTTAAATGCTCATTGTCTACCCCCTGCTCGTCTCTGTCGTGATTAAAGACACGCCTATTTTGTACACCCATTTCTTGGTGCCAGTGGTGCCTGCTAGTTTTTCATTTACAACGAGAGTCATACCAATGTGGTAACATCTAAGGGCATGGAACGAATGAGGTTGAAGGCTTAGACTCAACCACATCCATGCCCCTTAGTTATAGTTAGCACGTTAGTGTTACTAGTCACACAACGATGTCATATACCGATTAGTTTGCAGGTTTTGAGGATCGTGTTTTGTGATGTTCTCATATATGTTTGTTATTAGGCTGGTCCTAGCTGTATTACTACGATGCCACATGTTTCAGGCGTCCAACACATGCATATTTTACTGCAAGGTTTGAAGGATCGCTTTATATCCGACCCCACCTAGAGATATCGAAAAATAGGGTCTAGGTGTGAGATACATCTTCGATCACATGATCTTTGAAGTCCCTTCATTACATCAATGATTCTTTGAGTCGGTCCCTAACTGAGAGTCAAGAATCTAATGTAGATTATGCAATGGTTGCCTTGCCCATTTGAGGGCACTACGACATCTCGAGCATTCATTTTGACATTCGTTGCCTACTTGGCCAATTCTCTGACAATCTACCAGATTAAATCTCTGACAATCTACCAGATTAAACTGCTAGCGATGCCTCCTTCCTGATGGACTTTGAGCATGTATATGGTCACATCATAGTCAGTTTATTGTCTTAATCGATCATTATTTGGATGACTTGCATGATTCACATAATGTCTCTTACTGTTCGACGCGCTAGTAAATGAAGTAATAAAATGTTAAAAGGTTACTCTAATAGACAGGTGATGATTCACACTTTGTAACACCCCTACCTAGTTTAACATCAATTCATAAGTCCGTCCGACACTTGTGATATGTAGCAAACTAAGCAACAATATATAAATCAGTATACATCAGGTAATATCTAAAGTACACATCAGAATTTTTTAAAAACTTGAGTTAAGGTTAAAAAAATACATCAATAACTGATTCACATAGTCAACTAGAATTGAAATGAGCAAATAGTCTAAAACACTGAAACTTATAAGAGTCGGGTTCATCTGAATTCATAGTTAATTGATATTATAATTTTAAAGGTAAACAAACAAACTAAAAGCTATGAAGCACCGATACTTCCTTGAGGGCCACGTACCCGTACCGGATATGTATCCAATATCGGTACGTACCGGATACTCACAGATACACCTGTTATTCTAGTCTGTAGATACACTTGGACTTGGTAGATTGTTCTACATATTGTAATAAGAGTATATTTTTCTGAAGTAAACAAAAGACTTTTGTGTGTCTTTTAGAAAAGAAAAATTACCCAGAAATGCAACTAGCGATGCTTATTTATTATAGTAACAAAATTTACTTCAGATTTAACTATCTTTTTTCGTTTAAACTATAAAGAATTTGATTTAAATTTTTTTCATTTTGTATTTTTACTATATATTTAAAGATTAGATGTTTCAGATTGGTACTGTTTCTACTTGTTCAACATGAATTTTCCTATGTTTAATATTTTGCTAACTTGTCTTTAGGCGTATCAGAAGTTAAAAATGCGTTAATCGCCAATAATGGGGAAGAAGAAGAAGAAAATACTGATAAACATCCTTAAATTTAAAATGATTATGAATATTTTTTGTTTGAGAACTTCATATTATATTGCATTAACTATGAATTTGTACTTCAATTGGTGATTTATGCAACTATGCTTGATGTTTTTTTATTTTGAGGACTTTTTATTACATTGGTGAGATTAAACATATAGATTTATTATATTTAATACAACGTATCTCGCCGCACCCGTATCCTTATTTTTTAAATTTTGGCGTACCGCCGTACCGGATACGTATCGTACCCGGTACTAGTACTCGTACCGGTGCTTCCTAGACTAAAAGTAGTCAACCTCGCGAGCTTATCCTAGGCGCATCTTCCCACCTGCGACTCCTGAAAAGAAATGTCCGGAGATCGGGTTTGCCCAACTAGTGAGTAGGAAATTCCTCTTAGTGACACTAAAAATATCTTGAATCAAAATATGTGTGCATGTTGTTAAACTAACATTTTATACTAATAAATATAACCTATGGTTTTATGCATATTTTTCTATAAAAGTACCTAAACATAAATGTCTGTTCTATTACGTGATTTTAAACTGAATTCTCATTCCAATTTTGAAATCATTAACATAGAGATTCTGGATTTCGGGTTGCATTTGGAATTAATATGTCTCATATCTTCTTTTCTTGTCATTCTTAGTTAAGTAGATTCTTATGCACATTCTAACGATTCGAGTCTCTACTAACAAATATATGTATTATAATGTCTCTCAGTCATGGACACAGATCATATCTACTAATTTTTGTATGAGGTGTCGACTCCCAAACTTGAGGCTCATATGGTCTGCTAAGTCCTATGAGTAAGATAGTGTGCCTCTATCTATCACGAGAGAAAATCTCGACCGTGCCTCCTAATTATCTTTTATTAGTGTCCGACATGAACATAGAAAAGAAGACCCGCTTAAAGTCACTAATTTAAATTTAGTGTTCCATTAATATGTTACCTTCTTATTAATGGTCCGTGAGACTATTTTTAAGGAAACTTTCGTATTATACATCATCTTAAATTACATATTTCATCACCCTCACTGTATATGCCTTGTCTTGGTATTACTGACGTTAATGCGATGAATCTGTCATAACATGATTTTCTTTTTACATCAATCTCTAATTATTTAATTCCATATTTCATGTACTTATATTATTCCTACTTGTTTACATGTTAGCGTAGGGGAAATCCTTAAAAGTGTTTCTTATATCTTAAAATAAGATGTTCATAATATGGTGATAAATGATTTATTCATAGTTTATTAATTTCACATTTCTAAAAGTATGATTTTCATATATTAACATTTATCAAAATTTCTTCGTACCAAGAGTAGATTGCATAACTGGAACTATATACATTTATCTACGTGATATGTCTAACCAAAAAGAAATAGAATTTCTTATATTTTAGTGTACATTGTTTGTATTATCATAACAAGATGATTAAATTATGATCCGCTATTCTCATCAATACATAAAGTGCGTTATATAAAATTTCATGTTTGTATCATATTCCTATATAACATTTGTACATCATCTAAGGGAAGTAACATATGTCTAGCCAAAAAGATTCAGATTTCTTACCTCGGTGTTGCGGCGCTCATAAATGCGGCGAGGCGCAATGATTTCTCTGGATTATAATGAACGCCAAACCAGAAAATCCTCCCTCGCTTCTAGGTTTACACTGAAATCTCAATAACATTATTTAGAAGAATGGAGAAGTATGTAACCATGTAATAAAGTTCATAAGGGACTACCACATACCCTTATCAAGCACGGTTGACATACGTCGAGGTTGCATCAGAGCTAAGTAAACCTCCCCTGATCTACCACAAAGCTTAATCAACATCTGAAATTAAAAAGAAACCCTAAACAAGCCAATAAGCGAAAGGAACACAACTAGGGGTCACCCTTTTTTATTCTAGGGTTTCGCTAGAAATATTTCATCATTCCAAATGTAGGAAGGGAATCAAGGAAGAAGTGAAATGAAGAAATAAAGCACAAAAAATGGAATTTTACCAATTCCTTAACAGTGGGCGGTGTCGGGGTTCTCTAAAAATGAATGATCAAAATCCCTAATTCATGTAATCGAGTTTATAAGGAACGAGGAACCATGAAAGCCACAAAAGAACTCATTGGACAGGATATACGACGATTACCTGGAAAAGCAGTCGATGGGGAAGGTCAGGCATGGGATGGAACACGCAAGGATACATCCTTGAGCCTCCTCGAGTAGGAGGGAGTCGTCGAGGGTTTTTGGAGAGGAAGAATGAATCGACACTTTTTGTGTCGAGCCGTTGACGTGCACCTTTCTACAGAAGACATGAGGGAGTCGCGTGCCCTAGGTGCGATTTCCTTCCGGGTTGTGAATGAGAAGAGTCATAGTCTCGTCTCCTTAAATTGAAATAGGGTCGAGGAGTAGTGGCTGCGCGCGGTCGGCTTTCGTCTTGCTTGCGAATGAAGAGAGCCCCTGACCTTGTTTCTTAAAAGAGAAGATCGAGACTCAGCGTGAGTAACTAGGGCTCACCCACGTCGACTTCCTTTCTAAGAGTAGTCAGTTTCCTAAGTTACGACATGAAACTGGGAAAGTCTTAACTTCTTGTTCATAAGGAGGGGGCAAAATGAATTAATCGTATCCCATTAATTACAAAATATGCCACTGCATGTTAACCCTAAAATAAATGTGTTACACCCTTGCGAATTTGTAAATCTCCGAAAATGCAATTTTGATGGTATTTTATTCATTAACTGGCTACCAAGGTCAAAAATTTAAGCACTTGCAAATCCTAATAACTAGTTCCTTTTAAAAAGTGCTTTAAAAAACAATTTCTAATTTTAAAAGAAATTATATAAACTTTTAATTTTAGAATTTACATGCATTGCCTGTAACCACCCCTTTATGGCAGCCACCACAATTAAACATATTTCTTTCATGTATTATTAGAGGCGCAAGGTATGAACATTCTGTGTTAATTACTAAAAGAAAAATGTAGTACACAATAGACCATTTGATTTCGTTAAGAGTTCAACTTGTTACACGGATAATGCCCTACATAAAATACACAAGACTAAGAGCAGAAAAGAGATTTATCAAGTGCTACAACAAGCTAATCAACATCCAATATATACATGTGCTAACACACACAGACTGCGATCTATCTGCATAAAATAAAAGTGAATGTTTTCATGCTGACAGTCCGTGTCCTTGCAGCTCTCCTGGTGAGCTTCGAGCATTCCACAAACTGCTGTAGTTACCTCCACCCAAAGAAGGTACTCCATCTGGAGCCGCATCTCCGCCATTTGTTTTCTACATGCATCAGAGGCCGCTTCTGTTTCGTCCTTGACCTAAAATGGTTTATTTATCTACAAAATTAGTCAACAGACTAAACAAATTTTTACCTTCTTTAGCCGTCTACAAAGAAAACAAAGATTAACACCAATTTATTAGGATAGTGAAGTATCAAAAGAACATCCATTTTATCATTAAGAGATGTACATTGAAATTGAACTTCTTTCTCTTAATTGTACAGCATAATAAAGTATAATAAATTATGTATGCCAGTAAAGTCGGCAAGAATGAGTCTTTATATTACATTAGTCGGGTGAATCATCTTCTTTGTTACATTTCGTCTTATCATTCAATGTATCTTTAGCTTTCTTCGTAGGACAATGTTAAAGATAAATTTCATCTTTTCATTCATTTATTATGTGTCTTTTCTAGCACGCTCACATTTTTTTTTCTATTTTGGGCTATCATCTTGCGTGGAGTTCGGTCAGGACACCTGAATCTAATCCTTCGTAATGGGAGGAAACTCAGACCTCACCTCCTATTTTTGGTTACCCCTTGACGATGCATAACATTCATACCTTTTTCTTTTTATATTTTCATTCATATTAACATCTCAGGAGTTAAGTTATATTAATAGTTCCCTTCGTATTCCTTAATATCTTTTTCTTTTATCCAGGTTCCCTATAGACGACTTACGATGTCCGAGCATAATGGGATATCATCTTTTAGATATTTCAAAATTTTGTGATTTAATTGAAATAATCACAAGTGCATCAAAATTTTATAACAATATACATCAATATCTAATACATATATCATACTTAAATGCGTATAAAAAAGTAAGAACTCACAATAGCTTTCCCTTTTCCTTTGTCCTTACCTGGGTCAGTGTCTTTTCCCCCAAGTGCAGCCATCTTAGACATGATTTGTTTGCGATCGGGACTTGAAGGGTCTGAAAATAACATTTTCTATATCAAATTCCATTTATTCACATTTATTTCCTACATCGTGTTAGTTGCATTTGCGAGTGGAAGCTTGCCTTAACGTCATTAGGTGGATGATAATATAATTGAACATGATGCATTACATGCACATGGATCCACTACCTTGGTTAATTAAAGAAAAGAGAGGACGACTGAAGTGGATTCCATACAAAAAATAAATTAGGGTTTCACGAATTATCTCATATCCTCATCCAGACCATCATTCCTTCCAATTTTGTAAAGGGATTATGCAAGAAGAACAATTCCTAGCATAACACCGACAAAATATTCCCCTTACCAAAGTTAAATTTTGCTTCCTTTATACAGAAAAAGAGGGAAATTTACAAGAGATGGATATAATAGCCTTAATTCTTCGTACTAATAGAGGGAAAGAAGAGAAATCATGATATTAAAGCCTCTGAGAAAGCAAAGCAGCCAACTATGGTTTTCTACCACCAAGGAATGCAACCAACAGGGCTACTAATCGACATAGAAATGAAAACGAACTGAGATAGAAGCATTACCGTGGATTTGAGCCCAAAATCCCACGAGAAAACCTAGGCGTTGGTGTCGAATGAGAAGACTCGCTGCGTTCGGTAGCGGAAACGTGAAGAGGGGTCAATTTGGAGGGCTTGCTATATAATCAACAGAGACGACCACCGCCTTTTAGAAATCAGGACACCCAAAAATGCCCTCACAGCTGCCGGTTTAACCCAAAGGCATAGGGGTTACTTCAGCCGGCTTTTTATCTTAAGCTAATATAATGGGAAATACATGCAGCCAGTTTATTATCCAATTAAAATAAGTAGCAGCCAGCCTTCTTATCCAGTGAACCACTCCCAAGTAAAATCGAGTACTTGCTTGTAATTAGTTATATACATCTATTCATATAAGTATGCATGTATACAAAGTAAATCCCCCGTACAAATCAAAATCACCAATCCACTAAATATCAAATAAATAATAAAAAACTTCGAACATAAAATAAAACATAAAGTTTCCGATTCATCGAAACTTTGACGTGCACTGTCACGTAATCATTTTCATTATTAGGGAATCTTTCGGTTATTAATATTTGGTCATTCATACTTTCTTAAATTTTAATAATCGTTTAATCATTAATTATTTTCATCAAATTTCAACATAAAAAATTGAACATGCGATTTACCTTTTCGTGCTCTTCGGTTCATCACATTGCCTCGGGTCCTTTCTTGTTCAAGAAACTTCACAACAATTCTCTTGTGTGCATCATCTTCAATGCATTCGGTAAATAGCGTTGTTCAACTTGTCCTATTGTGACACATCAATGTCTAATAAGTGAATGCTAGTGCCAATGGGAGATCATCCTTACCTAAGCCAGATTCACTTAAGTGCTCTAGATGTCGATGATCTTAAAAGGTTGTGATGAAGTGGCATATGGAAGTAAATCTTAGCACACCCTTGATATTGAACTTATTACACTTCCAAGTCATTAACTCCCCATCCCCCTCCTGCCCCTGTAGCTATGAAGACAGCTTCCAATGCAAGAAACATCAACATATCTAAAGGTCCATTTGATTGGATGGAATTGGATTATAAAATTGATATTAATTCTAATTTTTGCAGGAATGGTAATTGGTTTGAATTCCAATTCTTTTGTTCGACCAAATAATGAAATTGAGAATGCAAATCTGGAATTGGTCTATTCGGTTGTCCTATTGGAAGAATTACTAATTTTTTTTTGTAAAAATAAATATATTATACAACAACAGCAACAACTACACTCAAGCAGTCAAGCCTTTATCCCACAATAGTGGGGTCGGCTATATGGATCCTCTGTCACCATTGCGCCCTATCTTTAATCATAGTTTCACTAATGCCTAAGTACATCATGTCGTTTCTTATAGTTTCATTCCAAATCTTTTTGGTCTACCCCTCCCCCGTTTAACATGTCTAGTGACTAAACTCTCACAACGCCTAATAGGTGTCTCTAATGGTTTCCTATGTACATGCCCGAACCATCTTAAACGAGCTTCTCACATCTTCTCTATAATTGGCGCCACTCTTGTCTTATCCCTGATACATTCATTCCTAATTTTATCCAGTCTAGTGTGACCACACATCCACCTAAGCATTCTCATCTCCGCAACTCCCATTTTTGCTCATGTACACCATTCACTGCCCAACACTCAGACCCGTAGAGCATTGCTGGTCTAATTGCAGTACGATAAAACTTGCCTTTAAGTTTTAATGGTACTTTACAATCACATAAGATCCCAAACGCGCCTCTCCACTTCAACCAATCTGCTTGGATTCTATGTATCACACCTTTATCTACACCTCCATCGTTTTGAATTATCGATCCCAGATATTTAAAGCACTCACTGTGGGAAATATCTTGGCCACCCAATTTAATGACGGAGTCATCCGACCTTCTTGCACTACTACATTTAAGCTCTATATACTCAGTCTTTGTCCTGCTCAATCTAAAACCCTTCTTTTCTAAAGTGTCTCGCCAAGATTCAAGTTTCATGTTTACACCCTCACGCGTCTCATCGACCAAAACAATATCATATGTAAATAATAAACACCAAGGTATTGCTTGTTGGATATGTCCGATGAGCTCATCTAAGATAAGGGTAAAGAGATAAGGTCTTAAAGCTGACCCTTGATGTAAGCCAACAATGATAGAGAATTTCTGTGTTAATCCTCCTGATGTCCTCACCCTGGTCACTGAATTTGTATACATATCTTTGATTACATTAATGTATGATACATTGACATCTTTCTTTTCTAAGACTCTCCACAAGACCTCTCTTGGAACCATATTATATTCCTTCTCCAGATCGATAAACAACATATGCAAATCTTTTTGTCTTTCCCGATAGTTGTCAATGAGTCTCTTTAAGAGATGTATAGCTTCCATGGTTGACCTCCCTGGCATGAATTCAAATTGATTCTCTAAGATGCTAGTCTCTCATATAACTCTTCTCTTTATTACTCGTTCCCATAGTTTCATAGTATGACACATTAATTTAATTCCCCTGTAATTGACACAATTTTGTATATCTCCTTTGTTCTTATACAAAGGTACCAAAATACTTTCTCTTCATTGGTCTGACATCCTCTTTGTCTTCAGTATCTTATTGAAGAAACTTGTAAGCCATAAAATTCCTTCCCTTCCTAAGCATTTTCATACTTCATTGGATATATCGTCTGGTTCACCCGCCTTTCCATTTTTAGTCTTCTTCAGAGCGTCATCTATCTCTGATGCTTGAATTTTACGATAAAACGTTATGTTTCTATACTCCTCCGATTTACTTAATTCTTCCAAGTTCAGTTCATTGTCTTTTCTTTTATTGTATAGTTGATAAAAATATCTTTTCCTTCTCTCCTTAATAGCCACATCATCCCTCAAAAACGTATCTGTTTCATCTTTTATACATTTAACTTGGCTTAAATCTCTTGTCTTCCTCTCTCTAGCTCGAGCAATTTTATATATATTATGCTCTCCATCTTTGGTATCTAGTTGTTTGTAAAATTCGTTATAAGCTTGAATTCTTGCTTTACTTACTGCATTTTTACCCTAGAAATAAATATATTATATAAGAAAAAAATTTATTACTCTTTTAAAAAGCATCTAGTGAAACACGCAATTTCAAAATCTCAAATTGCTCGATTTCAAATATCAAAACTTCTTGATTTCAAAATCCCAACTGTCTACCGATGGTAGTTACTAGAGATTCAATGATCAAATCGACGAACTGTCACTGAGAGCGATCTTGGGATGATAAGAGGAGCTTTCTCAAAATTTGAGCACGACCGAACTTCCATTTTATCCGGCAATGACAGTTTGTCAAAAATTTCAGGAGATCCAGGAGTTGGTTCAATGAACAGCCACCAGTAATGTGGACTCAGAGCGATGAGAAGAAGTTTCCCCAAAATTTGGCGACGATAGGACGACTTTCATTTTTCCCATCAAAGATGTTCGGATATTGCTGGAGATCCAACGATTGAATTGATGAGCCAATTTGGCTGACGGAACAAAGGTCAAAGACTTGGATACAGTGGAAGTGGGGCTCCAAATTTGGCTATCGACGACATATTGTTGAAGGAGTAGGTGGCTTTCGAGCCACATGGCTGTCATGTGGTTGTCGTGAATAAGGAATTGGTGCAGGAAAAGAGCCACAAAGAAAAGGTTGTTGCTACGAGGGAGAGGCACCAACAGGGAAACGAGCCATCAAAAGTACAATTGGCGGTTTCGACATGCATCCAAATGAACTTTAAATGATTTTCTTACTATAAATAGCAGTGCTAACGCAAGTAAACTAACTAGCATAATTGGTAATTTAGAATTTACCCCCTTAAGAGTAGTGGTTTGTTATGGTCCTTGTCGGAGGAAGGGGCCGGAGGCGAAGATGACTACGGCGGAGGAGGATACCGTGGAGCCGGAACCGCGACTTCCTAAGCGGGTCATGCTCGTTAGTGGAGAGAGATACCAATATCTCACAAAAACAAGAGAAAGAAAAACAAATTAATTCTTGCATACCAATACAAGACCTAAGGGGTTCTTTAAATATACGTACAACAGACTCTTAATGAAAATAAAATAACAGACATGGAATGCAATTAACTAGGAAACCAACGACAGACTTGGAATGCGACTAAATAGGAAGACGACCTAAAGGAAATAAACAACATCATAATAATAATAAATATCATAGTAATAGGGCCCATAACATGGTTCTGGTAATTTTATTAGGTGGGAGGATCAACCTCACTTGTTTTTTATTTTGTGTAAATAAAACTGCATTTTCCTTTCATCAGGTTGAATGTTCTGGATAAGTTATAGCTGTTATAGCTGATTTCAATTTTGCTACTCAGCAGTTAATTTGTTGTCGTCATTAAACTGTTTTACTCTCTTTTCCATCAAATAAATACAAAATGTTTATTTATGTTCTTGGATAATGTTTGTGTTTTAACTGAAAATAGGAATATTTTTATTTGATAATTACTTATTTACATTCTATTTTCTTTATTTAGGTGTTATTTTCCACCGAGACATTTGCCATGGGGGTAAATGCCCCAGCAAGAACAGTAAGCATACTCTGTCTTCTGATGTTTTTCTAGTTTTATAGTCTTACCACTTAAACAATCCACTTTTCTTTCCAAACTGATTAATATGTGATTATTCCATCTGATATTCACTTTTTTTAATGTCCTCCGATATGTCTGTTGACATGTTTTTGAGGGGAAAAATATATATTTCTAAAATAACAAAGATTATGCCCTTTTGTAAAATATAGGCCGATATAATCAGTTCTTTTTCGATATATCGGCCTACAAGACTTTTGATCATATCGTTTATTATTTTATTTTATGTTACCATACTCACAGTATATGTTAAAATTACATTTATGTATTATATTATATATGCTTGAACAAATTAAACTCATTGTTTATGTGTTATTCTTACAATTAATTTTGTATTATTATTCCACATTATATTTACTTATTTCATATTACAAAAAATATTAAAAAGTTCTACTTATTTATTAGTTGATTATTTTTACGCTTTCAGCGTAAAATTATTAAGCTCGGAAACACGTGTAATCAATCAAGGTTATTTGGCTTTTAAATCTTCTTTATTTGTTATAAAACTAAGTATTGTTAAAATTAAAGTATTTTATAATATTAAATATATTTTACAAGGTATTTATTTGTACTAGTTAATAATATTTTATTTTGTATATTTTTTGAATTTATTTTGTTGAGATATATATAATCATTATTCATCTACTTATTTTGTTAATTTTTTTACTTTTATAATTGAAAAAGAGAAGAAACGAAAATACAAATTTAATTATAAAGTAATTTCCACTAATTTTCTCTTCCACTTACAAGAGCATATACATTCTATTTATAGAGTGGAGAGGTAGAAGCACTACTCCAAACCAGGATGTGAGACTAAACATCCTAAAGGAACAATGGGCCATTAATCGGCCTTACATATTGACAATAGAATTAAGTCTTGAACTGGGCCGAATTCATTTTCTTCAACACCCCCCGCAAGCTAGAGCGTACAAGTCATAAGCACCAAACTTGGAAAGGAATTAGCTATATAGTGGACGGTGTAAGGTCTTTGTCATGATGTCTATCACTTGTTCTACAACATACACATGTCGTAAAATCATCTTCCAAGTTTGAACATTTTCTCGGACAAAATGACAATCGACTTTGAGGTGTTTCGTAGTACGCTCATGAAACATATGATTCTCGGCGATGTGGATAGCAACTTGATTATCA
This sequence comes from Dactylorhiza incarnata, assembly GCA_033032865.1. Classification (NCBI taxonomy): domain Eukaryota; kingdom Viridiplantae; phylum Streptophyta; class Magnoliopsida; order Asparagales; family Orchidaceae; genus Dactylorhiza; species Dactylorhiza incarnata. The sequence continues at coordinate 3,739,778 of JAWHQI010000148.1, forward strand.
CAAAAAAGACTTCTGGAGAAGGAAGTTTGACACCCAAATCAAAAATAAGACTCTCTAGCCATGTAAGTTCATAAACAACAGAAGCCATTGAGCGATGCTCAGCCTCGTTAGAGGAGCGTGCAACAATAATTTGCTTTTTTTGCTTCGCCAGGTGACCAGATGCCCACCAAAATATGTGCAGAATCCACCCGTAGAGCGACGATCATTGAGAGAGCCGGCATAATCAGTGTCAGAGTAGACAATGAGAGACAGAAGGGAAGGCTGATACACAAGCCCTTGTCCAGGGGCATTCTTCAGATACCTGAGAATACTTTCAACGACCTGGAGATGAGAGTTCTGAGGGGCATGCATAAAATGACTAACAACTCTGACAGCAAATGATATATGTGGTATTGTGACAGTGAGATAAATAAGCTTGCCAACCAAACGATGACAGTACTCCAGATTAGGAAGAAACAAATCATTGTTGGAGGCATGAGCACATAATTTGTGATTGACATCCATAGGTGTGTTAGCGGGCTTCTTAAATCCCGAATGGACTGCATCGCGAAGAAGGTCAAGGCAATTTTTTTGTTGAGACAAGACGATGCCATTAGGACGACGAGCAACCTCGATACTCAAGAAGTATTAGAGAGGACCCAAATCTTTAGTCTGAAACTGTGAGGCTAAATGCTTCTTGACCAAAGTGACATCCCCTGTTAGAAGAATGTCATCAACATAGACAAAAAGTACCACTATGCAAGTTGGACGACGACGAAAAAATAAGGAGAAGTTGGCAGAGCTTCGAGTAATGCCAATATCACGAATAACTCGGCTAAATTTGTCAAACCATGCTTGTGGGGACTGCTTGAGGCCTTAGAGAGATTTCCTGTGGTGACAAACCAGAGACTCCCCCGTGGTTTAATAACCAGGAGGTTGTTGCATGTACACGATTTCGATAAGATCACCATTGAGAAATGCATTCTTAATGTCGAGTTTGAGCAATGTCCAATATCGATGGGCTGCTAGAGGGATTACGACTCGGACAGTATTGAGCTTGGAAACAGGAGAGAACGTCTCTTTATAATCGGGGCCATGTTACTAAGTGAAGCCAATGGAAACAAAACGAGCATTGGGGCGCTCAATTGTTCCATCAGAGTGATGCTTGGCGGTAAAAACTATTTACATCCAACCAGAGTATGACCAGGAGGAAGGGGAACAAGGTCCCATCTGTGATTGGCCCATAGAGTTGTCATTTCCTCATCCATTGCCGCCCGCCACCTCGGATGCTGAAGAGCCTCCTGCAGAAGACAGGGTAGAAATAGAGGACAAAGATGCCGCAAACCTGCAAAGGGGAGAAGTGAGGTGGTGCAAAGATACATAATTAGAGAGAGGGTGGGTGTTAGAAGAAACCACATTGTTGGCGGGAGCCGTAGGCGGATCAACAGTTCAGGGATCATCATCAATAGACGGAAATGGTCGCAGGTCATCAGACCGAGGACGACGACGAGTGTACACTTGTAGAGGAGGTGTAGGGAGTAAGGGAGGAGAGGGTAGCATGGGAAGAGGTTTAAGAAGCAAGCGAGAAATGTAACTGGGAACAACCAGACGTGTTAGAGCATTGAGAGATATAACAGTAGGAGGTGCCCAGTAGAACGGTTGACCCTCAAAGACGGTAATATCCGCAGAGGCGATCGTTTTTCTAGTAGTGGGAGAGTGACACACATAACCTTTCTAAGATGAGAGTACCCAACAAATTTGTACTTGGTAGCACGGGATCCAACTTATCGACTGGAGGTCCGAGATGATGGACAAAATAGGCACACCCAGAAACCCGAGGGAGGGAGAAGGGAGGTGTATATGGATACAAAATGAAGAAGAGAGTAGCAAAGTCGAGGACGGCCGACGACAAGCGATACAACGCCGGCGGTCACGCCCTTGACCGCGCGACCCCTCAGCCCGCTACTCTCCTGCGGTCTTAGGGAGAAGAGTTCGTAGCTCGCCATGCCTTCTTCAGAGAAACAATTCAGGGATCTCCAGGTCGAGCCCTGAATTTTCAGGAGGATTATGTTTGTCATCCAGCTCCTGCTGCTGCCCCTCCTGCTCCTTCTGGTGTTTTTGAAGCGGAGGAGCCTTCCCCCTTTTCTGTTAGAATTCGTTTGGAGCCAACCCCCAACGGCTTTAGAGAGCCGAGATTGTCCATGTTCACCGGAGAGAGCGATCCAAGCTCTCATCTTCAAGCTTTCGAGTCTGCAGTCGCTCTGAGGTCTCTCTCAGATGCGATGAGGTGTAAGTTGTTAATCTCCTCTCTAGATGGGCAAGCACGGGAGTAGATCGTTTCCAGAGACTCTGGCTCGCTTTGTCGATCGTTTCCACATGGCGAGACTCTGGATCGCTTTGTCGATCGTTTCCAGAGGGAAATTCTTGGGATAAGAGATGTAGATCCCTCGCTCTACATGATGGCCTTGGTAAATGACCTTCAGGAAGGTCCTCTCAAGTTTGAGGTCACCACCAAAGAGCCGAGCTCTTATCAATAGGTAATAAGCTCCGCGAATCGGTTCATAGAAGAGGAAATCAGCAACCCCAACTATGTTTCTAATCTGACGTTCAAAGCCGTTCAGAAAGGCTCTGCAGGCTTCCTTCCGGCCCCTCCATCAGCAAAGCCTCTGCGTCAAGGGTTCCAACCTCCAACTCAGAGGGGAAGGAACTTCCGCCATCATCGTCCCTACTAGGGACATCGACAGTTTCAGTCTAAAGGGTCTCTGTTGCCAGTTCCAGCTACTCCAGCTCCGCAACCGACACAGGTCCATCAGATTCATTTTGTTCAGCCGCCTCTCCCCATTTCTTCTAAACCGTCCTTTAATGACTCTCAAGAGTCATTCACCGAGCTCAACGTTTCAATGAGCGAGGTGGTTCACGTACTTCAGAAGCAAACCTTCTACAGGAGGCCTGCCCCTTTGTAATCTGATCGAAAGACCAGAAATCTCTCCCTTTACTGTGAGCATCACAGGGAGAGAGGTCATCTGACCGAGAATTGCAGAGCTCTTCGCCTGCAAGTGGAGATGCTCCTAAAAGAAGGAATGCTGCAAGAGTTGGTGCAGAAAGGAGATCCTTCCAAGGCTTCAACCTCTAAGAGCAAGGAGGTGGTAGAAGTTCATTGAGAGTGTGAAGAGGTGGATGACGTTGGCCCTCTCGGCAACGTTGGCTATCCAAGCGAGTGTGTGGATGCTAATGAAGAGGGTGCTTTGGGCCACCTCTTCTGCATCCACGGAGGTGCAGACCTAGAATCTTCAAAGAGAGCTAGTCTCGCAAGAGGCTACAGGTCAGAGGTTGCCGATACCTCTTCTTCTGCTACAATTAGAGGAACGGTCACCTTTGGGCAAGAGGACCTTCCTCCAACCGCCAATCCTTTCAATGATACAGTCGTTATCAAGGCGGTGATTGGGAATTATACAGTTGAGAATATATTAATCGATACAGGAAGCTCAGTCAACCTCCTCTTCAAACCAGCTTTTGAAGCCTTGAAGACTGGAAAGACTCTTCTTTCCACCGAAGGGCCCCTCTACGGTTTTTCCGTGACCTCTAGTTATATATTTAACAAATCTAAAGAATTAGATATTCTCATAATTAGAAGATTGACATCTTACTCTAAAATCATGTTATTACATTGTAAAATGCTCTTGCGAACCACTAAATTGTGGCAAAATGTGTTATAAAATTTCCTACTAGATGAAGTAAATTTACTTATTGGTTAACACACAAAAATAAGTGTAATGAGCACAAATACGTCGATTGGCGACGATGCTGACAATATTAATAACGATTGCACCCTGAAATTAAAATTATAACTAAAAATCTTGGATGTTACAAATCTCTCTTAATAAATTGTTGTCCTTGAAAATTACGATCATACTTGGCTCAAAAAAGAAGACATTCTTCATGATCTTTCAATTCATTCTCTCTATATCATGTATATTCTGGCTTACCACAATTCATCCCAAGGACTCACAAATGGATCTCTCAGTTTCTCAGCTTTTGAGTTTTTGAGTTCACTATCATGTCTGTCTTAACTCTTAATATTGACATTTAGAGTAGATTCGTCTAGCACATCCTCAAAAATGGCCACCATACTAGGATATTTGACTTATCTTCTCAGATAAGAGACATGGAATATACTATACTCAACTCCTTACGTAAGGCCAACCTATATGCCACCTCACCAATGCGTTCTAGTACTTCGAATGGACCAACGAACCTTGAACTTAACTTCTTCATATGTTTGAGTCTAGAAACATCCTTAAGAGGTTTGATTTTGAGATATAAATAATCTTCATTGCTGAAGTTCACCGTCCCGTGCCTATGATCATAATAATTAGCTTGCCTATCTTGAGCTATCTTCATATGCTTTTGATTGAGCTTGACATGCTCTCTGGTTTTATCAATCCACGATTTCTTATTTGACGTTCTTTCTTCATTCTCAGTCTAACATAGTGGTGCCCGACAACGTCATCCATATATTATTAAGATGACCTTGGCTATACGATTGTGATATTACCACCTTTGGGCGATCGTACACTTGTGTATTTTATGATAAATGTCGTAAAATCACTTTGTTTCCGACCCCCTCGAAATGTACTAATAAGGACAAGGGTTAGGAGACGGGCACATCCTCGGGAGATGGAATCCCTAAGCCGCTATATCTTATATATCCTAAGCCTAGTGCCGATTCTTTGACACACACCCCGACATTAGATGAGGGCACCTCGACCCGTAGTGGAATTCACATAGATGGCCCCCACCGTTGATTCATTCCTTGAGGAATCACCCATCACTAGGAATGCATTAGTTGTTAGGGAGTCTTCACCCAATATTGCTTTAGAAGTCATACCTGCCATTGATACATCAGGAGGTCATTCTACCACTCCTCACCTCCCTCGAAGCATTTTACTTACTATAGAACCACATCTCACTATTGATGTCTTAGAGGATCCTGAGAGGGACTATCAAGTCCATCACACTTGCGATGTGTATTTCTATACTCCACTCAGTGAGCCTCTTGACCTTGTGCCCTCCGTAGAGTAATATTGGATGTTATAACACTATTTTGTAGGAGGCCCACCGAGTCTATTGACCATCATTTACTTTCATTGCATGACATGCATGAGTCTATTCGACATATGATCGCCTGCAAAAATGCAGGGCAAGGTTTGCCTACTTTTCACCCTTGTGGTGGGACCCTTCCCCGGACCCTCGCTGCGTGGGGATGCTTTGTGCACCTAGCTACCCTTCTCATAAATTTTATGCTAATTGTCATAGAAGAGCATGGTTCTTCAAAGGAGGCGAGCAAGTCATGATCCATATATATTGATGTAACCCGAAAATCCAGAAATTGATTTTTAAATATTAAATTTGAGATCATTTTTAAATTATGCGGCGCAAACGAGATTTTCACGAATAACATCTCGCGGCAATCGACCTAGAAAATGACAAGCATGAAAATGAAAACATCATGCGACAAGGAGCTAACACGTGACCACTAAATAAGCATGACTTAATATTCCATAAGCTAGAAAATGAAAAGACGAACATGCATGAATTCAAATAAACGACAAACAAGTAAGCGATAACTATGACATGCTCTGAAATTTAAACGTCATATTATTAGGCCTAAAATTAAAGTAGCATGTGAAGAGAAAGAAAAGGGAAATAAGTGTACTATAGGCTAAGCACAACACCATATCCAACCTCCGCCGATCAGGCTGGAGGAATGAGGCTTATCTACTCGGAACCTCAAAATAAAAAAAGCGGCGCTAGTGGCAGTGAGGCGTCGATAATGGATTATAGGGGTTCGTAACCACTGGGGTTTGTGAGAAATTGCGGGGAAGATGCATGAGGATAATCAGAGGAGGAAGGCTTGATGGAGGCGAGACAGAGATTTGGAGATGAAATTGTAACATCCTGAATCCGATGAGGGCGGTTCGATGAGGGGGGGGGGGGAGAGTGCTTTGAGGGTAGTGAAGCCCAGTCAAAGTAGCTCCTGATAGGCTTCTAGGATGGCAGACTTCTAGGTGAAAGGACGTACATGAATGAACCAAATCTCACATTGAAATTGGAGGGAAAGTTGTTGAGCTTAAGTAATAATTCGTACTCTTAAATATCAAAGACGCCTTTTTAGAGAAACTTGTAGAGTTGTTTTGGAAAACTCCAAGGTTAAGCGTGCTTTGGTGGGAGTAGTCCTGGGATGGGTGACCTCTTGGGAATTGCTCGTATGATTCCTGTGGAAAAGGTCAAAAACGTGCAGTTTAGCTCAGTATGGGCTGAGATGAACCAAAGTGGACAATATTTTTGATATTGTGAGGCTTGGGTCGTTATAAATGGTATCATTGCCAGACCTCCTATTATACAATGTGTAGTTTATGGATGAACCATGCAGAAGTTGGTGGGCCTGTAACATCCTGAATCCGATGAGGAAGGTGAGTACTTTGGGGGTAGTGAAGCCCAGTCAAAGTAGCGCCTGGCAGGCTTCTAGGATGACAGACTTCTAGGTGAAAGGAGGTACGAAAATGAACTGAATCTCACATCAGCATTAGTGAGAAAAATGTCGGGCTTAAGTAATAATTTGTACCCTCAAATATCAGAGGCACTTTTCGTTGCAACTGGTTGATTTGTGTTGGAAAACTACAAGGTTAAGCGTGCTACAGTGTGAGTAGTCCTGAGATGGGTGACCTCCTGGGAAATGCTTGCAGGAAACTTGTGGAAAAGGGCAAAACCCTGCGGTTCAGCTCAGTATGGGCTAGGATGAACCAAAGCGGACAATACTTTTGATATTGTGAGCTCACCAAAAATAAATGGGATTGTTGACGGTGTCGGTGTCGTGGTCTGCTTGGAGCGGGAGGTAGGACGCCGCGTGAAGCACTGGTTGAAAAACAAAGAAAAGTTTCTATGTTCTCCGATTTTTTCCAAGCTGTCTATAAATGAATGGGCACCAGATATTATAGGAGTAGGGTTTTTGGGTAAAAGATATTAAATAAAGTAGGGAAATTTTAAAGAGGGACTTTTTGACAGAACATCAAATAGGTTTCCTCTGAGATACCAAGAAATTGAATGAGACTTTTATTTGAAGGATTCTCAATATTCTCTTTAATAATAATTCTTAAAATTAAAGATATGATATTTTATTTCCTTAAATTCAGTCTATTGTAAAAATTGCTCGGTTTAATTATTTAATTTTATCGCTTGCCCCAATTAAGACTTAATCTAATTTGACGGATCATTTATTCAGGGTCTTACTAGGCGATCACCCTAATAAGTCGTATCAACGAGCGCGATACAAAATAAATGAGTACATGCATGCACAGTCATATATAACAAGGTGCGCGATAAATAAATAAACATGCGTGAAGACAAACACAACATAGAAAATGAAGGAAATAAAAATATAATAAAGATGCAACTCAGGTTGCGTCATATATGTTGAGTGGGTCCCCAAGGGAATTGCTTTAAAATTAAATGCAAGGAGGATGCGTTCTTATACAATTAGTTATCAAGAGAATTGTGACAAATGCTTACCAAACTCAATATTCTAAAAAATATGTGAATTTCACCCGTATTCAACCTTGAAGATTTGACCCAATTCTGCGAGCCATATGATTGCATGAGCCAATTAATTTCCATCTCCCCATATCCTCAACCCCACATATTCCCTATTAGCCACCCCCAATCCACCCCTCATCCACTGACAGTACCACCGACACCCTCGTCGAAAGTGGTACCACTACTTTACATCATTTCAAACTTACTTAGCAACAACACTGTTCCCAACGTCTCATCATCAGTATCACCATCAATATCATCTTCAACACCAGCATCGTCTTCTCCAACTCCGACATCTTCAACATCATTCAAGTAGCTGCAACACCATCCTCAGTATCATCGCCAACATCCGCCCCAACAGTACGATCTTCAACACTCGCAATAGTAGCACTCTCAGATCCATTTGATGTACTTACGAAGATCCTAGCTCACAAGATCACGACAACACCTGGTAGAAGGCTCCATTTGAAGTCATTGAAAGTTAAGTGTAAAGTTCTCCTTTTGATTATCCGATGTCGTAGCTTGGATCCCTTCTCCTCGTTGGCCGGCCACCCCATTTTCATGTCCAAAACTCATTTCCGATCACCGCCACAACCACCACATTCAGCCGCCTCCACCACCACCTTCAGCCGCCTCCACCGCCACCTCCTACTACCCCCACCACCTCCGGTTAATACCACCATATCTAACTACCACCTCTCCATCACTGCCCCATATCCTCATAACAGCCTAATAATCCCCTACCATTATCCATAACTTCCACATAACCACTTAACCCACCCATAACCCCACTATCTAAGACATTATCACAATATCCATATCAGACGACCCTCATAATCACCGATTAAATCATTAGCCCCTTCATTAACTACCCTTATTTGACTTCCACCGCCAAATCAATTAATTACCCACGATACCATTATAAGCGATAGCAATCATTCAACAACAACAACAACAACAACAGAACCCATATAGTCCCCAATCATTGGGGGTATGGGCGGGGGAAGATTGGAAACAGACCTAACCTTTGGCACTATGCACAAAGTGGCTTCTCTCAGAGGAGAAAGACCTAACCTTTGACAATAAATGCACAAAGTGGCTGCTCACAGAGTACCACTGAAATAGTGGCCCCCTATACAGTTGCGTTTGTTGCGGAATCATGCCCTCAAATCAAAGCCAAAGACATCAGAGAGGGCAGACCCAAGAATCCATTTTGATTTATGTGCACATACCCATGCTTCCTTCATTCAGCATCCAGAGCATTGGTGAAGCACAAAAGCGATAGCAATCATTGTGAAAAAAAATTGGGACTTACACTAAATTTGAGGTGATAATGAGCACATTCTGTTCTTAAATCAGGTTTGATTTCTCATATAGTATTCTGAGAGATAATAACATCATCATCATCATTAACCTTACCAACTTTTTTGATTTTGCATCCTTTTTCCGTTCATTTGTTTTAAGTGTTGTATTTGATATTTACTGCTTTGTAGCATTTCATGCAGCATTAACCAAATCTTAGTTCTGAGTTTTATAACCTGCTTGCCCAGGTTGTGTTTGATGCTTTAAGGAAATTTGACGGAAAGGATTTCAGGCAATTGCTTCCAGGGGAATATATTCAAATGGCTGGCCGTGCAGGCAGAAGAGGACTTGATGACATTGGTACGGTTATACTAATGTGTCGTGAAGATATTTTGGAAGAGAGTGATCTGAAGCATGTCATGGTTGGAAAACCAACTAGGCTTGAATCACAGTTTCGGTTAACTTACACCATGATTCTTCATCTCCTTCGTGTTGAGGAACTGAAGGTATATAGTATTAATGTGTTTAAGTTAGCACTGAAATTAGTACGTTGAAATAGGATGCATTTGAAAAGTTATTTTGTACTTTATTCTTGGTTGTTGTTGAAATGTTCCTTTTGGGTTATATATATATATTTATATAAATATAAATATATATTATATATATATTATATATATATATATATATATATATATATATATATATATATACGAGCATCTTCGCACGGGCTACCGCCCGTGCTCGATGCTCTTCGCTTCGACAGTACCCCAGTAGTGGCGGTACCTCTGCTCAAACTCGCCGGCTCTAGGACGCTCTGTCAATTGACAGTGCATGTGTAGCACCCATGCCCCGCGCGGAAGTACCCCGCCTCGACAGTGTTCCGGCACGGAGGCGCTCCCTCCCCTCGTGAACCCCCGTGCGCACTACAAAATCAGGATGGGGGAGAGCACCGGGCAGGTGGGTTCGCGAGGGGAGGGAGCGTCGTCGCGCCGGGACACTGTCAAGGCGGGGTACTTCGGCGCGGGGCATGAGGGCTACACATGCACTGTCAATTGACAGAGCGTCCTAAAGCGGACGAGTTTGGGCAGAGGTACCACCGCTATTGGGGTACTGTCGAAGCGAAGAGCATCGAGCACGGGTGGTAGCCCGTGCGAAGATGCTCGTATTATATATATTATATTTATATATAATATATAAATATTATATATATAAACATTTATATATAATAACTTTTTTATACGTATTATATTTATAAATGCAAATATATGCGAAGAAGCTCGTATTATATTTATATATTATGTTTATATATAATATATAAATAATATATATATATATAAACATTTATATATAATAACTTTTTTATACGTATTATATATATAATATATATATATATACCGTGCGACACCACCCTAGTAGCGGCGGTACCCCCGCCGCGACAGGCTCCCGTCGCTCGCGAACCCTCATGCGCGGCGCTCTCACCGCACCAATTTTGGCTTGCGCACGGGGTTCGCGAGCGGCGGGAGTACCGTTGCTGCTGGGGTGCTGTCGCTGCGGAGAGAATCGAGAACGGGACAGAATCCCCTCAAATATTACCTAAATTTATTGCGGAGAGAATCGACGGGATAGAATCCCCTCAAATATTACCTAAATTTATTTATTTTAAAAAAAGTAAGTCGGGAGCATATATTTATTTGTATAAAATATAATGATGATAAATTAACAATAATATTATCATTATATACACACTATAATAATATATACATGATTTAAATTTCAAATTTTATTTCAATGGTAAAATTTGATGTTTATCAGAGTGATTAACTTTCTTATATTGACAAATATTTTTGAGCTTAATTGGATATATATATATCTAAATGATTTTTAAATTATTTTAAAATTGGTGCGCTCTCACCGCACCAATTTTGTCTTGCACACGGGGTTCGCGAGCAACGGGAGCCCGTCGCGGCGGGGGTACCGTCTCTGCTGGGGTACTGTCGCTGCTCGAATTATAAATATAATAACGTTTTTTTAAATAAAAATTCATATCTATAAATAAAAATTTATTATATATAAATTTTTATAGAACTTTATAATTTTTCTTTCTCTCTCCCTCCCTCTTTCCTCTCTCTCTCCCGTCCTCTGCCTCTCTGACTTTATGCATTCCTCTCTCTCTCCCGCCCTCTCTCCTCTCCCCTCCCTCTCTCTCCCGCCGCATTGAAGCCCCTCTCTCTGTCCTCTCTCTCCCTCTCTCTTTCATCACACTGCGACAGACAGGACTCCTGTAGAAGGCTTATTAACTTTATATATAAGAACGCACTCCCCCCGCGCCCCCCCGCCCAACCCACCCACCCCACACATACACACACACGAGTGACAGGCACGGGGCTCTGCCCCTACTGCCAAGCGCGATAGTACCCGACCGGCGACAACGAGCTTCGCGCGGACGGTCTTCGCCCGCCCCCGGCCCTACATGCGTGCAATCGGCGGGCTTCGCTCGCCCCAGAATATTCTGAGAAAAAAAATGCCGGATAAATTATAAATTAAAAAAAAAACTGGATAAATAAAAAATTAATTAATTATTTATTAATTTAAAAACTGGATAGATGTTCTTATAAATTATAATTTATTAATTAATTATATATTTTTTAATTTTTCCTATTATTTTATTCCGGCGGAGATGAAACCACCGCCGGTGAGAACTCAAATCGGTTCCTGCCATGGGGGGCTCAAGATTTCTCCAGGAGGGAGGGTGCTGGGCCTCACGGTCAGGGCAGCGGTGGCGCCCTGCCGGAGCCCCGCCGGACTACCCCCGGCGGGTTCGCCGGAGACCGGCGAACCCGCCAGTGGGTTCCGGGTTGGCCGCCGGCGGCTCAGCCGCCGGTGAGAACCCAAATTGGTTCCTGCCATGTGGGGGGGGGGGGGGGGGGGCTCAGGATTTCTCTAGGAGGGAGGGCTTCTTTTGCTATTCGCAGGGCCTCAAATCTGATCAGATTTGTATATTGAATGGCCAGGATTTATTTGATGGAATTTAAAAGTCATCCATATTTCTTTATAAGTAGTATATGTATATATAGGACAATTAGTCCGTGCTTTCTTCACAAGCACGAACGTGCGCAATCTGTAATAATCATTGAAATTGGGGGATGAGCACCAAATGCAACTTTAATTTTTCCCATGCATTTACTTATTTATTATGTGGATTTATTATTTTACTTCTATGAAAATCTTGGAGTTATAATTCCTGATTTCCTGTTGGCACTTAGTTTGGTCGACTTTGGACATTTGTTTGGCAAAATAGTTGATTTCTGTTCTCATTTCTGTTTGGGCTTTTTGGCAAGCTTACAACTTGGACTTTTGGTTGGACTTTGGGTCCTTGCTGTTGGGCTGATTTCATATTAAAGCCTTGCTGTTATAGCTGATTTCCTACTTATGGGTGTTACGAACCTGGAGAGGAATCCGGCAAGGGGGAGGGCCGACGGTAGTGAGGGAGAAGAGATGGATTATGGTAGAGAAGAAAGCTTAGGGAGCAACCCTAAATTTCTTTCATCCAAGCATGAGAAATAATACAGGTATACATCACCCCTTATAGCAGCGGGGCGCGAATAACAAAAGCGTGATGCAAATACTAAAACTCAAAATAACATCGAAATAGAAATAGTTAAGTAGCGCGCTCCTCGATGGTCTCTTCCACGACTGGTGGGCTAATATCTGTCGCCTTCCTACGCGTGTAGACTCCCCACGACGTCTCGTCGACGTGCGTGCGTCTCATCGGCATGCGCGACCGTAACAATGCCGTCGTCTGGAAAATGTGCCTTGTCCTCAAGGCAGTAGTCGGAAGACTGACAACGGAAGTCATCCTGGGGCAGTCACGTGGCTTCAGACTCCGGACGGTTAAGCCAAGCAACAAGGACCTCCTTCGAACTAGAGTCCCCATGAAGGTGGAAGCGGCGATCAAGTATCTTGGCTGGGTAGTACAGCGCAACCTGTCTTCCTTCTACCGGACCAGAAGGACCGGGCTGGAAAATGAGCTCGCACCGAGACAGATGAGGCTCCCCATCAACATCTCTTGCACCAGATGCCCGAGCTCATCCTTCTGCACATGGTCAAAGCAGTACGGCTGCGCCGAGACAGCTGAGGTCCTAGGCTGGAGGGATTTGGCGCGGTCGGTCGTCCGGGCTGGTGGCAGGCCTGCCGGAGGATGGACGACATCGGTTAGCGCGGTGGGAAGATCAGGGAGGTACGTCAGGGAAGGGGGAGGCACAACAGACATTTTTGAGGGGGGGGGGGGGGAGCACAACACCGCAGAAAGGTCGATGTCCGTGGTTCGCTGGATCGTGCAGATGGAGACCGGAGAGTGGATAGCGTGGACACCGTCGAGGCGACACGACCGACCCTCGTGGAGGAACTGCATGGTCATAGAAGCCAAATGGATGTGCACATCGCCAAGTGTGCGGAGCCAAGCCCCCCCAAAATGACATTGATACCGCCGAGGCCGAACATGTAGAAGTTCGCAGTCACGGAACAGGACCCCACATAGAGAGTCACGGCAGGGCAACGAACCTGATTCGGTCGGTGTCTCCCATCGCCAAGGTGGACCGAAAAATCTGGGGACGGAACCGTGGAATGTCGGAGCTGCTGCACCAGTCGCTCGGAGATGAGGTTGTGGCTCGCACCGCTGTCCACCATGACGATGATCGGGCGATCACGAAGCATGCCCGGAAGCTTCATGGTCTGCGGTCTGGAGATTCCGCACACCGAGAACAAGATAACTCAAAGCGGTGGAATGTAGCCGTGGCGGGGTCGAATGGGGCCCCCTCCGCTGAAAGCTCTATGGTCTCAAAGTCTGCCAAGGTAACCTCATGGTCGCCGTCACTAATGATGGCATGGAACTCCTTCACAGAGCACTCATGGTTGGGAGAGTAGGGTTGACGACGCTGAAAACACAGGCCCTTGCCGCGGATCTCATTGTAATCACTGTTGGAGAGGCACTGAGGGTCCGAGGGGCACCCTAGGTGGGGTCCCCCTTGCGGATGACGTGGCAGAGGAGCCCGGGAGGGTGGATGCCAAGGTGTCTGCGGAGGGGGGTGATCGACTGGAGAAGCAGGAGGTCTAGGGGAGAGGTCGCCCTCCACCAAACGTCAAGTCAAGGGCGTCAGCGAACGTTCGAGTGTGGTGTGTGCGGAGACTAGAGCGGATGTCTGGCAGCAGGCCCTGCATGAAGAAGCCCAGGTAATGGTCAGGAGGAAGGCCGTGAACGTGGGTGGCCAAGGCTACAAACTCTTCAATGTAGTCATCCATGCCAGCTTCCTGACGAATGCCGCAAAAACACTCGATAGCGGAGGAACGTTGGATAACCCAAATGACATCACCAAGAACTCGTAGTGACCATCGTGGGTGTCAAAAGCGGTCTTGTGAATTTCCTCCTTCATTCGGATCTGGTGGTAACCGGACCGGAGATCCAGTTTGGTGAATAGGCTCGCTCCATGCTATTCATCCAGCAACTCTTCAATCATCGGAATGGGAAGCTTATCCTTGATAGTTGAGCTGTTCAACCCTCGGTAGTCGACGCAGAATCTCCACGAGCCGTCCTTTTTCTTCACCAGTATGATCGGTGAAGAAAAGGCACTAGTATTGGGCCGTATGACGCCGGTGGCGAGCATCTCTCGAACACTGCGCTCTATCTCTGCCTTCTGAATGTGGGGGTAGCGGTATGGCCGGATGTTGGTAGGATCCGCCCCCACTTTCAACTGAATCTGATGATCACGAAATCTCGAGGGAGGAAGGGTGTGTGACTCCTGGAAAACATCCTCGTACTGTGTCAGCAAAGTCTGCATCTGCTCGGGTTCCTCGGAGCTGGCCGGTACAGTGGCCGTCACTCCTAGGACCATAGCCATTGTGCTGCCCCGCTCTTCCAATCACTGCAGGCTCCGGAGTGAGATCTCCTTGAGTGGGGATGATCGCATGCCGTGCAGGCAATGATCCGTCCCCTGCTGAGTAAACTCCAATGTCATCCGATCCCAGTCCGTGGTCACCCTCCACAGCTGTTTGAGCCACTGAACCCCAAGGACCATGTCGGAGCCCCTAATCAGTAGCAGATAAACGTCAGTGTAGCACACATATCCCTGCATCCGCAACTCCACCCCTTCATCACCCCCTCACATTTTAGCTTGCTGTCGTCTGCCACCATGACCTAGAAAGCGGCCTCCCTGTCAACTGTATGGTCCACCTTCAATGCCACCGCAGGGTTCACAAAATTATGGGTGCTCCCACTATTAATCAAAATGGTCACCCGCTCTTGGCCCATCCTTCCGGCAATGCGCATAGTAAGAGGCGCAGTTCACCCCTCCATGGCTTGGACGAAAACTCCAAACTCTGCTAGGTCCAGTCCTTCCTCTTCATCAACTTCTGTAGGGTTTTCCTCATCGTCCTCCTCCCTCAGCATGGAAAACTGAACCTTTTGGCACTTGTGACCAGGCGTGTACTTCTCATCACAGTTGAAACACAAACCCTTTTCCTTCCTTGCCTGCAGCTTCGGCCAAGTCAGTCTTGTCACCGTAGGTCGAACTACCGGTGGGGTGTCCCTTCGGGCCGCTAGCGGGGCCGTCGGAGTTCTTTTCGTGGCCCAGTTTCTTTGCCTGTTAAAGCGCTCCTCCTGTATCCGTGCGAGGCTGATATCATGGCTCAAACTGCGGGGCATGTTGGCATGAACCTCATCTCTCAACTGGTCCTTCGGCCCAGATGTAAAGTAGCTAAGAAGAGTCTTCTCCTCTCAACTAACTCGGTTGGCCAGTTTCTCAAACTCAGTGCGGTACTCCGTCACTGCCCCTTCTGCCGAAGCTTCTGTAGCGTTGATTCGACGTCCTCGTACTCCAATGGCCCGAAACGAGCGGAGAACGCTTCAACGAACTCCGTCCATGGGGTGTATACGCGGCCACGTAGAAACCATTTGGTCGAATGGTAGGCGTCATCTTCCAAGTGGAAGGCCACCAACTGCACCCATTGCTCTTCGGGAATCTTCTGATAGTTGAAGAATAATTCCGCCTTTTGCACCCACTACAATGCGTCCCCCCCCCTCCTCTGATCCTTGGGAAGTTCATGCGAGTTATCTTTGGTTGCATGTACGCCCTCTGATTCAACTGGTCGTGACCCCCCAGTTCCTGTCCATACCTGAATGGCCTCCTCTGCTCCATGGGAGGGTTGGGTGCCCCTTTGGGTCCAGGAAAATAGACCCCCTCCTGTCCGACAACGAAGGGAGGCCATCCCCGATCGCGCCCATTGCCGACTGGTTGTCCCCCGCCCGGGTGATTGACCGCTGCGAGACGTTCTTGCCATTGTCCATCGGTTCCGTTCCTCAGATATGGCCCGTAGGCTTGGGGAAGTGGTAGAAGTTCATTAATCCCTGCCCGTTGCCCTGATCGGTCGAAGACCCCCCTTGTACCTTCTCCAGAGGTCGCCACGTAGTCACCCCGCTGGTTCCGGCCCCATTCCAAGTCATCGGGGGCGTTCCCAGGCCGATCGGGCCTGTCACGTGCACTCCCGAGCTGATCGGGATCGACCGCCACTCTGTGGCCCTGGAGGCCTCTGGCCGCAAGTTTCCGGCCCCTGGCCACCCTCCGGCGGCGGCCCCTGCTCCGTACGGGAACCCCGAGGAGGGATCGACACAGGATGGATCGGCGTCCATCCAGGCATTCGACGCCCGATACGGTCCTTGCGACCCTGTAGCCGCCTGCTGCCGGTGTGCTTCACCCATCCACGGAAGGTTGGCGTTCGTGGGTAGCCGATTTGACGGTTCGGTCTCCGATCCTTCGTTGCTCGCTGCTTTTCCTTTCAGATTCTGCGTTAGAAGGGTCTTGATCTCCTCCATTTGGGCATCTAAACGTTCTTCCAGATTTTTCGTGGATGTCTTCACTTGCTCTTCGATCGCCGCTACCGTGTCAGCCAACCCCACATAGTTTTCCTCTAGGGTTGCCAAGCGTGCGATCTCGGCTTTGGTGCGCGTCACCATGGTCGCAGGAAGGATGCTCTGATTCCAATTGATATGAACTTGCAAGGGAAAAGGAAGAAATAAAGAG
The DNA here is from genome assembly GCA_033032865.1 of Dactylorhiza incarnata. Lineage (NCBI taxonomy): Eukaryota > Viridiplantae > Streptophyta > Magnoliopsida > Asparagales > Orchidaceae > Dactylorhiza > Dactylorhiza incarnata. The sequence goes on from JAWHQI010000148.1 coordinate 3,756,724, forward strand.
GAACTACCGAGAGAAGAAGAAGAATTAGGGTTTGGGGGAGGAAGGAAGAAGATACCTGAAATATAATACTTGATATCCGTCTTCGAGGAGACCCGTGCCTATTAATACCCGGGGAAAGAGGGGGCCGGCCGGCCCCCTCAAGTAGGGGCTGAACCGGGGTGGTTCAACCCCTATTTGGCCCTTTTAATGATTAGGGGCTGAACCGCCGTTGCTTTGTGCGTGCTCCTTCAGTCGCCGAGAATATTTATGCCCTGAGAACCATAACGTATGCGGGGGCATAACACTGAACATCATGTAAACAAACTCGCAATCTGAGTTTCCGGAACGACAAAAACTGACATAACATTCTGGGGGTTGAATATTATGGTGGGAGAATCTTTCGTGGGCTTTGTCTGGGATTGTATTGGCAGTGAGTCAGTGACTATTGTAGTTGGACAAGAGGATGGAGAAGCTTCCTTCTCAGAATTGACATGAGTGTTTCTTATCAGACTGGACATCCTCCACCCGAGTCACCAAGGGCTCAGCCACCCTAGAAGACAGGGCCTCAGTAAATTTAGAAGGTTGAACCTTAAGCTTATCAAATTTCTTATTATTGGCTACGTTGTGGGTGTCTTTCTCCTTATCCTTCACGAACTTTCCATTTGGCCCTAAACGGCCTAAGGCAGATAGAGTTTTCTTAGTGTGCTAAGTTTTCTCCTCAACATCTCCAAAAATTGCGCCATTCTCAAAGTCGCTATCCTCCGATTTCGCCTCCGGTAATCCCGTAAGAGGTTTGAAGTGAGAGCTTGAAATATCACCCTCAGTAGAATCCCTCCAACTCCGACCGTCATTAACTCAAGTACAACACCTTGGTGTTCGTCGTTGCGCAATCATCCATGTGCCATAGCTGGATGTGTTCACCCCTACCATCCCACTCCTGATCATTCGACAAGCTTGTGTGTTTCCCCCACTTGCTTCTTAAGAGTAGCATCATGAACTACAAACCCATTCCCAACATGAGCACCATTCCCAGACGCCACAAAGGAACAAATTTCCTTGTGACCCATTCGACCGCACTTGAAGCAGTTAATAGGGAGACCCTCATATTCCACTTCTTGCCAACGATCACCAATGCAAATTTTCGGCACCATGGGTTTGTTCAGGTCAATCTCAACACAAACCCTTGCAAATCTCCCTTTAGAAGCAAATCTCGTAGTAGCATCAATCTTAAGTGCCTTCCCAAGTGTATTGTCCATAGCAAGAAGCATTTTTTTGTTATAATACTGAACTAATAGGCTCAGGAATCTGACCCACACTACAGTGGAATCGATAGTCGCATCGGAGGCACAAAACTCTGGGTACCAACCGGCGTTGTGAGATAATGCCCAAAGATCAACCATGATTCCTCCTCCAGAGCAAAAAAAGGCATTCTGATAAGAAAAACTTGGCTCGGAAAAAACCCCGACACTAACTCAATCAATTCAAAATCATCCCTTGGCATCCAAAACCTTCTGACTCTGTCATCAAGAGTTCTTTATCCAAGCAATCTCCCCAAAAGCTTCACCACCAAATCCACCTCTTATGGAGTTCTCTCTTAACTTAGCCGACGTGGTCAAAGAAGGCCAGGAATCTCTAATGGACACAAGAATCAAACCCTCATAGTCAGTCAGTGTGCCAAACTCATCCTTGTTGCTGAATCTATTGAGACCAAGGTTCTTTGTAAATATGTCTTTCAAAGAAGGTTTGCCAACTTCCTTATCAGACATAACAACATCGTTAAGGTTCATGTCAACTATAACTTCACCCTTCTTCTTTTTCGTATTGCAAACGAGGATATTATCATCCTCCAGTTGCCCTCGAGGATTCATCCCATAGGTTTCCATTTTCCCCTGTAATGAGGAGAGGATAGTGCAACTGAAGGAGTGAGGCTTCGGACAAGGGGTACCTGCGATCGGCTCTGGATGGGATCAACAAGCTTCACGTGATTGACAGGGAGTCGAGAGTTCCAAGCAAGCGGAGGGTGGGACCACGAGCTTCCTGGTGTCCGGAGGAGGTGCCGTGAGCGGAGGCGGGGCATCAATAATTATTAAGGGTCATTCCACCTAACCTTCTGATGAAAATAAAATTCCATCAATAGTTCTTGGAAACTGTTAGACGGAGAGAAATGAGGATATCTATTTTTAGCAAGTTATTTAATGGATTGGATGGTTAGCCTGCATCAATAATAGATGGTCGTTCGATTAATCCTACATAAAATCATGAGACATGAGTTACGAAATGTTATCACTTGATGAATACCAAGTCAATTTTCATATTATTATTTTCTTAAGGGAACCTGCAGTTTCTTTATCTTACAATTTGTTTCAGACAGCTCTGCTATTATGCTTTGTGAGTTTCTTGCCGAACTCTTCTATGTTTGTAAGTCTGGAATTTTAAAGGTAATGTTCCATTGAATTTGTATTGAGGCATTTAGATCTACTTTTTAAGCATTATTCTAGGGTTTCACTCTTGTAAACTTATTTGCTCAAATATGTCATTTATGCATTTCTTCATTTGTTTTTGTTGTTTTAAGCCGTAGTTTCAGAATTTGATTATTAGAATTTCAGGTAGAGGACATGCTGAAAAGAAGCTTTGCTGAGTTTCATGCTCAGAAGAATCTGCCTGAAAAGGAAGAACTTCTTCTTTTGAAGCTAGCTCAAAACACCAAAACAATCGAGTAAGTTCAACACTCCCAAGCTTATATTTTACTTTTTAGGTTCCACTTGGTATGTTTTAAAGGATTGGCTATGATTTGATAACTTTTTAGGTTCCAGATGCCTTCCTTGTGCTGTTTTTTTCACTTTGTATGGTTTGGGCTAGGTTTGTGGACATGATTTTTATCAGGAAATTTTCATGCTATTCTACTCTGTAATGTACTAGATATTTTATTGATATACCCAAAATCTATATGATTATTTCCTTTTGTTTGCAAAATGATTTTATCTTTGCATACTTCTTTTCTAACATGTCTAATTATTTCCTTTTGCCATATTTTTGATCTTTATGATTGTAGAGGCTATCCTAAGAGTCTATTTTATGAATCCCATGTCCGTCTGCAGAGGACTAACTTGTACAAATATTTGAAACCTAACAACAATAATACTGCCCACCAATCCTGATAGGAAACAAGAATGATAGTTCGCGAAATAGGATGTTACAAGTCCAGATAACCAATAAAAATGTGTCCCAACAAAAAGTGTAGAATGTGAACATCAAAATTGATGCAGGATGAATCTATAGAATTTTAGATTGGGTATGTGAATGCAGGCATGTAAGATAATGAAAAGATCACTCGTTACCTAAACCCTAACCCTAATGCACTCCGCCTATAGGATCAACATGCAATTACTTCCGACGTGCAATCAAATTAAATCACAATAATTTTAAAGTCTCGCAGAAATGTCAAGGTTGATCACAAACATTCCAAGTTAAACAAATGAGTAATAATTACAGATTAACTGAGATTGCTCAGTGAGTAAATGCAGGGCAAATGAGAAATGCACTTCCAATGTAACGAAATTAGGCAAGCATGACCATAGCAAAATAAAACTAAAAATAATGTGGTACATCGGTACAATGCAAGCGGTTGAAATCTAATATAAAATGAAACTCATCAAGTAATTGATGCCCATGCGAGGATGTTGTTGGTTGACTCGGTGTGGCAATAGGAGTGGTGCTAAGGATTGAATGCATGGTTGGCGGGGAACTATGAAGTGCATGGATTTCTAGGGTTATATATTTTAGGATTTTGGGGACTTTTGGAAGGTTACATGGAAAGCAAGGGGCTATAAAGTGTCTGGTTGGTGCCTTGAGGCTCTGAATGTTGAAGGGGACGGTTGTTGAAGCACACCTATATAATGGGGTGGTCGTGCAGGCACATGATGAGGAAGAGGGTTGGTCATGGTTAGAGAGGTGGTAGGGAGCTGGAAGAGGGTTGGTCATGATGGTAAAAATAAGGCTGCCGGGCTAAGGAAGGTGGTTGGAGGGAAGGAGGGTGCTGGTCGGGCCTGGGGGGTGGGTTCACTGGAGGTGAATCGAGCGGTGGATGATGGTTGGTGGTTGTTCCGATTGGATGGATGTTGATCCAGGCGGTAGCAAGTTGGTGTGGAGGGACCGATAGGATCAGGAGTGGAATGATGGTGCTGGAGAATGCGGTGGGGAGGTCGGCGACAGGCAGAGAGGCTGCGGGGAGTGGAGCTGTCTGGCGGGTGACCCTATGGAATCGACAGGAGGGGGCTTTGGGCTTCAGCACCTGAACGAAGACTGAGCGGCCTTCTTAAGTAGAAAATGTAACCCACGGTACCCTCATATTTCAGTTGTTATTAGGATATAAATGGGAGTGGGAGGTGGGGATTTAGGTTAAATCATCCTACGGCCTCAACCGCCTGATCGGATAAATTAACCTAAATCCCAAAATACTAGTCTAACATATAAAAATACATAAAAATACGAAAAAATGAGTTTGTTGTAATTGGGTGCAACGATCATGCATTTGACGATCCTAGAGTCGATCCAATGAATCTATCAAATGATGTGCGATATATATATATACTAGCTCGATCACCATCATTCTTTCTGGCTCAAAAGCATTCATTTTCGATGAATGAAGGCTATAACTCCTTACAGAAAATGTATTTGCTTAAGGCTGTCGTGCCACAAAAGCTACTGAAGGTCCTACACATTAAGTAGTCCGTTATAAATGTGAAGTGTTATGCTGCAGTGGAGGATGGACGTATAGGTGCACTGTGGTATACGTATAAGCTGTTGGAGGGAAGGCCAACGCTCCCAAAAATTAGATGATTTCGCATCTAGTATTAAATCTTCTACACGGAATACAATATGAATATCCATATTCCTAAGAATATTCATGTTCCTAGGAATATTATGCCCATAAAAAATTCACTTAATCTCTCTCGTGAAAGTGCATGGTGTATCGACCTATTTGCCTAACACTCATATTCATATCTGTCCTCAATGGGAACATTTCTAGTTGTGTTCTAATGTACTACCAATTTTCTTCTTTGAATATTTTCTCTCCCGTGATTACGCATGCATGTTTTAAAAGTTTCATTATTTATATAGCTTTAATCGGAGTTGCACTGTATGGTCTACGCTTAGTCTCTCTATTTCATGTTTTGCATGTTGATGTCTCTAATGGATGTCTTATCAGGGGACTCATTGTGTGGGGTGTAGAAATACTCGTCCCGTGTGCGACGAATATCCAAATAATAGTATCATACACACTAAGATATGAGTTCACGACGTGCCAAAAGTCCCGCAAAGGATGTTACTGATCGAGAGATTCTCCTGACTGCAGATTGAAAGAAGGCGCCGCGAATGCGGCGATCTCCCGATAAAATGCCTAAAACATAGACACGAGCGCTTGACTCTGGATTGATTCGAATGCCTCTAAAATTGAAAAACTCATCAGGTAGCTCACGTGGACGCTCATCAGAAGTTTCATCAAAGAATTCATCAATAAATGGATAATATTCCAGATGATCCGCCTCATCAACGACGGTAGTATCCTCAGAAGCAAATGAGGCAGCCACTACATGGTCAATACTAGGTCATCCGCGCTCAATCGAGACATGACTTGTCACCACAACATGGAGAGATTCTGAAGAACCTGCAATCAAATGTAAGTCTATGGTAGTTGCACTACAGGCTCACCAGGTCACTCGTACTTGCCATATCATGAGGGGAACCTATAGACTCTATTACTGCATGCCAAAAATTAAAGCCCAAACATGAGATCTGATACCAACTGACACAGTACGAATCTATAAGATTTTCTAGATGGGGGATACGGAGGCAGACACATAATTGTTGGAGGTCCTTCCCATAGATTTGAGGTGGCAGAGGAGGGTTCAAAATTAGTATTGTGCTGGTTTATCACGAGAGTAGATGATGAAGGATTAATGGTTGGCTCAGGGCCATCTGTTTTTTGGAAAACATTTATTCTTTTAGGATCCCCCCCCAGATTGTGAGCATTTCTGTGATCTCCCAGTGTGGGGAACTATATGCCTTTCACTGTTCTTGGGGAGATCCACTTTTGGTACACCTACCAGTGAGCCTTTGTTGAAGTTTTCTTCATTTCAGCAATAACAACGTCCATTGCCTCTTTGGAAAATGAGACAATTTCTCCTATGAACAAATGAGAGTGTTCTTCTTCCAGGCATAACATCTTTTCTTTCTCAGCAACCCCCTTGGCTATGTCCATAGTCATTTGATTGGGCTTTAGCTTCATGAATTGCTTCCTGTACTTCAGGAGCTTCAGCTGTATGTACTTCCTCAGGTATTGTCTTAGGTACTATATCTGTAGTTGGTTCTATGGCTCGTTCATTATAGACAAAGACTTCTTCTGGGGTCTCAACAAAGTTAACTCCAGGAGTATTCTCCACTGGAGGAGAATCAGTCTCAGTAATAACATTGGTTTGAGAAATCCAGACATCAGGTCTCTCCCCCTTTTGAAGGATGTCCATAAAAATCTTCAAATCCCCCCTGATTTCTAGGTTTGAGAGGTGTGATTGGAACTCAGTTTTGAAGAATGTAACTTTGATGGTCTTGAAAGAGTGGAACTGATGAAGTGGAATGTGAGTTGTTGGGAAAAATTCCTTTTGATTTGATGGAACAAAACCATTTAGAATTGATTATAATACAACATAGATAAGTTAATAAGTTGCTCAGAAGAAGAAGACAGAAGTAAGCCATTCAGAAGAAGCCAGAAGGAAGTTGTGAAGACCTGTGAAGAATTACTAAGTTCATCCAGCATCGCCAACCGACTATCTGATTGCCGACTGGCACTGGGCGTTCGCCGATCGAGGAATCGATTGCCGGCCGACTATACGATTGCCGTCTGGCAGCAGGCGTTGATCGAGGACTCGATCCCCCATCGGGATTTCGTCGATCGATGACTCGATCGCCCACCGGAATTTCTCCGATCGAGGACTCGATTGTCGACCGGGCATTCACCGATCGAGGACTATCTGTCACGACCCGTCTAAAAGCAAAATACAATGCGTTTCAGGCGGATCGTGATGCAACTGAAATGAGGGGATGAAACACAATGTCTGTTAGGTGATGGTGAATTAACATTATTAGGTTTAAAATAATTAATTTGAAGAAAATATGCAGAAGCTTTAGATTACAACGGTGAAAAAGAAAAATACAGGGGTTTATATAAAAACCCAGATTTCAAATCAAAAATACTGATACTGATTCATGTAATAAAAACCTCAAAAGAATGAACATGCAATAATATGAAATTTCAGTACAAGATTTATAGCCTAACAGTTGTCCATGAACAAGAGAAAATGGCTGAATGTAATCATTACATAGCTGAAATACCCAACCGAAAAGAAATAATATATAACCTGATACAACAATAAAAATAAGAAAACTTCCAGGAACACATGAACAAGGTGCAGAGCGGACTCAAGTACCAGGCGGCGCAGTTACGGATGCTAAGGAAAATTCCAAAACAACAAGGAAAAACCTTAGAACAATAATACAAGCAAAGTAAAGTAAAATGAAGTACATCTAGCAGGAGATCAGAAAGAATAAGTGTACAATTTCCAGGATCTACAAACTATCAAGACAAGCAAGTAAAATAGTCACGCAGGAACAAACTGAAATACTAACCTACTCTGGAGTATAGTATAAACAGATGTTTGTAATAACTTAAGTTGTAACAAATGAAAGTGTAGGTGTTTTTGTTTGATGCACAAAATTCATGATTCAGACAGATTCAAGTTTAGATTCAAGTTTAGATTCAAGACTTATCAGAGATTCAGGAGTTCAAGCTTGCTATGACCGGTCCCTTGCTCCCGTTAGGGATACATGAGGGAACCCAGTCAAGGAGTTGCATCAATTAAACACTACCTTTCTATGTTTATCTACGTTATTAACGAAACAATTCATAATTTGGTGAATGAGGCAAGTTATCATTTTGATGTTTCAGGTGTCGAGCAGTAAAATTATGGACATAAGAAAAATGTAACAAATTACGATCAGATGTTGCAAGCGAGATATTTCTCTACTTGCCTTAAGTGAGACTGAAGCTAACAGTGACTGCTAAGTGGCGCAGCCAAAATAACAATTTTATTTCAACCTTTTCAAGAACCTTCATAGACAATATTGATTTAGCGGAAAACCTTACTCTAGCACATGCAATTAACATCGCATAAACTGAACATGAGAGGGTTTAGCAATTTACCTTCCCTCAAAGATGATGGGAGAGGAGACTACCACGAGGAATCGGGGACTTGCGGCGCACAGGTTACGGATAACCCTAAATCGGAGAGGGTTTTGAGCGATCCTGTCTAATAGGTCGAGCAGCGGTGCCGGAAATCACAAACTCAACGCGGTTAGTCGATTATAAGAGTGGGCACAAGCTTGGATCACAAAATATATGCAACTTGGAATGAAAAAGTATTTGATGCAAGAAAATCTGAGTAAAGCGGAAAGGAGGAGAGCCTTACCTCAAAGAAGAGCCGAATACGGGTTGAAGGAGGAGAGGTGGCTGCCCCTTCTTCAACTGGCCAGCCAAAAATCGAGCGGGCGAAGTGCTGAAGGAGATCAGCCCGAAGAGTAGTCTGTTGTCCCTTGGGGAGCTAGAACTGTCGGCCTTGAGGGGAAAGAGGTTTGTCGGTCCCTTGGAGGAGAGGGAGATTAGACCCCCTGGCGTCGTCTGATCGAAGAAGAGGAGGGAAGGAAAAATAGAAGGCTGATGCGACTTGGGGAGGAGGAGAAGCCACTGGCCAGAGGGAGAGGAGAAGGGGCAGGAGGAGGCGCCAGCGGGAGGAGGAGCAGGAAGCTGCGCCGACAGGGGGAGTAGGAGCGACAGGCGGCGGCGGCACTGTGCGCGGGTGACGGGATCGGTAGCAGAAGCGGAATCGGGATCAGGTAAACCTAGCCGCACGCGATATAGATATCGGGAGGGGGGGGGGGGGGGAGGGGGGGGGGGGCTCAACTGAGGAATTAAAAGGAGAGGGGCTACGGTTAGCAATTTAGGGAATTAGGAAGGATTATTCTATTTTTAATAAGCAAGCTGTTACATACTCCCCCACTTAGGAAGTTTCGTCTCAAAAATTTTGAGGATTTTTTGAATGGAGTCTCTTATGACGAAGATGCAGATGCCATTCTCTTCAACATGATTTGTAAATCAAGACGTGAGAGCTAACTATGAATATAATGAAACAGAAAAGAGAATAAGTTCGGAGACTAACGAAGATCAGGAGAATAGTTGCAGATACTTGCTACGCATGTCAGATTCAAGTTCCCAAGTGAACTCCTCAGGCTTGCCATGCGTCCAAAGCACTTTTACCATAGGAATGTTTTTTTCGAAGCTTGCGTTCTTGGTACTCCATGATCTTAGCAGGTTCGACCGGATACGAAAGATTGGCTTCAGGAATCACAGGAATTTCTTCAATTATTTGGTTAGGATCATGAATGTTCTTCCGCTGCTGGCTGACATGGATGACATTGTGAACACCAACAAAAGAAAAAAGGCAACTCAAGACGATAAACAGATTCCCCAACACGCTCTGAGATAGAATACGGTCCCATGAACCTCGGGCTAAGCTTGTGAGGGCGACCAAACAGTTTCACCCCGGGAGAAGGGGAAACCTTCAGGAACACTTGATCACCCACAACAAATTCTAACAAATGGCGCAGGTTTTCATACTTTCTTTGCCTCTCGATAACACGACTGAGCTGAAGTCGAACCTTCTTTGTGTCTTCTTCCATTTCCTGGAGCAACTCAGGTCCCAACATATCCTTTTCACCAACTTCTGACCAAAAGAGAGTTGTCCTACAACGTCACCCATATAGTTCTTCGAAGGGGGCCATTTTGAGGCTCTCTTGATAGCTATTATTGTAGGTGAATTCCACCAATGGTAGGTGCTCATCCCAGTCCCCCTTGAAATCCAGAATGTAACATTGCAACATGTCTTCAAGTATCTGATTAACCTTTTCGGTCTGACCATCGGTCGTCGGATGATAAACAGTGCTTAGGTTGAGTTCGGTGCCCAAAGCTTGCTGAAAGCCTTTCCAAAAATTAGAAACAAATCTCGAGTCACGATCTGATACAATCCGCAAAGGAATCCCGTGAAGTCTAATGATCTCCGACACATATATGCGAGCCATCTTCTCAGTAGAGTGACCTTCCCTATAATGGATGAAGTGGGCTACCTGGTCAACCGATCCACTATGACCCAAATCACATCATGCCCTCTCGGTGTGCCAGGCAAACCAGTGATGAAATCCATAGAGATGTCCTCCCATTTCCATTTAGGGATAGACAGAGGCTGCAAAAGACCACCAGGACGCTGACACTGAGCTTTCACGTTCTGGCACGTCAAACATCGAGAAATGAAACGAGCTATCGAATTCTTCATACCAGACCACCACATAATCCGCTTCAAATCATGATACACCTTATTATTGCCCTGGATGACCAGATGTGCGGGATTCATGAGCTTCTTGACATATCGCATCAAGTAATTTAGGAACATCAAGGATGCAAAGACGGCCTCAAAAACGCAACACATCATCAGAGATAGAGAAATCTGGAAAAGACTCAAGTTCAACTCTTCAGCGAATCCGCTGGAGAACGGGGTCGGAAGGATGCAAATCTTTCACCTGCTCCACCCATGACGGACCAAAACTCTGATCTTGACCTTCTGGTGAGATGGATATGTCCATCCGCTCGAGGTCACCTATCAGAGCTGCAAGAGTAGCTGACATGGGTGCACAAGAGGGAGCGGAAACATGACGACTCAACGCATCAACTACCGTATTGGCCTTGTCGGGAACATAAGTAAGCTCCAAATCTTAGTCTGCTACAAAATCGATCCACCGCCTCTGATGAAGATTGAGATCTTTCAGATAAAAAATACACTTCAGACTCTGATTTTCTGTAAAGAAGTGACACTTTACGCCATAAAGATAATGTCGCCAAAGCTTCAAAGCAAACACCACTGCAGCGAACCCCAGATCATGAGTGGGGTAGTTGCGCTCATGAACTTTCAACTACCTCGACTCATAAGAGATAACACGATCAGCCTGCATCAAGATACAACCCAAGATTATTCCAGAAGCGTTGGTGTAAACTGAAAAATCTATTCCCTCTGAAAGAAGGGCTAAAACTGGCGCCGAACACAGACGTTGCTTCAATTCCAAGAATGCCCGCTCACACTGACCTGACCACTCGAATCTAGCATTCTTTTGAGTTACCTTTGTCAGCGGAGCAGCGAGAGAGGAAAAACCCTTGACGAAACGTCGATAGTTGCCAGCAAGCCCAAGAAAACTGCGAATCTCAGTATGGGTAGAAGGTCGCTTCCAGTCAATAACAACAGAAATCTTGTCAGGATCAACGGAGAGTCCATCTCCAGAAACAACATGCCCCTAGAAAACAACACAATCCAACCAGAACTCATATTTTGACAGCTTGACATAGAGTTGATACTGACGAAGTGTGGAGAGAGTGAGTCTAAGATGTGCTGCATGATCCTCATGAGTCTTGGAATAGACCAGAATTTCATCAATGAACACGATGATGAATTTATCTAGATACTCGCAGAAGATACGGTTCATCATGTCCATAAAAGCAGAGGGTGCGTTAGTTAAACCAAAAGACATCACTAAGAATTCAAAATGACCATACCGAGTTCGGAAGGTAGTCCTGGGGATGTCAGATTCCTTGATCTTCAGCTGATGGTAGCCTGATTTGAGATTTATCTTGGAAAAGACTGTGCTACCCTTGAGCTGATCAAAGAGATCATCTACACGCAGAAGGTGATACCTATTCTTGACGGTCACCTTGTTGGTCTTCTTTTTCACGAAGAGGACAGGGGCTCCCCAAGGAGAATAGCGAATGTACCCACGCTTAAGCAATTCATCCAACTGCGATCTAAGCTCCTCTAGCTCGCGCGGGGCCATACGGTACGAGGCTTTAAATATGGGGCGCGTTCCAAGCTCTAAGTCAATAAAAAACTCCACATCTCGATCAGGAGGCATCCCAGGCAATTCGGCAGGAAAGACGTCAGGAAATTCTGAAAGAACAGGTATGGATTCGAATGAAGGAGAGACATAATCTGAATGTGCAGCATACATAAAACAAGCAGAACATCCTTGACCAAGAAGGCGAGTGACGCGTACTGCATAAATTACCTTCATGTTACTGCGGGTCTGAACATGAACGCTGAAGTCCTTGTCATCGATACTGAGATTGACCCTCTTTGCCACGCAATCCAGCTTTGCTCTATACGCGACCAACCAATTCATGCCCAAGATTACATCGAACTCTGACATCTCCAAAATTATGAGATCCGCTGAGACTCGCAATCCATTAAGCTTGATCAGACAATTGGGAATGCCATGACTTGAATGATGCAGATGACCAGACACGGAGATCTCATAAGGGACCTCAAGTGGTGATGTAGGCCAACGATAAAGGTCCATGATATGACGAGCAATAAACGACTGAGATGCACCCGAATCCAAAAGGATCTGCATCCATTTATTATTGGCCCTAAATCTCCCTAGGAAAGAAGAACATAGACACAAATTTAAGGTTGTTTGATACCAAAGCAGATAAAATAAGATGCAGAAATCTAATAACAATGCATTACATACCAACGATGACGTCGGTAGACGCAAGCGCTTCGCCCTGGGTAATGACATTCAACATGGCTCTACCCTTTTCCTGAGCTCCCGGGACAGACTGCAGAGGCTGAGTGGGAATTGTTCATTCTTGGATATGGTGTTTAACCTGACCACATCGGTAGCAAGCATTCTGCTTACGGCGACAGTCTTTCAACAGGTGACCCGACCTCTTGTAGTAAGCACAGACAGTGGAGACAGTGACAAACGTCATCTGGGGCTTTGGTGCAGGAGCAACCATCTTCTGCTTCTTCAATAGGGTGCGGCAGACTTGGGCAACATGACCCACTTTATGGCAGAAGGCATACACCTCTTTAGGCTTGAGGCCTTTATCTTAGGAAGGAGCACCTTTGCGCTTGTGATTAGCCGCAACAACATTGCCAGTACTATGCTGGACCTTCTTAGCAGAACGCTCCAGCTCGATAGCCTCCACCTGCAACGCAGCTTCCACAGTCTCGACGAAGGTAGCAGCGCCATGAGCTACTACATGCTGACGGAAATCATGACGGGGTCCCTTCACGAAACGACTGATCTTCTTGGAAACGTCTGACACCAACTCCACGGCAAGGAGGGACATGTGGGAAAACTCTTTCTCATACTCTGTCACTGATCTCCCTGGCTGCTGGAGGGACATGAATTTCTCTGCTAGACGGTCACGATCTACGGAAGAAAGGAACTTCTTCATAATAACTCCCTTGACTTGATCCCAGGTCATGGTGGTAGAGTTGGGAAGATTGCGGCACTGAAGCCACCAGGTGTACACATCCTCGATCAGCTGGTAATCAACAAGAACTTTCTGGACATCCAGAATCCCAGCGTACTCGAAGTGCTTCTCCATCTGGGCGAGCCACTCAGAAATGACAAAGTAGTCACGATTGCCATCATAAGATGTCAGCTTTAACCTTTTGAACGCCAAAGTGTCTGCCATCGCCACCGGGGGAACAATCTGACTGGACGCGAGCGGGGTCACCAAGTCGACGGCAGGTGAGTTGGTTCCAGGATCAGAAGCAAGGGTGACTCCAGGAGTGGCAACAGTAACAGTCTCTCCAGCTGTCCTAGTACCGGATCCAGAGGCTGGATTAGAAGCCTGGCGATCCTCCTCCAGGCAAGTGAGGTGATCCAGAATCTGCTGCAAAAGCTGAGCCGTGACATTACAAGATTGTTCACCCGCAGGAGGGGTGGTCTTCTTGCGTTGCGGCCGCTTATGAGTCATCTAGAAGGAGATTCAAGAAAATCAGGTAAGAATCAATAATTAAAGGAACATGAGGATTGAGATCAGAGGTTCTAACACTTTCGTACTGTCGGATACATAAATCATGTAATAATTACAACATTTTCCTTGGACAACTGCTAGTAATGATCATGCGAATGCAACAATAAAATCTTGTGAAGTTGTAAATAATTAAATTCATGCGTGCACAATCAGTATCTGTTGTTCTTAGCTTGACACTTGTGCAAATGAGTTATGCTGTGCAGGATATGTCACTGTGTCTAAAATGCATTCCTATGATGTTCATAGATGGATACACACACCATGTTAAGCACCCATATCGCTTAACATGTCATACATATTATGCTGCTAATGTCATCGCACTTGAAAATATTAAAATTGCCCATAACCATTTAATATTTGCAAACAGTATATAACCTAGTGGAAATTCATATGCACATAAATGTTAAGTTCGCCCTTAACCCCTTAACATTTGTGTGTATATTTTACACATGATTATGAGTGTAGTGTGTGAGTGTTTCGACCAAGAACATCAGTTAATGATAAAATGAGCGAAGAAATGTTTCATGCATATTTATACTTATACAATGTAATTTATAATATGTAAAAGCTAATAGATATTTTATTTTATTTAATTTTTTTTTAACTTATCTTTAGAAAACAACATATCTCTGATACCAACTGTCACGACCCGTCTAAAAGCAAAAGACAGAGCGCGCTTTAGGCGGATCGTGATGCCACAGACATTTTGGGATGAAACACAATGTCTGTTAGGCGGGGCTGAATTAACATTATTAGTTTTAAAATAATTAATTTGAAGAAAATATGCTTAAAAAATATGCGTAAGCTTTAGAGTACAACAGTGAAAAGGAAAAATACAGAGGTTTAAATAAAAACCCTGATTTAAAAAAAAATACTGATACCGATTCATGTAATGTAGACCTCAAAAGAATGAATATGCAATAATATGAAATTTCAGTACAAGATTTATAGCTTAACAGTTGTCCATGAAAGAAGAGAAAATGACTGAATGTAATCATTACATAGCTGAAATACCTAACAGAAAAGAAATAATACATATAACCTAATACAACAATAAAAATAAGAAAACCTACAGGAACACAGAAACAGGGTGCAGAGCGGACTCAGGTACGAGGCGGCGCAGTCACGGACGCTAAGGCAAATTCCAAAACAACAAGGAAAAAAACCTCAGAACAATAATACAAGCAAAGTAAAGTAAAATGAAGTACATCTAACAGGAGATCAGAAAGAATACACATACAATTTCCAGGATCTACAAGCTATCAAGACAGGCAAGTAAAATAGTCATGCGGGAACAAACTGAAATACTAACCTACTCCGGAGTATAGTATAAACAGATGTTTGTAATAACTTAAGTTGTAACAAATGAAAGTGTAGTTGTTTTTGTTTGATGCACAAGATTCATGATTCAGACAGATTCAAGTTCAGATTCAAGACTTAGCAGAGTTTCAGGAGTTCAAGCTTGCTATGACCGGTCCCTTGTTCCCATTAGGGATACAATAGGGAACCCAAGTCAAGAAGTTACATCAATTAAACACTACCTTTCTATGTTTACCTACGTTATTAACGAAACAATTCATAATTTGGTGAATGAGGCAAGTTATCATTTTGATGTTTATGGTGTCGAGCAGTAAAACTTATGGACATAAGAAAAATGTAACAAATTACGATCAGATGTTGCAAGCGAGATATTTCTCTACTTGCCTTAAGTGAGATTGAAGTTGACGGTGGCCACTAAGTGGCGCAGCCAAAATAACAATCTTATTTCACCCTGTTCAAGAACCTTCATAGACAATATGATTTAGCGGAAAACCCTACGCTAGCATATGCAATTAACATCGCATAAACTGAACATGAGAGGGTTTAGCAATTTACCTTCCCTCAAAGATGAGGGGAAAGGAGACTACCACGAGGAATCGGGGACTGAAAGTACACAGTGTGCCTCTGAGAATCCTTTAGAGGGGGGGGGGGGGGGGGTTGAATAGAGATTTAAAATATTTCTATCCTAACTGCGTAAACAATAAAATAAACTAAGGAATTATGCTCAACAAAATCTCAGGCAGAATAATAATAATGCAAGAAATAAATAGCTGAATAAAAGGAATTGAGACAGCACAGAAAAGCACAACACAAACACCAGAAATTTTATAGAGGTTCTCCAAAATGCGGGTACTCCCCTCTTCTACCACCTGGTAGGAATGCACCAACTGTGCCTGAGTCTTTTGGTAAGGAGACTCTTAGAACCACTGATCTTTTGATAAGGAGATTATGAACTACCAGATCTTTTGATAAGGAGATCTTGAACTACCAGATCTTTTGATAAGGAGATCTTGAACCACTGAATCCTTTGGAAGAGGGATTCTTAAAACTCTTTTACAGGAGATGAAGAGAAGGATAAAGAAGAAGGGGAGAAGTGTAAGAATTCTGTTTTCAGAATTCTTATGAAGCCTGTATGAAGAACAACTTCTTGGTTCTTTCACTGGATCTGCTTATGATTAACTCCTGCTTATGATGGTGATGTCTTGCAGGAGCTATGGTTATCAGATCCTTTCTCTTTTGTATTGATTGAGTTCTGGTTGCTATATGATTGTGATGAAGAGCAACCTTCAGATCTTCTGTTCTATGAGATGGAGAGCAGCTGTTCTTTCTTCTCTGTGTATTCTCTGTTAGGGTTCCTGAGGAGGAGGAAGAAGAAGAGGGAACCCTAATAGAAAACTGTTAGCCGATTGTAATGAATGCTCTGCTTTTCTCTTTCTTCTCTGCCCTTTTATTGTCCACCTTCAGATTTGAATTTCTTTCCCTTTCTGGTAAGACCCGAAAAGGTATTCTGTTCTGGACAATCTCTTTCTTTCCTTCTTTAATTCTCGACCCGTCCACCAACAGTAAGCATGTTTCCAAGAAAGCTTTTCTGCCTCTTTTAATTCTTCATTCTATTTAAGGCAATTAAGAAGCCGTTGGAGAACGGTCTTCAGTGTTGTAGGCTATGAGAGAAGATCCAAAAATGACAGCTGAAAAGATTTCCTTTTCAGACTGTATTCGACGTAGCGTTGAGTTCTCTTCCTCTCTTTTCGACGCACCTCCGAGTTCTTGTAGGAGCAGCTTCAAATTCATCCTTGCTCTGATTGAACTCTGCTAGTCGACGTTGTGTCGATATTTTATCGATGTAACCGTCGAGTTGAGGACATGGCTCTGAACTCCATTATCTGCGTTGAGATGAAGTCGACGTTGCGTCGACATTAGATGACTTCGACAGATACTTCCTTCTGCGTTGAGTTGAAGTAGAAGCTGCGTTGACTTCTCAAGGTACTTCAACAGGTCCATGGTCTCTATCTATTCGACGTAACGCCGACTTGAATTACTTCGACAGAAGGGTTGAACCACTTGGACTTCTAGTCAGAGTAGCGTCGACAATAACTCGATGTTGCGTCGAATTCTATTCGACGCAATAATTCTACTCCTTTTTTGCTTCTCTTGATAAGGTCTTGACACCCTAGGTTGAGTGTGACATCCTAAGACATCTAATAACCAGATTACCCTCAATAGACAATGTGTAATTCAACCTAAGAGATAAAATCACTTTTTATATAATTTGTTAAGTTAAATCAAAAGAGTTTTTCCCAACAGGGACTTGCGGCGCTCAGGTTGTGGAAACTTTAAATCGGAGAGGGTTTGAGCGATCCCGTCAAATAGGTCGTGGAGCGGTACCGGAAATCACTAACTCAACGCAGTTAGTCGATTATAAGAGTGGGCACAAGCTTGGATCATAAAATATATGCAACTTAGAACGAAAAAGAATTTGTAATGGATGTAGAAAATCAGAGTAAAGCGGAAAGGAGGAGAGCCTTACCTCAAAGAAGAGCCGAATACGGGTTGAAGGAGGAGAGGTGGCTGCCCCTTCTTCAACTGTCCGACCAAAAATCGAGAGGGAGAAGTGCTGAAGGAGATCAGCCTGAAGTGGAGTCTGTTGTCCCTTGGGGAGAAAGAATCGCTGGCCTTGAGGGGAAAGTGGGTTTCCGGTCCCTTGGAGGAGAGGGAGTTCAGTCCCCCTGGCGCCGTCTGATCGAAGATGAGGAGGGAGGGAAAAATAGAAGGCTGCTGCGGCTTGGGGAGGAGAAGCCGCTGGCCAGAGGGAGAGGAGAAGGGGCAGGAGGAGAAGCCGCTGGCCAGAGGGAGAGAAGCGGCAGGAGGAGGCGCTGGCGGGAGGAGGAGCAGGAGGCGGCGGAGGCAGGGGGAGCAGGAGCGGCAGGCGGCGGCACTGCGCGTGGTAGACGGGATCGGTCGCGGAAGCAGAATCGGTATCGGAAAAACCTAGCTGCACACGATATAGATATCAGGAGGGGGGGGGGGGGGGGGGGCTCGACTGAGGAATTAAAAGGAGAGGGGTTGCGGCTAGCAATTTAGGGAATTAGGAAGGATTATTCTATTTTTAATAAGCAATTTGTTACACTATTGCCGACTGAGGGTTCGCCGATAAAGGACTAGATCACCTACCGGAAGACCCAAACGCCAATCGCTGTCTCTCATTCTGCAAGCGGTCCCAACACCCCCCTTTCAACTAACTGAACGAAAATCTACGATTGCCGATTGAGGCTTGGCGATCGCCGACCGTGCCATCCCTCTATCAGTGCTTGTCGAAGGAATAATTTTCAGAGTAGCATGTTGAATTGTATTCGACGTATAAGGAAGAACAAGAAGTCTTTGCTTATCATTGCACGTCGAATTTTATTCGACGTTTAAAGAAGTCGAATTGAACCCGCTTATCAGAGCACACTTACCGGAGGACGTTGAATTGTATTCAACGTACGAAGAAATTGTTGGTATTCAAAAGAGTAACGAGCACAAAAAAAGTCACAGAATAAGGAAGGCGGAGAAGGAAGATCAGCAAAAGGAATGTCAGGAAAAGGAAGGCACTCTCTTTCTGCAAACCTTCCTTTCTGGAATTTAGAAAAAGAGTCTATAAAAGGTCTCTTTACGACAATGACCGAAGAAGCTCTATTGGCCTTTCTCTTGTATTCCCTCTGTGAGCTGAAACCCTAGATCCGTGAACTGTGTCTCTCTTGAGACACAACTGGAATCACCACCTCTCTTTGGTAATACTTTCTTCTTGCTGAACTTTCACACCATATGTAAATTTTTACAGGATCGCCCTTCAAAACATCTTAGGTGGTTTTTGGGTTTCCAAGCGAAAAGGCTCGGGGTGGCTTTTGAGGCTCCTAGAAAAAAGACAGGAAGATTTTTGAGTTCCCTAGCAAAAAGACTTAGTGGGTTCTTCAACCTCCATGTGGAGAAGGCTTGGGAGGTTTTTGAGTCTCCTAACAAAAAGACTGTGACATTTTGAAGGCTGTGCTATCCTACAAGATGTGGAAGAGAGCACCCAGATTTGATTGATGAATTTTTATAAAAATCTATTGTCTTCTGTTTTTATCTCTCTATAACTTTAGTATTATTTCCCGTCTTTTCTATTTTATTTATCTGTGATTGTGTTGTGCTTTGTGAAGAGAATACTTTTTCTCTATTTATGCACCCCTAGAGAAATTTTCAGACCTTATTCCGCAATTTCATATATTATTAGAGCCAGCTTTATCTATAAGGGGAAATAACTTAGTGAATCAAGATCTTGTTATCTGAATATTTATTTCATATATTCTAAATCACCAAGTATCTCAACAAAAAGAGTGCCTTTACCTCCGGACCCTCCATGTGCAATCTGGATAAGTTTGCATTATGGAAGTCCAGGATTATGCTATATATGCATTCTATTGGTGAGGTTGTTTTTGAACCGTTCATCCCCAAGAAGGTGTATACTACTAATGGTATTGAACTATTAAAGCCCAGAGAGCACTGGTTAAAGGAAGACAAAGATGAGAGCCTACGATAAAAAGTCTATGAACATTGTCTCAACACTCTCAAGGCCTTTATTAGACAATAATCTTAGTACACTCTGTAAAGGATAAAAAGATGTATGATTACCCAATATGAAAACATCAAGATGAAGCGGGGAGAAGCTGTGGTGGATTAGTACAAAGATATAGATCAATGTTATATGCAGGCCTGTTTTGGCTTTATGCAGGCCGTGGATATATGCAGGCCAAAAAATTATTCATGCAGACCAAATTTAATATATATATTCCAATTTTTTTTGACACCGTTAAAAGATTTTAAAAGCAGGATTAGGCTGATGAGTTCCCTCTCCAACTTTGCACACGAACTCGCCCCACCACCACCTTCCTCAACCACCGCCCCGCCTCTGACGCCTCATCCGACCTCATCCTCCAAGATTACCTCATCGAAGCCTTAATCATTTGCTTAAAATTATATTTGTGGCATGGTGAAAACGTCGGGCTTTATTTATAATCATTTTGATTCTATATATCACAAAAAATGTTTGTGGCCACCCCTTTCAAGGCTTCAATCAATAAAAGATGTGTAAAATCACAAAAACACCAGGCTTTATTTATGCACAAAACACTATCCTTTAATTAAATTTAGATGCATAGCCTTGTGCGTTCGGAGGAATGCCCGATTGCGGGGCAGCCAGATGGCCACGGCGCGGCGTTGAAATTTCCCAGGAATAGTGCCGCACCAAACAAAGCCATAATATGCATAATTATAAGTTCATTCATAGAATATAATTGAACATCCAAAATATTTTGCTCTGGATAGGTTTGAGCTCAGGTTTCAAAACTGTTGCACCAGACTCACGGTTCAAAGTGCTAAATCCACAAAAATGGTGTATGAATCTGAATTTTTGAATATATTTACTACCTAACTATCACCAGAAAGATGACATTTTGATTACTTAGTAATAATTATGTGTTTAATAATTAACCGGCATATAATGTTTGCCACTAATTAAAGTGTAATTCCAATACATTTAACCACTATCAGATTGCCAATATTGACCTTTGAATAGTGCACAAATTTATCAAATACTTTTTTTTAAACGATGGCCTGCATATAGCCAAAACCGGCCTGCATTTATCATTGTTCTTTTTAAAAAATTATGGCCTGCATATAGCCAAAACTGGCCTGCGTTTAACATCGCTCAAGATATAATGTCATAATTAATTGTCTCAGGATCTGTAAAATGATTATATCTAATGATGAGCTGAATGACAAACTGCTCAGGAGCCTGACTGATGCGGAGCATAGGCGAGGACGAGCTTTGGGCCCATTCGGGGCTGATTTGGCGACTTACCATATATGGCGTGCCCGGATCGACGATTCGACTCCGTGGATGCGTCCGGATGCATGTTGCGAGTCAATTTCATATATAGCTTTGTATTATTCGGTTATTATTTTATGTAGTTTTGGCCCCGAAACCAACGGCCAATCATAGCCGTTGATTCCGGGTGCCCTAATCTTATTTTCTTATAAATAAGAGATGTTAGGGATGCTGTAATTTTATTGCTGAATGTGTGGAGACTCTTCTTCCTTCATTCCGGTGATCTCCTCCGCGGTGCCGACTCCGTGGAGCCCCCTTGGTGACGACTCCTTGGGTAAGTTATCTCATCTTCTCCTTGTTCTCCTTCCCCTCCTCCAAAACAGCCAGCCTCCTCCCTGTTTTCCTGCAGCCGCCAGCCACCCTCCCTGTTTTCAGCCAGCCGCCAGCCATCCCTCTTCCTCCCTGCAGCCCTGCCGCCAGTCCTCCGTCCTCCTCCCTGCAGCCCTGCCGCCAGCCCTTCCTCCTCCTCCCTGCTGCCCTGCTGCCAGCCCTCCCCTCCCTGCTGTCCCAGCCAGCCACCGTCCTTTCCCCCTGTTTACAGCCTGCCGCCCCTCCTCCTCCCTGCCAACAGCAGGCCGCCAACAGCAGGCCGCCAACAGCAGCCCGCCGACAGCCCTCCCCCACCCTGTCCGGCTGCCCTAGCCCATCCCCACGTGGATCCACCTCCCAAACAGTCCACCCCTTTCCAGATCTGCCTAGATCTGGGCAAAACAGCCCAGATCCCGCCCCGTACCACTCATATCCAGCCCCTAACCTTCCATATTTGCTTCCTACACCCCTCCTCACGTGGATCCACCTTCCAAACAGCCCCTCCCTTCTCAAATTTGTCCAGATCTGGGCGTTTCAGCCCAGATCCAGCCCTGCGCCGCCCCGATCCAGCACTCCAACCCCTCCAGGTTTGCTGCCAGCATTCCCCCATCCGAGGAAACACCTCCCAACAGCCGGCCATCACCAAAACTGTCCAGATCTGGGCATTCCAGCCCAGATCCAGCCCCTTCCCTCTCCGATCCAGCCCTCCTAATTCCCAATCAGACTTCCCCTTACCCGATCCGGCCCACCAACCACCGGAACCCCTCTTTGAGCCCTCCAAAGTTCAGATTTTCTTTATTTACAGCAGTCCCTAATATTCTTGTTGTATTCTTGTATTGGTATTTGTTGTAAGACATTGTTATCGTTTGGATTATTACATGCTTGCTTGGATGTTCATCTTATTATAGTTATTTGTGCCTGGATTAATCTCTAACTGCAGGAAGGAATTATTCGCCGCGCGCTCTATCTTTGGCCCTCCACGCGGAGGGAAACCAAAGCTTGTTCGCTTAATAAACTATTTTGCCTTGCTGTGAATTTATTTTGCGTGGGATATTAATGTTTATTATTCAATTGTGATTTAATCCGTCGGGCTTTGCATAGCATGTAGGGTTAGGTCGAGGTTTATCTCGCCGCCTATAGATTCGTCCTGCGTCACTGACTAAGGAGTATTTCTCATACTCTTAAGCTATTAAGGAGTCCAGAAAGCTAAAGAGAGATCACTTCGTATGCTCTCTATGACATGATTCAACCTTTTGAGCTTGTCACCTCTATCTCTAAAAAAGAAAAAGAATCATCCACCCGCTTCAAAGCAATTCCTGTGAAGTCAATGGCTCTTGCTTCCACAGAATCAAGAAGACCCCCACTTCCTACACTGATGAAGAACTTAGTTTCTTAACCAGGAAGCTCTATGACTTGAAGGACTCATCTAAGTACAAGGAAAGAAGCAAGGAGACAAGCTCCAGAAATCAAACGTATGTAATAATAATAATAAATCTGATGAAGCAATCTAAAATTACTAAAAGAATAATTGACACATCTCCACTAAGTTCAGATGGAGGGAAAAATATTTGAAATAGTCCTAAGGAAAATTTGTAGAAAGGAACAGATCTAGCAAGAAGGACAAAGACATAATTGCCAAAAGCTTGAGTGATACCTCTTTTCCTGAGAAGGTTCAGTCTCTGAGAGTTAAGAAGAAGTAGAAATCAGATGTCTTTAGCCTTGGAAGAAGGAGAATGCTGTAGAGGAAGAAGAAAAATGCTGAAGATTTTTTTGATTTTTTCCTCCTAACTTCAGGAATGTATTTGAAAATCTGTGCTATAACAACTTTGTGTCTGAAAGAAGAATCAAGGCTCGTCAACTTGATAATTTGGAATTTTCTCAGTGCAATGCTGCATTACATGAAAAGCTTCAGAAAACTTCAACAGAGGTCATTGAGTGTGACACCTGGGAAGAAAAAAAGAAAGTTTTAGAAGTGCTGAGAAAATCTCTCGAAGAAAACAAGAGACTAGCTGCAGATCTTTCAAAAGCCCAGGTAAAGGTTGACTACATTAATGGTAAGAGTGAAAAGCTCAAGAACATTACCGAAAATCTTCATGTAAGTTTCAAAAATGGGGACTTGGAGCCGACTTCTCTATTAAAGCAAATCATGCACCTCCAGTAAGCAAAGATTCTCCAGTCTTTCTGTTTGGAGGAATGATAAATGAAGGAAGTAGAGGATGCTTCTCTAAACCTGTCTAGGAAAAGAAGTCTGCTTCTAGTCCTGTGTAAAAGTTTAAACCTCATGTCCTCATTCCCTCAAGATACGGCATGGAAGCAGTTTTAACTTCTGTCCTCCTCCAACTAGTAAGAGTAAGAATCACTTGCTTCAAAGAAAAGGGAAAAGAAATGCTACAGAAAATTATGTTCCTAAGTTTACTGTCAATGATCGTGATCTACTAGTCGTTAACCGCAGCAGCATCGATCAGTGATCGCCGACTGCTGCTCGTTCCAATGGTCATTGATCACGGATCGTATATTGACCTTCAGGTCACAGGTAGCTGAAGCTGTAAAATTCTCTGTTGCTTTGTCTTATCCCTTCCTACCTCAAAGAAAGAGCAAATATAATAATTATTTTTTCTTTTGCTGTGGAAATGTTGGTCATTTCGTGGGTGATTTTTGATTCAACCATACAAACACCTACTCCAAAGGTAACTTATACCAATGAAGCAATGAGTTTGTGTGAACTCTATTACTTATGGTATTGGTCCCAAATTTATTTTGGGACCCTATCCTTTTTGAATGCAGGTACTGCAGGTCCATGTTTTATTAAGAATTACAATTGGTACTTGGTTGTGGGTGCTCCATATGAGACTGGAGAAAGAAAGTCTGCCAGTAGTCTAATGTGCTAGGAAGAGCCTTAAAGTCATCCTTGAGGACTCAAAGGAAGGCTTCACGAGAGATTGCAAAAGGAGATGGAGAACAGTGAAAGTTGAAGGAAGAGGGGAAGCTTTAGGAGCATCCTCTATTGAAGAAGTTGCAAGAAGAGGAAGTTGAAATATATTATTCAAGTCGGTGTATCGCTATATATTATTTAAGTCTCTTTTGTAACGCTATATATATCCCCATTAGAGGATGAATACTATGCTTGATTTTATTCTTCCTAATCTAACTTGGTATCAGAGGAATCTCGCGTGCCCTAGCCGTCTTGCTCTTGCTCTCGCTTCCGCCGCACGAGCCGTCTCGCTCTCGCTCTCGCTTCCGCTTCCGCCCCCGAGCGCAGCCCGCTCCTCGCTCGCGTTTCCGCCCCCGAGCGCAGCCCGTCGGTCTTCCCTGCTCCGGACGTCTTCTTCTCCGACCGTTTGAGAGTCGACCGGTCCTCTTCCTTCTTCTCCGTCCGTTTCATGCCGCCCTAGGCTACTGCCGTCGATGCCAGGGTCGGCACTGATGCCTCCTGCCGCAGCCTCCTGCCGCAGCCTCCTCCTGCCGCAGCCTCTTCCTGCCGCTGATTCTCCGGCAACTGCTGCCCTCGCAGCAATCCTGACGACTCTACGCTGCTATGTCCTAGCGTCTTGCCGCCGTCTTGCCGCTGTCTTGATCCTTGCGTGGCGTTTCTCTGTTTATTGGTAGCCCTCCTCTTGCTCTTATGGGGGATTCTACGGGTTCTTCGCCGCCTGTGAGTGAGATTATGCCAGCAATGGGTGACCCGCAGCGGACCCATGGCCACTCGGGCTCTTTGAAGATCACCACCGTTCCCTTGGATGGAACGAACTATCTGGAATGGTCTCGTGCTGCTCAACATGTGATCCGCAGCCATCAGATGTTTGGCTATATTGATGGCTTTATTCGGGAGCCCGCCAAGACTGACCCTACGTGGCGACGCTGGGACTCTGAAAATTCCCTTGTTGTTTCATGGCTCCTTCATTCCATGTCCCCCAAGGTATATCGGAGTTACATGCTTCTGGACTCGGCATATGATATCTGGACCCGGGCAAAAGACACGTACTCGCAGATTGGGAGTTCCACTCAGATCTATGAACTTACCCGTCGCATTCTGGAGCTTAGACAGGGATCTCTGACTGTGTCTGCCTACTTCTCGGAGTTTGAACGCCTCTACCAGGAGCTGGACTTCTTTGAGCATTTCACGGCTTCCTGCACGGCCGACGCCGTGAAGCTTCAGGAGAAGGAGAACCGTTACCGCTTGCATGTCTTTTTGATGGGGCTTAACATGGAATCTGATACTGTCCGGACGCACGTCTTGCATCGTTCACCCCTTCCGTCCCTACGGGAAGCGTTCAGCATGGTCCTTGGTGATGACGATCGCCGCCGATCCCTCAGCACGCCTGCTCCTGTAGTGGATCGGTCTGCCTTTACTAGTGTTGGTGGTGTTAGTCGAGGAGGTTCCACCAATACCAGCACGATCCCCACGTGTGATTACTGTGGTCGTCGGGGACATGCTCGGGATGCATGCTTCAAGCTGCATCCTCATCTTGCTCCTTCTGGTCGTGGCCGTGGCGATCGTGGTCACGGTCGTGGAGGCTACCGTCAGACCGGGACTCGTCCTCAGGATGCTGCTTTCTCTACGGATGTGTATGATGAGGGTCTCTCTACTGCTTCCGGCCAGCTTACTTCTCAGGAGTTGGATGCCTTCCGCCGCCTGCTTCATTCTCAGTCCGATCCGTCCCAGGCGGCCTCTGCTTCTATTGCCTCTATTGCCATGCCGAGTGCTCCTACTGCTACTGCTTCCTCGTCTGAGTGGGTTCTGGATTCCGGTGCCACCCATCACATGACCGGCTCTTCCTCAGGTTTTCACTCTTACTCTCCTTTGTCTGGTAAGGACAAAGTTATGTCTGCAAATGGCCTGCTGACCCCTATTGCTGGCAAAGGCCAGATCCTTTGTTCTCCTACTATTTCCTTACCTTCTGTTCTTCATGTTCCTTCATTTCCTCGCAATTTACTCTCCATTAGTAATATTACCCGCTCTCTCAATTGTTCTGTAACTTTTTTTCCTGACTCCTGTGTTTTTCAGGAACTGGGTACGAAGCGGAGCATTGGCAGTGGTAGGGAACGCGGTGGCCTGTATTACTTGGATGTGACCTCCTCCCAGGCCCTCTCGAGTTCTGCTGTTACTTCTGAGGATGTTCGTCGCTGGCACCTCCGGCTTGGACATCCCTCACCCCTTTATCTTCAGAAACTATTTCCCGCTTTCTCTCATGTTTTAGATACCTTTGTTTGTAATGTTTGTGATGAGTCTAAGCATGTGCGCCATAGTTCATCACATTTATCTTCTCCTTGTACTACTCCGTTTGATGTTATTCATTCTGACGTTTGGGGTCCGTCCCCAGTTTCATCTTTTTTTGGTTTTCGATGGTTTGTCACCTTTATTGATGGTTTTTCCCGCACATGTTGGGTTTATCTCTTGAAGAAAAAAAGTGAAGTTTTTTCCTGTTTTCAACTCTTCCATAAAATGATTCAGACCCAATTTCACGGGGTTGTCCGTGTTTTGCGTAGTGATAATGGGGGTGAATATGATGATCGCGGTGCGTTTGGCACATATCTCAAAGATCACGGTATTATCCACCAAACGACGTGTGTTCACACCTCAACTCAAAATGGGGTTGCCGAACGAAAAAACCGGCACCTCCTGGATATGGCCCGTTGCCTCCTGGGTACTATGCATCTCCCCAAATCTTTTTGGGCAGATGCGATTCTTACTGCTACTCACCTTATCAATCGGCTTCCTTCACGTATCTTAGATTATGCTACCCCCCTCGCTCGTCTGTCCACCATGGCCACGGTCTATACTTCGCATCTGTCCCCCCGAGTTTTTGGTTGTGTGTGCTTCGTCCACGTTCATGTTCCCCACCGTGACAAACTGGATCCTCGTGCCATTCGTTGTGTGTTCGTCGGATACTCCTCCACTACGAAGGGGTATCGATGCTTCCACCCGCCTTCCGGTCGTCTCTACTGCACTATGGATGTCTCCTTTCGCGAAGGGGAATCCTATTTTCTGTCCTCGACTCCCTCTGTTCGTCAGGGGGAGAGTTTTGTAGATCTTTCCCTTCCTGATCTTCCCCTTCCTGTTCACCCGGTTCCCTCTCTACCTCAGCTTCCACCATCGCTTCCACTACCTGAGCAAGGAACCCCTATTCCTATTCCTATTCCTTCTCCGGATGTTCCCCTATCTCCTTTCCCTCATGTGTATCACCGGCGCTCCTCACGTATACAGGCTCCTACGTCCCTGCTTCCACCCGTGCCTGCTTCGGCCTCAGATTCTGATGATGCGGATTTGGATGTTCCGCTGGCTCAGTTACGAGATAAGTTTGCTTCTACTAAACACCCTATTTCTAACCATGTTACATATCATCATCTTTCTCCTGGCCACCAGTTTTTTATCGCTTCTCTTTCATCTGTCGTTATTCCTAAGACTTGGCAGGAAGCTCTGGGCATTCCGGTTTGGGCTCAGGCTATGAAAGAAGAGATGGCTGCCTTGGACAAGAATCACACTTGGGATGTCACTCCTCTTCCACATGGTAAGAAAGCCGTTGGCTCAAGATGGGTCTTTTCCGTCAAGCAAAATGAAGACGGGAAAGTTGAACGGTATAAGGCTCGGTTGGTCGCCCGTGGGTACACTCAGACTCAGGGAGTTGATTACCAGGAGACTTTTGCTCCAGTGGCTAAGATGGATTCTATTCGGGTCCTTCTGTCTGTCGCCGCTATCTTGGGATGGGACCTCCACCAGTTAGATGTCAAGAACGCTTTTCTCCATGGCGATCTTGAAGAAGAGGTGTATATGACATTTCCTCCTGGTTTTGTGAGAGATGGAGGGAAGCCCCTTGTTTGCAAGTTACTGAAATCCTTGTATGGATTAAAGCAGTCACCCAGAGCGTGGTTTGGCAGATTTCTCAAGGCTATGCTCAAGTTTGGGTATAAACAGGCACAGTCAGACCACACCATGTTCATTCAGAGACGTGATCAGAGTATTGTGGTTCTCATTGTCTATGTGGACGATATTGTTATCACCGGTAATAATGCGAGTGAGATTGCCAATCTCAAGTCCCTCTTGGCCAAGGAATTTGAGGTGAAAGACTTGGGAAAGTTACGATACTTTCTGGGAATAGAGGTTACTAGATCTGATCAGGGCATCTTCATATCTCAGCGGAAGTATGTCCTGGACTTGCTTCAAGAGACCGGGATGCTTGGGTGTGTTCCTGCGAACACCCCTATGGAGGAGAATCATGGGATCTGTGACGACAGTGACAGTGACAGCGTTGAGGCCACCCGCTATCAGAGATTAGTTGGGAAACTGATTTATCTATCTCATACCCGTCCTGATATCACATATGCTGTGGGTATTTTGAGTAGGTATATGCACGCTCCTCGGGTCAGACATCAGCAGGCAGTGTATCGCGTCCTACGATACCTTAAGAAGGCCCCAGGACGGGGACTTCTGTTCTCAAAAAATGACCACTTGAAAATAGAGGTTTACACGGATGCCGATTGGGCCGGCTGCCGTGACGATCGAAAATCCACTACTGGTTATTGTTCGTTCGTTGGAGGAAATCTCGTGACATGGAGGAGCAAGAAGCAGCACGTTGTGGCCAGATCTAGTGCCGAAGCTGAGTACCGTGCAATGTCACTTGGAATGTGTGAGGGACTTTGGCTATGTACTGTCATTCAAGACTTGGGTCTTCCCAGAACTTCTCCTTTCTCCTTGTTCTGCGACAACAAGGCTGCTATCAGTATAGCCCACAATCCGGTTCAACATGACAGGACCAAGCATGTTGAGGTGGACCGTCACTTCATCAAGGATCACTTGAACAAAAGAAACGTGGTTACTCCATTCATCAGTTCAAGAGATCAACTGGCCGATATGTTCACTAAAAGCTTGGGAAGTGACATTTTCACGGATGACATCAGAAAACTGGGAATGACGGATATCTACCATCCGACTTGAGGGGGAGAGTTGAAATATATTATTCAAGTCGGTGTATCGCTATATATTATTTAAGTCTCTTTTGTAACGCTATATATATCCCCATTAGAGGATGAATACTATGCTTGATTTTATTCTTCCTAATCTAACTGAGGAAGCCCTTAAGGCTAACGCAAATGAAAAACTGGTATAAAAAATAGAATGAAAACCTCCATATTTTTTTGGAACAAAAAGGGGGAGATGAATCTGCATAAGAAAATGATTCAGCTCAAGAAGCATCTGTTTTAGGGAGACACTGAAGATGAAATCACTTCTTATGTAAGTTTTATCATCATTTTTCTTATAAGATTTTTTCCTCTTCAAATAACGGGAGATTGTTGGGAAAAATTTCTTTTGATTTGATGGAAAAAACCCATTTATAATTTGTTCTTAATATAGCTTAGATAAGTTGGTAAGCTGGTCAGAAGAAGCAAGAAGGAAGTCATTCAGAAGATGCAAGAAGGAATTAATTCATTTAGAAGAAGCCAACAGGAAACCATTCAGAAGAAGCCATACGGAAGCTATGAAGACCTTTGAAGAATTGGCTAAGTTCATCAAGATCGCCGACCGACTATTCGATCACGGACGGGGCGTTCGCCGATCGAGGACTTGATCGCTGACCGGATGTCCCGAATGCTGACCGCTGACTCTCATGTTCAAGGTTGCAGATGTCGGATGTCAGAGACATGTCGGATTGAGTTTTTAGATGTCGGATGTCGGAGACATGTCGGGGACATTTTAAAATGTTGGATTTCTAAAAATATTTATATTATAAGTTATAAAAACTTTAGATGTATGTTTCTATGCATCTGCTCTTTCCACCACCAGTAAGCATTAAGACAAAATGCTAGCTGCAACATTTTATACTTGAACTGGGTGCAATTACCTAGTATTTCTAACTATTATGGTATCTATACCCTCACAAGTCTATGTAAAATGAATGAATAGCAAAGCATATGAAACATTGAATAGATTCAAAAATTAAATATTTTCTCTTCAATCACAATTCTAAGGCCGACATAGCGGATTTGATCTGAAATGTCGGGCGACATAGCGGATTTGATCCGAAATGTCGGGCGACATATTGCAAAACGCCATAATCATTATATTTTCATTATGCTGGTAATTTTCTGTTCAAACAGAACATGTCGGCTGACATTTAAAACACTGCTCTTGTTACAAGCAGTCACAAAACTCTCCTTGCAACTAATAGAATGAGAATATGTGGTCACATATTGCCAATCGAGGTTCAGCGATCGCCGACCAAGCCATTCCTTCTTCAACGTTTGCCGAAGGAAGAATTCATGGAGCCATACGTAGAATTGTATTCGTCGTTTAAGGAAAAAGAAGGAAGTCTTTGCTTATCAGAACACGTTTATTAGGGCACGCTTATCAGAGCACGCCAAATTGTACTCATTGTTTAAAGAAGAAGTTGAATTGAAGCCGCTTATCAGAGCACTTCGACTTGTTTTTGACGTATGGAGAACTTGTCAAGATTCAATGGAGCCGTTGCAGAGCAGAAAAAAAAAGTTGGAGAAAAAGGAAGAGCAGAAAAAGAAAGTTGGAGAAAAAGGAAGTTAAGAAAAAGGAATGTTAGGAAAAGGAAGGGACCATCATCTTTCTTCTGGAACTTGGAGATTGGGGACTATAAAAGGTCTCTTTATGACAGAGATAAAAGAAGATCTCTTGAGCTTTCTCTTGTATTCTCTCTGTCGGCTGAAACCATAGATTTGTTGACTATGTTTCTCTTCTTCTTGATACAGCTAGAATCAAGACCTCTCCTTGGTGATACTTTCTTCTTGCAGAATTTTCACACCATCTGTAAAGAGTTAACATGATCTCTCTTCAAAAGATCTTGGGTGGTTTTTGGGTCTCCAAGAGAAAAGGCTCAGGGAGGTTTTTTGAGTCTTCTAGCAAAAAGGCCCAGTGAGGTTTTTGAGTCTCTTATCATAAAAACTTAGTGAGTTCTTGAGCCTCCAAGAGGTTAAGGTCTTCAATTTGAGGTGGGGATGGGATGGTATGTTGTGCTGGGCATAATGGAGGATTGTTAGAAGAGGATGGGATGTTTGAAATTGAGGGTACTAATGGGGGTAGCTCCCGTGGAGGTTGAAGGATTCTTTCGGATCACTTTCTTCCCAAATTGGAGGATTTTCATACTTAAGCCTTTACCATTATTCATTGTAGTGCTAGGGGAGTTCAGAAGAGTTGGGCGACCTACACTAATAAACTTAGGATGCTTTCAAAAGTGCCTTCTTTCTTTCTCTATTCAAGCATGCCAAACATTATCTTACTCTAGTCCATTTTCTTTCTTAATACCACAACAACCACATACCTCACTAAACCTTGACTGATAGTATCATAACCTGATCTTTTGGACATGAATCATTTACCTAGAACGCCCGCTAGTAATTTTTTATTTCTTATGCGAACATGACTTTCTGGTTCGATGGCTTATCTTCAACATATGTCATGAGACTTTTGGCTTAATGAACATCAGCCTGTTACTTCTTCATATACATCATCTGTAGTTCGCAATTGCAGATGAGTTCCCAGAGAGTCCGGTTTAGCCTAATTTCTACTGAAACTTGGATGGGGTGATGGGATGTGTTGGAAAAGCCCCTGTAGAGGGCCCGTATTTGGGCCCATCTTTGCTTCTCTTCTTTAGTCCCACATCTTGTATATGATTTGTTCTCTCTTTCTCCCTCCTATATATATGTACTCCTCCTTGTATTTATATACTAAAGAAATATTCAAGCTTTTGCTATGTTCTACATGGTATCAGAGGTAGGTTCCGATCAGAGAGGGCGTCATTCTACATGGCTAGCCGCAACTGTTCATTAATTCTGGTTTGATCAGACCGCCTTCTCGAACCTCTACCCGCTGCTCCCTCAATCCGCCTGACCGCGCCTCTGCGGTCTCCCCTCCCTACCCGCTTCCTGCTCGTGGCTTCCACCTCGCCTCTTTCTCTGCCGCCGTCTTATAGGCGTCTCCAGTCTGACCCATGGGGCCTTCCTGCGCTCGTGCGGCCTTGTTGCCCTCTGCCTGTCTCCTCATCCGATCTCTGCCGATCTCTGCGGTCTCCTTCGTCCTCCTCAGTGGTCTCGTCCCTCTGCCGAGCTCTTCAGCGACCTCCTCAGCGGTCTGCTGCTCCTCCTGAGATCGCACCAAGCAATCTAAGCGCGTGCGACCTCCTCCCACCGGCCTCTTTGTGGACTGAGACGCTCTCCCGTGCAGCCCGCGTCTTCCCTGCTCAAGTGCGGCCTCCTCCAGTGGTCTGCATCTAGCCGTGCGACCTCCTCAAGTGTGCGGCCTCCTCCAGTGGTTTGCACCTAGCCGTGCGACCTCCTCCAGTGGTCGGCACCTAGCCGTGCGACCTCCTCAAGGGTGCGGCCTCCTCCAGTGGTCTGCACCTAGCCAACAGTTCCTGCGGCCTCTTCCCAGCGGTCTCTGCCTATCGGTCTCCTCTTGCTCCTCAGCGGCCCGCAACTCCTCAAGTGTGCCGGCCTCCTCCTGCTCGCTGCCGGTCTCCTCAGCGGCCTGCAACTCTTCAAGTGTGCCGGTCTCCTCTTGCTCCTCAGCTCGCTGCCGGCCTCCCTTCAGCAGACCGTGCGGTCTGCCCGGGTCTTCTTGCCCTTCCCATTTTTTTCCTTCAATGGGATCATCTGTGGACTCCACCACGGTGCATGCTCCTCCTCAGCCAGACCGTCTGGATCAGCCCCCAGAACTTCGTGATGAGTTGCGGATCACCACAATCTCTCTCTCCGGCAAAGTAAACTTCATCCAATGGGTATACTCGGTCCGGCGAGTGCTTCAGTCTAAAGAACTTCTGGGTCATCTCACCCAAGTACCTCCAGTTCCTCCTACGGAAAATTGGTATGACTCTCGGAGAAGGATGAGTACTTGGGTCTGTCATAAAGCGATCAGACAAGGACATCCTTCAACATCTCTACGACATCATCACGGACCTCCAGGCGTTAGATACGGCCGGAGCTGAGAACATGATCTCCTTCGTTGCTCGCACCAAGACTCTGGCAGAATCATGGATCCAGCATCAACCATCGACCAATGATCATGCTGCTCAACAAGCTCAGAAGGAGGCTGTCATCATTGCTATGATCATGGCTCGTGTTCCTCCACACCTACAAAGCATCCGAAATCAGGTTCTGGCCTCAGCCATTACTCCTTCCCTCTCAGATGTGTGTTCCATGCTCCTCAAAACCTCAGCTCCTCTGGCAGCTCCGACTCTTTCCTCATCGGCCCTTCTTCAACACACTCCTGCTCCCTTACTTCCTTTGCTTCCACCGTCTCGTGGTGGACGTTCGGCCTCTTGGGTAAGGGGACGTGGTGGTCGTTCTCGACCAAATTGTTCATTCTGTGGGCGAGATGACCACTTTGAGGCGACCTGCTATCGGAAGCCTGGTAATCCTCCTCGTCCAATTGCCGCTGTTGCTGATGACAACCCCTTGGCCTCCCGCGCCGATCTTGATGCTCTCCGCCTACAGCTCCAACAACTTCAAGGGATGATGTCCCCACCTGCCTCCGTCGCCTCCGTCTCCGATCCAGGTATAACCTGTCTTTCAACGAGTCCACGCTGGATAGCCTACAACCACCAAAGTATTTAAATGCTCCTCATCCGAAGTGTATCACCGTGGCCAATGGGGAAACAACTCCGGTCTCCGGCGCGACTGACCACTCTCATAGCCCCTCCATCTCTCTCCGCTCGGCTCTTCATGTTCCGGGATCCCCGTTCAACTTGCTTTCTGTTAGCCGTCTTACTACTGACCTGGACTGCGTCCTAACATTTACATCCTCTTCTTTTCTGATACAGGATCGGCGGACGCGGAATACCATTGGTAAGGGGCAACTGCGTAACGGGCTCTACCTTCTCGACGACTCTCCCAATATCCTCTCATCTGTCTCCTCTGCTGCGTGGCATCAACGTCTTGGACATGCTCCCCTCCCAGTCCTCCAGAAGGCACTTCCCGATGTATCTTTTCCAGCTTTTAAGTGTGATTCTTGTATTTTGGGCAAACAAACCTGTTCTTCCTTTCCCGCACATTGTACTCGGAGTTCTGCTCCTTTTGATCTCTTACATTCTGATGTATGAGGACCTTATAAAATTACTAGTATTTCTGAATTTCGATATTTTCTCACATTTATTGATGACTATTCTCGGGTTACTTGGTTATACTTACTCCGCGATCGCTCTGAGCTCCCTCGTGTCTTTCGGGCATCTGTCCTCGAAACCCGCACACAATTCTCCACTACCATCAAAACTCTACGAACCGATAATGCTCGCGAGTACACAAGCAATGAGTTTGCAAATTTATGTTCTGAGTTTGGGATTATTCACCAGACTTCATGTCCCTACACCCCACAACAAAATTGTGTTGCTGAACGGAAGAACCGACACTTGCTTGATGTTGCCCGCTCTCTCATGCTTCACATGAACGTTCCCAAAGTGTATTGGAACTTTGCGGTCTCCACAGCTTGTTTTCTCATTAACCGCCTTCCATCCTCCGTCCTCAACAATGCCACTCCTTTCAGCCTCCTCTTTCCTTCCACTCCGGCCTTTCCCCTCACACCTCGAATCTTCGGGTGTACGTGCTACGTTCATATCCTGGGACCGTCTACGGACAAACTGGATCCTAGGGCGGCCAAGCAAATTTTCGTTGGCTATTCACGTACACAGAAGTGCTACGTTTGCTATTCCCCTACCACCCGCAAGGTCTCTGTGTCGCCTGATGTCACCTTTTAGGAGGATCAACCATTCTTCTCTGCTCCCGTACCCACACTTACACCAGTACCTCTCCCAAAGCTTGTCCTACGACCTATCATTCCCATTCACATACCGGTTCTTCCTTCTCCAACTCCTGCTCCTGCCCCCTACTAGCCACCTCTTATCCGTGTCTACTCTCGCCGCACTCCTACTCCCTTTTCCCCTACGCCGTCGGCCTCGACCTCGGGTACTCCGCGTCTGCCTGATTCGGTAGCAGAATACACCGCTCATCCTATGACGAACTATGTCTCCCTACATCGCCTCTCTCCCCAACTTCAGACACTTGCTACCTCTTTGTCCACAATTGCTATTCCTAACTCTGTGCAGGAGGCTCTGGCGCTCTGCAACATCCTGGCTGGCGTGTCGCCATGGAGGAAGAAATGACTGCTCTTTGGGCTAACAGGACTTGGACTCTGGTACCCTGTCCTCCAGGACAGAAGCCAGTTGGGTGTAAATGGCTTTTTGTTATCAAACATGCCCCTGATGGAACAATTGACTGGCTGAAAGATCGTTTGGTTGCTCGTGGCTACACTCAACAACAAGCTATTGACTATGAAGAGACCTTCTCTCCGGTGGCTAAACTCAACACTATTCGTGTGCTTATCTCCGTAGCTGTACATCGTCGGTGGCCCTTGTTTCAGCTGAATATTAAGAATGCTTTTCTTAACGGCGATCTCAATGAAACTGATTACATGGAGCAACCTCCCGGGTTTGAGACCACAGGGGAGTCTCTGGTCTGTCGTCTATTGCAGTCTCTTTATGGTCTCAAACAATCACCTAGAAACTGGTTCGACAAGTTCAGCAAGGCTCTTCGGCAGATTGGCTTTACTCGAAGCTCGGCAAACTTCTCCTTGTTCACTCGCCAACAGGCAACAGGAACCGTTATTCTTTTGGTTTATGTGGATGACATCATTATTACTGGAGACGACGCAAAAGGAATACAGACGGTCAAACAACATCTTAGCTCTGTCTTTCAGACAAAAGATCTGGGTCACCTTCACTACTTCCTGGGTCTGGAGGTCGCTAGAAGACCAGATGGCCTTGTCCTCTCTCAGCGAAAGTATTGTCTCGATCTTCTTCATGAGGCGGGATACTCAGGCTGCAAACCAACTAACACTCCAATGAATGTCAATCACAAACTGTGTGCTCAGGCTTCCGACTCAGATCTGCTACTTCAGAACCCAGAATACTATCGTCGTCTTGTTGGGAAATTAATCTAACGGTAACAAGACCTGATATATCCTTTGCCGTGGGTATGGTCAGCAGATATATGCACTCCCCTCGAAGATCTCACCTTCAGGCCGTCGAAAGAATTCTTAGATATCTCAAAACAGCTCCTGGTCAGAGACTGGTTTATAAAACTTCATCTTCAACTCCAAAATTAGTGGCATACTCTGATGCTGATTATGCTGGGTCCCTGGACGATCGACAGTCAACCAGTGGTTTTTGCACATACTTTGGAGGACACCTGATTACCTGGCGAAATAAGAAACAAGCTGTTGTTGCGCGATCCTCAGCTGAAGCAGAATACCGGGCAATGACATCTGTGGTCTCTGAACTCACATGGCTTGAGAGCCTCCTGACTGACCTTGGTGTAAAACATCCTTCACCAGCTCTCCTCTTGTGTGATAGTCAAGCTGCTATACACATTGCCAAGAACCCGGTTTTCACGAAAGAACAAAGCACATTGAAGTAGATTGTCATTTCGTTCGGGAGAAAGTTCAAATGAAGAAGCTAGAGTTAAAGCATGTTCCGGGTACCGAACAAGATGCAGATGTTCTCACAAAGGCCCTATCCAGTACTCTCTTCTATCAATGCCTGTCCAAGCTTGGCTCCTACGACTTGTATGCTCAAGCTTGCGGGGGAGTGTTGGAAAAGCCCATGTAGAGGGCCCGTATTTGGGCCCATCCTTGCTTCTCTTCTTTAGTCCCACATCTTGTATATGATTTCTTCTCTCTTTCTCCCTCCTATATATATGCACTCCTTGTATTTATATACTGAAGAAATATACAAGCTTTTTCTCTGTTCTACAGGATGAATTACTTCTTGTTGATGTATCTTGATCCTATTCTGTAGTACGAACTCTACACCGACATACTTAACCAGTTAAACATTCTACTGAAATCGATCCTCAACTGAGTCAAAGGACATGAGGTCGAGCTCTGTCATAACCCGTCTAAAAGCAAAGGTCAGAGCGCGCTTCGGGGCAGGTTATGATGCCACAGACATGGGGAAAAGAAACACCATGTCTGTAAGGCGGGTGTTAAATTAGAATTATTAGTTTTAAAATAACTAATTTGAAAAAAATACATTGACTTCATGCGAAAGCTTTTAGAATATGGAAGTGAAAAGAAAAGAACACTCATGCATTTTATTTAAAAAGACATTTTACAAAAGTGCTCATACAAATTTTATGCAGTAAAAATCCCGAGGAAATGAACATGCAACAAAAATCCCGAGGAAATGAACATGCAACAACATCAAATTCCAGCAAAACTTCTAACCTAGCAGTTGTCCATGAATCAAGAGAAAATGGTTGATCAGAACTATTACATAATAAGCAATATCCAACAGTAAAGGAAATACAACATAGAACCTGACACATCACGAAATAAGATAAACCTACAGGAACTCGTCGTGGATCGGGCTCAGGTGGCGGGCGGCGTAGTCACGAACGCTAAGGCAAATTCCAAAAAACAAACAAGGAAAAGACCTCAAAACATTGATAAAAGTAAGAAAAGTAAATTACACAACTAGCAAGGGTCAGAAATGTACGTGTACGAATTTTCAGGAAATGAAGCTAACAAAACCGGCAAGTAAATGAGTCAAGCAAAAACAACCAAAATTATTAGCCTACTCTAGGGTGAAGTATAAATTCATTCATGTAATGACATAAGATGTAACAAATGAAAGATGTATGTATTTCTATTTGATGCACAAAACGTTTATTCAGACAGATTCAAAATCAGATTCAGGACTTGACAGAGATTCAAAATTTATGCCTGTAATCTCTAAG
This sequence comes from Dactylorhiza incarnata, assembly GCA_033032865.1. Lineage (NCBI taxonomy): Eukaryota > Viridiplantae > Streptophyta > Magnoliopsida > Asparagales > Orchidaceae > Dactylorhiza > Dactylorhiza incarnata. The sequence continues at coordinate 3,794,961 of JAWHQI010000148.1, forward strand.
GGACGGCTCTTGCGAACCCTCACCATAGAGCCAGGAATTTCATGCTTGTTATGATCGGTCCTTTGTTCCCGTTAGGGATTCAAGAGGGAACCCAAGTCGAAGAGTTGCATCAATTAAACATATTCTTTTACTGTTTGCTTATGATATTAGATGAATGAAATGATTCAGTTTGGAACGAATTTACTTGAAAGGGGAGAAATTACTACGCATCATCTTCGAGATAACATGTACTCATATAGAATAAGTCGTTATAAGCGTATCAAGACCTAAACTAGCAATTTGACGATACAGATATTCAAATGTAAATTCACAAAACATTAGTAGGGACGCAATCAATTACGCTAAATGTTTGCAAACAAGAGAGATTTCTCTACTTTCCTTAAGTAAGGCTGAATCTAACGGTGACGGCTAAGCGGCGCTAGCAAAAGCTTAGAAACCTTATTTCGAACCTGTTTATGAACAAAATAATTGATATTTGACATAACAAAATCCAAACGCTAGCATAGACATTCTACAACACGAAACTTAAACAAAAGAGGGTTTAACAAAATTACCTTCCTCAAAGGTGAGGGGAGAGGAGATTACCACGCTGAAATCGTAATTCCACGGCGCTTTGGCAAAGGAAACCCTAAATCGGAAGGGGTTTTGAGCGATCCCGCCAATTAATTCGATTAACGGCGCCGGAGATCACAAATACATAGCGGTTAGTCGATTATTAGAGAGCAAAATCTTGAATGACAAGATATACACAATTTGGAGCACGAAAATCATAAAGGATTATAAATAAAAATCTGAATAGGTAGGGGGGGGGGAGGAGATCCTTACCCAAGGAAGCCAAATCCAAGCCCAAGGAGGAGAGGGAAGAAAACCCTAGGAGTCCCTCTTGAAATCACGGGCCAAATTGAAGAGGAGGGATGGAGGTGGCTGAAGACCCTTGAAGAGGAGGGAAAAGGGTTGCCGACCTCATGAAATGGAGAGGATAGGGCTGCCGGCCTCAAAAAATGGAGAGGACATGCCGGCCCCTTGGAGGAGAAGAGCCGATGTTGCTGTCTTGGGGATGGAGAGAGATGCTGGCTTAGGGAGGGAGAGAGATGCTGGCTTGGGGAGGGAGTTAGCTGCCGGCTAGAGCAGGAGAAGTCGGCCACGAGAGCAGAGAGCTAGCGGGAGATCGACGCGATCGGGAGGCGCCACGTCGGAAGACGGATGCGGCTTGCGTGCGGGATCGGGAGCCCTAGTCGATGGAAAATTACAATTATATCGGGGGGGGGGGGGGGGTTACTTGGTTAAGTATTTGAGACACCTAAGGTTTTAAATTACAAAAATGCCATCAATACCTAATTAAATTCAATCCTCTTCTTTTGTTTTGTTTTATATTTATTGTTTTTTTTAAAAGTGGATTGTTACATTGTCCCCTATTTAGGAAGTTTCGTCTCGAAACTTTTGAGGATTCCCCGAATGAGGCATCTTATGACGAAGATTCAAATGTCATTCATTCCAACAAGATTTGCAAATCAAGGTATAGAAAATTAACTATGAATATAGAAGAATAGAAAGGAAAGAAAGCTGGGTGGCTTACCAAGATCAGGAGAATAGTTGCGGATACTTGTTACGCATATCAGATTCAAATTCTTAAGTGTACTCCTCAGACTTGCCATGCATCCAAAACACTTTAACCATAAGAATGGTTCTCTTTCGAAGCTTGCGTACTTGATACTCCACGATTCTAGCGGGCTCGATCGGATAAGAATGATTGGCTTCATGAACCACATGAATCTCTTCACTGACGCGGCTAGGGTCACAGATGTACTTCCGAAGTTGACTAACATGGAAGACATTGTGAACACCGGCAAAAGAAGCAGGTAGCTCAAGACGGTATGCAGATCCTCCGACACGCTCTAAGATAGAATACGGTCCCACGAACCTAGGGCTAAGCTTATGATGACGACCAAACCGTTTCACCCCAGGAGTAGGGGAAACCTTTAGGAACACTTGATCACCCGCATCAAATTCTAACGAACGGCGGAGCTGGTTTGCATACTTCCTCTGCCTCTCGACGACACGACTGAGCCGAAGTCGAGTCTTCCTTGTGGCTTCTTCCATTTCTTGAAGTAACTCTGGCCCCTAAACAACCTTTTCTCCCACCTCTGACCAATAGATAGGTGTCCTACAACGTCACCCGTACAATGCTTCGAAGGGGGACATTTTGAGGCTCTCTTGATAGCTATTGTTTTAGGTGAATTCGACCAATGGTAGTGCTCATCCCAAGCTCCCTTGTAATCCAGAATGTAACATCGAAAACATGTCCTCAAGTATCTGATTAACCCTTTCGGTTTGACCATCGGTCGTCGAATGATAAGCAGTGCTCAGGTTGAGTCGGTGCCCAAAGCTTGCTGGAAACCCTTCCAGAAATGCGATACAAATCTCGAGTCGCGATCTGAGAGAATCCGCAAAGTAATCCCATGAAGTCTAACAATCTCCGATACATAGTTCCGAGCCATCTTCTCGGTGGAATGACCTTCCTTATACGGGATGAAGTGAGCCACTTTAGTCATACGATTTATTATGACCCAAATCGCGTCATGCCCTCTCGGAGTGCGGGGAAAACCTGTGATGAAGTCCGTAGAGATGTCTTCCTACTTCCATTCAGGGATAGACAGAGGCTGCAAAAGACCACCAGGACGCTGATGCCGAGCTTTCACCTTCTAGCACGTCAAAGAGCTGTGCAATTCTTTATACCACGCCACCACACAAATTGCTTCAAGTCATGATACATCTTATAATTGCCTGAATGATCAGATGTGCAGGATTTATGAGCTTCACGACATATACAATCTAGCAATTCGAGAATATCAGGGATGCAAAGACGACCTCGGAAACACAAAACATCGTCAGAGATAGAGAAATCCGGAAGAGTCCCAAGTTCAACCTTTCGGCGAATGCCAAGGTTTTAAGAACCGGACCGGACGTTGAACTGGTGGACTGAAAGGTTCAGGGTTCAACCGGTTCAACCGGGGTTGAACCGTGATAACACTAACAGAACTATATATTTAATTCAACTAATATTATATCTTCATAATTCAAGAATATCACACACAAATACATCAAATAATACAGTCTTACAAAATGCAATGTCTCATAATATTTGTTTCAAATTGCGTTGATGTTTTCTTGCTTGGAATAGACGCCATCTCTGCCATTGTCTGAATCTGCCTTAATATGTCTTGGGATAGTACGGGAAGCATTTATGATGTGGGTCCCACCATCAAAAAAGTCAAGGTTTTCTTTAGTATTGTGGCGATCTGGAAGGTTCAAATTTGATCCTGAGGAATGAATGGACGACTGAAAAGGCTCGCTGCAATTACAGTTGAGAAGGCCTTCTTTAGGTGCGAAATTTGAGGCGTGCACACACTTTCCAAGTAAATCTGCAGTGTCAAGATGTTTAATGTCGAGCTCGGTGTGCACACAGTTTAATGTCGAGCGCTGACAAGATGTGTCCTTGCCGAGCTCTAAAGTTAAAAGAACCGAAATTAAAAAAGTTAAACCCTAAAGCCTAACAAATCTGCAGTGTCCAATCAAGTATCAAGGGTTACTATTCAAACCGTTCAGTTACCTAATAACCGGCCCGGTTTCCGGTTCACCGGTCCAACCGACCGGTTCACCGGTTCCTAGCCGGTTTTTGGAGGAGCCGGTTTTAAGAACCTGATCGAACCGCCCGGTCGAACCGGCCGGTCCAGTCCGGTTCTTAATACGTTGGCGAATGCGCTGGAGTACGGGATCAGATGGCTACAAATATTTTACCTGCTCCACCTATAATAGACCAAAAACTTCTTCTTGACCTTCAGGTGAGATGGATATGTCCATCTGTTCGAGGTCATCAATCAGGGTTGCAAGAGTAGCTACTATGGGTGCATTAGAAACAAGCTTGCAGATGTCGGATGTCGGGGACACGTCGGTTTGGGTTTTAATGTCGGTTTTTTATATATCGGGGGATATATCGGGGATATTTCATATATCAGGTTTTAATATTTAATTAATTATATATGTAATTAAATGTTATTTTTTTATACATGCCATAATACTAACTATTTCACAACCTATTTAACTTCTAAATATTAAAAGATATATGTAACATTTAACATACAATACTTTAATGATATTAAATTTGTAAAACTAGTAATTTTAAGAAACTTGCAACTATAGATTATTTCTATGACATCAAAATTTAAAAATTAAATTTCAATCATACCTTATTCTTCATCACTTGCATACTCTTCTATATTCGGCAGAGTAGATAGAATATGATCATCATCTGATGAACCCTCTAAATCTCCCTCGTCCATCTCAGATATTTTTCTCTTTCTTTAACATAAATAAATATTTTACATAATTGCTGCACGAGAAAAAAATTACAAAATTAAATAATTAGTTGAAAAACATCAACATCAGAAAAGCCCCCAATAACTTCATTAGATCGTTAAATCTTCAGTCATCTTTCAAAATATCCACGCAACATTTTATTTATCTAACAACATTTTGCATCATCAGTAGTATACTAGTATACAAAGTTATAACTATCATTTAAATTAGAGAACCCAAGTATCAAAAGGAACAACACATCCAATTATCATTCAAAGCATCCAACATTTTATTTATCAAAAAGACACAAAGCAGCAAGGGAACTAGAAAATGAAGTTGGATATGTTAAATGTCAAGTAACCCCCTCACCAGGTGGTGAGAATAAGGGTGGCTAAACCTAAGCCGGTGGTCCTCCTAAGCCGTGGGTTCTTATTCGAGATAAGAGGATGGTTTGCGACAAGTGAGACGGCGTGAAAGATCGACAGAACCCTAAGGTTCGTTTCTCCTCTTCTCTTCTCTTCATCGCAACATGGTATCAGAGGGGTTCGTCCCGTCGACCTGAAGGCCTGTTGCTGCCGATCCCGTCTGCGCCCGCTGCTGCCGATCCCGTCTGCGCCTGCGGCTGCCGATCCCGTCGGCGCCTGCTGCTGCCGACCCCGTCGAGTGCCGCTGCTGCCGATCCCGTCAAGTGCCGCTGCTGCCGATCCCGTCTGCGCCTGCTGCTGCCGATCCCGTCTGCGCCTGCTGCCGTGTCCTGCTGCCGATCCCGTTCTGTTGCTCCAATCTGTCTGCTGCTGCCAGTCTGTCGTGGCCTGAAGGACCTGAAGGTCCTGCTGCCGTTGTTCTGTTGCTGCTGTCGTGGCCTGAAGGACCTGAAGGTCCTGCTGCCGTTGTTCTGTTGCTGCTGGTTTCTGTCTGCTTCCTAAAGGTCCTCCGGCTTGTTTGCTCGTATGGAGGACAACTTGAAAAGTGCAAATGCCTCTGAAGGGGCCGCTAACCAACCCAGACACTACAGTGGAGGGAGTCCTAACATGGACTTCAGTCAAGGTGTTACATTAAACTCAATGGAAGGAATTACCTTCTATGGGCTCAGTCCATGAGGATTTTCATTGGGAGCCGTCGGAGACTGGGTTTTCTCACAGGATCCAAACCGGCTCCAAACAAGACCGATCCCAAATACGAGGAATGGGAAGGTGAGAATCTCACAGTGATTAATTGGCTTGTCAATTCTATGGAACCCAAGATTGCAAACCACTTTCTATTCTGTGAAACTGCAAAAGATATGTGGGAACAGATCGAACGAAATTACTCAAAAAAGAAAGACTTAGCCAGAATATATCAACTCCAAACTGAACAGATCCACATGGCTGGAATGGGGTACTTCGAAGAATATTATGGCAAGTTGACCCATAAGTGGGCTGAAATTGATCAGTATTCTGCTATTCAGACTATTGAAGACTACAAGACTGAACTCATGCAACGGAGGGTATTTGAGATGCTCTCTGGTCTCCCTCCTGAACTTGAATTCCAGAGGGTTCAGATGTTGGGACGTGATTCTGTGCCTGATCTAGAGACTGTGGCTCACTATATTTGGGGAGAAGCTAGTCGTATAAACTCCCTTCGTTCAGGTACTCATGTGGGTCATGAGGTGTCTGCCCTTGCTGCTGAACAGAAGAAATGGCATCCTAGAAATATGAGGCAAGAAGACAAGAGTAAAATGAAGTGCCCTCACTGTGGGAAGAAAGGCCATGGGAAAGATAAATGTTGGGATCTTCATCCTCATTTAATCCCTCCAGGATGGATTCGCGGTTCTGATGGGAAATATGTGAGGCCTCCTACTGCTATGTATGACCACCTTGATAATTCTGGGCATCTTCAGGCAGAAAATGAAAGGTTGATTAGAGAACTCAAGGCTCTGAAACCCAACTCTGCTTGTGATTTGGCAGGTACGGCCGCTCATGCTCGCTCTACTACTATGTCCCCTAAAGATCTATCCACCTCTTGGATTATTGACTCGGGGGCTTCCGATCACATGACCGGATCTTCTATGGGAGTCTCCTCTATTTTTCCTACCTCTGGCAGTGTGAAACTCGCTGATGGATCCTCGGCGTCTGTTACTGGTAAAGGGGATATTCATCTTTCTCCCTCTGTCTCTCTCAAGTCTGTGATTATTGTTCCCTCATTTCCTACGAATCTCTTGTCTGTTAGCAGTTTAACTAAACAACTTAATTGCTCTATCACCTTTTTCTCCTCTCATTGTGTGTTTCAGGATCTGGCGAGTGGGAAGACGATTGGTGGTGGACATGAGTCAGGTGGAGTGTATATCATGGACAACTGTCAGGCTTTTAGTTCTCAGAATATTACCGACCAGGATCAGTTGAGGCTGTGGCACAAGAGATTTGGGCATGCTCGGTTGAAGACCTTGAAAGCTATTTTTCCGCATTTGCTTAATGTTAAAACTGTTACTTTTGATTGTCAGTCTTGTGAATTTTCTAAGCATTGTAGGACCAACTATGCTCCTAGTTTGAGTAGAAGTTTGAAATGTTTTGATTTGATACATTCCGATGTCTGGACATCTCCTATTTGTTCTGTGAATGGTTTTCAATATTTTGTTTCTTTTATTGATGATCACTCACGCTTTACCTGGGTGTACCTCATGAAAAAGAAGGATGAAGTCTCAAAAATTTTTCAGTTGTTCTATCATTATGTGCAGACTCAATTTGGAACTGCAATTAAAATTCTTAGGAGTGACAATGGAGGCGAATATACGTGCAGTGACCTTCAGTTGTTTCTGAGAGATCATGGGATTATTTTTCAATCTTCCTGCCCGGGGACCCCTCAACAGAATGGTGTTGCCGAAAGAAAGAATCGTCATATCTTGGAGACTACTCGATGCTTGTTGCAAGAGATGTTTGTCCCTAAGGGACTATGGGATGAAGGAGTTCTCACATCTGTCTATCTTATTAATAGGATGACTACCGATACTTTGGGAGGAAAGTACCCTCTTCAGATTCTATGCCCAAATATGCCTCTATTCAACCTTCCTCCTAAGGTGTTTTGGTGCGTCGCCTTTGTTCACATCGTGGGGCCTCATAAGGACAAATTAGGGCCACAATCTGTAAAATGTGTCTTTGTGGGATATGCTGCCAACCAAAAGGGATATAAGTGTTATTCTCCTACTCTCCGGAGAAGGTTTATATCAAAAGATGTTACTTTTTTCGAGAACATTCCGTATTATTCCAATGAGGGCAAACTCATCTCGTTTCAGAAGGAAAACAATGAAGAAAGTGACATGTTGCCACCTCTTCCTGTTCTTGTTGATGGGTCTGCTCCAGAAAGTGTTGATATGCCTGTTATAAAGGAAACCCCAACGAGTGATCTTCGTGTTTACAGAAGAAAAGGGGATCTTCAAGTATATCAAAGAAGAAAAAACATCAAGACTGGACAAGAATGTCACACTCATGCTCCACCACCTACCACCACTCCGCCAGATCCAAGCTACAACACCACTTCAGAGATCCCTTCTGCTCTTCTGCTTCAGAGCGGTCGTACTAGATATCCTATGGATAAATATGTTGGGTATCACTCTATCTCTCACTCATTACAAGTATATCTTGCTTCTGTTTCCTCTATTCCTATTCCTAACAGTTTTTTAGAAGCTAGCTCAAATTTCCACTGGGTAAAGGCTATGGAGGAGGAGATGAACGCTCTCCAACGTCAAAAGACTTGGGAAATTGTTCCTATTCCTAATGGGCGCCATCTAGTCGGATGCAAATGGATTTATACTACAAATTTCTACAAGATGGTACTCTTGATAGGTACAAAGCGAGATTGGTAGCTAAAGGTTTTACTCAGGTTGATGGTGTAGACTTCCAAGAGACCTTTGCTCCGGTTGCTAAATTGAACTCCGTCAGAATTCTCCTATCTATTGCTGCTCATAAGTCTTGGACTCTACATCAACTAGATGTTAAAAATGCATTCCTACATGGTGAATTGGAGGAAGAAATCTATATGACTCCTCCTCCTGGTATGGATGTTCCTGAAGGACATGTGTGTCGCCTCAAGAATGCCCTATATGGCCTCAAACAGTCTCCACGTGCCTGGTTTGCCAAGCTAAGTGATAAACTTGTTCATCTGAATTTCAATCGCTGTACTTCAGATCATTCTGTCTTTGTCTACAAAGGGGAAGGATGCACTACTATTCTCGTTGTCTATGTGGATGATATCATTATTACAGGAACGGATGACCTCCACATTGCTCGGGTTAAGGAGGAATTAGCGTCCGCATTTGAAATAAAGGATTTGGGTCTCCTTCGGTACTTTCTTGGGATTGAGATTGCGCGTTCTGCCGGGAAGATTATGATCTCCCAGCGTAAATATGTCTTGGACCTTCTCAATGATGTTGGATATTTGGGAGTCAAACCTGTGGATAGTCCTGTGGACCCTGGTTATGACATTCATAAGGAGACCTCTCCTGATCTTGAGAGGAAGTCTGATTTTCAACGAATTGTGGGGAAATTGATTTATTTGACCATCACCAGACCTGATATCTCCTTCGCTGTGGGGTTGGTTAGTCAATTCATGCACAACCCAAAGGTTCATCACTATCAAGCTGTTCTGCGGATTCTGAAATATTTAAAAAAGGACCCTGGAAAAGGCATTATCTATCAAAATCATGGTCATCTTAAGGTCCATGGGTACTGCGATGCTGATTGGGCAGACTCTTCCGTGGACATGAGATCTACTAGTGGATATACGATCTATACATGCATCATCGATTGCAAAATGAAGTTGGATAAATAACTACTAAATTAATATGAGTATTTCAAATCATTTGTTGACCAACATAATCATAAACAGTGCCAAATAAAAATAGTGCAAAATGAAGTTGAACAAAGCCACCAAGCAAGGAACCAGCCAATAACCAGCAGGGCTGCATGCTACAACAACCATGCTCTAACAGCCACCATGCTACAAGCAGCAGGGCAGCATGTCAACAGGGAGCATGACAGCCGGCAGCAGGGCAACATGACTACCACAACCAGCAAGGCAACCAGGGAGCAAGGCAGCATGACAGCTGGGCTACCAAAACCAGCCGACCAATAAGGCAGCAGGGAGCAAGACATCATGGCAGCAGGGCAACAACAACCAATAAGGTGACCACAATCAACAAGGCAACCACAACTAGCAAGGCAACCAACAAAGCATGAGAAAACGAAAAATGCAGAGCGAGAGAATGAGAGGGAGAGGTAGGGAGAAGAATGCACCAACCGAGAGAGTGAGAGCACCAGACGAGAGATTTAGAGTGTAGGAGAAAATAATGAAAGCACTTATCTCTAAATGAGGAGACAAACTAATTAAATAGACTAAGGATTATTACAGGCTAACGGCAGACCAGACCAATAAGTATAAATACAAATATACAACAATAACTCCAATACTACCCCTCAAGGTGGAGCAAAGATGTCAATCATGCCCAGCTTGGAAGAGAGAAAATCTGAACGAGTAGGACCAAGGGCCTTAGTGAAGGCATCAACAAGTTGGTCGGCCGAAGGAACATAAGTAGGAAGGACGGTCCCAGTACGAACGTGATCACGAAGGAAGTGAACATCCATCTCGATGTGCTTGGTGCGCTCATGAAGCACCGAATCCTGAGTGAGAAGAAGGGCAAACTTATTGTCATAGTAGAGAATCAAGCCATTGGTCAGGGATAGACCAAGTTCAGTCAACAGCGATCGAAACCAAATCAACTCAGTAACACCGTGTGCCATGGCACGATATTCGGACTCAGCGGACGAGCGCGATACAATGTGTTGTTTCTTACTCCGCCATGAGACAAGATGATCACCATGAAACACACAGAGACCGGTAGTAGAGCGCCGATCAGTCAAAGAACCGGTGAAATCAGCATAAGTGAAGCAGGTGAGACTGGAGACACTGTCAGCCCGATAGAATAGCCCAAGACCAGGAGCATGCTTGAGATAGCGAAGAACACGCCGAGTGACCTCTAGATGAGCAATCCTAGGAGAATGCATAAACTGACTCAGAACGCCTACTGAGAAACTGATGTCTGGCCTCGTATTTGTCAAGTATGTCAGGCGGCCAACCAGACGCTGGTACTGAGAAGGGTCTGGTAGAGGATCACCAGATTCAGCATGAAGACGATGATTGGTATCCATAGGCGTACAGATAGGACGACAGCCCAGGAGACCAGAATCCCGGAGGAGATCTAAGGTGTACTTTCACTGGGATATGGAGATGCCCTGTCGGGAGCGAGCCACTTCAATCCCAAGGAAATAACAGAGAGATCCAAGATCTTTCACCTCAAAGGCGGAGCGGAGAGTAGCTTTCACCTCAGAAATACCAGCAGAGTCATCCCCAATAAGAATAATGTCGTCAACATAGACCAAGAAAATGGCACGATGGCCCTCTGGCGTGGCGCGAACAAAGCAAGTGTGATCCGCATGACACTGAGTGAAGCTTATCTGAAGGATAATAGTGCTGAACCGGTCAAACCAGGCACGCGGTGATTGCTTCAGGCCGTACAAGGATTTGTGCAGACGACAAACCCTGCCCGAATACTCCCCCTGAAGGGCAAATCCCGGTGGAGGAGCCATATAAACCTCCTCCTGTAAGGTTCCATGGAGGAAAGCATTCTTGGCGTCGAGCTGGTAGAGTGGCCATGCACGGGACGCCGCAAGGGAGAGCAGAAGACGAACACTAGTCAGCTTGGCCACTGGAGCAAACGTGGCCCCAAACTCATCAGGAGCCTGAGTAAATCCCTTAGCCACCAAGCGAGCCTTGTAGCGATCAATCGAACCATCAACACCATACTTCACAGTATAGACCCATTTGCACCCAACGGTGCGTTTCCCGGGTGGCAGAGGAACAAGAGACCACGTCCTGGTATGACGAAGAGCAGACATCTCCTCCTCCATGGCCCGAACCCACCGCGAATCAAGGAGAGCCTCATCAGTCGAAGCAGGGATTCGAACCGAATCAGCAGCAACCACAAAAACCTGGTAAGAGGGAAAGAACTGCTGGTAGGAAACAACACTAGCCAGCGGGTGCTCAGTAACAGAAAAACGAACACAAGCACGGTGGCCCTTTCGCAAGGCAATAGGGAAATCATCAGAAGTAGTAGAGGGAGGAGGCTCAAGAGAGGTACCTGCAACCGGAAGGAGCCATGGAGCCGGAATTGAGGGAGAAATGGGAGTAACAGGTGGTGTGGGCGCGCGAAGGCGAGTGTAAGTAAGTAGGACAGGCGAGAACAAAGACCCATTTAAGAATGAAGCTTCTAAGAAACATAGGCCCTCACATTCAATTCACGCACTTGAATTCCTATGGAAGCAAACATTCTAAGGGCATCTATTATGCTAATTAATCTATCATATATAAACAGTTGATATAATAAAAAAGCTTGCTATAAATGTAAAATGAAAAACACAGTACAAATTACAATTCATCAAATGAATAAAAATCAACAAACATATAATCCACAAGGCTCCCACTAAAGACGATCATTCAGGTATCTAATACCCATTGATCTAATATGTCTATCATGCTTCTTTTGCGCAAGAGGCTTTGTCAGTGGATCCACTATTTTTCTTCAGTCGGTACTCTGCAAAACTTCACATCTCCTCGATCGACAATTTCTCGAATAAGATGGAACCGCAGAAGTATGAGCTTGGAGCGCTGATGAGATCTAGGTTCCTTAGCTTAGGCAATAACACCGTTGTTGTCACAGTAGAGAACTACGAGATCAACAATGCTAGGAATTACATCTAGCTCGCCGATGAATTTCCTAATCCATACAGCCTCCTTCGCTGCATTTGCTGCAGCAATATACTCGGCTTCTGTCGTAGAATCGGCAACTGTCTCTTGCTTGGAACTCTTCCAGCTTACAGCTCCTCCATTAATGCAAAGTACAAAACCTGACTCAGACTTTGAGTCGTCCCTATCAATCTGGAAGCTAGCATCCGTGTAACCTTTTACAACGGGCTCTTCCTCTCCACCAAACACCAGAGATACATCCTTTGTCCTTCTCAGGTACTTCAGGATATTCTTGACTGCAATCCAGTGACTGTCAATGAGATCAGACTGATATCTGCTAGTCATGCTCAAAGCGTCAGAGACATCGGGTCGAGTGCATAACATTGGATACATGATTGATCCAACTGCAGAAGCATATGGAATCAACTTCATGCGGTCCTTCTCTTCCAAAGATTTAGGACACTTGTCCTTAGAGAGACTCACACCATGCGACATGAGTAAAAATCCCTTCTTGAACTCAAGCATGCTGAACCGTTTCAACACCTTCTCAATGTATGTACTTTGGGTCAAACCCAGCAACTTCTTCGATCTATCTCTATAGATCTTAATACCAAGTATATAAGTCGCTTCGCCTAAGTCTTTCATAGCAAAGCATCTCCCTAGGTTGTTCTTAACAACTTGCAGGGTCAGAATGTCATTCCCGATCAACAATATGTCATCCACATACAATATCAGGAAGACAACAATGCTGTCACTAATCCTCTTGTAAACGCAAGACTCATCATCGTTCTTGATGAAACCAAACTCTTTGATTTCCTCATCAAAACGAAGATTCCAACTTCGAGAAGCTTGTTTCAATCCATAAATGGATCGATTCAACTTGCATATTTTAGTAGCTTCACTTGAAGATACAATACCCTCGGGTTGTGTCATATACACTTCCTCAAGGAGATTTCCATTAAGGAAAGCCGTTTCGACATCCATTTACCAGATCTCGTAGTCATAATACGCAGCAATAACAAGTAGAATTTTGGTGGACTTGACCATAACAACAGGGAAAAAGGTCTCATCATAGTCAACACCATGAATTTGCCTAAAACCTTTAGCCACCAGCCGGTCTTTGAACGTCTATACATTCCCATCCATGTCGATCTTCTTCTTGAATACCCACCTGCACCCTATGGGTCGTACCCCTTCAGGTGGTTCCACCAAGGTCCAAACTTGGTCTGTATACATGGAGTCCATTTCGGATTTCATGGCCTCAAGCCACTTCTCGGAGTCTGGTCCATTCATAGCATATTGGTAGGTTGCAGGTTCATCATCATGATCCACAAACAACACATTACCTATCTGAGACATGAGAAATCCATATCTTTTAGGTTCAAATCTTGGTCTACCAGATCTACGTAGGACTTGTGTTTCTTGAGCAGACTCTCTAGCTACAACTTCTTGTAGTCCTTGCTCAGGTTCCAATTCCGGTTCGTTCTCAGTTTGTTGTTCTTGAACTTCTTCAAGTTCTACCTTTGCAGTCTTTCTGGATAAGAACTCTTTCTCCAAAAAGACACCAGTCCTTGCGACAAACACTTTGCCCTCAGACGGCAGGTAGAAGTAGTATCCTTTTGTCTCCCTAGGATACCCCTAGATAACACTTACCCGATTTAGGTTCCATCTTGTCAGGCATTTGACGTCGTACGTATGCCTCTACCTGTTTGACCACTTCAGTCCTGCCGCTACTCTGCATGCCCTCTCTGCAGCTCAGACCTCTGTGGATGCCTAACACTGCCGTCTGGGCCATCCTTCTATATCTACTATGCATCTTTTATTTCCGACTATGACGAATGTATCTTTGAATGCTTTAAAATTTGATGTGTGTGTTATTAGTAAACATCATCGTGCTTCTCTTAATCATATCTCTGCACCTATTGCTGCTCCTTTTGCTGTGGTTCATACTGATGTTTGGGGCCCTTGTCCTGCCACCTCTATTTCGGGTTTCCATTGGTTTGTCACATTTATCGATTGTTTTTCTCGTTGTACGTGGGTCTACTTGATGAAAAACAAGAATAATGTTTTCCCTTTATTTCAACGTTTCCATAAAATGGTGACTACCCATTTTAATGTTCCTATTAAAGTTTTGCGCAGTGATAATGGTCGTGAGTACATTGACTCTTCCTTTGAGCGTTATCTCAGCGATCAATACATTACACATCAGACATCTTGAGTCTATACCCCAACTCAGAATGGGGCCGCCGAACGCAAGAATCACCATCTGCCTCCTCCTGAAGATGCACCTCCCGAAGTATTTTTGGGGTGATGCGGTTCTCACTGTGGCGTACCTTATCAATCGCTTGCCCACTCGTGTTCTTGACCACAAATCCCCCCTTGAGACACTTTCTGTCTCTCCTCCTCATCTTCTTCCTCGCGTCTTTGGGTGTGTGTTTTGTCTATGTGCACCCCAAGTCCAAACTTGACCTTGGGCCCTTCAGTGCATCTTTATTGGGTATTCTTCTACCCAAAAGGGCTATAAGTGCTTTCATCCAGCTTCGAAAAAGACCTTTGTCACTATGGATGTCACGTTTTTGGAGTATGAGTCCTACTACTTGCCCTCACTTCAGGGGGAGTCTCACCCGGTGGAAGTGAGCTCTCTTCCTTTACCCATTCCTCCTTCCTATCTGACTCTCACCCCCACTTACATCTGTACCTACCCCTGCTCCGACTCCGGTGACCGCTCCTCCCTTACAGGTGTATACTCGGCGGAATAAGGGTCCAGGTATGTCGGCTTCACACAGGCTACCCGCTCTAACATCAGATCCATCTTTGGGGACTCAAGGTAATTGTTTCTCTACCGAACATCCGATGTCCCACTTTGTGTCCTATAACTCGTTATCCCCCTCACACAAACTCTTTATTACATCTCTTTCCTCTGTTTCTATTCCCTCAACTTGGCAGGAAGCTGCTATGCGTGAGGAGATGTTGGCGCTGGAAAAAAATTGTACATGGAACTTGGTTCCTTTACCACCAGGCAAGTCCGTGGTAGGGTGTAAGTGGGTGTTCTCCGTCAAACAGAACTCTCAAGGTGTTGTTGAATGATACAAGGCTCGATTGGTGGCTAAGGGCTATACTCAGACCATGAAGATTGACTATCAAGAGACCTTTGCCCCCGTGGCAAAGAAGAATTCCATAAGAGTTTTGCTCTCCTGTGCTGCCTGCAATGGGTGGACTTTGACCCAGCTAGATGTGAAGAATGCTTTTCTCCATGGGATATGGAAGAAGAAGTCTACATGTCTTTACCACCTGGTCTTACCCCGACAAGATCTGGCGGGATGGTATCCAGATAGAAGAAAGCCCTATATGGCCTAAAACAGTCTCCTCGGGCCTGGTTTGGGAGATTCCATAAGGTTATGGTCACTTTCGGATACTCACAGAGCAATGCCGATCTTACTTTATTTGTAAGGCACAAGCATGGGAGACTCACAACTCTTATTGTCTATGTGGATGATATTATTTTAACGGGGGATGATATTGAAGAGATCCAGACTCTAAAACAAAGACTAGCAAATGAGTTTGAAGTAAAAGACCTGGGAAATCTCAGATACTTCCTGGAGATTGAGGTCGCTCGGTCAAAGCATGAGATTTTCATATCTTAAAGGAAGTACATTCTTGACTTGCTCCAATCTTGCGGGATGAGTGAGTATAGACCTGCTGACACTCCGAAGTCAACCATAGATTGTGAAGAGATGATGGAGAAGCGGTTGCTGATATTACTGAGTTTCAACAACTGACTGGGTATCTTATCTACCTATCTCATACTCGTCCGGATATTTCATATATCGTGGTTGTTATGATCCAGTTCATGCACTCACCAAAAACCCGTCACTTAGAAGATGCTCACTGGGTCCTTCGATATCTCAAGTCCTCCCCTGGAAAGTGTATCCTGTTCTCCCCGGGAAAGGAATTAACTGTTGAAGTCTATACTGATGCTGACTGGGCAGGCTTGGCTGGTGACCGACGTTCCACATCTGGTTATTGTTCTCTAGTTGGTTGTAATCTGGTAACGTGGAGAAGTAAAAAACAACATGTGGTTGCCAGGTCCAGTGCTGAGGCTGAATTCAGAGCTATGGCTCATGATATTTGCGAGGGAATGTGGATTAAATCTCTTCTGAACGACCTTGGCATGGAAAGCAAGGATCCTATGAGACTCTACTGCGATAGCAAAACAGCCATTAGCATTGCACACAATCCAGTACAACATGATCGCACAAAGCACGTGGAGGTCGACCACCACTTTATCAAAGAGAACATTGAAAGAGGGGTTGTGAGCACACTTTTTGTCCCTTCAGATCAACAGTTAGCAGACGTTCTCACCAAGGGGTTAAGTCTGAATGTTTTTGGCAAGATTATGTCCAAGTTGGGCATGCAGGATATCACACGCCCAACTTGAAGGGGAGTATTAGAATTATGGTTTTTATTGTATTATTTTTCTCCTTTATTACTCTAGATGTATCTACTCCATAGGAGTGAGCCCCTTTCAACGAATGGAATTCCAATTTTCCTATTCCAACACTTATCATTATTGAAACAATAATTTGGGGATCTGACATGTTTGTACATATATTCGCCATTTTCTGCATGCATTTATGTTTCATCGTGTATATATTTTTTTAGCTGTGTTCATATTTTGCTCTTTTTTCCATGTCTAAGCACATGTACAGGTCATTTGTGAGTAGGTTTGTATGTAATTTCAGTCTGTGTTGTCTAGATAGCAATTTTTTCATGTGTAAGCACTTGAGAACACAACATTTGTAGTATGTATCTATAAAATTTCTGTTTGCATTGACATCAGATGTATAACGGGTGAGCCTGCTATTGAGGAATATTTTGAGATGGCTGAACAGGTTGAAGCACTCCGAGATCACATATCACAGGCAGTCATGCAGTCCCATTCTGCACAACAGTTTCTTTCACCTGGTAGAGTCGTGATTGTTAAATCACAATCTGTAAGTTCCACGCCAATTTACTTTTTGTTGTTTACTACTTGCTGCTGTGGTGTTCATAGTTTAAATGACACTGATAGTCTATTCGCTCATTACTCATAACCCAAGCAAATGGAATGTTTTCTTGTTCAAAATTACCTAATGGTTGAATAAGATATTATTAGGAAAAATCAGTTATTGACATGGTAATTTTTGGGCCTCTTCCTCGTAAGACACGAGGTATGGGTAATAGTGATTCTAACAAAATATATTGAAATGTTACCCATACATTTCAAGGACATAGCTAACTCTATTTACTTAATTTAATGAAAATATTGTTTTAGTTCTAGTCAGGGAACTAATAGTGGAGAAAGCTTTTATTATTAACTGATGGTTCTCAATTTATGTTAATTTTATGGTGGCACCAATATGGTATTTAGCTTTCATCAACAAAAAGATATGATTTTCTTCTTTACAGCTACTTTTTTCTCACACTTAGCATCTTGGCTAAGTGATTTACAGAACATGCCAGTAGAGCTAATTACAATTTAATCCTTTTCCATGAAATATCCCCTAGTTCATAATTACATGCTGATTTTTAATGGTGTCAGGACAAGCCAGATTCTATAAAGGAAAAAGTTTGAAGCTCTATAAATATGAATGACATCATATAATGCACCAGACCATATTTCAATAATTACTTTGACCATCCTCCCTCTAAATTGCACAACTTGCAGGTGCATACAGTGCTCTCACTTCCTTTCTCTCCCTCTCAGCTCTTATTCCACATTATGAACCACAAACTAGAACTTCCCTAGTTTGTTTTTATTTTCTCACATGTAAATTTCTTCAATTATTGCTGTAGAAGAAAAGTGAGTGGAAAATTTTATATTCTCTTTGTTTTTCATGGAGGCCAATCGTCTATTTATAGGAGAGATGTAAACACCTAAAGTTACACAACATGGGACTGAATAAGAAATATAATTATATTTTAAACTCCCCCGCAAACTGGAGATATACAAACCTAGAGTTATATAAGCGAGATATGCAAACGTAGAGTTACATACACAAACTGGAACTAAATATGAAATAAAAGAAAGTAATATTTATAATTATAATTTACTCCCCTGCAAGCTCGATAATGTATGTCGTATACCGAATCCTGGAAAGAAACCGAAGTTACATTTGATATGGTAACGGCTTGGTGAGAATTTCAACAATCTATGAAGCAGTAGGACCATGATGAGGTTGTATTTCTTGAAGCTTAATCTTCTTCTTTATAAAATGACAATCAACTTTGATGGGCGTGGTTCATTCATGGAAGACAAGAATTTTTGATAATATGGATTACAACTTGATTGACAAAGAAGTGTCGTGGGAGCAAGAAGAGAAACACCAAGATTGTTTACGAGGTTTTTAAATCGGCTGTGCTTTAAAATCGCAAAAGCCTTCCAATGATATTCTGTCCTAGCCGTAGAGAGAGCATGGACATGTTGTTTCTTCCTTTTTCATATGACGAGATTGGCTCCAAAGAAGATATAGAATCTACTCATATAGCAATGATCATCTATAGACCTAACAGATATAACATCGTCAAGATAAACTAGTAGAATCATAGTGCTCTCCAGACATTTATGGATGAAAAGGAAAAAGTGCAAAAACTACGTTTGAAGAAAATGCCCCAAACTACTTAGTTAAATCCTCAAACTAGGCCCAAGGACACTGCTTGAGGCGTATAATAATTTTTTGCGGAGTACAATCAAGACACTCCACCATAACCTTATATTCACGTGCCTGCTACATGCACGCACTCTTTGATAGATTGTTGTTGAGAAATACATTGTTGATATCAAGTTAATGCAACTTTCTGTTGCAGTGAACAACAAAGGATATCAAGACACAAACGCAAGAAAATTTGTCTTTATAATCGGTTCACTGCTGCTCAGTTAATTCGCGTGCGATTAATTGTGCCTTAAGCTACTCAACTGAATAATCATTGTGTTTAATTGTGAATGCCCAACGACATCTAACCTAAGAATGACCAAACAATAAGGGCACAATTTCCTTGGTACGATTGGCCCAGAGTGCTTACTGTTGAATCGGGAAAAAAGAACTATTATTCCGTTTCAATAATAAGTCCCTCTTTATATAGAGAGGTTACACCATTTAAAACAGGAAATAAAATAATAGTCTAACACTCCCCCTCAAGTTGGGCGGAAGATATCTATCATGCCCAACTTGTCCACAATCTTGCTAAATATGTTCCCATTCAGCCATTTGGTGAGAATATCTGCTAGCTGCCTGTTGGAGGGCACAAAGGGTGTACACACAATTCTTCTTTCAATGTTTTCCTTGATAAAGTGCCGATCCACCTCAATGTGTTTTGTCCGGTCATGTTGGACGGGATTGTGTGCGATACTGATGGCTGACTTGTTGTCACAATACAGCCGGATAGGCCCTTCTTCCATAAGGCCAAGATCCCTCAGTAAAGCCCGAAGCCATAAACCTTCACAGACCCCCTGGGCCATAGCTCTAAATTCGGCCTCAGCACTGGATCGCGCCACAACTTGTTGCTTCTTGCTCCTCCAGGTGACAAGGTTGCCTCCAACAAGAGAGCAGTATCCAGAAGTAGATCGCCTGTCGTCAACAGACCCGGCCCAATCAGCATCGGTATAGACTTCAATCTTTAGATCAGTATTTTGAGTAAACAGGATACCCCTTCCTGGTGAAGACTTGAGGTACCGTAGAATCCTGTGTGCAGCATCCATATGTCGGGTCTTAGGAGCGTGCATGTACTGACTCACCACGCTCACCGCATAGGAGATATCTGGACGAGTATGGGACAGATATATCAACCTCCCCACTAATCTCTGGAATCCTGATATATCTTCAATATCCCCTCCATCATCACGCCCCAGTCGGTGATTTGTTTCAATCGGAGTGTCAGCTGGTCTGCATCCGCTCATCCCCATTTTTTCAAGAAGATCTAACGTGTATTTCCGCTGAGAGACAAATATCCCCTGCTTAGATCTAGCAACTTCAATTCCCAAGAAGTACCTAAGTTTTCCCAGGTCCTTGACCTCAAACTCCCTTGCTAGTTTTGCCTTCAAATTCTGAATTTCCTCCACATCATCACCTGTTATGACAATATCATCAACATACACAATGAGAACAGTAATTTTCCCAAGCCTATGTTTGATGAACAGCGTATGATCGGCGTTGCTCTGACTATATCCAAACGACACCATAGTCTTGTGGAAGCGACCAAACCATGCTCTCGGGGACTGCTTCAGCCCGTATAGAGCCTTTACCAACCTGCATACTTTTCCCCCAGCATTAACTGGAGCAAGACCTGGAGGGAGAGACATATAGACCTCCTCTTCCAAGTCACCATGAAGAAAGGCATTCTTCACATCCAGCTGTAACATGTCCCAATTTTTGCAAGCAGCAACGGATAGTAAGACTCTGACTGTATTCATCTTGGCCACCGGGGCAAACGTCTCCTGATAGTCGATGCCATGGGTTTGTGTATAACCCCTTGCAACCAACCTCGCTTTACATCTCTCAACAATTCCTTGGGGGTTCTGTTTCACCGAGAACACCCACTTGCACCCGACAAGTTTTTTCCCGTGGGGAAGAGGGACTAAATCCCACGTATGGTTCTTCTCGAGAGCTTTCATTTCCTCAACCATCGCCTCACGCCACATAGGAACCTCAAGAGCCTGCTGCCACGATACAGGTATGGAGAAAGCAGCAAGGGAAGAGACAAAAGTCTTGTAGGAAGTAGAAAGAGAATCATAAGATACATAATTTGATAGAGGATGGCGAGTACAAGACCGGATACCTTTTCGAATGGCAATTGGAGGATCAGAAGGCCCTGAGTCAGGATCCACTGACTGTTCTGGTAGCATAGCTGGATCTTGTGTGCTTGTTCTCTTTACACGCCGGGTATATACCTGCAAGGGCGGAGGTGCAGGTGGATCCTGCTGAGGCGTAGGAGAGGAGCTCACCTCGAGTATAGGAGAGCTCACTTCCACTGGAGTCTCCCCCTGAAGTGAGTGGTACGATGGAGGTATAGGTAGAGGAACAGAGGAGACACCCGAAGGGGGGTGTATGGTGGAGGTGGCAGCAGCCGGAGGGTAATAGGACTCGGATTCACGGAATATGACATCCATACTGACAAACACTTTCCTTGACGGAGGGTGAAAACATTTGTACCCCTTTTGCGTCGGTGAGTATCCAATAAAGACGCACTTGAGAGCGCGAGGATCAAGTTTGGACGGGCGAGGGTGGTGTATATGAACAAAGCAAACGCAACCAAACACCCTAGAGGGAAGCCGGGTAGGTGGTAGATGGAGAGTAGCAAGGGGGTAGAATTCCCAAGGACACGTGTGGGCATACGATTGATGAGGTATGCAGCAGTAAGAACAGCATCGCCCCAATAAAATTTTGGAAGATGCATGGTGGATAATAGACACCGAGCAACCTCCAGGAGATGGCGATTTTTTCGCTCAGCAACACCATTTTGTGCGGGGGAATAGGCACAGGTAGTCTGGTGAAGAATGCCATGATCAGCAAGATAGTGTTCAAACTGCGCATCAATGTATTCGCGGCCATTGTCACTACGGAGAATTTTAATGTTGCATTGAAACTGGGTGGAGATCATATTATGAAATCGGCGAAAAATAGAAAACACATCACTCTTGTGGCGCATCAAATACAACCAAGTAGTACGAGAGAAGCAATCAATGAACATAACAAACCACACACAACCTGAAATGGAAGGAACCTGACATGGGCCCCAGACATCCGTATGAATAATAGCAAAAGGAATAGAACTAGGTAACGAAACATGCTTAAATGAAGTACGGATATGTTTGTTTAAACTACAGACATCACAGTTAAAACCCTCAAAAATAGCAGTAGACAAAGTAGGAAACAACAACTTCATAACAGGGATAGAGGGGTGTCCTAGGCGACAGTGCCAGGAGTACAATGGGTGGATAGTGCTGGAATGGAGAGCGAGAGTAGATGGAGGTGCGCCAGAGTCAAGTACATAGAGACCATTCACCATGCTACCAGAGCCAATCACCTTCCCCGTCGTCAGGTCCTGAAAAACACAAGAAGACGGAAGAAAGGTCACAGAACAATGCATGGAGTTAGTTAAGTGACTAATTGAAAGAAGGTTACGAGTAAATGTGGGAACATGAAGAACAGAGGACAAGGTAAGAGAGGAGCAGGGGATGGTGCCCTTTCCGGCAATAGAGGAAAGGGAACCATCAGCAATGCTCACCTTGTCACGGCCAGAGAGAGGAGTATAAGAAACACCCCCTCTTGGGGTAGGGAACCCATGAAGTCGGAAGCAGGTATCCCGAGTGTGACGATTCTTACCACAATAATCACATAGGAGGTGGTCCTTATCAGTACTCTTCGGCTTGGTGTCACGTGATGGACGCATCCCGAGAAGAGGGGGTAGAAGCGGCAAGGGCAGAGCTCTCTGGCACGGAATCAGGAAGGAGAGTCTGACGGCGATCAAATTCCTGCTGCACTAAGCTGTACACCTCAGGGAGAGAGGGTATCTGTGGGCGTCCCATAATCTGAACACTGATCTGATCGAAGTCGCGGTGCAATCCATGGAGAAATTCAAATATGCGATTGCGGTCATCCCGGGCTCGAACCATTGCGACATCAATAGGGCAAGCAAAGACAAGAGGATCAAAATGATCATACTCTTGGTAGAGCTGCGTGAACTCCAAGTAGTATGCTGAAGGAGGACGATCACCCTGCCGGAGTAAACAGATTTTGCGGCGCAACTGGAAGATTTGAGCAGCATTGCCACGGCGTGAGTAAGTAGACTCCGCACGACGCCAAATATCAGTGGCATTGTCCAGAAATAGGTAATTGCGAGCAATGGACTCCTGCATCGAATTAGTGAGCCAAGACATGACCAAGGAATTCTCGGACTCCCACTGGGGCCACTCAGGAGAAGTCCTATCCGGTTCCCGAACATGACCGGAGACATAGCCAAAGAGGCGCCGACTTTTGAGCGCCAGGGTGATAGAGCGAGACCATGAAAGGTAATTGGATTCATCAAACCGGATAGTAGTGATCTGAGAGGTATTGTGATCAGTGGTTCCACGGTAGAAGGCCGACGAAGGATGACCACCGGAAGTAGGTGGTGGAGGTGGTGGAGTAACACCGGTGGATGGAGAGGAAGGATCCGATCCGCTAGATCCCATGGCGCAGCAAGAGAACCGGAATAGAAATCCGGTGGAGGATCAGAAAGAGAACCGGAATAGAAATCCGGTATAGGGGAAAGCCCACGAAATTAGGGCATCAAGACGCAAGAACATCCATTCAGTCAAACACCACGAGGGCAGGTGGCGCCGGAGAAGAGCATCTCAGGAGCATAACGCCGGCGCCATTAGCAGAGAGAAGAAGGAGCGAGCAGGTTTCTTCTGGCTGGAGACGAAGAAGAGGGAGCGGGAGACGCGCGGCTTCTTCTGGCTGGCTGTCGCGGTCGGGAGACGAAGAAGGGCTGGCTGTCGCTCGGTCCGGAACGGGAACGAAGAAGAGGGAGCGGGAGCGGGAGCGGGTGCGCAGGCGGAAGCGGGAGCGGGCGCGCGGAGGCGGAAGCGGAGCCGACGGGATCGAGAGCGACGGGATCGAGAGGTTAGGTTACGGGCCCTCTGATACCATGTTGAATCGGGAAAAAAGAACTATTATTCCGTTTCAATAATAAGTCCCTCTTTATATAGAGAGGTTACACCATTTAAAACAGGAAATAAAATAATAGTCTAACACTTACATTTCCTCATCCTTTGTTGCATGTCACTCTTAATGTTGTATTGCCTCGTGAGTCATGAGTAAAAGAGGGAGTGGTGTCCGCTAAGTGAACATTTAAATGTGTGAAGAGGAGGATCCAAGCTATGAAAGAAAATTCAACAAAATAACCGTACGTGCAATGGGAAGATCTTTTGGCACTTGAGTTGCAATTATTGGAGGTCAATTCAGATGTCGAGCTCTATGATGGACATGCTACTTGATCGATGGATGGAAAACTTTAAGAGTGTTTTATAAGTAATATGGGGTAGCGGATCCTGTGGGAGTGGTACTATATTAGGAACTAGGGGGAATGGATCCGGCAAGGGAAGGGCCGACGGAGGTAGAGAGGAGGAGGAAGAAGTAGAGGGGAAAATCCTTTAGGGAGCAGCCCTAAAATTGCATAGATCCAAAGATAACCACAATAACCCACAGAACACCCCTTTTATAACCGAAGGGGTGCGAATAACCAGTCTGCGACTAAAACCAGGAAAAACGCCAACATAACATAAGAAAATAAAACATAACATAAAGGACATCAAACGTCCGCTGGTGTTGTCGCCCCCCTGCGTGTGTAGACGCGCCAGAGGGTTTCCTCGATCTGCTCGACCGTATCAATGCCGCCGTCTGGGAAATTCGCCTGGTCCTCAAGGCAGTAATCGGCGAACTGGCGGCGGAAATCCTCCCTAGGTAGCCACGTGGCATCTGAGTCCAGATGATTGGCCCAGGCGACCAGGATCTCGTCAGCGAATGGGTTCCCCGTCACGGGGCTCGCTCAAGTATCTTCGCCGGGTAATAAGGCACCTCACCGGAAAGATCAACCTCGCTGGGAATGTGGTCGGTTGTCGCATGGTCGCCCACCACATGACGTAGCTGGGAGACGGGGAAGACCGGATGTATGCGGCTGTCAGCGGGGAGGCGGAGGCGATAGGCGACGGCGCCAATGCGAGCTAAAACTTCAAAGGGGCCAAAAAACCTGGGGGCGAGCTTCGGGCATAGTCTGCGGGCCACAGACAACTGTCGGTGTGGGTGGAGCTTGATGAACACCTTCTCCCCCACCTGGAAGGAGAGATCCCGCCGCTTTTGGTTCACAAAGGCTGTCATCTTCTGTTGAGCTCGACGGAGGTGATCCTTCAGTAGATCCAATATAGTGTCCCGGTCCTGTAAGGCAGTGGCTAAACTCTCCACTTGGCATTCCCCCGGGAGATGTCGGATGATGGACGGTGGTGGACGACCATAAACTACCTCGAATGGGGTGGTTCCAACCGTACTGTGGTACGCCGTGTTGTACGAATACTCCGCCCAGCTCAACCACTTGGCCCAACTGCGGGGTTGTTCCCCCACGAAGCAGCGAAGGTATGTCTCCAAACAACGGTTGAGGACCTCGGACTAGCCGTCCGTCTGCGGGTGGTACGCCGTACTCATGCGGATGCGTGTGCCCTGGAGCCGAAAGAGAGTCGTTTAGAAGGTACTCAAGAACAGAGGGTCCCGGTCGCTCACGATCGAACACGGAAAACCATGGAGCCGGACAATGCCGCTGTTGAAACTCTCCGCGACGGTGGCGGCAATGTAGGTGTGGCACAGGGGAATAAAGTGTCTGTATTTGGACATGTGGTCCAAGTGGAATTAGAGAATTGATAATATTATTAGGGCCCATAACCGGGCAATTTAGAGGGATACAAAGAGGAAAATAAGGAGGAATAAACGATGTGGGACTAAACCCCACTACAAATAAATACAAATAATAATAAAACCTAATACTCCCCCTCAAGCTGGCGCGAAGATATCAAGCAAGCCCAGCTTGCCATAGGTATAAAGAAGCCGAGAAGGTCCAACGGCCTTGGTAAAGGCATCAACAATCTGTTCAGCAGAGGGAACATAGGACGTGGCAAGAGTCCCCGAACGGATGTGCTCCCGAAGAAAATGGATATCCACTTCAATGTGCTTGGTCCTCTCGTGGAGAACAGAGTCAGATGCAAGCAAGAGAGCGGACTGGTTGTCACAAATCAGTGTCGAAGAAGTAGAAGGGGGAAAGCCAAGCTCGGTCAAGAAGGTGCGCATCCAAAGGAGCTCGGTGGCGCCATGGGCCATAGCCCTGTACTCAGCCTCAACAGAGGAGCGAGACACAACACTCTGCTTCTTGCTTTTCCAGGAAACAAGATTGCCACCATAAAAGGTACACATCCCCGAAGTAGATCGCCGATCGGTGAGGGAGCCAGCATAATCTGAATCTGTGTAGCAGGTAAGATCGGAAAGTGACGATGAACTGTAGAACAGACCTAGGCCAGGTGATCCCTTCAGGTAGTGGAGGATCCGAAAGACAGCATCAAGGTGGGAAGTCCGAGGAGCATGCATGAACTGACTGACCATACTCACGGCAAAGCTAATGTCAGGGCGAGTATTGGTCAGGTAGATAAGTCTCCCAACAAGCCGTTGGTACCTGCCAGGATCAGGAAGAGGTTCGCCAGATTCGGCATGTAAGCCGTGTTTTGGATCCATAGGAGTCGACGCTGGAGAGCACCCAAGAAGGCCAGTGTCACTCAGAAGGTCAAGAGTATACTTTCGCTGAGACAAAGAGATCCCCTGGTGAGATCTGGCAACCTCAATCCCAAGGAAGTACTTCAGAGGCCCCAAATCTTTGACCTCAAATGCCCTTTGAAGAACCTCCTTGATCTGAACAATCCCGGAGCTGTCGTCACCGGCAAGGATGATGTTATCCACATAGACGAGAATAATCACCCTATGGCCATCTGCAGTGGTCCGAACAAAGCACGTGTGGTCGGCATGACATCTGGTGAAACCACTCTGAAGCACAACAGAACCAAACCGCTCAAACCAGGCACGAGGGGACTGCTTCAATCCATATAATGACTTCTGCAAGTGGCAAACACGACCCAAATACTCCCCCTGAAGCTTGTACCCTGGTGGCGGATCCATATAAATTTCTGCGTCAAGGTCGCCATTGAGGAAGGCGTTCTTGACGTCCAGATGGTGAAGGGGCCACTGGTGGCAGGCAGCAAGAGAAATAAGAAGGCGAACAGAGGAGAGCTTGGCCACAGGAGCAAATGTCACCCCGTAATCCTCGGGGGTCTGGGTGAAACCTTTAGCAACGAGGCGAGCCTTGTGGCGATCCAAAGATATAGACCCAACGGCAGCCAACAGTCTTCTTTCCTGCGGGAAGAGGAACTAACCGCCAGGTCCCATTCTTCCGCAAAGCAGACATCTCAGCCTCCATGGCGGCCACCCATTCAGGGTGCTGTAATGCCTCAGCCGTAGAGCTCGGAATCCGGATCTGGTCAGTGGCTGTAAGGAAAGCTCGGTAACCCTGAGAAAGACGCTGGTAGGACACAAAATTTGCCAGCGGATGGTCAGTAACACAAGAGCGCTTACCCTTGCGAAGTGCAATGGGTAAGGCAGAAGAAGAATCATCACCTGCCTGAGGAAGTGGCACCTGGTCCGGTGAGCTGGGCTCGATCAGCAGATCTCGAAGGACTGGGTGGACACGGGAAGGCCCACGGGGGCCACGAGTGTATGTCTGTAGTGGAGCGGGGCTGGATAAGTAGTGAAGAGGGACCAGAACAGGGAGGGGTGGCGGTAACGAGGATGCAGGAGTAGTGGAGTCATGATAGAAAGGGACATCCTCAAAGAACGTGACATCCATGGTATGGAATGTCCGCCGAGAAGAAGGGTCAAAACACCGATATCCCTTGGAGGATGAGGAATAACCCAGAAAAATGCATCGGATAGCTTTGTTATCAAGTTTAGTCCGAGTCGGACTACGATCCTGAACGAAGCACACACACCCGAAGACGCGGAGCGGAACAGGGAACAACGGGTGGCTAGGAGATAAGAGACTCAGAGGAACACGACCCACTAGAGGTTGGCAAGGCAGCCGGTTGACCAAGAAGGTCCCCGTAAGAAGAGCAGCACTCCAAAAAGATTTGGGAACATGAGACCCACTAAGAAGGCACCGGGTCACATTTAGGAGATGGCGGTTTTTGCGTTCCGCCACTCCATTCTGTTCCGGGGTATAAGGACAGGAGAACTGGTGAAGGGTTCCCTGGCTAGCAAGGAAGGCAACAAACGAGGAAGAAGTGTATTCTCCCCCATTATTGGAGCGTAGTATACGAATACGGGAAGAGTACTGAGTACGCACCATATGAGAAAACTGAGCATATAAATCAGACACTTCGGATTTAGTACGCATAAGGTAGACCCAACAGCAACGAGTAAAATCATCAATAAAAGAAACAAAGTAACGAAATCCATCATAGGAAACAACTGGGGCCGGGCCCCAAACATCCGAGTGAATAAGATGAAAAGGTGCAGAAGCACGAGAAGAAGATATAGGATAAGAGGTGCGTGTGTGTTTACAAAGTTGACACACATCACACTGAAAGGAGTGCTGAAATAAAACATGAGGAAAAAGAGAAGATACAACTTTTGGGCTAGCATGGCCAAGCCGGGCATGCCAGACAGCAGGAGTGGTAGTCGCAGTAGCAGCACTGGACGGAGGCACAGATGAAGAACGGGAGAGATCCAGCTGATAAAGCCCGTCACGCTCACGGCCGTAGCCAAAAATCTTCCTCGTAGTCAGGTCCTGAAAAACACAACCAGAAGCAAAGAAAGTTACCGAACAATTCAAAGATTTAGTAATTTTACTAACAGAGAGAAGGTTCAAAGCCAGTTTCGGAACATGAAGAACTGAATCCAAGGGAAAAGAGGGGGAAAGAGATATTGGGCCATTGTTTAGAATGGGGGTAACGGAACCATCAGCCAGGCGAACCTGCCGTTGGTCACCAGGAGGAAGAGGAGAAGAGAGCAAGTCCTTGTCACCCGTCATATGATCCGTGGACCCCGAATCAATAGTCCAGTCAGAGGGAGACCCCCCGAGAGTGGCGTGAAAAGCCGATGAGATACCCGACGCAGATGCCGAAGTAGACGAGAACGCTGAGGAAGCAGGGGCAGAAGAGACCGGCGGCGGAGGCAGGAGCGGGGCATGCTGCTGAAGCTGAGACTGAAGCTCCTGAACCTGAGCCATAAGCTGGCTCCAATCTGCAGAAGGGGTCCCAGAAGGGACACTGTAACTGGGCGGGCCCCCAAAGTCGGACGAGGCAATGGCAACGGTGCGGGTAGCAGGCGGCTGTTGGCGAAGATGAGGATAGAGTTGCCAGCATCGGGACTTCTCATGACCAGTCCGGAGGCAGTGCTGACACTGAACAGAAGCAAACGGGCTACCGCGGCCACCGCCACGACCGCGAGGAGCAGAAGAACGCCCCCGTGGCATAGAAGAAGTACGACCGGAAGCAAGTGCCATCGTGTCGGGGGGAGGGGCGAGCGTCGGAACCGGAGGAGCAGTCAGGCGGGCGCGACGCTCTTGCTCCTCAACCAGGGAGTAAGCATCCAAAATGTCCGGAAGAGGGTTCATGCTGAGAATCTGAACCCGAATCTGTTCAAACTCAGGTCGTAACCCCATCAGAAATTGGTAGGTCTCACGCTTCTCCTGACGCTGCTTGGCAATCAACAGATCCTCAGCATGCGGAAAAGCACTAAGCGGCTCAAGATCAGAGAGCTCCTGGAACCGCCCAGAAAGGAAGGTGAAGTAGTCATGCACAGAACGATCCCCCTGACGAGCCGTCGAAATCTCCTGGAAGACGGAGTAAATCCGCGTATCAACACGGGTATGCCCATAAATACGGGTCAGGGCGGCCCAAAGTGAGGGCACTGAGTCAAACCGCATAAATTGCTCGTAGAGACGAGGCTCCATCGAGCATTGGAGCCACCCAAGAATCTTGAAGTTCTCCGTTTTCCACTGACGGAGAGCCTTTTCCTCGGTAGGCTTGGGAACCCCATTAGGTTCAAGCCAATCAAGCTTGTCATGGCCGGCGAGATGGACATGCACGGAGTTGGACCAAGCAATGAAATTCTTCTCACTAAGGAGGGAGGTAGTAATGCGGCGGGCAAAGCCATCATGTGAGGAATCCATAGGAAAAGAAAAGGTAGAAGCCCAAAAAGGAAAGAGGAAAGGGGTAATAAATCTCCAAAGGAGAGAAAGAAAGGGGAAAAACCCTTAAACGGAAGAGAAAATGGGGATCCGAAGGATGAGAAGAGCCATAGATCAAAGATCTAGGGCATTAAAAGAGGTAAAAAAGAAGAAGAGGAAGGAAGAAGGAGGGAAGAGGCGGTCCAGCCGATCTACATGTTGATCGGCGAGACCGCACGGAGGGGCGAGAACGGGGGCAGGAGAGGCGCTGGGAGGGCTTGGCGAGGTCGGACGAGGCGCCTGCAGGGCTCGGCGAGATCGGACGAGGCGTCTGGTGGGCTCGGCGAGATCGGACGAGGCCCTCCTGGCGGGATCGGCGGATGAGCGGACGCAGGCGGACTGGAGATTAGGGGTTACGGGATTCGCTCTGATACCAAGTGGAATTAGAGAATTGATAATATTATTAGGGCCCATAACCCGGCAATTTATAGGGATACAAAGAGGAAAATAAGGAGGAATAAACGATGTGGGACTAAACCCCACTACAAATAAATACAAATAATAATAAAACCTCATAGTCCACTATGACTAGGATGCAGTCGTATCCCTGTGAGCGCGGCAGGCGGGTAATGAAGTCCATGACCACGTCCTCCCAAACGCGGTCCGGAATGGGAAGGGGCTGCAGGAGGCCCCCTGGAAACTGCGGCTCATATTTAGCCTTCTGGCAGGTGAGGCAAACTGCCACGTACGTCTTGACCTGCCAGAACATGTGGGGCCAATACAGCGAAGCCGCTAAGCGGCGATAAGTGCGGAACGCCCCTTCGTGCCCGCCCGTCGGAGATGTATGGAACTCGGCGAGGAAGCGCGGAATGCTCGGCAACGACGGTGCGAGGACGAGGCGGCCCTTGAAGAGAAGACGGCCCCCAACAAGGGCATATGGCGGATGAGCGGTAGGCTCGGCGAGGAGCGCCGTCTGGATTCCCCTCAGGACGAGGTCGACTTCCACTTCCTGCTGGATGGTCGCTGCGTCTTCCCATATCGGGCGAGAGATAGGCTGTGAGCTCAGGAGCTTGACTCTGGCGGGAGAGGGCATCAGCTGCCCGATTCGCCCTCCCGGGGCGGAACTCAATGGTGAATTCGTAGCCCAAAAGTTTGGCGAGCCACACCTGCTGGGCGGGGGTGGCGATCTTCTGCTGTAAGAAGTAGCGAAGGCTGTGGTGGTCGGTGCGGACCACGAACGGGCGGCCCAGGAGATATGGCCGCCAATGCTGAACCGCGAGGACGAGTCCCATGAGCTCGTTCTCGTAGGCGGATCGGCTGCGAATGGTGTCCGAGAAAGCCTGACTGAAATAGGCTATCGGTCGGCCGGCCTGCATGAGGATCGCCCCCACGCCCGAGCCGGACGTGTCACACTCAACTAGGAAGGGCCGTGAGAAGTCCGGCATGGCCAGCACCGGCCCCCGCACGAGGGCCTGCTGAAGGGCGGCGAAAGCCGCGAGTGTCCACTGGAAAGGGCCCTCTTCTGACTTCTTCAGGAGCTGTGTGAGAGGTCTGGCCATCGCGCCGTACCCCTGGATGATACGACGGTAGTAGCCGGTCAGGCCAAGGAACCCGCAGACATCCCGTAGTGAAGACGGAGTCGGCCAGTGAAGAACCGCTGCAATATTCTCCTCATCCATCGCGACCCTCTGCGCCGAGATGGTATTGCCGAGGTAGCTCACCTCGGAGACGCCAAAGGAGCACTTATTTGGGTAGATTCTTAGCTGGTGGTGCCAGAGGGTGGTCAAGGTGAGGCGCACATGCTGTAGGTGGTCCTACCAAGGAGAGTTGCAGACCAAAATGTCATAAAAAACAAGTACATGACGTCGGAGGACTGCCCTGAAAATGTCGTTCATTGTGGCCTGGAAGGTAGCGGGGGCATTAGTCAGCCCGAAAGGCATGACCAGGAATTCTAGTGGCCGTCGTGGGTGCGGAAGGCCGTCTTGGCCACGTCCTCCGGTCGTACCCGAATTTGGTGATAACCCGCTCGCAGATCCAGTTTGGTGAAGAAGACGGCCCCATGAAGCTCGTCCAAGAGCTCCTGAATAACTAGAATCGAATACTTGTCGGGAACTGTGGCCTTATTGAGCTCCCGGTAGTCCACGCAGAACCGCTAGCTACCGTCCTTCCTGACCAGGAGGATCGGGCTTGGGAAAGGGCTGGTACTATGACGGATGAGGCCCCCCATCAACATCTCGTGGACCAATCACTCGATCTCATCCTTCTGCACGTGGCCGTAGCGGTATGGCCGTACCGAAATGGCTGCGGTGCCAGGCTGCAGGGGGATGATGTGGTCGGTCGCCCGGGCTGGGGGAAGATCGGTCGGGGTCTCGAAGAGGTCGGTGAACTCGGTGAGGAGCCCCTGAAGGTCGGCCGGAGCGGAAGGAAGCTCTTGAGAAGATGCGGCGATGGGCCAGAGCCAGGCTGAGAAGTCGACCTCGGAAGTCCGCTGGATGGCGCGGAAGGAGACGAGGTAGCGAAGGCGGGCGGTGTCGCCGACAAGGTGGAATGGCTGGCCCTGGTGTCGGAACTGCATGGTCATGGTAGCCCAGTTGACCTGCACGTCCCGCAACGTACGAAGCCAAGCCACCCCCAAAATGGCGTCGATGCCGCCGAGGCTGAAGGCGTAGAAATCGGCGGTAACCGCGCAGTGGCCGACCAGCAAGGAAACACCGCAACAACACCCCAAAGTCGGGCAGCGGCGCCCGTCACCTAGGTAGACTATGTAATCCGGAGACGGGAGGACGGGATCTGGAGCTGCTGTACCAACTGGGCTGAGAGAAAATTGTGGCTCGCCCACTGTCCACCATGATCACGATGGGGCGACCCCAAAGTAACCCGGACAACTTCATGGTCTGAAGGCCTGAAATGCCCCCCACCGTGAAACAAGGGAGCTCTAGGCGGTGGAAGTTGCCTGGCGTAGGGTCGGCGGAGCCCTCCTCCTCCGGAAGCTCAAGGGACTCGAAATCTGCTGCAGTAAGCTCGGGGTCGGCGACGCCGAAGATGGCGTGGAACTCCTTCGTCGTGCACTCATGGGTCGGGGAGTAGGGTTGGCGGCACCGAAAACACAGGCCCTTGGCTCCGCACTCGTTGTACTCCCGATCCGAAATGCGTCGGGGGGCCGCGGGTCGGCCCGTGCGGTTGCCCTCAGGGGACGGTCGGGTCGGTGGGGCCGGGGCAGGTGGCCGCCACGGAGGCTGATGGGTCGGGGGATGAGGCCCAGTAGGCGTAGCCGACCGCCGAGATGAGAGGTCGGCCTCCACGAGGCGGGCCAAATCCAGAGCATCGGAGACTGTCCGGGGGTGGTGCGTGCGTAGCCGAGAGAGGATGTGGGGTAGCAGACCCTGCATGTAGAAACCCAAATAGTGGTCCGGGGGAAGGCCGGGAACATGGGATACCAACGCCACGAACTCGTCAATATAGTCGTCGAGGTTGGTCGTCTGGCGGATGCAGCAAAGGCGCTTGATGGCGGTAGACCTGGCGTAACGGTTGTCGTAACGACGAATCATCTCCTGCTTGAGGTCAGACCAGGAAAGGTTGGGATTCGACTGGCGGATCCACCGGGCCCAGTGGAGGGCTGAGCCGTCCAACCCCACGAGCATAGTGGACACCTTGTCGTGTTCCGGAGTGAGTTGGAGATCGAAATACTGTTCCGCCTTAGCGATCCAGCCCATCGGGTCGATGCCGACGAAGGACGGAAGGTCGAGGGAGAGGCCGAGCCGTACGGGGGTCGGGGGGGTGGCGGCGTCTCGGTTGGCCGCACCGAAGGGGCGCCGAGGATGGAGGGGCCTTCCGTGGCTGATCCCGAGCCGGACGGAGTTGTGGGCATGTGTAGGGCGTCGATCTTCGAGAGGAGGGAAGCGTGCATGGCGGCGATGATTTGGTCCTGAGCCTCGAGGCGTTGGTGGAAGGCCTCTGCGGCGGGATCCGCAGCGGGGTCAGTGGAGGAGCGAAGAGTGGGGGCCATGACGAGAAGCACGCGAGGGCTGAGCGGAAAGCAGCGTCGATCGGGATCCGGACGCTGTACGCGGGAGCCGGGGAGGGACGCCGATCGGGTGTTGTACGCGGAAGCCAGGGCGGGACGCCGATCGGGCTGTGCGCAGATCAGGGACGCCGGGTGCTGTACGCGGAATCCGTTCAGAATGCCGATCGGCTGGAGGGGCTGTGCGCGGATCAGGTACGCCGATCACACGGGCCGCAACGACACGATGCGGGAAGATCCTTGGCTTGGAGAGAGACTCCGGCGGCTAGGTCAGCGGGCGGAGCGGCAGGTCGGACCAAATATTTGGAACTAGGGGGAAGGGATCCGGCAAGGGAAGGTCCGACGGAGGTAGAGAGGAGGAAGAATTAGAGGGGAAAATCCTTTAGGGAGCAGCCCTAAAATTGCATAGATCCAAAGATAACCACAATAACCCACACAACACCCCTTTTATAATCGAAGGGGTGCGAATAACCAGTCTGCGACTAAAACCAGGAAAGACGCCAACATAAGATAAGAAAATAAAACATAACATAAAGGACATCCAACATCCGCTGCTGCTGCCGCCCCCTGCATGTGTAGACGCGCCAGGGGGTTTCCTCGATCTGCTCGACCGTATCATACTATGAGGGACTGGAGATGCTGTTAGTTAATAAAAAGGAGTGGAAGACCTATCCATTGGAGGGATAGGAAATGGTAAGTCAGTTATTGTGGATGTGGGGGGGAAGCAGTGAAGTACAACTGATTTTTCAAGGAATATGATATCCACAGAGACCACAATTTTGTGAGTCAGGGTCCAATAACAAACATCACCATTTTTAGTCTGAGAGTATCCGACAAACATATATTTGCTGCACAGGGTGCTTGTTTACTGAGAGAGGGGATATAACAATGAAACCCACGATATCAAAGGTAGATTTTTCTTTAGTTCAACTCATCTCATAATAAGTTGAACGATATGATTTCATCTTTTTTCATAGGCGACCTACGAGCAGCGGCGGGCGCAGGAATTATTTTCAGTGTGGGCGGAGTATAAAATTATTCAATTAAATAGACAAATATAATAAAAATATGTAAATTACATTAATATCACACAATTCTATAAAATAGTTGTTCAATTTGGGGAAACTGATATCATTTACCATACTTTTTTTGATGTTTCATCTTCTCGGAGCATTTCTTAATAATCTTATTTTTGTTGGTAATATTTTTTTTAATATAGGTTATCAAATAAGCATTCATTCATTCCTCTCTAATTACGTAATGAGATTTTGATAAAATGAATCAAGTACAACTCTCACCCATAGTGAAATCACAAAGAAAAATTAATCATGTCATGCGTACTTCCTAGTAATCCTTTCACCTTTTTTGTCTTTTTTATAAACTCAAAATTTTTTATTATTCTGTCATAATATTTAAACAAGTCTTGCTTATCTTAATGGTTATTTTAATTTTTATATTTTTATGAATTAACAAAAATTGTAAGCTTTTATGACATATATAATTGAGAACAAATTAAAATAATGAAAATTTCAAATATTAAAGTAAATATAATTCAGATAATAAATTAAAAGCTCAATTCATTATTCTTTATGAATAATTTAAATATCACCGTCCCTTTTAAATTTTGTAAACATTTAAAAAGACATGGGGCTTCTGTTGGTGTTTCCAAGGTGATCTGGAAGTGTCACGACCCGTCTAATAACGAATATCAGAGTGCGCTACGGGCGGGTCGTGATGCCGCAGACATGGGTAAAGAGAGATCATGTCTGCTAGGCGGGGGCTGTAATACCAGAATAGCTGTAGAAAATAATTAGATTTTGAAGAACAATACCAGTTAGATATATTATGCGGAAGCTTGAATTAAAAGTGATGCTCATGCACTTTGATTAATTCTCATACTATAATTATGATGTAAAAGTAGGTGCTAGTAAACCGCAGAAACCAAATGAACATTTATAGAATGCTGAAAATACATCCATATCATCCTAAGAGTTGTCCACGATACAAGGAAAATGCTTGAAAATAACTAGTACAGGAAAGCCAAATCCAAAAGTAAAAGAACAAGATACAGAGGACCTGATGCAGCAATTACAAAAAAAAAGGTAAACCTCCGACAGACGGGAGCTGGGCGAAGAACAGCTCAGGAAGTAGGCGGCGCAGTCACGAACCCTAAGGCAAGTCCAAACAGAAGGAAAAGCCTCAGAACAAGATCAACAACAGAGATTCAAGTTTAATAAAATGAACAAGTAAACTGGGAAACAAGCATAGCAGTAAAGTACGTCAGAGACTAACTGAGATTCTTTAGTAAATTTTAGCCTACTCCGGAGTTTAGCCTAAACACAAACGTATAAGCATAAATCAATGAAAGGCGTGTGTGTCGCCATTTGATGTACAAGATTCTAGCATGGGAGTAGATGCAAGGCTTAAGCTACCGCTGCTTACAAGATTCCCTTATTGGTTTCTGTTACCATTCGAGCGTGAACTCATTTTTTTGGTGTCACATCAAACGACACATTCCCTTTCATTGTTTGCCTATGACGTCTAATGAGCTTACTTATCTGCAAGTAATAAATTCAAGTGGGGGCTAGTAAGGTACCAGTGTGACTTAAATAAAACTTGTTTGCAAGCGAGAGAGTTTTCTCTACTTGCCTTAAGGAGAAGCCGGGCTTGAAGGCGGCGGCTAAGAGGCAAGGTCTAAACTTTAGCGGAACCTGTTCAAGATGCGTTCACATGAAATGTTTGTTTCAACGCTTATTCCTACGCGCACACATGACTATGTTGCGTAATTAATTCAAGGGGGCGAGTACAGGAAAATTTACCTCCCTCGTCAAAGAGGGGAGAAGTGGTTACCACAAGAGATCCGAAGGTTTTGGCGGCGGTTGAATCCGGGAAAACCCTAAATCGGAGAGGGTTTGTGATGATTCCATCAATCAGGTCGACGAGAGGTACCGGAGAAATCACAACACAATGCGGTTAGTCGATTATATGGGGGTTACATGCTTGGTCTTTAAAAACATACGCGATTAGGAACACGAATCTACACTAACCTTTCTGAAAATTCTGAATAAAATGGAGGAAGAGAGATCTCTTACCCAGATAGCCCAAATTCGGCCAAAAAAACTGAGAGAAGGCGGGTCCGAGCAAACCCTAGATGTTCTCCTTGCAAATCTCCGGCTAAATCGAAGAGGAAGGGCTGCCGGAGGAAGGAAGGGTCTGGCTGCCGGCCAGAGGAGGAGAATGAGGGGGCTGCTGTCGGCCAGAGGAGAAGAAGAGGGGAGGCGCAGCTGGAGGAGGCGGCGGCGGCTGGAGGAGACGCAGAAGGTGGCGTCGGCGGCTGGAGGAGCAGCAGGGGTCGACGTCGGCAAGGGGAGGTGCAGTCGCAGGCGCAGGCGGGATCGACTTCGCGAGCGGGAGACGGAGCGCTGGAGGGAGTCAGAAGGAATCGAGAGCGGGAGCCCTAGCGGGTTGGTTTGCGATTTTTGCGTGAGTGCTGGGCCGCGATTTTTAATCGGGGGAGGGGAGATAGGCGGGCTGCGGTTAGATGAATAGGGAGGTAACAATTGGTTTATATTTAGTGTTTTGGGTTATTACATTCTCCCCTACTTAGAAAGTTTCGTCCCGAAACTTCTTAGGATTTTCTGGCTGGGACTAATAGGACGAAGATTCAGAAGTTTTTTTTTTATACCGACCAGGTTTGCAAATCAAAGCATGGAAAGTAACTATGCAGAAAGCAAAAAGCGAAGAGAACAAGAGCGGAGGCATACCAGGATCAGGAGAAAAGGTGCGGATACTTGCTACGCATGTCAGCCTCGAGCTCCCAAGTGAACTCCTCAGACTTGCCATGCATCCAAAGTACCCTCACCATAGGAATGGTTCTCTTTCGAAGCTTGCGCTCTTGATACTCCACGATCTTAGCAGGTTCGACTGGATAGGACAGATTAGCTTCAGGAATCACTGGAACTTCCTCAATGACGCGGGTAGGATCATGAATGTACTTCCGAAGCTGGCTGACGTGGAAGACATTATGAACACTGGCCAAGGAATCAGGTAGCTCCAGGCGGTAAGCAGATCCTCCAACACGCTCTGAAATAACATACGGTCCTACGAATCTCGGGCTGAGCTTATGGTGGCGACCGAAACGCTTCACCCCAGGAGTAGGAGAAACCTTCAAGAAAACACGGTCACCCACCGCAAACTCCAACGGACGGCGCCGTTGATTAGCATACTTCCTCTGCCTCTCGACGGCACGGCTAAGCTGAAGACGAGTCTTCTTGGTGACCTCTTCCATTTCCTGAAGGAGCTCAGGGCCCAACACAACCTTTTCGCCAATCTCTGTCCAGTAGAGAGGGGTCCTACAACGACGCCCATACAACGCCTCGAAGGGGGCCATCTTGAGGCTCTCCTGATAGCTGTTGTTGTAGGCGAACTCAACCAATGGCAAGTGCTCATCCCAAGCTCCCTTATAGTCTAGAATATAACACCGCAGCATGTCTTCAAGAATCTGATTCACTCTTTCGGTCTGGCCATCAGTAGTCGGATGGTAAGCGGTGCTCAGGTTGAGCTCAGTGCCCAGAGCTTGCTGGAATCCCTTCCAGAAGTGCGATACAAATCTCGAGTCACGATCAGAAACAATCCGCAGGGGGATCCCATGAAGTCTAACTATCTCGGAAACATAGATCCGAGCCATCTTCTCGGTGGGATGACCTTCCTTGTACGGGATGAAGTGAGCTACTTTAGTCAAGCGGTCCACAATAACCCAAATCGCATCATGACCTCTCGGAGTACGGGGCAGTCCAGTGATGAAATCCATAGAGATGTCTTCCCATTTCCACTCTGGGATAGGCAGAGGCTGCAAAAGACCACCCGGACGCTGACGTTGGGCTTTCACCTTCTGGCATGTCAGGCATCGAGAGATAAAACGAGCAATATAATTTTTCATACCAGGCCACCACACGATCTGCTTCAAATCATGGTACATCTTATTATTGCCTGGATGGCCAGACGTGCGGGACTCATGAGCTTCTCGACAAATACTATCCAACAGTTCGGGGACATCAGGAATGCAAAGGCGACCTCGGAAACGTAGAACATCATCCGAGATAGAAATCCGGGAGGGTCCCAAGTTCAACCTGTCGGCGAATGCGCTGAAGTTCTGGATCAGATGGCTGCAAATCCTTCACCTGCTCTACCCATAACGGAACGGAAACTCCTCCGTGACCCTCAGGTGCGATGGATATGTTCATCCGGTCGAGGTCATCTATCAAGGCTGCAAGGGATGCTGACATAGGGGTGCAGGCGGCAGCCGTAGCATGTCGGCTCAGCGCATCTGCCACTGAATTGGCTTTACCGGGCACATAAGTGATCTGCAAGTCATAATCCGCTACAAACTCAAGCCATCGCCTCTGCCGAAGATTGAGGTCCTTCTGAACGAAGATGTACTTTAAGCTCTGGTGATCGGTGTAAAAGTGGCACTTCACCCCATAGAGGTAATGACGCCACAGCTTCAAGGCAAAAACCACCGCGGCAAACTCCAAATCGTGAGTGGGATAATTGCGCTCATGGATCTTCAACTGCCTCGACCCATAGGCAATAACACGGTCCTCCTGCATCAGAACACCACCCAGACCCACTCCGGAAGCGTCGGTGTACACTGAAAAATCCAAACCCTCAGAAGGAAGAGCTAACACTGGCGATGAACACAACCGTTGTTTCAATTCAGAGAAGGATTGCTCACACTGATCTGACCACTCAAACCTGGCATGCTTTTGAGTTAGCTTTGTCAGAGGAGCAGCAAGAGAGGAGAAACCCTTGACGAAGCGCCGATTATAGCCAGCTAACCCAAGGAAACTGCGGATTTCGGTAGGGGTGGAGGGTTGCTTCCAGTCCATCACTGCAGAGATTTTGGCGGGGTCAACGGATAGCCCATCCCCTGAAATGACATGCCCCAAAAAGGCAACGCGATCCAGCCAGAACTCACACTTCGCCAACTTGGCATAGAGTTGGTGCTGGCGAAGAGTGGAGAGAGTGAGCCTAAGATGTGCATCATGCTCTTCACGGGTCTTGGAATAGACCAGAATATCATCAATGAACACAATGATGAACTTATCCAGATATTCGCGGAAAACGCGGTTCATCATATCCATAAAGGTGGAGGGAGCATTGGTCAACCCAAAGGACATCACCAGGAACTCAAAATGTCCATACCGAGTTCTGAAAGCAGTCTTGGGGATATCGGATTCCTTGATCTTCAACTGATGATAACCCGATCTGAGATCTATCTTGGAAAACACGGTACTGCCCTTAAGCTGATCAAAGAGGTCATCCACACGCGGGAGGGGATACTTGTTCTTGATTGTGTCCTTGTTCAGATCCCGGTAGTCAATACAAAGTCTCAAAGAACCATCCTTCTTCTTTACGAAGAGGACGGGGGCTCCCCACGGAGACGTGCTGGGACGAATGTATCCAAGCTCGAGCATCTCGTCCAACTGCAATCGGAGTTCTTCCAACTCGCGCGGGGCCATCCGGTAAGGAGCTTTAGATATGGGGCGCGTTCCAGGCTCCACATCAATAGAGAACTCTACTTCACGATCAGGCGGCATCCCAGGCAGCTCGGCGGGGAACACGTCAGGAAACTCAGAAACGATCGGGATAGACTCGAGTGAAGGAGTAGCAGAATCCGAACGAGAAGCATAAACAAAGCCAGCAATGCACCCTTGACTGAGAAGCCGAGTGGCGCGTACAGCCGAAATTACCTTCAAATGGCCGCGGGTCTGCACGTGAACACTGTACTCCTTGCCACCGATGCTGAGATTGATCCTCTTTGCCGCGCAATCCAGCTTTACTCGATATGCAACCAGCCAATCCATTCCCAAAATCACGTCGAACTCAGACATCTCCAGAATTATGAGATCCGCAAAAACTTGCAATTCTTCGAGCAAGATTGGGCAAT
This sequence comes from Dactylorhiza incarnata, assembly GCA_033032865.1. Classification (NCBI taxonomy): domain Eukaryota; kingdom Viridiplantae; phylum Streptophyta; class Magnoliopsida; order Asparagales; family Orchidaceae; genus Dactylorhiza; species Dactylorhiza incarnata. Next base: position 3,835,835 of record JAWHQI010000148.1, read on the forward strand.
TGGGGATACCCCTAGTTGATAGGTGCTGATGACCCGGCACAGAAATCTCAAAAGGGGCCTCCAGAGGTGAAGTGGGCCAACCATGCAGGTCCACAATATGGCGAGCGATAAACGAGTGAGACGCGCCAGAATCAAAGAGAATCTGCAACCACTTGTTTCTGACTCTAAATCTCCCTAAAACGAATAGCAGTTATAACCGCCAATTCCGGTTGTTTTTGATATAAAAGCATGCATAAATACTTGCAGGAAAAAAAAAATAAAAATAAAACAACGCATACGTACCAGAGATGACGTCCGTGGAAGCGAGCGCCTCGCCTTGAGTAAGGACATTCAGCACAGCCTTGCCCATATTCTGGGCTCCGGGGTTAGCCTGCTGTGGCTGAGTAGTGACCGGGCCTTCCCTCATGGGGCAGTCGAACTTGAGATGACCAACTTGCCCACACTTGAAACAGGCCTTCAGCTTACGGCGGCAGTCCCTCTGTTGATGGCCCGACAACTTGCAGTAGGCACAAACGGTGGAGGCAGAGGCAAGTGTCATCGGAGGCTGTGTAGGAGCGGCTGTCTTCTGCTTCTTCAGGAGAGACCGGCAGACTTGGGCGGTATGGCCCACCTTGTGGCAGTAAGCACACACCTCCATGGACCTGGGACCTTGCTCCTGAGGTGGAGCACTCCTGCGCTTGAGGTCGGATGCAGCGGCATTGCTTGTTCCGTGTTGGGCTTTCTTTCCAGTACGATCCAGCTCAATAGCTTCCGCCCGCATGGCGGCTCCCACTGTCTCTGCATAGGTTTTGGCGTCGTGTGCTACCACATGCTGGCGAATGTCATGGCGAAGTCCCTTCACGAAACGACTGATCTTCTTGGCTTCATCCGGCACGAACTCCGCAGCAAGGAGGGATAGGCGGGAGAACTCCTGCGCATACTCTGTCACTGTCCTGCCAGGCTGCTGAAGGGACAAGAATCTCTCTGCTAACTTGTCCCGCTCCACAGAAGAGAGGAAGTTCTCCATCAGAGCGTCCTTGAACTGCCCCCAAGTTAGGGTGGTAGATTCGTGGAGGCTGCGGTGCTGGAGCCACCAAGTATAGGCGTCCTCAGTCAGCTGATAGGCCGCAAGATGGACCTTCTGGGCTTCAGGAACTATGGCATACTCGAAGTGCTTCTCCATCTGGGAGATCCATTCCGTGATCACGAAGTAGTCGCGGTTGCCGTTGAAGGCAGGCGGATTTAGCCTCTTGAAAGCCAGAGTGTCAGCCATCGTCAGAGGAAGAGCAGCCGGAGTGGTCACGGTCGGGGTCACTACAGCATCAGATGCAGGAGGGGTGATGGTGACAGCTACTCCAGACGTCCCTGCGCTGCCAGAACCAGAACCCGGATCAGGAGCTTGGCGATCCCCTTCCAGACGGGTGACACGCTCCACAAGCTGCTTCAAAAGTTGGACCATTTCACCTAAAGGGGCTTCCCCTGCAGAAGGTGTAACCTTCTTGCGTTGCGGTCGCTTAGAAGCCATCTAGAAAGAAACATAGAAGAACCGAGTGAGACAACGACTAAGTTAAGCTCGAGGGTTGAAATTACAGGTCATAGCAATCTAATACTGTTGGATAAGCAATTCAAGTAGTAGTTACAGCATTTTCATTGGACAACTCTAAGTGACGACCATGCAGATGTAAGTGCGGCGATATGATCACATGCGGTAAGACAATGATTTGTAAAATCCATGTGTGTACATTCGTTGTCTGTTGCTCTTAGCTTAGACACTGATGCAATGAGTTATGTTATGCATGCAACATGATTATGCCTACAATGCATTCCTAAGAATGTTTATGAATGGATACGCATGTCATGTTAAGCGCCCATATCACTTAACATGTCATGCGCATTATGATTCTAATGTCATCGCACTTGAAAATATTATATCGCCCATACAATTTAATATTTGCAAGCGGTGTAAATCCTAATGGAAATTCATATGCATATAAATGTTAAGTTTGCCCATACTCCCTTAACATTTGTACGCATACTACTCATGCTTATGGGTGAGTGTGTGCGTGTTTCAGCCTCGAACAACAGACAACGACAAGGTGAGTGAGGAAATGATGCATGCGCGTATATTTACATAATAGATTTCAAAAAATTTAAAATACTTTATCTTTAGATGTCAACCTGGCTCTGATACCAACTGTCACGACCCGTCTAATAACGAATATCAGAGTGCGCTACGGGCGGGTCGTGATGCCGCAGACATGGGTAAAGAGAGATCATGTCTGCTAGGCGGGGGCTGTAATACCAGAATAGCTGTAGAAAATAATTAGATTTTGAAGAACAATACCAGTTAGATATATTATGCGGAAGCTTGAATTAAAAGTGATGCTCATGCACTTTGATTAATTCTCATACTATAATTATGATGTAAAAGTAGGTGCTAGTAAACCGCAGAAACCAAATGAACATTTATAGAATGCTGAAAATACATCCATATCATCCTAAGAGTTGTCCACGATACAAGGAAAATGCTTGAAAATAACTAGTACAGGAAAGCCAAATCCAAAAGTAAAAGAACAAGATACAGAGGACCTGATGCAGCAATTACAAAAAAAAAGGTAAACCTCCGACAGACGGGAGCTGGGCGAAGAACAGCTCAGGAAGTAGGCGGCGCAGTCACGAACCCTAAGGCAAGTCCAAACAGAAGGAAAAGCCTCAGAACAAGATCAACAACAGAGATTCAAGTTTAATAAAATGAACAAGTAAACTGGGAAACAAGCATAGCAGTAAAGTACGTCAGAGACTAACTGAGATTCTTTAGTAAATTTTAGCCTACTCCGGAGTTTAGCCTAAACACAAACGTATAAGCATAAATCAATGAAAGGCGTGTGTGTCGCCATTTGATGTACAAGATTCTAGCATGGGAGTAGATGCAAGGCTTAAGCTACCGCTGCTTACAAGATTCCCTTATTGGTTTCTGTTACCATTCGAGCGTGAACTCATTTTTTTGGTGTCACATCAAACGACACATTCCCTTTCATTGTTTGCCTATGACGTCTAATGAGCTTACTTATCTGCAAGTAATAAATTCAAGTGGGGGCTAGTAAGGTACCAGTGTGACTTAAATAAAACTTGTTTGCAAGCGAGAGAGTTTTCTCTACTTGCCTTAAGGAGAAGCCGGGCTTGAAGGCGGCGGCTAAGAGGCAAGGTCTAAACTTTAGCGGAACCTGTTCAAGATGCGTTCACATGAAATGTTTGTTTCAACGCTTATTCCTACGCGCACACATGACTATGTTGCGTAATTAATTCAAGGGGGCGAGTACAGGAAAATTTACCTCCCTCGTCAAAGAGGGGAGAAGTGGTTACCACAAGAGATCCGAAGGTTTTGGCGGCGGTTGAATCCGGGAAAACCCTAAATCGGAGAGGGTTTGTGATGATTCCATCAATCAGGTCGACGAGAGGTACCGGAGAAATCACAACACAACGCGGTTAGTCGATTATATGGGGGTTACATGCTTGGTCTTTAAAAACATACGCGATTAGGAACACGAATCTACACTAACCTTTCTGAAAATTCTGAATAAAATGGAGGAAGAGAGATCTCTTACCCAAATAGCCCAAATCCGGCCAAAAAAACTGAGAGAAGGCGGGTCCGAGCAAACCCTAGATGTTCTCCTTGCAAATCTCCGGCTAAATCGAAGAGGAAGGGCTGCCGGAGGAAGGAAGGGTCTGGCTGCCGGCCAGAGGAGGAGAATGAGGGGGCTGCTGTCGGTCAGAGGAGAAGAAGAGGGGAGGCGCAGCTGGAGGAGGCGGCGGCGGCTGGAGGAGACGCAGAAGGTGGCGTCGGCGGCTGGAGGAGCAGCAGGGGTCGACGTCGGCAAGGGGAGGTGCAGTCGCAGGCGCAGGCGGGATCGACTTCGCGAGCGGGAGACGGAGCGCTGGAGGGAGTCGGAAGGAATCGGGAGCGGGAGCCCTAGCGGGTTGGTTTGCGATTTTTGCGTGAGTGCTGGGCCGCGATTTTTAATCGGGGGAGGGGAGATAGGCGGGCTGCGGTTAGATGAATAGGGAGGTAACAATTGGTTTATATTTAGTGTTTTGGGTTATTACAGGAAGTGATCAAGCATTTAGTCTCACTGCCAACGCGATATGAGCCTATGAGGTCACACACAAGAGTGTTTGGAGAGGTTGGAGAAAGAATTGTGTTGGCCTTACTCACATTGATATGAGTGAAGGACCAATCCTATGACTTATTGGAGTTGGGTCGAGTCAACTGAATGCTCCACAGGTATTGTGAATATTGTATGAAGCATGTTGACAAGTTTTCGAGTCGAGTCGTCGAGAGTGTCTCGACGACTCTTACTTTAGTTCATCGAATGACGATTTTATGATTACTCGACGAAATCATAATGACTCGACGAATTTATGATTACTCGACGAATCATTTGTTACTCGACGAATTTCTTAGTGAAATGTTCACTCGACGAATTCTGTTTTACTCGACGAATTCTGTTTGTTACTCGACAAATTTCTTCAATGAAAGGATCACTCGACGAATTCTGTTTACTCCAATGTAAGTCGTGTGTGTGCGGATAGTCTCTCTCTCGCCTGGGTATAAATACTACACGATTTCATACCCTAAAGTGCGATCTCCTTTTGCAAAAGAACGAGAGCGACGGAAGAGTTCCGCGAAAGCTTCCGAAGGAAGGGTTCCGACCGGTCGATCCCGCCGCCGCCGCCGCCTCTCCCTGTCGTCGGACCTAGCAGTCCGTGGGAGACGTTGAGGGCTGTTCTTCTCTGACCTAGTTCTTGTGCGACAAGAAGCTAGGGTTCTTCATCGCTCGTGTGGACTCCCGTAAAGTCGCCGATACTTTTCCGCGCTTGGGACTCAACGATCGTTCTTCGGGATCTCATTTGTGGAGCACCTTGGCTGAGTATTGACTCAATCCCCTTCAGGTATTGCAATGTGTTGCTTCTCCTATTTCTTGATTCATAAAATCACAAGTTCCTTGAACTGTTTTGGGTTGTTCTTGTTCGTTATTTCCGCTGTGCATATGTGATATGCTGTCTACATATGATGTATAGAAAACCCAGCAGTGGTATCAGAGCTAGGTTAAGATCCAGTGCGTGCAAATCTAGAAATTTAGAGGGGTTCTAAATGTGTAGATTTCTTCCCGGAATATCAGATTTGATGTATTTTGTGAGGTTTTCGGTGGTGTGTTTTTCAGAATTTGGTCGGGTCTCTGCCCCGCACCCCGTTAGGGGCTCTGCCCATAAGACCCCGCCAGGGGCGCAGCCCCTTAGAACCCCGCCAGGAACGCATGTGATTGCGTTGCGATTTCATTGTTTCAGAAACTGTTTCTCTTTTGCAGTAACCGTCCCTCAAAATGATTTGTGAAAACAAATGTCTTAGATTTTGAATCTGACATTGAGAGACGAGCTTGTCCACTGCATAAGTGGAGTTGTTTTGTCTGTGTTCAATGCATGTAAATATGGAGATTTAGAAGTGTTCTAAGCGTTCAGATTTAGCCCCTCGTATCAAAAATGTTGATAATTTGACTTTGTGCACATAGGGGATGCATTTGGTTTGCAAATGTTGTATTTCTATTTAGTGAATGTGCACTGTGATTAAATGTTAATCACGATGAAATGTTCATCGATTATATCTTAAAATGCATTTTCAATATTAAGTGTACGAATGCCTTCAGGTGCATGACACTCTTCCTGCCTCGATCGATGAAGTGTGAGCTTGCCAAAGCAAGTTGCATTAATCTATCTTGGTAAGGGTGCGACCGGATAATTGTGATATCCCATTGTCGACATCGGGTTCAACTTAACTAGGTGACCTCAAAGGTTGAGTGCCTAGAGGCATAGGGTTGGCATGCTCCATATGATGGATGCGAATAAAGAGTTATTCACAAATCTTACAAGAGTTGCATAGTGATGCAATTGACAAGTGTTGTCTACCTAAATAACCGCATTATGAGAGGAACGCCAAAGCGGACTCGTTGTGTTGGTGAAATACGGATCTTATCCACTAAGGGAGTAACTCGCATAAACTCTCCGAATCGATATTAAGGGTTATCGATTTGATTAAAATAATGGGAGCCCTTTTAATAAAAGTCCTTATTAAAATAAAAATGTATTTTAAAATATAGCACTAAAATTTTACTTTGCAAAATTTCTTGTAAAATATCCATGGCAAGTGGTTCTCACTCCACCTTGTCCCTGAGGGCGATCCTTGAGAAGGACAAACTCAATGGGACTAACTTCCTAGACTGGTTCAGGAACCTGAGAATTGTTCTCAGGCAAGAGCGTAAGCTCTATGCCTTGGAAGAAGACCCCCCCGCGGAGCCAGCCGCTACTGCACCTCGTGCAGATAAAGATGCTTACAAGAAGTATGGAGATGACTCCTTGGATGTTGAATATCTTATGCTCGCGACCATGAACTCTGAGCTTCAAAAGCAACATGAGAACATGAGTTGTTACGAGATGGTCGAGCACCTGAAGAAAATGTTTCAAGGGCAAGCTCGCCAAGAGAGGTTTGACATATCCAGGGCGTTATTTCAGTGTAAGATGGGAGCTCGAGACCTAGTAGGGACTCACGTACTCAAGATGATTGGGTATATAGAAAACCATGAAAGACTGGGATTTCCTTTGAGCCAAGAGTTGGCCACTGATCTGATCCTGCAATCATTGCCGAACAGTTACGAGCAGTTTGTCTTGAATTACAATATGAATGAAATTGACAAGACATTGCCCGAACTCCTAGACATGTTAAGAATTGCTGAAATCAATATGAAGAAGGTCAAGCCTGCTAGCCCCATATTGATGGTGCATAAAAGCAAGGATAAGACCAAGGGATTCGAGAAGACTAAGGTAGGACCTAAGTCATATCTTGATCCCAAGTCTTCAGCACTGAAGAACAAAGGCTTGGCGAAGGAAGAGAAGTGCCACCATTGTGGTAAGACAGGACACTGGAGGAGGAACTGTCCCCTCTATCTTGAAGATCTACCAAAGAAGAAAGGATGTGTGACTTTCACTTCAGGTATATTTGTTATAGAAATAAACCTTTCTGCTCATTCATCTTGGGTATTGGATACCGGATGCGGTTCTCGCATTTGTACAAATGTGCAGCAACTGGGAAGGAGAAGACTGCTGGGTAAAGGAGAGGTAGACCTGCGCGTTGGAAATGGAGCAAGAGTTGTTGCCGTTGCCGTAGGAGTATATTGTTTTTCTTTGCCCACAGGGCTTGTAATAGAATTAGATAATTGTTATTTTGTTCCAGCCATAACTCGAAACATTATATCTGTGTCATGTTTAGACATGAGAGGATTTTCTTTCATTATTAAGAACAATAGTTGTTCTATATTTATGAATGATGTTTGTTATGGTGTAGCCCAACTGTTTAATGACTTATACGTTTTGAACTTGGACCAGCCAATCTATAACATAGAAAATACTAAAAGACTAAAAACTAATGACTCGAATCCTTCGTATCTTTGACATTGTCGTTTATGCCATATAAATGAGAAACGCATATCCAAGCTCCATAAAGATGGAATGTTGTACTCATTCGATTATGAATCTTTTGAGAGATGCGAGTCATGTTTATTAGGCAAGATGACAAATACTCATTTCACTAGTTATAATGAGAGGGCTGATGATCTCTTGGGTGTGATATATAGTGATGTATGCGGACCCATGAGTTCTATGGCTAGAGGTGGGTTCTACTACTTCGTTACATTCACTGATGATTTCAGTAGATACGGATACGTGTTTCTTATGAAGAACAAATCCGAAACTTTTGAGAAGTTCAGAGTTTAAGAATGAAGTAGAGAACCAACTGGGAAAAAAGATAAAAGCACTCCGATCTGATCGAGGTGGCGAATATCTAAGTCCTGAGTTTCGTGATCATCTGAGAGAATGTGGTATTGTATCACAACTCACTCCACCCAGAACACCACAACATAATGGTGTGTCTGAGAGGAGGAATCGTACTTTGTTGGACATGGTACGGTCAATGATGAGTCATGCAGATTTGCTCGTTTCCTTTTGGGGATTTGCTCTAGAGACTGCTGCTTTCACTTTAAATCGCGCTCCAACGAAAATGGTTCAAAAGACACCATATGAGATGTGGACTGAGAAGCGTCCTAGTATGTCTTTCATTAAGATTTGAGGCTGTGAGGCATACGTGCGACGTCAAATGCCTGACAAGATGGAGCCCAAATCTGATAAATGTTATCTAGTGGGGTATCCTAGGGAGACCAAAGGGTACTACTTCTACCTGCCGTCTGAGGGCAAAATGTTTGTTGCAAGGACATACATCTTTTTGGAGAAAGAGTTCTTGTCCAGAAAGACTGCAAAGGTAGAACTTGAAGAAGTTCATGAACCACAAACTGAAGATGAACCTAGATTGGAACCTGAGCAAGGACTACAAATAGTTGTAGCTAGAGAGCCTCCTCAAGAAACACAAGTCCTATGTAGATCTGGTAGACCAAGATTTGAGCCTGAGAGATATGGATTTCTTGTGTCTCAAATATGTAATGTTTTGCTTATGGATCATGATGATGAGCCTGCAACCTACCAAGAGGCTCTGAATGGACCTGACTTCGAGAAGTGGCTTGAGGCCATGAAATCTGAAATACAAACCAAGTTTGGACATTGGTGGAACCACCTGAAGGGGTAAGGCCCATAGGGTGCAAGTGGATCTTCAAGAAGAAGACCGACATGGATGAGAATGTACAGACATTCAAGGACCGGCTGGTGGCTAAAGGTTTCAGGCAAATTCATGGTATTGACTATGATGAGACCTTTTCCCCTGTTGCCATGATCAAGTTCATCAGAGTTCTACTTGCTATTGCTGCGTATTATGACTACGAGATCTGGCAAATGGATGTCAAAACGGCTTTCCTTAATGGAAATCTCCTTGAGGAAGTGTATATAACACAACCCGAGGGTTTTGTATCTCCAAGTGAAGCCACTAAAATATGTAAGTTGAATCGTTCCATTTATGGATTGAAACAAGCTTCTCGAAATTGGAATCTGCGTTTTGATGAGAAAATTAAAGAGTTTGGTTTCATCAAGAACGAGGATGAGCCTTGTGTTTACAAGAGGATTAGTGAGAGCATTTTCATTTTCCTGATATTGTATGTAGATGACATACTGCTGATCGGGAATGATATTCCGACCCTGCAAACTGTTAAGAACATGCTAGGGGACTGCTTTTCTATAAAAGACTTGGGTGAAACGACTTATATACTTGGTATTAAGATCTATAGAGATAGATCGAAGAAGTTGTTGGTTGACCCAGAGTACATACATTGAGAAGGTGTTGAAACGGTTCAACATGCTTGAGTCCAAGAAGGGATTCTTGCCCATGTCACATGGTGTGAGTCTTTCTAAGGACCAGTGTCCTAAATCTTTGGAAGATAAGGACCGCATGAAGTTGATTTCATATGCTTCCGCAATTGGATCAATCATGTATGCAATGTTGTGTACTCGACCCGATGTCTCATATGCTTTGAACATGACGAGCAGGTATCAGTCTGATCCTGGTGATGGTCACTGGATAGCTGTCAAGAATATCCTGAAGTATTTGAGAAGGACAAATGATGTATTCTTGGTGTTTGGTGGAGAGGAAGAGCTCGTTGTAAAAGGGTTACACAGATGCTAGCTTCCAGACTGATAGAGACGATTCAAAGTCCCAATCAGGTTTTGTATTTTGCCTAAATAGAGGAGCTGTAAGCTGGAAGAGTTCCAAGCAAAAGACAGTTGCTGATTTTACGACTGAGGCCGAGTATATCGCTGCTGCAAATGCGACGAAGGAGGCTGTTTGGATTAGGAAATTCATCACCGAGCTTGGTGTAGTTCCTAACATTGTTGATCCCGTAGTTCTCTACTATGACAACAATGATGCTATTGCACAAGCTAAGGAACCTAGATCTCATCAGCGCTCCAAACACAGACTTCGGCGGTTCCATCTTATACGAGAGATTGTCGATCGAGGAGATGTGAGCATATGCAGAGTACCGACTGAAGATAATATTGCGGATCCACTAACGAAGCCTCTTGCACAGAGAAAGCATGATGGTTATACTAGATCAATGTGTATTAAATACCTGAAAGATCATTTCTAGTGGGAGTCTTATTGATTAATTTATATATTTGTCGGTTGTTGTTTATTCATGTGATGAATGGAGTACTCTATATTTTATTTTACATTTATGACAAGTTCTTATTATTATGTCTTCTGTTTCTATTTGATAGATTAATTAGCATAATTAATGCTCTTAGAATGTTTGCTTCCATAGGAATTCAAGTGCGTGACTTGAATGTGATGGCCTATGTTGAATTAGAAGCTTTATTCTTAAAAGGTCCCTAGTGGGCTTATCATCTTAGAAGTTGAAGGGCGATGATGATACATTAAGACTAGCATGTGCGTTGACTGATAACCGGTTCTCACAGGTCATGATATTGTGATATCAAGTCATCACATGGGTACTTGTTAGTGAACAAGTTGTACTGGACAGACCCACGTTGAAACTACTTTGTGGGTTGTTATATGAACGTGTCACAAGTAGGTCTCAACTGACAATGCTGTTTGTAGTTCTTTGACCTGAAGTCACAACATTCATCAAGTGAGGAAGAACGTACTTTGATGCCATCTAAAGTCTTCCTTGAGAAAGGTTGATGATAAGGGTGGTTATTGGGTATGTTACGAATCATTTGGGTGTTTGTGTGTGGACATAAATGGAATTTGTCCTCTTATATGACATGAGTTACATCCATGGGCCTCTTGATGGAATGAGACTGAGAAATGCATGACCATGCTTGGTTGAGTCAATATATGATATTGAGCTCACTAATTTTAGTTAGTCTATTCTAGATCAGGAAACTAGGATTGAACAATCATGAGGGTGACACGGTCCTTGCCTCTAGTTCTATCCGGATGTAAGGGACAAAGAGACTTGACAACACTGATACATTGGTCAAGACAGGCTTGTTGAGTTATGAACTCTTATTGCTTGGGTAGCAATGATGTATTGCTAGATGCCGCTCATTGTTTGTGAGACTTTTGTTTGATACGTTCAAGATCAAGTGGGAGACTGTTGGTGTTTCTAAGGTGATCTGGAAGTGATCAAACATTTAGTCTCACTGCCAACGCGATATGAGCCTATGTGATTACACACAAGAGTGTTTGGAGAAGTTGGAGAAAGAATTGTGTTGGCCTTACTCATATTGGATATGAGTGAAAGACCAATCTTATGACTTATTGGAGTTGGGTCGAGTCAACTGAATGCTCCACAGGTATTGTGAATATTGTATGGAGCGTGTTGACAAGTTTTTGAGTCGAGTGGTCGAGAGTGTCTCGACGACTCTTACTTCAGTTCGTCGAATGACGATTTTATGATTACACGACGAAATCATAATGACTCGACGAATTTATGATTACTCGACGAACTCGACGGATTCATGACTCGACGAATTTATGATTACTCGACGAATCATTTGTTACTCGACGAATTTCTTAGTGAAAGGTTCACTCAACGAATTCTGTTTTACTCGACGAATTCAGTTTGTTACTCGACGAATTTCTTCAGTGAAAGGTTCACTCGACGAATTATGTTTACTCCAATGTAAGTCGTGGGTGTGCGGATAGTCTCTCTCTCGCCTGGTTATAAATGCTACACGATTTCATACCCTAAAGTGCGATCTCCTTTTGCGAAGGAACGAGAACGACGGAAGAGTTCCGCAAAAGCTTCCGACGGAAGAGTTCCGACCGGCCGATCCTGCCGCCGCCGCCGCTTCTCCCTGTCGTCGGACCTAGCAGTCCATGAGAGACGTTGAGGGCTGTTCTTCTCTGACCTAGTTCTTGTGCGACAAGAAGCTAGGGTTCTTCATCGCTCGTGTGGACTCCCATAGAGGCGCCAATACTTTTCAGCGCTTGGGGCTCAACGATCGTTCTTCGGGATCTCATTTGTGGAGCACCTTTGTTGAGTATTGACTCAATCCCCTTCAGGTATTGCAATGTGTTGCTTCTCCTATTTCTTGATTCATGAAATCGCTAGTTCCTTGAACTGTTTTGGGTTGTTCTTGTTCGTTATTTCCGCTGCGCATATGTGATATGCTGTCTACATGTGATGTATAGAAAACCCAACAGCTTCCGCTTCAGGTTCATCTTGAAGAACCCCTCCCGCAGCCCCACCATGAAGGCAAGCTGGAGGGTGAACCCAGAGACCTCCTGGATGAGCAGGACCTCCTCCTTGAGTCGGTCCACGTAGTAGGCCAGCGACTCCCCTGGTCCCTGCTTGATCTTGAAGAGCGCTTCGACATCTTTCTTCCTCCTCTTCGAGGTCGAGAAGCATAGCTAAAAGCTACGACGCAGATCCTCGAACGCATAGATCGACCCCACTGGGAGGTGGTGAAACCAGTTCCGCACCTTCTCCTTCAAGGTAGTGGCAAAAAGTCGGCATTTGAAAGCATCCGACATATGCCGAATGGAGACCGTATCCTCAAACCATTGCAGGTGTTGGACGGGGTCATCTTTGCCGGTGTAGTAGTCCATATCCGGCTCTCTGAAACCTTCTGGAACGGGCGCCGAATGCACCAGCTCGCAGAACGGGCTTCCTCCGCTCATCGTTCTCGCCTGCCCCACTCATCCCACGAGTTCACCCACCGGGCTCGCACTCGCCGGGCTGGGGAACAACTCTCGCCCTGCTAGATCTCGCCCTGCTAGATCTCGCCCCGGCGCCTCGCTGACATGCTCCTTGCCGGGCCTCTGCCCCGGGGCGTTCTCTCCTACCCCCGGTAGCGGGACGACCTTGTGCCGCTGGGGTTGCGAACTCGCCCCGCGTCGCTGCTAAGGCGAGGTTGATCGTCTCGAGCACCTCCCTTCGAAAATCCGCCAGCATCCCCACCGTTGCTGGCGAGCCAGATGGTGGCGAACCGCCACAGCCGGCATCTCGCTCGTCCTCTCCAGACATGTTGCCTCCTTGGGAATTTCTTGTACTAGCTGCGGTCCATGCTCACAACACCAAAAATGTTGGAACCGAGATTTGGCTCAACGAAGAGTTCGGACCCCTAAGAGGGGCATCTAGCACTTACTGATTCTGCAGAGGAACATGACCGAAGATTTATAATTAAACACCGACCCTTGGCTGCTGCGAGCAGGTCTCACCACAAACCCGGAAGATCTTAGAGCGCTTCCCCTCCTAAGCCAAAGCTGAAGCAGGGCACCTTGGAGAGCCTGAGGAGCTAACCAAAGATGTCCTTAGGAGGAAGAAGCCAAAGATCTGGATCCTCTCCAAAGGTGCCATTCAGGGTCTATATATAGTTTTTTCTCTTCTGGTCTGCAAATAGCGTAACTCCGTCCTTTAGTTTTAGTGTTTTACTAATCGCACACCAAACTGGTCTGCTAACAGCCAAACTCCGCTGTTCTGAAGGGCTATCGGTAGCTCATTAAGGGTCTCTAGGTAAATTCACCTCTAGGCCCCACAGGGCGAGTGGCCCGCAAAGGCGCCACTCGCCAGCCTTCCCGCGAGCCGGGCTCGCGAGATTTCACTATGCATCCAAAAGCCTGGGAGGGCCAGTGCTTGATGAAGAATGTGCTTGCCCCCCCCCCCCCCCCCCCCCCCCCCCCCCCCCCCTTTCTACCAGCCTGAGTCGCTTACGCGAGGCGGCGAGCCCTCACTTGCCTCGCCGTTGCTAAATGCACCCCAAAGAAGCGAGCATACACTCGCCTCGTCCTCGCCCTACGCTCCTCGCAAGGAGGTGATTCTGGCTCGCCTCGCCTTCGCGACCCGCTCCTCGCAAGGCGGCGAGCCTTTCTTGCTTCGCTTGTGCCCGATTCTCAATTTTACCCTTCGGCGAACACGGGGTTGTACAACACCAGTGCCATTTCTAGCATCATCACCAGTATCGTTCTAGGTGTCTATAACAACAATAATGCCTCTGTGCCTTCTTCAGCACTGACTTCCTCTACTCCGACTCCGATATCTTCAGCACCTTCACTAGCTTCGGTTGCACCATCCTCGGTATCATCGTCAACATTGTCTTTAGCAAATACCTTCTCCAGCTTCCACAACAGTATTACCCTTGAGTCAGTTTATTGTTCATACAAGGATCCTAACCCACTATATCAGGACACCATCAGAACTAGAGGGATTCACCTCGGCTTCAGACGAGAACACGCTTATCTTCATTCACAGAGTCAAATGCTTTCAAAGCGGGGGGAATTGATGGAGATCACAACGCATGTGTCTACAAGTCTACAACATGATCAGAGCTGCCATTTTGTGTGGATCAACGATCCATGATTTTTTTTTGGAATTTTCTTTTAATGTATTTTATGTCCGTCGTGACCGGAGAATCATGATTGTCCATGTTGACACCTTAATCTATAAATAGGGATAGATGACTCAATTAGAAGGATCGAAAGTTGAAGAAGAGAATTCCTCCTTTAGGTTATCCGGTGTTGAAGCCGTAGCCTAGGTGCGAAGCCTAGGAAATTCCCTCCCCTCTCCTTGGCCGGCCCCTCCTGCACCCTTTTCCCATTTTCCGGCGACTACCATCACCACCGGCCAGCAGCCCCCTCCCCTTCACCACCTGCCACCTCCACTCATCCCCACTACCCATTTATCTACCTATAACTTCCATAACTCCTAATTAACTACGTTTCCACTGCCTATAATCAGCCATTATCCCCATAACTGCCACCTTCCGCACTAAATCTACAACAAAACCACTTAAACTCCTCACTATTCAGCCGGTTTTCCCTGTAACTATCAACCCTGCGCTGCGCACAACCGACAACACCTCCTAACTGAACCCTCTCTTATGCTTACTTCCCAATTTTCCACTTCTCACATCCATGTCTCTTCCCTATCCCGAAAAGTAATTCCAAGGCATCTCCTCTAGCCCATCACTAAATTTCCTACTGATTGTGCGTCAACCCTTTAAAACAACATCCCACTAGCAAGTGATATTCCCCTCCTCTTTCCTAATGCCACACATCTAAAACATCTCTGCCGAGAGAATTGCTGCAACTTTCTCCCACTTTCTTGGTAGTTATAGCCAAATGCCTTCTCTCCCACCATTCAACAGGCCAGAGACTCCACCATCCACTTCTAGTGAACCCAAATGAAACCCCATAACCTTACTACCCACTGATTCCCCTCCCTGATTGCCTCTGGAAATTAACTCCAGCATCTAAAATTTATAAGGAGCACTCCTGACAAATTTGTATTATTTGCTTACAATGCCTCTTACACTATATTGACACACACATACACACATGGGATGATCTAGTAGATTACAAAATAAACTATACAAGAAATATGCTAAATAATAATCCACACGTGTTACTTTTCACATTTTCTAGTTTTACAAATGTAGTTTTGTAGAGACACATTAAAATAATAATCCAACAGATTAGAATTTACTAAATAATAATCCAACACATACTGACATTTTGATGTTCCTTACAAGTATTATTTTGATAGCCTACTTTTAGGTTTTCTTTCTTGTTGTTTTTTATATTTGAAAGTAGTTTCCTAGATAATATTTTATCTCCATTTCTCTATTTCTTTTTTTTATATTTATTTATGGATTGACAGGATGATGATCACTTACTAGGGGTTATCGTTAAAACACCATCTGCAACATATAAAAAGTACGTTGTTCTAGTGTTGACAACAGATATGGCCTCATCTTTGCAATCTTCAACAACCGCATTGACCAAGTTGCAAGTGAAAGAAACTTGCGGTTCTCCACAAGGTTATTTCATTGAACCTAAAGGAAAGAGGGGCATGGATGATGAATATTGTACATCTCTTACTTCCCGAAAAGGCTCTGGTATAATAAATATAAAGTTGCCTTTCCGTGGCAATGCTGCTGGGATGAACTATGAAGTTAGAGAACTTGAAAATAATGATTTTGTGGGTATTTGCGGTTGTAAAATAAAGATTGATCAATTATGGCTTCTTGAGGTCCCCAAGGATGCAGCTTACTCAAAAACTGTTCAACAGTTGTTAGAAAGTAAGCCAGGTGGAACTAAGTATCCATTACTCCTTGATCCAGTAAAAGGTATGGAAAGTTGCATTGCATAAAACGAATATTTTTTTTTTCAACATTCTCAGGTTTTTCAACATTTTTTTATATATATTTTCTCAATTTGTCTGCCAGAAGTGAATTGTTAGTTGTGTAGTATAAGAATACATCTAGTGTTTTGATGAATTTCATCTCTTTATCGTGCAATGATGTCATCATCATCTGTGTCGATTGGGCATCTGCAACGTCGAGCACATCATTGTAAATGTAGGAAAAGGCTTTTATTAATATTCAGTAGTTTGTGTTGAGATTATTAGTTGAGATTATTATATTAAGCTATTTGTATGTGTATGTGGGTTAGTCCCACATTGTGCGTGTGAGGTATGTGTGTCCCTTGTAATCATATTTATAGCCCCCCTTTGTGGATGTATGCATCAACTTGTTATTTCCCTTATTAATTTCTACTTGGTATCAGAGCCAGGTTCCCGCATGCCCTAACTTTTTTTCTGGTTCGCCGCTTCCTCTTTGCTCTCGCTCGATCTCGAGCCGCTCCGACCCCCCCCCCCCCCCCCTTCTGATCCCGTCTCCATCCTGCGCCGCTGCTAGGGATCCCGACGAGGCGTCTCCTGTCCGCTCCCGTCGAAGGAATGGCCTCCTGATTCCATCGACGGGAGTGGCTCCTCTTTCTTTCTCCCGCGTCCTCTACTGCTCCCGCTGCCGCGATGACGTCTATTGTGCTCGCTGCCATCGACAACGTCTGCGACCTGGCGTCGTTCCCGTCTGCATCATCGACGGTGGATCCCCTCGGCTCCGTCGTTCCCGTCTGCATCATCGACGGAGGATCCCGTCGGCTCCTGTGCTCCCGCTTGCTGCCACTGAGTCCGACCAGTCCTGCTGCTGCTTCTCCCGTCGACGACTGCTACTGATTCTCCCGCCGCCTCCTAATGCTGCTCCAGATGCCTCTCCCTCATTCTTCTGAAGATTACAGTGGATTCCTGCAGTCGTATGCCCTTCGGGGGTGCTGATCTCGCGTCGTAGTCACTCTGTTTTTGCTGTTTTTGAAGTTCTTCTGTGTCTTTAAATGTATGTTGTTCGTATTTACTTTGTTTGGTCTAGTTTTTGCCTATATGCACGTGTATTCCACGTGAAGGGGAGTGTTTGGGATGTGGGCGACCCGGATAATCTTTCCCGTTGTTTGCCTTAGTCCCACACGGCCTCTAGGCTTATGTCGTGTGTTGTTTGTCTCCCCAAGTTTTTCCTTGATGATTGGTAGGTGGTATGGCATTTGGTGGTTTTCTCTTATCCCCGCGGTCACGAAGATTTGTGTGTGAGGTGTTATCCCCGCAGTCTCGTTGATTCGTGTGTGTGGTGTTATCCCCGCGGTCACGTAGATCTGTGTGAGAGGTGTTATCCCCGCAGTCTCGTGGATTCGTGTGTGTGGTTTCTTTCCTGTATGTGTACCGTGTGTGGGAGGATCCCCGGTCACCCGTTTGTCCCACATTTGCCTGCCACCTTTACCTTTTTCCATTGATGTTGCCAAGATGGAGGTTTCCCCTCCATCTTGAGGGGGAGTGTTGAGATTATTAGTTTAGATTATTATATTAAGCTATTTGTATGTGTATGTGGGTTAGTCCCACATTGTGCGTGTGAGGTATGTGTGTCCCTTGTAATCATATTTATAGCCCCCCTTTGTGGATGTATGCATCAACTTGTTATTTCCCTTATTAATTTCTACTGTTTGTAGAAGGTTATTCTAGCTCTAAAGAATTAGATAACATATTATAAAAATAATTAAAAAGCAATAGAATCTTTGGTGGAATATTCCGACACTCCCTCCTGAGCTGAAGAATATATATCCATCACTCTAGCTTGCAAGTGAGATCATGGAACCTCTTTAGGGTAGTACTTACACCTAAAACATATGCACTCGGCGATTCTTACAAAACACGAGCTGTGGTGATTAACCCTCTATCCAATTTCTCCTTGACAAAGTGTCGGTCTATCTCAATCTGTTTTGTTCTATCATTCTGGATCAGATTGTGTGCAATTCTAATAGTTGATCTTTGGTCACATAATTCTTACAGAATAGCTTCTTTGGCATTTCCATAATAACTCACAGATTACTTGGGTCATAGCTCTAAATTTGGTTTTTGAATTGATTGAGGTACTATGTTTTGCGTATTGCTCCTCGATGTTACTTAGTTGCCACCGAAGAAAATACAGTAGTCAGATGTTGACTTTCGTAAATAAGAGACCTTTCATGATCTATGTACTGCAGGATTCTGTCCACAGTTTGCTTTGTGGCAATGCATAAACTGACCGACAATGCCAACTGTATATGATAAGTCAGGCCTATTGCATTTCAAATATATTAATTTTCCTACTAATATCTGATGGTGGGCTTTATTCACCTTTGGTCTTTCGTCATCATTTCTCATCTCGTGGTTCTGTTCAATGATCATCAGCGGTCTTACACCCCATTTTTTATGTTTTCTTGAGAAAAACAATAACATATTTTGATTATTTTCATTGAGAAATAAATTTGAAAAAGTTGGATGGTTTACTTGAAGATAGTCATGTGTTGCATCGATTCCACCACGAAAAGCCTCTCAAATCTCAATTTAGCATTCCTCAATTTGTTCCCTAATGAGAGTCTCACTTAGCTTGGAACATAACGTCTTTAAAGCTACCTCATAAATTAATATTGTAAAGATCCATGAGACCCAATTTTGTACTATTATCTTGTTGCAATTTTCCCGATAAAGTTAACTTGTTAACAAACTTGTTTTCAGATGTAACGGAAGGAGTAAATATGTTTTGGCTTGAACTTTTTCTCTCGAGAAATGACAGTTCACCTTAATATATTTGGTTATCTCATGAAATACAGTATTGGAAGCAATATGAATGGCCGATTGGTTATCAAAATATTGCGACATAGCTCCTTGGACCTCAAACCCTAGTTATTTAGTTATAGATTCCAACCACTTAGTTCATAAGTAGCGGTATCCATAGCCTTGTATTCATCTTCAGTAGATGATCGTGGTACTGCATTTTATCACTCTTCGATGAAATAAGATTCTCACCAAAAGTATGCAGTATCCATTGGTAAACCTTCTATCAATTGAGGTTCTAGCCCATTCGACATCACAATAATTAGGGATATTTATGTGTCATTGATTCTTATAGAAAGTCCCTTACCCGGAGATCTTTTCAAATATCTTAGGCAACAAATGTGAATGGCCTCACGGTGATGAAATTTCGATTTATGCATAAATTGTCTCTCCATGGATACACCAAATTTGATGTCAAGTCTTGTTATAGACAAATAATTTAGCTTGTCTACAAGCCGTTGAAACTTCAATTTTTTCATAATTGGAGATTCTTGTTTGTTTATATCATATTTTGATAGTTGCATGCTATCAAGTACTGAAATTATTTGATTGAACACAAACGAGGGATACAAATGTTGAGACAAGCTCGACCCGAACTCTTGAGGGATGGTTCCCCCTAAGGGCCTCTCTCACCTAGGAAAGCCTAACACAAGATCTCAAAGATACAAAATAAGAGGCACTATCACTCCCTTATATAAGGGTGTAAGACATACAAATTACGATAATGCCCCTTAGGGATACATAAGCAGAGGAAGACACCTGTCTAGAAGGTACTATCTGTATCAAGACAGCCCTCCCGAAAAATGTCCTTGTCCTTTTGGTCAAGGTCCGTATGGGTCATCCTCGAGCGTCAGAGGATCCAAGTCTTCGAAGTCAGGACCGTCATCTTGAGGTCCAACCAACACGCCCAAGTCTTTGAAAGTGCATACATGGGTAGGTGAATACGACTGCTGGCAGCGAAAGCAATGGCCCTTGTGGCGTAGCTTGAGGTGCTGCTCGTGAGATAAGCGGCGGGGTCGTTAGGGCGCTGGTGGAGGCGGGGCTGGCGGCGACGTAGGCAGGCCTATCTACGGGCTCCATGCGGAGGTAGGTGATCCGAGCGGGAAAAGGCGACTGGGACTTCGACGGCAACATCGGTAGTGTCAGCAACTGGTGGGGTGGGCGGGACGAGGAGGGCGGTTTGGTTGTGTAGAGTTCCTTATCGAGGTAACAAGCTTGCTCCATGGTGCGAGAAAGAGTTGTCGGATTGTGGACTTGGAGGCGCACCCGAAGGTGGGGTTGTAGATCCCCAAGGAAGTACCACAAATAATGGTCGGGGGATAAGCCAGGCACGCGTGTGATGACCTCGTCAATGTAGGGGGGCACAATATCGGTTTGACGCACGGAGCAGAGACGCTCATAGGCAATGCCCGCCAGGTGGCCATCATAGTGGTGGAGGCTCCTTCAACGTGGACCAGGAGAGGTCAGGAAACCTACTGGCACGTCCAACGCACCCAATGAAGCGCCGAACCCTCCATATAAATAGTGGTCAGGGGGACCTTCTTGTTGGTGGGGATGGACTGACGGTCGAAGAATTGTTCAGTGTAGGCAATCCAAGCGAGTGTGTCGGTGTCGTCGAACATAGGGATCTCGATCCGACGGAGATGGGCCTGGTGGATGTCCGTAGCGGAGTGGAGAAACCCCATGCAGTAGGGGACGTGACGAGGGGGTGGTGGTCGAGGGGCCGGTGGGCAGTTTACTGTCGTGCCCGCTAGCTCTCGATGGAGGAGAGTGAGATCCTCAAGTCGTGCTTCGAGTTGATCCAAGCGACGGGTATCCGCGGAGGCAGATGTGTCCTCGTCGACGTGGACGGCCACTGAACGTGTTCGGGGCATGGAACGGCGGGGCCGAAGGGAGAAAGCGGCTACAAGCCTGAATGGGTTGCGAAGGTGGGAGGGAAAGGAAGGTTGGGCCTTTGGGCGAAGACGAAATGCAGGAAGCGGCGTCGAGTCCTCTGTAACAGCCGACACTGAGCGGAGCACAGCTGGAGGGGCGTGGTAGGAGGTGTTGGCGACGCTGGAAGGCCATTAGAAGGCTGCAGATGTGATGCCGACCTTGGCAACAGGTAACAATAAATTAATTATTTTATGTTAATTAACATGCACATCTAAATTCGACGTAAATATTGTGATGACGTAATATTTAGTACGTATATGTTGGGTCGTAACGAAATTTGAGGTACGCACGTGATTAAGGTTGAAATCGTAACAGAATATTTAATTTGTTTAAGTGTTAAACACTTAAACATTTCATAATAATGCTTATACAAAAAGGGGGTTGTCTGGATAAAGGATCGACTATGTAGGGAAGGAACCGTCCGGACAAGGTGACTCATGCGTGGAATAGCTGTTGCGTGACCTTAGTAAAGAGGAAGGGTCGTGATAAGTGAGGAAAGACCGAGCTCTTCTTTCATTCCATGCACAATGCTCCCAGATCCAGTCGATTGCTGCTCGATGCCGCTCCTCTCCGTCGCCCCAAATCTCCTCCGATTCTCACGATTTCTTCTCCAATAGCATGGTTATCCCTCCCTCTCCACTGCTTTTCATTCCTATGTGAATATTTTGCTCGGTTTGGCTTGAGCCAAAACCCTAAGTTTCGATTTCTTGAGATTTTTCATTTCTTTCTCAATCTAAAGATTAGATAAAGTTTTTGAAACTATTTTTGATGTTAATACTCCTTCCATTTCACATGTTCGCCCAAAATTAGTGAAACATAACGGTAGAATGTCGGATTTTTCCTATATTATGTAGATAAAGATGTGATACATAGAATCCAAGCAGGTTGGTTGAGGTGGAGAGGCGCGTCTGGGATCTTATGTGATCGTAAAGTACCATTAAAACTTTAATGCAAGTTTTACCGTACTGCAATTAGGCCAGCAATGCTCTACGGTTCTGAGTGTTGGGTAGTGAATGGTGTACATGAGCAACAAATGGGAGTTGCGGAGATGAGAATGCTTAGGTGGATGTGTGGTCACACGAGACTGGATAAAATTAGGAATGAATGTATCAGGGATAAGACAGGAGTGGCGCCATATGTAGAGAAGATGCTAGAAGATCGTTTAAGATGGTTCAGACATGTACATAGGAGACCATTAGAGGCACCTGTTAGGCATTGTGAAAGTTTAGTCACTAGACATCTTAAACGGGGGAGGGGTAGACCAAAAAATACTTGGAATGAAACTATAAGGAAAGATATGATGTACTTAGATATTAATGAGGCTATGATTAAAGATAGGGCGCAATAGCGACAAAGGATCCATATAGTCGACCCCACTATGGTGGGATAAAGGCTTGAGTGTTGTTGTTATTGTATGTAGTCTGGAGGAGGGAGAAGGGCTAGTGTGTGTTAAATATAGGTATTTCATGCAAAAATTGAGGGTGTTACGCCACCGAACGCGCTGCGATTCACGGGGCATCACTATGCTCGCCGACCAAAGGAAGCCATAAGGAGCAACGGGGCTGAAGCATCCGGTTCAGCCCCCGATCACTAAAAGGAAGCCGACGGGGCTGAACCACAAGGTTCAACCCCTATTGAGGGGGGCCGACCGGCCCCCTCTAGTCCCGGGGTATTTATAACCCCGTGACTCTCTTGAATGGGGAGAAGATTATACTTCAGGTATTCTCCCTCCTTCTCTCTCAACCCTAACCCTAGTCTCCTCTTCTTTTCTTGATTTCCTTCATTCTCGCTCTCTCCCTTTCACTTTCATAACATTTGGTATCAGAGCACCTTCTTGCGGCCATGGTGACCACACGCTCAGACGCGGAAATCGCAAGATTGGCAACCCTAGAGGAAAACTACGTAGGGTTGACGGATACGATAATGACTATGGAAGAAAGGATGATGACATCCACGAAACAGTTGGAAGAACGCTTGGACACTCGCATGGAGGAGATCAAATCCCTCCTCGCTCAAAATCTGAAAGGAAAAATGACCGCCAACGATGGATCGGAGGCGGAGGATTCACAACATCAATCGATACCTCACGGAATGGGGGATCACGCTCAGCAGCAGGCGATTCCGCCGATTCACGCGACGGACAGGACGTCGAGCGGTTGGATGGGGACCGACCCATTCAGATTCGCCGGAAGTCATGCGGGAAGGATCGGGGAGACTTTGTCTCAGCCGCCAGAGATGTGAGTAGCCGCCGGTGGGGGAAGCGGAGCCGGAGGAGGCCGTCCAGAAACGTGGAGACCTGCGGAGGCCCGGGCTGGGCCGTCCTCCCTGGGGACAGCGTCGACGGCTGGGAATGGAGCCGTGACAGCAGCGGCGTCCTGGAATGGGGCCTGGATGGTGCGTACGCCTAATTAGCAGCCTCCAGAGCCTACACCGGGGGGTTTTCAGCCTAACCGAGCATCGGGTGCTTTGTTCGGAAGTGTCGCTGGACTCCTACCGCTGCCACAGACCTTCAGACCACCTAGAGGCTACGACAACGGAAACCAAGGATACGAACGACCTCCCACAACCACTCAACATGGAGGCATGTATTTTCAGGGACCCCAAGGACCACCTAATCAACCCATGGAACAACGGAGGCCAGGAGGGTACGACCAGGAACCAAGGGGATACGGGCAGGCAAATCAGAGAGCGTACATGCCACCGAAGAGGAATCGAATATATTTTCCCAAATTCAGAGGAGGAGATGCGTTGGAGTGGGTACAGAAAGTGGAACATTTTTTCAATTATATGGAAATTTCCGAGGAACAATGGGTGCAGCTTGCAACTTTTCATCTGGAGGAGGATGCCTACCAGTGGACGCAGTGGTTCTTGAGGGGACGTGATTACGCACCTTGTACTGAGTTCGTAGACGAATTTGCAGCCCGATTTGACCCTCTGGAGTATGAAGACGTTGATTCCATGCTACAGAAGCTTCGACAGAAGGGAACAGTGATGGAGTACCGCACCGAGTTTGAGAGGTTGGCCAACAGGGTCCGATGGGAAGAGAAAACATTGCTGAGTTGTTTCATCTCGGGTCTGAAGGATCATCTGAGGGACGAGGTCCATGCCTATATGCCCCGCAACATGAGTCACGCCATCAATCTTGCACGGATACAGGAGGAGCGTTTCAACATACAGAGGAACCGCACCATGGTCAGAGAAGCCACGGCTACCACACCTGCCCGGAGAGACCCGCCGGCGACCGGCCGCCCGACGGTGACCAGGCTGACCTGGCCTGAGCTGCAGGCGAGGAAGGAGAAAGTTCTGTGCTTCAACTGTGATGAAAAGTACGGACCCGGGCACAAGTGCCAGAAGATCTAGGTCTTCATGCTGCGAGAGGAGGACGAAGAAACCACCGCATTGGAACTAGAGGAGGAATTGGATCTGACGGAATTCGAGGTGTTCATACAGGCAATGGAGGGTTATAAGGCCCCCCTCACCATGCGCATAGCCGGGAAAGTAACCCAGGAGCGGGTTACAATTCTTATCGATAGTGGGAGCACCCACAACTTCATCAACCCTGCAGTGGCACCGAAGGTGGGAGACACCATAGACCATGGCGCCGCATTCCAGGTCATGGTAGCTGATGGGAGCAAACTAAGGTGTGAAGGGGTGATGAGGGGAGTCGAACTGCGGATGCAGGGGTATACCTACCGTACTGACGTCTACCTTCTACCCATCCGGGGATCTGATATGGTACTAGGAGTCCAGTGTCTGAGACAGTTGAAGAGAGTCACCTTTGACTGGGACCAGATGACCATGGAATTCACACAACTTGGGGAGGATTACTGCCTTCACGGCCTCAAATCATCTCCGTTGAAGGAGATCTCTGTCAGGAGCTTGGAACGTCTGGGCGAGCAGGGGAGCTTGATGGCGATGATCATGGGCCTAGCAGCGACCACTAATATTCTATCAGAGATTCCGGCACAGATGCGACCCGTATTTGACCCAGTACGAAGATGTATTTCAGGAGCCGCAAGCACTTCCCACGCCGAGGTTCAGAGACCACGCGATTCAGCTCAAGGTGGGGACGTACCCACCAATATCAGACCGTACCACTACTCGCACATACAGAAAGCGGAGATCGAGCGTAGCGTTAGAGAGATGCTTGCTACTGGGATCATCCGTCCCAGTACAAGTTCCTTCTCTTCGCCCATCATTCTAGTGAAGAAGAAAGATGGCTCATGGAGGTTCTGCGTTGATTACCGAGGCCTGAATCTACAATCAAAGAAAAATTTCTCATACCCATGATTGAGGAGTTGTTAGATGAGCTACACGGAGCGTGCCTATTCACCAAGCTGGACCTGCGTTCTGGCTACCATTAGATTCGGATGCGGGAGGGAGACATCCACAAGACTGCTTTCATGACCCATGACGGACATTACGAGTTTCTCGTGATGCCCTTCGGGCTATCCAACGCCCCGTTCACATTCCAGGCCGTGATGAACGAGATCTTTCGGCTACTCCTGCGCTGCTCAGTGTTGATCTTTTTCGACGACATCCAGATCTACAGTAGCAGTTGGGAGGAGCATCTGGAGCATGTGCAGCAAGTCCTCGCCTTCTTGCGCCAACATCAGCTATATGCCAAGCAGTCTAAGTGCTCTTTCGGCCAAGCAGAGGTCGAGTACTTGGGCCATCTTGTTTCGGCACAGGGCGTTCGGGCCGACCCACACAAAGTCGCGAGCATGGTAACCTGGCCTTGCCCCACGACGATCCGGGCTCTACGGGGATTCCTCGGGCTCACGGGCTACTACCGTCGGTTCGTGAAGGACTACGACAAGATCGCGTGACCACTCACTCAGCTGTTACAGAAGGATGCCATTGTGTGGCAGGAGGACGCCGAGCAGGCTTTTCAGGCTCTAAAATGAGCCATGATGACTACACCGGTCCTGGCTCTTCCGGATTTCATCAACGAGTTTGTGTTGGAGACCGACGCATCCGAGGTAGGGATTGGAGCAATGTTGATGTAGGAAGGGAGACCCCTGGCCTATTTCAGCAAGGCACTAGCTCCGAGGACCTTGGGGTTATCCACCTATGAAAAGGAGATGCTAGCCCTAATACACGCGGTGGCCTTCTGGAGGCCGTACTTGCTGGAACACCACTTCAAGGTTCGCACAGACCACCAGAGTTTGAAACACTTCCTGGAGCAACGGGTAGCCTCCCCTCTTCAGCAGAAGTGGGTGACCAAGTTGTTGGGCTATGATTATGAGATCGTCTACAAGCAAGGGAAAGAGAATGTGGCCGCCGATGCTCTATCACAACTCCCGGAGAGCTCCCTCTCTCACATTTCGGGTCCCCTGATCGACTCCCTCGACGACATACAGAAGGAGGTACAACAGGATCCCGAGCTCCGGATCATCGTGGATGCTATGGGCTGTTCCGCGTTACTCATCGGGTCGGACCGGTGCCCTACACCTTAGCGCTTCCGGAAGGCTCTCGTATTCACCCAACCTTGTCTCCCTTCTCAAAAAGAAGATTGGCGGCGCAGTTCAGGCGAGCCCTCTATTACCTGATGCTACCACGACAGGGGAACTGCGACCCTCACCGGAGGAAATCTTGCTGACCAAGTGGAAGAAGCGGGGCACTGAATACCGTCCCGAGCTCTTGATTAAATGGAAGAACTTAACAGCTGCACACAACACCTGGGTTGATCTGCTAGAGTTCAGTGACTTGTTTTCGGACTTCCACCTTGGGGACAAGTTGATGCTTGATGGAGAGGGGAATGTTACGCCCTCGAACGCACTGCGATTCACGGGGCATCACTATGCTCTCCGGCCAAAGGAAGCCACAAGGAGCAACGGGGCTGAACCATCCAGTTTAGCCCCCGATCACTAAAAGGAAGCCGACGGGGCTGAACCACACGGTTCAGCCCCTATTGAGGGGGCCGGACGGCCCCCTTTAGTCCCAGTGTATTTATAACCCCGAGACTCTCTTGGATGGGGAGAAGATTATATTTCAGGTATTCTCCCTCCTTCCCTCTCAACCCTAACCCTAGTCTCATCTTCTTCTCTAGATTTCCTTCATTCTCGCTCTCTCCCTTCCGCTTTCATAACAGATGGCAATCCACTTTTAGTTGAATTAGGACTCATTTTGAGAAATTAGTTTAAGTAAAGCCTATATGAAGGGTTATTAGGACGCTCCCCTTTACAATTAAAGCAAAACCCCTTTCCAAAATTTTAGGGCAGCCAACTTGTAGTTGACATAAGGCTGAAATTACGGGATTAGGTCATTTAAAACCTACGTGGTGATTTTACGAGGTGGTGGACAGCTGGATTGCAGCTTAATTTGAAGGGATTAAATTATTTGACAGCTTAGGTTGAACATGAAATCAAGCAGAATTGGGGATGTCCGGTGCAATTAATTAGAAACTTAAGCATATTTCCTTGCATTTTATAAATTATAGCGGACTGATTTTAGGATAATTGACGTATTGTTGAAGGGAAAATGTGTGGGCAATATTTGTAACACCGGGTAGAATGCCTGTCAATACTTCGACGAACGCACATTAGTATGTCAGTGTGGTATGTCCAGCTTTCTAAGGATATTAGAGATATTAGTATGTCAGTGCAATATAACTCGCATGTAAGCTGAAAGGGATTGGTAAATTAAACATCCGATGTTTAAAATTATGATACGCAATAATTTATTGTAGGGCATGGCATCCCGCGGAGGAAAGGAGAATGTCCATCGCAAGGACAAAGGAAAAGGAAAGATCGTGGTGAGCTCTTACTCTTGCATTTTATTGTCTAATGCTTACCCCTTTAGCTATTATAAGGACAAACACTGAAACTCTAAAGAGAACAAAAATACAATATATCCTTAAATGACTGAAATGCTAAACCTGAACTGAAAGAATGACAAAAATGAAAATGATATGAATAAGACATCAATGCAATGGGCTATGTTAAGGGTAGACCCAACTTGTGGAGGTGGGGTGAATGTCCTCCCATTATGAATATTCTTAGATTCAGGAGTCCTGATAGGACACCAGTGCTAGATGATAGCTCTGAATCTGAAAAATATGAGCGTGGTAAACATAAGACACGTAATGAATGAATGATGAAATTTATTCTTAACATTGCCAAAATAAAGAACACTGAAAAAGACAATTAATGAGGAAATGCAAACATTAAGTGATTATTCAATAATGATGTAATGCATATACGAATGCCTATAATGAATGTTGAAATGAATGATGGACTGACTATTAAGACTGATGAAATAAATGATGAATTGCATATATTGTAGAATGATACAAGAAAATGAACTTGTAATAACAAAAGAAATGATGTGTTTTCCTTATTATAAACTCATACTAATATTTATATAGAGAAGGTAAGAATTCACTTAGTTATTTGACTAATTATTTAGATAATTAAATTAATATAGGCGAATGACACTGCAGTTTCCGATGTAAATGAGAGGAAGAAATTGCAAGTGGGAAAGAAGTATTGCTTATGGGTGGAGGTGACTATGGCTGTGCTCAGGATACTGGAGACTCGCCGACAAAGCTGCAAGGATCCAGATTGCCCGCATGAGAGTTTTAAGTTTTATTTTATGTAGTTTAGTTGCATCTACATGTGATGTATATATAATGTGCTGTAGTAGTTATATTTTCTTTTGAAGCCCTAACTTGTGTATCATATGTGTGGCTTGTAATGTACATTGTAAAAAGATTTTTCATGAAATGATATTTTTTGTTCAGCACTTTTCTTTTAGTACTCTGTCATGATATGATATTTATTTAATGCATGCTAAATGTTCTAATCTTGTGCCTCTGACAAAAATGAAATGTAAAGTTGTAAATAATGGTCGTTTCCAATAAGTGGGGGCCGGTACAGCAGAAGCTGTAGGAGGGCCTCTGGAATGCAGAAGGATGAGATGGAAGGCCGCTTGAAGCAGAAGGACGCGTAAGCAGTTCAACCAGAGTCGGACAGAGACACTAGAGGGCCGATGTAGGGCCGACAATTGTGTTGGAGGATCGACAGGGTCAAAGCGACACGCTGGAGGGGAACCGTCTGGACGACGTTGAGGCAAGATGCGCGGGACAGGACGTGATCGGGTCGACGAGGGAGAGCGAAACGAACCAGGCGGAATCAAGTAGGTTCAACTGAGCGGTGGTGGGATGTACGTAAGGAGGAATAGGATCTGTTACGTGTGGCTGGAAGAGGATGTAGATCCAATTAGGGTTCCGATCGAAGCCATAAATGAGCGGTAGGTCGGACAAATTGATAGTTACATGCTATCGTGTACTATAATTATTTGATTGAACTCAAATGAGAGATACAAATGTCGAGATATGCTCGACCCGAACTCTTAAGGGTTGGTTCCCCCTAAGAGCCTCTCTCACTTAGGAGAGCCTAACACAAGATCTCAAATATACAAAAGAAGAGACACTATCACTCCCTTATATAGGGGGTAGGACATACACATTATGATAATCCCCCTTAGTGCTACATAAGCAAAGGAAGACATGCGTCCAGGAGATTGTATCTATATCATATTTCATATCTATAAGGCTCTCTATAGGTTTAACTCCAGAGTACCCTTTCTTTTCAAGGAGCTATTGAACATATTTGCGTTGAGAGATAAATACCCCTCCCCCCCCTCCTTATAGACCTAACCACTACATTCCCTGAAAAAAAATTGAATTATGCAAAGCTTTCCTGTGAATGATTATGTTGTGGTCATACACGCTGCAGGAGAAGGGCTCACGACGAAGCGCTGCGCAGGGCCTTTCGACGAATCAGCATATGACGATCGGCGGCGGCAGAAGCAGACGGGATCTGGAAGAGGCAGACGAGGAAGCAGCCGACGATAGGGAAGCCGACACTTGAAGAGGACGACACTGGGGAAGCAGCCGACGACAGGGAAGACGATGACACTTGATCAGCAGGAGCGGAGAAGAAGTAGAAGACGGCGTAGAAAGACACGCTTCATGAGGAGGGGCGGCTGGCTCCTTCAGCGTGCACCGCCGTCGTCAAGCCGCGACTCACCATCGACGGAGAAAACAAAACGGCAAGCGAAGGAGGCAGCGGTCGACAGAGGAACGGAGGCGCAGCGAAGGAAAGGGAACGGGAACAGGATTAGGGCTTCTTGTACCCTCCCTCTGATACCAAGTTGAAGGAAATAATGAGATAATAATATTAAACCAACCCCATACTCATATATATAGAGTAAGGGGTAAAGACAAAGGCACAGACAGAAATAGCCTTATGCGGGTAAAATACAAAAATACATAAAAGAACTTGAATTCAACTATTACTTCAAATTCTATTCGGTTGGGGGCCTCAGATCCATGAGATAATTAGATTGAAGTTTCTTCTCTGGCTGCGGTTGGAGTGATTAGGAGGGCCTAGAGGATGGAAGGAAATTGCTCAACCCAGTTTCCACAGACATTTTCGATTTTTCTCTTTAATAAATTAAGCACGAGTTAATTTTGACTGCTTCTACCTGACTATTATTCGAAGTATGATGGAAAAGATGTGTAGTGAGGCTCAATTCCTACTTTTTTGCAAAAGCTTTCTAGCTCTTCATTGCCAAACTTAGGATTGTTATTACTTATAAAAGTAAGAGTTATGCCATACCAACAAATGTTCTCATTTCAAATAAAGTTCTTGACAAATCGAGTTGTTGTCTTGGCAAGAGCCTTGGCCTCAATCCCCTTACAAATGTGTTTGATCCTTACCAAGATGTAACGACATTGCCCACTCACCAATGGAAACATACCCAAGAGATCCATTTCCCAAATAGCGAACGACCAAGATGTGGTGATCGAAAGGAGTTGTTGAGAGGGTTTTAACCGGAAAGGAGAAAACCTTTGACATTAAGGACATTTCCTAGCGTACTGGTCTTTATCTTTGCAAATGTTTTGCCAAAAATATGCCTGAAAATTCTTTTTTCTAGGGTCCGTGCTCCTGAATGGCTCCTGTATTCTCCCGAATGGATCTCTCGGAGAATGATATGAATCTCTTCCTCATATACGTGTCTTGGGAGAGGTGTCAATAGTGGTGTTCGATATAAAATTTCTTAGAGGAGAAAAACTACACAACTTTGAACCTAATTCTTCTTTTATCTATAATACTTGGAAGATACTCTCTTGTAGATAAGAAATGATTGAGCTGATCAATCCAAGAGGGACGATGATTAATTTTCATGATCTCCCCTTCTTCAATTGTTGGATGAAAAAGATGTCCTTGTTCCACCCGAAGAAAGTCTGAACTTTACTATTTCATTGGTTTCAGTGTTTTCAATATGAAGGATATGCTGAATGTTGAGCGTTTCAAAAGATTCCATTATCTCTTTGAGGTGCTAAATACTGCTTGAGAATGAGATCTCTTTTTTTGTTTTCACCTTTCACATGTGATTCCATGGCAATATATATGTTCTGACTTGAATATCTTTCACTCCTAGCTCACGAGCCAATCTTAATTCAGCTATCAAAGTCTAGGCTCTACTTGATTATTGGTGGTCCTGAAATGTAGCTTAACGGCTTGCTTGATCTTCACGCCTATAGGATTTAAGAGAATAACTCCCACTCCAGATGAATCTCTTCCTGAAGCTCAATTGATGAATATTGTCCATGAGAGTGACACCACTGCCTCTCGCTTAGTTGTGGATTGTTTAGTAAAATCGTCCAGGAAATCAACTAATACATGAACTTTAATTGATGTTTGTTGAAGATAAGAGATATTAAACTCTCTAAGCTTAATTGCGATTTTTTACTAATCTGCAGAGAATCTAGTTTTTCATGAACGTACTATGCATATCGAAGTCGATTGTCATTTCATCCAGGAAAAGTTCAATTTTGCAAACTTGATTTGGGACATATACTCGCTGCCCAACAATCTCTGTTATCCTCACCCAGTCTGTACCGCGCCCCCTATACCAACAATTCGTTTCTAATCTTGTTGCCTACAATCTATATTCCCCAGCTTGCGGGGGAGTGTAAATGAACTATAAATAAGCCCAACATAATGACCCACTTCCTTGGCCCAGTAGAGATTCTTTTCATGTATAGATTAGGCTCACATCTTGGTTTGGAGCTATGTGAGACTAATCTTAGCTGTGTTAAATCAACATCTTAGTTTGACACCAAGGTCTCCCAGAAGGTTTTCTAGCCATGTGAGTTCAGAGACGACAGAGGCCATTGATCGATACTCAGCTTCAACAGATGAGCATGCGATGACAAATTGTTTTTTGCTTCTCCTGGTAACAAGATGTCCACCAAAGTATGTGCAAATACCACTTGTGGAATGGCGATCATCCAAAGATCCAGCATAATCAGCATCAGAGTAGGCGTTGAGAGATAGAGATGATGAAGGCTTATATACGAGACTTTGTCCAGGAGCAGACTTTAGGTATCGTAGGATGCGCTCAACTGCCTGGAGATGAGAGGTCTGTGGAGCATGCATAAACCTACTGACAACCCGAATAACAAATGAGATATCAGGTCTTGTAACTGTCAGATAGATCAGCTTTCCCACAAGACGACGATATTATTCTGGGTTTGGTATGAGCGTATCAGAGTCGGAAGAGCAGGCACAGAGCTTGTGGTTGGCATCCATGGGTGTGTCAGCTGGCTTGCAACCAGAGTAGCCAGCATCATGGAGAAGATCGAGGCAATACTTTCTTTGGGATAGGACAAGACCATCGGGTCGACGAGCTACCTCGATGCCAAGAAAGTAAAGATTCCCCAAATCTTTAGTTTGAAATACGGAGGCCAGGTGTTCCTTGATCATATGGATGCCGTTTGAATCATCGCCTGTAATTAAAATATCATCCATATAAACTAGGAGTATCACAGTGTCTGTTGAACAATGACGGGTGAAGAGAGAGAAGTCCGCCGAACTTCGAGTAAACCCAACATCACTAACAACCCGACTGAACTTGTCAAACCACGCCCGAGGAGTCTGCTTGAGACCATAAAGAGATTTCTTAAGTTGACATACAAGTGACTCCCCCGTGGTCTCAAAGTCGGGAGGTTGGTGCATGTAGACAGTCTCTGCGAGATCACCATTGAGAAAGGCATTTTTGACGTCCAACTGATGCAACGACCAATGACGATGAACGGACAGAGAGATTAAGACACGTACAGTGTTGAGCTTTGCAACAAGGGAGAAAGTCTCTTCGTAGTCAAGGCCGTGTTGTTGAGTAAAACTACGAGCGACAAGACGAGCCTTTAGTCGTTCAACCGTCCCAGTTAGAGTCTTTTTGACAGTTAGAGTCTGTTTGCCAGGAGGGAGAGGGACAAGATCTCAGATTTTATTAGCCCAGAGGGCAGCCATTTCTTCTTCCATAGCCGCCCGCCACCCCGAATGTTGAAGAGCCTCCTGCAAAGAAGTTGGGGTGGAAACTGACGACAAAGATGTCGCAAATGTGTGAAGCATTGGAGACAATCGATGCAAAGAAACAAAATAAGTGATGAGGTGAGATGTAGAAGGCATGTCCGGATCAGCAGAGCGCAAAGTACCATCAGTAGGAGGTAACATCCTTGGGGCATCAAAGTGAGGAGGACGACGAGTGTACACACGAAGAAGAGGAGGTGGGTTGGTGGGTCTGGAGGAGGACGTGGGAAGGAGAGGTGGAGCCGGGGAGGTGACAGGAATGACAGGATGGGGTAGGAGAGAAGGTGCAGGAGAGGCCAAAGTTGATGAGTGAAAAGGCTGATCTTCGAGAAAGGTGACATCCACACTCGTTACTAATTTGCGAGTGGAAGGAGAATAACAGACATAGCCTTTTTGGGTGCGGGAGTAGCCAACAAACATATACTTAGTAGCGCGAGAATCAAGTTTGTCAGTTCCAGAGCCAAGGGAATGGGCATAGTAGGTGCATCCAAAGACACGAGGTGTGATGGCAAAGGGAGAGTTGGATGGGAAGAGAAGACTGAATGGAGTGGAAAATTGAGAATGCAGGTGGGCATGCGATTGATGAGATAGCAGGCGATGGAGACCGCAAAATGCCAAAAAACCTTGGGTACCTGCATTTGAAACATGAGGGAACGAGCAACATCAGGGAGATGACGGTTTTTGCGCTCAGCAATGCCATTTTGATGTGGTGTGTAAGCACAAGAGGTTTGGTGGAGGATACCGAACTCAGTACAAAGGTTCTGAAAGGCATGACTCATATATTCTCGAGCATTATCAGTCCGAAGAGTCTTAATAGTTGTAGAGAACTGAGTACGTATCTCAGCATTAAAGGCTTGAAAGACACGAACTAATTCATAGCGATCACGGAGTAAGTATAACCAGGTCATGCGAGAATAATTATCAATAATAGTAAGAAAGTAGCGATAACTAGAAACACTAGCAATTTTATAAGGACCCTAAATGTCCGAATGAACTAAAACAAAAGAAGCAGTGCTTCGAGTACAATGAGAAGGAAAAGAAGAGCGATGTTGCTTGCCGAAGATACAAGATTCGCAGGTGAAGTCAGAGAGGGAAACGACTGGAAGTGCTTTCGTCAGAATGGGGAGAGGAGCATGCCTAAGATGACGATGTCAGTCAACGGTGGTAACAGAAGAGAGAGCAGTTGGGGAAATATCCAAGGTATACAACCCATTAGACAATCACCCTCTACCAATGATATTCTGCGTCTGTCGGTCCTGCACAACAAAGGAGGAGGAAGAAAAGGATATAGAGCAGTCGAGGTCCTGAGTGAGACGACTGACAGAAAAAAGATTAAAATGAGAGCACGGAACATGAAGAACTGAGCGAAGAGAGAGAGAGGGAGTCAGGTCCATGTTGCCAAAACCATGGACGGGAGTAGTGTCACCATTTGCCACGGTGATGAACTTAGGCAAGGAGTGTCCAAGTACTGAGGAGGCTTCTGCGGAGTAATATTGTTGGTTGCCCCATTGTCCATAATCCAAGTTAGACTATGGCAGAGGCAGGAGATACTGGAGCTGAGTACGTAATGCAGTCACATTAGATGAAGTAGCAGTGGGAGCAGCAGTCGCTATAAAGGCAAGGTGTGGAGGGAGGCCATGCTTACGATAGCGAGGGGCCTCAAGGTGACCGTCCCGACCACAATAGGAGCACTTGGGACGTGGCCTACTAAATCGGCCTCGACCCCGAGAGCCGGTGCGACCTCCACGAGCCGGCGGAGGAGGTAGGTAAGTAGGAGGAGATTGTTGAAGAATAGTTGGAGAAACAATGTCGGGGGGATCAGGAGGCGGCGTCACCTTCAAGAGCATTGAGCACACATTGGAGAGAGGGCAGAGTTGAGGATGAGAGGATATTTGCACGGACGTTGTGGAGATGTGGGGGAACACGAGCCATCATCATGGCAATGCCAACAACTTCTTTCTGAGCCCTTTGGGCCGCGAGATCTGTTGTGGAACAAAGGAAGTGAGATCACCATCCACTCATGGGTCAAGAAACTGGAGATCGTGGAAGATGCCAAACATGTGCTGCAAACTGTCCCTGCCTGAGTATAAAGAGTCAAGTTCTTCCCATATAGTTTTGGCCGTGTCATGATACATGGTCATGCGGTATGGTTCACTATCCATAGAGTTCAGAAGCCACGTTTGAACTCGCCCATCATCACGAAGTCAGTCCTCGGTGGGGTTAGTTGGTTGTGCCTTGGTAAGGTGATTAAGAAGCCCTTTGGTCTGGAGGACTCGACGGACCGAGTGGACCCACTCCACAAAATTTTTCCGACCATTCAGGGAGATAGTGGTGATGCGGAGCTCAACATGAACTTCAGGAGGAGTTACTGAACGAGCCGGAAGTTATGAGGCATCATTCAAGGCCATGACACTAAAAAGAGGAACGATCTAAGCGGGCGGACTGGTGAACTGGAGTGCAACGGTCAAAATCTGAGCGACTAAGCGGCCAGGATCCGGAACAAGAGGAGCGATCTGAGCGGGCTGTTTGGCGAGAAGCGAGCCGACGAGCTGGCGATCAGAAGCAGCGAGCAGCGAAGAAGAGCGGCCTGATGGGATTGGCGGTGTGGCGAGCTGGCGATCAGAAGAGATCGCAGAAAGCTGGCGGGATTGGCGAGCTGGCGAGATCGCAGAGAGCTGGCGGGATTGCGAGCTGGCGAGATCGCAAAGAGCTGGCGAGCTGGAGAGATCGCAGAGAGTTGGCGAGCTGGCGAGATCGCAGAGAGCTGGCGAGCTGGAGAGATCACAGAGAGCTGGCAAGCTGAGCGACCTGATGGTGCGAGCTGAGCGATCTGGCGGGATTGGCGGTCTGGCGAGCTGGCGATCAGAATAGATCGCAGAGAGCTGGCGGGATTGGCGAGCTGGAGAGATCGCAGAGTCCTTCCAGGTGGGGCCCAGCTGCGGTCAGAAGAAGTGTGACCGCAGGAATGGGAAGGAGGAAAACCATAGATCTGTGGTTAGAAGAAGTTGACCGCATAGATGGTGAGGAGAAAATCTGAGAACCTTGCTTTGATACCATATTAGAGAAAAGTGACAGGAGAGAGAGAAAACAAAGATTTTTTATATATATATCTCAGAATAACATGTGTACATATATATACGAGAGATGAGAGCATAAACTCAATCATAAGGTGTGAGACTAAATCCTAAGAGAGCTTTACATGGGCCTCGTACATGGACCTTTCTTTACAATTTCTTCAACATGATCAAAGACTTCTCCGGAGAAAATAATATCTTGATAGACACGGTTATAATATACAAGGGAATAACTTATTCCTCTCTCTTGAACATTTAGTTCTGTTTGCGCTCTACTCATAAAGTTTATTTTTCTATGCTTAGATCTCAAGATAAAAGAAGTGACTGTTGTTGAGAGCTATCTCATGCATAATCAAATATTGCAAAAGATGGCTGTGAACAAGTGCCATGGATGCGTTAAGTTGAAAGAGCACCTTCTGTTGCTGAGGGAGCAAAATAGACACTGGGAGGAAGTCAATTCATTGAAGTTCCAAATGTCAGATGAAGCATTGCAGCAGATGCCAGATTTTCAGGGTCGAGTATGTTCTTTTATGATGTGTATTGGTTGAAATTATTTTATGTTGTACCAATCCACAATTGAATTCAACAGAATCAGCCTTTTTATAAACCACAATTCATAATGACCCCTAGATAATCAATTTCCAGATTTACAAGAATCAGTTTGATTAGGATGTTTATCGTATAACACCTTTTATCAGACTCAAAGTTTACTTCATTGCTACTTTGTAGCGAATGCAATTGTAGATCAAGGCTTATGTGACCAGTACAATTTACTGATACATTTCTCTTCTTC
Source organism: Dactylorhiza incarnata (assembly GCA_033032865.1). Lineage (NCBI taxonomy): Eukaryota > Viridiplantae > Streptophyta > Magnoliopsida > Asparagales > Orchidaceae > Dactylorhiza > Dactylorhiza incarnata. Next base: position 3,872,937 of record JAWHQI010000148.1, read on the forward strand.
CTTGCAGATCGATGTATTGAAGGAAATCATGTGCATTGATTCTGAACTAGTTGTGCAGATCAAAGGGCGAGTTGCTTGTGCGATGAACTCTGGGGAAGAATTGATATGCACAGAGTGCTTATTTGAGAATCAACTGGATGACCTGGAACCTGAAGAAGCCGTAGCAATTATGTCTGCATTTGTTTTCCAGCAACAGAAAACCTCTGAGCCATCTCTCCCTTCTAAACTAGCCCAAGCTAAAAAAAGGTGATATTTAAGTATCTAGTTTTCTTTATTTATTTAGGAGATGTCTATAAAGTCAGCTTTGCGAATTTGGTCTTTTGGAAAAAAATTCTTGATGAACTTTGTTTTGCTTTTCTTTTTTAAGCCACTCTTTAAGAAATAAATGTGGTTGTGAGAATTAGTATGGCACTGCGTCTAGATTAGTGTGGACTTCAATACTTGATTGTTGAAACGGGGAGGGAAAGAAATGGCCTTTGAGGAGAAAATAGATGATTGGCATCAAGAGGAGGTACGATGTAGCAGAGAAAGTGGAACGTGGAAGAGCGTCACAATTAGGAGCGAGTAGGGGAAGCAATGCGATGCTGGAAAAAAGCTCTTTCTCTATCCCGAGTTACAACCTAATATTTATAGTGCAGATATAATAAATTTTCGGGTAATCTTGCTTTGCTAAAACTAGAAAAATCACAAGCATGTTCAAAATGATAAATGACTATTTTACCCATGCCAATTGATAGATATGGACAAACAGGTTGACTAGAAAATATACTCTGATGAGTTCAAACGTTGTTGGATTAGGAACCTGAAGTTCTCGACTATACTGTTGAGCTAGCAAAAGTAATCTCGAAAAACAGAGTTGATGAATTTACAGAGGTGAAATTTGTAACATCTGGTGTTCTTAATAGTTTGATTAGTTATGTTACAAGAAATAAATAAAAAACCCATGTATTTAGGCCCACAAGGCCTCTCCTCTCTAGCTCCTCCTTTAGTCCCGCATCTTTAGTTTACATTTAGCTCTCTCTCACTTTTTATAAAAGGAGACCGTTTGTACATTGTAATGTGTTGAAATATGAATTTATGAGAATAATAAAATATTGGTCACTTTTTTATTCTCATCTTCCACATGGTATCAGAGTGTAAAACGGTCCTAAAAATATCGCGCGTGGCTTGGGTTCCTAGTCCTCCGGGACCGCCCTTTTTTCTGCGGTCAATTTTTTCTAACCGCAGCCCTGCTCCCTCCGTCTGGAGTTCCTCCCGCTCTCTTTGTGCTGCGGCCCCTCTTCTTTTATACCCATCTGCCCGGCCTGCTGGGACCCACTGGTGTTCCTTTGATCGCGCCTCTCCTGCAGTCTGTTCTTCTAACCGCAACTTCCTTGAGTTCTTCCCGTTGTTGCGTTGATCGCGAGCTCTGTCGACTGCTCACTTCGAGTACGTCTGTTCGCTGTTACGTTGACCAGACCGCCAGTTTGCCTGCGGCTTTCCGCTCGTCGAAGTCTTCCACGTCCTGTGCGTACACTCCACAACAAAATGGTGTTGCTGAACCGTAGAACCGCCACCTTCTCGAAGTTGCTCTGTCTCTCTTATTCCAAATGCAGGTCCCCACTACTTATTGGAATTTCGCTATCTCCACTGTTTGTTATCTCATCAACCGCATGCCCTTGTCCTTCCTCCAATTTGCGACTCCCTTCTCTCTCCTATTTCCTGAACGCACTCACTTCCCCTTGACCCCACGGGTCTTTGGCCGCGTCTGCTATTTTCACCATCTTGGTCTTCCTGTTGACAAGCTGGCCACTCGTGCCACGCGCTACATGTCCGTTGGGTATTCGCGCACCCAGAAGGGATATGTCTGTTATTCTCCCTCCTCTCTGAAGCTGATCACGTCTGTTGATGTCACTTTCTTGGAAGATCAGCCTTTCCATAAATCCGTCACCACGTTAATACCACCTCCTGATATCCCACGCCCTCTTATTCCTACCAATTCTCCTTTACCACCTTTACTACCGACACCATCACCTGCCTCGGCTCCTCCTCTTCGTGTCTACTCTCGCTGCTATCCTCAATCTGGTGCCCCGCAACAACCTCGATCTACTACTGATACTCCGTCGGCTGTTGATTCGACGACACCCTCCACCGCGCATCCACTTTCCAATTATGTCTCCCTGCATCGTCTCTCCTTTGATTTACGCAGGTTTTCAACCTCTCTATCGTCTATTTTCACTCCCTCTTCTATGCAAGATGCCCTTCAGCATCTGGGGTGGCGCGCAACAGGTTGGTGTAGATAAAGATGTGATACATAGAATCCAAGCAGGTTGGTTGAAGTGGAGTGGCGCGTCTGGGATCTTATGTGATCGTAAAGTACCATTAAAACTTAAAGGAAAGTTTTATCGTACTTCAATTAGACCAGCAATGCTCTACGATTCTGAGTGTTGGGCAGTGAATGGTGTACATGAGCAAAAAATGGGAGTTGCCGAGATGAGAATGCTTAGGTAGATGTGTGGTCACACGGGACTGGATAAAATTAGGAATGAATGTTTTAGGGATAAGACAGGAGTTGCACCAATTGTAGAGAGGATGCGAGAAGCTCGTTTAAGATGGTTCGGACATGTACATAGGAGACCATTAGAGGCACCTGTTAGGCGTTTTTAGAGTTTAGTCACTAGACATGTTAAATGGGGGAGGGGTAGACCAAAAAAGACTTGGAATGAAACTATAAGGAAAGACATGATGTACTTAGGCATTAGTGAGACTATGATTAAAGATATGACGCATTGGCGACAGAGGATCCATATAGCCGGCTCGACTATGGTGGGATAAAGGCTTGAGTGTTGTGGTTGTTGTTGTACTTAAACTATTATGTCATGAATGATAATGGATAACTTAAGTTATTACAGTGAAGAACACAAAAACGCAAGTATTATGATTGAATGATTAAGATGAAAAAGGGCGAGTTAGGTATATGAGACTACACACAAGGATGTCTCAATAAAATATAGTTTAGGCTTGTAAACAGTTCGATTTTGCTTGTATTTTAATTTAGTATGTCGGAAAACTAAACCGTTCTGTTTCGGTTTGGGGTGTGTAAAAAACTTGATATTCGGTTCGTTTTCGCCTAAAATTGAACCGAACCAAGCCGTTTACAGGCCTAACCAATACTTAAGACAAGATAATTAAAGGCAATTGTTAACCGCACCCCAATTTTGGCTATCCGCAACCCTTTTATATGACGTATTACGCGTTTTTTTGGAAATACGTCTTCTACAAGCATTTTTAGGAAAAATGCTCAACACGAAAGTTGTAGATATCGTCGAGATATACAACTTTCGTGTTGAACACTTTGGCTAAAAATGCACGCACAAGACGTATTGCCGCCCGAATTGAAACATGGGCGTAACTATAACGAATTTTTGGAAATACGCATTGTGCATGCATTTTTAGGAAAAATGTTCAACACGAAGGTTGTAGATCTCGACGATATCTACAACTGTTGTGTTGAACACTTTTCCTAAAAATACTTGTAGAAGACGTATTTCCAAAAAAACATGTAATACTTCATTTAAAAGGGTTGCGGATAGCCAAAAATGGGGTGCGGTTAACAATTGCCTAATTAAAAGGCGCGATATACTTCAACACGAACATAAATTAAACTAGATAATGGGTCGTGTGGGACCGTAACTCAATGATTAACTATTGATTCGAAAATTGTGTCCAGTGTGTAGTTTCCAACTGCATTATAGATAATGAGTCCGGACATCTTCCTTCATGGTGTTGATCATTATTAATTTCTACTTACGCTTCAGCTATCAAATACCAGTTGAATATTCGCTTTTATGTTTTTTCGCATTTATGTTAAGCACGTGATATGTCACGTGTATGTCGCCTATATATATGTATGTGCTTGCCCGATTTAGGGTTTTCGTGAAATAGAATACCTGTTTCTACTTGGTATCAGAGCATAGGCGGCTCGTCGATCCCGATTCGCCGCTCCCGCTTCGCCGCTCGCCCGATTCCGCTTCGCCGCCCTTGCTCCATCAGCGACTCCAGCGTCTCCTCTCGACTCCGTCGTCTCCGCACGCCCCCGTCAAGCCCGCTCACCCGCGACTCCGCTCCCGCTCCAGCTCCCGCTCCGTTGCGCCCGCAGCCTCGTTCCGCGATCCCGTCTCGCCGATCGTGACGCTGGCGTAAGGGGGGCATACTCTTCTGTCGCCAGCCCCCCTCTGCCCTAGTCGCCGGCGCCAGTCCTTCCAGACAGCGGTTTTGTCCTCCATGGGGGTTGCCGAAGGCACCGCCCTCGCTTCCTCATGTGCTCTCTTCGGCTTCAAGATCTAAGGGGCACCTGTAGGATGTTCTTTCGCTTCATTTGATATCTCCGCTCTCTTCGATGGGTGATCCATCCGTTATCTCCCCTTCTTCCCAATCCGGTTCTCTTCCCGGTTCTTCGGTTCCCCGATCCGGTGCTTTGCCCGGTTCCTCGGGTGATCATCCTAGGAGTCATGGCCAGTCTGGCTCATTGAAGATTACTACTGTTGCCTTGGATGGCACAAATTATCTGGAATGGTCCAGGGCGGCCCAACATGCTATTCGCAGCCACCAGTTATATGGACTCATTGATGGTACCACTGTTGAGCCACCACGCACCGATCCCTCGTGGAGCAAATGGGATGCGGACAATTCGTTGGTTGTCTCGTGGCTACTTCATTCGATGTCTCCCCAGGTGTATCGCAGTTATATGTTGTTGGACTCCGCCTACGACATTTGGACACGAGCCAGAGACACTTACTCTCAGGCAGGCAGTTCGATGCAGGTGTATGAGCTCACTCGCCGTGTTCTGGAACTGAAGCAGGGGACTATGACCATAGCTGCCTACTATTCTGAGTTTGAGCGCCTTTATCAGGAGCTGGATTTCTTCAATGCTTTCGTTGCTGCTTGTACGACTGATGCTGTGGCTCTTCAGAAAGATAAAGATCAATTCCGAGTTCACGTATTTCTTATGGGGCTCAACATGGAGTTTGACGCTGTTCGTTTACATGTCCTCCATCGTGAGCCACTTCCCTCTCTTCGGGAGGCCTTCAACATGCTCCTCAGTGATGAGAATCGTCGCCGCACTCTTGGTCCCGCTACTGATCACTCTGCGCTGGCCGGGATGTCTCGTGGACCACCTCCTGTTTGTAGTCATTGTGGGAAGACTGGCCATACCAAAAACTCTTGTTTTCGTCTGCACCCGCACCTTGCTCCTGGTGGTCGGGGCTCTAGTACCCGCGGTAGAGGTGGGTACCGTGGTGGTGGTGGCCGTCACTCTGGTGATCGTCTCAGTCTTCTGCACACTCTACTGAGGTTATGGAGGACACCTCTGGCGGCTTATCTGCTGGCGAATTAGAGGCCTTCCGACGCCTGTTGTGCTCCCACACAGACTCTACTCCTGCTGCCTCTCATGCTGCTGTTGCCACTTCAGGTCTGTCCAGTGCTAATGCTGTGTCTTCCACTTATTCCGAGTGGATTATCGACTCGGGTGCGACCGACCACATGACTGGTTCTGCCTCAGGTTTTACCTCTTATACCCCTCTTTCTGGTCGTGATAAGGTTATTGCTGCTAATGGCTCTCTTTCCGCCATCGCTGGTAAAGGGACTGTCCCTTGTTCTCCCGACCTATCGCTGTCCTCTGTTTTGCATGTTCCCTCTTTTCCCCGCAATTTACTTTCTATTAGTCACTTGACTAACTCTTTAAATTGTTCCGTAACCTTTTTCCCTTATGTTTGTGTGTTTCAGGATCTGGGTACGAGGCGGACGCTTGGCAGTGGTAGGAATGTTGGCGGACTGTACTTGCTGAACCAGTCTTCTCCCAGTGCTCTCTCTTCCATCAGATCTCCGACTCTTCATGACATTCGACGATGGCACCAGCGTCTTGGCCACCCTTCTCCTTTATATCTTACTAAGTTGTTTCCTGTCTTTCGTCCTTTACTTCAGTCTTTTTCTTGTGATGCGTGTGAACAATCTAAACATGTCCGTCGGAGTACTAGTCATTTATCTGTTCCTAGTTTATGTCCTTTTGATGTTATTCACTCCGATGTTTGGGGTCCATCCCCGGTGTTATCTTTATCTGGCTATAAGTGGTTTGTTACCTTTATTGATTGTCATTCTCGCACTACGTGGGTCTATTTGCTAAAAAGGAAATGTGACGTGCTTTCTTGTTTTCAAATTTTTCATAAGATGGTGACCCAACAATTTGGAGGAAAAATACGTGTGCTTCGTAGCGATAATGGTGGGGAATATGATGACCGGGGTGTTTTGGGGGCCTATCTTGCCGACCATGGCATCATACATCAAACTACGTGCGTCCACACTTCCACTCAAAATGGGGTGGCTGAACGAAAGAATAGACACTTGCTTGAGGTGGCCCGGTGCTTACTACTTGCTATGCACATTCCTAAATCCTACTGGGGCGATGCTGTTCTCACTGCTGCCCATCTCATCAACCGTCTTTCATCCCGTGCTCTCTCTTTTGATACGCCCCTGTCGTGCCTGGAAAAAAACCACATTGTCCACACCTCTCATCTTGCCCCTCGTATCTTCGGCTCCGTGTGTTTTGTGCACGTCCATACCCCACATCGTGATAAACTCGATGCGCGTTCCCTTCGGTGTGTTTTTGTTGGTTATTCTCCTACCACAAAAGGGTATCGGTGTTATCACCCTCCGTCTCGTCGCTACTATTGCACTGTGGATGTTACCTTTCGTGAGGGGGAGCCGTACTTTGGTCCTCGTCAGGGGGAGACGACTAGTGATGGTGACGAGACCATCGATTATCCTCTTCCCATTGTCAATCCTCTTCCTCCCATTGCCATTCCTCCCATTCCTTCCATTCCTCCCATTCCTCCCATTCCTTCCATTACTCCCATTCCTCCCATTCCTTCCACCTCCGCTCCTCCTATCTTATACACATACTCCCGTCGTCCCACGACTGTTGAGCAAGTGCAGACTGCGGATGTTTCGCCAGTGCCGGTGACTGTCTCCGCACCAGATTCTGATGATGACCTCCATATTCCTCTTGCTCGTCTTATAGGTAAAAAGGGTGGCACCAAACACCCCATTGCCAACTACATTTGTTATGATCACCTCTCTCAGGCCCATAAAGCCTTTATCTCTTCTCTTTCATCTATTGTGATTCCTAAGACATGGCAGAAGACTGTTCAGATACCTGAGTGGAAAAAGGCAATGGAGGAGGAACTGTGTGCCTTGGATAAAAACAAGACATTGAGGCTTGCTAGTCTTCCTCCTGGGAAGCGAACGGTCGGATCCCGTTGGGTCTTCACAGTTAAACAAAATCAAGATGGAATGGTGGAGAGGTACAAAGCTCGTTTGGTAGCTCAGGGATATACCCAAGCTCAGGGCATTGACTATCAAGAGACATTTGCTCCTGTTGCAAAGATGAACTCAATTCGTGTGCTTCTCTCCTGTGCTGCGAGTCGTAAATGGGAGCTACTGCAGCTTGATATCAAGAATGCGTTCTTGAATGGTGATCTGGACGAGGAAGTCTACATGGATATTCCCCCGGGCTCTGAGATCAAAGGGTCCAAGGGGAAGGTCTGCCACCTTCTAAAATCCCTGTACGGCCTAAAGCAGTCTCCGAGAGCGTGGTTTGGACGTTTCTACAAGACCATGCTTCAACTTGGATACACTCAAAGTCAAGCTGATCACACTCTCTTTATCAAGAGGAAGGGTCCTCAGGTGTCTATTCTTATTGTGTATGTGGATGACATCATCATTACCGGAGACTACTTGGAGGAGATCAATCATTTAAAAAAACAACTAGGCAAAGAATTCGAAGTCAAGGACCTGGGGAAGCTGAAATATTTCCTGGGAATTGAAGTTGCGATGTCTCAACGTGGGATCTTCATCTCCCAAAGGAAGTATACCCTTGATCTTCTTGAGGAGACTGGGATGCTTGGGTGTGCCCCAGTGGACACTCCTATTGAGGCTAATCACAAAATTGATGCAGATATTAGTGGGGAGAAAGTGGATGCCTCAAAATATCAACGTCTGGTTGGGCGGCTTATATACCTGTCCCATACTCGCCCTGACATTACATATGCTGTGGAAGTCCTAAGCAGGTATATGCACTCCCCTTCCATACGTCATCAGCAGGCTGCCTTCAGGGTGTTACGTTATCTCAAAAAGGCACCAGGACGTGGGATTTTGTTCAAAAACAGTCAGTCATTGGAAGTTGAAGTGTTTACAGATGCTGATTGGGCTGGTAGCCAAGACGACAGAAAGTCTACCACTGGGTACTGCACATTTGTATGAGGCAACCTTGTTTCGTGGAAGAGCAAGAAGCAGAATGTAGTAGCTCGCTCAAGTGCGGAAGTAGAGTATAGGGCTATGGCCCAAGGCGTTTGTGAGGGACTGTGGTTGAAGACTATTCTCCGTGATATAGGTCTTCAAGGGAACAATCCTATTATGATCTACTGTGACAACAAGGCTGCTATCAGCATTGCACACAATCCTGTGTAGCATGACATAACCAAACATGTGGAAGTCGACAGACATTTCTTCAAGGATCACCTTGACAAGGGGAATATTTGTACTCCATTTGTAAACTCATTTGACCAGCTTGCCGATGTCTTCACCAAGGGGCTATGCAGCGACAGCTTCAAGAACAACACTGACAAGTTGGGAATGATCAATATATATTCCCAACTTGAGGGGGAGAGTTGAATATTCGCTTTTATGTTTTTTCGCATTTATGTTAAGCACGTGATATGTCACGTGTATGTCGCCTATATATATGTATGTGCTTGCCCGATTTAGGGTTATCGTGAAATAGAATACCTGTTTCTACTATACCTTGATTATTGTGCTTTAACAATTGGGTGCCAATCACTAAGGGAGCTTTTACTATTGCTTTGGCTATTTTTTTCCTTTTGAAATTGAAAAAGTTGTTGAAGAATTTTCTCGGTCTTTCCTTCCTTCCAAAACGAAGGGCTCTAACTGAGATATTATGCAGCACTCAAGGCCATAACTAGATTACTAGGAACTAGTTCAATTACTTACGAGCTGCACCATAAAAACAAGAGAATGCAGTGCATGTATGCTTTGATCAATCTGCTATTCTTATGCTTTGATCAATCTGCTATGCTTTTCATGCTCACTCATATGTTCGCCTAGTCTCATTTCTGTTCCGCTGCAATTCTTGAGCCAGAATGTCGTTTTTGCTGTGATTCGGTCTCTCAGTATTTGTGTTCTACAGTCACTGGTCCTAACGACGTTGTGGTGGAAAGTGCCTATCCCAGACTCACCATCAAACAAACCATTAGTGTGTTTAAATTTCTGAAATAGTGTGATCATTTCAAATGCTAGCAGTACACGTGCATTCAAATCTACGGTACTTTATTTTTGTAAAAATAGTATGACATGGTAGACATGAATAAAAGTGCACGTTTTTTTCCCGTAATGCTTGTCTTCAAATGCAGACTGTGGGACACGGCAATCAGACTTGGGGAAATTCAATCCAAGTTCAAACTGGCAGTTCATCCTGAAGAGTATGCCAAAGAGAACCTCAAGTTTGGCCTAGTCGAAGTTGTTTACGAATGGGCAAAGGTTCTTCTCATCTTGGTCAAGTTTTCTAACATCATCATTATTATTATTATTATTATTATTATTATTATTATTATTATTATTATATATAGGGGTATTTACCGGGACCTCCCCTCTAAGTTTAAAAATTACAGATTGCACCCCTCTTATTATTGAAATTACAAAAACCTCCCCTGATTGTTACAAAACCTAACATTTACCTCCCCTGAAGTTCACATTTCATAACATCCATGCACAAAAATACCCCCCTCGGAGTACATTTTCAGGGGGGTATTTTCTGCATGGATGTTATGAAATGTGAACTTCAGGGAAAGTAAATGTTATGTTTTGTAACATTCAGGGAGGTTTTTGTAATTTCAATAATAAGAGTGGTGCAATCTGTGTGTGTGTATTTATATATATATATGTTTAAAAACCGGGACCTCCCCTGGGAGTTTGTATAATTACAGGTTGCACCCCTCTATTTTTCGAAATTACATTTACCTCCTCTCTAAATTTTCATAGTTTACAAAAATATCCATTCCGTTAGAAATACAGATGAAAATTGATAAAATCGGTCAAATTATTTTATGATATTTCACCTCATCCTTTTCGATGTAGAGTTATTACTAAGGGTAAAATTAGAATATCATAAAATATTTTGGCATATTTGATCACTTTCCATCTATATTTCTAAAGAAAAAAGGTCATACCTTTCAATGTAGAGTCATTGTAAAGGGTAGAATTGAATATCATAAATAATTTGACCGATTTCATCATTTTTCATCCATATTTCTACCGGAATGGGCATTTTTGTAAACTGTGAAAAGTTAGAGGGGGTGATGAATGTAAATTCGAAAGATGGAGGAGTGCAATCTGTAATTATGCAAACTCCCAGAGGAGGTCCCGGTAATTAACCCTACAATCATGTCGTCAGTCACGCAAGAGAGGGAGAGAGAGAGGAAGAGAGGCGGAGAGGTGAGGTTATATTATTTATATATAGACGCAAGGTAGAGAGAGGGAGAGAGGCGGATAGTTATAATATTTATATATATATATATATACTAAAAATTTATATATGTACGAGCATCTTCGCACGGGCTACGCCTATGCTGGATGCTCTCGGGCATCCTTCGGCCGCATCCATGCGGGCTTCACGGCGCTGGGGTGCGAGCGGCGTGGCATTCATGACGTTCACGGGCGAAGCCCATGCAATCAAGAGCAGTGAAGATGGACGCAACACGGGCTTTATGCGGGTGAAGCCCGCATCGATGCGGCCGAAGACCGCCCAAGAGCATCGAGCATGGGCGTAGCCCGTGCGAAGATGCTCGTGTGTGTGTTTAAACATTCACTTTCCGGTTTTACCCCTCTTTATTAAAAAAATTTCAGTTTTTACAATTTATGTGTTTTTTCTTTTATTTTAAAAAATACTCTCATATAAACAAAGTCCTCTACCTAAAAAAGGCAGCCCGGTGCACAAAGGCATCCCCGCGCAAGGAGGGTCCGGAGAAGAGTCCCACCACATGGGTGAAATGTAGGCAAACCTTACCATGCATTTTTGCAAGAGGCTGCTTTCAGGACTCGAACCCTTGACCTTCAGGTCACACGGCAACACCTCAACCTGTGCGCCAAGGCTCTCCTTCCAAAGTCATCTACCTATAATAAAAAAATGTGTTCTCCCCGCCGCTCGCAAACTCCTGTGCACACCGCAAAAATGAGCAACGAGCGGAGTATATTTGTTTATTATAGGCAGAGGACTTTGCGAGCAACGGAAGCGCCGTCGCATCGGGACAATGTCGTGGCCGGGATAATGTCGTGCGGGGCACGGGGGGCCACTATCGCAGTTGAGGTACTGTCGTGGTTGGCCGTAGGGGCGGAGCCCCGTGCATATATACGAGTGACACGAGACACGCATGGGGCTCCACCCCTACAGCCAACCACAACAGTACCTCAACTGCGAGAGTGGGCCCCCGCACCCCACACGACATTATCCTGGCCACGGCATTGTCCCGATGCGACGGCGCTCCCGCCGCTCGCAAAGTCCTCTACCTATAATAAACAAAGGGTGTTTTCACTTTTAATATAGTGTAGATATGTGTGTGTGCTATATACCTTATCATCTCTACTTGTCACGGCATTTTACAGGGAACTCCATTTGCAGATATTTGCAAACTTACCGATGTTCCAGAAGGCCTTGTGGTGAGGACCATTGTTCGATTAGATGAAACTTGCCGGGAGTTCAGGAATGCGGCCTCAATCTTGGGGAACTCCGCCCTGTATAAGAAGATGGAAACTGCCTCTAATGTTATCAAGCGCGATATTGTTTTCGCCGCCAGCTTGTACATTACAGGTGTTTGATTTATTTATTTTTAACTTGGTCGTTGGTTGTGCTCTCTTGTTAGCACAAGTATTTTTTCTCAGCTAATGCTTCATTGCAAAATTTCACTAGCCTTGTATTGTATGGCATAAATTTTTGATCATCTCATTCCCCCCTTATGGTTGAGCATGGTTTGGCTATTATGGTTTTGCTGGAGAGGGCATTCGCAGTCCATTCGTATCCCATCATCAAATTTTACCGATTATGATTAGTGTTGAAAATTTTAGGTGTCGTTACGGAAATTCTATTATTGAAAAATTTAGGATAATTATAAATCACTGAATGTAGCAACCTGCTTGCAAGATCGTTTTACTCAATGTCTATCAATCTAGATTGGAGTCTTAATGCAAGTTTTAAATTTCTAATTAATTTATGTAAATTAAGAACACGCTAATAAAATAAAACTTGAGCGAACAGTTTATATACTATAGAGCGGAATTAGTATAATGTTCTTATTTTCCACCGTGGTTCTTTATAGCTGTCATGTCCAAAAGATGTGATGTATGCTTCCTCACAAGTTATGCGGTATTAGCGGTTCGCTAACATACAGGTGTGACAAACTTTCGATCATTACTGTGAAAGAAAATTAGCATAACACATGTAACTCAATTGCCAACTCTACTATGGAGAAACCAAAACCACAAATTGATTGTGGTTTGCTAAATCTTTGACGAGATAATCCAGAATGTTAAGTGTCACAAAAGATTTGGATAAAACTTATCCCCTTAATGTAATGAAACTTTTCATGCTCATGCATAAAATTTGCATAAAACTTATAAATAAAAGGTTTTAACTTTGTTGATCGAAAAATTTGAAGAGCACAATCTTAAGTTGCTGAAATCAACTCTCTTTTTTGAGCAATAGTTCAAGATCCAGTTACCTTGAGGCTCTCGGTCAAAACATGTGGCTCTCCATCTTGACTTTTAGTCAAAGCATGAACGAAAGAGAGGTTTAGGTGAAAGCTTGTTGGAATTAATGTTCACTGTCCAGGCTTTGCAGAAATGGAGTCTTCTTTCCTGGGAAAACAAAAGATCTGCAGCCAAATTCCTTCCAAAAATTGAAAAGAGGAAATTTGATCTGATGCAATGGGTGTAATCCCTCCAAAACTCTTGATCTGTAGGAGAAGAGTGAAATATAGGGCTGGCAGATTCTCCAGATGCAGTGAAAAACGTGCCTCGATCTTCTAAAAACAGCGATGAAGTCGTATGAAGAAAACGGCAAAGATTTCTGCGCAAATAATGAAGATGATTGGCGCCTTGTACTCAATCTGCACTCTACCTCTTTCAGAGATATGAACGTAGGTATTTCTCCGAGAGCCGAATCGAAGAAGGCGCGGAGCGGCTGTTTTGCAAACAAGAAAACTGGAGGAAACTCACAATTCAGTCCTAGTTCACCTTGTGTATGGCATGAAGACATCTCCGGGCTTTAATAGGAGAGCCCCTAGGAGTTACTTTACAATGGGATCAATTAATCCCATTAACCTCCAAAATAAAATTAATTATATTGAATCCTATAAATTAATTAGGATGACACAACCGTGCCAAATTTTGTGTCTAGGGTGAGATCAAGTTTGCGACATGAAATTACGAGACGATCTTGCCCAACTATCTCATGCTCTGATCGTTCGCACGATTGAATTAACGCACACTCGTAGGAGTTTGAATAGACTTTAATTTTCAATTGACTCCGTAAGCCCTATACTATAGGCATGCTTTCGAAATATATTGGGCGAAGTCCTTTATTGAGTGGATTGACTACCATATTATCTGTTATTATATTCTCCACTATAATATCACATTTCTTAACCAACACATTAATGGTTAAAAACTTAATTTCCATGTGTTTGGACTCGGTGATACTTTTATTGTTAATTGAGAACATAACTGCGGAAATATTATCACAATACAGTCGAATGAGTCCAGATATAGAATCGACGACAATTAGTTTTGTATGAAATTCTTAAGCCACACTGCGTGAGTAGAAGCTCCAAAAAGAGCGACAAAATATGCATGCATTGCGGATGAAGTGATGAGTGTCTGTTTGACACTCTTCCACGAAACGGCCCCACCAACAAACCTAAATATGTAACATGAAGTAGACTTCTTATTATCCTCACCACGGACAAAGTCAGATCTGTATACCCCACCAATTCAAGGTTTGGTCTTTATGGTAGGCCAACTTAAAATATTTTGTTCCTTATAAATACCTTAAAACCTTCTTGGCAGCCACCCTATGAGTTGGTCCTGGGTTCGACCGATATCTGCCTAGAAGTCGTACTGTTTGGCAATGTGCGATCTGATACAGAAATGGGCATACATTAAGCTGCCTACCGCACTAGCATAAGATATATCTTTCATGTAGTCTCTCTCTCTCTCTCTCTCTTTGTATCATCCTTCAGTCATTGTGATAAGCTCAGTTTATCACTCTTAATCACAGGTACATCACAAGACTTATAATTGAGCATGATAAATCTCTCGTACACGCTTGATGTAGGTTTTCTAAGAGAGTGCAAATGTATGGTGAGAACGATCCCTAATGATCTCAATCCCTAGAATAAGAGACTTCTCCAAGATCTTTCATACCAAAATGTTTTGACAAAATGGTTTACATTCATGCAATAATGTCATACTACTCGCAAGCAAGATATAGAATCTGCTTCCATTGATCTTGAGATATATACAACGGTCTATCTTATTCTCTATAAAACCAAATGAAGTGACTACCTCAGCGAAATTTAAATATCACTGTCTAGAAGCTTGCTTCAGACTATATAGAGATTTGTTTAGCTTACATACAAGTTGGTCAGTGTGACTGGACTTGAATCCCTCGGGTTGTCCCACATAGACTTCTTCGGCTAGATTGTCATTCATGAATGCGATCTTTATAACCATCTGGTGTAACTCCAAATCATAACGAGCTACAAGTGTTATTATTACTCTAAATGTGTATTTAGAGGAAACAAGCAAGACAATTTCGTTATAATCGATTCTTTCTCTCTATGTAAATCTCTTGATTACCAGTCTTTCTTTAAACTGCTCGACCTTTCCTTTGGAGTCCTTTTTTATCTTAAGCACTCATTTAGAACCTATAGGTTTGCAACCTTTAGTTGACTCAACGAGCTCCCAAACTTTATTCAGCTTTATAGACTTCATCTTGTCTTTCATTGCATCCCACCGCAGATCAGTTTGAGCACCAGAAATAGCCTCCTTAAATGTCACTGGTCAACTGCATGACCAATGTCAAAATCACTCGCATAGGTAGACTTCATAGTCTGAGAAAATTGTGGGCCTCCTTTGTCTAATAGATATCCTAACATGTGGATGATCCATCTGAATCTGCGGATGAATCTGAATTAGAATCGGAGGCAAGACCGGTTCCACTTTCTCTACAGGTTATATGATGGGCTCAGACACTATTGGGTTTTCAACTAAGGGCACCGTTAAATTAATAGGCAAAACTTCCTGGACCTCACTATTAGAATGAGATCAACTCATTTCTTCAGCAATATCTGTTGGAACATGCGTTCCGCATCTCTTTGTTTGAGAATAATAAATCTCAATTATGTATTTGATTACGCTTGTCGTGTGTTTATAGTGTGCAGGAACTACAGGTACAATACTCATATCCGTGTGATCAAGATATGTAATTCGTAGCGATGATTGTGCTCTGAATTGAGAGCTACCGCAGGGCAGTAGATGCTATCACTGGCGGTAGAGTTGAAGTTTGAGGGACAGCTTGGCAAAGTGCTTTTGAAGACAAGGATTGATGGGAGCAAACCTATCTTTAGCAAGTATTATAGCGGCGCGCTAACGCTAAGGCCCGGTGGTAGCATATGGCAAGCCTAGCAATCAACAGCTGTTTGAGGAGCCAAAAGGAGGAAGTAATCATCCTAATGGCTAGAAAAAACATGGAGCTATCGCGGCGCGGTAACTCTATCGCGGTGCTGTAGATGTTGCCTAAAATATGGAGCCTGCATTCCATTCCAGGACGGACGCGCCGGAGATCTCATTCCATCTGGGCTACTGCCAGGTGGTAAGTCCTACCGTCGGCGCTAGCTCACTGTCCTATAAATAGAGCTGCTTCGCCTATTATTTTGTTTGATTGACTAAGGCTACAACTCCGTATCTTTTTGTGTGAGCCCTCATCCCAGTCGACCAGAGCACTCCCTACATCATCATTGAAGATCAAGAGCAGAAGTCAAAGGAGGACTCAATCAACGCTCATTTTATACGAAGGAACAACACATCGACTACTTCAATCTCTAGCGTGTTTTCGTCATCTCCTTCAGAGTTCTTCGCTTTAAGGAGTTTTTATTTCTGATTTTATATTTATTTCTCTTGTATTTCTCTTTTTCCTTTTGATCATCTTTTGAATCGATCGTTGGTGGCGACAAGGTCGTGACGGCTTAGGGAAAAAATTTGTCGCGAGTATTGGCAACTAGATCTTGGGTTTAGATCTTGGGGCGACATGAGACCTTACCTAGGGAGAGATAGGCTAGAGTCAACCAGTTTTTCGAGAAGGGTCGGTATAGAAAACAAAAGAGCTTTATCATTTTACCGACTTTATTTCTAGCGTTATAGAAATCAAACTTTTTGTAATCAACTTTCTTATGAAATAAAATCATATTTTTCTTTGTTTTATTAACTTGATTTTATTTCTTATGCTCTAAAGTGTTTTAAAAAATCTTTTAGTAAACGTTTTTCTAATAAATTATAAATCTAATAAAACCCTTATTCACCCCCTCTAAGAGCGTCAGCAGATCTAGCAAGTGGTATCAGAGTGAGGTTATTCTAAAATAATTTGACCATCGAGAATAATGGTGCATCAAGATCTCTCTTTCAATGAGGGGCAATGGATTAGTAGACCTCCATTGTTCATCGGATCCGATTATAATTATTGGAGACTAGAATGCGATGTTTTTAATGACCTTAGATCTAGATGTATGGGCTATGATAGAAGAATGCTACTCTCCACCTACAATTGTAGTTGGAGAAATAACTATGGAGAAACCTAAAGACAAATGGGATGATAGCGATAAAACAAATTGTAAAAATATTTTTAAAGATAAGAATGCCTTGTTTTGTGTCTTAGATAGAAACGAATTTAATCGTACTTGTGCATGTGAAACTGGTTTTGATATTTGAAACTTATTGGAACTAACTCATGAAGGTACTTCGCAGGTCAAGGATTCAAAGCTCTTTCAATTGGAATCTTAGTAGAAAAATACTGGATGGGTCCGATGAAGACGTGGAATGTACACAAGATTCACAAAGTTCGTAAACGCCTCAAAGTACTTGGAAAGACGTTCTCCAATGGAGACTTGGTGAGATAGATTCTAAGATCTCTTCCACCAAAATTCAACCCAAAGTTAACAGTCATCTCCAAATTGCATGATCTAAAGCGACTCCAAATTAAGAGTCTTATTGAGAATCTCAAAACCCATGAGGTTGAACTCAAATTTCAACACGAAGAATACCACAGGGAGCCTAAGAAGAAGGCCTTGGCGCTGAAATCGAAGAAGGAGAACGACGATGATGACGAAGAGGATCGTGGTCTAAGAAAGGGAACGCTAGCGGAATTTTATAAAAAAACTTCCTGAAATTCTTCATCAAAGATACAAGCAAGAATGGATCGTGGTCCAATAAAGGGAACACTATTAGCGATGACAATGAGGAGCGACCACTATCAGAGTGATATCATTGTCGGAAGACCGGGCATATCCGAAGCAAGTGCCCAAAATACCTGAAAGAGCAAAAAGAGAAGCAACTTAAAGGGAAGGAGAAAAAGAAGGTGTTGAAGGCAGCCACATGAGATAGCTCCTCCTACGGGGAATCAAGCGACTCTAACTCAAGCGATGAAGAAAGGCAAACATGCGCCTTATGCAAAAAACCAACACACCTTCGGATGGCGAAAGCAGTGTCCAAAGGGACCCTGAGGTACCTCCTCTCTCTTATGATGATTTATTTTCTGAATATATGAAAACATGCAAATGCCTTGAGAAAAATTTAAAAGACCTTGAAATCCTAAAATCAAAAAATAAAATTTTATTAAAAGAAAATAATAAAATAACTAAAGAAACAAAAGTATTAGGGAAAAAGAAGATTTTTTGCCAAGAGTGCAATCATTCCTTAGAAATGGAAAGAAAATATTTGCAAATTGATGTGTAATGTTTAGTGACCGAAAGCACCGCACTAAAAACCCGAATTCATGACTTAAATATGGCTATTGAAAAATTCAGAGTTTGTCAAAAGTCCCTTGACATGATTTTGGCCAACTAATGTCAAGGTGGTGCTAAATTCGGGTTGGGTAATGGTTCCAGAAGTTATCGCCCGACGACATCTCTTTCTGCTGGCGGTAGTAGTAATTCCAGCAAAAGGAATTTTTTTAATAAAAAATTAAATAATATATATGTTGGTTCCTCATCCTCCAGCAAGGCTCCACATAGAACTCCGAAAAAGTTCTCAACCCCTTTTATTCTGAGTCAACAAAGTCAGAGATCTTCTTCCTTATCAGACGTGATTCACTTGCTCAATCTATGACGGCATTAATGGAGAAAACGCCAAATCAGTGCTTCAATTTGAATTCAGCCTTTTATATAATTCAACTAGATGTCTAGTCGAATTTCATCACATTCAGTCGAATGTGTTCTTCACAGTCTGCTTCTAGTTGAATTCAGCATGTCTGGTCGAAACCTTCTTATTTGGTCGAATTTACTCTTTATAGTGGGTTTCTGGTCGAATTCAGTCTTTTTGGTCGAATCCCACTGTTATGGCCAAATTTTATCTTTGTAGCTTGCTTCTGGTCGAATTATGCCTTTCTGGTCGAATTTCCCTTATTCAGTCGAATTCTGCCATCAAGGCTTGCTTCTGGTCGAATCAGTGTCTTATTCATTCGAATTATTACTTAGCGTAATTTTGTTGAAGAGTTGTTTTCTCTATGCTTCTTTAGGTCGAATCTCCTTGACCTGTCTGCACGATCGTGTAGATGTTCTATATGTATATTATACTCTTTACTTGTCATCTAAAGGAATCGTCTTGATTCATCAGCATGATTGATCTTCTATTCAGTCAAATCTTTATATGCACTTTGTGTTCTAATAGTATTAGCCTGAATCGTCTTATCAGTTCTGCATGATCGTTCTATCATTAAGTCGAATCTGGACTTAGCATATTTTTCAATATAAGTCTTATATAAGAATGACTTATATTCTTTTGGTTGACTTTGTACTTAGACCTTTCTCAGTCTTTTTCCACACGATTCTTCTTGAACCTCATGCACATTCGTTTAAATGAATCATAGCCTAGAGTGAATTCGTACTTTTTATTGATCTCTACCCGATTCGGCTTCACTGTTCAGCACGATCGGTTAGACCATCTAGGCTTTCGACTATATGTTCAGTCGAATTCCAACTTAGCTTGTTTATGTTGATGTCTACCCGATTCGGCTTGACTCTTCAGCACGATCGACTAGACCATCTAGCCATTCTACTAGATTGTAAGTCGAATTTTAACTTAGCCGAATTCTGACTTTGCCTACCAGACTACTTTTCTTTTTCTTGGCTTCTAGACTTTGTTTGCATATCTTTAGAGAGTATGTATAAGTTCAACTTAGTCTAGATCTTAGGTCGGCATGGTGTCTTGCTCAATGAGGAATTACACCAGCAAGACTATGTCTAATGATACGGTCTAGCCCTATTTTGAACTTGCACTTTCATATACCTAAAATCATCTTAACAAGAAAGCACATGCATCAAATACAGATGTGTTCATCTATATTGTGAGGGCTTCTTCAAACTAGGAACATTGTGGACATTTTTCTCAACAATCTCCCCATATTTGAAGAAGTCAGAATCTCAAATATAGATGATTTCACATAGACATTATAAGTGAAATGAACACAATTACTAATAACATTCCAAAACCTTGTTGTATTAATAGTTCAAAATGTTTTGTCAGGTTTTACAACATTCATTCTCTCCCACCACCAGCACCTTCTATTCTTCTGTTCTTGGCACTTTGGTAGAAGTTCTCTCTAGAGTGGGATTTAGCATGTTATACTGCTAGATGGAAGTGTCACATGTAATACTCTCCCATCTTTCTGGCTTCTTCAAATAGATGCTTGATTACTTCATCCCTGCAGTTTTCTGCCTTATTAGATAATATTTGAACGGTAAAGTTTTCACCAACAACATATTTTTGTATAATTTTCTCCCGATGATCTGCACTTTGCTGAAGAATCTCAGCCTGGCTTTGAGAGATGCTTTTTCGTATTTGAGTGACAACATTCTCCAAGTTATTATTTATTAATCTCAGGAGATGCTTTATCTGATGTGTGTCCTGAGTAATGTCATCCATCTTCTCATCAAGGGATTTCAATACCATGACATTCTGTTCTAATACACCTCCAGCTCGAACAAACCAGCCGCTCAGCTGCGCATTCACATGATTTACCTCTTCATGCAGAGTAGATACTTCTTCTTTTAACTCTATCTTAATCTCTTGGACAGCTTTGTCCACATAATTTTCAAAATAGCTTCTTTGTTCCCCCAACATCAGCTTCATCTGATCAAGGATAGGTGGGACCAGATGAGCTGGACAGTTCTGCTTCCTTCCCCAGATCAGTATTTGGAGTTGGGGATACAAACTCTATATTTGGAGAGTTAGAGACATAAGTTTGTCTTGTTGGTTTCTCATGCTCTTGGACTTCTGAGAGTATGATTATTTCTCTGCACATATTCTCTTTGTCAGGGGCTTCTAGATTTTCAACAGTCTTTAGGGCTGAGACCTTATGATGAGTCTCCCCCTCAACTCAATCATTCTCCTGTGTTGTGACCGTAGATACATCAATTGTAGGAACATCAGTAACTATGAGTTCATTTTGTAGTTCTGATACTCGCTCATGACTTTGACTTGTAGCTTCCTCCCCCTGAGTATGAGCAGGGGTTATGTGTTCACCACTTGAAGCTACTAAATCTGTTGGCACTGCCTTCTCACCCTTCTTGGTGACAGAAGGTCATTCCTCCAAACTTTCTCCCACCTTAGGGAATGCTTGTCCCCATTTACTTACGCCCTTCAGGTCTATTCTTTTTAGATTGTAAATAGATGTTTCTTGGGTTTGGTTTACCTCTAGCTCTTTAGATGAGTTGCACAAGTATAAAGATAAAATTCTCCCAAAGTTTGGAGCCTTCAGGGAATCTTTCAGTTTTCCATACAGTACCTTACCCCAATTTGTTCTTTTCTTTAGAATTACTGTAGCCATTAACTCAAACATCTCTTTTTAGATTCTATCAAAGGATCCTGGTTTGCAAATCAGCACTTTTCCGATGATATCAGCCATCGACTTTCCTTGCATGTTTAGCTTGTTTCGTTGTAGACATCCTGATGGTGATTTTGAACATTTACACCAGAGGAGAGCTTTATCGACGTCACATGTGCATACATTTTCTTCCTCTTCTTTTTCAGGAATGGAATGGAGCTTCAGTGTACTAGTTAAGGAACGAGCGGATATTAGTATATTGTGTCCATCCACTTTAGATTTTATGGTTCTCCCAGTGGTTGACATCACTTTGTGTTGAAAGAATGTGGTAACTTCTTTTTCAAATATCTTGGTTGGTTCTGAAAGCACGAATTCCAGTCCGGTGATTGCGCACATGTCTATCACCGCTGTAAGATTAGCGTCGCCTTGCGTAAAACCATCTTAAGCAAGTTCACTTCCAACATTGAACTTCTCATCTCCCTTCTTGGGTGCCATGTCTGGAAATTAGATGGAACCGCTGATGTCTTCTTTGCACAGTTTGGGAATACAGAATGGTGCTTGCCTTAGGGTTTCAGAAGAATGTTTGCGCAACCTGACTTTGCATTTAGTTATATTTATACTATTACTTTGGAATGCCTAGAGATGTGTACCTGTTAGCTCAAGGTTGAGTCGTATGATTTTATTTAGGACAAACTCAACCACCAAGATTAGCTCTCTTTGGTTGGAGGTGCTTCTAGTAGAATTTGCTTTAAGTTGATTGCTTCTTTGCACATTCGACTTGATCTAGAGGGCGCATCCAATAAATTTAGTTTGATTCGACCACATCTCCGCACGATCGTCCTGTCCTCCAACTAAATCCTGTCAATACTTAAGAATTTTTTGGATTTGACCAGATTAGTGCTGCAATGTTGACTATGCTCTTAGTCCACACTGATCAGTTACATAAAGAATTTGAAAGATGTTTTAAACAAAATATTCAGAATTTAACATTCCTAACTCAATCTTAAAGAAGTTGATCTTAGCTTCATCAAGGGGCTTGGTGAAGATATCAACCACTTGTCTTTCAGTTGGCACATATTCTAGGTAGATATCTTCTTTTTCAACTTGCTCCTTGATGAAGTGATACCTGATTTCAATGTGTTTTGTCCTATTGTGAGAGATGAGATTCTTAGCAATTAAAATTGCACTGGATGAGTCACAGTACATTGCTGTGTTTTTAATTTGAAGGTTGTAGTCTTCAAGTTGATGTTGAATCCATAGTAGCTGAGCACAGCAATTCCCTACGGATATATACTCTGACTCAGTTGTTGAGATTGCCACGCTTGTTTGCTTTTTGTTGCTCCATGATATAAGTCTCTTCCCTAGAAATTGGCAGGTGCCTGATGTGCTCTTCTTGTCTTCTTCGCATTCTGAAGGTTGCTCTACATATATTTCCACTTTTAGATCTCCATTTTTTATAACCAATTCAGGAGATGTGGAGTCTTCTAGACTGAGCTCCCTTATCTTCAATATTGTTCCTGCAAAATCTGCATTTCTGCAGGAGTGAACTTCAGACTTGCTCCCGCTTAATGTTTGCAGGAGGGGTAGAGCAATGATGGACTCTCCCCCTCAATACAAGCATGGGATGTTTAGAGGAAAGTCTTGAATATGTCTCCTTGTTCCAGTTATTTCCCTAGAACATGTCCAAGTGCCAGATAGGATTTTATGTTGGCCATTGGGCTTTCCTGCAAAATATATTATTTTATCTTAGGAGCCCAAACAGGTTTGGGTCATTGGTGATTGTTAGTCATAAATACAAGAGACTTCACAAACGAACTGTTGGCAAGCCTTATGCTCATTACCTTAGACACTATTGGATTGAACCAATTGTCTATGGCAAAGTGGTCATTTTTTCCACAACACCAGCATTCAAAACAGTTATACCTCCTCTTTTGTGTCATCTTTTGAGTAGGATATTGATGTTGATGAACGAAAGAGCAGGTTGTTGTATGTTCATCACTTCTTTGATGGATTTGGTGGCTGTGTGTATGATGAAATATCTGCTGCACAGTCACCTGATTCTGCTTCTTAGGGACATGATTTTGAGCAGTAGCCTTCCCCTTACTTTTGGATTCTATTGTTATAGATCTAAATATAAATGATCCTTGATGTTTCATCTAGATCTCTTTATGAGAAGTCTTAGAGGCACTCAGACCCATGTCTGCTCCATTCCTTGAGATTTGTGGCTTTGTTCCACTTGTGGATCATTCATCAGACAGAAATTCATATGACATGTCATTATAATTTGCATTGGAAGGCAAAATAGCCAATTTTAATATGGCATGATCATTGGATTGCTTGCCACTATTTGCCTTACTAGTGTATCCTACACCACTTCTATATGGTGCAGAAAATCTGTCTATGATTAGCAACATAGTTTGTGGCTTAGAATATATATCCACAAGATTCCTTTCTACGCAATTTATCCTTAAGATCCTTAATGATCTCTTTCTGACATAATGAGATCACCTAGGCTTTTGAAATTTCTTTCATCTTACTTAATTCTTCACTCGATTGAGATAGCTTTCCAGCCTTCTCTAGTAGTTTAGATTGAGACAGCTTGAGGGATTCTATTTCCTCAGCCCGAGCTTTTGTAAGCTTCTTGCTTCTCTTTGGAGCATCTAGCAAAGCTCCAAACCAACTTACAATGTCATCCTCATCCTTATGATGAGACTGTGTTGAGGATGATCTTTATGTCTCACTATCATGCAAAGATTTTACTTCTGATTCGGAATCAGTAGTAGAAAGAGTGTTGGAGTTTCTGAGGTGATCTCAAAGCAATCAATAGTTAGTCTTACTGCCAACGCAATATGAGACTATAGGGTCGCACATAAAAGCGTTTGGAGAAATTGGAGAAAGGATTATGTTGTCCTTACTCATATTGGATATGAGTGGAGGACCAATCCTGTGACTGCTTGGAATCAAGTTGAGAATGTCTCAAAAGGGAAATTGTTTAAAGTGTTTAAACGAACGGATTTACACTAGATAATTCGGCTAAAGGCATTAACCGAATTCGGCTAAAGGGTTTAGACGAATTCGGCTAATGGCATTAACCGAATTCGGCTAAAGGGTTTAGACGAATTCGGCTAATGACAAATTCGGCTAAAGGGTTTCGCCGAATTTATATAGCCGAATTTATATATAGTCGAATTCGTCGAAATTGTTTCGCCAAATTCGGTTATAGTGATTAGTCGAATTCGGTTAATTTGATTAGTCGAATTCGGCGAATGTAAGTCTGGACAGTTTTTCCTCTGGTCTGCGGATAGCCTATTTTATACCTTGCCTATAAAAGGGAATGCGATTAGGTCTTCGAGATGACTTGATCTTTCCGCGAAGACGAGAACTGCCGACCGGAATCGTTCCGCGCGAGGGTACGTTCTTCCCGTCCGCCGATCGTTTTCCCGCCGCCGCTAGTCGCCGCCGTCGGTCGCCGCCTCCCCTGGATCAGATCTAGCAGTCCGTGGGGACGTTGAGAGCATCCTTCTCCGACCTAGTTCTTGTACGACAAGAAGCTAGGGTTCTCCCTTGCTTGTGTGGACTTCTGTAGAGGGATTGATCTATTTCGATCCTTGAAGAACTCAAAGGCAAATTTCGGATTTCTCTTTGGAGCACCTTGGTTGAGTATTGACTCAATCCCGCGAAGGTATATTGTATTTGCTTTCTTATTCTCTTGAATCATGAAAACCGCAAGATCCGTTGATCTCTTTTTAGGTTGTTCTTGTTCATTTCCGCTGCGCATATTCGATATGCCATCCCTTATGAAGGGGTATAGAAAACCCAACAGTGGTATCAGAGCGAGGTTGGTCAAGTCCGTGCAAATTGGGACATTTAGAAGTGTTCTAAATGCCCTAATTTCCTCTGGTAACAGTGGTATCAGAGCGAGACCACCGCCAGGGGCGCTGCCCCTTGGACCCCGTTAGGGGCTCTGCCCCTAAGACCCCGCCAGGGGCGCGGCCCCTTGGAACCCCTCCAGGAACGCATGTGATTGCGTTGCGATTTTCATGTTTCAGAGGTTGTTTCTATTCTGCAGTAACCGTCTCTCAAAATGGTTTGTGAAACCAAATGTTTAGATTATTGAATCTGACATGAGAGACGAGATTGTCTACTGCACAAGTGGAGTTGCTTTGCTTATGTTCAATACATGCAAATCTGAAGATCTAGAAGTGTTCTAAATATTCAGATTTAACCCCCTTTTATCAAACTGTTGATAATCCTTTTATGTGCACATAGGGGATGCATTTGTTTTGTGTATGTGCATGGTGATTAAATGATAATCACGATGAAACGTTCATCTATTGAAAAATAAAATCCCTTATTCAATATTAAGTATTCGGATGCCTTCCGATGGATGACACTCTTCCTGCCTCGATCGATGAAGTGTGGGCTTGCCAAAGCAAGGTGCATTAATCTATCTTGGTAAGAGTGCGAGCGGATAATTGTGATATCCCACTGTCGACATCGGGTCTAACTTAACTAGGTGACCTCAAAGGTTGAGTGCCTAGAGGCATATGGTTGGCATGCTCCATATGATGGATGCGAATAAAGAGTTATTCACCAACCATACAAGAGTTGCATAGTGATGCAATTGACAAATGTTGTCTACCTAAATAACCGCATTATGAGAGGAACGCCAAAGCGGACTCGTGGTGTTGGTGAAATGCGGATCTTGTCCACTAAGAGAGTAGTTCGCATAAACTCTCCGAATCGATATCAAGGGTTGTCGATTTGATTAAAAATAGTGGGTGCTCTTTAATAAAAGTCCTTATTAAAATTATATAAAATGTATTTTGAAATATAGTACTAAAATTTCACTTTGCAAAATTCCTTGTAGAATATCCATGGCAAGTGGATCTCACTCCGCCTTATCCCTGAGAGCGATCCTTGAGAAGGATAAGCTAAATGGGACAAATTTCCTTGACTGGTATAGAAACCTGAGAATTGTTCTCAGGCAAGAGCGCAAGCTCTATATCTTGGAAGAAGATCCCCCTGAAGAGCCAGCCTCTAATGCACCACGTGCAGATAAAGATACTTATAAGAAGTATGGAGATGACTCCTTGGATGTTGAATGCCTTATGCTCGCGACTATGAACTCTGAGCTTCAGAAGTAACATGAGAACATGAGTTGTTATGAGATGGTTGAGCACCTGAAGAAAATGTTTCAAGGGCAAGCTCGCCAAGAGAGGTTCGATATATCCAGGGCGTTATTTCAGTGTAAGATGGGAGCTCGAGACCCAGTAGGAACTCACGTACTCAAGATGATTGCGTATATAGAGAGCCTTGAGAGACTGGGGTTTCCTTTGAGCCAAGAGTTGGCCACTGATCTGATCCTGCAATCGTTGCCGGACAGTTACGAGCAGTTTGTCTTAAATTACAATATGAATAAAATTGACAAGACACTGCCCGAGCTCCTAGGCATGTTAAGAACTGCCGAGATCAATATGAAGAAGACCAAGCCTGCTAGCCCCATACTGATGGTGCATAAAGGCAAGGGCAAGGTCAAGGGAACCAAGAAGACTAAGGTAGGACCTAAGTCACATCTTGATCCCAAGTCTTCAGCACTAAAAAAGAAAGGATTGGCTAAGGAAGGGAAGTGCCACCATTGTGGTAAGGCAGGGCACTAGAGGAGGAACTGTCCTCAGTATCTAGAAGATCTGCAGAAGAAGAAGGGAAGTATGACTTCCACTTCAGGTATTTTCGTTATAGAAATAAACCTTTCTGCTCCTTCATCCTGGGTATTGGATACCGGATGTGGTTCTCACATTTGTATAAATATGCAGGAACTGAGAAGGAGAAGAATGCTGGGTAAAGGGGAGGTAGACCTGCGCATCGGGAATGGAGCAAGAGTTGCTGTCGTCGCAGTTGGTGTTTACTGTCTTTCTTTGCCCACAGGGCTTGTAATAGAACTAGATAATTGTTATTATGTTCCGGCCATAACTAGAAACATTATTTCTATTTCATGTTTGGACATGGTTGGTTTTTCTTTCGTAATTAAGAACAATTGTTGTTCTATTTATAAGAATGATGTTTGTTATGGCGTAGCCCAAATGTTTAATGGTTTATATGTTTTGAACTTAGACCATCCGATCTATAACATAGAAAATACTAAAAGACTAAAAACAAATGACTTGAATCCTACGTACCTTTGGCATTGTCGTTTAGGCCATATAAATGAGAAACGCATATCCAAGCTCCATAAAGATGGACTACTGGACTAATTTGATTATGAATCATTTGAGAGATGCGAGTCATGTTTATTAGGCAAGATGATGAAAGCTCCTTTCACTAGTCGTAATGAGAGGGCTAATGATCTCTTGGGTATAATACATAGTGATGTATGCGGACCCATGAGTTCTATGGCTAGAGGTGGGTTCTATTACTTCGTTACATTTACTGATGATTTCAGTAGATTCAGGTACGTGTTTCTTATGAAGAACAAATCCGAGACCTTTGAAAAGTTCAAAGTGTTTAAGAATGAAGTAGAAAACCAACTGGAAAAAAGGATAAAAGCACTCCGATCTGATCGAGGTGGCGAATATCTGAGTCATGAGTTTCGTGATCATCTAAAAGAGTGTGGTATTGTATCACAGCTCACTCCGCCCGGAACACCTCATCATAATGGTGTTTCTGAGAAGAGGAATCGTACTTTGTTGGACATGGTGCGGTCGATGATGAGTCATGCAGATTTGCCCGTTTCCTTTTGGGGATTTGCTTTAGAGACTGCTGCTTTCACACTAAATTGAGTTCCAACGAAAACGGTTCAAAAGACACCATATGAGATATGGACTGGGAAGCGTCCTAGTATGTCATTCATCAAGATTTGGGGCTGTGAGGCATACGTGCGACGTCAAATGCCTGACAACCTGGAACCCAAATCAGATAAATGTTATCTCGTGGGGTATCCTAGGGAAACCAAAGGATACTACTTCTACTTACCGTCTGAGGGCAAAGTGTTTGTCGCAAGGACTGGTGTCTTTTTGGAGAAAGAGTTCTTATCCAGAAAGACTACAAAGGTAGAACTTGAAGAAGTTCAAGAGCCACAAACAATGAACGAACCATAATTGGAACCTGAGCAAGGACTACAAGATGTTGTAGCTGGAGAACCTGCTCAAGAAACACAAGTCCTATGTAGATCTGGTAGACCAAGATTTGAGCCTGAGAGATATGGATTTCTCATGACTCAAATAGGTAATGTGTTGCTTATGGATCATGATGATGAGCCTGCAACCTACGAAGAGGCTATGAATGGACCAGACTGCGAGAAGTGGCTTGAAGCCATGAAATCTGAAATGGACTCCATGTACACAAACCAAGTTTGGACCTTGGTGGAACCACCTGAAGGGGTACGACCCATAGGGTGCAAGTGGGTCTTCAAGAAGAAGACCGACATGGTTGGGAATGTACAGACATTCAAAGGCCGGCTGGTGGCTAAAGGTTTCAGGCAAATTCATGGTGTTGACTATGATGAGACCTTTTCCCCTGTGGCCATGGTCAAGTCCATCAGAATTCTACTTGCTATTGCTGTGTATTATGACTACGAGATCTGGCAAATGGATGTCAAAACGGCTTTCCTTAATGGAAACCTCCTTGAGGAAGTGTATATGACACAACCCGAGGGTTTTGTATCTCCAGATGAAGCCACTAAAATATACAAGTTGAATCGATCCATTTATGGATTGAAACAAGCTTCTCGAAGTCGGAATCTACGTTTTGATGTGAAAATCAAAGAGTTTGGTTTCATCAAGAACGAAGATGAGCCTTGTGTTTATAAGAAGATTAGTGGGAGCATTGTTGTCTTCCTGATATTGTATGTAGATGACATACTGCTGATCGGGAATGACATTCCGACCCTGCAAATTGTTAAGAACAACCCAGGGAAGCGCTTTTCTATGAAAGACTTGGGTGAAGCGACTTACATACTTGGTATTAAGATCTATAGAGATAGATCGAAGAAGTTGCTAGGTTTGACCCAGAGTACATACATTGACAAGGTGTTGAAATGGTTCAACATGCTTGAGTCCAAGAAAGGATTCTTACCCATGTCACATGGTGTGAGTCTCTCTAAGGACCAGTGTCCAAAATCTTTGGAAGATAAGGACCGCATGAAGATGATTCCATATGCTTCGGCAATTGGATCAATCATGTATGCAATGTTATGTACTCGACCCGATGTCTCATATGCTTTAAGCATGACTAACAGGTATCAGTCTGATCCGGGTGATGGTCACTGGATAGCAGTCAAGAATATCCTAAAGTACTTGAGAAGGACTAAGGATACATTCTTGGTGTTTGGTGGAGAGGAAGAGCTCGTTGTAAAGGGTTACACAGATGCAAGCTTCCAAACTGACAGAGATGACTCAAAGTCACAGTCAGGTTTTGTGTTTTGCCTTAATGGGGGAGTTGTAAGCTGGAAGAGTTCCAAACAAGAGACAGTTGCTGATTCTACGACTGAGGCCGAGTATATCGCTGCAGCGAATGCAGCGAAGGAGGCTGTATGGATTAGGAAATTCATCAGCGAGCTTGATGTAGTTCCTAGCATTGTTGATCCCGTAGTTCTCTACTGTGACAACAACGGTGTAATTGCACAAGATTAGGAACCTAGATCTCATCAGCGCTCCAAGCATATACTTCGGCGCTTCCATCTTATTCGAGAGATTGTCGATCGAGGAGATGTAAGCATATGCAGAGTACCGACTGAAGAAAATATAGCGGATCCACTGACAAAGCCTCTTGCGCAAAAGAAGCATGATGGTCATGTTAGATCAATGGGTATTAGATACCTGAATGATTATCTTTAGTGGGAGCCTTGTGGATTGCATATTTATTGGTTGTTTGTTCATTGGATGAATTGTAATATGTACTATGTATTTCATTTTATATTTATGGCAAGTTCTTTTATTATGTCATTTATATCTATCTGATAAGATTAATTAGCATAATAAATGCCCTTAGAGTGTTTGCTTCCATAGGAATTCAAGTACGTGACTTGAATGTGAGGGACTATGTTTAAATGAAGCTTCATTCTTAAATGGTCCCTGGTCGAGGTATCATCCTAGAATTTTAGGGCGAGGATGAGACCATAAGACCAGCATCTGCGTTGACTGATGACCGGTTCTCACAGGTCATGATATTGTGATATCAAGTCATCACATGGGTACTTGTTATGAACAAGTTGTGCTGGACAGACCCACCACGAGACTACTTTGTGGATTGTTATATAAACGTGTCAGAAGTAGGTCTCAAGTGACAATGGTGTTTGTGGTTCTTTGACCTGAAGTCACAGCATTCATCGAGTGAGGAAGAGCGTACTTTGATGCCATCTAAAGTCTTCTCTTGAGAAAGGTTGACGATAAGGGTGGTTGTTGGGTATGTTACGAATCATTTGGATGTTTGTGTGTGAGCAGATATGAGATTTGTCCTCCTGTGTGACAGGAGTTACATCCATGGGCCCCTTGATGGAATGAGACTGAGAAATGCATGGCCATGCTTGGTAGAGTCAATATGTGATATTGAGCTCACCAATTTTTCAGACAGTATATTCTGGATCAAGAAACTAGGATTGAACAATCATGAGGGTGACACGGTCCATGCCTCTAGTTATATCCGGATGTAAAGGACAAAGGGACATGACAACACTGATACATTGGTCATGACAGGCTTATATGAGTTATGAACTCTTATTGCTTGGGTAGCAATGATGTATTGCTAGATGCCGCTCATTGTTTGTGAGACTTGTGTTGATACTTTGTGATCAAGTGGGAGACTGTTGGAGTTTCTGAGGTGATCTCAAAGCAATCAATAGTTAGTCTTACTGCCAACGCAATATGAGCCTATAGGGTCGCACATAAAAGCGTTTGGAGAAATTGGAGAAAGGATTGTGTTGTCCTTACTCATATTGGATATGAGTGGAGGACCAATCCTGTGACTGCTTGGAATCAAGTTGAGAATGTCTCAAAAGGGAAATCGTTTAAAGTGTTTAAACGAACAGATTTACACTAGATAATTCGGCTAAAGGCATTAACCGAATTCGGCTAAAGGGTTTAGACGAATTCGGCTAATGGCATTAACCGAATTCGGCTAAAGGGTTTAGACGAATTCGGCATATGACAAATTCGGCTAAAGGGTTTCGCCGAATTTATATAGCCGAATTTATATATAGTCGAATTCGTCGAAATGGTTTCGCCGAATTCGGTTATAGTGATTAGTCGAATTCGGTTAATTTGATTAGTCGAATTTGGCGAATGTACGTCTGGACAGTTTTTCCTCTGGTCTGCGGATAGCCTATTTTATACCTTGCCTATAAAAGGGAATGCGATTAGGTCTTCGAGATGACTTGATCTTTCCGCGAAGACGAGAACTGCCGACCGGAACCGTTCCGCGCGAGGGCACGTTCTTCCCGTCCGCCGATCGTTTTCCCGCCGCTGCTAGTCGCCGCCGTCGGTCGCCGCCTCCCCTGGATCGGATCTAGCAGTCCGTGGGGACGTTGAGAGCATCCTTCTCCGACCTAGTTCTTGTACGACAAGAAGCTAGGGTTCTCCCTTGCTTGTGTGGACTTCTGTAGAGGGATTGATCTATTTCGATCCTTGAAGAACTCAAAGGCAGATTTCGGATTTCTCTTTGGAGCACCTTGGTTGAGTATTGACTCAATCCCGCGAAGGTATATTGTATTTGCTTTCTTATTCTCTTGAATCATGAAAACCGCAAGATCCGTTGATCTCTTTTTGGGCTGTTCTTGTTCATTTCCGCTGCGCATATTCGATATGTCATCCCTTATGAAGGGGTATAGAAAACCCAACAAAGAGGAGTACTGATATTTACCTAAGCAGGAGAGTTAGTCTCATCATGGTCTTCTTCATCAGATACGCCACAAGCCCATATCATTCTTCTCCTTCAGATTCATTGTCAGAACTAGATATTTTTGCTCGTATGCCCATATTAGATGGATCAAGGCTGTTCTGACATTGTTCTTGATGATGATGGAGGCTCTTGTATTGCATGCTTCCATGTACATTTTTATCCTTTCCTTCCAGATAGCAATCTTCTTTGAGTTTCTGATAGACATCTTTGTCCAGCAGGGTGAGTGCACTTGGAACCCCTTGGTAGATCTGTTCAAGATGTTGAGCTCTTTTTTAACAACCTACCTCTGATACCACTTGAAAGTCCAATGGTGTCTTCATCTAGAGGGGAGGGGGGGGGGGGGGGGGGGGGGTGAATAGGTGATGTTGGCTATTTTAAATTTATCGTGGAATGATTAATTTAGGCACAACAATCACACATCCACAAGAAGATCATAACATAAACACCCTGTGATTTTTAGTGGTCCCCAAGACAATGTGTCTCTGGTGTAACACCCCCATCCGTTAAGAAGCATATGACAGAAGGTCCGGCCGGGGCCCCACGCCATATACTACCAAACAAACGGGAACGTCACTTAATTGAAATATCGAACGACACTAACCAACGAACCTAACTCAGAGCATTCTATGCGGAAGCAAAAGAGAGAGAGACCGGATAAACCCCAAAACCCATACCCGGGTATGTCCACTTCTAATAATAGGAATAAAAGGTTTTACACAACAAAAGAGGCACGAGGGCCTTACAGTTTACCAACATCGGCGCGCAGGCCGGCCATACATGAAAAGCAAAGGACAACAAAAGGCCTTCAAGGGCCGCAGCATCACAAGGGCTTCAGCCCGCTAAGAGCCCGCTATGTTCCCGCTCGGTCCAGCACCTGTACAATAAGCCCACCAAAAACGGTGGCAAAACAGGGCAACGGTCAGCTAAAGCTGACCAAATTATAGCGACCCCACCCCTTCGAGGGGGTGGCAGTTCTAACCATCCCTGCAAAAAAGTCTCAGCAGCATATATATATATATAAGAGTGCGACTAGAAAAGTCCACAGCGGTTCATACATATGCAACATCACAAACGTAGGAATGGCCCCCACGTCCCGTGCTCTCAGGCACTCTTGGGTGTACTCCGCCTTCCACCACCATCCACTCTTGATGGCTTTGCCCTTCGAGGCTAAAGTCGGTGGCCCGAATTCCAGGGCGCTCCCGTACTTTAATTGTGAACAATCCGTAGTCCGAAGACTCTTTCCCATTGCCTCCCGACGTGCTGTACGAGCCTTACTAGTCAGGTGCTGCAATGGTGTGGTTTCAGGTTCGCCAAATGCCCGTTGTTCACACCTCTCGTTGTACAACACGAAGAGCGGGTATGGCGTCCCCTCAGCCCAGGTATTCTAAATTAGCCGGCCCTACGGGCCGATAAGTCATCCACCAGGACACCCTCACAGGTCGGGCACACAGGCCTCAGGTCCTCTCAACAGGTGGGCACAACAAAATCACCAGAACCAAGTCTGGGAGCTGCCGCCTGGCGATATTCAATATTGCCAACGACAGTAAACAGAACTCCTTTTCCTCTTCTAACATCGGGTGCTTCCCGGGGCACACCCCTAGGCGTTGCTGCGCATGCAGTAGCACCCTCTAGTCCTACGAAACAGGATATCAACACGGAGTTTTCCCCCGACACACACAATATCAAAAAGCATCACCAATCCGGACGAACTGTCTCGGATGGGCTTCACACAGCGCGCCTACGTCCATTTCCCGCATGGACTCTACATAAATGCAAGATTTGACGGGGATAACACAAATCGACCCGTCGGAGGCCACAACCTCACCCTTTTGGGTAGGGACCTCAACGATGCACGGAACGGACTAGAACATGTCCAAATGAGGGTAAAGAGAATCGTTACCCTTAGATGTCGTTTCTGAACCATGGAGCACGTGAGATCTTCCTCGCACTTCGCCAAATCGAGCTCCAAATCGACTTCTTTGCCACGATCCCTCACCAAGCCCTAGAGAGGCTAAACTGCTCCGAGAAGAGAGAGAGAGCTCGGTTTTTCCCCCTTGCGGCAGCCCCAGCCGACCGAGAGAGAAGGTCGGGGAAGAGGGGCTCGATCTTCTTCCTTCACTGAGAGGAGGTCGAGAGAGGGCGAGATCGGGGCTCTCCTTGCCCTAGGCGGCGACGGGAAAGAGGAAGAAGGGGACGGGCCCTCCTTACCCTAGGCCGACGGGGAGAGGGGAGAGGAAGAAGGGGGCTGCTCCTCCTTGCTCCAGGCGGCGACGGGAGAGAGGGATCGAGAGGGGGCTGCCTGGGCGACGAGAGGGAGAGGGCGCGTGAGATCGGGGAAGGAGGATGTGTGCGGCTGCTTCACGCAAACGAGAGCGAGAGAAAGAGAGGGGGGGTCGGGTGTTTAGGTTTTTAGAGGGAGGGGGGGGGGGATTTGGGGTTTTAATAAAACCCTAGCCCAAGTCTATTCGCAGACCACTCCACTATCCGCACCCCAACTCCTATTCGCACCCCAAACTCATTTTCTTTTGAAATTGAGGCGTTACAATTCTTCCCCCCTTAACGAAATTTCGTCCCGAAATTTAAAGCACAAACAACGAAATGAAATTCGTCATACCTGAGCAAACAAGTCAGGGTACTCCTCGCGCATGATCTCTTCTGGCTCCCAAGAGAGCTCCTCGCGGCCACAATTGTCCCAACGGACTCTCACCATCTTGATGGCCTTTCTCCGCAACTGCCGAATATCAGCATCAATAATACAAACCGGAGTCACCTTGGTAGTTAGGCTACTCTCCACAGGCACACTAACGGCCTCCAACACAACATCGGGCTCTCGCACCGCCTTCCTCAGCACAGAGATATGGAAGACGTCATGCAACCCACTCAGCTCCGTCGACAAGGCAAGTCGGTAAGCTGCTTGGCTGATGCGCTCGGTGATCTCGAATGGCCCTACATACCTCGGACTCAGCTTTTTCAAGCGCCGGATCCTCGACACTCCTTTGAAAGGCTTTATCTTCAAGTATACCCAATCGCCAACGGTGAACTGGACGCCGCGGTGCTTCGCATTATAGTACTTCGCCTGCATATCTTGCGCAACCAAAAGCCTCTCCCGGATCATACGTACCGTCGAAGTCGCCTATTCGACGTCTTTCCTCTTGAAGAGCTTCGTCTCGCCCGTTTCCGCCCAAGCTAAGGGAGTGCGGCACTTCCTTCCATAGAGGGCCTCGAAAGGCGCCATCTGAATACTCGCCTGGTAGCTGTTGTTGTACGCGAACTCAACAAGAAAGAGGTGATCTTCCCACCCCTTGCCGAAATCCAGGACGCACATCCGGAGCATGTCCTCCATCGTCCTGTTGGTACGCTCAGTTTGGCCATCCGTCTGCGGATGAAAGGTCGTGCTAAACTGCAGCTTCGTACCCAATAGAC
Organism: Dactylorhiza incarnata; assembly: GCA_033032865.1. Classification (NCBI taxonomy): domain Eukaryota; kingdom Viridiplantae; phylum Streptophyta; class Magnoliopsida; order Asparagales; family Orchidaceae; genus Dactylorhiza; species Dactylorhiza incarnata. The sequence continues at coordinate 3,908,449 of JAWHQI010000148.1, forward strand.
GGTTGACTAGCCCCCAGTCGCTCGAAGTAAAGCGTCCATCTCGATCGCTGACGATGCTACGGGGCACACCGTGCAGTCGTACTATTGTATCAACATACAGCTTCGCCAACTTCTCCACCGAGTCATCCCTCCGGTTGGGGATAAAGTGTGCCACCTTCGTCAGCCGGTCTACGACTACCCAGATGGCATCGTTCCCGCTCTGCGATCTCGGCAGCCCATGCACGAAATCCATGGAAACATCATCGAATTTCCACTCTGGAACTGGTAATGACTTCAAAAAGCCACCGGGCTTCTGACATTCCGCCTTCACTAGCGCACAAGTGTGGCACTTGGACACGTAGTGAGCGATGTCCCTCTTCATACCCGGCCACCAGAAAAGGACCTTCATGTCCTTGTACATCTTCGTGCTCCCCGGATGAACTGAATACCTGGTACGATGCGCCTCGTACATCAACTCATCGCGCAGCTCACCCACCTTGGGGACGCACAAACGGTCGCCTCTCCACAACAACCCGTCACGCACCTGAAACTGGGCATCCGGCCCACCACCAGCCTCCTCTGCGTAGCGCTTTAAACTCGGATCGAGTTCTAAAGCCTGGCGGACTTTATCTGCGAGGTCGTACTGTACCTCAGTCCAACTCAAACAAGCATCGGCACTGCTCCTCTTCTCTACGCAAGAAATACCCAAGGCCTCCAGGTCACGTATCAGGTGCTCATCATGCATCTGAATCCAGTTGGCCTGCGCTGGAGCCCTGCGACTGAGTGCATCTGCGACAACATTTCCCTTCCCGGGAGTGTAGTGGATCTCGAAGGTGTAGTCCCCAAGGAACTCCATCCACCTCTGCTGCCGCATATTCAGCCCCTTCTGCGTCAGAAGGTACTTCAGGCTCTTATGGTCCGTGAAGATGTCGATCTTCAGGCCATACACATAATGCCGCCAAAGCTTCAGGGCAAATATCACGACCGCCAACTCCAAGTCGTGGACCGGATAGTTCCGCTCGTGCACCTTCAGCTGGCGAGAGACGTACGCTATTACCTTGCCATGCTGCTGCAGAACACAGCCAAGGCCGCTCCCAGAAGCGTCGGTGTAGATCTCGTAGCCCTCTGTGCCGCAAGGCAAACATAAGATCGGCGCCGTGGTAAGCCGCCGCTTCAACTCCTCGAAAGCCTGCGCACACGCGGGCGTTCAAATAAACTCCTGCATCTTCCGTGTCAGCGTCGTAAGAGGCAGCGCGATCCGTGAGAAGTTCTCCACAAAGCGCCTGTAATAGCCGGCCAGCCCGAGAAAGCTACGGAGCTCCGCTATAGTAGAAAGAACAGGCCACTCCCTGATGGCCGCAACCTTCACCGGATCTACTGCCACACCCGCTCCACTAACCACATGGCCTAAGAACGCCACGGAAGGTAGCCAGAACTCGCACTTCGAGAACTTGGCATACAGCTGGTTCCTCCTCAGAACCTCCAAGACTACTCGCAGGTGATCACCGTGCTCCTCCTTGGACTGAGAGTAGACCAGTATGTCGTCAAGGAAGACGACCACAAACCGGTCGAGGTACTCTCAGAAAGTCCGGTGCATCAAGTCCATAAACACCGAAGGCGCATTAGACAGCCCAAACGGCATCACGGTGAACTCATACTGCCCGTACCTTGTACTAAAGGCAGTCTTCGGGATGTCGCACTCCCTGATCCGCACCTGATAATAGTCGGACTTCAAGTCCAGCTTTGAGTATACTGTCGAACCAACGAGCTGGTCGAACAAGTCGTCTATCCTCGGAAGAGGATACTTGTTCTTCTCGGTCAGCTTGTTTAGCTCCCGATAATCGATGCAAAGCCACATGCTACAGTCCTTTTTTTTGACAAAGAGGACCGGTGCACTCCAAGGTTAGGAACTCGGACGCACGTAGCCCTGCTCAAGCAGCTCCTGCAACTGCAGCTTCAACTCCGCCAACTCCTTCGGAGCCATACGATACGGCGAGCGGGCCACAGGCTTTGCGCCTGACACCAACTCAATCTTGAAATCTATCTCCCGCTGCGGTGGAGCACCGGGGAGATCACTCGGGAACACATCGGGGAACTCTGAACTTACCGGAACATCCACTAGGCTGGGCCTCGGCGTTGATGTCTCCACTAGAGCAAAGAATAACTCTGCTCCCTATCGCACTGCCTTGGACACCTGGAGAGCAGACATCAACATCTTGCTCGATCCACGCATGCCCGCAAAGACCGTCTCACAATCGGCACATTGCCCAAACCTCACCTCCTTGGTGGTGCAATCGATGCACGCACGCTGTTCCGACAGCCAGTCCATGTCAAAGATTATATCGAACTCAACCAGGGGGAGTAATGATGCTTTCAGGTCATACTCCTGACTTCCAACTAGAACCTTCACGCGGCAACTCCTCTCTACACGCATCGAATATCCATTCGGCAGTAGGACCTCCAGTCCATCTGCAGAAGCAATCGATGGCGCACCAATACGTTGGACAAAGTCCGACGATAAGAAGGAGTGCGAAGCTCTAGTATCGAAAAGCGCTCTTGCTGGAACGCCTAAAACATTTACAAAGCCTACGCCGCTAAACAAGGTTAGCATAAATACTAAAACAGGTATATAAAACAGTAAAGATTGTATCTTAAATTATACCTGTCACGACGTCCTTGGATTTGATAGCCTCCTGCTGACCAAGATTGAAGACTCTGGGCTGCGGGGGAGCCATACGGGAGGCGGTGGAATCAGCCGCCTTCCCCTTCTCAGAATAAGATGGCCCAGTCTTCTTCTCTTACCTTGGAAGTCCACTGCGGCAATCTCGAGAGAAATGGCTAGGCTTGCCACAAGTAAAACAAGTAAGAGGGCCACGTCCAGACGACGCGCCTGAAGCAGAGGGAGCTGGCCCAGATAATGGAGCCTTCTTCCAGCGATTCAACTTCCGCAACTTCACCGCACTCGGCGCCTTGCTCTCCGACACTGCCTCAGCCACAACCACCTTGCCCTTCTCCCTGAGCATGTCCTGCTCAAGCGCTCGGGCTGAACCAACGAGGGTCGTGAAACCCTGCGTCAACGGCCCTGTCAGAAGGTACCGCAACTCACTACGCAAGCCACCGTAGAACCTGTTCACCCTTCTCCCCTCGTCATCGAAAGAAGTCCCAGCGTAACGCCCGAGGCGGGTGAACTCGTACAGGTAGTCGTCAACCAGTCTATCACCCTGCGTTAGAGCCAAGAACTGGTTCTCCATCGCGATCTGCTGCGACGGAGGCACACACCTTGCCAGAAAGATTCCCAAAAACTCTTCCATCGGCACATCAACCAGTCGCCTTCCCGCAAACTGGCGCCTCTCAAACTCATCCCACCACCGCCTGGCTTCCTTTTCCAACAAGAAAGTAGCGAAGGTCACTTTCTGCGCTTCATCCGACTGTGTCGCTGTCAGAATTCGCTCCACATGCGACAGCCAGTCCTCGGCCTCAGCTGGGGATTCAACCCCGGTAAACGGAGGAGGTAAAAATCCCAGGAAGTGCTTCAGTTGCTGGTAAGCAGCACGCCTCACGGGGACCTGCTCCGCTCTTAGTGGCTCTGGGGCCACTTCCTGCACCAACGGTTGACCTTGCCTTCCAGGCTGGCCATTCAACGCAGCTAGAACGGCTTCTGTAACTAGCCGAACCATCTCAGTAGACGGAGGTGTAGGAGCCTCAGCGGACCCGCTACTCTCAACCACATCACAGGGACGCGACGGTCCCGCTGCACTTCGAGTACCCTACACATGTGCATCACACAGTTAGGCGACATCACAGTCGCAACTAACAACAAAAGGAACACTCAGGTTCCAAAATCATGCAATAATTGTTGGTTTGTTGTTACATTTTATTCCTAAGTGGACATTTTTGGGTTTATTTTATGTCTCGATGGTAGTGCACACACGTGCTCACCACCCCTTAAAAGAATTCGTCCACGAATTCCTTAGAAGGATACGGAAACCTTAGAAGCTGATACCAATTTGTAACACCCTCATCCGTTAAGAAGCATATGATAGAAGGTCCGACCGTGTCTCTACGCCATATACTACCAAACAAATGGGAACGTCACTTAATTGAAATATCGAACGACACTAAACAACGAACCTAACTCTGAGCATTCTATGCGGAAGCAAAAGAGAGAGAGACCGGATAAACCCCAAAACCCGTACCCGGGTATGTCCACTTCTAATAATAGGAATAAAAGGTTTTACACAACAAAAGAGGCACGACAGCCATACAGTTTACCAACATCGGCGCGCAGGCTGGCCATACATGAAAAGCAAAGGACAACAAAAGGCCTTCAAAGGCTGCAACATCACAAGGGCTTCAACCCGCTAAGAGCCCGCTATGTTCCCGCTCGGTCCAGCACCTGTACAACAAGCCCACCAAAAACGGTGGCAAAACAGGTCAACGGTCAGCTAAAGCTGACCAAATTATAGCGACCCCACCCCTTCGAGGGGGTGGCCGTTCTAACCATCCCTGCAAAACAGTCTCAACAGCATATATATATAAGAGTGCGACTAGCAAAGTCCATAGCGGTTCATACATATGCAACATCACAAACGTGGGAATGGTCCCCACGTCCCGTGCTCTCAGGAACTCTTGGGTGTACTCCGCCTTCAACCACCATCCACTCTTGATGGCTTTGCCCTTCAAGGCTAAAGTCGGTGGCCCGAATACCAGGGCGCTCCCGTACTTTAATTGTGAACAATCCGTAGTCCGTAGACTCTTTCCCATTGCCTCTCGACGTGCTGTACGAGCCTTACTAGTCAGGTGCTGCAATGGTGTGGTTTCAGGTTCGCCAAATGCCCGTTGTTCACAGCTCTCGTTGTACAACACGAAGAGCGGGTATGGCGTCCCCTCAGCCCAGGTATTCTAAATTAGCCGGCCCTACGTGCCGCTAAGTCATCCACCAGGACACCCTCACAGGTCGTGCACACAGGCCTCAGGTCCTCTCAACAGGTGGGCACAACAAAATCAACAGAACCAAGTCTGGGAGCTGCCGCCTGGCGATATTCAATATTGCCAACGACAGTAAACAGAACTCCTTTTCCGCTTCTAACATCGGGTGCTTCCCGAGGCACACCCCCAGGCGTTGCTGCGCATGCAGTAGCACCCTCTAGTCCTACGAAACAGGATATCAACACAGAGTTTTCCCTCGGCACACACAATATCAAAAAGCATCACCAATCCGGACGAACCGTCTCGGATGGGCTTCACACGGCGCGCCTACGTCCATTTCTCGCATGGACTCTACATGAATGCAAGATTTGATGGGGATAACACAAATCGACCCGTCGGAGGCCACGACCTCACCCTTTTGGGTAGGGGCCTCAACGATGCACGAAACGGACTAGAACATGTCCAAATGAGGGTAAAGAGAATCGTTACCCTTAGACGTCATTTCTGAACCATGGAGCACGTGAGATCTTCCTCGCACTTTGCCGAATCGAGCTCCAAATCGACTTCTTTGCCGCGATTCCTCACCAAGCCCTAGAGAGGCTCGACTGCTCCGAGAAGAGAGAGAGAGAGAGAGAGAGAGAGAGAGAGAGCTCAGTTTTCCCCCTTGCGGCAGCCCCAGCCGACCGAGAGAGAAGGTCGGGGAAGAGGGGCTCGATCTTCTTCCTTCACTGAGAGGAGGTCGAGAGAGGGAGAGATCGGGGCTCTCCTTGCTCTAGGCGGCGACGGGAAAGAGGAAGAAGGGGACGGGCCCTCCTTGCCCTAGGCCGACGGGGAGAGGGGAGAGGAAGAAGGGGGCTGCTCCTCCTTGCTCCAGGCGGCGACGGGAGAGAGGGATCGAGAGGGGGCTGCCTGGGCGACGAGAGGGAGAGGGCGCGGGAGATCGGGGAAGGAGGATGCGTGCAGCTGCTTCACGCAAATGAGAGCGAGAGAAAGAGAGGGGGTCCGGTGTTTAGGTTTCTAGAGGGAGGGGGGGATTTGGGGTTTTAATAAAACCCTAGCCCAAGTCTATTCGCAGAGCACTCCACTATCCGCACCCCAACTCCTATTCGCACCCCAAACTCATTTTCTTTTGAAATTGAGGCGTTACATCTGGGTACTCCACTGTCCCCCACCGCCTATCTAGCAGTGTACTAGACTCGACAATTTGCACTAAAAATCAGATCCGCAGATCCTACAACTCAGAGACCGCATCTCCTACCTTAGGTACCAAAGACCCTACAACTTAGAAGTGTTGGTGTTTCCAAGGTGATCTGGAAGTGATCAAGCATCTAGTCTCACTGCTAACGCGATTTGAGCCTATGGGGTCACACACAGCAGTGTTTGGAGAAGTTGGAGGAAGAATTGTGTTGGCCTTACTCATATTGGATATGAGTGAAGGACCAGTCCTACGACTTATTGGAGTTGGGTCAAGTCAACTGAATGCTCCGCAGGTATTGTGAATATTGTATGGAGCGTGTTGGAAAGTTTTCGAGACGAGTCGTCGAGAATGTCTCGACGACTCTTACATCAGTTCGTTGAATGAACGGATCGTAATCACTTGACGAATTTATGATGACTCGATGAATTTATGATTACTCGACTAAATCGACGAAATGTTGATTCGACGAATTTATGATTACTCGACAAACTCGACGAAATCATGACTCGACGAATTTCTGATTACTCGACGAAATCATAATCACCCGACGAATTATGTTTGCTTCAATTCTGGTCGTGGGTGTGCAGATAGCTTCTCTCTTCCCTTGGGGTATAAATAGAGACCGATTTTATGCCCTAACCATATCTTTTCCATTTGCGATCGGAAGAGAGGCGGAAGAGTTCCACAAACAGGCCGACGAAAGAGTTACGCAAACAGGCCGACGGAAGAGTTTCGAAGGGTCTCGATTCCGCCACCGCCGCCGCCGCCTCTCCCTGTCGTCGGACATAACAGTCCGTGGGAGACGTAGAGGGCTCTTCTTCTCGGACCTAGTTCTTGTGCAACAAGAAGCTTGGGTTCTACATCGCTCGCATGGACTCCCGTAGAGGGGCCGATCCATTTCTGCGCTTGGGACTCAACGATCTTTGTTAGGGATCTCATTTGTGGAGCACCTTGGTTGAGTGTTGACTCAATCCCCTTCAGGTATTGCAATGTGTTGCTTTTTTTATTTCTTGATTCATGAAATCGCAAGTTCCTTGAATTGTTTAGGATTTTTCTTGTTCGTTATTTCCGCTGCGCATATGTGATATGCAATTTACATTTGATGTAAAGAAAACCCAACAAGAATCCATGTCCGGCTTCCTACCTCAGAGACCAGTCTCCTACCTCAGATCCCGCAAGATCCCACAACTTAGAAGCACTCACTAGCTTCATACCTCAGAGAAAAAGTCTCATACCTCAGATCCCACGAGATCCTACAGCTCATAATCACTCACTAGCTTCCTATCTCAGAGACCAAGTATCCTACATCAGACCACGCAGGGCCCTACAACTCAGATTCTGCTCGAGAATCCTACAGCTCAGATCTCAGAGAGATCCTATAGTTTTAATAAGTTTTTACAAACTTTCTATAGACTCAAAATAATAAGCTTGAATTCTTTGGAGTCTTCTGTAAGCCTTGATGAAGAACGACTTCGACTAGAGTCTTCTTGCAGAGAACTTAATGAAGGACGCTGGGGCCCCGACCGCACCCCGTGGCATCACACCAGCTAGCAGACCACGGTCAAGCAAGCCTGCCAGAAGGACTGCAGTCCAGGCACCCCAACCCGTCTTCGCACCTGTTCTCAGCGCGACATGTTGTTGAGGCTGGGGCTTGATCCCCAGACCTCCTTGATAAGAACCACTCCCAACTCGTCTCCGCTCCTGTTCTTAGCGCGGCGTGTTGTTGAGGATGGGGATAGAGCCCCAGCCTCAATAATACGCCGCGCTGGGAACATGCGCGGAGGCGGGTTGGGGTGCCTGGACTACAGTCCTCTGGCAGGCGTGCTTGGTCGTGGTCCGCTAGCTGGTGTGATGCAACGGGGTGCGGTTGGTGATAAGGCCTGTTAGGAGTGGTTCTTATCAAGGAGGTCTGGGGATCGACCTCCAGCCTCAACAACACGCCGTGCTGAGAACAGGCGCGGAGACGGGTTGGGGTGCCTGGACTGCAGTCCTTCTGGCAGGCGTGCTTGGTCGTGGTCTGCAAGGTGGTGTGATGCCACGAGGTGCGGTCGGGGCCCCGACGTCCTACATAAAAAAGTGCACTTTTTTTATGCAGGACGTCGGGGCCCCGACCGCACCGTGGCATCACACCAGCTAGCGGACCACGGCCAAGCACGCCTGCCAGAAGGACTGTAATCCAGGCACCCCAACCCGTCTCAAAACCTGTTGTAGCATCCCCAATCCTACTAGACCCTTTGGAAATGTTAGGGCATAGTGGTGAGATGAGTGGCCACAAGGGCCTTAGGCTAGGGTAGAAATGGCTAAGTGCACACCAAAGCTCAAAAACCAACCTAGCCCTAAGCCCCTCAACTAGGTCAATTGACCCTAAATTGTCCAAATTGACCTCACATATGTTGCCATAACCACTAAGGGAGACCAATAGGATGGAAATTGCACTTGGGTGGGACCCAATTGCATGAAGTTGACCAAAGTCAAACTTTACCTAATTTTGGTCAAATCTTCCACCTTTGATTTAAATTGAACCAATTGGGACCCCACCATAGACCAACCAATGTTGGGTGATGTCAAAGGACCCATGACCCCCATGTGGGGTCAACCCACTCACTTTGTTGACCAAAGTCAACCATGGTCAACATAGCCCTTTAAGGTGAATTTTAAGCCTAAATTGAGTGGAATCCAACACCCATCAATTAATCATTATTCATGGACTTAGGACATGCCATTATCAGCCTTGGACTGAACCCAAACCATGGTTTGATTAACCAAAGGAGAGGGGGACCAAAAAGTGATTAAAAAGGCAAAAGCAAAAAGAGAAAAGCAAAAGAAACCCCCCCCCCCTCTCTAACACTCCACCTCCAATCAGTTTGGGGAACTCCACCCTTGATTACTAAGCAGCAGGAGGAGACTAGAAGGCCCAACAAGGGCAGGGGTGCAGGAGGGTGGCAGCAAGGAGCAATCCGAGGAGGCTTGATTTCAAAACCAGCTATAAAAGCCTCCCCACCTCATTCCAGCCACACCATCAGCTTCAGAAGGGAGAGAGCATTCGGGAATGACACCTGGAGCAAGGCCATAGCCGGAGAATCGAGTTTGGGAGCAGGCTCGCCGGAGCAAAGCTTAACCATGGTGAACCGCCGCCTGAGCCGCCGCCACGACCCAATCACGGTACGTTTCTACTCCTCTCCCCCCATGCTAGCTTTCTATAACAAATCGAAGAAGGATCGGGCTCAATTGAGCCCAAATCCATTCCTTAAAATTGAGCTTTTCTGCTCGAAATGGGAAGCCTGGGATCGCCGGGAACCGCTACCTCCGACCGCCAGTCGCCGGTAAATGGTAGCCCCGACCACCACGAAGGTGTCGGTGGTGTTGGCCGGCGGTGGTGGTGGCTGGATCGCCGGCAATCTTGGTCGCAACATCACCCAGCACCGCTCGATCTCAGTCGTTGGCTGGAGGAGGAAGACGATCCCTGGGCCGCCAGATTTGCTTTAAGATTCGTGCGCGCCTAATTTCTTTTTATTAATTAATCCATTCTCTTGGAAATTTCTGCCCTTTATTATCCAGTCACTTCTAAAATTAATTAGGGGCCCTTAATGACTGAATTAGCAAAAGTGCTCAAAAAGAAAGTTGTAGGCCTTGACCTTAGCTTTCATTAGGGCTTGAGTTCAGTTCATTTGGTAACCCACAGCTCCCTGGGGAGCTATTTTACTAGGACTGGTCCTACACTAGGTCAGTCCACTAAAATAATTATCTAGCGTAGACCTTTCAAGCTTTAAAGCTGATATTTTAACCATGGGTAGGTATACCCTAGGGTCACCCTCTGCCTAAAGATCAGCCCTTGATGGGCACTTTTACCTATAGTTTTTGTGGTATTTAAGATATTTAAATAATGTTGATTTTTGGAGCATATGAAGTCCAAATGACACCAAATTTTGGTGGCATGCTCTTTAGTACATGCGTAGTGCCTGTCTAAATTTTCACTCCATTTGGAGTTGATTTGATTTGGAAAATGGGAAACCCTAATGAGGGCCCTTAAAGCTCAAATTAGGGTTTAGGCCATATGAGGAGTTGAGTGAGTTGGCCTCCTCCAATCTGGATGATTATGTAGGTAATGATATATAATTACATGTGACACCCCCTAATGGAGCATTTGGAGCCATTAGGGTGGTGTGTCCTAAAACCCTAAGGGTAAACCCTTAAGGTTGCAATTTAGGGTTTGTGAAGGACATAGGACCAAATGTCCTTGCCCTAGCTCAGAACTTGGTAGACATGTTTTTAGGAGCATACAATGGCTTAGATAATTTAATGGGAATTTTTAGAGTCATTTTTGTATTTTTCTCTTATTAAATGAAATTGCCACTATTTCCTTAAATAAATAAAATGCATGGTCAGATGACCTTGTATGGTTTGAAATTTTAACAGTGGCTGAATTGGGATGAAAATAGGCTATGGTAATTTTATTATGATTTATTGAAGTTTATCTCTTGTGGAGGAATTTTTAAGTGCTTACTAGCTTAGAGGAATTTAATTATGAAAAATGTCAAATCATTGGGAAAAATTATGAAACTTTGTTATCTGTCATTTTATGTTGATGTATGCCCATGATAAATATTTGGAAGCCTGTGGATTTGTATTTCATGTACATCATGTAGAAATTGGTAATCACTACACTTGGTTGTTAAATCATTTTTATTAGTCAATTCATATGGTAATGATACAAATATTTGGCAGAGGACTCTAGACCCCCATTTGGACACTTGGTAATTGTTGTAGAATTTTCAGATGTGAAATATTATTTTTCCTAATTAAAGTGGCATTTTGGTAATTATACAACTATGATGATTTAGTAGGCCACATGACATCCTAGGGTCATGAAACTCAGTAAACCACCTTGATATGGAATATTACCTTGCTGATAATTTTCATGTAGCATGTAGAAGTATTTTGAGGATAGATCATGTGTAATTTGACCTAAGGCCTTAACTACTTTAAATAATAATAAATACCAAATTAATATGGAAAATTATGGAAATTGGAACATACCTTATTAAGGTCAGTGGGAGCCTAGTATTATTATACCAGACCCTGGTGATGAGTATTTAGAAGGATCCCCTTATGGGGTTTGAGGTTAGTTCACTTGGTGGTCTGCGTTTAGTAAAAACTAGAATTTTGATTTTAAGACAATTCATACCCCTAAGTAGTGTTTGGAAGTTATGCCCATTTAGTAATTGAGTTATAGCTCACAATGATTCAAGGAGGGTCAAGCCTAGGGTTGACAGTGAGATGGTGCTAGGGTTAGTGCATGAGGGTGGAGGTACGTCCAACCCAATTGGGTGGGACGGGTGTTGAGCTAAGTTACTTTAATTATATGAAATAATGAGGGGTGAACTAAAGGTTAATCACCAACTAATGTAATTGTCTCTAGAAAGAGGATGGTGGGGTTGAGCCCACAATCCTTAGTACCGTGGGGGCCCCTTTACGGGGTATACCGCGGGAAGTCCAAGATTCACCTTAAATATAATACTAACTAAATTGTAGGCAAGAGTAGCCTAATTAGGTCAGCAAACTAGTATGGATCTCCTTCGAGGAGGAGATGGGTTGGATCAACTTGTGTGTTAGTCCCTGAGCCGGAGGCTCGGGTAGACTTAATAACACCTGTTATTTATGCAACTAGTGGCGAGTCTTCGGTACTAGGCTAGTCGTGTCACCGACGGTAGTACGTTGACTCAGGTGAGGGTGAGGTTTAGAGGGCCGATAAGTTTGAGCACCGCGGTCTAGAGGACAATCCCTAATAACCCACCCCGACCTTAAAGTCTGGTGGATTCCAGCAAGAGTACGCAAGAGCTCCGCTGTTGTGTTCTCAGCGTTGAGGCGTACGTGAGGTCTATGCTTGGTAGTGAGCATACCCACCTAGGATGTGGAATGCCCGAGCCACTGCCACCGTGAGCCACGACGGTCGGTACCCGAAAGGTTGGCTTCCTTTCTAACAAAGTGGGAACTATAAAGGTCTGTGCGCATAGAGTCGTGTAGGTGAGTCACATTGCATAAACACATTAAATCATCATAAGCATAACATAACATAACATACACATTAGCATACCCCCATCATGTAAATTAGTATGGGCTCTTTTATATGATGGGTTACCTGGACATCTTAACTTATATGTCGTATGGGCGTTCATATAAGTTAAGGTACAAATATGTGATGATAGATAAGTTTTACTTACTGCACCGCATTTTTATTACTGGTTTACTTCATGCTCTACTTTACTGTCATTTATTTGCACTATACAGCTAGCTATTTTTACCGCTTTTCCTATACTTTCTAGATTAGTGCCATGTCACCTCTTTCCTTGTTTACCCCTTGTTGTCCTCCGCTTCTTCCTCCCACTCGGTTCCTAGGAGTCGTGGAGGGAGGCGAGGACAAAACGACTTAGTCTTTATGCCTAACGGTCGGATGTGTCCGTAATAGTAGTCCGAGGAGAAGGAGCTGTCCCGCGCGTAGATGGACGAGATGGCAGGACCTGAGCAGCGGATGCAGCGCACTACCATGACGCCACAGGTTGTTGACTAGACAATTAGCTTTCAGTTTTGAGAGTTTGTAGTTTCCGCATGTTGTAGAGAGAGAGAGTACTCATTTTGGATATGTATCGGGCTTAAGCCCCTTTTGCTTGTACTGTCTCTTTTTGGACATTTCTATTTCATTATATATCTATATGATGTTGTGACATGTGGACATGCCTTTAATTCTGTACTTACTTTTGGCATATATTACTTATGATCGTATAGCCGGCAAATTCAGTGCTGAGCGGGGTTAGCCAACCCGAGTGTTGGTGACACCGCAAGGCAGCGATTCTGGGTGAAGATCCACCTCAACCGTGCGATGCGGGAGGGGTTCGAGTTTCCATATACCCGAACGGGTTTTGAGAAAAGAGATCTTACAAATGGTATCACTGAACGAACGATCATAAGAGAACAGTCCACAACATACTGGGTCACCCCGCTCGAGTGTAGTTTGCGGACAAACTATGCAGTGAAAGCTATGGTGTGCCCATATATGAAATCACATAAAACAGTCCACTAAGCAACAAGTTAGGTCAAATTTTGACTTACTTAGACAATTGAGTGACGCATCCTAGTCTAAAGAGAGACCTCGGGTCTAGATTTGGTTGAAGGTTAAGGATATCCAACGTAACTAAAGGAAGAAGTTAGTATAAGTCTAGACGTTGAGACTTTCACGCTATAGATTACGCTTTACTACCAAGTGGTAGGACCATCTCGAGGAGATCAAGTGTCTGTAGTCTTCTTTTAGAGTAATAGAAGACCCATAAGAGTAACTCCCTTACCATAACTTGATACTTCCTTTTACATTACGTTGAGGCAACCACCATAAAATACCAGAGGTCGAATTGGAATTAAAATTTTTTTTTTTGAAAAGGCCCCCCCCTTGCCTAGTTAATCATATAGGGAACTCGGAAAAGTTAGCATAACTTATAACATTGGGAGCCTAAGTCTTATCATAACAATATGTCTCAGGGTGGAACACCAAGTCAGAGAATATACGCCCTAAAGTTTATGGACGTATGTAAGATGAATATAACGTAGAAGTATTGAAGAGACTTAGCCCAAATTGGTAGAGGCTTATCCTTTTGTTTATTGGGCCAATAAAATGTTGGAGCTTGCTTTCCGCATCTCTTGGTTTGAGAATAACAAATACCATGATGTATTTGATCTACTCTTTTGTGTGTTTATAGTGTACATGTGATACATGTTAAATAAAGAAACACGTCCTCGTTCATGGATCAAAAAGAAAAAATAACGAGTTTTGTATGTTAAACTTTAAACGGCAATAACCTTCAATCCAGGAAGAGTTACGGAACGTGCCACCCCATTTCGGAGATGAGAATGACTCCATCTACAGTTTGGAGAAGTTTCGGACGGCAAAAATGAAGAGGAGCTATCGGATTTCCGACAACTAGCTAACAGATTTCCGACAGTGCACGATCTTCCCGTAACTCTACGACGTGCAGCAGTTACGCAAGCTAACGGATATCCGATAGTGCTATCGGATATCCGACAGCTCCACAACCTCCACTTCGTGCAGAAACTTCGAATTAATGGGACACGTGGCAGGCTCTAGAGATATCAGATTTTGGCGATAGCTAGCTAACGGATGGCGTTAGCTCTCTTTCATAAAAAGAGCTCAAAACTTCATGGAAAATGGGGTTTTGATTTCCAAGTTCATTTCCTGAGTTTCTAACCTCCAGAGAGCTTTAGAGACCGAAAACTCCCAACCTTGTGAAGAAGGATCGTGATCGAAGCCGAGACCGGACGCGTATTTCAAGATCGATCATCTCAAGGCTTCTCCGGCTTGCTGGTTTTATATTTTCTGAGGGAGTTTTATCTTTAGTTTTATTTTCTCATTCATTTTGATTATATTGTAATCGTTGGGAAAATCGCCGTCTTGCGTGCGGCGTCCAAGTCCTTATGTGGCTTGGTGGGGAAATCGTCTCCTTGTGCGTGACGTCTAAGTCCTTGTGTGGCTTAGGGGAAAATTGCTTCCTTGTGCGGAGCGTCCAAGTCCTTGCGTGGCTTGGTAGGAAATCGTGGCCTTGTGTGCTACGTCTAGATCTTGGAAAGATCTAGAGGATAGGGTAGTGGCCTGATCTAGGGAGAGATAAGTCATAGCCTTCCGGTCCTTAGTAGAAGGACCGGTAAAATTGTAAAAGTTTTATTTTACCATTATTGCCTTGATCTTAAGCTTTATTAAGATCGTTATGTTCATGTATGTCTTTGTCATATTTAATAAAATTATGAATGTTACTTTATTGAAAATTAATTGAGTATTTATTAACATAAAATTTGTGTTTGGAAAATTTCGATTAATTATTTTAAGAAAAGTGAAATTTGGTAAAAAATTTCAAGTAAAATACTTAAATATAAACGCACCCTTATTCACCCCCCTCTAAGGGCGCCACAAGATCCAACTCGTGGTATCAGAGAGAGGTTATTCCAATACGCCTTCACAACCGGGAATAATGGCGCTTCATGATCTCGCATCTTCTAGAGGGGATAATTTTTATGAAAATGAAAAATCATTATGTCCACCATTATTTATGGGTGAAAATTATAATGGGTGGAGAATACTTATGGAAAAATTTCTTAAATCCTTGGATATTGAAGTTTGGAATATTACAATTAAAATGCCCCCCAAATATTTTAAATAAAAATGAAATGTTTTTAAATGCCAAATCAATGAATAGTCTATATTGTGCATTAGATCAAAATATTTTCAAACTTATTTATACACTTCCTAATGCTTATGAAGTTTGAAAATTTCTTGAGAATTCTTATAGTCTTCCTTCCGCAGATGATGCTTGTGAGCAATTCCTTATGGATCCAAGAGAAGAAGACAACGTCATAATATTGGACTCAGATGATGTCAAAACATCAAGCAAATGAGAAGACGGAAACTATAGCAAGGTAAGAAAATCTAAATCTTCTCTTTTAGTAACTAATTCTATTTCTACATTTCGTGTGCTTAAATTTGCTAAACGTAAAATTTCAAAGTTGAAACATGCTAATTCCAAATTACGTTTAGAAAATAAAACTTTAAAAGCAAACGCTAAAGTAGAATCTTATATTGATGTTTCAAATTCTTGTTCATGCTCTTTAATTGAAAATGCTAAACCTTGTTTTGATTATAGTACATTTAAAGAAGAACTCAAGGTTTTGGAAAAAGGTCTTTTAACTTCAAAAGAGCATAATGAAAAATTGTTAAAACAAAATGATAATTTAAAGGATAAATTATAATCATTAAAAATGTTTATTCAAAACTTTTCATATAATAAAACATCTTTTATTTCTAGTTTATCAAATTATCAAAAGTCTAAAAGCTTAACTTCATATTATAAGAGTACGTCTATAAGAAAGAGTGAAAATGAAAATCATCAAAATAAGAACCAATCATTTAAAACATATTGTAACCCACTTTTTCAACATTCAATTTTTAAGAAAGACCATCACTCTTATAAACTCTCAAAGAATCAATATAATAAAATTCATTATGATTATCAACATCAATGTATTTTGAAAAATAATTTGAATAAACATAAATCCCAAATGAATTATTTTTCAAACAACTATCATTCCAAAAAGATGTCAAATAATCATAATATGAATTTAAAAGATAAACAACCAAAGTATGAATGGAGGCCCAAAATTAAAAACGAAACACTAACTCCACTTGTAAAGGCCCATTCATCACTATCTCTTCAAAAGCCTACACGATGTATTTGGGTACCCAAAGGAACCATCACACTTGGTCCCCTTTGGATACCTAAGTCTCTCATTCACTAGGAATCATTATATTACATGAAGTAGAAATTAATTAAAAATGAAATATCAGTACTCTACTTCATGATATGCTTAATTGCTTTTTCTTTTGTTTTTTCTTATTTTTGAGCCAAAACGCTAAGGTCACTTAGATATATTATGAAATATGACTTTTACATATTAAGCCTAATGTTTATCAAATCAAAATTGAATTAAATTGAACATAAAGTCATAATTTTTAAGTGATCTATCTTTTCTTTTTGTTTTATCCTTTTTAAATCCTTTGCCTATAAATGTCTTATATTATCATTATAAATTATTTAAGGCTTACACGCTTAGTATGTCCATAATCAATAAACCTATAACATGTGTCTCACAATAGCGAGGGCGTAAGATTATGTGCATTAGAGACCTAACCTCTAAGTCATGTCTTGTCCTTAACCGGGGAGGGTTCCAGTGGGGCCTTGAGAGGCACTGGGGTGAAAGAGTGCTAGGTTGAGCGTCGTCTTTTGTATGCATATGGGATTAACACCCCAACCTACGGCATGTGTGCAGCTCCTCATGCCCATCCGTCACTTAGTACAGGGCTAGAGTGTAGTCATGTAGTTAAGGTATCTTGATCTTGTATATACTTATATTATATTCATTGCATGAACATTATCTCACTCTTTATACATAAATCATGCATATTTTTTTATTCTAACATTGCATCATGTATTTGCATATTTTAATATTTCGAGCTTTAATGATTTTACCAAAAACAAGTATTTGAAAAATCACCAAGTACATGCTAAAAGAGCCTTCAAATCTAATCAATATACTCTGAAATTTCGACTGAAGGAAGGTCTCTTTATAATACAAATGAATTGAGAAAAATATTTTTCAAAACATCAAGAAATGCAGTTCTGTTTTGGCGTTACGAAGTTAATGCCTGGCGTTAGCTCCTTTGCTCCAAAATATTTTTTTTGTTTTGAATTATTTCTGGTATTATTTTAATATTTTGTGTGTTTGTAAAAAGTTTTCTATCTTTTTATTCCTTTTAAAACAAAATTTTATTTCTTTTAAAAAAAATATATATGTATTTTCTCATACATTATTTTTGTTTATTTCTCTGGCATAAAATATCATTTACTGAAAGGGCTATTAAAGACTTCTATGATTTCCAGAGAATATATATATATAAAAAAACAAATACAAAATTACAAAACAATTTCAAAGAACAAAAATATGTTTTTCTTTATGTGTGTTTATTGTTTTGTGCATATATACAAAAAAATTCAAAAATTTATTTAAAAAAAACTGATTGTTATTCATTGCCATTGTCAAGGATGGATGATTAATTATATCAATTAAAGATTAAATACAATGTTTAATTTAACTTTCAAGTTTTTTAAAAACATTGTTTTGTATTTGTCATGCCTTGAAAATTATCTTGTTATGTGCAATGAAATTGATTGTAGATAAACATGTGTAGAAATGTTTAGCATGCCTCTAAGTATGAGTAATGTATTATGTTTGATAATGATTCGTTCACTCACTTATTTTTGATAACCTACATGTGTTTACAATCTTATTCTTACATGATTGTGTAGTGTAATAACATAAATAATTAAAATGCCTAAATAGATTACCTACACAACATTGAATTGGTTATTACAATTCTTTGTCTTTCATGCACTTATTCTTTAGAGAAATGTGGTTTAAAATGCTATGTTTGCAAAACAAGTGAATTCGGAGTCCTTAGTCACTAAACTAAAATGCAAATAATAAATGACAAGGAAAACTCCACCAAGCACTACTCACCCTCCTGATAAGTCTTAATGAGCATTATGAGGTTGAGCACCTTGGCTAAGAATTGTAAAGTGTCTTGTAGCAAACAATTTATACACCACTTCTCTTTAGTACACCAGATCACAAAAAAATTGAAAATAAAGCTAAAAAGTATAAAAGTGATCCCCCAAGCACTACTTTGCACCCCGATAAGTCTTAATAAGCATTGTGTGTGCAGAGCGCCTTGGTAGTTGTACTATTTATTCATGTGCATTGAAATAGTGTGGAAGTAATATTATTTGTGTATTTTAATGTTGTGTTATTTCATTATATATGTCATGTGTTTTTGATTGATTCACTTGTATACTTTGTACACATCATTATATTTCATAAAACTTCTACTCATGAGAATTGGATCCTAATGCTCATCTACTCAAATCTCTACAAACTTAAGTAAATGCACTAGATAACAAAGCATGACCGCTACAATGTTAATGTTTACTTGAAATGCAAATTTTATTACATTGTAGTTTGTGTATCTTTTCTTGATATTATGAAATCATGCTTGCAATTTTTTTATCTTAATGGAATAGCATCTCTTCAATCTTTAACTCAAACATCAGCTTTTCAAATTTAAAACTCATTATCCTTTATATGGTTTTATCTTCTAAAATGATGTTTATGTTTAAGAGTGCTTATTATTTTTAACACCGTGTTTTCCTTTAAGCAAGTGGTATCTTAAAATAGAATGCTTACTTTATCATGTTAGCTATGTTGCTTACTACTTTATGTTACAGCATGCTTATATTTTTCTCAACAAGTAGTATTTAACAAGCTTTTGATTGCATCCTATTTTTCTTCTCGACATAAAATCTATTACTCTTATATACTCCCATATTTATTATTTCTTCATAATTATTCATTCTTTATTTCAAAATAACTTTTGATAATATCAAAAAAGGGGAGAAATATAAATTCAAGAAATCTCTTACTAATCTCAATTTTTCAGAATGCACCATTGCAATTAATTATAACATTTAGGGGGAGCATATATTTAGGGGGAGAATACAATTTAGGGGGAGTATATTAAAAAGTTTTCATAGAAAGCGTCTATGTAGAGGGAGTGATATTGCTCGATTATGACAACCCACTTTTGGTAATAACAAAAGGGGGAGAATAAAATGAGAAATCTAGTGACATAGATATTTAGGGGGAGTAAAATATATCACGCAGTAATCCTTATAAAGAGTTTTGTCTTTGTGTAGTAAATATATCACGCAGTAAACCTTTTATTCATGCATATCTTTTATCGCACTTATCTATAAACTCACTAATTTCTCATATGGGTATTTGTTATTATCAAAAGGGGGAGATTGTTGGAGCTTACTTTCCGCATCTCTTGGTTTGAGAATAACAAATACCATGATGTATTTGATCTAATCTTTTGTGTGTTTATAGTGTACAGGTGATACATGTTAAATAAAGAAACACGTCCTCGTTCATGGATCAAAAAGACAAAATGACGAGTTTTGTATGTTAAACTTCAAACGGAAATAACTTTCAATCCAGGAAGAGTTACGGAACGTGCCACCCAATTTCGGAGATGAGAACGACTCCATCTACAGTCCGGAGAAGTTTCGGACGACAAAAATGAAGAGGAGCTATCGGATTTCCGACAGCCAGCTAACGGATTTCCGACAGTGCACGATCTTCCCGTAACTCTACGACGTGCAGCAGTTACGCAAGCTAACGGATATCCGATAGTGCTATCGGATATCTGACAGCTCCACGACCTCCACTTCGCGCATAAACTTCGAATTAGTGGGACACGTGGCAGCCTCTAGAGATATCGGATTTTGGCGATAGCTAGCTAACGAATGGCATTAGCTCTCTTTTATAAAAAGAGCTCAAAACTTCGTGGAAAATGGGGTTTTGAGATTTCCAAGTTCATTTCCTGAGTTTCTAACCTCCAGAGAGCTTCAGAGACCGAAAACTCCCAACCTTGTAAAGAAGGATCGTGATCAAAGCCGAGACCGGACGCGTATTTCAAGATCGATCATCTCAAGGCTTCTCCGGCTTGCTGGTTTTATATTTTCTGAGGGAGTTTTATCTTTAGTTTTATTTTCTCATTCATTTTGATTATATTGTAATCGTTGGGAAAATCGCCGTCTTGCGTGCGGCGTCCAAGTCCTTGTGTGGCTTGGTGGGGAAATCGTCTCCTTGTGCATGACGTCTAAGTCCTTGCGTGGCTTAGGGGAAAATCGCTTCCTTGTGCGGAGCGTCCAAGTCCTTGCGTGGCTTGGTAGGAAATCATGGCCTTGTGTGCTACGTCTAGATCTTGGGAAGATCTAGAGGATAGGCTAGTGGCTTGATCTAGGGAGAGATAAGTCGTAGCCTTCCGGTCCTTAGTAGAAGGACCGGTAAAATTGTAAAAGTTTTATTTTACCATTATTGCCTTGATCTTAAGCTTTATTAAGATCGTTATGTTCATGTATGTCTTTGTCATATTTAATAAAATTATGAATGTTACTTTATTGAAAATTAATTGAGTATTTATTAACATAAAATTTGTGTTTGGAAAATTTCGATTAATTATTTTAAGAAAAGTGAAATTTGGTTAAAAATTTCAAGTTAAAAACTTAAATATAAACTCACCCTTATTCACCCCCCCTCTAAGGGCGCCACAAGATCCTACATAAAATACCAACTTGAATTGCCCCCTAGACTTTATTTAGAAAATGTTGTGACATTTACGTAGTAATCTCGAGGTTTGGAGTATTCAATGATACTCGGGGTAATGGCGAGATCTTATTCATACACTTTTGGTTTGTGGACCAACCCTCCTTAGAAGTTGAGACCCTTGGAGAATTACTTCACCTTAAATAGTGGGGATTATTTATACCAAGTTGTGACCGCTATAGTTATACTGACAAGTTAGGTGAATGGTACACTTCAAGTGTGAGCGTGTACTCATCTTATTGCTCCAAGGCTAAATCTAAGTCGTCAAAAGTGATTAACTTGTTAATCATTTGGATATACGTAAAGGGTTGTCCAGTGTATGGGCATAAGACTCTTAGAATCAAGAAAGTCAGGTTAAGAATTTAGGGAATTTCTCTAACTTCCTGATCCAAACAATGTTGTTTTGTCGTTTATAAGGACGTTTGGTTAACAAGCTCTTACCGGTCACATGAAAAAAAAACGTCATAAACGGCAAATTCAGTGCAAGACCAAGTAATATTTAGAATGGATAGAAGTAAGACTAGGCTATAAGTTCTCATGACCATATAAAATAATCAGTCTATCGTAACAAACTTACAAGTGTATTGTTGTAGATACACCTTCTTAACCTCGAGACATCGATTTGTAGAGCTATCAGAACAATTAATAAACATTGACGTCCGAACAAATGTCTCGATTAAGTCAAGTACTGAAAAACAAGAAGAATGCTAGGTTTAGTAGCTTGGGATAAAGGTGTCACATCGTGTAATTTTGAAGATTGGAATCAAGTTTTTGCAAGTTAAAAATTACAACTAGAGTTTCTTACACTTCATGGCTTTCAAAGGTAATTTTTAGATAGTATTTTTAATTAAAATTCAAGCCCTCTCCTTGGTGTAAATTTAGTTAAGACCATTTTACTCTTAGAGTTGGTTTATGCATAACCAGAGAGCTTAGGAAGGTGACTCTTGGGATCTTATAATATGATGATAAAACTATTTAGGGCTAAGGTGGAGGATCTTACTATGTTCGGATCTCGGGAAAAATGACAACGACCATCATGTACTAAAATGTTGAGGATTTGAGAGTTAAAACAAAGGGTTAGTTGTTGTTACTATCAACTCCCGCTTGAAATTATTAATATTACTTGATGATATTTATCAACGTAATTTTGGACGACACGGCTAAGAGAAGGGTCGTTATGATGAATCCTTTAATTCATAATTTATAGCTTAAGTGAGATGAGACTACTTAACTTTGGAAGTTTAGTCCACTCGATATTGGAAATCTAAAGTGAAATTTGACGAATGATATATTGAAGATATATAATTTACATTCAATCCTCCGATCTTAAGAACCAGAACTTACACTTTCTCCAAAAATTATAAATGGTGAAACTTCTCGAGGATTAATGGGCTTTAATGAGACACCCTTCTTGTTGAAATCAATTGTGTCAAAACATGTCATGATAGAAAGGGTTTTACCCTCGTGAGTTATGAACCAAGTGGATATGGAAAGTAGTTGGGAGTCATTTCACGAACATTAGTTTTAAACTACAGACGTTATGTTCCTCAAAGAAAAACATGGAGGATATTTACATTTATTTAACGCGAGGAAGCGTTAACCTCATGTAACATTCGTAGGACATAAGAGACTCTGGTCCAAGTGTAATCAAGGTTTATGTTTTTATTTTGTAGCTGATAAACCTGACCTTATATCCGCTGAGTCGGAAACGGTTTATCAGCAGAGACCTCATATGTTAAGGGATAAGGTCTCATGGCGTAGGTGGGGTTGAACACCTACGTGTAAGGGAATCGTATAGTGAAGAATCAAAATAGACAATGACGGTCGGCTAAATGATCACGTCCTGGCTAATCGGTTTTTGAGCAGAGTATTATGTAAGCATGGTTCGTGAATACAACCTTAGGAAGTTAGGTTGAACTCGAAGGATTTCTGTGCCATCCAGCACGACATGATAGTATAAATTAACTCTGTAGGATCTTATGTATTTCAGATAGATCCTCCTCCAGGAGGTGTAATGATTTTGATAACACCCACACCTGGTTAAATTGTTTTGATTTCAAAGTGCCTATTTCCTATTTATTACCGGGATGGAGCAAAGTAGAACCCGCATTGTGATTAGTGGCATGATGGCCTGAGAGGCGGGATAAACCTTCAATTAACCCCTGGTAGGAATATTGCCGACAATCTTAGCTAGGAATAGTAGAAGTGCAATGAGAAATCTTGGTAAAGACTGTTGCTCCAGTTTGAGCTCTCATATAGCAATAAGTCATCAGGCTAATACCGACATGGCGCTGTGCCCAGCCTCGTATGGGAGAAAGTGTTACACACCTCTTTCTTGGATTCAGAACAAGGACCCGAAATTTTTAGGGTCAGATTACATAAAAGAGACGAATACGCGGGCACGACCAATTCAGGATCGGATGTTGGAGGCCCAAGGTAGGGAGGCGAAGTTTTTATGATGCGAGGCATCATATAATAGAGGTCCGAGTTCTTCCGTGGAAGGAGATTCTGATGTCCGATTATTATAGTTCAATCATGGGCAAGAGGAGCATAACTGGGTGCCCTTGGACTTCATACAACAACGTTTCCCGGAACTCATCACTTCAGGTACAAATTAAACGTCTTTGAAATCCTTTATTCTTATAAGTGCTTACAACCCGTAGACCCGAACCTAAATTTTGAGGACGAAATACTTCTTTTGTTTATTGGGATTTGTAACATCCCCAATACTACTAGACCCTTTGGAAATGTTAGGGCATAGTGGTGAGATGAGTGGCCACAAGGGCCTTAGGCTAGGGTAGAAATGGCTAAGTGCACACCAAAGCTCAAAAACCAACCTAGCCCTATGCCCCTCAACTAGGTCAATTGACCCTCAATTGTCCAAATTGACCTCACATATGTTGCCCTAACCACTAAGGGAGACCAATTGGATGGAAATTGCACTTGGGTGGGACCCAATTGCATGAAGTTGACCAAAGTCAAACTTTACCTAATTTTGGTCAAATCTTCCCCCTTTGATTTAAATTGAAACAATTGGGACCCCACCATGGACCAACCAATGTTGGGTGATGTCAAGGGACCCATGACCCTCATGTGGGGTCAACCCACTCACCTTGTTGACCAAAGTCAACCATGGTCAACATAGCCCTTTAAGGTGAATTATAAGCCTAAATTGAGTGGAATCCAACACCCATCAATTAATCATTATTCATGGACTTAGGACATGCTATTATCAACCTTGGACTGAACCCAAACCATGGTTTGATTAACCAAAGGAGAGGGGGACCAAAAAGTGATTAAAAAGGCAAAAGCAAAAAGAGAAAAGCAAAAGCAAACCCCCCCCCCCCCCTCTAACACTCCACCTCCAATCAGTTTGGGGCACTCCACCCTTGATTACTAAGTAGCAGGAGGAGACCAGAAGGCCCAGCAAGGGCAGGGGTGCAGGAGGGTGGCAGCAAGGAGCAATCTGAGGAGGCTTGATTTCAAAACCAGCTATAGAAGCCTCCCCACCTCATTCCAGCCACACCATCAGCTTCAGAAGGGAGAGAGCAGTCAGGAACGACACCTGGAGCAAGGCCATAGCCGGAGAATCGAGTTCAGGAGCAGGCTCGTCGGAGCAAAGCTTAACCATGGTGAATCGCCGCCGGAGCCGCCGCCACGCCCCAATCATGGTTCGTTTCTCCTCCTCTCCCCCATGCTAGCTTTCTATAATAAATCGAAGAAGGATCGGGCTCAATTGAGCCCGAATCCATTCCTTAAAATCGAGCTTTTCCGCTCAAAACGGGAAGCCTGGGATCGCCAGGAACCGCCGCCTCCGGCCGCCAGTCGTCGGTAAATGGTAGCCCCTGTAATATCTAGTTGCCAACCAAAATCACCTAGAGGGGGGTGAATAGGTGATAATTACGTCTTTTGCGGAAATGAAAATCTTGAAAATAAAGAACGCACAGAATGCAAATCACAATCACAGATGACACAAGAAATTTATAGTGGTTCCCCATTCTTGGGTACTCCACTTGCCGGCCTCTCCAATCTAGCACCACAGCTAGACTTGACAACTTCACTAAATCTCGAATCAAGAATGATCCTACAATCCTCAGAGTCAAAACTCCTACAACTCGGAGATCAAACTCCAACAAACTCAGAGATAACCTTCTCTTACAACTCGGAGAATACCTCTCCTACAACTCGGAGAACAATCTCTCCTACAATCAAATGTAAATTTAGATTGAAATAATACTTAACGAATCACGATCAGATCTGAGAAATTTGATGATGATCTCCTTCCTTCTTGTGACAGAAATGGCTTCGGCTTGATGTTGAAGAAGAAGAATCGAATCGGCACAAATCAGATCTTCTAAGGTCTTGATCGATCCAATGAAAATAGGATGAGTGAGGCGATGATCGATCGACCTTTTTCTTCTACTTGGAGACGAAATCAGATAACTCACGATCGAACTCCAACGATGGCGATGCACGGCACTAGACGACGATCTTGAATCAGATTAGGTTTTGGAAAGTACGAACTCTGATCTTCTTAATGATTGCTGCTTTGTCCTTCCATAGGAGTAATTCTTATATAGATGAAGATCTAACGATTAATCTTAAAAACGAGGAAGGACGTCACGTCAAATTGACGGAAAAGACTTATCGTCAAAATGGAAAAACAAAGTTTATGAGAAAAGCTAGAACCAGACTTCTCGAGAGATCCAAGACCTCTCAAGAGAAATCGACTAGTTCTCGAAAAACAGCTTTAGAAGAGAATGATGACAAGGCTTCTCGGAAGATTAAAGACTTCTCGAGAGGACACGGAACTTCTCGTAAACTCCTAAACAATTTCACGAAAAACCTTTAGAGAGAAAGCTTTTTCGAAAGAAACGAAGACTTCTCGAAAACAGAAATACTTCTCGAGAGAGAAAGGATTTCTCGAAAACTGCCACTGAGACAGACTTCTCGAAAACAATTGAAAAAGAAGATTTCTCGAAAACTAAGGGGACTTTCCGAGATATCATTGATTTCTCGAGAGATCATAACAGCTACTCGAAAACTTTAGCTTTCTCGAAAAAGACCTTTGAGACAACCCTTCTCGAAAAATAACAAGGACTTCTCGAGAGCAAAGAAGGACTTCTCGAAAAGTACCTTTACATCTCGAAAAATTTACTTAGGAAAAATTTCTTCCTTGTTCTCTAGACCAATGCTGCACTCCAAGCTTTGAATCTTTAATGTCTTGATCATAAAGTGTATCCCAATAGAGAGATCACACATGAGTCAACCCCATACCCCACACAATAAAGAATTACATTGCATGAGACTGTGCTTATTGACCCATTGTGACCTAACATTGGTTTACACTAAGCAATGTGAACCTGCAAGAACATTACTAGAAAAATATATCAAATACACAAACAATTCAATCTTGGTTCAAAGTTGACTTTCTACAAATCAAGGTTATTGTGGATACAAAACCCAATAATCTCCCCCTATTTGTAGAAGTTAGAACCCTACTTACCAAGATGAATTGTAACAAATAAAGATATAAAAAGATATACTTGAAAGAACATTAACAACAATATCTAAATATAAGAACATGATTGTCACATCAAAATCAAAAGCTATATTTAGATTTAAGATTGTCTAATGAATTAATGTTCACACAGGCATATCGAAATAAAGTTTTAAAGATCTTCAAAGAAAACTTGACTTCAGATATCTGCCTTTTGCTTTCTCAACATTTCTTGCCTTTCAAAATAAACATATGGCTTTGGATGATACTTAGGAGGAGCTTCTGGAGCTGTTGGATTGTTGTACCCATAGTTCTTGAAATGGATTCTTCTCTTGATTTGGCTTGTCTCATACTTTTTCCATTCAGAAGTGCTGTACAGATCAGAAGGTTTCACATTTCCTTCTTCTACAAGCTTGAGAGAGTCAAGAATGATAATCTTTGAAACTGGACTCCAAACTTCTGGATAAACCTTTGCTTCATCTGCAACTGCTTTGCCAGAACCTGCTGAGCTGGAGCCAGGAACAGATCTGCTTGCAGAAGGTCCATCACCATATTTCCTTTTCCTAGAATAATGCATGGAGGAGTGAGTCTCTACTGAAGGATTAGCATCAAACTGCTCTGCTGGCCTTGGAGAAAATTGAGGAATTGAAGGAGCTTCAGATTGAACTTGATCAAAGTGAGGAGGAGGTTGAGCATGGTCAATACCCAAATCAGGAAAGATTTCATGGTGGAGCCAAACAACAGTATTAGAGGTGAAATCTTTTAACTCATTGACCTGCTTTTGGACACCTTGGGACAACTGCTCAAACCTATTAATCAAATGTTTATGAAAATCAAAAAGAGTTTGATCCAGTAACCCAGTCATCTTTTCAGTTAAACTTTCCTCCCCCTTTCTGACTTCTACAGATAGGGTTTGGAGAATATAATCTTTAAACTGTCCAACCTCATCAATGATCTTAAAGGCATTTTCCTCTTCCTTTGAAACCATGTACTCTTGGGTCTTTCTGACTTGAACCACTTCTGCAAGAACTGTGGCTACACTTTTTATGGTGTGATCAATGACCTTTCCTCCCTGAATAACAACTTCTTTCATTTGATCTGAACTGGTTTTGAACTCTTTCAACTTCTTGGCCGTTTCCTTTTCAATATCAGATAGTCTTGCATGAACTTCTTTGAAAGAGTAATCTATTTTAGCACTTTGTCTTTGAAGCATTAATTCAACTTTACCAAGCATTATACTTTCATCATAAAGAGAAGGAGGAATAGGAGCTGGCAGATCTTCTTCTGGGATATCTTCAAGAATGACTGAACTTTGGAGATTGACAGGAGATATGTTGATTCTCTCATTTTCTTCATCAACAGATTTGTCCTGATCATCCTTGTTTGTTTCTAAACAAGGCTCTTGCTCCCCCTCAATATTTACTGGGGGAGGAGATGAACCATGCACTGAAGCATCATCTACTTCTATATTAAAATCATAGTCTGCCCCTGACCCACCCATGTGGTCACTAGTGCTAAGCACATCATCAGCACCCTTTAGAATTTCACTTACCACATCTGCTATGGTGGAATCAACTCTATCTTCATTAATAGCTGGAGGAGGTGAGAAATGATCAACTTGTTCTTGAGAAAGAAAAGTGTCTTCCATATGAGTATCTGACAATACTTGAGTATCTGGGATGGATGGAGTTTTGGAAGGAACTTGATCTGAAGGAACTTGTTCTGATGGATCATGAGCTGATGGAGAAAGAACTGTGTTTGTTGAAGGAGGGAGACTTGGCTCTGCTGAGGGAATGGTGTCTTGTGGAGCTGGAGATGGAGATGGGTCTGGAACTGAACTGTGTTGCTGAGCTGGAGGTGGAAGAGGAGCTTCATACTCTGGAACTGAAGAAATGGGTTCCCCTTGGAGACCTGCATCTGCAGTTGGCTTAGTAATCCTGATGTTCCACCTCTTCATTGTGACAACATCTACCTTCTTTAAATGATGTATAATAGCTCCTTTGGACATGTCAAACACAACTGGATCAAGCTGATTTAAATAGAGTGAAAGAATCCTTGCAAAATTTGGACTTGTGATGCTCTCTTTAATCTTAATGAATAGAAAATCTGCCCAACTGAATCTTTTTCCACAAATCACTATTGCTATCAGGCTGAAAACATCTGAAGAGACATGACCTAGGCTGCCAGTATGACATTGTAATACTTTTGAAATTATGTCCACCAGCAATTTTCCAACATCATTCATCTTTTGTCTACGAATAGTTGATGTTCCTTTATCTAATCCACAAAAGATTAGGGCATGAGCCCAATCCTCATTACTTAGAGTATCCTCATTTTCTTCTAATGGAACTTTCAAATACTTGGAAAGAGATTTTGGATTCAACTTAATTTTGAAATTTCCAACCATTGATTTCATCCTATTTCTGTTTTTGTGCACTTTTATGTTGATAAACAAATCCTCTACTTCTCTAAATAGAATTCTACACTGATATTCTAATAAGAAGGACAGACCAGCTGCGTCTAGGAGATAAAATAGGTTTTGAAACTCATCTGAAATTGATTGAAGACCTTCTCGCACAAGTTCACTGCCGACACCGATCTTAGGTTTTCCCGAAGGAGCCATTGATCGAGAGGAGAACTTGAAATGTGGGCTGGAACGAGAGAAAATCCCTCTGAAGGCGAACTCGAACGACGATTTTGCGAATCAAGAAGATGAAACGTTGGCGTTTTTCGAGAGGAGATGGAAGAACCTCGCGTGAACTTTTAATTCATTTCGAGACTCTATATATAGTTTGATTTGATGTGACAATTAATTTGGTTTTAATTAATTTAAAGAAAATCAAATACACGCGTACCTGGCTCTTCATATTCTCGAATATTGAAATTAAAGTTTTCGAAAAGTATAAGACATTTCTCGAGAGGTTGTGAAAGTTCTCGAGGAGTTTCAGAACTCTGCCGATTTTCTTCCGAAAGAGCATTTCTCGAGGGATAACCCATTTCTCGAGAAGTATAAACTTATTTTTCGAAAAGTGTCTTCAGTTTTCCGAAAAGTTTTAGCTCTATCCATATTCATAAAAAGTTATTTCTCGAGACATTAACTACATTTCTCGAGAAGTTTAATGATGACTTGGATTTTTCTTCTTTGCAAATGATAAACCTGTACTTCATTTTAGAACATAAAATAAGATAAAATTTTTAAGAAAATTCACTTATCTTCTTCTCTTCTCCTTTGCTTGACCATTATTCCATGTTCAGCATTCCAAGTTCTGTCTTGAAGAAAGAGAACTTAGTCTCATCCAGTGGCTTTGTGAATATATCTGCAATTTGCTTATCCGTAGGGACATAGCTTAAGTTGATATCCCCATTCTCCACATATTCTCGGATGAAATGATATCTTAACTCGATATGCTTTGTCCGACTGTGTGAGACTGGATTATTTGCTATAGCAATTGCGCTGGAGGAATCACAAAACATTAGAATATTCTTTATCTTCAAATTATAATCTTGAAGCTGATTTCTTATCCAAAGAAGTTGTGCGCAACAACTGCCTGCAGAAATATATTCTGATTCGGCTGTTGAGATTGCAACACAATTTTGCTTCTTGCTGCTCCAGGAGATAAGCCTTCTTCCGAGAAATTGACATGTTCCGGAAGTGCTTTTCCTGTCCTCTCTGCTTCCTGCAAAATCTGCATCTGAATAACCAATTAGCTCGCTATCATTACTTCTTGGGTACCATAAGCCAAGATTTGGTGTACCTTTAAGATATCTCAAAATTCGCTTTGCAGCGGTATAGTGAGATTCCTTAGAGTTCACTTGAAATCTGGCACAAAGACATGTAGAAAACATTATGTCAGGCCTACTAGCAGTAAGGTAGAGCAGAGAGCCAATTATGCTTCTGTACTTGGTTTCATCAAAAGGTTTCCCTTTCTCATCCTTGTCCAGAGATATAGCTGAGCTCATTGGAGTCCTCATAGAAGTTGCACTCTCCAATCCAAATTTCTTAATCAACTCCTTGGTGAATTTTGTCTGTGAGATGAAAATTCCATCTTCAGATTGTTTCACTTGAAGTCCTAAGAAATATTTTAGCTCTCCCATACTGCTCATTTCAAACTTTCCTTGCATAATTTTGAAAATGTTTTGCAAAGATTGTCGTCCGTAGAGCCAAAAATGATGTCATCGACATAGATTTGCACTAGCAAAATCTTGCCTTTTACTTCCCTAAGAAATAATGTTTTATCTATCTTTCCTCTTGTGAACTTGTTCTCAAGAAGAAAATTAGACAGCGTCTCATACCAAGCTCGAGGAGCTTGTTTTAACCCATACAGAGCTTTTTGTAGTAAGTAAACATAATTAGGATGTTCAAAATCTACAAAACCTGGAGGTTGTTCAACGTATACTTCTTCTTTTATGTTACCATTCAG
Organism: Dactylorhiza incarnata; assembly: GCA_033032865.1. Classification (NCBI taxonomy): domain Eukaryota; kingdom Viridiplantae; phylum Streptophyta; class Magnoliopsida; order Asparagales; family Orchidaceae; genus Dactylorhiza; species Dactylorhiza incarnata. Next base: position 3,939,314 of record JAWHQI010000148.1, read on the forward strand.
AAAAGCTGACTTAACGTCCATTTGGTATACGGTGAAACCTTTGAATGCAGCATAGGCTAAGAACATTCTGATTGCTTCAAGTCTTGCTACCGGAGCATAAGTTTGATCGAAGTCGATCCCTTCTTCCTGTCTATAACCTTATGCTACAAGTCTGGCTTTGTTCTTTATAATTGTTCCATCCTCATCCAACTTGTTCCTGTAAACCCACTTTGTTCCAATAATATTTTTATCCTTTGGTTTTGGAACTAGTGTCCACACCTTGCAACGCTTGAATTGATTTAATTCTTCTTCCATTGCAATTATCCAGTGAGGGTCTTCATTTGCTTCTTGAAACTTCTTCGGTTCAACCTGTGAAAGAAAACTTAAATGCATATTTTCGTTAGTAGTACCTCTTCTTATTCTAATTCCGACTTGAGGATCTCCTATGATTTGATCAATAGGATGATCTCTCATGTGTCTGAACTCAAGGTTCCTTGCATCAGTTTGAACATTTGGAGCATCATTTGCTACTTGAATGTCTTCCTCCACTTGTACTGGTTCTTCATCAAAATGATCTTCTTCTTCAATTGTGATTGGGGAAGAGATCTTGACGAAGGTTTGAGCATCAACTTTGACTGGCTCATCCAAGCTTATATCTTGTGTCTTTGAACCTGTACCTTCCATAGAAGCACTAGAAGAGCTGCTAGGTAGCATGCTCGTTTCATCAAATACAACATTAATAGACTCTTCTACAACCAGGGTTTTCTTATTAAATATTCTATAAGCTCTACTATGACTGCTATAGCCTACAAAAATACCTTCAAAACTCTTTTCGCTAAACTTGGTTTTGTAATGCTTTCCATTATTAAGTACAAAGCATTTGCAACCAAAGATTCAAAAATAAGAGATGGTTAGTCTCTTCCCTTTTAGTAGTTCATAAGGAGTCTTTTCATGGTTTTTGTTTATGAGTGCTCTGTTTTGCACATGGCATGCAGTGTTGACTGCTTCAGCCCAAAGATATTCGGGTAGAGAAGTGTCACTTAACATCGTTCTGCAAGCCTTAATGCGTGCTCTATTTCTTCTCTCAGCTACCCCATTTTGTTGTGGAGTTCGAGGAGAGGAAAACTCATGAAAGATACCTAGACTTTCACAAAAATCTGTCATAGCTCCAGATTCAAATTCTGTTCCATGGTCACTTCTAATTTTGAGTACCGAACATTCAAATTCGTTCTAGATTTGCTTGACAAACTTGGTGAAAATGTCAAACGTATCTGATTTGTGTTTTAGAAAGAATACCCATGCAAAACATGAGTAATCATCTACAATAACAAATGTGTAAGACTTACCTCCTAAACTTCTAACTTGCAAAGGACCAAATAAGTCCATATGAAGTAGGTATAAACACCCAGTAGAATCTTTGCCTAAAATGCTCTTAAAGGCAGCTCTTGTTTGCTTGCCTTTTACACAAGCATGACAAGGTCTATCTTTAATGCACTTAATATTTGGCGCATCACGTACTAAGTTCTGAGAAAATAATTTATTTATAGTTTTGAAATTTATATGTGCTAATCTCTTATGCCATTGGTCAGCAAGAGATGCACTATTTTTTGCTAAAAGACACACTGGTGTAGAAGATGATAAACAAAGAAAGTTTAAACAGAACATATTTCTACAACGAGTGCCTGATAAAATCGTTTCTAGATTATCTGCCGATTTTATCAAACATTTATCTCTACGAAAATCAACTATGTATCCTTTGTCACAAAGTTGACTTATGCTTATTAGATTATGTTCTATTCCTTCCACATAAGCTACATCTGAAAAGGATACATTACCGTTAGAAATCATACCATAGCCTTTTGTTATCCCTCTGTCAGATCTGCCAAATATAACTTTTGGACCGTTTTCAATTGGAATGTAATTTTGCAAAAGACTTCTTGTTCCGGTCATATGCCGAGAACAACCACTGTCCAAATACCAGATAGGATTATTGTTGGCCTTTGGACATACCTGCAAAAACAAATTATTTTGCCTTAGGAGCCCAAACAACTTTGGGTCCTTGGTCCCTTGTTAGTTGAGCACCACGAGGAACATTAACATTGCGAGCGGTCTTTCTTGCATTGTTAACTTGTGATCTTTTGGAATATGTAGAATTGAACCAACAATCTACGACAAAGTGACCTATTTTGCCGCAACACCAACAGTTAAATCGGTTGTACCTTAGTTTTGTGTTTTCCTGCTTTACTTTTTGAATGATAGCTTTGGCAGGAGCATTACTCTTGGAAGAGGATGCTTCATGGGTACAACACACACAAGGTGTGAATGTCTCATTAGGCTTAGGTGCAACAGTTTTCACTATTGGTGCTCTCTTAGCACTTGGACCATGAACATAAGGACCATAATCTTTCAGATTGATCTCTTCATAAGGTGCTTTGAATAAACTTGCGCCAAAGTTTCTAGGACGAGTCCACCCCTTGTAGTCAATGACAGGTCCAAAGTTAACTGGTCTTGTCAAATGACCATAGGAGCTTTCCAGATCATAATTATTTGTAGGAAAGGTAACTTTCCTAAATGTCACTTGATCTTGATGGGCTTTCCCTTTCTCTTCGGCGGTGGCTTTCATAGCAACCTTATTATTCTTCTTGGCATGGATGCCCTTAGAAGAATCACTAGTTCCAACCACATGACCTATTCCACTTGCTTTAGCGGAGAATCTATCAATGATTGGAAGAATGGTTTTCGGTTGTGAAAACTTTTCAACTAGCTTCTTCTCAGCGGCTAGCTGTTCTTCCAAAACTTTGATGGAGTTCTCTCTCCGATCAAGGAGCTCATCTGAACTTTTGATCTTGTCTTTCAAGACTTGGTTTTCCTCTTTGAAGGAAGAAAGTTGTTCAACTTCCTTTCTCAAATTAGATTCCACTTCTTTGAGAGACATGATCTCCTTGGCCTGTATTTTGACTACCTTTCGACATTTGTCAAAACTTTTAAGCATTTCAGTGTATTGGGTCATGAGATCAGAATCATCATCTGAGAGATAATCCTTTTGCTCATCTGGAGCTTGATCAGAATCAGATAAGGCGGTGTGAGAATTTACCTTCCAAGTATATGGAGGTTCTTCTTCTTCATCAGTCATAGCCATTAGCCCGAAGTAGGCTTCTTCTTCACTACTTGATTTCTCCGAGTCACTGTCGCTTAAAGTTTTATTCTTTTTAGCGACTAGACTCTTTTCAGTCTTCCTTTTCCCGTGGGTGGATTTCCTTTCTTCTTTTCTTCCACCCTCTTTCTTTCTATAAGGGCATTCAGCAATCATGTGCCCTGGCTTATTGCAACAATAGCAAACTATATCAGAAGAAATATATTTACCAGTTTTAGATTTATACCTGTCATGATTGCTGGAGCTCTTTTTGTGATGATCACCATCACGTCGAGAATGTCTATTTTAAGAGGAAAACTTATTCTTCATGTGTCTTCTTTTGTTTAGCAGTTTCTTGAACTGACGAGAGATTAGAGAAAACTCTCCATCAGACATTTCAGAACTGGAGGAGCCGGCTTTAGATTCTTTTTCATCATCAGATTCTTGTGTTCTAACTGGAGACAAAGCTCTGCTTTTTCTGGAGCTTTCGGCTTTCATAGCCAAGGTCCTTTCCTTGTTAGAAGCTCTATTCCCATCTTCTTCTGTTTTCCGAATGTTCATTTGTAGCTCGTGGGATAATAGTTTCCCAAACAGATTCTGAGGGTCTAGATTTGGTAACTTCCCAAATTCTCTGATTGCAACTATCTTGCTATCCCAGTCTTTCGTTAGGGATCGCAGGAATTTGTCATTTAGTTCACCATTAGTAAATTCCCGACCATAATTCCTTAGGCCGTTTACTATCTTGAAGAATCTTTCATAAGCATCGGCAATGCACTCCTTTTTATTCTGCTTGAAGGCCTCGTACTCTTGATTCAAAAGAGATCTTCTATCATCTCTTACTTCTTCAGTACCTTCCATAAGGATAATTAAAGACGTCCACATTTCTTTGGCAGAATTACAGTGAATTAAGTTTTGCAACATTGAACCATCCACTGCACTGGCAATTATGTTCTTTGCCTTTTTGTCCAAAGCAACGAGAGCAATCTCATCCTTTGTTAAGTCCATCATTTTCTTTGGTACTTTTAAGGTTGGATCAATAGTAGAAGCGGTCATAGGCATATGAGGTCCATCTTCCACGACTTGGAAGATTCTCGGGTCTGCGGCTTCCATATAAAATCTGACTCTTTCTTTCCACAAAGGAAAATTAGCCTTAGTGCATATTGGCAATTTTAATGAAGACGATTCCTTGCACTTTTCCATGATTTGCAGGTAACTAGAATGGATAGATCCTGTTCAAGGTGTTAACCTAAATACGAACAGCGTCCCTCTGATACCAATTGTAATATCTAGTTGACAACCAAAATCACCTAGAGGGGGGTGAATAGGTGATAATTGCGTCTTTTGCGGAAATGAAAATCTTGAAAATAAAGAACGCACAAAATGCAAATCACAATCACAGATGACATAAGAAATTTATAGTGGTTCCCCGTTCTTGGGTACTCCACTTGCCGGCCTCGCCAATCTAGCACCACAGCTAGACTTGACTACTTCACTAAATCTCGAATCAAGAATGATCCTACAATCCTCAGAGTCAAAACTCTTACAACTCGGAGATCAAACTCCTACAAACTCAGAGATAACCTTCTCTTACAACTCGGAGAATACCTCTCCTACAACTCGGAGAACAATCTCTCCTACAATCAAATGTAAATTTAGATTGAAACAATACTTAACGAATCACGATCAGATCTGAGAAATTTGATGATGATCTGCTTCCTTCTTGTGACAGAAATGGCTTCGGCTTGATGTTGAAGAAGAAGAATCGAATCGGCACAAATCAGATCTTCTAAGGTCTTGATCGATCCAATGAAAATAGGATGAGTGAGGCGATGATCGATCGACCTTTTTCTTCTACTTGGAGACGAAATCAGATAACTCACGATCGAACTCCAACGATGGCGATGCACGGCACTAGACGACGATCTTGAATCAGATTAGGTTTTGGAAAGTACGAACTCTGATCTTCTTAATGATTGCTGCTTTGTCCTTCCATAGGAGTAATTCTTATATAGATGAAGATCTAACGATTAATCTTAAAAACGAGGAAGGACGTCACGTCAAATTGACGGAAAAGACTTATCGTCAAAATGGAAAAACAAAGTTTATGAGAAAAGCTAGAACCAGACTTCTCGAGAGATCCAAGACCTCTCAAGAGAAATCGACTAGTTCTCGAAAAACAGCTTTAGAAGAGAATGATGACAAGGCTTCTCGGAAGATTAAAGACTTCTCGAGAGGACACGGAACTTCTCGTAAACTCCTAAACAATTTCACGAAAAACCTTTAGAGAGAAAGCTTTTTCGAAAGAAACGAAGACTTCTCGAAAACAGAAATACTTCTCGAGAGAGAAAGGATTTCTCGAAAACTGCCACTGAGACAGACTTCTCGAAAACAATTGAAAAAGAAGATTTCTCGAAAACTAAGGGGACTTTCCGAGATATCATTGATTTCTCGAGAGATCATAACAGCTACTCGAAAACTTTAGCTTTCTCGAAAAAGACCTTTGAGACAACCCTTCTCGAAAAATAACAAGGACTTCTCGAGAGCAAAGAAGGACTTCTCGAAAAGTACCTTTACATCTCGAAAAATTTACTTAGGAAAAATTTCTTCCTTGTTCTCTAGACCAATGCTGCACTCCAAGCTTTGAATCTTTAATGTCTTGATCATAAAGTGTATCCCAATAGAGAGATCACACATGAGTCAACCCCATACCCCACACAATAAAGAATTACATTGCATGAGACTGTGCTTATTGACCCATTGTGACCTAACATTGGTTTACACTAAGCAATGTGAACCTGCAAGAACATTACTAGAAAAATATATCAAATACACAAACAATTCAATCTTGGTTCAAAGTTGACTTTCTACAAATCAAGGTTATTGTGGATACAAAACCCAATAATCTCCCCCTATTTGTAGAAGTTAGAACCCTACTTACCAAGATGAATTGTAACAAATAAAGATATAAAAAGATATACTTGAAAGAACATTAACAACAATATCTAAATATAAGAACATGATTGTCACATCAAAATCAAAAGCTATATTTAGATTTAAGATTGTCTAATGAATTAATGTTCACACAGGCATATCGAAATAAAGTTTTAAAGATCTTCAAAGAAAACTTGACTTCAGATATCTGCCTTTTGCTTTCTCAACATTTCTTGCCTTTCAAAATAAACATATGGCTTTGGATGATACTTAGGAGGAGCTTCTGGAGCTGTTGGATTGTTGTACCCATAGTTCTTGAAATGGATTCTTCTCTTGATTTGGCTTGTCTCATACTTTTTCCATTCAGAAGTGCTGTACAGATCAGAAGGTTTCACATTTCCTTCTTCTACAAGCTTGAGAGAGTCAAGAATGATAATCTTTGAAACTGGACTCCAAACTTCTGGATAAACCTTTGCTTCATCTGCAACTGCTTTGCCAGAACCTGCTGAGCTGGAGCCAGGAACAGATCTGCTTGCAGAAGGTCCATCACCATATTTCCTTTTCCTAGAATAATGCATGGAGGAGTGAGTCTCTACTGAAGGATTAGCATCAAACTGCTCTGCTGGCCTTGGAGAAAATTGAGGAATTGAAGGAGCTTCAGATTGAACTTGATCAAAGTGAGGAGGAGGTTGAGCATGGTCAATACCCAAATCAGGAAAGATTTCATGGTGGAGCCAAACAACAGTATTAGAGGTGAAATCTTTTAACTCATTGACCTGCTTTTGGACACCTTGGGACAACTGCTCAAACCTATTAATCAAATGTTTATGAAAATCAAAAAGAGTTTGATCTAGTAACCCAGTCATCTTTTCAGTTAAACTTTCCTCCCCCTTTCTGACTTCTACAGATAGGGTTTGGAGAATATAATCTTTAAACTGTCCAACCTCATCAATGATCTTAAAGGCATTTTCCTCTTCCTTTGAAACCATGTACTCTTGGGTCTTTCTGACTTGAACCACTTCTGCAAGAACTGTGGCTACACTTTTTATGGTGTGATCAATGACCTTTCCTCCCTGAATAACAACTTCTTTCATTTGATCTGAACTGGTTTTGAACTCTTTCAACTTCTTGGCCGTTTCCTTTTCAATATCAGATAGTCTTGCATGAACTTCTTTGAAAGAGTAATCTATTTTAGCACTTTGTCTTTGAAGCATTAATTCAACTTTACCAAGCATTATACTTTCATCATAAAGAGAAGGAGGAATAGGAGCTGGCAGATCTTCTTCTGGGATATCTTCAAGAATGACTGAACTTTGGAGATTGACAGGAGATATGTTGATTCTCTCATTTTCTTCATCAACAGATTTGTCCTGATCATCCTTGTTTGTTTCTAAACAAGGCTCTTGCTCCCCCTCAATATTTACTGGGGGAGGAGATGAACCATGCACTGAAGCATCATCTACTTCTATATTAAAATCATAGTCTGCCCCTGACCCACCCATGTGGTCACTAGTGCTAAGCACATCATCAGCACCCTTTAGAATTTCACTTACCACATCTGCTATGGTGGAATCAACTCTATCTTCATTAATAGCTGGAGGAGGTGAGAAATGATCAACTTGTTCTTGAGAAAGAAAAGTGTCTTCCATATGAGTATCTGACAATACTTGAGTATCTGGGATGGATGGAGTTTTGGAAGGAACTTGATCTGAAGGAACTTGTTCTGATGGATCATGAGCTGATGGAGAAAGAACTGTGTTTGTTGAAGGAGGGAGACTTGGCTCTGCTGAGGGAATGGTGTCTTGTGGAGCTGGAGATGGAGATGGGTCTGGAACTGAACTGTGTTGCTGAGCTGGAGGTGGAAGAGGAGCTTCATACTCTGGAACTGAAGAAATGGGTTCCCCTTGGAGACCTGCATCTGCAGTTGGCTTAGTAATCCTGATGTTCCACCTCTTCATTGTGACAACATCTACCTTCTTTAAATGATGTATAATAGCTCCTTTGGACATGTCAAACACAACTGGATCAAGCTGATTTAAATAGAGTGAAAGAATCCTTGCAAAATTTGGACTTGTGATGCTCTCTTTAATCTTAATGAATAGAAAATCTGCCCAACTGAATCTTTTTCCACAAATCACTATTGCTATCAGGCTGAAAACATCTGAAGAGACATGACCTAGGCTGCCAGTATGACATTGTAATACTTTTGAAATTATGTCCACCAGCAATTTTCCAACATCATTCATCTTTTGTCTACGAATAGTTGATGTTCCTTTATCTAATCCACAAAAGATTAGGGCATGAGCCCAATCCTCATTACTTAGAGTATCCTCATTTTCTTCTAATGGAACTTTCAAATACTTGGAAAGAGATTTTGGATTCAACTTAATTTTGAAATTTCCAACCATTGATTTCATCCTATTTCTGTTTTTGTGCACTTTTATGTTGATTAACAAATCCTCTACTTCTCTAAATAGAATTCTACACTGATATTCTAATAAGAAGGACAGACCAGCTGCGTCTAGGAGATAAAATAGGTTTTGAAACTCATCTGAAATTGATTGAAGACCTTCTCGCACAAGTTCACTGCCGACACCGATCTTAGGTTTTCCCGAAGGAGCCATTGATCGAGAGGAGAACTTGAAATGTGGGCTGGAACGAGAGAAAATCCCTCTGAAGGCGAACTCGAACGACGATTTTGCGAATCAAGAAGATGAAACGTTGGCGTTTTTCGAGAGGAGATGGAAGAACCTCGCGTGAACTTTTAATTCATTTCGAGACTCTATATATAGTTTGATTTGATGTGACAATTAATTTGGTTTTAATTAATTTAAAGAAAATCAAATACACGCGTACCTGGCTCTTCATATTCTCGAATATTGAAATTAAAGTTTTCGAAAAGTATAAGACATTTCTCGAGAGGTTGTGAAAGTTCTCGAGGAGTTTCAGAACTCTGCCGATTTTCTTCCGAAAGAGCATTTCTCGAGGGATAACCCATTTCTCGAGAAGTATAAACTTATTTTTCGAAAAGTGTCTTCAGTTTTCCGAAAAGTTTTAGCTCTATCCATATTCATAAAAAGTTATTTCTCGAGACATTAACTACATTTCTCGAGAAGTTTAATGATGACTTGGATTTTTCTTCTTTGCAAATGATAAACCTGTACTTCATTTTAGAACATAAAATAAGATAAAATTTTTAAGAAAATTCACTTATCTTCTTCTCTTCTCCTTTGCTTGACCATTATTCCATGTTCAGCATTCCAAGTTCTGTCTTGAAGAAAGAGAACTTAGTCTCATCCAGTGGCTTTGTGAATATATCTGCAATTTGCTTATCCGTAGGGACATAGCTTAAGTTGATATCCCCATTCTCCACATATTCTCGGATGAAATGATATCTTAACTCGATATGCTTTGTCCGACTGTGTGAGACTGGATTATTTGCTATAGCAATTGCGCTGGAGGAATCACAAAACATTAGAATATTCTTTATCTTCAAATTATAATCTTGAAGCTGATTTCTTATCCAAAGAAGTTGTGCGCAACAACTGCCTGCAGAAATATATTCTGATTCGGCTGTTGAGATTGCAACACAATTTTGCTTCTTGCTGCTCCAGGAGATAAGCCTTCTTCCGAGAAATTGACATGTTCCGGAAGTGCTTTTCCTGTCCTCTCTGCTTCCTGCAAAATCTGCATCTGAATAACCAATTAGCTCGCTATCATTACTTCTTGGGTACCATAAGCCAAGATTTGGTGTACCTTTAAGATATCTCAAAATTCGCTTTGCAGCGGTATAGTGAGATTCCTTAGAGTTCACTTGAAATCTGGCACAAAGACATGTAGAAAACATTATGTCAGGCCTACTAGCAGTAAGGTAGAGCAGAGAGCCAATTATGCTTCTGTACTTGGTTTCATCAAAAGGTTTCCCTTTCTCATCCTTGTCCAGAGATATAGCTGAGCTCATTGGAGTCCTCATAGAAGTTGCACTCTCCAATCCAAATTTCTTAATCAACTCCTTGGTGAATTTTGTCTGTGAGATGAAAATTCCATCTTCAGATTGTTTCACTTGAAGTCCTAAGAAATATTTTAGCTCTCCCATACTGCTCATTTCAAACTTTCCTTGCATAATTTTGAAAATGTTTTGCAAAGATTGTCGTCCGTAGAGCCAAAAATGATGTCATCGACATAGATTTGCACTAGCAAAATCTTGCCTTTTACTTCCCTAAGAAATAATGTTTTATCTATCTTTCCTCTTGTGAACTTGTTCTCAAGAAGAAAATTAGACAGCGTCTCATACCAAGCTCGAGGAGCTTGTTTTAACCCATACAGAGCTTTTTGTAGTAAGTAAACATAATTAGGATGTTCAAAATCTACAAAACCTGGAGGTTGTTCAACGTATACTTCTTCTTTTATGTTACCATTCAGAAAAGCTGACTTAACGTCCATTTGGTATACGGTGAAACCTTTGAATGCAGCATAGGCTAAGAACATTCTGATTGCTTCAAGTCTTGCTACCGGAGCATAAGTTTGATCGAAGTCGATCCCTTCTTCCTGTCTATAACCTTATGCTACAAGTCTGGCTTTGTTCTTTATAATTGTTCCATCCTCATCCAACTTGTTCCTGTAAACCCACTTTGTTCCAATAATATTTTTATCCTTTGGTTTTGGAACTAGTGTCCACACCTTGCAACGCTTGAATTGATTTAATTCTTCTTCCATTGCAATTATCCAGTGGGGGTCTTCATTTGCTTCTTGAAACTTCTTCGGTTCAACCTGTGAAAGAAAACTTAAATGCATATTTTCGTTAGTAGTACCTCTTCTTATTCTAATTCCGACTTGAGGATCTCCTATGATTTGATCAATAGGATGATCTCTCATGTGTCTGAACTCAAGGTTCCTTGCATCAGTTTGAACATTTGGAGCATCATTTGCTACTTGAATGTCTTCCTCCACTTGTACTGGTTCTTCATCAAAATGATCTTCTTCTTCAATTGTGATTGGGGAAGAGATCTTGACGAAGGTTTGAGCATCAACTTTGACTGGCTCATCCAAGCTTATATCTTGTGTCTTTGAACCTGTACCTTCCATAGAAGCACTAGAAGAGCTGCTAGGTAGCATGCTCGTTTCATCAAATACAACATTAATAGACTCTTCTACAACCAGGGTTTTCTTATTAAATATTCTATAAGCTCTACTATGACTGCTATAGCCTACAAAAATACCTTCAAAACTCTTTTCGCTAAACTTGGTTTTGTAATGCTTTCCATTATTAAGTACAAAGCATTTGCAACCAAAGATTCAAAAATAAGAGATGGTTAGTCTCTTCCCTTTTAGTAGTTCATAAGGAGTCTTTTCATGGTTTTTGTTTATGAGTGCTCTGTTTTGCACATGGCATGCAGTGTTGACTGCTTCAGCCCAAAGATATTCGGGTAGAGAAGTGTCACTTAACATCGTTCTGCAAGCCTCAATGCGTGCTCTATTTCTTCTCTCAGCTACCCCATTTTGTTGTGGAGTTCGAGGAGAGGAAAACTCATGAAAGATACCTAGACTTTCACAAAAATCTGTCATAGCTCCAGATTCAAATTCTGTTCCATGGTCACTTCTAATTTTGAGTACCGAACATTCAAATTCGTTCTAGATTTGCTTGACAAACTTGGTGAAAATGTCAAACGTATCTGATTTGTGTTTTAGAAAGAATACCCATGCAAAACATGAGTAATCATCTACAATAACAAATGTGTAAGACTTACCTCCTAAACTTCTAACTTGCAAAGGACCAAATAAGTCCATATGAAGTAGGTATAAACACCCAGTAGAATCTTTGCCTAAAATGCTCTTAAAGGCAGCTCTTGTTTGCTTGCCTTTTACACAAGCATGACAAGGTCTATCTTTAATGCACTTAATATTTGGCGCATCACGTACTAAGTTCTGAGAAAATAATTTATTTATAGTTTTGAAATTTATATGTGCTAATCTCTTATGCCATTGGTCAGCAAGAGATGCACTATTTTTTGCTAAAAGACACACTGGTGTAGAAGATGATAAACAAAGAAAGTTTAAACAGAACATATTTCTACAACGAGTGCCTGATAAAATCGTTTCTAGATTATCTGCCGATTTTATCAAACATTTATCTCTACGAAAATCAACTATGTATCCTTTGTCACAAAGTTGACTTATGCTTATTAGATTATGTTCTATTCCTTCCACATAAGCTACATCTGAAAAGGATACATTACCGTTAGAAATCATACCATAGCCTTTTGTTATCCCTCTGTCAGATCTGCCAAATATAACTTTTGGACCGTTTTCAATTGGAATGTAATTTTGCAAAAGACTTCTTGTTCCGGTCATATGCCGAGAACAACCACTGTCCAAATACCAGATAGGATTATTGTTGGCCTTTGGACATACCTGCAAAAACAAATTATTTTGCCTTAGGAGCCCAAACAACTTTGGGTCCTTGGTCCCTTGTTAGTTGAGCACCACGAGGAACATTAACATTGCGAGCGGTCTTTCTTGCATTGTTAACTTGTGATCTTTTGGAATATGTAGAATTGAACCAACAATCTACGACAAAGTGACCTATTTTGCCGCAACACCAACAGTTAAATCGGTTGTACCTTAGTTTTGTGTTTTCCTGCTTTACTTTTTGAATGATAGCTTTGGCAGGAGCATTACTCTTGGAAGAGGATGCTTCATGGGTACAACACACACAAGGTGTGAATGTCTCATTAGGCTTAGGTGCAACAGTTTTCACTATTGGTGCTCTCTTAGCACTTGGACCATGAACATAAGGACCATAATCTTTCAGATTGATCTCTTCATAAGGTGCTTTGAATAAACTTGCGCCAAAGTTTCTAGGACGAGTCCACCCCTTGTAGTCAATGACAGGTCCAAAGTTAACTGGTCTTGTCAAATGACCATAGGAGCTTTCCAGATCATAATTATTTGTAGGAAAGGTAACTTTCCTAAATGTCACTTGATCTTGATGGGCTTTCCCTTTCTCTTCGGCGGTGGCTTTCATAGCAACCTTATTATTCTTCTTGGCATGGATGCCCTTAGAAGAATCACTAGTTCCAACCACATGACCTATTCCACTTGCTTTAGCGGAGAATCTATCAATGATTGGAAGAATGGTTTTCGGTTGTGAAAACTTTTCAACTAGCTTCTTCTCAGCGGCTAGCTGTTCTTCCAAAACTTTGATGGAGTTCTCTCTCCGATCAAGGAGCTCATCTGAACTTTTGATCTTGTCTTTCAAGACTTGGTTTTCCTCTTTGAAGGAAGAAAGTTGTTCAACTTCCTTTCTCAAATTAGATTCCACTTCTTTGAGAGACATGATCTCCTTGGCCTGTATTTTGACTACCTTTCGACATTTGTCAAAACTTTTAAGCATTTCAGTGTATTGGGTCATGAGATCAGAATCATCATCTGAGAGATAATCCTTTTGCTCATCTGGAGCTTGATCAGAATCAGATAAGGCGGTGTGAGAATTTACCTTCCCAGTATATGGAGGTTCTTCTTCTTCATCAGTCATAGCCATTAGCCCGAAGTAGGCTTCTTCTTCACTACTTGATTTCTCCGAGTCACTGTCGCTTAAAGTTTTATTCTTTTTAGCGACTAGACTCTTTTCAGTCTTCCTTTTCCCGTGGGTGGATTTCCTTTCTTCTTTTCTTCCACCCTCTTTCTTTCTATAAGGGCATTCAGCAATCATGTGCCCTGGCTTATTGCAACAATAGCAAACTATATCAGAAGAAATATATTTACCAGTTTTAGATTTATACCTGTCATGATTGCTGGAGCTCTTTTTGTGATGATCACCATCACGTCGAGAATGTCTATTTTAAGAGGAAAACTTATTCTTCATGTGTCTTCTTTTGTTTAGCAGTTTCTTGAACTGACGAGAGATTAGAGAAAACTCTCCATCAGACATTTCAGAACTGGAGGAGCCGGCTTTAGATTCTTTTTCATCATCAGATTCTTGTGTTCTAACTGGAGACAAAGCTCTGCTTTTTCTGGAGCTTTCGGCTTTCATAGCCAAGGTCCTTTCCTTGTTAGAAGCTCTATTCCCATCTTCTTCTGTTTTCCGAATGTTCATTTGTAGCTCGTGGGATAATAGTTTCCCAAACAGATTCTGAGGGTCTAGATTTGGTAACTTCCCAAATTCTCTGATTGCAACTATCTTGCTATCCCAGTCTTTCGTTAGGGATCGCAGGAATTTGTCATTTAGTTCACCATTAGTAAATTCCCGACCATAATTCCTTAGGCCGTTTACTATCTTGAAGAATCTTTCATAAGCATCGGCAATGCACTCCTTTTTATTCTGCTTGAAGGCCTCGTACTCTTGATTCAAAAGAGATCTTCTATCATCTCTTACTTCTTCAGTACCTTCCATAAGGATAATTAAAGACGTCCACATTTCTTTGGCAGAATTACAGTGAATTAAGTTTTGCAACATTGAACCATCCACTGCACTGGCAATTATGTTCTTTGCCTTTTTGTCCAAAGCAACGAGAGCAATCTCATCCTTTGTTAAGTCCATCATTTTCTTTGGTACTTTTAAGGTTGGATCAATAGTAGAAGCGGTCATAGGCATATGAGGTCCATCTTCCACGACTTGGAAGATTCTCGGGTCTGCGGCTTCCATATAAAATCTGACTCTTTCTTTCCACAAAGGAAAATTAGCCTTAGTGCATATTGGCAATTTTAATGAAGACGATTCCTTGCACTTTTCCATGATTTGCAGGTAACTAGAATGGATAGATCCTGTTCAAGGTGTTAACCTAAATACGAACAGCGTCCCTCTGATACCAATTGTAATATCTAGTTGACAACCAAAATCACCTAGAGGGGGGTGAATAGGTGATAATTGCGTCTTTTGCGGAAATGAAAATCTTGAAAATAAAGAACGCACAAAATGCAAATCACAATCACAGATGACATAAGAAATTTATAGTGGTTCCCCGTTCTTGGGTACTCCACTTGCCGGCCTCGCCAATCTAGCACCACAGCTAGACTTGACTACTTCACTAAATCTCGAATCAAGAATGATCCTACAATCCTCAGAGTCAAAACTCTTACAACTCGGAGATCAAACTCCTACAAACTCAGAGATAACCTTCTCTTACAACTCGGAGAATACCTCTCCTACAACTCGGAGAACAATCTCTCCTACAATCAAATGTAAATTTAGATTGAAACAATACTTAACGAATCACGATCAGATCTGAGAAATTTGATGATGATCTGCTTCCTTCTTGTGACAGAAATGGCTTCGGCTTGATGTTGAAGAAGAAGAATCGAATCGACACAAATCAGATCTTCTAAGGTCTTGATCGATCCAATGAAAACAGGACGAGTGAGGCGATGATCGATCGACCTTTTTCTTCTACTTGGAGACGAAATCAGATAACTCACGATCGAACTCCAACGATGGCGATGCACGGCACTAGACGACGATCTTGAATCAGATTAGGTTTTGGAAAGTACGAACTCTGATCTTCTTAATGATTGCTGCTTTGTCCTTCCATAGGAGTAATTCTTATATAGATGAAGATCTAACGATTAATCTTAAAAACAAGGAAGGACGTCACGTCAAATTGACGGAAAAGACTTGTCGTCGAAATGGAAAAACAAAGTTTATGAGAAAAGCTAGAACCAGACTTCTCGAGAGATCCAAGACCTCTCAAGAGAAATCGACTAGTTCTCGAAAAACAGCTTTAGAAGAGAATGATGACAAGGCTTCTCGGAAGATTAAAGACTTCTCGAGAGGACACGAAACTTCTCGTAAACTCCTAAACAGTTTCACGAAAAACCTTTAGAGAGAAAGCTTTTTCGAAAGAAATGAAGACTTCTCGAAAACAGAAATACTTCTCGAGAGAGAAAGGATTTCTCGAAAACTGCCACTGAGAGAGACTTCTCGAAAACAATTGAAAAAGAAGATTTCTCGAAAACTAAGGGGACTTTCCGAGATATCATTGATTTCTCGAGAGATCATAACAGCTACTCGAAAACTTTAGCTTTCTCGAAAAAGACCTTTGAGACAACCCTTCTCGAAAAATAACAAGGACTTCTCGAGAGCAAAGAAGGACTTCTCGAAAAGTACCTTTACATCTCGAAAAATTTACTTAGGAAAAATTTCTTCCTTGTTCTCTAGACCAATGCTGCACTCCAAGCTTTGAATCTTTAATGTCTTGATCATAAAGTGTATCCCAATAGAGAGATCACACATGAGTCAACCCCATACCCCACACAATGAAGAATTACATTGCATGAGACTGTGCTTATTGACCCATTGTGACCTGACATTGGTTTACACTTAGCAATGTGAACCTGCAAGAACATTACTAGAAAAATATATCAAATACACAAACAATTCAATCTTGGTTCAAAGTTGACTTTCTATAATTAAGGTTATTGTGGATACAAAACCCAACAGCCCCGACCACCACGAAGGTGTCGGTGGTGTTGGCCGGCAGTGGTGGTGGCTGGATCGCCGGCAATCTTGGTCGCAATATCGCCAAGCACGGCTCAATCTCAGCCATTGGCTGGAGGAGGAAGACGATCCCTGGGTTCCAGATCTGCTTTAAGATTCGTGCGCACCTAATTTCTTTTTATTAATTAATCCATTCTCTTGGAAATTTCTGCCCTTTATTATCCAGTCACTTCTAAAATTAATAAGGGGCCCTTAATTACTGAATTAGCAAAAGTGCTCAACATTAAAGTTGTAGGCCTTGACCTTAGCTTTCATTAGGGCTTGAGTTCAGGTCATTTGGTGACCCACAGCTCCCTGGGGAGCTGTTTTACTAGGACTGGTCCTACACTAGGTCAGTCCACTAAAATAATTATCTAGCCTAGACCTCGCAAGATTTGAAGCTGAGATTTTAACCATGGGTAGGTATACCCTAGGGGCACCCTCTGCCCAAAGATCAGCCCTTGATGGGCAATTTTACCTATAGTTTTTGTGGTATTTAAGATATTTAAATAATATTGATTTTTGGAGCATATGAAGTCCAAATGACACCATATTTTGGTGAAATGCTCTTTCGTACATGTGTATTGCCTGCCTAAATTTTCACTCCATTTGGATTTGATTTGATTTGGAAAATGGGAAACCCTAATGAGGGCCCTTAAAGCTCAAATTAGGGTTTAGGCCATATGAGGAGTTGAGTGAGTTGGCCTCCTCCAATCTGGATGGTTATGTAGGTAATGATATATAATTGCATGTGACACCCCCTAATGGAGCATTTGGATCCATTAGGGTGGTGTGTCCTAAAACCCTAAGGGTAAACCCTTAAGGTTGCAATTTAGGGTTTGTGAAGGACATAGGACCAAATGTCCTTGCCCTAGCTCAGAACTTGGTAGACATCTTTTTAGGAGCATACAATGGCTTAGATAATTTAATGGGAATTTTTAGAGTCTTTTTTGTATTTTTCTCTTATTAAATGAAATTGTCACTATTTCCTTAAATAAATAAAATGCATGGTCAGATGACCTTTTATGGTTTGAAATTTTAACAGTGGCTGAATTGGGATGAAAATAGGCTATGGTAATTTTATTATGATTTATTGAAGTGTTATCCCTTGTGGAGGAATTTTGAAGTGCTTACTAGCTTAGAGGAATTTAATTATGAAAAATGTCAAATCATTGGGAAAAAATTATGAAACTTGGTTATCTGTCATTTTATGTTGATGTATGCCCATGATAAATATTTGGAAGCCTGTGGATTTGTATTTCATGTACATCATGTAGAAATTGGTAATCACTACACTTGGTTGTTAAATCATTTTAATTAGTCAAATCATATGGTAATGATACAAATATTTGGCAGAGGACTCTAGACCCCCATTTGGACACCTGGTAATTATAGAATTTGCAGATGTGAAATATTATTTTTCCTAATTATAGTGGCATTTTGGTGATTATACAACTATGATGATTTAGTAGGCCACATGACATCCTAGGGTCATGAAACTCAGTAAACCACCTTGATATGGAATATTACCTTGCTGATAATTTTCATGTAGCATGTAGAAGTATTTTGAGGATAGATCATGTGTAATTTGACCTAAGGCCTTAACTACTTTAAATAATAATAAATACCAAATTAATATGGAAAATTATGGAAATTGCAACATACCTTATTAAGGTAAGTGGGAGCCTAGTATAATTATACCAGACCCTGGTGATGAGTTTTTAGAAGGATCCCCTTGTGGGGTTTGAGGTTAGTTCACTTGGTGGTCTGCGTTTAGTAAAAACCAGAATTTTGATTTTAAGACAATTCAGACCCCTAAGTAGTGTTTGGAAGTTATGCCCATTTAGTAATTGAGTTATAGCTCACAATGATTCAAGGAGGGTCAAGCCTAGGGTTGACAGTGAGATGGTGCTAGGGTTAGTGCATGAGGGTGGAGGTACGTCCAACCCAATTGTGTGGGACGGGTGTTGAGCTAAGTTACTTTAATTATATGAAATAATGAGGGGTGAACTAAAGGTTAATCACCAACTAAAGTAATTGTCTTGAGAAAGAGGATGGTGGGGTTGAGCCCACAATCCTTAGTACCGTGGGGGCCCCTTTACGGGGTATACCGCGGGAAGTCCAAGATTCACCTTAAATATAATACTAACTAAATTGTAGGCAAGAGTAGCCTAATTAGGTCAGCAAACTAGTATGGATCTCCTTCGAGGAGGAGAAGGGTTGGATCAACTTGTGTGTTAGTCCCTGAGCCGGAGGCTCGGGTAGACTTAATAACACATGTTACTTATGCAACTAGTGGCGAGTCTTCGGTACTAGGCTAGTCGTGTCACCGACGGTAGTACGTTGACTCAGGTGAGGGTGAGGTTTAGAGAGCTGGTAAGTTTGAGTACCGCGGTCTGGAGGACAATCCCTAATAACCCACCCTGACCTTAAAGTCTGGTGGATTCCAGCAAGAGTACGCAGGAGATTCGCTGTTGTGTTCTTAGCGTTGATGCGTACATGAGGTCTATGCTTGGTAGTGAGCATACCCGCCTAGGATGTGGAGTGCCCGATCCACTGCAACCGTGAGCCACGACGGTCGGTACCCGAAAGGTTGGCTTCCTTTCTAACAAAGTGAGAACTATAAAGGTCTGTGTGCATAGAGCCGTGTGTGTGAGTCACATTGCATAAACACATTAAATCATCATAAGCATAGCATAGCATAACATACACATTAACATACCCCCATCATATAAATTAGTATGGGCTCTTTTATATGATGGGTTGTGAAATTTTTCGAATCTTTATGAAGCGAGCAGGAGTTAGTCAACTTAGAGTTCACAAGCCAAACAACCAGAAGCAAATGGAGGCAAACAAACGATCTTTATTGATAGCAACTCCAAATTACAAGGCAAGGCATGCTTGGCGAGACATGATTTCGCCAACACAAACACCAAAGGAAAAGATACAAAGTTGAAGAAAACTTGAGACCGCGCGGTCTCCCTTGCGACCTCAGCAACTCGCCAGACCGCAACCCGCTGCCAATCTCAGAACAACACCAGACCGCCGATCAGACCGCACCCTTCCTTCCGACCTCCTGATTCTCCTGAACTCCAGCACCACAACTCCAAGCCGCAGACCGCCCGAACACTTTCAGAGGAAGAGGTGATCGCTGCTGCCCGCACTATCCGCAGAAGCTGCACAAGAGAAGTTCAATCAGCAGACCGCCCGGTCACACAAATACAGACCGCAGGAAAGAAGCGAACTCAGCTTACACTTGGTGTGTCTTATAATTTACTGTTACAGTGGCTCCTATTTATAGGCGTGGGACCTGATCCAGTCACCACCCTATGAGATAGGATCACCACCCTCCAGACTGCGCGACCTGACCGGTCACACTGCGCGATCAGCAACAGTACTCCTGCTTCATTTTGGTGAACTCGCCAGCTACAACATCAACCATGAGAGACCGCCACTCTCACAGCAGATCGCGACTCCAAAGGAGATCGCCAGATCGCCCGAAGCTGTTCACCCCCTGTGTTTGCCCGAGACCACAAACACAACCAGTTCGCCATCAACCCGCGATCTCCTGTCCGCATGCCGGTCTCCTCCTGAGACCGCGAACAGCATCCAGCTTGCACACCAGTCTCCTCCTGAGATCGCAACCCGAGACCGCGCAACTAAGACCCTTAGTCCGCGAATACCACCAGAAAGCCCGGTCAACCACCAGACCGCATTCTAGAGAAACCTGGGACAAGCTGTATGATCACACCAGACCGCCACAGCCTTGAGGAAGACAACCCGCCACGCGATCACGAACAGACCGCGCACACCAGAAGATGAACAACCCGCCACGCGGTTAGAGATAGACCGCGCGGCCTTCACCTTCAGCCGCCTTGGACCCATACCAGCGATCAAGACAGGAGATCGCAGCTAGGCTTAGACAAGCCAGACCGCAGAGGCAGACCGCCAAGTCATGCGGTCACGCCAGACCTCCTCCCAGACCGCCCAGGTCCAAAAGTCCTCTAACTTCCACTTCAACAATTTCAACACTCCCCCTTGAAGTGGGAAGTTGAAACTAGCCCCAGTAGGCTCCTTAGCCGTGTGAACGGCCCCTTCGCCAGCGCCTTTGTGAAGATGTCCGCCACATTGTCCGCACTCTGCACATGCCCGACCGAAAGAGATCCCTCCAACACCTTCTCTCGTATGAAGTGATGCTCGATCTCGATATGCTTGGTCCTCGCATGACAAACTGGATTGGTAACCAGTTTGAGAGCACTCTCGTTGTCACCGCGTAGTAGAGTCGGCTCTCGAACCTCCTTGTGGACGTCTCCCACCAACCTCCTAAGCCAGATGGCTTCCTGAGCTGCCAAGGCCGAAGCCTTGTATTCCGCTTCCGTGGTGGAGACCGATACGGAATCCTGCTTCTTGTTGCACCACGATATAGCTGTAGGGCCCGCCATGAAGACGAATCCAGATGTTGACTTCCGATCATCCGAATCTCCCCCGTAGTCAGCATCCATGTATCCGTGCACCTCGAAGCCCGCATCCCTCCTGTATAGGAGACCCATGTCCGAGGTCTCCTTGACATACTTCAAAATATTCTTGACCGCTAGCAGATGAGGTACCCGTGGCTCCACCATATATCGACTCACTCTGCCAACTGCATATGCAATATCCGGCCTCGTGATCGTCAGATAAATCAAGCTCCCAACCAGAGCTCGGAACACCAACGGATCTTGAATAATCCTCCCCTCATCCTTCTGAAGCTTCATAGCCTTCTCCAGAGGTGTGGAAGTGCAATTCCCTTCCTTCATGCCGAATCGCTCCACGATCCGCTCCGCATAACTGGCCTGGGTCACCAGCACTCCACCTTCCTTCCTCTGCACCTCGAGTCCAAGGAAATGGTGAAGCTCACCTAAGTCCTTCATCTCGAACCTGATAGATAGCTCGGTCCGAAGCTGCGCTACTTCCTCCTTCGAGTTCCCCGTCACGATCATATCGTCGACGTATAGTAGCACGATGACTTGAAGCTCCCCGCTCTTCTTGACGAACAAGCTTGAGTCTGAGTCTGAAGTAACAAATCCACAGAATAGGAGATATTCTGCGATCTTCCCGTACCACGCCCTCGGCGCTTGCTTCAACCCATACAGGGCCTTCTTCAACTTGCAGACATGCTCCGGAAAATCTTCAGACACAAAGCCTGTTGGCTGGACCATGAAGATATCCTTGTCAATCTCGCCGTACAAGAAAGCATTCTTGACGTCGAGCTGCCAAATCTCCCATCCACTGAACGCCGCCAAGGCAATGATGAAATGAACTGAAGTCATTTTTGCCACCGGACTGAATGTCTCCTCGTAGTCTTCACCGTATTGCTGCGAGAACCCCCGAGCTACAAGGCGAGCCTTGTACCGCTCAATGCTGCCGTCAGCTTTCTTCTTGAGCTTGTAGACCCACTTGCATGTAAAAGGAGTGGTGCCCTTGGGCTTGGGCACAAGAGACCAGGTCTCATTCTTCTCGAGAGCTGCCATCTCTTCTTGCATTGCAATGTCCCACTCCTTCACACCTATGGCCTTCTCAAAGCTCGACGGCTCCCTCTCATCCAAGGGACCAGCGAAGAAACATGAGACGAAGCTCACTGTGTTTCCTCCTGTATAGCGATCAGGGGCGACGATCGCTCGCTTCGACCTCCTCAGCTCCTTCCCCTGAACTGCATTATCTTCAGCTGCTTCTTCCCTAGCTCCTCTTCCAGACGTGCTAGGAGCATCGCTCCCCCTGCTCCCTAAACCAGAAGCCCCCATCTCGGAACTAGAAGGAGATGGACCACCTGGTGACACAGGTAGCTCCACCTGAAGATCCTCCACAACTTTCTCTGGCACCTCCAACCTGCTCTCTGGTAGCTCCACATCAGAAGACCCCTTGTAAGATGTCACCTCATCGAACACGACGTCGCGAGATACCACAAATCTCTGCGTCTCCGGGTCCATGCACTTCCATCCTTTCTTCCGCTCATCGTATCCCACGAAGACTAGCTTCCTTGCTTTCGCATCTAGCTTCGTTCGAAGAGCATCTGGAACATGCACGTAGCAAGTGGATCCAAACACCCTAAGGTGTGCCACGCTTGGCTTCTCCTTAAACATCATCTCATGCGGAGTCAACATGTTGATGGTACTTAAAGGCATCCTGTTGATGACGTAGGCAGCACAAGACATTCCCTCCGCCCAGAAGGAATTTGGGATACTCTTGGCATGCAGCCAACACTTGCAGGTCTCCGTAAGATGACGGATCTTCCGCTCTGCAACTCCGTTCTGCTGTGGAGTATGTGCACAAGTGAGCTCTCTCCGGATGCCTGCCTTCCTGCAAAAGGTAGAGAACTCACTGGAGGTGAACTCCACTCCATTGTCAGTCCTCATCTTCTTCACCCGCAGTCCTAGCGGACCCTCCACGAGCTCCTTGAACTCCACAAACTTGGCAAACGCCTCCGCCTTCTCCTTTAGGAAATATACCCAGACATATCTGGTGTAATCATCGATCAACACCAACATATATCTGCTGCCTCCGAGGCTTGGGGTAGCAGTAGGTCCCATCAAGTCACCGTGGATGCACTCCAACGACACACTACTTCTTGTCTGCGACTTATCAAACGGTAGTCGATGAGACTTGCCAAACTGACATCCCGCGCAAACATGACCTTCACCGTAGGAAGATAGACTCGGCAGGCCCTTGACCAGACCTCTCACTGCCATAGCTTTCAGCTTGTCCATCCTTACGTGCCCCAACCTCTCATGCCATATAACGACACCATCATTCGTCTTCATCTTGTCGACGTAGGAACTTGTTGATAAAACAAACAAGTCCTTTGCTCGCTCCCGATATGGACGACCTCGGCCTTTACGGCCTCAAAATTGCGTAGAAACTTCACTTCTGTTGGGCCGAACAGAACGTGATACCCAGCGTCTACAACGTTGGTCACGGAGAAGAGGTTTTTCCTCATACCAGGCACGTGATAGACACTCTTCAAAGTAAGTGGCCCTCTATCACTGCCCAAGGAAACAACCCCCACCTTCTCTACTGGATGCACAGTATTATCAGCAGTAATGATTGCATTGTTACCTGTATAGGGCTGTGCAGAAGAAAGCTTGGTCTCATCTCCGGTGAGGTGAAGACCACACCCCGAGTCCACGATTCATTCCTCCAGATAGTTGATCGGAGCAGAAGATCCAACAGAAGCCGAGAAGGCTCCTCCCCAACCTCCTTCAAAGTACCTGGCCTCAGCTTCCTCCTTCTCCGCAGCATGCCCAGCTTGGGTGATCACCTTGCAATCCTTCCTGATTTGGCCATACTTGCCACACTTGAAGCACTTCAGACCTTCACCCTTCTTCTTCCCGTCAGCCTTGGGAGCATACCCCCTTTCCTGCTGCCTAGAAGTTGAAGGCCCATAGCCTCCTCCAGCGGTCTTCTTCTTCTTATCCCACTTCTTCTTCTTCCCCGAGAAGAGCACTTTGCCATCTCCCCCAGCCACCGACACCCCCGCCATCTGCCTTGCCAAACTTTCTTGCGATGCAAGCAAGTTCTCCAGCTCCAACAGAGACCGCTGATTTGCCCACCCCTGCACCGACGTCACAAAGGCAACATATTCCTTCCGCAAGCCGCGGATGATGTGCCTCTTCAGCTTCGCCTCAGAGATAGGCTCATCAGGATCCAATGCTGAGATTTTAGCGCACAAGTTCTTCATCTTCAGAAAGAAAGTGGAGATAGAAAGATCACCCTGAGCCGACCTTGCCAGCTCATTCTCCAAGAACTGTAGCCTTGCTACATTCTTCTTGTTAAACAGCCCATTCAGGGCTCTCCAGATCTCCGCAGCCGATCCACATCCCAGAATGTGATCAAATAGATCAGGTGAAATTGCCCTCTTCAGAGTGAACTCTGCCTTCGCATTCGTCCTCCTCCAAGTTCTCACCTCAGCCCCATTATCCCCTTCCGGGACAACTTCCTGCGTCTGATCTCCTCCAACTACCTCCCAGAGGTACTCACCTAGAAGATAGCTTTGCATACACGACTTCCACTTCTTGAAGTTAGTCAATGTAAGCATCTCAATTCCAAGACCCCTCGCTTCCATTGCTCTACCACTGGTTCCTTCTTCACAAAGGCGATGGCTACTCTAAGTCACTCACTGCTCTAACCACTCCAACCTCCCTCTGATACCATGTGAAATTTTTCGAATCTTTATGAAGCGAGCAGGAGTTAGTCAACTTAGAGTTCACAAGCCAAACAACCAGAAGCAAATGGAGGCAAACAAACGATCTTTATTGATAGCAACTTCAAATTACAAGGCAAGACATGCTTGGCGAGACATGATTTCTCCAGCACAAACACCAAAGGAAAAGATACAAAGTTGAAGACAACTTGAGACCGCGCGGTCTACCTTGCGACCTCAGCAACTCGCCAGACCGCAACCCGCTGCCAATCTCAGAACAACACCAGACCGCCGATCAGACCGTACCCTTCCTTCCAACCTCCTAATTTTCCCGAAATCCAGCACCACAACTCCAAGCCGCAGACCGCCCGAACACTTTCAGAGGAAGAGGTGATTGCTGCTGCCCGCACTATCCGCAGAAGCTGCAAAAGAGAAGTTCAATCAGCAGACCGCCCGATCACACAAATACAGACCGCAGGAAAGAAGCGAACTCAGCTTACACTTGGTGTGTCATATAATTTGCTGCTACAGTGGCTCCTATTTATAGGCGTGGGACCTGATCCAGTCACAACCCTATTAGATAGGATCACCACCCTCTAGACCGCGTGACCTGACCGGTCACACTGCGCGATCAGCAACAGTACTCCTGCTTCATTTTGGTGAACTCGCCAGCTTCAACATCAACCATGAGAGACTGCCACTCTCACAGCAGATCGCGACTCCAAAGGAGATCGCCAGACCGCCCAAAGCTGTTCACCCCTGTGTTCGCTCGAGACCGCGAACACAGCCAGTTCGCCATCAACCCGCGAACTCCTGTCCTCATGCCGGTCTCTTCCTGAGACCGCGAACAGCGTCCAGCTTGCATACCAGTCTCCTCCTGAGACCGCAACCTGAGACCGCGCGACTAAGACCCTTTGTCCGCGAATACCACCAGAAAGCCCGGTCAACCACCAGACCGCATTCTGGAGAAACCTGGGACAAGCTGTGCGATCACACCAGACCGCCACAGCCTTGAGGAAGACAACCCGCCACGCGATCACGAATAGACCGCGCACACCAAAAGATGAACAACCCGCCACGCGGTTAGAGACAGACCGCGTGGCCTTCACCTTCAGCCGCCTTGGACCCATACCAGCGATCAAGCCAGGAGATCGCAACTAGGCTTAGATAAGCCAGGCCGCAGAGGCAGACCGCCAAGTCGTGCGGTCACGCCAGACTGCCCGACCTCCTCCCATACCGCCCAGGTCCAAAAGTCCTATAACTTCCACTTCAACAATTTCAACATGGGTTACCTGGACATCTTAACTTATATGTCGTATGGGCGTTCATATAAGTTAAGGTACGAATCTGTGATGGTAGATTTGTTTTACTTACTGCACCGTATTTTTATTACTGGTTTACTTCATGCTCTACTTTACTGTCATTTATTTGCACTATACTGCTAGCTATTTTTACCGCTTTTCCTATACTTGCTAGATTAGTTCCATGTCACCTCTTTCCTTGTTTACCCCTTATTGTCCTCAGCTTCTTCCTCCCGCTCGGTTTCTAGGAGTCATGGAGGGAGGCGAGGACAAAACTACTTAGTCTTTATGACTAACGGATGTGGCCGTAACAGGAGTCCGAGGAGACGGAGCTGTCCCGCGCGCAGCTGGACGAGATGGCAGGACCTGAGCAGCGGATGCAGCGCACTACCACGACGCCACAGGTTGTTGACTAGACAGTTAGCTTTCAGTTTTGAGAGTTTGTAGTTTTTGCATGTTGTAGAGAGAGAGAGAGTACTCATTTTGGATATGTATCGGGCTTAAGCCCCTTTTGCTTGAACTGTCCCTTTTTGGACATTTCTATTTCATTATATATCTATATGATGTTGTGACATGTGGACATGCCTTTAATTCTGTACTTACTTTTGGCATATATTACTTATGATCGTATAGCCGGCAGAGTCGGTACTGAGCGGGGTTAGCCAACCCGAGTGTTGGTGACACCGCAAGGCAGCGATTCTGGGCGAATATCCACCTCAACCGTGCGATGCGGGAGGGGTTCGAGTTTTCATGTACCTGAAACGGGTTTTGAGAAAATAGATCTTACACCTGTTCTCAGCGCGGCGGGTTGTTGAGGCTGGGGCTCGATCCCCAGACCTCCTATAACATCCCCCAAATAACTAGACCCCTAAGTTGGTTTTGTCATGACTAGGTCATGACAAAACCATAGGAAGAGCTTAAGACCATGTGGGCTTGGATGAGAAGGAGAAATCCTAGTGGTCTGCATATAGCAGTTTTCAGATACCTAGCCTAGGGTTGGAATTTAGGGCCTTTCCTTGAACCTTGACTCCACCATAGGATCCCTAGCTCATTAGGGGTCTCCTTGGAGCACTAGGGACCCATTTGGGTCAACCAAAGAGGCCAATTTGGCTAAAGTCAACCTTAACCCTAAATTAGTCAAACTAACTCAATTGGGGTCAATTGGCCTCCACCATGCCAAATTGACCTTGCCCCTACCCTTATAGGTATATTAGGAACTTAGTGGACCAAAAAGCCCCATCATGGGACCTCCAATTTGACCAATTTACCCTAAGTCAACCCTAGCCCTAATTTGGTCAAAAGTGCCCTATTAAGGGGCAATTCACCCTCACCTTGCCAACTTGAACCTACCTAGTCCTCCCTAACCTTTAAGGGAGACCATTGGAGCCTAAGCCACTCAGTGGGGTCAGCCTAATTGGCCAATTTGACCAAAGTCAACCTTATCCTAAATTTGGGTCAAAAAGATCTAATTTACCCAAATTAAACCCAATCCATTTGGGCTGGACCCAATTGATGCGGTCCACCACCAAATGGGATTGAGTGCTACTGATTTGGCCATTCAATTTCAGGGAAATCGTCCAGGAGAGAGAGCCCAATTTGGAAGAGAGAGAAGTAAGGGGGAGTTAATGGAGAGGAAGAGGAAACCTTCCATCTCCTCCAATAATGGCACCATTCATCTCCCCTTGGGGAGAGGAGAAGTTTTCAACCCCTCCCCAGCCACATTGATGCCCAAATGCACTCCCCCAAGTATAACCGAAATCTTCACTAATGGCCATTAATGGCAATCCGAGTAACTCCTCCCCCTTAGCCTCAATTGACCCCTTTAACATCTTCAGAGGTTGGAAAGGGGTGTAACCCCCCTCTTCCCCGAAGAAATCGAGCACCAGAAGCTAGGATTGACATGGCGCCGAAAGCTCCACCTACGGCCATGGCAACTCGCCGGGATACGCTTCACCAAGCCCCCACACAGGTCTGATCCGCCTCCTCTCCCTTAGTGCTAGATCTTATCATAATTTGGGGCTTGATCCGAGCTAAATTGGGCTCGGATCGTGCTTCCGAAAGGGCTCGGTTCGAGCTCTCTTTCCCCTTCTATAAACCCTGATTCCGACCACCTCCGGCTGGCCAACCACCCCCTATCGCCGGCCACCACCTCAACGGAGGTGGTGGTGGCGTTGGCTGGACAGGAAGAGGCACAGGTGGCCGAGAAATCATCCCGCAAAGGAGCCCAGGACGGGCTATCGCGCGCCATCCATCCAACGGGGACGATGACTAAGAGCCGTCGGATCTGCCGTAGATTTAAATGATTATGTTATGTCATTATTCTATTAATTCGTCGATCCGAGTAGAAGTAATTCGTTGAGCTGTATCTGGAGTTCGTCGAACAGAATTAATTCATCGAACAGAATTAATTCAGCGAACTGAATCCTGAGTAAATGATTAGGTTATAACCTTATTTCATTAATTCGTCGTACGGAGTAGAAGAAATTTTGAGTTCGTCATACTGATGGTTGAGTTCGTCGAACTGAACCCGGAGTTCGTCGAACAGAATTAATTCTCTGAAATAATAGTCGAGTTCGGCGAACTGAACCCGGAGTTCGTCGAACGGAATTCATTTGTCGAACACACTCTGGAGTTCGTCGAACTGATAGTTGAGTTCGACGAACTGAACACGGAGTTCGTCGAATGGAGTTGATTCGCCGAACTAAATTAATTCGTCGAACTGGATTAGTTCGTCGAACGAAGATCGGATTTTGTCTAGCGCACTGAAGCACGGCGTTCGTCGAATGCAGAACAGAGTTCGTCGAAAGCAGGTCGGATTTTGTCGAACGCAGAGACTTGTTCCAATACATTTTGTCACACTTCCTGCAGTATTTCATTTTAATTACTAAAAATACTAGAACCCCTCAAATGAAAAAGTGGTCAACACCAAAGTTGTAGCCCTTGGAGTCTAGTTTATTTTAAAATTGATTTCACCCCAAAAGAATTTTTGTGGCTCCCTGTAAGTCCATTTTGGTGGGGCTGGTCCCTAGTGTAGGACATCCACCATATCTTGAATAAATTTTGATTAGGTTATGGGATGGACTTGAAAATTGAAACCTAGGCTATTTACACCTACCCACACATCTAAGGTTTTTGTAATAATTTCATGAATTAAACAATAATTAATTATTAGGTCAAATGACCTCCAAATTTTGGTGGGTACTTAGGATTATCACATGACCGTGGTAAAACTCTCAGCCCAATTGGGACTGATTTGGTTGGGTAATTTGTCAACCCAAGTTGGGTCAAATTAGGTCAAAGTTAGGGCATGGTGTTTACCTTGGGGTATGGTGGTCAAAACTCATCACCATGAGTTCAAACCTTGGCCACTGCTTTAGGATCACCTAAAACACCTTCATGAGTAAGATGGGGTAGTGTAGAGGTGTATATGCCCTAGGACCCTAGTTTTAACCTTAGGGTTGCTCTTTGAACCTTGTGAAGGATATGGGGTCAAATGTTCTTGAATGGTCATGGAACTTGGTGGATACGTTCATAGGGTGTAATTAGGCACTAGGTAATTTTATAAGAATTTTAGGAGAACTTATTCCCCCTATATAAGGTCATAACCCCTTTAGGTAAACTTCTTGTAAGAGATATTTACATGCACAGATGATCTTGGATGAAGATGAAATCTTGGTGGTGCCTTTATAGTTATAATACTGACCACTTGTAATTTTTGTATAATTTATTTAATGATTTATCTAGTTTTTCATTCTCAAGGCACCTATTTTGTCTTAATTTTAAGAAATATGGATAAGGGTCCAAAACTCTCTGGAAAAATGTGCAACTTGGTGATAGGATAATTCAGAGCACTAGGAAGCTCTGTGAATTTTTATATAAATTTTGAAAATTATTATCAGTAGGCTACTTCACAACATGTGCAAATTAGGAATTATTTGGATTAATTATTTCAGCGAGGAAATGATTCCCATAAATTGTGAAACTCTGTAATTGAGCCTTTCTGGACATAATAGAGGTTTGGTAAATTTTCAATAATTTTGGCATAAGTATTCTTGGTAGTTCCTTCATAAATCTTCAAGTTTGGATATAAGTTAAATATTAAAAATAGAGGACATTTCCTTACTATAAAATTGTGATATTCATTATTTACTGTTATTTTGGCATGATAGATTTATCTTAATTTTATGAGGATCATGTCTTGAGAACACCTTACACTTCATGTTCATACTCATACTTGGCAAATATTGGAGAAATTTAAAAAAATGCTAAAATGTTGAGGAAAAATATGAGTCTTTGGATTTAGTATTATAATGCCATGATAGTCCTCCAATAAAAATCTTGTGTCATGTGGTTGAATATTTGGATTACCTCTACCTATAAGCTTCATATAGTTAATTTGGTCTGCGTTTAGTAAAACTGTGAAACTTAGGTATTTAGTGGCCTACTAGGTGGAATTGGTATGTAGATGATGTGCATGGTCAGGTTGAAGAGGATGAGGTCACAAAAAGGAGTTTAGGAGATAAGAGTGCTGGGTGGGCTAATGGTAAGGTCGTGCTTGGGATTGACGAAAGATCGTCTTTCCCCTAGCGTGTCATAAACCACCTAGGGTTAATACTAGTGAAAACATAAGATGCTTAGGCATATGGGTAGATACCCATAATATTAAATGTCTTGAGAAAGGGAGCCTTGGGGTCTCATCCCATTATAGTTCCTAGTACCGTAGTGAGCCCCCTTATAGGGTAATCCTCGGGAAGTCCAAGATTAACCATAAATCGTAGGAGCAAGTTGTTATACAAGATTAACTAAGTAATAGACTCACTCACACTCATCGTCGTAGATGCTTAGTCGTTTTGGTCTTACGAGCGGTAGGCTCGGTGGTTGTAGCAGCAAACTAATTAGTCTGGTGAGCTTGTGGCTCAGTAATGTTTATTGTGACAGGAGGATTAGCCGGTGAGCTTATGGCTTGGAGATAGATGGTAAACATGTTTGCATGTGCATAAGGTGGTGGGTCCTTAGTGTTGATGGTCGTTGCACCGACATTAATGCTTGGGCTCGGTAAGAGTGGATAACCCTTTTACCAAGATAAGTCTGGTGGTCTAACCAGCAAGAGTACGCAGGAGCTCCGCTGTTGTGTTCTTAGCGTTGAGGCGTACGTTAGGTCTAGGTTAGGTAGTGCAAATACAAACCTAGAGGTGGGCGAGGCCCAACCCACCACTTCCATTTGCCACTACGGGAGTATCTTGGGATTTTTGCTAGCTCCAAAAAGAGAGAACTAAAGGTCTGTGCGCATAGAGTCGTAGTGTGTGAGTTGCACTTGTGTGAACATAATATTTAACAGCATACTTTGCATGACATAGCATAAATATTGCATACCCCTACCCCTATCGTATAAGTCGGTTATGGGACTTCTTATACGATAGGCCTTGCTAAACGACCTCTTGGTCTATAGGTTTGTATGGGCATTCCTATAAATCAATGGTTACTTTCTATTATATACATTTCTTTACTTACTGCACTTTACTTATTCTTTACCTGCTCTTACTATGCTCTTTTACTGCTTTAATTATATATATATACATGTATAGTGTAGACATTCTGAAAGGGAGGTTAGAACTTAAAGTTACTCTAGAGGGGGGGGGGGGGGGGGGGGATGAATAGAGTATTAAAATGTTTTTCACTTAATTTTATAGCGGAATTAAAATAGTGATACTTATATGTGTATTGCAGAGTGAGTTATAAAACAAAATAAAAACAAAGCACACAACACAATACAGAAAATAAACACAACACAGAGGACACAAGGATTTTATAGTAGTTCCCCAATAAACCTGGGTATGTCTACTCTTCTACCACACTTGGTAGGATTCCACTAGGTTTTTGATCAGGTGCCCTATCACCAATGGATTTTTGATCAGGTGTCCAAACACCAAGGAGCTTTTGATCAGGTGCTCTAACCAAACTACAGGTTTTTGTTCAGGTGCCCTGCCACCAAGGGGTTAACTTTTGAAGGGAGTTAGAACCATGTACAAGAGGGGATAAAGAGGGTTTAGATGTTCTTCTCTGTCAATAATCTGAGAGAAGACTCTAGTGGAATGTTGTTGTAAAGCTCCCCCTGTCTGATTGAAATTCTTGACAGCATAAGGATGGAGCTTTCTCTTGAAACAGATATCTTCCTTGATAGCTGATGAATCTGAGAGACAGAAGTTTCTCAGATTATTTGTTGCTCTTTGAAGATCTAGAACTTGCAGCAGAAATCTGATAGATGATTTGAATTGTTGTTCTCAGAGAATGAAATGTGCTGCTTGAGGAAGATGATCTTTCTTTTTGACTTTCTTTGAATGTTTTTCTCGACTGATACTCTGATATTTTTTCCTGTTACTAATCTTTTTCTTCTAGTATCCTATTTTCATAGAGAGAATGATAACAGATTTGAAATTCAAATTTCTGAATAGGAATAGAATAATCAGCATTAATTATTTCCTTGGAACTGCAACTGATTCAGCAAATCTTTAATCCTTTTCCTTTTCAATAAAGGATATCCTTTTCCAATATAAACCAACAGCTACTTTCTCGGAAAGAGAATGAAAAGGGGAATAAACAAAGGAAGGATAAAATCTTGTCTTATCTGGTAGAACAAATTCATTGCTGATAGTCGAACTGAGTTCTGAGAAAATATAACTGATCTGAATAAACTGAGAGAGAATTCGTCGAGCTGTGATAGGAATTCGTCGATTTGAATGTTGAGTTTGTTGAACTGAACATCTGATACTGATTCGTCGAACACGGGATGGAGTTCATCGATCTCAAGTTAGAGTTCGTCGAACTAAAGAATTCGTCAACCGCTGAGACTTACTCAGTTCGTCGACCGCTAAGCCGCTGAGATGCTGAGATTGAAGCAAGCCGTTCGTCGAATGCAGAATGCAAGACGTTCGTCGAACGCAGAAAGCATTTCGTCGAACGCAGTATTGAGTTCGTCGAATGCAGAAACTTAGAGATTTCCTAAGTTCTAGCTATCTTATCAGCCTAAAACTATGACCCTTAGACTATACATTGGGCGTCAACTTAGTCCTAGTCAACACATAGTAATCCTAGCCCAAATCAGTAATAGGGTTGTTCCAACAATCTCCCCCTATTTGGGTTAGGATACTATTTGACAAATTTCAAATAATAAACAACAAAAAATAGCAGAGCATATATATATCTGACAGAATTTAAATATTTCAGCAGATAGAGAATATGAAACTCTGAGTTTAGGAACATTACAATTGAAAAGCAGAAATGTAAGAAAAACAAATAGGTCTGAACCTTTTACTCAGAAGGAGGCTTGAATATTATCTATCTGTTGTGATTTTCTGATTCTTTCCTGCTCATGTAAAGATCCTGAGCTCCCAGAAAAGTTTTAGATTTGACTTGAGGAACTACTGCTTCTGGATGCTTCTCTAAATACTCTTCAGCATTGAACAAATTCTTTGACTTGTACTTTTCAAATTCTTTTCTTCTGAATTCTGACATGGTAGAGTATTGGGAGAAATCTCTGCCTTCAGCTTTTGCTTTATTAATCTGGGCTGCTGCTACAGATTCTTTGAATCTTGCCATTTGAGATAACCTTTCTTCTTCTGGATTGGGAGAAGGAGGCCTTTCATCAATATCACTGGCATGATAGGAGAATTGATAAACATGATTTCTTTTTCTGTGAAAAGAGCCATCAGATACATGATATTTATATACTGAGGAAGAAGATCTGGATGATCCTGAAGGAGGAGCTCTGGCTGATCTTGAACTAGGTGAGCCACTTGAGCTTTTATGACTTCCTTCTGATGTTCTTGAAGGCTGAGAGGAAGGATTCTGAGAATATGAGGAGGACATCCCTGCTGATCCTGCTGCTGGAGGAGGAGGAGGAGGATAATTGAACTTAACTGGCTTATCTGAGTAGAATCCCGTCTTCTTCATTTTCTTCCTTCTATTGTTCTCATTCCTGGAGAACCTCATCCATGCTGGTGAATCTTATGTTAAGGTGATATTATGCAGAATGTAGTATGAAACATTATAATTTGAGGAAGGAGGCTTGGGAACAGCTTTTGGCTTAGATTTGGACTTTCTTTTCTTTGAGGATTGATCATCTAAATCATCATCATCTTCATAATCATCAGAAGATGATTGAGGATTATCATATAAATCATCAATTGCTTTAAGAGCTTTATCATCAACCTTCTTCACAACATCAACTTTCTTAACATTGACATCTTGCTCAACATCAATTTCATCAAGATCTGGAATTGGGGAATCATCAAAGACAAATGTTGGAGGAGAATTCATCACTTCAACATCTTCTGATATTAAAACTGATTCTGGAACGTGAACTTGAATCTGATCTGGAACAGGAGCTTGATCTTGAACTAGAACTTGAATTGAAACTGGAACTTCTACTTCAAAACTCTTGAGAAGTTCTTTCAACAGAACTTTATCAACATGAGCTGTATAAAGAACAACTGCTTTTGAAACCACTTGAAATTCTGGCAAGCTATTGAAAATTGCATTGAACTGAGAAAGTAAAGAAATAATATCTATAGATGGATGAATAGAAATATTATTTATTTCTTCTATAATAGGAATAACTGAATCTGTTGTTGAGAGATCTGTCATCTCTGAATCTTCTTGAACTGAAACTGCATGAACTGGAGCTTCTTCATTAGACATCTCCCCCTGCCTAGTTTCAGGAATTCCTGAATCTAGGCCCCTAGAAGAAGGGACAGGAGTAGAGGATGAAGGGAAGTAAGCAAGTTTAGCAGATAGATCTGAAAGGGCTTGAAGCACTGGAGCAAGCTTTGCATCCAGAAGAGCATCTAGACTTGGAGCAATGTGATGAAAGATCTGATCAGCAATTGATGAGAAATCAACATAGACAATATCTGGGGTATGGTGAGAAGATGATGGGATGGAGAATGGAAGAGAGATGTTAGTGGCATGAGCTATGGGTGGATGAAAATGTTCATGAATAGGACAATGAGGGTGGATAGGTGAGAGTGGATGAATAGGTGATTGAGGGAGTATGGGTGACTGAGGTGGAGATAAGATATTTAATGATGGTGAATGTTGGATGGGTGACAAAGGTTCAAATGAATGAGGTGGAATGTATGGGGGAAGAGTATTGTCATCTGGAGTAAATGAAGATGGAATTTCTGATTAGTCATTTACTTGAGGAGATGGAGGAGAAGGCATGGAGGAAGGTGTGTTAGTGTGAGAGGTGGAAAGATGAACTTCTTCAGAGATGGTTGTCTGAAGAGGTGGAGGAGGGATTGGAGTTGAGGATTCAGAGAGGGGAACTTCTAGAAGGGTTGAGGGAGTGACTATGTTAGTACTGGTGCCTTCTGAAGTTGTATTTGATTGTTCTGCTCTTGGAGTCCTCTTTGGGATAACCCTGTCCCACTTTCCAAAGAGAGCCGAAGTCAGCCTCTTACTAGCATTGATAAACACTGTTGGAGATACCAACAATTCTAGGCACTTTGCCTGGAGAACTAATCCCAGAATTCTTCCATAACAAACACCTAACTTACTCTGCTTCTTCCTTATGGATTCAAACAGAATCAATCCCCAATTTACTTTCTTCTTTTCCACCAAGGCCACCATCAATAGAAATTGGTGCCTGATTATATAATCATGAGCATAAGTTTTGCCTAGCAAAACTTTTCCAACAATATCTGCTAAGAATTTGTATTCAATGGACAAATTCTTTTTCAGAAGGTAATTAGGGTTTCCACTGGAATAGCCCATTTTCTCCAATTCAACATTAAAATTATCAGAGGTGATTTCCAAATCATCATCACCATTCAACAAACCAAAACCTTCTGATAAGATATCAGGGGTAAGAAGAACCTGATTCCCTGAGATTGTTCCTGAGATAGTTGTTGCATTCTCTGACTGAATAGTATGTACCCATTCCTTTATCTCTGCCACTGGAAGCTTTATCCTGGTTGTCATGAACTTCCTCAGTTGTTGGTCTTCAAAGAGTTGAAGAATGTCTTTGAAGATTTGATCAGTTTGAGCAAATGATTCCATATCAATATCAAAACCTGCGTCAAACTTCATCAAAGAGATCACTGACTGAGAAATCTCCATTAGTACATACAAAGAAAAGCGATCAAGTGCAAAGGGGAACTGGAGGGAAAAGCAAGTTCTATAGGCGCAAAGATGAAGTAAGATGAAAGATTTGATTATATAGAGAGATCGAAGAAGGGCGCACACTTTCGTAGAACAGGGTTCGGCTAAACCTAATAGAATCAGAAGTCGAAAAGACTTAGGGCTTCGTTTGACTGCGTTCGACAAAAAGTTAATTTTCGTCGATCTCCGTTCGACGATCGCGTTTGTCTTTGTCGATCCTGAACTAATAAGTATCGTCGATCTCCGTTCGATGAACGATAGCATTTTGTCGTTCTCCGTTCGACGAAATGAGGGCATAAATAGAAAATTTAATTTTTAGCAGATTGAATCTCCATCTATCATTCCTAGCTGATTTATAAAGAAAATATGTTTCTTTTCATCCAATGGCCTGGTGAAAATATCAGCTCTTTGTAAGTCAGTAGGAATAAATTGTAGGCAAATTTTATTTTTATCCACATTATCTCTGATAAAGTGGTGCCTAATTTCTATGTGCTTAGTCCTACTATGGAGTACTGGATTTTGTGCTATAGATATTTCACTAGTATTGTCACAAAATATAATTGAATTATTTAGATTGATACCATAGTCTAAGAGCTGATTTTGTAACCACAATATCTGTCAGCAGCAACTGCCTGCAGCTATGTATTCAGCTTTAGTTATTCATGTAGACACAAATGTTTGTTTCTTACAAAACCAAGACACGAGCCTATCACCAAGAAAATGACAAGTTCCTGCTGTGCTTTTCCTGTCTACTCTGCATCTAGCATAATCAGAATCTGAGAATCTAGTTAATTCAAATTCTGATGCAGTTGGATACCAGAGTCCTAGATTTGGACAACCCTTTATATATCTCAAAATTCATTTTAGTAAAATTAGGTGAGATTCTTTGGGGTTAACTTGAAACCTAGCACAAATACAGGTAGCAAACATTATATCAGGCCTACTTGCTGTTAAATAAAGTAATGAGCCAACAATTGCTCTATATACCTCCTGATCAATAGGTTTCCCTGATTCATCAGTGTCTACAACAACATTTGAGGGCATGGGTGTTTTCATGGTGGAAGCATCAGACATACCAAACCTTTTCACTAATTCCTTAGCATACTTAGATTGTGATATGAATATGCCATTAGGAGTTTGCTTCACTTGAAGACCAAGGAAGTATGATAACTCACCCATACTACTCATTTCAAATTTAGATTGCATTAGGTTAGAAAACCTTTTGCATAGATTTCAATCAGTAGAGCCAAATATGATATCATCTACATATATTTGAACTAGTAAAGTTTGATTTTTATGTATACTGAAAAATAGGGTTTTATCAACTATCCCTCTACAGAAATTGTTCTCCAAAAGAAAATTAGCTAAGGTCTCATACCATGCTCTGGGAGCTTGTTTGAGACCATAGAGAGCTTTATTAAGCTTAAATACATAAGTGGAGTGAGTTGGAGAGATGAAACTTGGTGGTTGTTCCACATAGACTTCTTCTTTGATGTCTCCATTCAAGAATGCACTCTTCACATCCATCTGGTATACTTTGAATTTCTTGAATGCAGCAAAGGCCAGAAAAATCCTGATAGCTTCAAGTCTTGCAACAGGAGCAAAGGTCTGATCATAGTCAATTCCTTCTTCCTGTGAATATCCTTGGGCTACCAATCTTGCTTTGTTTCTGACTATATTGCCTTGATCATCTAGCTTGTTCCTGAAGACCCACTTGGTGCCAATAACTGGATGGCCTTTTGGTCTTGGAACCAAATCCCATACCTTGTTCCTTTCAAATTGATTGAGCTCCTCTTGCATTGAAAGAATCCAATTTGGATCTTGTTCTGCATCTTTTATGGTTTGAGGTTCAACTTGTGATAGGAAACAAGTGTGCATCTGATTTTGGTGTAGTTGATGCCTTGTTTGAACACCTGCTGAAATATCACCAATGACTTGAGATATTGGATGATCTCTAACTATGATGTGATCAACAGTTGGAGTGGGTTCAGCAATAGTATCCACTTGGGAAATATGATCAGTTGTCATTTGATTTGAATTGTCAGCAAGATCTGGATTATTCTCTTCTTCACTGTCTTCAATTATTTCAATTGATGGAAGTAGTGAATCTTTATTCTGTAGATCCAATCCATTAAGCTCATCACGTAGAGCTGGTACCTGCAAGGTATTTTTGGTAGAGGTGGTATTCCTCTCCTCAATTAACATGTCAGTTTCATCAAAAGATACATGCATGGACTCTTCTATCTTAAGAGTAGATTTGTTGTAAACTCTGTATGCTTTACTAGAAAGAGAATATCCAAGGGATATGCCTTCAACAGCTTTTGCTTCAAACTTTCTTAGATACTTCTTGTCATTGTTATGCACATAGCATTTACAGCAAAATATCTTAAAATAGTTAACCTTAGGCTTTTTATTCTTGAGTAATTCATATGGAGTTTTGCCCTTAAGTTTATGTATCAGGCTTCTGTTCAACACATAATTTGCTGTGTTCACTGCCTCTGCCCAGAAAGAGAGTGGCAAGCGAGCATTAGCAAGCAATGTAGTTGTTGATTCAATAAGTGTTCTATTTTTCCTTTCAGCTACCCCATTTTGTTGAGGAGTTCTAGGAGCAGAGAAACATTGCCTGATCCCTTCTTTTCCACAGAATTCTCTCATCAGAAGAGATTCAAACTCAGTGCCATGATCACTTCTGATCAATGCAACTAGAGTAGAGTACTCAATCTTGATGGACCTGAGAAATTCTGTCAGAACACTGAAGGTGTCAGACTTGTTCCTAAGAAAGAACACCCAAGTGAATCTTGAGAAGTCATCTATAATAACTAGAGAGTAATGCTTCTCTCCTAGACTTTGTATTGCAGTAGGTCCAAAAAGGTCCAAATGCAGTAAATACAAAATCCTAGGTGAATCACTCTTGGATAAAGATTTAAAACTACTTCTAGTTTGCTTACCTAATTGACAAGCCCTGCAGAGTCCTTTCTTCTTGTATGAACCAGAAGGCAGTCCTCTAACAAGATTGTCCTTAGAAAGCTTAGATATAGTTCTAAGGTTAATATGTTCAAGCCTTTTATGCCATAATTCATTTGTTTTACTTATATAATTAAATAAACAAATATCAGAATTGGCAGAGTCAAAATTGAGTAATTAAATATTTCCATGTCTAATACCAGATAACACATTAATGTTCTTATTATTGGTAATAAGACATAAGGAATGGTCAAAGGTTACCTGATAACCTTCATCACATAACTGGCTTATGCTGATGAGGTTGTGCTTAAGACCCTTGACATAAGCTACCTCCTTGAAGGTAACTGCTCCAACTTTGATCTTCCCATATCCTTTGGTTTGTCCACAGTTGGAGTCTCCAAAGATCACCTTGGGTCCAAGATTTGCCTTGTATTTGCTCAGGTTGGCCTTGTTTCCTGTCATGTGCTTTGAACATCCACTATCCAAATACCATTGTTCTTTTAATTTTGGATAGCCCTGTACCTGCACAATAGAAAAAATAAACTAGTTGTTTTTGACCCAGACTACCTTGGGTCCTTTTGTTTTACCACAAAACTCTGAAATAAAAGACATTTCAGGCTGATCCTTATAACCTTGTGGATGATATCTCGATGGAGGAATTATCCATTCAGTGAAAGGATTCTTAGTATGTGAAGAATAAGAATTTTTCAGATTTTCTGTCTATTTTTCATTCGACGAACTGGGCTGAGTTCGTCGATCGCCGTTCGACAAATGGACATGCTTTCGTCGAGCACCGTTCGAATAATGAATATACTAAAATTCTGTCTTCAGAGTTCGTCGATCTCCATTCGACGAAGTGAATTCATTTCGTCGAGCTCCGTTCGACGAATTCTGCTGAATTCCTTTATTCTTAACAACCTTGCTTGAAATGTTTTTATTTACTTCTACAACCTCTTTGCTTTTGGCAGAGATGAACTTTATTGGTGTAGAAAGTATGTTTTTCTTAATAAGAGGTGGTTCACTTGATGATGCACCTAAGCCCAGTTTGACATTTAATATGGCATTCACTGTGCTTGTGAGGTCCATCAGTTTGATACTTCTCCCATTTAGGGATTCTTGAAATTTCTTAGCCTTAGATAGTTTGTTCTCAATGAGAGCAATATGTTCTCTGGAGGAAGCCAAATCTTTCTTAATATTAGCATTTTCTTCACTTAGTTGGTTCATTTCAGCCAACTGATTCTGAGAGAGATTATCTCTTTCTCAGATTTGATTAAGTCTAAGCAAAGAACTTTGAATTCATCTTTGAATTCATCTTTGAATTCAATTGAATTAAAATCAAAATTAGATATTACCTAATCAGCATCATTGTACGACTCTGATTCATCTGAGTTGTTTGCTGAGGCATTGATAGCCATCATGCATAAATTCTTTTCTTCTTCATCATCCTCATCATCACTGGAGCTGGATGAAGATGAATTTTTTGACTCACTGCTTGAGTCATAAATGGCCATCAAGCATTGGTTTTTTTCTTTTGATTCTTCTTCATCTTCAGAAGAACTGGATGAAGACTCTGAATCTGTTTCACTCCATGTTTCTGCTACAAATCCTCTTCCCTTGTGCTTGTGTTTGTGGGAGGAAGACTTGCTGGAGTGCCTCTTTTCTTCTTTGTCTTTTCTCTTCTCCTTCTTTTGGTTCTCTGGACACTCAGGCAGAATGTGTCCAGGTTTCCTGCTGCCAAAACAAATTATTTCTTTAGAACTTGATTTGTCATACCTTGGCTTTTCCCTTGATCTGGAATCCTTCTTCTTGAAATCCTTTCTAGCCATCTTGTAGAACCTTTTGGCTAGAAGGCTCATGAACTCCACTTCTCCTGGAGCTTTTTCTTCTTCTTCAGTAGCTTGGAAAGCTATACTTCTCTTTTTGGATGCTGGAGATGAAGTAGATTGCTCAGCTTCTCTAGACTTGATAAGCTGCTTATAGGATTTGAGTTTGCCTAACAAGCTCTCAGTGGTGATCTCATTAAGGCATCTGGCTTCCTTGATTGGCCAGATCCTAAAGACCCATGTGCTAGGGAAGCACATAAGGATCTTATCATTGACCTCAGTGATGGAGATCACTTTGTCCAAGGTCTTCAACTCATTGATTATGAGTCTGAGCCTGTTGTACATATCAGAAACTGTCTCAGATTCTCCTTTCTTGAAATTTTCATACTGGGAGATTAGGTGAGATCTTCTATCCTTTCTTTCATCTGCTGATCCTTCAACCATGTTGTTGAGTGAGATCCAGATTTCCCTTGCTGAAGTGCATTCCACAACTCTTTGGAAAATGTTATCAGACATTGTCTGTGCCAATATGTTAATAGCTTTGGCATCTGCACTTCTCTGCTTCTTTGGAGCTTCTGTCCACTTAGGTGGTGGAACAACATTGTTTGTTGTTGGTGCTTCAGCACTTTTTGTTACTGTAGGTGTAGGAGGTCCTGTCAAAATAACATTAAAAATTTCTTCGTCAATAGAATTCATGTACAATCTGATCCTTGCCTTCCATAGTGCAAACTTACTTAGATTGCACATAGGAGGTCTTGTGCCTGAATATTCTTTGTTCTGTGCCATGAGTTTTTAGCAAAAATAAAACCCTAGAAAAATTTAAGATCTAATTGATCTTTTTGATTCAGATGTTAGCCTGTAAAGAATCAACAGCCCTCTGATACCAATTGAAAGGGAGGCTAGATCTTAAAGTTACTCTAGAGGGGGGGGGGGGGGGGATAGAGTATTACAAAGTTTTTCACTTAATTTTGTAGCAGAATTAAAATAGTGATACTTATATGTGTATTGCAGAGTAAGTTATAAAAAAAATAAAAACAAAGCACACATCACAATACAGAAAATAAACACAACACAAAGGACACAAGGATTTTATAGTAGTTCCCCAATAAACCTGTGTACGTCTACTCTTCTACCACACTTGGTAGGATTCCACTAGGTTTTTGATCAGGTACCCTATCACCAATGGATTTTTGATCAGGTGTCCAAACACCAAGGTGCTTTTGATCAGGTGCTCTAACCAAACTATAGATTTTTGTTCAGGTGCCCTGCCACCAAGGGGTTAACTTTTAAAGGGAGTTAGAACCCTGTACAAGAGGGAATAAAGAGGGTTTAGATGTTCTTCTCTGTCAATAATCTGAGAGAAGACTCTAGTGGAATGTTGTTGTAAAGCTCCCCCTGTCTGATTGAAATTCTTGACAGCTTGAGGATGGAGCTTTCTCTTGAAACTGATATCTTCCTTGATAGCTGATGAATCTGAGAGACAGAAGTTTCTCAGATTATTTGTTGCGATCTAGAACTTGCAGCAGAAATTTGAGAGATGATTTGAATTGTTGTTCTCAGAGAATGAAATGTGCTGCTTGAGGAAGATGATCTTTCTTTTTGACTTTCTCTGAATGTTTTTTTCTCGACTGATACTCTGATATT
Organism: Dactylorhiza incarnata; assembly: GCA_033032865.1. Lineage (NCBI taxonomy): Eukaryota > Viridiplantae > Streptophyta > Magnoliopsida > Asparagales > Orchidaceae > Dactylorhiza > Dactylorhiza incarnata. The sequence goes on from JAWHQI010000148.1 coordinate 3,981,894, forward strand.
TTTTCATGTTACTAATCTCTTTCTTCTGGTATCCCTTTTTCTTAGAGAGAATGATAACTTATTTGAAATTCAAATCTCTGAATAGGAATAGAATAGTCAACATTAATTATTTTCTTGGAACTGCAACTGATTCAGCAAATCTATAATCCTTTTCCCTTTCAATAAATGATATCCTTTTCCAATATAAACCAACGGCTACTTTCTTGGAAAGAGAATGGAAAGGGGAATAAACAAAGGAAGGATAAAATCTTGTCTTATCTGGAAGAATAAATTCATTGCTGATGGTCGAACTGAGTTCTGAGAAAATATAACTGATCTGAATAAACTGAGAGAGAATTCGTCAAGCTGAGATAGGAATTCATCGATCTGAATGTTGAGTTTGTCGAACTGAACATCTGATACTGATTCGTCAAAAACAGGCTGGAGTTCGTCAATCTCAAGTTAGAGTTCGTCGAACTGAAGAATTCATCGACCGCTGAGATTTACTCAGTTCGTCGACCGCTGAGCCGCTGAGATTGAAGCAAGCCGTTCGTCGAACGCGGAATGCAAGATGTTCGTCGAACGCAGAAAACATTTCGTGGAATGCATTATTGAGTTCGTCGAATGCAGAAACTTAGAGATTTCCTAAGTTCTAGCTATCTTATCAGCCTAAAACTATGACCCTTAAACTATACATTGGGGGTCAACTTAGCCCAAGTCAACACATAGTAATCCTAGCCCAAATCAGTAATAGGATTGTTCCAACACATTCCCTGTACCCCTGTCACCTGCTATTGTTATACCCCTTGTTGTTCTCCGCTTAATCCTTCCCGCACGGTGCCTAGGAGTCACCGGTGGAGGGGTGGGGGATTCGCTTAGTGTTTTTGACTAACGGTCGGTGGACCTTATCATTTTAGGAGACCACAGAGACGGAGCAGCACCAGAGGCAGGTGCAGATGGAGGAGGGGCAGTCTAGCACAGGAGCACCAGTGTCGGGATCCGTGAGTGTTACTACTAGTTGATTTGCTTCAGCGAGTGTTTATGTAGTTAGGATTTGATGTATCGGGCAGGAGCCCTTGTTATTTATGTCTTTGATTTTAGTTATGATTATGTGGACATCTCTTTATGATAGTTTATTTATATGTGATGTGGACTTGGCTTCTATAAGTTTGTTTAAGCTTAACTTCTTTGTGATCGATAAGGCCTGCAGGATCGGCGTTTTGTAGTGTCGACCTTCCCGAGTGAGGGTGTCACCGCAAAATGGTAGTTCTGGGCATAAGACCCCGGAGTTGAAAAAGAAAAAAAAGGGGGGGGGGTCTTACAAAGTGGTATCAGAGAAAACCTCGATCCGGAGAAAAGAAAAGAAGTCCACCACCCTGGGCCACCCCGCGCGAGCTTAGTTTGAGGACAAACAAGCAGCGGAAGCAATGGTGTTCCCATAAGGGAAATCACATGAAAAGTCCACTTCTAACTGAATATTCTTTAGCTAAGTCCCTTACGAGAGTAATTTTCTTGTGTAGCCCGCAACGAACCCTACACCGCAACATGGAGTTCCACCGACTCCAAATGTCATTCCACCACCATCGGCTCCTACTCCATTCTAGCAGACGGTGATGGGACAAACACTAACAACCATACTGGAGACATTCAGGGCACAGCAGGCACCGGCTCCTCAGCAAAACCCTGGGTCCAATTGGCTGAGCGTCTTCCGAGGCCTCTACCCCCATCATATCTCGGGATGGAGGTAGTTATGAAGACTGAGGAGTGGGTGGACATCATGGAAGAGATACTGGCAGGGATTCAATGCCCGACAGACATGGAGGTGCCATTGGTGGTCTCATGCTTGGAGTCCCATGCAAAGAGATGGTGGAAGAGGTTCCTAGACACAGCATTTGCAGGACTGGAGGATGCAGATGTTTCTTGGGATGAGTTCAAGGCAGCACTGCTGGAGCATTTTGTGCCACAGTATGCAAGAGACAAGCTAGAAGACAGGTTCCTGCAGTTGAGGAAAGGGAGCAGGACAGTCCCAGATTATCACCGGGCGTTTACCCAACTATCCCGGTTTGTAGTTTTGTATCAGCTGGATGACGCATGATACGCAAAATGGTTCTACAAGGGTCTTCGTGATGAGCTGAGGCAGGCCCTCCTCTTCATCTCCGATGGCAGTATGACTAAGATCTTAGAGATGGCCAAGAAACTAGAAGCCAACTAGCACCTTGTTCGAGGAAGGAAGAGGCCGACAGAAGACCAGGGACGGGGAGGCAGAAGGGACCAGCCGAGAGGTCGAGATGCTGGGCAAAGAAGGACGGAGGTCCGACCCCGCCAGGAGGAGAGACAGGAGCATAGGGAGCCAGAAGTGTTGGCTCCTCAGCCTCTACAGATGCGGGAGATGCCGAGGATTGGAGGAGGTGGGCCACCTCTGGAGTGCTACCACTGTCGCCAAACTGGCCACATCTGGAGGAACTGCCCTCAGAGAAATGCACCACCAGCACTACAGGCTGCCCCTCAGGCCCAGCAATTCGGGTGTCAGGGACGTGGACAAGGCCATGGATTTTAGGGCAGAGATCGGAGGCAGAACACGGAGCAGATGTACGCCCTGGACCTAGCACAGCCCCTGGACCCCGCAAGGGTCATTACAGATACTTTTGATGCCTTTTGTTTTATGATTCATTAGTACATAGTATACCTTAGATTTGCCTTAGCATTAAACCAAACAAACAAAAACCACCCAGGTATAGTACTCATCTGCGGCAAGCCCACATACACTTTATTTGATATGGGTGCCTCTCACTCGTTCGTCTCGGAAGAGTTCGTAGATGACATGTGCCAAGTCCAACACTTCGAAGGCATCTACAGGAGAGTGAGATTCCCGGATGGATCAGAAGTTTTAGCAAATGCAAAGTGCAACATGAATGTGGAGATTGGAGGGAAACTGTTCGAAGCGCCGGCGACACGCTTGAAGATGAAGGACTTTGATCTGATCTTAGGCATGACCTGGCTGCATGGGAACCATGCAAAGATTGACTGTCTGTCAAGTAGGATCGTTCTAAAGCATGAAGATGGTGAAGTAGTGATCGAAGGTACTAAATCCGCCTCTCGTATCTTTTTATCATCAGTTCAGGCCGTCAAGGCCCACCTGCAGGGAGACGAGGTATATCAGGTGCTCTTCGAGGCAACATAAGTCAAAGACTCGGTGTCAAATATCCCAGTCATGCGGGATTTTGCTGATGTATTTCCGGAGAAGCTACCCGGACTACCTCCGCACCGTGAGAAGGATTTCCAAATCCAAGTGGTGTCGGGGGCTAAGTCGGTATCTAGGGCCTCCTACCGGATGGCCCCGAAGGAGCTGGTGGAATTTCGGAGCCATCTACAGGAGCTGGTGGAAGCAGGGTTCGTTAGGCCGAGTTCCTCACCTTGGGGAGCTCCGGTGTTGTTCGTGAAGAAGAAGGATGGGACGCTCAGATTATGCATCTACTATAGAGCTCTGAATAGGCTGACAGTTCGGAATACGTATCCATTACCAAGGATCGACGGGCTTTTTGACCAGCTGGAGGGAGCCCAATGCTTCTCGAAGCTGGATTTAAGATCAGGGTATTATCAGCTGCGGATCCAGGAGGAAGATATCTCGAAGACGACTTTCAGCAGCCGATTCAGATTACATGAGTTCACGGTGATGCCATTCGAACTCACAAATGCACCATCAGCATTTATTATCCTGATGAACCGGGTGTTCGAGCCTTATCTTGACATCTTCGTCATTGTGTTCATCAACGACATCCTCATCTATTCAAAGTCGGAGGAGGAGCATGCACGACATTTGGCACTAACCTTGGAGAAGCTTCAGGAGCATCGTTTGTATGCAAAGTTCAGCAAGTGCCAGTTTTGGCTAAAGGAGGTGGCCTTCCTTAGCCACATTATCTGTGGAGCTGGTCTAGTAGTGGACCCAACGAAGATCCAGGCAGTACGGGATTGGCCACCGTTGAAGACGGCCACCAACGTGAGGAGTTTCTTGGGACTTGCCGGCTACTACCGGAAGTTCGTGTAGGGGTTTTCACAGATATCCCTCCCGCTCACATCCCTGAAAAAAAAGGTATGCTGTCTTTACATGGACGCCGCAGTGTGAAGCAGCCTTCCAAGAGCTGAAGGGTTGACTTACTACGACCCCCATCCTTGCCCTTCCGTCGGGGAGGGAAGGATATTAGGTGTACACAGATGCGTCTTATCAGGGGATGGGTGCCGTTCTGATGCAGAACGGGCATGTGATAGCTTACTGATGCGCAAAACTATATCCGCAAACGACAACGACAAGTGTACCGTATCGAATGTAGTATAGGTTATAAAAACCAAGGTCGTATTAGACTCGGGGCGGTTGAGTACTCTTACTTCAAGAAAGTCTCTATTATTTTATCAATTAAAACTTGAGGGTTGGTTTTGCAAAAAGGAAATAAAAATAAGATTAAAAAGAAGAGTAAAAAGGGTAGCACTCGATCTTTGAATCACCGCGGAATAAAGAATAAGACGAAGAAATAAAATCGCAATCTCTTACTAAAATAACCTTGACCGTGGGGATTCTCGAATTATGAACGTACCTTGGGTCGAGGATACGCCCAACTAAGATTAGGAATATCAACTAAATTTTCATTATATAATCGATAACCTAATACTTGCTTTACGAGATGAATCCCGCTATTGGATTTGACTCCAATCCGGGAGATTTATGTCATCCTCATTCGAGGGTTGCATGCAACTCTCTTTATCCTTGAAGGATCGATTCGTCTTACGAGCTTGTTCGACTTACTTAAGAACGAAAACAAGAACGAGAATTATATATCAAAAATATAATCTCATTTCGTTAGAATCAAGGATAAATCTTAAGCGTTTTTAGAAAAGAGAAAGAGCAAGACTAAATTACATCAAACCAATATTATTCATTGGATCATCTCGATCGAGTACTAATAATAATTTAGCTACTCATGGAGATTGAGGAATCAAAAGAAATAAAAGAATACATGAATAAGGGAGAAGAAAATGAGAGAAATAAAACTAATTTATTAATGGATGCAAAGAGAATTACAAACTAAGAAAAGGAAATTACAACTATTGAATTGAAAGGTACAATTTGCAAGTAGTAAAAGGATTATAAGAACTACTAGAAACATGAAAATAAAGAAATGAAATGAAAGTTCTAATCCTAAAAATTCATCCTTTGAGTTCTAGAGAAGCTCCCTTTAAATAGGCAGAAATTTGATATTACACGCCCTTGGTCACGCCCGTGACCAAGGGGCGTGTAAGGAGTGTGATCGGTGATGACGGAGAGGGAGCGTTCTGGCTTCAATGCAGGCATTTCGGATGCGTCACGCCCTAGGTCACGCCCGTGACCTGGGGCGTGTAATCTTTAAATGTGCTGCTGGCGGGAAATCATTAGCGGGAAGGCGCTCGGGGCGAGTCACGCCCGTGACTGGATGTCACGCCCCCTGGTCACGGCCGTGACCTGGGGCGTGTAACTTTAATTGACGTTGCAGGCGTGCTGGCAGCTGGTGGTGGGGTCCCGGCCGTGACTTGAATGTCACGCCCTTGGTCACGCCCGTGACCTGGGGCGTGTAAGGCTTGATCTCAGCGGGCCGACTCATCTCAGCGGGCTGATTCGTCTTAGCGGGTCGCGACTGTGACTTTGGGTCATGCCCGTGACTTGGGGCGTGTACTTGGCGAAACTTCACGAAATTGGCCCGGGGTGGCGGCAACAGGTCTGGAACACATCTTTGGCTGTCACGCCCTTGGTCACGCCCGTGACCTTGGGCGTGTACTTGACAATTTTACTTAAAATGCCCAGAAATCCTGAAAAAGATAGAACAAGCTTAAGTTGGTTTATAATATTAAAATGAAACATATTAAACAAGAAAATACAAATAAATTATATAAATTCATATTAAAACTATATTAAAATTATACTAAAAGATGAGTACAAAAAGTACTCATCAAACACCCCCATACTTGAGCTTTTGCTATTCCGAAGCAAAAGAGTGAGGAAAGAATTACAAGACATCGATATTATTTCTAATTGACTAAAATTTTATTAAACCAAGAATAAGTCAAAAGCAAATTTTAGGAATTCAAGAATTAAGTCATAAGTTATGTTGATAATTTAAAAAGAGAAATTTGTTTAGCTAACTACTTCTCAAGATAACTATTTAGCAAACAAAATTATAGAAATTTTCAAACAAGAATAGATTGAAATTATAAACACTTTAACATAAAAGAAACTTAAGGAAAAGACATCTACCAAAATACTGCTCTCTTAATAATTTAGCTTAGGACTAGAACCAATGAAATTGGCTAGGAATGGGTTTGAACGAAATGACAAATGAAGAGTTTTTTAATAGAGGTGATGACATTTATCCTCTCACCTTATTTGAATACGAATTTGTATATGTGTAGGAAAATAAAGAATATTTCCATGCCATATAATCTTTTTGAATTTCTCTTCAACAAAAACCCAAAATGTATATGTTTAAAAGTAATGAATTTTATCCTCTTACTTTATGACATATAATCTTTTAAATGATTTTGGGTGCATATGTTTAGGGGATAATGAATTTTATCCTCTTATTCCCATGACATATGATCTTTTTCTACTTTTTTTTTATTTGCCAACAAAGGGTGAAGGGGAAGAAATACTTCTAGTTTATAAATTAAACTATTTTGAGAGCAATTTTTTTAGTGGAATGAAATTTCCTAAGATCTTAAAGTTAAAAGAGAATACAATAGAAATCTAGAGATGTTTAGCCAATTTACCACAAAGTGAAGCTATTTAAAATTAAACGGAGAAGTAATGCTAAATTAATTCTCTAATCAAATTAAAAACATAAAGTGTTTCTTAAAACCAAATTACTTCAAATTTAAATTTAACAAATTTTGATAAAACAAAATATTAGCTAAATTAAAAAATGTAAGAATACTTATAATCAAACCTCAAACAAAATTTTTAGAACAATAAAAACTACAAGTGATTAATATATATATATATATTTAAAATTCCTGGACTTCCCAAGGTCAACTCGGTGAAGGACTCGCAAGGTACTAGAGGCTGTGATGGGAATTCAAGCCCAAAGCGTCCTTTCCGAGAATTTAGATTTTTATAATTTAAATTTTTTTTAAAATTTTTTTCCTTTTTCAAATAAAAAATACTATGAATGCAACGCTACACCCCCATAATTAAAATTAAACATTGTCCCCAATGTTTAAAACTAAGTATGAAGAACACTTGAAAGAAAAGAAACTTTAAGAAAAATACATAAAATTAAAGATAAGCAAGGGGTGCCTCCCAAGAGCGCTTTCTTTTTCCCGTCTTTAAGCTAGACGGTTAGTGTTAGGGAAAAGGAAAATTGAAAGAGAAGTGGACATGTAACTCCCCTAATTCACGCGTAGGTGAATGTGCCGGCGTCAGTCGCACGACTACTCCTCCGCTTAACATGTGATTCTCCGTTTGTCATTGGATTTGAATATGCAAATCCAAATCACCTATACATACCTGAGGTGTTTTGGATTTATAAAGATGAGCGGCATATGGATCGTCGATTATTTGGGGTAGCAACGGCTCATCTTCAACCTGAAAATTGTTAGTGTATAGAGAATCACAAGTAAACGATTCAGAAAATTTTTCGCAAGGAGGAGGCGCTTGCGAAAGTATAAGATTAAGCTCTGGTTGTTACTTTTCTAAAATAAAATTTTCTGTAGAAAAACTAGTGCATTACCAAGCGGAATAAAATTTTCGGACACAAAATTTTCATGAATTTTTGGTTGGATAGAAGAAATTCGCGAATATTCATGACAAAGGAAATAAAATCCAGGTGGAGTAGGGGAAGAAACTTGTTCTGCTTCTATTTCATCTGGGGTGCCCATAACTTTAAGAAATTCTTGGTAAAGCAATTTTTCTTCATCTTTGGTAAAAGAAGTTATGGGATTACATGAAACCACATGTTCCTCCATAACTAAATTATCCAAAGATGGAGAAAAAACACTAGAAGAAATAAAATTCTCCTCTAAATTTTGGGGGGAAGTATCTATTTGAATTGGCGGACAATCCCCAAAATTAGAGTACGAAGATTGCGTCGCAAAAGAATATGAACAAGAATTCGGATCGAAAGATTTATCTTCATCGCTCCTAAAACTATCCGGGTGACCTTGCCACCAAGAATAATCTACTTCCGGGCTAGAAGAAAAATTATTAGAAGCCGAAATATTATTCTCGTGAAGATTAGAAAAAGCACTAGACGAAATAATATTTTCCTCTAAATTTTGGGGGGAAGTATCTATTTGAATCTGCGGAATTTCCCCAAAATTAGAGAGCGAAAATTGAGGTGTATAAGAAGAAAAACAAAGATTCGGATCTAAAGATTTATCTTCATTGCTCCGAGAACTATCCGGGTGAGCTTTCCACGAGGAATAATCTACTTCGGAGCTAGAAGAACAATTATTGAACGCCGAAAAATTATTCTCATTAGAAAAAAATATTTTCATCAAAGTTTGAAAAATTATTTTCATGAAAAGAGGGAAAATTATGATCGTAATTATAATCAAAATTATTTGCATAATATTGAGGATAATTATTTTCATAATAATTATTTTGAGAATATGAATGTTAATAACATTCCTAAGTTTGATTAGGCGCACCGCAATAATAACAATTAAATTGGCGCCTTCACGTGACTTGTAAGAGATAAAGTTGGTTTCGAAGCTCGGCAACTTTAACGGCCAATTCAGATTCTTTCATAATAAAAATAAAAAGGGAACAACCTTTACTCAAATGAATGGAATTTTAAAAATATTTTTATTTTATAATTTTTTTTTTCAAAAAGCGGGTTAAATTAGTCCCGGACTTCCCAAGGTCAACCCGGTGAAGGGCTCGCAAGGTACTAGAGGCTGTGATGGGAATTCAAGCCCAAAGTGTCCTTTCTGAGAATTTAGATTGCGCTTTTTAAGATTTTTATTAAAATTTTTAGGAGGAGAGGGAGAAAGAAAAAGAACGATAAAATTAATAAATATTTCTTTTTTCAAAATATCAACCGTGTCCCCGGCAACGGCGCCAAAAACTTAATGCGCAAAACTATATCCGCAAACGACAACGGCAAGTGTACCGTATCGAATGTAGTATAGGTTATAAAAACCAAGGTCGTATTAGACTCGGGGCGGTTGAGTACTCTTACTTCAAGAAAGTCTCTATTATTTTATCAATTAAAACTTGAGGGTTGGTTTTGCAAAAAGGAAATAAAAATAAGATTAAAAAGAAGAGTAAAAAAGATAGCACTCGATCTTTGAATTACCGCGGAATAAAGAATAAGACGAAGAAATAAAATCGCAATCTCTTACTAAAATAACCATGACCGTGGGGATTCCCGAATTATGAACGTACCTTGGGTCGAGGATACGCCCAACTAAGATTAGGAATATCAATTGAATTTTTATTCTATAATCGATAACCTAATACTTGCTTTACGAGATGAATACCACCATTGGATTTGACTCCAATCTGGGAGATTTATGTCATCCTAATTTGAGGGTTGCATGCAACTCTCTTTATTCTTGAAGGATCGATTCATCTTACAAGCTTGTTCGGCTTACTTAAGAACGAAAACAAGAATGAGAATTATATATCGAAAATATAATCTCATTTCGTTAGAATCAAGGATAAATCTTAAGCGTTTTTAGAAAAGAGAAAGAGCAAGACTAAATTACTTCAAACCAATATTATTCCTTGGATCATCTCGATCGAGTACTAATAATAATTTAGCTACTCATGGAGATTGAGGAATCAAAAGAAATAAAAGAATACATGAATAAGGGAGAAGAAAATGAGAGAAATAAAACTAATTTATTAATTGATGCAAAGAGAATTACAAACTAAGAAAAGAAAATTACAACTATTGAATTGAAAGGTACAATTTGCAAGTAGTAAAAGGATTATCAGAACAACTAGAAACATGAAAATAATTAAAGACATGAAATGAAAGTTCTAATCCTAAAAATTCGTCTTTTGAGTTCTGGAGAAGCTCCCTCTAAATAGGCAGAAATTTGATGTTACACGCCCTTGGTCACACCCGTGACCAAGGGGCGTGTAAGGAGCGTGATCGGTGATGGCGAAGAGGGCGCATTCTGGCTTCAATGCAGGCGTTTCAGACGCATCACGCCCGTGACCTGGAGCGTGTAATCCTTAAATGTGCTGCTGACGGGAAATCATTGGAGGGAAGGCGCGCGGGGCGAGTCACGCCCGTGACTAGATGTCACGCCCCCTGGTCACGGCCATGACCTGGGGCGTGTAACTTTAATTGACGTTGCAGGCGTGCTGGCAGCTGGTGGTGGGGTCACAGCCATGACTTGGATGTCACGCCCTTGGTCACGCCCGTGACCTGGGGCGTGTAAGGCTTGATCTCAGCGGGCTGACTCGTCTCAGCGGGCTGATTCGTCTCAGTGGGTCGCGGCCGTGACTTTGGGTCACGCCCTTGGTCAAGCCCGTGACTTGGGGCATGTACTTGGCGAAACTTCATGGAATTGGACCGGGGTGGCAGCAACAGGTCTGGAACACATCTTTGGCTGTCACGCCCTTGGTCATGCCCGTAACCTTGGGCGTGTACTTGACAATTTTGCTTAAAATGCCCAGAAATCCTGAAAAAGATAGAAAAAGCTTAAGTTAGTTTATAATATTAAAATGAAACATATTAAACAAGAAAATTCAAATAAATTATATAAATTCATATTAAAACTATATTAAAATTATACTAAAAGATGAGTACAAAAAGTACTCATCACTTACGCCTCCCGCCAGTTGAAGAACCACGAGCGGAATTACCCGGTGCATGAATTGAAGTTGGGAGCAGTTGTGTTTGCTCTCAAGATCTGGCGACACTATCTCTACGGTGTCAACTACGACATATTCTCAGATCACAAGAATCTGAAGTACGTAGATACGCAGAAAGAGTTAAACATCCGGCAGAGGCGATGGGTGGAGTTTTTATCAGACTACCAGTACACGATGCATTACCACCCAGGGAAGGTGAATGTAGTAGCGGATGCTTTGAGTAGGAGAGCTACCATGACAGGAGCGGAGCCCAAATTGATGGCCATGGAGCTAGTACGGATGTTCGAGGACATGCATATCTCTTTAGTTTCCGAGGACGATCCAGAGCTATACGAGGAGTATTTAGCGGCGATGGGTACCACATATGACATTCGAGACCGCATCAGGGATGGGCAGTGGCACGATGCCAAGCTAGAGCTGATTTTCAGAGCCTTGGAGGCAGGCTCAGCAGGAGACTATTCGTTGAAGGACAGTCTGTTGAGTTTTAGAGGACGAGTGTATATACCGGCAGGGAGCCAGATTCGGGAAGACATTATGACAGAGGATCATTGCAGTAGATACTCTGTGCACCCGGGTATCACCAAGATGACAGTGGATTTGAAGAGGACCATGTACTGGCCGGGTATGAAGAAGGACATCACCTACTTTGTGACCCACTGCGAGTCTTGCCAACTCGTGAAGGCGGTGTGCCGGAACCCAGTAGGATTATTGCAGCCACTCCCAGTACCAGAGTGGAAGTTCGACGACATCGCTATGGACTTTATGCACAGTCTTCCCCGATCTCGTGTGGGAAATGACTCGATTTGGGTGATCGTCGACAGATTAACGAAGGTGGCCAGGTTCATTCCAGTCAGGAAGGACGATCTGGTCGGTGTTTTGGTATGGAGGTTCGTAGAGCAGTTTGTCTGATATCATGGTGTGCCGAGGACGATCGTGTCAGATCAAGATGGGTGTTTTACGTCAAGGGAGTGGAGAGCAGTGCAGGCCTACCTGGGCACCCGGTTGACTTTTAGTACAGCTTTCCACCCCTAAACAGACGGGCAAACAGAGCATACCAACTGGAACCTGGAGGATCTTCTACGCCTTTGCATTCTGGACCGCGGGGAGCCATGAGAGAGACTGTTACCATTAGTCGAGTTCTCATACAACAACAGTCACCAGGCTAGCATAGGCAGGGCACCTTACGATGCGTTATACGGACGGAGGTGTAGGACACCATTGTCTTGGATTCAGGATGAGGATCCCAAGGCACTTGGCTCAGAGATCGTGGAGGACACGGAAGCTTAGGTGAGGCTGATTCAAGATAGGATGCTGGAGGCCCAGAGTAGGCAGGCCAAGTATTACGATGTGTGTCATCATATGGTAGAGTTCTAGGTGGGAGATTAGGTCTTCTTGAAGATACGTCCGATGCATGGAGTCTCGCGGGTTCGCGGGCAGAAGAAGCTCAGTCCAAGATATATGGGGCCTTGCAGGATCCTGGAGCGGATCGGTCCCCTGGCTTACAGGCTGGAGCTACCGCCGGAGATAGAGGGACTGCACGATGTTTTCCACGTCTCCTTGCTTATGAGGGCTCTACTACGTCCAGAGCAGCAGATATCTACTACGGAGGGGCCAGTAGCTACTGATCGGTCGGTTCACTTGGAGCCAGTTCGGATAGACGACACGGAGCTGCGAGTCTTGCGATGCAAGAAGGTTCCACTGGTCAAGGTCCTATGGAGGAATCATGAGCAAGAGGAGCACACTTGGGAACCACTAGACCTGATGCATAAAAAGTACCTGGAGCTCTTTACGACTGGTATAATTTAATTTTTCTGGGATGTTACATTTTCTTCCTTGTAGTAGAAACCCCACATGCTTAACCTGAATTTTGAGGACGAAAATTTTATTTTTATGTATTGGTATTTGTAACATCCCCCAAACAACTAGACGCCTAAATTGGTTTTGTCAAGACTAGGTCATGACAAAACCATAGGAAGAGCTTAAGACCATGTGGGCTTGGATGAGAAGGAGAAATCCTAGTGGTCTGCATATAGCAATTTTCAGATACCTAGCCTAGGGTTGGACTTTAGGGCCTTTCCTTGAACCTTGACTCCACCATAGGATTCCTAACTCATTAGGGGTCTCCTTGGAGCACTAGGGACCCATTGGGGTCAACCAAAGAGGCCAATTTGGCTAAAGTCAACCTTAACCCTAAATTGGTCAAACTAACTCAATTAGGGTCAATTGGCCTCCACCATGCCAAATTGACCTTGACCCTACCCTTATAGGGATATCAGGAACTTAGTGGAACAAAAGGCCCCATCATGGGACCTCCAATTTGACCAATTTACCCTAAGTCAACCCTAGCCCTAATTTGGTCAAAAGTGCCCTATTAAGGGGCAATTCACCCTCACCTTGCCAACTTGAACCTACCTAGTCCTCCCTAACCTTTAAGGGAGACCATTGGAGCCTAAGCCACTCAGTGGGGTCAGCCTAATTGGTCAATTTGACCAAAGTCAACCTTATCCTAAATTTGGGTCAAAATGACCTAATTTACCCAAATTAAACCCAATCCATGTGGGCTGGACCCAATTGAGGTGGTCCACCACCAAATGGGATTGAGTGCTATTGATTGGGCCATTCAATTTCAGGGAAATCGGCCAGTAGAGAGAGAGAGCCCAATTTGGAAGAGAGAGAAGGAAGGGGGAGTTAATGGAGAGGAAGAGGAAACCTTCCATCTCCTCCAATAATGGCACCATTCATCTCCCCTTAGGGAGAGGAGAAGTTTTCAACCCTTCCCCGGCCACATTGATGCCCAAATGCACTCCCCCAAGTATAACCGAAATCTTCACTAATGGCTATTAATGGCAATCCGAGTAACTCCTCCCCCTTATCCTCAATTGACCCCTTTAACATCTTCAATGGTTGGAAAGGAGTGAAACCCCCCTCTTCCCCGAAGAAATCGAGCACCAGAAGCTAGGATTGACATGGCGCCGAAAGCTCCACCTCTGGCCATGGCGACTCGCCGGGATCCGCGCCACCAAGCCCCCACAAAGGTCTGATCCGCCTCCTCTCCCTTAGTGTTAGATCTTATCATAATTTGGGGCTTGATCCGAGCTCAATTGGGCTCGGATCGTGCTTCCAAAAGCGCTCGGTTCGAGCTCTCTTTCGACCCTAATTTCGACCACCTCCGGCCGGTCAACCACCCCATATCGTCGGCCACCACCTCAACGGAGGTGGTGGTGGCATTGGCTGGCCGGGAAGTGCCACAGGTGGCTGGGAAATCATCCCGCAAAGGAGCCCAGGATGGGCTGTCGCGCGCCGTCCATCCAACGTGGACGATGACTAAGAGTCGTCGGATCTGTCGTAGATTTAAATGATTATGTTATATCGTTATTCTATTAATTCATTGATCTGAGTAGAAGTAATTCGTCGAGCTGTATCTGGAGTTCGTCAAACGGAATTAATTCGTCGATCGGAATTAATTCAGCGAACTGAATCCGGAGTAAATGATTAGGTTATAACCTTATTTCATTAATTCGTTGTACGGAGTAGAAGAAATTTTGAGTTCGTCGAACTGATGGTTGAGTTCGTCGAACTGAACCCGGAGTTCGTCGAACGGAATTAATTCTCCGAAATAATAGTCGAGTTCGTCGAACTGAACCCAGAGTTCTTCGAATGGAATTCGTTTGTCGAAAACACTCTAGAGTTCGTCGAACTGATAGTTGAGTTCGACGAAGTGAACACGGAGTTCGTCGAACGGAGTTGATTCACCGAACTAAATTAATTCGTCGAACTGGATTAGTTCATCAAACGAAGATCGGATTTCGTCGAGCGCACTGAAGCACGGCGTTTGTCGAACGCAGAATAGAGTTCATCGAACGCAGGTCGGATTTCGTCGAACGCAGAGACTTGTTCCAACACATTTTGTCAAACTTCCTGCAGTATTTCATTTTAATTACTAAAAATACTAGAACCCCTCAAATGAAAAAGTGGTCAACACCAAAGTTGTATCCCTTGGAGTCGAGTTTATTTTAAAATTGATTTCACCCCAAAAGGAGTTTTGTATCTCCCTGTAGGTCCATTTTGGTGGGGCTAGTCCCTAGTGTAGGACAACCACCATATCTTGAATAACTTTTGATTAGGTTATGGGATGGACTTGAAAATTGAAACCTAGGCTATTTACACCTACCCACACATCATACCCAAAGATGGTAATTTTAGGAGAACCTTTTTCTAATGGTTTTTGTAATAATTTCATGAATTAAACAATAATTAATTATTAGGTCAAATGACCTCCAATGCCCTCCAAATTTTGGTGGGTACTTCTTAGGGTTATCACATGACCCTGGTAAAAATCTCAGCCCAATTGGGACTGATTTGGTTGGGTAATTTGTCAAACCAAGTTGGGTCAAATTAGGCCAAGTTAGGGCATGGTGTTTACCTTGGGGTATGGTGGTTGAGTCAAATGATCAGAACTTCTCATCATGAGTTGAAACCTTGGCCACTGGTTTAGAATCACCTAAAACACCTTCATGAGTAAGATGGGGTGGTGTAGAGGTGTATATGCCCTAGGACCCTAGTTTTAACCTTAGGGTTACTCTTTGAACCTTGTGAAGGACATGTGGTCAAATGTTCTTGAATGGTCATGGAACTTGGTGGATAAGTTCATAGGGTGTAATTCGGCCCTAGTTAATTTTATAAGAATTTTAGGAGAACTTATTCCCCCTATATAAGGTCATAACCCCTTTAGGTAAACTTCTTGTAGGAGATATTTACATGCACAAATGATCCTGGATGAAGATGAAATCTTGGTGGTGCCTTTATAATCATAATGTTGACCCTTGGTAATTTTTGTATATTTTATTTAATGATTTATCTAGTATTTCATTCTCAAGGCACCTATTTTGTCTTAATTTTAAGAAATATGGATAAGGGTCCAAAACTCTCTGGAAAAATATGCAACTTGGTGATAGGACATTTCAGAGCACTAGGAAGCTCTGTGAATTATTATATAATTTTTGGAAATTGTTATCAGTAGGATACTTGACAATATGTGCAAATTAGGAATTATTTGGATTAATTATTTCAGTGAGGAAATGATTCCCATAAATTGTGAAACTCTGTAATTGAGAATTTCTGGATATAATAGAGGTTTGGAAATGTTTCTATAATTTTGGCATAAGTATTCTTGGTAGTTCCTTCATAAATCTTCAAGTTTGGATAGAAGTTAAATATTAAAAATAGAGGACATTTCCTTACTCTAAAATTGTGATATTCATTATTTACTGTTATTTTGGCATGATAGATTTATCTTAATTTTATGAGTATCATGTCTTGAGAATACCTTACACTTCATGTTCATATTCATACTTGGCAAATATTGGAGAAATTTAAATAAATGCTCAAATGTTGAGGAAAAATATGAGTCTTTGGATTTAGTCTTATAATGCCTTGATAGTCCTCCAATAAAAATCTTGTGTCATGTGGTTGAATATTTGGAGTACCTATACCTATAAGCTTCATATAGTTAGTTTGCTCTGCGTTTAGTAAAACACTGAAACTTAGGTATTTAGTGGCCTACTAGGTGGAATTGGTATGTAGATGGTATGCATGGTCAGGTTGAAGAGGATGAGGTCACCAAAAGGAGTTTAGGAGATAAGAGTGCTAGGTGGGCTAAGGGTAAGGTCGTGCTTGGGATTGACGAAAGATCGTCTTTCCCCTAGCGTGTCATAAACCACCTAGGGTTAATACAAGTGAAAACATAAGAGGCTTAGGCATATGGGTAGATACCCATAATATTAAATGTCTTGAGAAAGGGAGCCTTGGGGTCTCATCCCACTATAGTTCTTAGTACCGTAGCGAGCCCCCTTAGAGGGTAATCCCCGGGAAGTCCAAGATTAACCATAAATCGTAGGAGCAAGTTGTTATAAAAGATTAACTAAGTAATAGACTCACTCACACTCCATCGTCACGGATGCTTAGTCGGTTTGGTCTTACGAGCGGTAGGCTCGGTGGTTGTAGCAGCAGACTAATTAGTCTAGTGAGCTTGTGGCTCAGTAATGTTTGTTGTGCCGGGAGGATTAGCCGGTGAGCTTATGGCTCGGAGATAGATGGTAAACATGTTTGCATGTGCATAAGGTGGAGGGTTCTTAGTGTTGATGGGTGTTGCACCGACATTAATGCTTGGGCTCGGTAAGAGTGGATAACCCTTTTACCAAGACAAGTCTGGTGGTCTAACCAGCAAGAGTACGCAGGAGCTCCGTTGTTGTGTTCTTAGCATTGAGGCGTACATTATGTCTAGGTTAGGTAGTGCAAATACCAACCTAGAGGAGGGCGAGGCCCAACCCACCGCTTCCGTTTGCCACTACGGGAGTATCCTGGGAGTTTTGCTAGCTCCAAAAAGGAGGAACTAAAGGTCTGTGCGCATAGATTCGTAGTGTGTGAGTTGCACTTATGTGAACATAACATTTAACAGCATACCTTGCATGACATAGCATAAACATTGCATACCCCTACCCCTATTGTATAAGTCGGTTATGGGACTTCTTATACAATAGACCTTGCTAAACGACCCCTTGGTCTATAGGTTTGTATGGGCATTCCTATAAATCAATGGTTACTTTCTATTATATACATGTCTTTACTTACTGCACTTTACTTATTCTTTACCTGCTCTTACTATGCTCTTTTACTGCTTTAATTTTATATATATACAAGTGTAGTTTAGACATTCCCTGTACCCTTGTCACCTGCTATTGTTATACCCCTTGTTGTCCTCCGCTTCATACTTCCCGCACGGTGCCTAGGAGTCACCGGGGGAGGGGTGGGGGATTCGCTTAGTCTTTTTTACTAACGGATGGTGGACCTTATCATTTTAGGAGACCACAGAGACAGAGCAGCACCAGAGGCAGGTGCAGATGGAGGCGGGGCAGTCTAGCACCGAACAGCAGTGTCGGGATCCATGATTGTTACTTCTAGTTGATTTTCTTCCGCGAGTGTTTATGTAGTGAGGATTTGATGTATCGGGCAGGAGCCCTTGTTATTTCTGTCTTTGATTTCGGTTATGATTATGTGGACATCTCTTTATGATAGTTTATTTATATGTGATGTGGACTTGGCTTCTATAAGTTTGTTTAAGCTTAACTTCTTTGTGATCGATAAGGCCGGCCGGATCGGCGTTTTGTAGTGTCGACCTTCCCGAGTGAGGGTGTCACCGCAAAATGGCGGTTCTGGGCATAAGACCCCGGAGTTGAAAAAGAAAAAAAGGGTCTTACACCTCCTTGATAAGTACCTCTCCTAACAGGCCTTATCACCAACTGACCTGCAGGTCAGTTGGTGCTTAGGTCTGTTAGGAGAGTTTCTTATCAAGGAGGTCTGGGGATCAAGCCCCAACCTCAACAACCCGTTGCGCTGAGAACATGCGTGGAGATGGGTTGGGGTGCCTGGACTGCAGTCCTTCAGGCAGGCATGCTTGGTCGTGGTTCGCTAGCTGGTGTGATGCCACGGGGTACGGTCGGGTCCCCGACGTCCTGCATCAGAACTTGAATTAAATAGACAAACTATCTTCTGCACACTATGAAGACTCTTCTTCTAGCTGAACGATCCTTGATCTGAATCAACAACTTTGATCGACCTTTCTTCTGGGAGAAGTGTATTGATTTACTTTTTGCTTGTCTTCTCCTTCATTATGCTTTTCAATATAAAGTACTTTTAGTTGCAGAAAACTTTTTCTTTTAGATTTGTCGATTAGGCGATTAGCAATTAGGGTTTGCATCAGCATCACATCCCCTTTTATAAGACAAGAATGTCTAATGGTTGATTCTATTACTAATATTAAGTAAGAGATCTTCTTCCTTATCAGACGTGATTCACTTGCTCAATCCGCGACGACATTAATGGAGAAAATGCCAAATCAGTGCTTCAATTTGAATTCAGCCTTTTGTGTAATTCGACTAGATGTCTAGTCGAATTTCATCTCATTCAGTCGAATGTGTTCTTCACAGTCTGCTTCTAGTCGAATTCAGCATGTCTGGTCGAAACCTTCTTATTTGGTTGAATTTACTCGTTATAGTGGGCTTCTAGTCGATTTCAGTCTTTCTGGTCGAATCCCACTGTTATGGTTGAATTTATTCTTTATTGCTTGATTCTGGTCGAATTTCCCTTATTCAGTCGAATTATGCCTTCAAGGCTTGCTTCTGGTCGAATCAGACTCATCTGGTCGAATCGACTTATTATTCATTCGAATTATTACTTAGCGTAATTATGTTGAAGAGTTGTTTTCTCTATGCTTCTTTAGGTCGAATCGCCTTGACCTGTCTGCATGATCGTGTAGATGTTCTATATGAATATTAAACTCTTTACTTGTCATCTATACAAATCGTTCTATTCAGTCGAATCTTCATAGGCGATTTGTGTTCTAAGTGTATTATCCTAAATCGTCTTGTCAGTTCTGCATGATCATTCTATCATTAAGTCGAATCTGGGCTAAGCATATTTTTCAATATAAGTCTTCTATAAGAATGACTTAGATTCTTCTGGATAAACATATATTCTGGCCGACTTTGTACTTAGACCCTTCTCAGTCTTTTTCCACACGATTCTTCTTGAACCTCATGTACATTTGTTTAAAATGAATTATAGCCTAGAGTGAATTCGTACTTTTTATTGATGTCTACCCGATTCAGCATCACTCTTCAGTACGATCGGCTAGACCATCTAGGCACTCGACTATATGTTCAGTCGAATTTCAACTTAGATTATTTCTGTTGATGTCTACCCGATTCGGCTTGACTCTTCAGCACGATCGGTTGGACCATCTAGGCGTTCAACTAGATGTTAAGTCGAATTTTCACTTAGCTGAATTTTGACTTTGTCTACCATATTTCTTTTCGTTTGCTCAGCTTCCAGACTTTGTTTGGAAAATATTGAAAGTAAATATAAGTTCAACTTAGTCTAGATCTTAGGTCAGCATGGTGTCTTGCCCAATAAGGGATTACATCAGAACGATTATGTCTGATGACACTAAGTCTAACCCTATTTTGAACTTGTACTTTCATATACCTGAAATCATCTTAACTAGAAAGCACATGCAACAAATACAGATGTGTTCATCTATATTGCAAGGGCTTCTTCAAATCAGGAGCATTGTGGGCACTGTTCCCAACACTAAGGACAAAGAAAAAATGTGGTATTTGGGTTCGGGTTGCTCCAAACACATGACGGGTAACAAAGCAAAGTTCCTTAGCCTCGTGAAGAAGAAAGGAGGACTGGTGACGTTTGGTTATGCCGGCAAAGGAAGGCTCATGGACATCGACAAAATGAGTAAGGAATCGTTCTCAATTTCAAATGTTTTATTTGTTGTAGGTTTAAAACATAACATAATTTCAATAAGCCAACTTTGTGATAAAGGATTAAATGTTTTATTTGAATCTTCTACAAATCTTTGCAAAATCATAAATTCTAAAACAAATGAGATTGTACTCACCGCATCAAGAACTCATAATGTCCATATGATTGCTTTTAATGTTCTTTCTCATTCTTCAATAAAATGCTTAATTTCTAAAAATTAAAAATATGACTTTGGCATAAGCATCTTGGTCACTCTAGCACCAAAGTAATTTTAAAAATCAAAAGACAAATTAATTAGGGGATTACCTATGCTTAACGGAAATTTATCATCACTTTGTTCACCATATCAAAAAGGAATATTTTCTAAAACTTTTTTCGAAAATTAAAAATGAAATTTCTACTTATAGACCACTCCAATTAATTTATACGGACTTTTATGGATCGGTTAGCACTTTTATTCTTGGTGGTAGAAAATATATTTTTGTACTAATTGATGATTTTTCTAGATTTTGTTGGACGATCTTTCTCACTTCTAAATATGATGTGTTTATTGAATTTACTAAACTATGCAAACGTATATAAAATGAACTTGATTGATAAATAAATTGCATAGGCTTGGATCATGGATGGGATTTTGAAAATGAAAAATTCTCTTCTTTTGTGATGATCTAGGAATTAATCACGAATTTTCTACTCCACACACCCCCAACGAAATGGTGCAGTGGAGAGGAAAAATTGAACCCTTTAAGAACTAGCACAAACTATGATCTCCGAATGTGATTTACTAACATCTTTTTGGGCCGAAGTCATTAGCACTTCATGTTATATCATTAATCGAGTAATGTTTTGCACATTTTTATAACTAACTCTTTATGAATTGTATTTCTAAATGAAACCTAACGTATCTTATTTTCCCGTGTTTGGTTGAAAATGCTTTTTATTAAACACTAAATATAACTTAGGAAAATTTGAAGAAAAATGTGATGAAGAAATTTTTCTTGGGCATTCTTCTACTAGTATGGCTTATAAAGTTTATTGTTGGGTTTTCCTATGAGTTTGTCACATCATAAGTGCGCAGCGGAATATACAAGAACAACCCAAAAGAGACATATAGATCTTGCTAAAACCATGAATCAAGAAATTGAAGCAAAACTAAAATTACCTTTGCGAAATTGAGTCAATACTCAATCTGATGCTCCAAGAAAATTCTTCTTGAAATTGGAATCCTCTTCTGAGTTCTTCCTTTTTGCTTCCTTTGTCTTTGTCAAGATTGGACTGCTCGTCGGAGGAGTTAGTGTACAAATAAGTCCACACATCAACAGAAGTCCACTCGAGCGAAGGAGAACCCTAAGCCTCTTGTCCAACGAGAACTAGGTCGGAGAAGGAGTGCCCTCTACGTCTCCACGGATTGCTAGATCCGACTAAAGAGAGGCGGAGATGAGTCTTCTGGAACATCGACAAGATCGACAGGAACACTTCCTCTTCAATCTCCAAGAACGACTTACGATTGACGCACGGGTATAGGTGCGCACTCGCACTTTGGGTTGCATGGGATCGCCTATCAGTTCTCAGGATTTCTATCACATAAAAGGTCACGCAAAACCTAATGTCTCTTGCCCTTTTATACCCACAGTAATAAGGCAGACAAAAGCTTCGCTATCCGTAGACCAGATAAAAAAGAACGTACAGTTTCGTCGGGATCACTTATTCGTCGAGACATCTCGACGAATTCGTCGAAACATTTCGATGAAAATGTTGAGACAGTTTCGACGAAACCGTCGAGTTAGTCTCGACGGATTTGTCAAGACATCTCGACGAAAACAATCATTCGTCGAGACAGTCTCGACGAAATGACCAGTGACAGTCTTCCGTCGAGACAGTCTTGACAAACTCGTCGAAGTATCTCGACGAACTCGTCGAGACATCTCAACAATCATTGAGACACCCTCGACGAAATCTCCGAGACCTTCTCGATGAATTCCCTGTTAGTCCATGTAATCGAGACAATCTCGACGACATTGTTCATGGGTCAATATTCACAATATTGGCTTGTGATCCCGACAACATGCTATCTGTCATAATGACATTCACAATATCATTTTGAAGACTTCTCGACAATATTCACAATATCGTCTTAAAACTTTTCCGACATGCTCCATACAATATTCACAATATCTAGGAGCAGTCTTCCCGAACCAACTATATTCAAAATAGTCATAGGATTGGTCATATCACTCATATCCAATATGAGCAAGGCCAACACAATCCTTTCTCCAATTTCTCCAAACGCTCTTATGTGCGACCCTAAAGGCTTATATCGTGTTGGTAGTAAGACTAACTGTTTGATTACTTCTTGATCACCGTAGAAACTCCAACAATCTCCCACTTTATTTATAAGCTATCAATCATAAGTCTCACAAACAATGCGCGCATCTAGCAATGCATCATTGCTACCCAAGCAATAAGAGTTCATAACTCAAGCAAGCCTATCCGTGACCAATGTATCTGCATTGTCATGTCCCTTTGTCGTTTACATCTGGATTGAACTAGAGGCATGGACCGTATCTCCCTCATAATTATTCAACCCATGCTTTCTTGATCTAGAATATACCTTTAGAGAGTGGTAATTAAGCTCAATATCACATATTGGCTCAACCCAACATGGTCATGCATTTCTCGGTCTCATTCCATCAAGGGACCCATGGATGTATCTCATGTCATATAGGAGGACAAATTTCCTTTTTGTCCACACACAAACACCCAAATGATTCGTAACATACCCAATAATCACCCTTATCATCAACCTTTCTCAAGGAAGACTTTAGATGGCATCAAAGTATGCTCTTCCTCACTTGATGAATGATGTGACTTCAGGTCAATGAACCACAAACACCGTTGTCACTTGAGACCTACTTGTGACACGTTCATATAACAATCCACAAAGTATTCTCATGGTGGGTCTGTCCAGTACAACTTGTTCCTAACAAGTACCCATGTGATGACTTGATATCACAATATCATGACATTTGAGAATCGGTCATCAGTCAATGCACATGCTAGTCTTATGGTCTCATCCTCGCCTTAATTTCTAGGATGATGCCTCGACCAAGGGCCATTTAAGAATGAAGCTTCATTTAAACATAGGCCCTCACATTCAAGTCATGTACTTGAATTCCTATGGAAGCAAACACTATAAGGGCACTCATTATGTTAATTAATCTATTATATAGAAACAATTGAAATAATAAAAGAACTTGTCATAAATGTAGAATGAAATACATAGTACAATACACAATTCATCATATGTATAAACAACCAACAAACATACAATCCACAAGGTTCCCACTAAAGATGATCATTCAGGTATCTATTACCCATTGATCGATCTAACATGACCATCATGCTTCATTTTCACAAGAGTCTTTGTTAGTGGATCCACTATGTTTTCTTCAGTCGGTACACTTCAAATGTTCACATCTCCTCGATTGACAATCTCTCGAATAAGATAGAACCACAAAAATATGTGTTTGGAGCACTGATGAGATCTAGGTTCCTTAGCATGGGCAATTGCACCGTTGTTGTCACAGTAGAGAACTACAAGATCAACAATGCTAGGAACTACATCTAACTCCTCTATGAATTTCCTAATCCATACAGCCTCCTTTGTTGCATTTACTGCAGCAATATACTCGGCTTCTGTCATAGAATCTGAAAGATTATAGTTATGTGATCTAATTCACCTAGAGGGGGGGGTGGGGGGGGGGGGGGTGAATAGGTCTTTTGATTTCTACTTATATGATATAGCTAGTTAAAATTATTCTAAGCAAGTAATCAAGCAAACCAGAAAACACACAAGTGTTTATAGTGGTTCCCCAAGATAGTGTGTCTATGGGTAGTCCACTTTCCCCCTTCACCCTTCTAACAGTGTGTTAGACAGGGCCAACTCCTCCAATCTCAGCTAAAATAGCTTACAGCACAGATCCCTCAGGATCTCTCAGGTTTGCACAAACCCTACCTCAGGAACAGCAGCCCTACCTCAAAGGAATTCACCTCCTACAACTCAGACCACCTGCTGGTCCTACCACATATCTAACAGATCCTACCTCAGAGGAATTCACCTCCTACAGCTCAGACCACCTCATGGTCCTACAACCTCAGGCCAAATGGCCCTACAAACTCAGGCCAACAAGCCCTACAATCTTAGGAAAATAGCCCTACATTAAAAGAGTATTTGAAGCTTACTACAGCAGACAGCAGAGAGTAGAAGTCTTCTGTAGTTCCTGCACAGCTTGTGCTATCTTGTAGCTGGAGATGATGATGGCAGCTACAAACTGATCTTCCTCTTCAGTTGAAGGATGGAAGATCACCTTGGTGCTTCTTGTAGAGGAGGTTTCTTTATCTCTCGGATTCTTCTTGCTTATTTAGTGAGCAGGAGTAGAAAGACGAGAACGGGGGCCGTCAATGGAATAGTGAATTTGTTTTAGCACTCGACCAGAACTTCTCAAAAGTGCCCTAACTCTTTCTTTTATACACCCTGATCTTCAACGGCTCTTAGCCGTCCTTCCGACTGATATGGGAGTGGTTGGTGGACCCCACAATACTTTTCCGCAGCTTGCGCCAAAAGCAGAACCCGCCATGTCACATTTGAACTGTCTCAGCGGTTGGGCTGAGAAGACTTCCTCTTCTCAGCGGATTCTGTCGATCTGCAGAGAAGATCCTGCGTTCGACGAACTGCAATCTGCATTCGATGAACTCGTCAAACTGCGTTCGACGAACTCCATTCTTTGTTCGAAGAACACGCAAAGTCTCAGCGTTTCCTTCTGTCCCATCTCTGCGTTTGATGAACTGCATTCTACGTTCGACGAACTTGCCAAGTCTCAGCGTTTACTTCTGTCCTGTCTCTGCGTTCGACGAACAGCATTCTTCGTTCGACGAACTCCATTTTGCGTTTGATGAACTTCATTCTGCGTTCGACGAACACGCCAAGTTTCTTCTATCTGCAGTTCAGCTTGCCCAGATGCCTTCTCAGTGGCTCCTGGTCTTGTCTCAGCAGTTCAGCTGATACAGTGAGATCTTCTCAGCTGATTAAACAAAACACCTTTGAGTCTATTCCATTGTATGGAATATCATCTCCCTGTACAATACTTGAGACAAACTAGAATGTATCAAATACAATATGTACTTAGCATTGTGAGTGATGCCTCTTCAAATCAAGGGAACATTGAGGGCAATATTCCCAACAATCTCCACCTATTTGAAGAAGGCAGAACATTCTCAATGCTAAGGTACATGGCCAACAAAAACATATCATGAAAATGATCTATATAACATTCATGATTTGATTGATCTAAAAAATAATATTGTTTTAGCATTCTATCAAAACTCATGACAACATTCTATATTAAGCTTTGACTAACTCAGAGGGCAATCCACTCAAAGCTTACTCTGAGTAGTTCTTAGCATTGGCCATCTCCCCCTTTCTGGTTTCTTCAACTATTTTACCCTCTAGGGATTGGGAGGCAGCATCTACAGACTCTGAGAGGGTTTAGAAAGCATTTTCCAAATCCCCTTTTAGGTCATCCTACATCTTCTCTGACCCTCTTAGCATTTGCCAACTCCCCCTCAACCTGAGCAGGAACTTGCTCCCCCTCCATTTGAGAACTATTATCTTTAATAGCTGTTCTTGTTCATTTTGAACAACCCTTTATAGCTCCCCCTCAATGTGAGTACTATTCTACATTTAACATTCCTAGTTCAATCTTGAAAGCATTAAACTTGGCCTCATCCAATGGCTTAGTGAAGATATCAGCCACTTGATTGTCAGTGGGGACAAATTCAAGGCAGATATCTTTACATTCAACATGTTCTCTTATAAAATGATACCTTATCTCTATGTGCTTTGTCCTGATGTGAAAGACAGGATTCTTAGCAATAGAGATAGCACTGGATGAGTCACAATAAAGAGGAGATTTACTTACCTTGAGGTTGTAGTACTCTAGCTGGTGTTGAATCCACAATAATTGCGCACAACAGCTTCCTGCAGCAATGTATTCAGATTCAGCAGTGGAGATAGCCACACTTGTCTGCTTTTTGCTGCTCCATGATATCAATCTTCTTCCTAGGAACTGACAGGTGCAACTTGTGCTTTTCCTGTCTTCTTTGCAGCCTGCAATATCTGCATCTGAAAATCCAGTTAGTTCAAAATCATTGTTCTTAGGGTACCAAAGGCCAAGATGTAGGCTACCTTTAAGGTATCTCAGAATCCTCTTTGCAGCTGTGTAGTGAGATTCCTTAGGACATGCCTGATACCTAACACACACACATGTAGCATACATAATATCTGGTCTACTAGCAGTCAAATATAACAGGGATCCAATGATGCACCTGTACATGGATTCATCAAAGGCCTTGCCCTTCTCATCCTTGTCCAGGGAAATGTTGGACCCCATGGGAGTTTTCATGGTGGAGGCTGACTCCATTCCAAACTTCTTAATTAGCTCCCTAGTGTACTTTGTCTGAGAGATAAATATCCCATCATCAGACTGTCTCATTTGGAGGCCTAAGAAGTACTTTAATTCTCCCATGCTACTCATCTGAAACTCCCCCTGCATTAGTTTTGCAAACCTTGTGCAGAGGTTGTCATCAGTAGACCCAAATTATATGTCATCAACATATATTTGGACTAGGAGAATCTTGCCCCTTGTTTCCCTAAGAAACAATGTGCTATCTATCTTTCCCCTCAAGAACTTGTTCTTGATGAGAAACCTAGACAATGTCTCATACCAAGCCCTAGGGGCTTGCTTAAGACCATATAGAGCTTTCCTAAGTAGATAAACATGAGATTTAAGAGTATGATGGACAAAACCCGATGGCTGCTTGATGCGCAAATCTTAGCACACCGCTATAGGCGGTAGCAAGACTGCGGCATGTAACGACAGTGTACCGATTGTTCAAGTAATATAAAATGTGGGAGTGAATCCCCAAGTATCGATCTCGAAGGAACACAGAAAGGTGGAGTTTATTATTGAGGAAGGACTTGAGATTGAAGTCCTTAAGTCGGATGGGTTGCGGAAACGGCGGGTTTTGGTTGTGGAAATAAAAGAAAATAACAAAACTACTCCTATGCAATGCCGCTATACAATGCTTCGCTTGGCGGGATGGAGACTAGGCGGGCCTTGTGCCCGCTGCTTCGAAAGGGCAGATGGATGAGTAGGCAAACGGAATGAGGGTCGCAAGCACCTCTTCGACAAGCACGCCACTAGCAATTGCTAGTGCAGCACACGAACGTGACGGCGGAATGGGAAATGGATGGTGGCGCACCTCATACACACATATAAACAAAAAGATACATTCACATAGACATGAAATAACTTTATAAAGCAAGGTCTATAGTGTTCATCATCAAAATACAAAGGATCTAACAATTACAACACAAAATACAAAGAAGGGGAAAGTGAGGAATCGACCGAATCCGAAGTCTTGCTGAGGGTTCACGGTTGGAATCGCTGGGTTGTCAATCCGCATCCAAGCTTGGTCCTCAACTGCGTTCGGGGTAGATAAGGCTGTCACTACCCTCCAATGGCCCGTCTTCTTCGTGTCACGAATCAGCCGCACAACCAAGCTTCCTTCTTTTTGGATGATGGTGGATGAAGAGCTAGATCCTTCTCCTTGGAGCTTGAGGATGATGGAGGAGGCCTAGGGCCAAGCCCTCATGGAAAGGTGGAGGAGTACGGAGCTGGAACTCCTTTTGCGGCGGAACAAGCGGAAGAAATGTTCGATCCTTCGTACTAGGGCGAACTGCGCTTTTATAGAAAAGGATTACAAAAATGGTCACGCATGGTCGAACGCACGATCGTGCATAGACTGTGCGATATTAATAATAGAGAATAGCGCAGGAAGACGACCTGGAGCGCCCGTGCGATTTACTTACGCACGGGCAAATCCGCCTGTGCGTCAAAACGCACGGGTAAATTCAGAAAAGCTAAAAACAAGGCTAAACAGGTTGATCGTGCGATTCCTTCACGCACGGGCACTGCCCGTGCGCAGAGATGCAAGATCAACGACATACCATCAATTTCCTTCTCAGCAAAGGGCGCACGACCACAACCGACCGTGATCCAACATAATGCACGACCGTGCGATATGCACAGATATGAACTCAGGATAAAATTGATGAAACATGCACCTGCATTAGCCACAACAAAGCTAGGAATACCCTTCCAGCACAGGAAATAAAGCAAAAAGAGAGTGAGGAGCACGCTGTGCTTACCCCCAACACTAACATGCACAAATGCATACCACAACGGGCCTAAAAGTGCACTTAGCAGAGAAAAACAAATATGAATAAAAACATGCCTAAGTGTAGTGCAAAGACTAGATATACGGCCCAGATGAGCCCATAAATGTATATATAAATGGGACTCATCACACCCCCAGACTTAGCTGTTTGCGTGTCCCGAGCAAATAAATCCGGCGGAGTATGAAAATGGTAGTTGGCGTAGAGAATTGCAAAGAAAGAGTAAGATGCGAAGTATCATACCCATGCAAATAAAAATTCTGTAAAAGAAGATTCTAACTATACTAACTAATTTACAATAGTATAAATGCGTAAATAGAGATTTATTTGTACTCAGATGGTGAATAATGAAGAGTTTGTGCGATCGTGCCTGGTGTGAAAGTAAACAAACCACTCAGGAGGGTGTTGCTAAAGACCGGAATTCGGGAATAACTCCGCTGAAATCCATCAACGACGAGAACCATAAGCTTGCCCGGTTACACTCTCTCCACAGCGCTAGTGAACTCATAAGACGAATCGATAGGGCTTTAGGTATACACGAGGCTTAGGTTACGGTTTGGAATACAAAGATGAACATGATGGCTAAACGCAACCCAAAAGAGCTCACAAAAGTGCTAAATCATAGCAGCCACAATAACACACGTGTAACACACCCCCAGACTTGACTTTGAAATCGGGTGTGCACACGACCTACAACAATCAATAACAATAAATGCTTCAATTAAAGTGCTAAGGATAAATATACATATTTTTTTCTTTTTCTTTTTATCCCCAAATCAATTAGCACATATCTCAGCACATAGACATTTTTTTTAAAAACTTCCACATCAACACTGAAGTTTCGCATCACCGCACCGCATTGGAAAATTACTATTCATAAATGCTTTTAGCTTAATTTTTGGTTGCGACAATAGGATTAGCTTTTAGGCTTTGGTGAAGTATGGTGGAGCTGAAGCAAAAGATCGGGTAGGCACAAAATAGGCTAGCAATGGTTAGTGCATAGGAAAGGTAGAACAAAGCTCATGCTTGCCAAAAAGATGGCCTATGTCACGCTCAACTTGCAAATTGTTCGCACCCATGCTTCGACAGTCGCTTGGGGCAAGTTCTTAGCCCTCGAGAAAGGTAATCCTTCCTCCCGACTGGAGCAACACACAACTAGCGCTCGCTTACACACAACACCGTGCTACCGCAAATTTCAGTCACATTCACCAAATGAGTAAAATAAATCAAAGACTACGCAAGAATACTAATTGTAAATTAGCCGCATAGAGATAATCTAATTTCACTCACATTTCTATGGAAGCATGCAGATGCGACTAGAGCACAACAAGAGTCAACATCGCACTCTGATTTGCAATTCCTAAGCTAGCATCCTATTTCACATTCCAACCAAAATAAGCATGAATGAAAACACACATACAAGTGAGTGCGCTCTCAAGTGGGTGCTTTGTGTGCAGACAAAATGAACCAAATAATCTAGATAAAAACTTCTAGCATGCTAAATAAATGTGCTTGTGAGTGGGTACAAAAAAAGGTCTCCCCCGGACTTAAACTATGAATTAAGATATTCTAAAACAAAGTTAGGGGAAGAGGGTACCCAATGCTCAACAAGTAAGCATGCCGGAAGCCTGGAGTGAAGCTCTACGATGAATCAAAACCACCGCCTTCACAAATAGAAAATACCTGCAAGTGGTTGTCTCCGCAAAAGCAAACTAAAATAAAATCTAACTAACTAGTTAGAGTAGGCGATAAAACAAAAGACAAGAAAAAGTAAGATAACTACTGGGGTTATTGTCATCCCAGCACGACTTATTCAGAAAGGTGAGGGTCTTAGCTAATGGGAGTATGGAAAGAGAAGTGGACAGGCAACTGTTCTAATTTCCGTGTCGGTAGCGGGTACCGATACGGTGATAGAACCACTACTCCTCTACCTAAATAATAATACCTGCTAGACAAAGGTAGAGGAGAGAGAAAAAAAGAGGTGGAGGGAGAGTCCTCCACTCTACTTTCACCAAAATAAATTTCCTTGCCTAGCAAGGTGTCATCTTCAGGGAGGTAGCAGGAGGGGAATACAATACATGGCATATCCTCTGTGGAGGGGGAATTAACCTCCTCACACAAGAAGATGTGCGCGACACTGAATGGTGAAATTTGCACCACCTCCTGCATAACCTGTGAAGGCTCAACCTGCATAGGCTTGGAAAGGGAAGGGGGATCAAGAAATAAAAGGGAAGAATGACATAAACAATCAAAAATCGGGGGAGTGGTCTCGGTCTCACTCCCATTAGATTGGGAAAGTAAAATAATGTCGGCATTGTTGACAATGTCGCAAGGTTCGGTGGGATCAATGGTGACCTTCCCCAGGAGTTGGACTTCCTCCACCGGTGCTGAGGAAAAATCCTCTTCACCTAGAAGTTTGTAATCCTCCATAGGAATATGCACAACACAAAGATCGCCCGCCTCCTCTTGCGACGAATCTTCAACAATGTTATCAGAAATAAATGTAATAGAATGCAGAATAGGGGGAGGAATATGGCTTGGAAAAAAGTCAAGCACTGATTCCTCACAAAGAATCGAATCTATGCATGGTGATATATGTACAGGGGAGATGGGCTATGAAATGTCAGAGTCTAGATCTGCCACACATCTGGTGACTGTGTCCACATCATACCCTTCAAAACTTGAAGGTGAAATGGGCACATAACCAGATGTTGAAGGTGTGCTGCCAGAAGTAGGAGTCGGGATGATCCGAATATCTGGCTCGTCATCCTCGTCCATTTGGCGAAGGAATGCAGCACAATCCTTCAAGGCATGATCCATGCTCCGACAAAACAAGCACTGTTTTGCATTTTTCTTCGACTCAAATTGAACCGGAGATGAATGCGAAAAGGGCACGTGCGGAGCGGATGAGTAGTCGTAGGACTTACGAACACCATATGGAGTACCAGACGAATTCGGTGCTCCATGTACTGGGAGTTGAGTGTTAGGGTTACTATCTCCATTTGGAGATCTATCACTAGCATGAGATATATCTCCACAAAAGCGGCAACGAATATTAAACGAAGCCCACATAGTGTGAAGATGAAAAGATTCAAAATAAACACGCAATTGTGCAAAATAATACACCCAACAAAAATTTACTAAGCAACCTAATAAAAACAGGAAAAACAGACTAAGAAGAAATAAAGCAAAAGAATGCAATACACAAATGGAAGGGAATTAATCTCAAATTCACCCTCTCCAGAAAACTCACACGACCGTGTTCCCCGGCAACGGCGCCAAAAACTTGATGCGCAAATCTTAGCACACCGCTATAGGCGGTAGCAAGACTGCGGCACGAAATGGCAGTGTACCGATCGTTCAAGTAATATAAAATGTGGGAGTGAATCCCCAAGTATCGATCTCGAAGGAACACAGTACGGTGGAGTTTATTATTGAGGAAGGACTTGAGATTGAAGTCCTTAAGTCGGATGGGTTGCGGAAACGGGGGGTTTTGGTTATGGAAATAAAAGAAAATAACTAAACTACTCCTATGCAATGCCTCTATGCAATGCTTCGCTTGGCGGGATGGAGACTAGGCAGGCCTTGAGCGAGCCGCTTCTAAAGGGCGGATGGACGAGTTGGAAAATGGAATGAGGGTCGCAAGCACCTCTTCGACAAGCACGCCACTAGCAATTGCTAGTGCGGCACATGAACGTGACGGCGGAATGGGAAATGGATGGCGGCGCACCTCATACACACATATAAACAAAAAGATACATTCACATAGACATGAAATAACTTTATAAAGCAAGGTCTATAGTGTTCATCATCAAAATACAAAGGATCTAACAATTACAAAACAAAATACAAAGAAGGGGAAAGTGAGTAATCGACAGAATCCCTTGCTGAGGGTTCACGGTTGGAATCGCTGGGTTGTCAATCCGCGTCCAAGATCGGTCCTCAACTGCGTCCGGGGTAGAGAAGGATGTCACTGTTGGATCTTGTGGCGCCCTTAGAGGGGGGGGGGGTGAATAAGGGATTTTTTTTAAATATGAATTTTTACTTAAGAATTTTCAGAACAAATTTTGCTTTTCTAAAAATCACTTATAAAAATTTACAAACTATGAAATTTTTAAATTAGATCAAACACAAATTTCTAAGTCAAAGATTAAGCAACCAAGTTTGCAATTAAAGAAAAGGCATAATATTTTAATCATGAAATTCTCATACAATAAAAATGATCTTAACAATGCTTAAGATCAAGGCATAAATAAGATAATAAACTTTTGACAATTTTTGTTTACCAATCCTTCTCCCAAGGATCGGAAGGCTATCACTTGTCTCTCCCTAGACCAAGCCCAAGCCTATCCTCTAGATCTTCCCATGATCTAGACGTAGCACACAAGGCCACGATTTCCTACCAGGCCATGCAAGGACTTGGACGCTCCGCACAAGGAAGCGATTTTCCCCTAAGCCACGCAAGGACTTAGACGTCGCATGCAAGACGACGATTTCTACAATGATTACAAGATGAATGCAAATATAAATGAAATACAAAATAAAACCCCCCTTTAAAATTTCTGGACCAAAGAAGCGAAGAATCCTTGAGAAAATCTCCTTAGAACGTGTGTACAATCTTCGGCTTCGCTCTCTCTTTTCTTCTTCAAGGATGGGGATTTTCATTCTCTGGAGCTCTCTGGACGATAACACTCAGGAAGAAGGCTTGAAGGTCTGAAATCTTGAAATCCATGAAGTTCTGAACCCTTTTAATAAAAGAGAGCTGTCGCCGTCCGTTAGCTAGGTATCGCCAGAATCTGATATCTCCAGAGGCTGCCACGTGTCCCACTAATTCGAAGTTTCTGCGCGAAGTGGAGGTCGTGGTTGAGACGTGGGCTGTCGGATATCCGATAGCACTATCGGATATCCGTTAGCTTGCATAACTGCTGCACGTCTTGGAGTTACGCGAAGATCGTGCACTATCGGAAATCCGTTACTGCTGTCAGAAATCCGATAGCTCTAAACCGTCGAGTAGAGATCGGAAAATGGAAGAAATCGTGCGCTGTCGGAAATCCGATACTGCTATCGGAAATCCGATAGCTCCAATTTCTGGAAAATCATTATTTTGCTCCAATTGAAAACATGTTATTCTTGCACCTGTTATCTGCACACCATTAATTAAAAATATGATCAAATACATTCGGGATTTGTTATTCTCAAACCGGACGAGTGCGGAAAGCATGCTCCAACAATTTCCCCCTTTTGATAATAACAAATCCTTATAAAAAGAAATCGAATAAATCCTATAGAGATATTGAAAAGTATATCATGTGTGTACAAGTGTGAACTTTTGATCTCCATGATCTCCCCCTTAATATGATATGATCTCCCCAAAATGTTCTCCCCCGACATATAAACTCCCCTACATGAATGCTCACTTAATTAATTAAGTATTTTAAGTGATTTAAGTGATTTCTTAGTATCTTCTCCCCCTTTGATATTATCAAAAGTAATGAATAGAGACGAGGAAAGAGTATTATAGAGATATGGTAGAAAATAAAAAAGAATATAGGGAAAGTTGGAGTACACTAGCGGAAGCTTTGTAAGTGATATGATATTGAGATAGGAAACCTTAGAGATTACGCTAAGCATTCTAGTAATGTGTTATAATGTATAGAAGCAAATATACTTAACCATTATGAGATTCAATTTCAATTATCAGAGAAAGACACATGAGAATATAGAATATTGAATTATTTCGGTCCAATTCTTATAAGAAGAAATTTTATAAATAACAATGAAGTGTAGTAGTGATACTTTGAGAAAGAATACATATGAATATATTTAAAATATACATAATCATGGAATTGTTAAACATAACATAAATATACATAAAGCCCAAACTTATGAACTTATAGAAACTTTGCAAGTATACATAAAAGGACCATTTTGTTTTTGTAAGACACTTTACAATTCTTTCCAAGGTGCTTAACCTCACAATGCTCATTAAGACTTATCAGGAGGCAAAGTAGTGCTTGGTGGAGGATCCTTTTCAATTTTTTATTTATTTCTTGCAAATTTTTCTGGCAAAATGTATGTTTTGCATTTGAATTTGCCTCCATTTTTTTTGAATATTCATATATGTTAAGGATCTCCGAATTCACTTGCATGCAAAAATGGTATAATTTTAATAAGTGCAAAGTAGCAAAGTTGAAGGTGGCATTTATGAAATGTATTTTGTTATGTTCGATCAATCATGATGTATGTATAAAATAAATTTTATTAACCTGTATTACTAAAGTTAGTGTTTGTGATTGCTCATTGTCATAGATAAAAGATTTCTTATACTTAGAGGCATGCGAAAACAATTCTTAATTACTATATGAAAGTGTCATTTTTGATAACTAAAGATTGAACATCATAAGAATGTGTTAAGCTATTTTTATGAAAAATAACACATGAAGAATCATTTATACAAGATTAAAAAGAAATTTTCATATGAACATTTATAGAAACAGGTAATGAAAAAGTTAGTGAAGAATGGAAATTTAATTTTTGGGAGCTGTCGGAATTCCGACAGCTGGATGTCGCCATCCGATACCTCGAAACAGATAAAAAGATGCGTTTCATCTTTCCACCGACACCTCACTTCAGTTTTAGGAAAATTTCCGATATCTAGAGCTCCAGGTCGCCGAAAAACTTCAGATCTAAGGTGAGAAATTTGGATTTTTTAAGTTTTGTTTAGAATTTCTCAAATAGTTTTGTGATTTTGATATTCCTCTTGGTTTTCATGGGTTTTTGTGAAGAAAAAAAATGTAGAAGTTTTAGGAGATCTAGACATTTTAGATCTTGGTGTTTAAAAGAAGGTTTAGATCTTGTGATCTTGAGATAAAGAAAAATTAGAACTTTTTGTTTTTGAAACATGATTTTCCTATTTTTTTTATTTTGTAGATCTAGAAGTTTATAGGAAGAAGGTTTATAGGAAGAAGATGATGAATAGTGTTCTTCACCAAAGTTTTGATTTTTCAAAAATTATATAGATGTTGAAGAACATTTTCTGTGTGAAAAATTTGTGAATTTGTGAGAGTAAGAATGTTTGTGAAATGATTTTTCGGAAGCATAATTTTTAGCTATCGGATATCCGACAGAGGGGTATCGGATATCCGACAGGTTTTTTTTTATTTTTTTAAAATTTTCTTATCTCTCATGCAGATATGTCATCCAGTTGAAGATCGCGAAGGAGTGAGTCAGGAGACGCTCACTCGTCTTATCAAAGTTATCCGAGCATAGAGAAAGCCCAAATCGGAATTTCAAAAGTTGTGGAATTTGATCTCCCCCGACATAAACGTGTCTATTATATGCTTGCTAAGGCAGGTATACTTTCGGTCATTATCCAAGATATCTTCTCCTCCTTTTTAGTACGAGAATTTTATAATCATCTTGAGGACCCTTCATATACTGATTTGAATGGAGGAGTTAGATCCAAAATTCAAGGCCAATATGTGGAGATCACTCCCATTGATTTAAGAAGTGAATTTGGAATAATGGAAAGTGAGAATGTTTTGGACATAGTGGAGAATTATAGACTAGAGAGAGATTGGACCTTAATGAACATGTCTTTGCATGGAAATTCTACAAAGAACCTTATAACGACTATGACGACATTGACAGACGATGCTCGTCTTATTCAAGATATACTAAGGCACACGATTATGTTGAAGTCCGGTGATACTCATAGTATTACGGCTCAACTTAGTCTTGTGACTTATTATATAGTGGAGAACAAATTATTTGATGTGGCCGATCTTCTTTTGTCTATGATTCGTTATACATTCCGCCTCAAAAATCCTGAGTGGAAAAAGGCACACACCCTCCCGTTGGGTGCGATTATCCAGCATATTCTATTCAAGAAATACACATGGATAGATCAATGCTTTCATGTTGGAGATTGTCCCAGATATATATCAAACGACGTGTATAAAGAGTAAGAAAAATCAACGGAAGCCGCCTAATACGGAAATGAGAGAGCCTCCTATTTCACGTGGAGGGTCTATGCGGGAGGCACTCGACTCTTTCCAAACAAAGTTGGATAGACATATAGATGATTTTCAAGAGCATAGAAGGTCTTTTGAGGAACACAAAGTGGAGGTGAAGAAGGATCGGACACAGATGAAGAAGTTCATGAAGTTCCTTGTTAAGGGACTAAAATTATAACTACGCCTGCTGAAGCTGCAGAATGGGAAGTGAATACGGAGGAGGAGCCGCGTTGCCAATCAGTTAGTCAGGCTCGACGGAAGAAGACAGTGGTAAGGAGATCAGATTATGATCTTCCAGAAAGCAGTGGAGCAGGCAGTCGAAATGAGGAGGATTCGGATTGAAAAAGACTTCTGGGAGCTATCGCCATCCGACACCCTACTGTCACCATCCGACAGCTGCCCAGCCCAGATCTCTCTCTAATTTGTGAATTTCTTTTATGAGACATTTTAAGTACTCTTTTATTAAAGTTCT
Source organism: Dactylorhiza incarnata (assembly GCA_033032865.1). Classification (NCBI taxonomy): domain Eukaryota; kingdom Viridiplantae; phylum Streptophyta; class Magnoliopsida; order Asparagales; family Orchidaceae; genus Dactylorhiza; species Dactylorhiza incarnata. The sequence goes on from JAWHQI010000148.1 coordinate 4,018,838, forward strand.
GTAATAATTTTTAATATTTGGACATGTTATATGTTGGTGAATGTCTATGTTAAGATTTAGTTTTTTTTTTAAATGTAAGGCTATTGTGATGTTTTTAATTTTATAGATAATAAGTAGTGATATAATCAGTGTGAAATGTCTAGGATTCCCAATTCTTGCCTAAGCATAGAAAAACGGGAATCCGGTAACGGTTTAGTTAATATATCCGCTAGTTGATTATCTGTGCCTATAAATGAAATTTTAATGTGGTTATTCTTAATATGATCTCTAATAAAATGATGTCTCACATCAATGTGTTTAGATCTTGAATGAAATACGGGATTATTAGTTAAGTTTATAGCACTTATTATCACACTTTAATTCTACACTACTTTGTTGCATGCCAAAGTCTTGTAATGTTTGTGACATCCAAAGAGCTTGGGCACAACAACTACCTAGTGCAATATATTCGGCCTCGGTAGTAGAGGGGGCAACAAAATTCTGTTTCCTACTCGACCATGAAATAAGTGAAGGGCGGATAAAATGATAAGTGCCACTAGTGCTTTTTCTATCTAAAGAACATCCCGCATAATCTGAATCCGAAAAGCCATGTAAAATAAAGGAATCATTATGAGGATACCATAATCCTAATTTAGATGTTCCTATAAGATATCGAAAGATGCGTTACACCGCTTTTAAATGTGACTCTTTAGGATTAGCCTGAAATCTAGCATATAAACAAACGACAAACATAATGTTAGGTCTAGATGCGGTTAAATATAATAAAGATCCTATCATGTTTCTATAAAGGGTTTGGTCAATTGAAACTCCACTTTCATCTTTTCCTAATTTTAGTGAAGCACTCATAGGAGTGTTTGCATGCTTAAGATTTTCAAATCCAAATCTTTTTAACATATCATGAATATATTTGGATTGACATATAAAAATACCATCATGTTTTTGTGTAATTTGAAAACCTAGAAAATATGAAAGTTCTCCAACCATGCTCATTTCAAATTCATTTTTCATAATTTGAACTACTTCATTACACAATTCTTCATTAGTGGCTCCAAAAATAATATCATCAACATAAATTTGCAAAATAACTAAATCTTGATCAATTTGCTTAATGAAGAGTGTAGAATCGGCACTTCCTATTTTATAATCGTGCTTTAACAAATATTGAGTTAATCGATCATTCCAAGCACGAGGCGCTTATTTTAATCCATAAAGCACTTTATATAATTTATAAACATAATTTGGATATTTCTCATTTATAAAGCCAGGGGGTTGTTCTACATAAACCTCTTCTTTTATATACCCGTTTAAAAATGCGATTTTGACATCCATTTGATATAATTTAAATCTTTTAAAACAAGCAAATTCAAGAAATATCATAACTGCTTCTAATCTTGCTACGGGTGCAAAAGTTTCATCAAAATCTACCCCTTCAATTTGTGCATAACCTTTTGCAACTAATCTGGCTTTAGTTCTAACAATTCTAGATTCACTATCCAGTTTATTTTTAAAAATCCACTTAACTCCAACTACAGGATGATTTTTGGGTCGTTCTATAAGATTCCAAACCTTATTACGTTCAAATTGATTAAGTTCTTCATTCATAGCTAAAAACCAAAATTCATCATTTAAAGCGGTGGAAAGATCTTTTGGTTCTATTTCAGAGACAAAGCAAAGGTTTGAAAATAAAACATGTAACGATGAACGAGTACTAACCCCTTTTTGCGGATCTCCAATGATAAGCTCCTTTGGATGATCCTTTGAAAATCTCAATTCACTTGGAGGCACATATTCTTCTCTTTCTTCTTCTTCTCTATCTTCTTCTCTTTCTCCTTCTCTTTCTTCTTCTTTTTCTTCTTCATTTTCTCCAAGTTCTTCATCATCATTCTCCACCGAAGGAAGGGGTTCATCTTCTTTTCCTGTGATTTTCTTTTCTACACATGAAACAAACTCATCAAACCTAACATGAATAGATTCTTCAACTATTTTTGTTCTTTTATTAAAAATCCTATAAGCTTTACTAGTTGAAGAATAGCCAATAAAAATACCTTCTTCACATTTTTCATCAAATTTTCCTAAGGAATCTTTAGAATTCAAAATAAAACATTTACAACCAAAAACTTTGAAATAAGAAACATTTGGTTTTTTTACTTAAAATTAATTCATAAGGAGTTAATTTTAAAATAGGGCGAAGCTTTACTCTATTAATTACATAACATGTCGTACTAACCGCTTCAGCCCAAAACGATTTTGGTAATTTAAACTCAGATAGCATCGTACGGGCTAACTCTTGAAGAGTTCTATTTTTCCTCTCCACTACACCATTTTGTTGTGGTGTGCGTGGAGCGGAAAATTCGTGTTTAATTCCTAACTCCGTACAAAAAGAAATAAACTTTTCATTTTCAAATTCTCCTCCATGATCCGATCATATGCATTTAATTTTTAACTCAAATTCATTTTGAATACGCAAACATAATTTTGAAAATTCTGAAAATGCATCGGATTTGGAGGTTAGAAATAAAGTCCAACAAAAACGAGAATAATCATCAATCAATACAAATGTATATTTTCTACCTCCTAAGCTAGAAATTCCAATTGGCCCAAATAAATCCATATGTATTAATTGAAGTGGCCTAGTGGTAGAAATAATATTTTTACTTTTGAAAGATGATTTTGAAAATTTTCCTTTTTGGCAAGGCACACATAATGAAGAAGATAAATTTCCATTTAACAATGGTAAACCTTTAATTAATTTATCTTTTGATAGTTTTGTAATTAACTTGGCACTAGTATGTCCAAGTCGCCTATGCCATAATTCTAATTCATCATTTTTTGATAAAAAAACATTTTAAAGTAGAATTTGAAAAATCAAGAAATTTAATCATATATACATTATGACATCTAGGTGCGGTAAAAACAATTTCATTTGTTTTAGAATTAATAATTTTGCACAAATTTGTAGAAGATTCAAATAAAACATCTAAACCCTTATCACATAATTGACTAATAGAAATCAAATTATGCTTTAATCCTTCTACAAATAAAACATTTGAAATTGAAAATTTTTTGTTACCCACAACTCCGATGCCGATGATTTTTCCTTTTCCATTATCTCTGAATGTAACAACTCCTCTTTTTTCATCTCCAGGCTAAGGAACTTCTCTTTATTGCCCATCATGTGCTTTGAACAACCCGAGTCCAAGTACCACACATCTTCTTTGTCCTTAGCCTGCCAACAAACCTAGAAAGAAGAGGTGAGTAAAGATCTGGTTACCCAAGTGGTTCCACCCATAGTATAGGTAGAAGCCTTAGACACCCAGATTTGTTTAATTTTACTTTTTCCTTTCCTCCAACAAGAGTTCGTAGTGTGACCAATGTTGGAGTTACCATTGTGATTTAGAAGTGGTCAAACATGTAATGTCACTGCCAACGCGATACGAGCCTGCAGGGTCGCACATAAGAGCATGTGGAGAAGTTGGATGATTGACTGTGTTGGTAAAGGTTACCAATCATCATAAAGAATGGGGAAGTCCAGCAGTTGTTGCTGTCTGAATTCGTCAGATATGTCTGATTGGATTTGTCGGAATTCGTCGGATCATTCCGTGGAATCCCGACGAATTGTCACAGAGATCCTTCACTCGGCAAATGTTGCTGTCTGATTGGATTCGTCGGAATTCGTCGGATCATTCCGTGGAATCCCGACGAATTGTCACAGAGACCCTTCACTCGGCAAATGTTGTCGTCTGATGTGATTCGTCGGAATTCGTCGGATTATCCCGTGAAATCTCGACGAATGTTGTTCCGTGGAATCCCGACGAATTATTACAGAAAACTGTTTCTGTATGGACTGCGGATAGCGATTTTTTTTAGGTCTTTTATACTTCGGGTATAAATAGACGGTTCGACGGTTCTTCTTTAGCATCCACGATCATTATGCGAAGAAGAAGAGACGAGACGGAAGAAGTTCCGCCTCACGAACCCTAGCCGACGGAAGTGTTCCTCCGTCTCGATCGCCTCCGCAGATCTCCCCTCCGGCGATCGTCGCCGTGATTGTTCTTCCTGGAGCGAACCTAGCAGTTCGTGGAAGTGCAAAGGTGCAGTCGTTCTTCTCTCGGCTCGTGTGGATCACTGTAGAGACGTAGACATTATTCTACGTGAGAACTCTCGCATAGCCGGCACAAGGACTCCTCTTCTTGGAGCATCTTGGTTGGATTTGATCCAACTCCTCTAAGGTAATTTTTGCCTAGTATTTTATTAACTTCTTGATTCAATATTCATGGCCGATCAAAGTCTTCTGGGTTGTTTCTCTTTATTTCCGATGCGCCTACATGTGATGTATGGTTCTAGAAAAACCCAACAACCAAATCTATTGCATTTGACACATGTAATGTATTGAGAAGAGTATAACTTTTTTGGACTTTTAGTGGATGAGGATGCAGTATTAGACAATTTATTAACTTCAGAATTTTTAAAAGTAGATTTTCTGGACTTTTCGTTGTCGCCGGCGACAGTGGTTATCGCCGGGCGATAGCTTCCTGACGTGTATCAGAGTCCAAACCTTCCAGATCCATGGCATTGGTATCCTAAGATCATATCCAGTGATCTTCGGCCCATTACAAATTTTTTCATGGCTAGCGTTAAGTCATGAATCTGGTTTCTCATTTCTGTATTCTCGGATACTAGATTTACACATCTACGTTCAAAAGATTTCTTTCCCTCATGGACTTTGGAAATTGAAGATTTCAGATCTCTCTCTAAAATCTCATTCTTTTTAGTAAGAATTTTTATTGTAGAATGAGATTTGGAAAGAGATTCTTCAAGTTCATTAATTCTTCCCAAAAAGTGATCACACTCTTGGCAAGAAATTTTTCCTTTTCTAATAGTCTTAATTTCATTTAACAATTTTTTGTTTTCGTTAAGCAAAATTTTATTTTCAGATTTAAGAAGATCATTATCTTTTAAACTCTTTTCAAAAAATTTGCAAGTCTTTAAAAATTCAGAAAATAATTCATCGTAGGTTGGAGGAGTTACCTCAGTGTCACTTTGGACACTGCATTCGTCATCAGATATGACGCGCTTTCCCATTAAGCACATGTTGGCCTCCTCTTCTTTTCTTGAGCTTGAACTGCTTGCATCCTCAGAAGTAGTATCATCCCATGTTTCTTTTCTGTAAGTTCTTTCAAGTACTTTAGACACTTGCTTCAGATGTGTCCTAACTTCTTGTAGTGATAGCACTCCGGTGGCGGTCTTTCTTCCTCCTCATCGTCTTCTTTTCCTTTTTTCTTCCTAAACGTCTCCTTCTTTAAATACTTCTTAAATGAATTCCTCCTCTCTGGATTTTTCATAAATTTTCTAAACTTTCTAACAAATAAACTTTCCTCATCTTCTTCTTCCTCCTCAGAATCACTACTTTCCTCCTTCTTAGATCTTAGAGCCAATCCCTTCTTCTTTGGCTCCATATACTCTTGTTGTTGAATTTTCAATTCAACTTCATGAGTTTTCAAGTTCCCAATCAGGCTTTCAATATTAAGAGCTTTAAGATCATGAGATTCAGAAATAGCCGTCACTTTGGGATTGAATTTAGGGGGGGAGAGATCTAAGAAGTTTTCTTACCAAATAACCATTTGAGAAATTTTTTCCTAAAACTTTTGAGTCATTTACTATCTTAGTGAATCTTGTGTACATGGAATCCACATCCTCATCTACCTCCATCCTGAACTTTTCGAATTCTGACTCCAATTGGAAAAGCTTTGAGTCCTTCACCTGCGAGGTACCTTCATGAGTAATTTCCAACAAATTCCAAAATTCATATGCAGTTTGACATGCGCGGGTTCTATTTAATTCAGTTTTATCAAGAGCACAAAATAATGCGTTCATTGCTTTTGCATTATTTTTGCATTTTAATTTGTCCTGGTCATCCCATTTATCTTAGGGTTTCTCCATTACAATATCACCAATTGTAAAAGTAGGATGAGTATAATTTGTTTCAACCATATTCCATACTTCAATATCTAATGATATTAAAAACACCTCATCCTAGTTTTCCAAAAATTATAATCAGAACCCATAAATAATGGTGGTCTAGTTATTCCTTGCCCCTCGGAAAATGCATGATCATGGTGCGCCATAATTCCAGGTGGTTAAACCTTATAAGGAATTAACCTACCTCTGATACCACGTGTTGGATCTTGTGGCGCCCTTAGAGGGGGGGGGGGGGGGGGGTGAATAAGGGCTTTTTTTTAAAATATGAATTTTTACTTAAGAATTTTCAAAACAAATTTTGCTTTTCTAAAAATCACTTATAAAAAATTACAAACTATGAAATTTTTAAATTAGATCAAACAAAAATTTCTAAGTTAAAGATTAAGTAACCAAATTTGCAATTAAAGAAAAGGCATAATATTTTAATAATGAAATTCTCATACAATAAAAATGATCTTAACAATGCTTAAGATCAAGGCATAAATAAGATAATAAACTTTTGACAATTTTTGTTTACCAATCCTTCTCCCAAGGATCGGAAGGCTATCACTTGTCTCTCCCTAGACCAAGCCCAAGACTATCCTCTAGATCTTCCCAAGATCTAGACGTAGAACACAAGGACACGATTTCCTACCAGGCCATGCAAGGACTTGGACGCTCCGCACACGGAAGCGATTTTACCCTAAGACACGCAAGGACTTAGACGTCGCACGCAAGACGACGATTTCTACAAATATTACAAGATGAATGTAAATATAAATGAAATACAAAATAAAAACCCCCTTTAAAATTTCTGGACCAAAGCAGCGAAGTATCCTTGAGAAAATCTCCTTGGAACGCGTGTACAATCTTCGGCTTCGCTCTCTCTTTTCTTCTTCAAGGATGGGGATTTTCGTTCTCTAGAGCTCTCTGGATGAGAACACTCAGGAAGAAGGCTTGAAGGTCTGAAAGCTTGAAATCCACGAAGTTCTGAACCCTTTTAATAAAAGAGAGCCGTCGCCGTTCGTTAGCTAGGTATCGCCAGAATCTGATATCTCCAGAGGCTGCCACGTGTCCCACTAATTCGAAGTTTCTGCGCGAAGTGGAGGTCGTGGTTGAGACGTGGGATGTCGGATATCCGATAGCACTATCGGATATCCGTTAGCTTGCATAACTGCTGCACGTCTTGGAGTTACGGGTAGATCGTGCACTGTCGGAAATCCGTTACTGCTGTCAGAAATCCGATAGCTCTAAACCGTCGAGTAGAGATCAGAAAACGGAAGAAATCGTGCGCTGTCGGAAATCCGATACTGCTATCGGAAATTCGATAGCTCCAATTTCTGGAAAATCATTATTTTGCTCCAATTGAAAACATGTTATTTTTGCACCTGTTATCTGCACACCATTAATTAAAAATAGGATCAAATACATTCGGGATTTGTTATTCTCAAACCGGACGAGTGCGGAACGCATGCTCCAACAGTCACTACCCTCTAATGGCCCGTCTTCTTCGTGTCACGAATTAGCCGCACAACCAAGCGTCCTTATTTTTGGATGATGGTGGATGAAGAGCTAGATCCTTCTCCTTGGAGCTTGAGGATGATGGCCAAACCCTCATGGAAAGGTGGAGGAGTACGGAGCTGGAACTCCTTTTGCGGCGGAACAAGCGGAACAAATGTACGATCCTTCATACTAGGGCGAACTGCGCTTTTATAGAAAAGGATTAAAAAAATGGTCACGCACGGTCGAACGCACGACCGTGCGTAGACCGTGCGATATGTATAATAGAGAACAGCGTAGGAAGACGACCTGGAGTGCCCATGCGATTTACTCACGCACGGGCAAATCCGCACGTCGTCAAAATGCACGGGTAAATTCAGAAAAGCTAAAAATAAGGATAAACAGGTTGATCGTGCGATTCCTTCACCCACGGGCACTGCCCGTGCGCAGAGACGCACGATCAACGACAGACCATCAATTTCCTCCTTAGCAAAGGGCGCAAGACCACAACCGACCGTGCGCCAACATAACACATGACCGTGCGATATGCACAGATATGAACTCAGGATAAAATTGATGAAACGTCCACCTGCATTAGCCATAACAAAGCTGGGAATACCCTTCCAGCACAGGAAATAAAATAAAAAGAGAGTGAGGAGCACGATGTGCTTACCCCCAACACTAACACGCACAAATGCACACCCCAACATGCCTAAAAGTGCACTTAGCAGAGAATAACAAATATGAATAAAAACATGCCTAAGTGTAGTGCAAAGACTAGATATACGGCCCAGATGAGCCCATAAATGTATATATAAATGGTACTCATCACTGCTCTACATAGACTTTCTCTTTCAGATTTCCATTTAGGAATGCTGATTTGACATCAATCTGGTACACTTTGAATCCTTTATGGGCTGCATATGCAAGGAATAGCCTTATGGCCTCCAACCTTGCAACTAGGGCAAAGGTTTGGTCAAAGTCTATTTCTTCCTCTTGCCTATACCCCTTTGCAACAAGCCTTACCTTGTTCTTGATGATTGTCCCATTTTCATCCATCTTGTTTCTGAAGATCCATTTAGTGCCAATGATGTTGTGTCCCTGTGGTCTTGGCACCAACTTCCATACTTTGCATCTCTTGAATTGCAAAAGTTCTTCCTGCATTGCCTGAATCCAGAATGGATCCAAGTTGGCCTCTTCAAACTTCTTAGGCTCTACCTGTGACAGGAAACAAAGGAACAAGGCCTCATTTTGAGCCCTGCTCCTAGTTGTCACACCTTGGTGAATATTCCCAATAATCTGCTCCAAGGGATGATCCCTTATATGTCTTGTAGCTGCAGGCAGTCTGTCTTCTACATGCTGAATTTCTTCCACTGGGTCAGCAGCTTCTTCAGCATCCTACACCTCTACTTCATCTGGAATTGCTGCATCAGTATATGCTTTACTGCTGCTGGATGGTTCTTGTATAGATAGTTCTTCCATGGCCCTTTCACTTCCTGTGAAAACAGAAGAACTGGACCAACCCTTATAATTTAGGCTGCTCTCATCAAACACCACATGCATGGACTCTTCAACAAAATGGGTTTTCTTATTATATACTCTATAGGCTCTACTTGTTGGATCGGTAGGCGCCCTTAGAGGGGGGGGGGGGAGGGGGGTGAATAAGTGTTTTCAAAAAACTTAAGTTATATTTTGAAAAGCTTTGTAATAATGCGAGATTAAGACAATAAGAAGTCAAGTAAAAAAATTAAAATAAAGTAGAGACATGATTTATTAATATCAAATATGGTTTTACAAAAGTTGACTTATATAACGCTAGAAATCGGTGGCGATGAATAGTAGGCTCTTTTTGTTTTCTATCCCGACTCGCATCCCCACGAACCGGTGGCCCTAGCCTATCCTCCCAGGATTCGGCCTCAAGCCGCTCTAGCCAACCCTTCCCCGGATATAGCCTCGAGCACCCCCTAGACCTAGCCTAGATCTAGTCACCAACACGAGGCGAATTTCCGCCCTAAGTCCTACCCAGACCTAGTCGAAAACACGAGGCGATTTCACTAACCATTTACAAGAAATAAGAAATGAAAATAATTAAAAACTCCCCTCTTGATGAACTTCTGAAGTTGGAGATGAAGATCCGCTGTAGAATAAGCGTTGTAGAAGCGGACTTCGTTTGGATCCGGTGTGATGAGATTCTCCTTCAAAAGTTTGCAGAACTTTGGTAGGACATCAACTTTCGGCCAAGGTAGCCTCTGGAATTCTAGCACTCAATCTCTCTCTCTGATGTCTGTCTGAAATGAGAGAAGAGGGGTCCTTTTTATAGCCACAACGCTAGTGCCTGCGCTAGTGGTACCGCCGGGCGCTATCTCCTTATATAAGTACTCCCGGAATTTGCGCTTAAGCATTCTTTTCGTCGATCAAATTTTCATCGAACGCAGCTTACAGTTCGTCGAGTGAATTTTCGTCGAACGCTGTGATGAGCATTTCGTCGAGCGCAGCTTACAGTTCATCGAGCGAAAGCTAGCGCCTGTGCTAGGACTACCGCCGGCGCTAGTAGGAGTGTTGGATTTGATGGCTCAACTTTTGGGGCAATCTTCTTATGTAATCCTTGAGTCATGTGGACTTTGTTATCCTGCACACTTAAACACACAAGATCAAATACATAGGATTTGTTATTCTCAAACCTAGGAGATGCGGAAGACCATGTTCCAACAAACTCCCCCTTTTGATAATAACAAATCCATTAATGATAAATCAGAGCATTAATATGTAAGCATGATGAAACTTACTTGTGTGTGTGTGAAAGTGATGACTTAGGATAATTATCGATTTTAGCATTTAGAATTGCTCCCCCTAAATACATGCTACCCTTAAGTGAATGCTCCCCTAATATGTAGGCTATCATCTTAATTAAGCATGTTAGTTTTATATTTTGATAGCAGGTTATATTTATCATGTTAGTTTTCTCCCCCTTTTGTTATTAGCAAAAGTGGGTAAGGAGACACCACTTAAAAGTTGATAATAAGATAAAGGCATGATCGAGCTTGTACAGAAGGAAATGATAAGGAGTTTAAGAATACTTTTTATAAAAATAGATCAGAGTTTTTAGCTTAAAGATGAACAATCTAACATTTGTCAAGTACTCAATATTATCATGTTAGTTTTTCCTTTTTATATAAGAGTTTTAAACATAAAAAGGTAATGATTTCCAAGTAACCAATCTACCCAGACAATATGTCTACACCCTAGCCCCTTACTAAGTGACGGATGGGCATGAGGAGCTGCAAACATGCCGTAGGTTGGGGTGTTAGTCTCATATGCAAACACTAGACAAAACTCAACCTAGCACTTTTTCCCCCCAGTGCCTCACAAGGCCCCACTGGAACCCTCCCCGGTTAAGGACAAGACATGACATAGAGGTTAGGTTATCTAATGTCTACATCCCTACGCCCCCGCTATGGTGAGATATGTACTCATGGATAATAATTATTGGAACCATTAAGCATTTAAATTTAGTGATAAGTTCATAGCTTATGGGTTTATATTTTTATTTGAATTTATGAAAACACTCACATAGCTATTTTGAAATCCATTAAGCATTCAGAGTTTTAGTATTACACTATTTTCATAGAAATAAATCAGAGTTTTTAGCAGAAAAAAAATTCTTGTTTAAAGCAACCAATATAAAGTTTACCAAGCAAGTCTACCACTTGTTGAAAGAAAGGAATGTTAAGATTCAAGTGAGGATGCACACAAAATAAAAGACTTTATATAAGCATGAAAGTGCAAGGTAAAACAATTATATGGTTATGATGCGGAAGACTTATCGAAATACAAGAAACATCTTATTGTAATCAATGATGATCTATAAAAAGATATATGAGTAAAATTTCAAAAAGAAGATGTTTTTGAAAATCATTGTTCAAGTAAAATCTTTAAATTCAATAATAAATTAACCAAGCATGAAATAATGTTACCAAAAAGAGAGTACTACAATGTTATGTGAATTCACAATTTCAAAACATACTAAACATTGTAGAAAGCATGCCAGGTTATCTAGTGCATTTAATAATAAAGAGTATTATAGAATGTGCATTAGGATCCAATACTCATAAGAAGAAGTGTTATGGAAGATAATGATGTGCACATAAGTGTATTTTTGAGTAGAGTAAACAAATATTTTAATCAAAAATACAAGAAATATGTCAAGTAAAGAGCACAATAAAGCACAAATAATTTTACTTCCACATACTTTAATGCACAAACAAAATGTACAACTACCAAGGTGCTTTGCACACACAATGCTCATTAAGACTTATCAGGGTGCAAAGTAGTGCTTGGGGGATCACATATTTTATTTTATTTTAATGTTGAGATTAGTGATCCGGTGTACTTAAGAGTAAGTGGTTTTTATTTTGAAAGAAAGATATGGTTTGCACAAGATACTTTACTATTCTTTCCAAGGTGCTCAACCTCACAACGCTTATTAAGACTTATCAGGAGGTTCAAGTAGTGCTTGGTGGAGTTATCTTTGTCACTTTATTTGATGATTTTTGTTTTGTACAAAGTTCTCCGAATACACTTGTTTTGTGATAAGTAATAAAATATATGCATATTTTGTATAGTTTTAGTTAATATTGTAAATTTTTTAAGTAAATTAATGAATAAATTGCTTGTTTTATTATTTTCCTTACTAGCTTAGTTTTATTTTGTTTTTGCAGATTTTGGCAATTTTTGTCAAGTCACGCCCTGAGTCACGCCCGTGACCCAAGGGCATGTAATCTATGTTCGACGAAAGGCAAGCTGCGTTCGACGAACGCCCTCTGCCAATGTGTTCGACAAAAATCGAGCGCACACGCCAGCCGTCATGCCCTAGTTAAAGCAGATATGTGTCGCCCACTGTCACGCCCGTGACACTGCAGGTCACGCCCGTGTGCAGCCAAGTTTGACGGCCAAACCTTCCAGAAGACGGCGGATGCGACCCCTAAAGCACGCGCAAATGTCACGCCCTAAGTCACAGCCGTGACATCCAAGTCACGCCCGTGACCTAGGGCGTGTAAAAATATAATTTTGCCTATAAATAGAGGAGCTCGGCTGAAGCATTTCTCATCCAAATTTTGAGTGCTTGTTAGTATTTTTGAGTTCTTTTGAGTGGATGTGAGTTTTCTTTATGCAATTAAGTTTATGTTCGTTTGTAATTTTCGCCTTTTAGAAATAAAATGTTGTTTTCTCATTTGGATCATCTTCCTTTTTATTTATGTTTGTGTGTGTGTGTGTGTATGAGAATAGTTTTATTGCTTTCATAACTTAGTTTATTGCTTTCATAACTTAGTTTATTGCTTTCATAACTTAGTTTATTGCTTTCATAAAAATAGTTTATCGCTTTCTTTAACGCTTTATTTATGGCTTTCATTTAAACGCTTTCTTTCGATTCAGTCTTTTTATTACAAGCAGAGTGTGTGCGTATATGAGATAGTGTTTTTCTTTTTTGCAACTTAGCTTTATTTTAGTATTTATATAACTGCTATATACCACCCCCATCTTGAAAAGTCTTCACTTTTACTTCTAAAAAAAGACTATTTTTCGTCTCAAGGCAATTCGACATCGGGCGCTATTATCATCATCGTTTAGAACTCTAGTTAAACGCTAATTATCATTCGTTTTTAAAAACCCAACTAAAAACTTATTCCGATAAAATAATAGTTCGTTCCTCAAAGTAGCTTAATCAACACGATCCGCGAAAATATACGACCTCGATATTTTCTAAAACAAAATATCCTGTATTACTCATGATAAGGTATACTTGCCTTTATTATATGATTAGTTCGGATTAAAATTAAAACAAAAACTGTTCAAACCAAATTAATGCAAAACTCTCCTTTTCTATTTTAAAAATCAATCGAATTCGGCGTTGTAGCGGAGGAGTAATCGTCAATATTTCGAAAGAAGAAAAAGACCGTTACTTCTGTCTTTCGATAGGATAACAGTTAATATCTCAAAGTAGGAGTACTTGCGAGACTCTTTGGAAACATCTGCTTAACTCTAATCTCATCAAATAAAGGGTAACCAAAACAATTAAAAAGAACAATCCACGACTTTAATCATCAAGTTTTTGGCGCTGTTGCCGGGGATTATTAGTGTTGTTATTTGAAACAAGGAATTACTTTTACTTTTATCATATATATTAAAAATATATAAAAAAAATATATCTACAAAAAAAAATTTTACAAAAAGCCAAAAAAATATATATCATTTTTATTATTAGTATATGACCCGAGGAAACTCCTCGGACGATTCGAATATCCCTTTTGACCCTGAAATCGAGCGCACTCTTCACGAGCGCCTCTGACTTCGTGATCAAAACTTACTCGAATTTCCCGAAGAGTCAGTCGGAGATACTTACACTGAACCTATGGCCGATCAAATTCCAGATGTGGCCCCGCCACGGACCATGGCATATTATGCCAGGCCAAATCTGGAAGATACCGGATCGAGCATAACGCGCCCAACAGTGACTAATAATAATTTTGAAATAAAATCTAGCATCATTCAAATGGTACAACAATCAGTACAATTTGACGGTTTGCCAGATGAGGATCCAAACTTACATCTTTCTAACTTTTTGGAAATATGCGATACATTTAAAATTAAAGGCGTTACTGACGACGCCATTCGTTTACGCTTATTTTCATTTTCGTTGCAGATGAAGGTAAAAGCATGGTTAACTTCTCTTCCCAGAGGATCCATAACCACGTGGGCCCAATTGACGGAACACTTTTTAACTAAATATTTCCCCCCCCCCCCCCGTCAAAAACCGCTAAGATACGTACGGATATCGCCATTTTCATTCAATACGATTCTGAGTCTCTCTATGAGACTTGGGAGCATTTTAAAGAGTTCCTGCGTAGATGTCCTCATCATGCGCTGCCGTCCTGGCTACAGGTCCAGATGTTTTATAATGGCCAAAATTTTTCCACGTGACAGATGATCGATGCAGCCGCCGGGGGAACGTTAAACCACAAAACCCCGGAGGCCGCCCAAGCTCTGTTCGAGGAAATGGCCATGAATGCCTATCAATGGAATGCGCCTAGATCACGCCCTACTAAACCAACTGGGATATATGAAGTGGATGCCACTGCTCACCTAGCCTCGCAAGTGGAGCAGTTAAGTAAGCAAGTGGCAGAGATGACTGCTTCCTCCTCCACTCCCTCTTGGGCTCCTAATAATAATAATAATACTTTTGTCGAAGAAACCGTAGATTACCTAGGCAACCCAGTTAGGCCCCCCTTCAACCCTAATAACAATCCGTATAGTAATAATTATAATCCGGGTTGGAGGAACCACCCAAATATTTCCTGGAGCAATCCTAATAATGCTCAGAGGCCCCCAATTGTAAATCCACGAGGATTTCCGCAAGGATTTCTGAATGGATTTCAGCCTCCCCCTCCAAAACCTTCTCCGCTCGAAGATATTTTTGCTAAATACGTTGTGTCCACCGAGTCAAATATCTGGAATATCACCAGATCGATTAAAAACTTGGAAAATCAGGTGGGATAGCTGGCAAAGATGGTCTCCGAGCGGCCATATGGAGCTCTGCCAGGGAACGCGGAACCAAACCCCCGAGAAACTGCCAACGCCATAAATCTTCGCAGTGGCAAGGAGGCAACCTCCCCAAAATGGGTCGAGCCTAAGGTACATATTTTAACACCGACCCCTACACCCTCTCCTTCAATAGATAAATCACCGAGTCTTCCGATCGTGTCGAACGTCTCTTCCTCGCCTCTTCCTTATCCCTCCAAATTAAACAACGAGCGGAAGGACGAGCAATATTAAAAATTCTTACAAAATTTTAAACAAATTTTAATAAACGTTCCCTTCTGCGAGGCACTCTCCCAAATGCCGAAATACACGAAATATCTAAAAGGGTTGCTTTCTGACAAAAATACGCGAAATATCTTAACGCGGAATGCTCGGCTGTTTTCCTTAACAAATTGCCGCCAAAATTGAATGACCCGGGACGATTCTCCATCCCATGCCTCTTCGACAATATGTTATTGAAGTATGCTCTAGCAGAGTTGGGCGCCAGCATCAATTTGATGCCTTTTTCTCTTTTTAAACAACTCAACTTGGGCGTCCCAAGCCCGACAAAGATGAGTATCCAGCTTATGGATAACTCGATAAAGTACCCTATTGGGGTAGTGGAGGATGTTCTAGTCCAGGTAGACAAGTTTATCTTCCAGGTAGATTTCTTCATCCTGGACAGCGAGGAAGACGCTGAGCTGCCTATCATCCTCGGTCGCCACTTCCTTGCCACCTCCCGTGCGCTAATAGATGTCAGTAATGGTCTCCTCCTCCTTCGGGTGGGAGACGACGAAGTCACTCTGCACGTTAATCCCTCACTACAGCACTCCCTATCAAACGATGATCCCGATACTTTAGTTTAGTCAAGCTACGCGATGGTAAACAAAGCGCTCGTGGGAGGCACCCCATATTCTTCTAATATTTTATTCTATTTTGTTCTTTTATATGTTTATGCAGAGTTTCGTTTGACCCCGCCAGTTTCGTTCAAGGAAGCTTTTTGCTCTCTCTATCTTTTTATACATACTGCATCTTTTCTTATTTCTCATCTTCATACTTACATTACAACATTGGGGACAATGTTGGGTTTTAAGTATGGAGGTGTTTTACCATTTTCATTTAAACAAATGTTTTTTTTTAAATGTTTTATTCATCTTGCCTACTTTTGTAAATATAAGCTTGAAAAAGAAAAAAAATGAAAAAAAAAGTTCAAAAATTACAAAAATCAAAATATGTTTCTCTTTTTTTAACTTTGTCATAATACAAAAAATTACAAAAATCCAAAAAAAATTTAGCAAAACCCCAAAACGTTTCCCAAAAATATATATATATAACTATATAGTAGTTGAAAAAAAAAATTAAAAAAAAAAAAATAAACAAAAAATAATAATAAACGCTACTTTGCTTTTATTCTTAAAGCATTTAGTTTCGAGAGTATATGTTTGTGGATTTTCATACTCGCTAGTTTTACTATTCGTTCGTTTATCTAAGATCGATAGATTTAAACGTTCGGGGTTAAGTTTTAAAGAATATCTTGTGTTTTTAATTTAAATAGAGGCTTTGTTTTCAAGCAATACTTTTACTAGCTAAAATAGAGACATGTGTATTATGTTGGCAAAACTACTTTAGACCCCAATTATCCCAACTTTATGTCTCTAGGAATCTATGAATTTTCAAATTACCAAGGTTGCTCTCAAACCTTTTTTTTATTATTTCTAAGAATTTTTTCTCGCAAACCCCTTTGTATGCATGGCAAGAAAAATAAAAGAAGAAAAAGATCCTATGTCAATGGGAATAAGATTGCGTTCCGTAAACATAGGCACCCGATAAAAATTTTAAATGATCTTATGTCAATGGGAATAAGATTTCGTTCCGTAAACATAAGCATTGGGTTATTAAAGCAAAAGAAAAAACAAATAGTTTTCCCCCGTATATCACGGTGAGCACCAAAGAAAACTAAAAAGGAAAGGTGAAAAGATACAAACCACCACTCCTAATTCAAGTACTCTTCTTTTTGCCATAGCTTTTTACCCCCTTTCCCTTAGCCGATTTATTGTTTCTCGACTTAATTCAAAAAATCATTTGAGAGCATAATTAGTAAATTGCATATTTCCTTCACATTTCTTTAAACAAAGGTTATTATAATTTCGATCTAATCTCGTTTACTAATGATTGCAATTTTGTTTGTTATTTGGTTAATTAAGAAGTCTTTTGGCTAGGACATTTCTTTCTACTTAAATCATTTGCATAATTTAGGACTTAACTCTTATTACTCCGAATTTTTATTTTTCAGTCTCTTATGATTAAAATAAAACGATAGCTAAAAATTAGAACTTATGTTAATCCCGTATAGATCTCTCTTACTTTTGCTGAGGAATAACAAAAGCTTAAGTATGGGGGTATTTGATTAGTAATAAAATATATGCATTTTTAGTATAGTTATTAGTATAGTTTTAATTAATACTGTAAATTTTCTATGTAAATTAATGAATAAATTGCTTGTTTTATTATTTTCCTTACTAACTTAGTTTTATTTTTGTTTTTGCAGATTTTGGCAATTTTTGTCAAGTCACGCCCTGAGTCACGCCCGTGACAACATGTCACGCCCGTGACCCAAGGGCGTGTAATCTACGTTCGAAGAAAGGCAAGCTGCGTTCGACGAACGCCCTCTGCCCCTACGTTCGATGAAAATCGAGCTGCATTTGACGAAAGCTCTACAAGCTGCTTTCGACGAAAGCGCTCCGCCCTGCATTCGACGAAAGCTCTCTGAGCTGCGTTCGATGAAAGCTCTCCGAGCTGCATTCGACGAAAGCTCTCCAAGCTGCGTTCGACGAACTCCCTCTTCCCCAGCGTTCGACGAACGACGTCCAGTGTTCGACGAATCCCTCTCAGCGTCCAGCATTCGACGAACGGCAATCTGCGTTCGATGAACTCTCTCTGTCCAGGCGTTCGAAGAATCTAGCGCACACGCCAGCCCTCACGACCCCGTTAAAGCAGATATGTGCCGCCCACTGTCATGCCCGTGACACTGCAGGTCACGCCCGTGTGCAGCCAAGTTTGACGACCAAACCTTCCAGAAGACGGCGGATGCGACCCCTTAAGCACGCGCAAATGTCACGCCCTAAGTCACGGTCGTGACATCCAAGTCACGCCCGTGACCTAGGGCGTGTAAAAATATAATTTTGCCTATAAATAGAGGGGCTCGGCTGAAGCATTTCTCATCCAAATTTTGAGTGCTTGTTAGTGTTTTTGAGTTCTTTTGAGTGGATGTGAGTTTTCTTTATGCAATTAAGTTTATGTTCATTTGTAATTTTTGCCTTTTAGAAATAAAATGTTGTTTTCTCATTTGGATCATCTTCCTTTTTATTTATGTCAGTGTGTGTGTGTGTATGAGAATAGTTTTATTGCTTTCATAACTTAGTTTATTGCTTTCATAAAAATAGTTTATCGCTTTCTTTAACGCTTTATTTATCGCTTCCATTTAAACGCTTTCTTTCGATTCAGTCTTTTTGTTACAAGTAGAGTGCGTGCGTATGTGAGATACTTTAGCACTTGTTTAAGACGGTTGGGACAGATATTATTTCTGCACCTTTATAAGTCTTTTCATTTCTATACCACCCCCGTCCTAGATGAGAGGCTAAGTTTCTTTAGCGCTTGATTAAGACGGTTGGGACGGATATTATTACTGCTTTTATATAAGTTTTTTTTTATTTCCCTTTTTATCCGCTTATATTCACGTAAATAATTAAACATGTATTTTCTAATTATTAATGCCGTCTCCATTCCGATGAGTGGATATTTTCCTTTAACGTACGATGTCGAAGAGCATTGGGACACAAAAATAGCTTTTCTAAAAATAAAATATCTCTTTCTAAAATAATTAACGCTTAAGGTTTACCCGAGAATAACGTTGAGTGGAGCCACATAATCGATGTGTGGTTTTTATTTCTGTCTCCGTACACTAGTTAGCCGAGAGGCTCGTGGGTACGGACTGATCGCTCACGGGTAAAGAGAAGTGCCCTCTACCCTCGAGAGAGGATGAGGTAAGTCTCCCGAATTGTAAGTAAAAACCCAATAGCGGGGTTCACAACATAAGGCGAGTATTAAGAAGATTCGATGGTCGAAAATTCATAATCTCAGGTGGGCGTACCCTCGAGAGAGGAGCGTTCATAATTATGGAACCTCCACGGCCAAGCCATTTTAATGTTTTGAAAAGTCATCACTTTTACTTCTAAAAAAAGACTATTTTTTATCTCAAGTTAATTCGACATCGGGCGCTATTATTATCATCGTTTAGAACTCTAGTTATACGCTCATTATCATTCGTTTTTAAAAACCCAGCTAAAAACTTATTCCGATAAAATAATGGTTCGTTCCTCAAAGTAGCTTAATCAACACGATCCGCGGAAATAAACGACCTCGATATTTTCTAAAACAAAATATCATGTATTACTCATGATAAGGTATACTTGCCTTAATTATATGATTAGTTCGGATTAAAATTAAAACAAAAAATGTTCAAACCAAACTAATGCAAAACTCTCCTTTCTATTTTAAAAATCAATAGAATTCGGCGTTGTAGCCGAGGCGTAATCGTCAATATTTCAAAAGCAGAAAAAGACCGTTACTTCTATCTTTCGATAGGATAACGGTTAATTTCTCAAAGTAGGAGTACTTACGAGACTCTTTGGAAACACCTGTCTAACTCTAATCTCATCAAATAAAGGTTAACCAAAACAATTAAAAAGAACAATACACGACTTTAATCATCATTTTGCAAATCAATATAATTTATGAAAAACATAACCAGTTTTCTTAACTTTTAAAAGTGCAAATAAAGGAGTGTAGGTAAGATACTTGTGTAATTTTAATTCATTGTACTAATACACAACATACACAAGCATTCTTAGATTAAACACATATGTAGACAATGCCAAAATAAGTGAGTCAATAAAGATCATTATCAAACATAAAACATTTACTCATACTTAGAGGCATGCTAAGCTTAGTTCTATACAACTTTTTCAATATACTTGATGCACATATTAATAGATATATCAAAGCATGATGAAAACAATGTTCAAAGTAGTTTGAAAAGATAAATTGCAATATTATAGAAGTTCTAAATGATGGGTTAAATCATGCTTGATTTTCAATGAAGTCCATACAGTATTTTTGATATTTTGAAGAATAATTTTGATCTAAAGTTTGAACTCATAAGATTGATCTTGGACTTCCCAAGGACTACCTTGTGAGGGGTTCGCCCGGTACTAGGAGATGTGATGGGATCATAGCCCAAATCTCCCTTTCGCAAGATACTTGTAAATAGAAAAGTTAAGTTCAAAAGATAGTTTTTGATACTTGTTTTTAGTTTATATTTTTGTATTTGATTTTTACCTTTAGAAATAGAATTTAAACAAATGACAAGAACAAAAAGGCAAAACATATTTTTTTTTGTAATTTGGCTTTTGTATTTTTGTATTTGATTTTTCAAAAATGAAATAAGATCAGAAGTGCAAAAATAAATAGTACATATAGATTAATATATTTTTAAGAATTATACAAAATTTTAAAAATAAAGAAAAACAAATAGGTGCTCTAGCGCCGGCGTTAGCGCTAGCGCGTGAAATAGTACACAATTTTTGATGATTTTGGAATGTTTAATTATTGATCTTGATTAAGTGTCCTAATAGTAGTTTCATGCTGAAATTTCAGATTTTTAGGAGATGTCTTAGATGGTTTAAAAATTACAAAATTTTGTGTGCGAATGTGTTTTAACTCGAAAGATCTAGGACACCTAACTCAAGTCGTAATAATCAGAATCCTGCATAAGTAAGTAGTACATTCAGTGTAGAATAAATTTAGGTTTCTTTTAAAATTTTGTTTTCTTAAAAAATCAGAAAGGTGCGATATCGCCTGCGTTAGCGATTGCGCTGGCGCTATCGATCCTTTAGTTAAATCCCCTTTACTTTTTCATTTCAGCCATTTCCATTGTCTCTCTCCCAAAAAACCCTAGAAGACGACCCAACCCACACATAGATCTGAGGTAAAACTTCATCTTTTCTTATGATTTTTGTTTTAAAACTTGATTTTGATGTTAGAGGTGAAGATATTTGAGGTTTTTAGGTGGTTTTAGAAATCGGATCTACAATGGTTGATTCTTTTCTTCAAGATTTTTGTTTTACATTTTTATGAGGATTTTGGTTTTGATTTTGGTTTGGATTATGTGGGTTTCTTGGATCTAGCAAGTTAGTATTTGAAAATATTTTATTTTAGGGAGATTTTTACCATTTTAGATTAGAGGACTAGTGCCGGTGCTACAGTAGGCGCTATGGATAACGCTGGGCGCTATTGATAGCACTGGCGCTAGTGATTGTTGTTTAGTTTTAATTCTTCTTGTAATGTGGCAGATGGCACCTGGATCTATAGGGAAGAAAAGTGCAGAGCTGGTCGTGGAAGCAGCAGTAGTGGATGTTCCTTATATCGTGGAGTTTGACATGCCTCGTCACCACCATATCATGCAGCTATTTGCTACCTCCGAGGTGTTGAATTTATTTTCTTCTGATGGGTTTTATTCAGAGTTAGTTCGAGATTTCTATATGCACTTGGAGAACCCATCGCAGACAGAGCTGGATGGAGAAGTGTGGTCTTTGGTGCAGGGACACGTGGTGACAATTACTTATGACCAACTGAGGAACGTGTTTGGATTGACTCAGCATCCAAATCGTTTGGAAATTGTTGAGAAGTTTAGAGTAGATAGAGACTGGACTCAAGTGAATATGGTGTTGCATAATAGGGAATGCAGGAGTCTGATCTACTCAGTGTCATCACTCACAGTAGACGCCTTGGTCGTTCAAGATGTATTACGCCACACAATCATGCTGAAGTTGGGTGATACAGCAAAAGTCACAGCACAACTAAGTTATGTCACCTATTTCATCTTAGAGGAAGAGAAATTTGATGTGGCAGATTTGTTACTTTCCTTGATTCGCTATTCATACAAGTTGCATCATCATTCCCGCCAGAGATATAACAACTTGCCCCTGGGTGGCATCATACAATGGGTTATTCAGGTGATATACCCATCTATTGAAATAGGTTTTTACTTGACAGACAACTTTCCTCCTATCTATAGTACCTCGCACATGCGAGCTACATCCCTCCCGGATGAGCCATCGACGTCTGCTCGACCACCACTTCGGTGAGGAGCGTCCTCTCGAGGGGCTTGAGATGACTAATTTGAATCTTTTCGAGAAGAAATGGGAGAGCGGATGACAAGAGTGGAGAAAGATGTTTCTGGTATAAAGAAGATGGTGAAGTTCATGATCAAGACATTAAAGCTAAAACCATCTACACCGGAGCGAAGGGAGTGGGATAGCCAGTACAGGAACCACCGCGCCATTCGATTCGGAGGACTCG
Source organism: Dactylorhiza incarnata (assembly GCA_033032865.1). NCBI lineage: Eukaryota > Viridiplantae > Streptophyta > Magnoliopsida > Asparagales > Orchidaceae > Dactylorhiza > Dactylorhiza incarnata. The sequence continues at coordinate 4,041,290 of JAWHQI010000148.1, forward strand.
CAGAAGACAATCCCCAAGTCCTAGTGTGGAGGAGATAGATGAGGAAGAGTAGTGGAATAGGAAGGACCTGAGGGGAACAAGTTTTCAGTTTTGTAATAATACAGGAATTTGAACACATGATTTTGGATGTGCTGTTTGCTAGCGCAGGCGTTACCAGCTAGCGCTAGCGCTATCTGCAATGCTTCATTTCGTTGTTTCTGGATGTTTGAATGTTTTTATCTGATCCTTCTTTGTGAGTTTTTAAAGGTTTTGTTTTACGTTTTATTTATAAATTATGAAGTCATGAAGTGGAGATGTTTAGGCAATTTTAAGATCATATGTAGTATATTTTTGAAATGGTTAGAGATTTTAATACCACATAGTAATTTTGAATTCAATTGTTGATAAATGGTGTATATATATATGTAATGAATATAGGAATAATAGATAGGTCACCAAAATAAAAAATGATTTTGAATTTTGATTAATTTGATTTATAACCTCATTAAGTTTTAAGAGTTAAGATCATATTTCTTATAATATATGAGGTGACTAGCTTAAGACAAACAATAAGTTAAAGCATATCATGAAGTAGAATAATTGATACTTTAAATTTTTTTTGTTGATTTCTACTTCATGCGTTTATTGATACATAATGAATAAGAGATTTAGGTATCCAAAGGGGACCAAGTGTGGTGGTTCCTTTGGGTACCCAAATATATTGTGTAGGTTTGTGGGTAGATATTGATGAATGGGTTCTTTCATGTGAAGTTAATGTTTCAGTTATAGTTTTGGGCCTCCATTCAAACTTTGGTTTAGTGTTATTCTTATATGTGAAATTTCCATTGTGATAATCTTTATATTGATGATTATTGAAAGTATTTTTCATAGGAAAGTTGTGAACATTTAATTTTATGTTGGGAGAAGATTGATGTTGTAAGTGATAATGATGATAGTATTTGGGAATTTCATTTTCAATCTTTTGAAGTTTTTTATTTCCATTGTTTGGTTTATTAATATTTTGAGAAATCATATTTAACTTGCTTTTGGAGTTTGCTTGATATTGAGAATTTTTCTTTAAGATTTCCTTAAGCAAGATAATTTTAGTTTCTAATTCATTGTTCTTAAGTTTCAAATTATGTCTAGCTTTATTATACGCAATTGTGCTATTTTTAAGAGTAGAAACAATTGAATCAATATGGTTTTGGTATTCATATATGTATTCCTCAAATGTTTCATCCATCTCTTCAATTTCAATTTTATAACTTTTGCATGTAGCACAATCACCTTTTAAAGATGAATTTTCTAAAGATAATTTTTCATTATGTTCTTTTATACAAATAATTTCTTTTTCAAGTTCCTTGAGTTTTTCCTTAATATTATTACAATCAAAACAAGGTTTTGTGTTTTCAAGTAAAGGACAAGATGGTGAAACCACATCACAATTTGATTCTAAATTAACATTAGCTTTTAACCTCTTATTTTCTAAACGTAAATTTTTATTTGTAATTTTCAATTTCTTGATCTTACGTTTAGCCGTTTTTAGTATGTTGAAACTAGAGATGGAAGTTATCACACAAGAAGAAGATTTAGACTTTCTTACAGCGCTTTTGGTAGAGGCAAAATGTGAGCATGAAGTTCCTTCGTTATCTTTTAGGCCTTCCTCCATCATAGATGAATTTTCATCTTCTTTTTCTCTTGATGTATTGCTCTCTTTTTCCAAGTTAGTTTCCATGATTTCCATGGCTCTGCTACGAGAGAGATCTTCTTGAATAGTAGTGGATGCTTGTATGTCCTTCTCCTCCTGTGTTTGTTCTATACCTGCGAGAGGAAAATTATACATTTCTTTAAGAAATTTTCATACTTTGTATGCACTAGAAAAATAATATATTAATTTGAAAATTTCATTTGATAGAGCACAAAATAAATAATGTTTGTCTTTTGCATTTAGTTGACGTTCCTTTTTATTTGATTCATCCGCAGGTCTTAAAATGGCTAAATTCCATACTTCAACATCTAAAGTCTTAATAAAATTTTCAATTAAAATTTTCCATCCTTTTTAATTGGTTCCTTCAAATAAAGGTGGTTTAAGAGATATTTCTTCTTCACAGAAATTTGCCCCACTAGTAGAAGCGAGATCATGAGACGCCATTATTCCTGGTTGTTTAGCCGATTGGAATAAAACCGCTCTGATACCACTTGTTGGATTGGTAGGCGCCCTTAGAGGGGGGGGGGGGGGGGTGAATAAGGGTTTTCAAAAAACTTAAGTTATATTTTGAAAAGCTTTGTAATAATGAGAGATTAAGACAATAAGAAGTCAAGTAAAACAATTGAAATAAAGTATAGACATGCTTTATTAATATCAAATAAGGTTTTACAAAAGTTGACTTCTATAACGCTAGAAATCGATGGCGATGAATAGTAGGCTCTTTTTGTTTTCTATCCCGACTCGCATCCCCACGAACCGGTGGCCCTAGCCTATCCTCCCCGGATTCGGCCTCAAGCCGCTCTAGCCAACCCTTCCCGGGATATGGGCTCGATCACCCCCTAGACCTAGCCTAGATCTAGTCGCCAACACGAGGCGAATTTCTGCCCTAAGTCCTACCCAGACCTAGTCGCCAACACGAGGCGATTTCACTAACCGTTTACAAGAAATAAGAAATGAAAATAATTAAAAACTCCCTCTTGATGAACTTCTGAAGTTGGAGACGAAGATCCGCTGTAGAATAAGCGTTGTAGAAGCGGACTTCATTTGGATCCGGCGTGATGAGATTCTCCTTCAGAAGTTTGCAGAACTTTGGTAGGACATCAACTTTCGGCCAAAGTAGCCTCTGGAATTCTAGCACTCAATCTCTCTGTCTGATGTCTGTCTGAAACGAGAGAAGAGGGGTCCTTTTTATATCCACAGTGCTAGCGCCTGCGCTAGTGGTACTGTCGGGCGCTATCTCCTTCTATAAGTACTCCCGGAATTTGCACTTAAGCATTCTTTTCGTCGATCAAATTTTCGTCGAACGCAGCTTACAGTTCGTCTAGCGAATTTTCGTCGAACGTAGTGATGAGCATTTCGTCGAGCACATCTTACAGTTCATCGAGTGAAAGCTAGCGCCTGCGCTAGGACTACCGTCGGCGCTAGTATGAGTGTTGGATTTGATGGCTCAACTTTGGGGGCAACCTTCTTATGTAATCCTTGAGTCATGTGGACTTTGTTATCCTGCACACTTAAACACACAAGATCAAATACATTGGATTTGTTATTCTCAAACCTAGGAGATGCGGAAGACCATGTTCCAACACTACTATGTGAGCTATAGCCAACAAGAACCCTCATGTAGCATTTTTCAGCAAACTTGGTTAATTGAGATTTTCCATTGTTTCAGAGTCACTAAGCAATGTTCTCCCAGCTTCTATCAAGGTTCTATTCCTCCTTGCAGGCACCCCATTTTATAGTGGGGTCCTTGGGGAGGAAAACTCTTGGATGATACCTAGTTCTTGACCGAACCTTGTCATGACTTCATATTGAAACTCTGTGTCATGGTCAGACCTAGTTCTGACCATAGAACATTGCAAAACATTCTGAATGGCCTTGACATGGCTTATAAAGACATTTAGAGTATCTGATTTCTTTTTAAGGAAAAAATACCCATGTATATCTTGAGTGATCATCAACAATTACTAAGGTATACAACTTCCCTCCTAAGCTCTAAATTGGCATAGGACAAAACAAGTCCATGTGCAATAAATAAAGGCATCTCTTAGTGTCTTTGGAGCCAAAACTTTTAAAAGTGGCCCTTGTTTGCTTGCCCATTTGGCAAGCATGACATGGGCCATTTTTAACACATTTTAAATTAGGACTATTTCTAACCAAATTTTTAGAGAATAGTATATACATTGCGTTGTAGTTGAAGTGGGCAAGTCCCTTGTGCCATTGAACACATAGAGACTCACTCTCATTTGCCACAAGACACACAGGAGAGGAAGATGATTTGCAAATAAAATCTAAACAATAAACATTTCCACTCCTAGTGCCTGAAAGTATGGCTTCCAAGTCATTAGACTTTTTGATTAGGCACTTATCATTATGGAATTCAATGACATAGCCAAGATCACACAGTTGGCTTATGCTATCAAGGTGGTGTTGCAATCCTTCAACATAAGCCACTTTAGTGATGGAGACTATGCCATTTGAGATCATACCATAACCTCTGGTGAATCCCTTTTCTGAACGCCCAAAGATGACTTTGGGTCCATTCTTCACTGCTTTGTATTCCTGCAGTAAACCCTTGGTGCCTGTCATATGTCTTAAGCACCCACTGCCCAAATACCAAATCTGCCCAGGGCTGGTATTTGAACTAACCTGCATGAAAGAATTTAATTACCCTTAGGAGCCCAAGCAATTTTGGGTCCTAGGTCTTTGTTAGAATGAAAAGGCTTCAAACCTGCTGCAGCCTTTGCAGGAATGCTCATCTTTGCACATGTCACATTTGGATTATGCCAACAATCTATGGCAAAGTGTCCCATCTTACCACAGTACCAACATTCATGAATGTTATATCTCCTCTTCTGAACATTTCTTGAGGAATTAGCATTACTGTGCATGTGTTCAGGAGGGGAGACAGCTGCAGTCTTCCTATTTCTCTCAGCAATGATTTGATTGAATGTCAATCTATGTGTTGTCTTGATGCTCTTTGTCCTGATGATATCAGCTTGCTTTGGCTTGGCATCCATACAAGATCTGATGGCATCTGACACTGAGCAACAAGTCTTGTCAATATATTGGACAGCAGAAATTTTCTTTGCTGAAATTGATTTAGAAGAGCTTGCACCTTGATTCTTGAATGAGGGGGCTGAGGTACCAAATACAAAAGGTCCATGTTGGGCCATTTGAATTTCCTCATGGGGAGCCTTCATGGCACTCAATCCCATTACCTTTCTTCCACTATGGGAAGGATTGTTTTCCTTCCTATAGTTACTTCCATTCTTCCAGTGACCATACATGCTTTTATGGTCATACCTGTTGGAAGGAAGTAATACCTTTTGAAAGGTGGTTTGAGGCTTAGCCTTACCCTTGCTCTTTTTTCCACTTCCTTCTCCTGTCTCCATATTATTGAATCCTAGTCCTCTTCTATTGGATTGAGAAGAAAGGGAGTCAATGATGGGGAGCACAGATTTAGGCTTGGAGAATTTAGCCACTAGGCTTTTCTCTTTGAGAAGTTTTTCCTTAAGATCCTTGATGATCTTATTCTTTAGAGAAATAGAGCTCAAATGGACAATTGTTATCCCCTTGAGTTTGCTTATTTCTCTACTCATCTGAGCCACCAAAGTAGGAGACTCAGAACTATTTCTTTCAGCCTTTTTAAGAGAGTCAATCTCTAGGACTTGGATTTTAGCAAGCATCTTGCTCTCTTTCAGAGCAATAACTAGAGCATCATACTTGTCAATCAATTGATTGACATCCACTTCAGCTTCTGAATCACTTCCATCAATTGATGAAGGTCCTCCAGATTCTGGGCCAGATTCATCCTTAGAGAGAGAGGAAGGACTAGGTACCTGGTCAGGTGTGTCCTGACAGTCTTCATCATCTGATGTTAGGGCCATTAGGCCAATGTATTCTTCAACATCTTCGTCCACCTCCATATCACTGTCTGAATGTGATAGAGGGGCCCTGATGCCCACCTTTGCTGCAGGAAAGTCCTCATCTTCCTCAGCAGCAAATAACCCAAAATAGGCTTCTTCTTCATCATCTAAATCTGAGGAAGATGACTCAGATTCACTCCAGATTTTTTCCTTTCTTTGCTAGGAAGGATTTTTCACCCTTCCTATCCTTTTGATGATGGTGCTTCTTAACACCATTATCCTTTCTTTTGACTGGACAGTTAGCAATGACATGTCCAGGCTTACTACAGCAATAACAAATCACATTAGTTAAACCATGTTTATCGTGTTTAGAGTCATACTTGCCCCTTTGGGGTGCTGCCTGTCTACCCTGCTTGAATCCTTCCTAGGATGTGAAGAGGAGGAAGGCTTATTCTTCCACTGATTCCTTCTCATAATCTTTTTGAATTGCCTTGAGAAGGCAGCAAATTCCTCATCAGAAGAGTTGTTTTCAGATGAGCAGTGATCTGAATTGTCTGAGTCAGCAGCCCTTCTTGGAGGGGTAGGAATTCTTGTCTTGTTCTTCTTGGACCCTTCAGCCTTGAAGGCCACAGACTTCTCCCTATCATGAGGCCTGGAGGAGATGTCCTCTTCCTTTCTAGCAGATAGTTGCATCTCATATGAGAACAACTTTCCAAACAGAGTGTGAGGAGGAGTTTCACTCAGCTTTGCCACTTCCTTGATGGCATAGATTTTGGTATCCCAGTATCTAGTTAGACATCTTAGGAATTTATCATTCAACTCATAATGAGTGAAGATCCTTTCATAGGTCCTCAAATCATTTACTATTCTAAAGAATATTTCATAGCAGTCAGCTATGCACTCCTGATTTTGTTGCCTAAAGGCTTCATACTCCTGATTGTGGAGGGATTTCCTATCATTCCTCACTTCCTCAGTCCCTTCCATGTACACAATCAATTTATCCCACATCTCCTTTGCAGTATCACAGTGCACCGAGTTTTGGAAAGTTGAATCATCAATAGCATTGACAATAATATTTTGAGCCCTTTTATCCATTGTAGCCAATGCTATCTCATCCCTTGTCATTTTAGTGTAAGACTTGCCTACCAGCCTAGTAGGATCAATGGTGGAGGGCTTTGTGATAATGAAGGGGCCTTCCTGAATAGTTATATAGATTCTAGGGTCTGAATCTTCCATGAACATCCTAACCCTTTGTTTCTAGATGCCAAAGGTTTCTTTTTGCATATAGGGAGCTTCATTGAACCCATTTCCTTTTGAACTCCACTAGAAGCCATTAGATTTAGAAATAACAATACCTATGTAGGATCTGGTCAGACAGTTATGTCTTTCTTGACCAACCTCGCTTTGATACCACTTGAAAGATTATAGGTATGTGATCTAATTCACCTAGAGGGGGGGTGAATAGGTCTTTTGATTTCTACTTATATGATATAGCTAGAAAATATTATTCTAAGCAAGTAATCAAGCAAACCAGAAAACATACAATTGTTTATAGTAGTTCCCCAAGACAGTGTGTCTATGGGTAGTCCACTTTCCCCCTTCACCCTTCTAACAGTGTGTTAGACAGGGCCAACTCCTCCAATCTCATCTAAAATAGCTTACAGCACAGATCCCTCAGGATCTCTCAGGTTTGCACAAACCCTACCTCAGGCACAGCAGCCCTACCTCAAAGGAATTCACCTCCTACATCTCAGACCACCTGCTGGTCCTAACTCAGATCTCACAGATCCTACCTCAGAGGAATCCACCTCCTACAACTCAGACCACCTCCTGGTCCTACAACCTCAGGCCAAATGACCCTACAAACTCAGGCCAACAGCCCTACAAACTCAGGCCAACAAGCCCTACAATCTCAGGCAAATAGCCATACAGTAAAAGAGTATTTGAAGCTAACTACAGCAGACAGCAGAAAGTAGAAGTCTTCTGTAGTTCTTGCACAGCTTGTGCTATCTTGTAGCTGGAGATGATGATGGCAGCTACAAACTGATCTTCCTCTTCAGTTGAAGGATGGAAGATCACCTTTCTCCTTCTTGTAGAGGAGCTTTCTTTATCTCTTGGATTCTTCTTACTTGTTCAGTGAGCTGGAGTAGAAAGACGAGAACGGGGTCCGTCAATGGAATAGTGAATTTGTTTTAGCACTCGACCAACACTTCTCAAAAGTGCCCTAACTCTTTCTTATATACACACTTGATCTTCAACGGCTCTTAGCCGTCCTTCCGACTGTTATGGGAGTGGTTGGTGGACCACACAATACTTTTCCGCAGCTTGCGCCAAAAGCAGAACCCGCCATATCACATTTGAACTGTCTCAGTGGTTGGGCTGAGAAGACTTCCTCTTCTCAGCGGATTCTGTCGATCTGCATAGAAGATCCTGCGTTCAACGAACTACAATCTGCGTTCGACGAACTCATCAAACTGCGTTCGACGAACTCCATTCTTCGTTCGACGAACACGCCAAGTCTCAGTGTTTCCTTCTGTCCCTTCTCTGTGTTTGACGAACTGTATTCTGTGTTCGATGAACTTGCCAAGTCTCAGCATTTGCTTCTGTCCTGTCTCTGCGTTCGACGAACAACATTCTTCGTTTGATGAACTCAATTCTGCGTTCGATGAACTTCATTCCGCGTTCGACGAACACGCCAAGTTTCTTCTATCTGTAGCTCAGCTTGCCCAGAAGACTTCTCAGCGGCTCCTGGTCTTGTCTCAACGGTTCAACTGATAAAGTGAGACCTTCTCAGTTGATTAAACAGCACACCTTTGAGTCTATTCCATTGTATGGAATATCATCTCCCAGTACAATACTTGAGACAAACTAGAATGTATCAAATACAATATGTACTTTGCATTGTGAGTGATGCCTCTTCAAATCAAGGGAATATTGAGGGCAATATTCTCAACAGAATCGACAACTATATCTTGCTTGGAACTCTTCCAGCTTATAGCTCCTCCATTAAGGCAAAATACAAAACCTGACTGGTACTTTGAATCGTCCCTATTAGTTCAGAAGTTATCATCTGTGTAACCATTTACAACGAGCTCTTCCTCTCCACCAAACACCAAGAACATATCCTTAGTTCTTCTCAAGTACTTTAGGATATTCTTGACGGCTATCCAGTGACGATCACCAGGATCAGACTAATACCTGCTAGTCATGCTCAAAGCATATGAGACATCGAGTCGAGTACACAACATTGCAAATATGATTGATCCAATTGTCAAAGCATAAGGAATCAACTTCATGCGGTCCTTATCTTCCAAAGATTTAGTACACTGGTCCTTAGAGAGACGTACACCATGTGACATGGGTAAGAATCCCTTCTTGTACTCAAGCGTGTTGAACCATTTCAACACCTTCTCAATGTATGAACTCTGGGTCAAACCCAGCAACTTCTTCAATCTATCTCAATAGATCTTAATATAGATTATATAAGTCGCTTCACCCAAGTTTTTCATAAGAAAGCAGTCCCCTAGCCTGTTCTTAACAGCTTGCAGGGTCAAAATGTCATTCTCGATCAGTAGTATGTCATCCACATACAATATCAGGAAAATATCAATGCTCCCACTAATCCTCTTGTAAACACAAGGCTCATCCTCGTTCTTGATGAAACCAAACACTTTGATCTTCTCATCAAAACGCAGATTCCAACTTCGAGAAGCTTGTTTCAACCCATGAATGGATCGATTCAACTTGCATATTTTAGTGGCTTGATAAGTAGTATTTTTATAACTTTTTAATAGAAAATCTTGTAAATATTTAATATGAATTTTCTATTTTATGTCAAATTTAGGTTATAAGTAGTTCTTTTTGTAATTTTGATTCTAACTTAGCTTAATTTTGATATTTGCAGATTTTTGGGACAAATCGGGAAAAATGGCATGTCACGCCCTCGGTCACGCCCGTGACCAAGGGCGTGTAACCTGAAGATCAGTCAAGAATCGATGCCGCGCTGTTTGAACCAGTCCACACCAAGTCACTCCCCAGGTCACGCCCGTGACCCAAAGTCACGCCCGTGACCCAAAGTCACGCCCATGACCGGGGGCGTGTAATCTTAGAATCTTCCACGTGGAGCCGCCGTCGAGACGAGGAGATGCTGTCGAGAAGTCAACCTAAGTCACGCCCGTGACCCACATGTCACGGCCGTGACTTTCCAGCGTGATCCCTGCTGTGCCGCCGCGCCGAATTCTAGCCCACGCCGCATTTAATGCAGCCGTCCAAAGTCACGGTCGTGACCCGACATGTCACGCCCGTGACATGTCACTTTTCGCCGCGCCGTCCAGAAAGCCCACGCCGCTGTCGGATCCGATGTGAATAGTGCAATCACGCCCTTGGTCACGCCCGTGACCTAGGGCGTGTAATCTGAAAATTTTTTCTATAAATTCAGAGGTTCTCCTTGAGTCCAGGGTTCAGAATTTTGGAGAGGTGGAGGTGCTGTTAGAGCTGAGAGTGAGTTTTTCAAGTTGATGTTCATGTCTTTAAACTTTCATGTTCTCTTCCTTTCCTTTTTATGCAATGTTTTAGTTTAACTTTCATGTACTAGTTCTCTTTTTAGCTTGTAATCTTCATTTCCTTAGCTTTGTAATCGCTTCTTAACTTTGTAATCGTTTTGATTTTCAATAAAATTAAGTTTTCTTTCCTTCATGTTCTCTTTTTCCTTAAGCACTCTTTCTTTCTTGCAATGATTTTTCTTTCCTTTTCCCCATCCACTATGGTTGAGCATTAAGTATTTTTGTCTTCGTTTAATCCTTTCATTTAGCTTGCATTTAGTTTCAATTTTAGTTAAGCAAAAACAAACCAAATCAAATTTTCGTCGATAAGATAATGGCGATTTTCCTTGAAGTAGAAGTAATCAACGCGCCCCGTGGAATACGACCTTGATATTCCTAAATATCCTATACTATAGACGATAAGGTACACTTGCCTTTATCGGATATAGTTTTGGAGAAAATCTCAATTCTTTGCTAAATTTAAAAACCGCAAATCAATATCAAGTTTTTGGCGCCGTTGCCGGGGACTTTGCGTAGATATTTTGAAAAGAGGATAGCTATTAATTTTATCATGCTTCTTTTTATTTTATTTTGCTTTTTCTAATTTTCAAAAAGAAAAAAATTTTTTTAGTTTTTCTTCTTCCTTTCTTCTCTTTTTAGTGTATGACCCGAGGTAGCACTTCGATTCTTCCTTTTGATCCGGAGATCGAGCGAACCCTCTTGAGGCACCGCCATTCTCGTGATCAGGGAAATCAAATAGAATCCGAAGAGTCGATCGGGGACACTAACGCAGCGAATATGGATCATAATCTTAATCCTCCTAATCTTAACGAGCCAAATCCTAATGAGGACGCGCAACGGACCATGTCCTATTATGCGCAGCCGAATTTGGAAGGCACACAATCGAGTATTGTTCGCCCCACGGTGGCGAACAATAATTTTGAGATCAAGTCCAGCATCATACAAATGGTGCAGCAATCGGTGACCTTTGATGGTCAACCGGACGAGGATCCAAATTCACATATCTCTTACTTCCATGAAATTTGCGACACTTTTAAGATCAATGGCGTCACCGATGACGCCATTTGATTGCGTCTTTTTCCTTTTTCTTTGCGGTCTAAGGCCAAGCAGTGGCTGGGCTCCCTACCTAGGGGATCCATCACTACGTGGGCCGAAATGGCGGAAAAATTTCTTAATAAATATTTCCCGCCTTCAAAGACCGCTAAATTGCGCACGGATATTGCATCGTTCATGCAAATCGACTCGGAGACTCTCTATGACACATGGGAGCGCTTCAAGGAGCTTTTGCGTCGATGCCCTCACCACGCACTTGCCACTTGGCAACAAGTGCAAATATTTTATAATGGCTTAAATCTCCAAACGAGGCAAATGATTGATGCGGCTGCCGGGGGGACATTAAATAATAAAACCCCGATCGCCGCTCAAGAGCTTTTCGAAGAGATGGCCACAAATGCGTATCAATGGAACATGCCCCGAGCTCGGCCTAATAAGCCGGCCGGAATTTTTGAAATAGACGCAAACGCAAATTTGGCTTTACAAGTTGAGCGCTTAACAAAGCAAGTGGCGGAGATGTCTGCTTCCTCCGCCACTCCTCCTTGGGCCAATAACGTTTTAATTGAAGAACATGTTGACTACATGGGAAATCCACCTCGGCCTTCCTATAACCCGAACACCGCTCCGTATAATAACACCTACAATGCGGGTTATAGGAATCATCCGAATTTCTCATGGAGCAACCAAGGAAATGCTCAGCGTCCTATGAATTTAAATCAACCTCCCCCTAATCAACTTCTTAACTTAACTCCGCCTCAAAATTTGATTTCTCAAAATTATAATCCACCCGGTTTTCCACCGCAACAGCAAAAACTCTCTCCGATTGAAGAGGTTTTTGCAAAATATGTTGCTACAAATGAAACGAACATCCGGAACCTTACCGGATCAATCAAAAATTTAGAGAATCAAGTGGGCCAACTCGCAAAGATGATTTCTGAGCGTCAACAAGGAGCACTACCGGGGAACACCGAGCAAAATCCAAAGGAGAGCGCGCATGCGATTACACTCCGAAGCGGGAAGGAGGTGGTTCAAAAACAGGACAAACCCAAGGTAATTTCTTCTCCTCCTCCTACTTTTAATTCATCTTCGAATTTGCCCGCTACGATAGCTCCGCACACTTCTATTTTAAATCCGCGCGCTCCTACTTCTAATATTCCGTATCCATCGAAATTTAAAAATGAAAGCGCCGAAAAAAATTATAAAAAGTTTTTAGATGTTTTAAAACAAATCCATATTAATGTACCTTTCTGCGAGGCTATCTCACAAATGCCTAAATATGCGAAATATCTTAAGGAGTTGCTCTCCAATAAGAAAAAGTTAGAAGATATTTCGCATATTTCTTTAAACGCAGAATGCTCCGCGGTTGTACTCAACAAATTGCCGAAAAAAGCAAATGACCCGGGACGGTTTTCCATCCCATGTCTATTTGGCAATTCGTTGGTAAAACACGCCTTAGCGGATCTTGGAGCAAGCATCAACCTTATGCCGTTTTCTTTGTTAAAAAAGCTAGGTCTAGGAAATCCAAGGCCCACTCGAATGAGTATCCAATTAGCGGATCGTTCTTTAAAATATCCGATAGGAATAGTGGAGGACGTGCTCGTCAAGGTTGACAAATTCATCTTCCCGGTGGATTTTGTCATTCTTGACATCGAAGAGGATGCCGAAGTACCCCTCATACTCGGCCGCCCCTTCCTTGCCACCTCCCGTGCTATTATCGACGTAAGTAACGGAAAGCTCCTCCTACGGGTTGGAGACGATGAAGTTACTTTCGACATAAATTCCTCGATGCGGAACACGCTAGAAAATGACGATTCATGTTTTTACTTAGAAGAGTGTTGTGAGTTCGATTCATCCCTCGAGTTATTTTCATTTGCGAGTAGTGATTCCGAGCCCGTAGAGCTCTTTTGTGATGAAGAAGAAGTTTCTCACACCACACCACCCGAACCATTATTTTTAGAAAAATTAAAAATCAAGACTTCTTATGAAGAACCACCCGAATTAGAGTTGAAACAACTCCCCCCTCACCTTAAATACTTGTTTTTGGAAAAAGAGTCTAAGCTACCTGTCATCATTTCATCCGATCTTAGCAACTCAGAAATTTTTGAGTTGACTATAGTCTTAAGAAAGCACCGCCACGCAATTGCGTGGCAATTATCGGACATTAAGGGTATAAACCCATCTTTCTGCACTCATAAAATATTTCTCGAAGATAATTCCCGAAATTCAGTCCAGCCTCAACGACGGCTAAACCCTAACATGAAAGAAGTCGTTAAGGCCGAAGTTATAAAACTTCTGGACGCGGGAATCATCTACCCGATATCGGACAGTACTTGGGTTAGCCCAGTACAAGTCGTGCCAAAGAAAGGTGGTGTTACGGTAGTTGCGAACGAAAATAATGAATTGATCCCAACCCGTACTGTTACGGGTTGGCGGATGTGCATCGACTATCAGAAATTAAATGATGCCACCCGTAAGGATCATTTCCCTCTACCATTTATCGACCAAATTTTAGAATGCCTTTCGGGTCACTCCTACTACTGTTTTCTCAATGGTTTGTCGGGATACTTCCAAATTCCAATTTCGCCCGACGACCAAGAGAAAACCACTTTCACTTGTCCCTTTGGCACCTTCGCTTATCGAAGGATGCCATTCGGTCTTTGTAATGCGCCAGCTACATTCCAAAGATGTATGCTGGCAATTTTTGACGAGTTAGTGGAGGAGGTGATGGAAGTATTTATGGATGATTTTTCCGTGTACGGGAGTTCATTTGAAAATTGTTTAAAAAATCTCGAGCGCGTGTTGCAGCGATGTGAGGAAACAAATTTAGCGCTTAATTGGGAAAAATGTCATTTTATGGTCAAGGAAGGACTAGTCCTTGGCCATAAAATTTCGGGCAAGGGGATCGAGGTCGATAGGGCCAAGATTGAAGTAATCGAAAAGCTCCCCCCTCCCACAAACGTAAAAGCTATTAGGAGTTTCCTAGGCCACGCGGGGTTCTATCGGCGTTTTATACAAAATTTTTCAAAAATTACAAAGCCGTTAACCCATATTCTCGAGAAAGATTCATCTTTTCTTTTTAGCGATGAATGTCATTCAGCTTTTCAACTTATCAAAGAAAAACTTATAAACTCCCCGATTCTAGTCGCGCCGGATTGGTCGCTCCCTTTTGAAATCATGTGCGATGCGAGTGACATTGTGGTTGGTGCCGTTTTAGGCCAACGGGTGAGTAAGTATTTCCACCCTATCTATTATGCGAGCAAAACACTCACGTCGGCACAAGCAAATTACACCACGACCGAGAAGGAACTTATAGCAATCATTTTCGCCTTCGATAAGTTTAGGTCGTATATCACCCTCTCGAAAGTCATCGTCTTCATGGATCACTCCGCACTTAGATATCTTTTAAGCAAATCGGACGCCAAGCCTCGTCTTTTGAGATGGATCCTCCTCTTGCAGGAGTTTGACTTAGAGATCCGGGACAAAAGGGGAGCCGAAAACTTGGCGGCCGATCATCTCTCCCGATTAGAAAACCCCGCCTCGGACGTATTAATAGAATCTGACATTAATGATAAATTTCCCGAAGAGCGCCTCCTTGCTCTCGAAAATATTAATTCATCATCTACCCCCTGGTTTGCAGATCTGGCTAACTATTTAGTAGCCCGGGTCCTGCCAAAAGAAGTCTCGAGTCAGCAAAAGAAGAAATTCTTTTCTGATTTAAAGAATTACTTTTAGGAGGACCCCTTTTTATTCCGTGTATGCGCAGACCAGGTAGTCAGATGATGCGTCTCGAGTGAAGAAGGCCTTAAAATTTTACGTCATTGTCATGAGGGACCCACCGGAGGTCATTATCATTCAAACCGAACCGCGAGGAAGGCGCTGGAGGCGGGCTTTTATTGGCCCTCGCTCTTCAAAGATGCTCACACCCTTGTGAGTACTTGCGACAGCTGCCAGCGGTCGGGGAACATCTCTCGCCGGGATGAGATGCCCCAAAACATTTTCTTAGAATGCGAAATTTTCGATCTTTGGGGCATTGATTTCGTTGGTCCTCTCCCTCCTTCGTTTTCAAATAAGTATATTCTAGTAGCGGTCGACTACGTGTCAAGGTGGGCGGAAGCGCAAGCTCTCCCCACCAACGATGCGCGAGTCGTCGTTAACTTTTTAAAAAAATTATTCTCTCGATTTGGCACTCCGCGCGCTATTGTGAGTGATCGGGGCACCCATTTTTGCAATACTCAATTCACAAAAATCTTAGCAAAATATGGTGTCACGCACAAATTATCCACTGCATATCACCCACAAACGAGCGGCCAAGTTGAAGTTGTTAATCGAGAATTAAAATGGATCTTAGAAAAAACGGTTTCTATTAATCTGAAGGATTGGGCAATAAAGCTCGATGACGTGCTATGGGCCTATCGAACGTCGTACAAGACCGCTATCGGTTGTACACCGTATCAAATGGTTTATAGCAAGGCTTGCCACCTTCCGGTCGAATTAGAACATCGCGCATTTTGGGCGCTTAAATTTTTAAACCTCGATTCCACCCTAGCGGGAGAACAAAGAAAATTTCAAATGAACGAATTAGATGAGTGGCGAGCGAACGCATATGAGAGCAATAAATTATATAAGGAGCGAACAAAGTTTTATCACGATAAGCATATAAAATTTCCAAAAACTTTTTCGCCAGGCGATCTCGTCCTCCTTTATAATTCCCGCCTTCGCCTTTTTCCAGGAAAACTAAAATCCCGATGGACCGGACCCTTTATTGTTAAAGAGGTTTGGTCCTATGGGACAATTTTAATTTCCCATCCGGAAAAAGGTACCTTCAAAGTTAACGGGCACCGCCTTAAATTATATCTTCCGGGAGAGTTACCAAATGAAAAGAGTGATTCAATTGTTTTTCAACCTTTAATATGACCGGCAAGTGGGTCAAGCTACGCGACCTTAAACAAAGCGCTTTTGGGAGGCACCCCAAAGTTATCTTTTTATTGTCTTCTCTTGTTCTTTAATATATTTTGTAGGTAATCGTCGCTTCCCCGCGCAAACTTCAAAAATCAGGGAAGCCCCTTCTCTTTCTTCCTTCTCTTTTATCATGCATTTCCTTTTTATTTTGTTTTGCACTTTTTTCTCTTTTACTTCATACTTAGTTTTAAACATTGGGGACAATGTTTAACTTTAAGTATGGGGGTGTAAATAGTTTTTTTTTGTAAATAATTGTTAAATTAGAAAATTTTCAAAACAAAAAAATATATATATATTTTCTTATGTTTTCTTCTATTTTAGCACTTGTAAAACCCAAAAACTCAAAAAAAAAATAGAAAACAGAAAAATTTAAATCTTGGAAAGGGACGTTTGGGATTTCATCCCATCACACCTCCTAGTACCTTGCGAACCCTTCACCGGGTAGCCCTTGGGAAGTCCAAGACTTACAAAAATTGTTAAGTTTTAAAGCTAGTTTCCTTTCTTTGTAAATAGTTTTTAATGTCAAAAATTGAAAAAAATATAATATCAAAAATTCAAAAAAAAAAAGATAATATCAAAATTTCCAAAAAGTCTTATATCCCTCCTTCTTGTTGTTTTTGTGATTTCTTAGAAATCTAGTTGAGAATGTTTATAAGCATGTTTAAGTTTTTAATTGGCTAAAATTTTGCTTACTCATAGTTTGTTAATTTTAAATTTGAGGTAATCTTGATTTAAGAATCATCTTATGATTTTAAATTGATTAGAGAATTTTGTTAGCATGACTTCTCTTTTTATTTTTAAATGGCTTCATTTTGTAGTGAATCTCCTAAACCTCTTTAGATTTCAATTATATTTTCTTCTAACTTCTTAGATCTTAGGAATTTTAATTTTACTAGAATTTGCTCTCAATATGATTTAAAACTAGCTAGATTTATTTTCCCCTACCCTACCCCTTTGATGGCATATAAAAAAATGTATTAAAAGATCATATGTCATTGGAATAAGAGGATAAAATTCATTATTCCCTAAAACATATGCACCCAAAATATTTGAAAAGATTATATGGCATGGAGTAAGAGGAAAAAATTCATTACTCCTAAACCATATACATTTTGGGTTTTTATTAGAAGAGAAAAAAAATAGGAAATTTCATGATAAATTCCATTTCCTCCATTCAAAAATTTCTCTTCTTATGCCAAATTTTATGAAATCCCCCTTAGCCAATTATCATTGTTCTAGTTTTAGTTGAAAATTATGGAGAGAGCAATATTTAGTAATTTACTTTTCCTTAAGATTCTTTTAAGATAGAGTTCTTATAATTTTAATTTAATTTAGTTTTATAATTTCTACAATTTTGTCAAACTACTTAATTTTCTTGAGAAGTTATTTGCCTAAACATTTTTCCCTCTTTTCAAATCATCATCATAATTTAGGACTTAACTCCCCCTTGAATTTACTCTTAACTTAACTTTTGGTTAAATGTAATTTTAGTTTTAAATTAAAAAAATTTTAAGGATGTCTTATAAATTATCTCTCACACTTTTGCTCTGGAATAGCAAAATCTCAAGTATGGGGGTATTTGATAAGTAGTATTTTTATAACTTTTTAATAGAAAATCTTGTAAATATTTAATATGAATTTTCTATTTTATGTCAAATTTAGGTTATAAGTAGTTCTTTTTGTAATTTTGATTCTAACTTAGCTTAATTTCGATATTTGCAGATTTTTGGGACAAATCGGGAAAAATGACATGTCACGCCCTCGGTCACGCCCGTGACCAAGGGCGTGTAACCTGAAGATCAGTCTAGAATCGATGTCGCGCTGTTTGAACCAGTCCACACCAAGTCACGCCCCAGGTCACGCTCGTGACCCAAAGTCACGCCCGTGACCGGGGGCGTGTAATCTTAGAATCTTCCATGTGGAGCCGCTGTCGAGATGAGGAGATGCTGTCGAGAAGTCAACCTAAGTCACGCCCGTGACCCACATGTCACGGCCGTGACTTTCCAGCGTGATCCCTGCTGTGCCGCCGCGCCGAATTCTAGCCCACGCCGCATTTAATGCAGCCGTCCAAAGTCACGGCCGTGACCCGACATGTCACGCCCATGACATGTCACTTTTCGCCGCGCCGTCCAGAAAGCCCACGCCGCTGTCGGATCCGATGTGAATAGTGCAGTCACGCCCTTGGTCACGCCCGTGACCTAGGGCGTGTAATCTGAAATTTTTTTCTATAAATTCAGAGGTTCTCCTTGAGTCCAGGGTTCAGAAATTTGGAGAGGTGGAGGTGTTGTTAGAGCTGAGAGTGAGTTTTTCAAGTTGATGTTCATGTCTTTACACTTTCATGTTCTCTTCCTTTCCTTTTTATGCAATGTTTTAGTTTAACTTTCATGTACTAGTTCTCTTTTTAGCTTGTAATCTTCATTTCTTTAGCTTTGTAATCGCTTCTTAACTTTGTAATCGTTTTGATTTTCAATAAAATTAAGTTTTCTTTCCTTCATGTTCTCTTTTTCCTTAAGCACTCTTTCTTTCTTGCAATGATTTTTCTTTCCTTTTCCCCATCCACTATGGTTGAGCATTAAGTATTTTTGTCTTCGTTTAATCCTTTCATTTAGCTTGCATTTAGTTTCAATTTTAGTTAAGAAAAAACAAACCAAATCAAATTTTCGTCGATAAGATAATGGCGATTTTCCTCGAAGTAGAAGTAATCAACGCGCCCCGTGGAATACGACCTTGATATTCCTAAATATCCTATACTATAGACGATAAGGTACACTTGCCTTTATCGGATATAGTTTTGGAGAAAATCTCAATTCTTTGCTAAATTTAAAAACCGCAAATCAATATCATGGCTTCACTTGGAGATACAAAACCCTTGGGTTGTGTCATATACACTTCCTCAAGGAGGATTCCATTAAGGAAGCCATTTTGGCATCCATTTGCTAGATCTCGTAGTCATAAAACGCAACAATAGCAATTAGAATTCTAATGGACTTGACCATAGCAACAGGGGAAAAGGTCTCATCATAGTCAACACCATTAATTTGCATGAAACCTTTAGCCACCAGCCGTCCTTTGAATGTCTGTACATTCAGATCCATGTAAGTCTTCTTCTTGAAGACCCACTTGCACCCTATGGGTCGTACCCCTTCAGGTGTTTCCACCATGGACCAAACTTGGTTTGCATACATGGAGTCCATTTCAGATTTCATGGCCTCAAGCCACATGTCAGAGTCTGGTCCATTCATAGCCTCTTGGTTGGTTGCAGGTTCATCATCATGATCCATAAGCAACACACTACCTATTTGAGACATGAGAAATCCATATCTCTCAAGCTCAACTCTAGGTCTACCAAATCTACGTAGGACTTGTGTTTCTTGAGCAGGTTCTCCAGCTACAACAGATTATAGTCCTTGCTCAGGTTCCAATTCTGGTTCATTCATTGTTTGTGATTCTTGAACTTCTTCAAGTTCTACTTTGGTGTTTTCTCTAGACAGAAACTCTTTCTCTAGAAAAACACTACTCCTCATGACAAACACTTTGCCCTCGGATTGCAGGTAGAAGTAATACCCTTTAGTTTTTTTAGGATATCCCACAAGATAACACTTTGCCCTTGGAGGAAGACACAAAGTCATTGAGGCTTTGGAAGGATCTTGTAGAATCTAATAACTCAGCCTCCATTTGGGAGTACTTCCTATCAAAATTCCTTGCTTGGGAGGCCACCATGTCTGCAATGGTAGAGGAGGCAAGGCAAACTGCTTTGGAGATGATTTGTTCAAGATCAATTGTGGGGATATGAGTGGTAGATGGAAGAGGTGATGGAGGTAAGTCTTCTTGGATGGGAGATAAAGTCTGGTAAATCTCAGAAGAGATATGAATTAATGGAGGTGTTGGACGAGAAAGAGTAGATGGAAGCTGATGAGGAATTTGAGGAGATGGCTCTAGGGCTGGAGAGGAATGGTGTTGTTGTTGTTGTTACTGTTGTTGTTGTTGTGGAGCTGGAATATCTTCCTGAGAGGGATCTGGAACAGTGTCCAGTGGAGTTAGTGAGAGAGGAGGAGGAATATCATCCCTTGGGGGATCTGATATTTTCCTCTCAAGGCTTTAGAATCTGCCTGGTCCACTTGGAGAAGATTCCAATGTTGATCTTTTTCCCAGGAGGAATGGCAACTCCTTTTAATTTGTAGATACTTGGGTAATGTTGGAAGAGCACCTGGCTCATGATTCTCATGTAAGCATTTTCTTTATGGGCATACTTATGCCCAATCATTCTTAGGAGTAACTTCCCCCAGTTTATCTTTTTCTTGAGGACAAGAGTGCCCATAATTTGCAGCTGCTGCTTTGGAATTCCATCATGAGCTAAGATTTTGCACAATAACACCTTCCCAACTATGTCAGCCAGGAACCTGTACTCTTCTGCCAAGTTGATCTTCTTCAGATTTATTGGTATGTCTTTCTTGAACTGCATGATCTCCAGGACACTCTTTGTTTCTTCTCCTGTCAATTCTTCTGAGTCACTCACAGTAAGTAGATCAAATATTTGGGAAAGAGTTTCATCAGTTATACTGATATTTTGTCCAGAGATTGTACCTTGAAGTGACCCATCATCTGTATTATGGACACTGTCCTTGAATTCTGTAAGTTCTACATCTAGAATCTTACACCTTGTGGAGATAAGCTTGGTTAGGCCAGCTTCCTGAAACAAGCCAAGAATGGCTTTGAAGCTATCTGCCGCTGCACTGAAGGAATCAATATCTACATCAAAGCTAGAGTTTACTTTTGGAGGCGCCATTGATGTGATGTACCTGCAATCACAAGAGAAAATGAGAGAGTAAAGCAAGGGAGAACTAGAGAGCAAGAGAGAAAGAAAGCAAGGAGAGGAAAAATTGAAAGTGCAATAATCTCGATGCTATAATTGTTTAAAAGGAGATGAATCGCCGCAACTTAGGGTCTAGGTCGACGCACCGTCGATATATCTTATTATTTGGCGCGTAAAGCTGTGTCGAGAATTCTTCTAGAAGCAGGCCTGCGCGCGCTGTTATATCGACGTTGCGTTGACTAGTATTCAACGTAAATTTGAGATAGTTCAGCGGTTCTTAAGTCGATGTAATCCTATCGATGTTGCGTCGATTTTCAATCGACGCTACCTTGACTTTCAGCAGCGACCATTGAGTCGACGCATGTGTTGATATGAACTTGACGCTGCGTCGAATTCTATTCGAATTACCCACTCTGAGTGCTTCTTGACGCTCACGCCGAGTAGAAGTCGATGGTACGTTGACTTCTTTTCGACGCACGAATGAGTGAACAGATCCAATGAGTGAACAGATCCATTTCCTTAGAAAATTCTTGCTATTTTTCCCAGCAATTATATTTATTGAAAATAGATTATAATATCAATTTTATAAACTGTAAGGAAAATTCAAGGTAGAAATCACTCCCTTGAAAAAAGTTTGTTCCTTATTCATGACCTACATCTTTCTTCCCACTCCATTTTCTCCTAAGTGGGACCCTACCTTACCCTGCAAATGGAATTCAAACATTAGAAGGAACCCAGGTTACCATGAGCCCTTTGCTTTTACCATTATAGGGTTCAATGAAAGAATAGAAGGGTCTTTCATGATACCCTTTTGGATGATAAGGAATGGGTTTACCAAACCTATTATTTTGATACTTGAAATGAGAGTAGAATGTATCTAAGTAAAGAAGATCAGCAGTGTATTTTATTAACCTAGGTTTTGATTTACCTTTTTGGTTGAGGTTATTTAATTTCTCTGTTTTATTTTTGCCTAAGGGTTTTTCTTTCTTGTTCAGATTTACATTGTTAGGTTCATCTATCCTATCTGGATAACTACCAGCCTTACCATTGGATGAGGTATTTTTCTCATTGGGTTGGTACTCACTAGGTCTAACAAAGGACACTGGATTTTCCCAGGCAGGTTTCCTAGGTGCTTCTATGCTAGTGGAGGGCTCTGCTCCTAACCCTAGGTGAATAAATCTCATAGAGAGATTTTCTGTGATGTCTTTGAGCTTTTGACTCCTCCCATTGAGTGAATCCTCAAAGGCCTTTGCCTTTGCTAGCTCTTCTTTTAATTTTATGTTTTCTTCTCTAAGTTTAATCAATTCTGACTCTTTATTATTAATTTCATTTGTTAGATTTTGATTTCTTAGGTATATTTCATCTTTCTTAAGGTTTTCTAATTCTGTCCTAGTTGTGTCTAATTCTTTTTCTACCCGATGATCAATGCAGAAATCTTTAAAACAAGATTTAAAATCCTCTGAGCTAAAATCAAAGTCATCAAAAACTGTTACTTGTTCCTCTTCTTCATCTGATGACATCCCTAGTGCCATCATGCAGGCTGATTCTGTTGCTGCTTCATCATCACTTTCAGATGATGAGGAGCTTAATTCTGCTTTAGAATCACTCCATGTTTCAGCAATGAAACCCTTGGCTTTCTTCTTATCCTTTCCTCTGAAGGACTTCTTCTTCTCCTCTTTGTTCCTGCTTTTTTTCTTTCGCTCTTATGGGCATTCTGGTGCAATGTGCCCTGGCTTGTTACAAGTAAAACATATAATCTCCTTCTATGGAGTTTTATCATACCTGGGCCTTGAGCTCCTTTCTCTCCTCCTTGAGTCTTCTGTTTTGACCCATTTCTTGAATCTCCTTGCTAGTAGATTGAACATCTCATCTTCAGGATTAGAGGGCTCTCCTTCAGTAGCTTTCAGAGATAGGCTCCTTTGGATAGGAGCTGGAGTAGTTTCCCTTTCTTTTGATTCAGTTCTTTTCTTCAGGAACATCTCATAAGACTTAAGCTTTCTTAGCAAAGCTTTAGTAGAAATTTCTCTGTGGCAAGCTAGGGAAGCACATGAGGATTTTATCATTAATTTCAGTCAAGGATATCTCCTTGTCTAAGCCTCTGAGCTCATTAATGATAATGCTGAATCTGTCATACATATCAGCAATAGATTCTTCAGCTTTCTTTTGAAAGTTCTCAGACTGGGATATGAGAAGGGACTTTCTGTACTTTCTTTCATCAGCACTTCCTTCCACCAATGTGGAGAGGGAATCTAAGATTTCTTTTGCTGATTGGCATTCAGCAACCTTCTGGAAAATGTCATCTGACATTGTTGACACCAGAATATTCATGGCCTTTGTATCACATGCCTTAACTGTTGGGAAAAACCCTTGATTTAGCTTAACAAATTAACTAAACGTGATTTTATCCTCTAGGAATAAATTACCCATTGTATAGTAAGGGTAATCTGGTCATTATATGTCTTAGGATGTCATACTCAACATAGGGTATCAGGACCAAATCAAGGGAAGCAAAATTGGGCTAAGTTAACATTTGCGTCGAATAGAATTCGACGCAACATCGAGTCCATATCGACGCTGCTCTGACTAGAAGTCCAGGTAGATCAACCCTTCTGTCGAAGTAACTCAAGTCGACGTTATGTCGAATAGATATCGACGTAAAGGGCAGGAACTCGTCGGAGTAACTGGTAAAGTCGACGCAGCTTCTACTTCAACTCGACGCAGAAGATGTTATCTATCGAAGCCATCTATAGTCGACGTAACGTCGACTTCATCTCGACGCAGAAGATGAAGCTCAGAGCTAGGCAGATCAACACGACGTAGATGTCGATAAGATATCGACGCAACGTCGACTAGCAGAGTTTAGCCGGAGCATAGATGAAATCGAAGACCCTCCTAGAAGAACTCGAAGCTACGTCGATAAGAGAAGAAATGAATTTGATGCTACGTCGAATACAGTCTGTAAAAGGTAATCTTTTCAGCTGCCTCTCTGATCCTTCTTTCATGGCCCACATCCTTTAAGACCGTTCCCCAACGACTCAATAATTGCCTGAAATAGAAAGGAGCATTAAAGAAGGACACAAAAGGTTTCTTGGAACCATATTCCTTGTAGGTGGTCGGGACGAGAATTAAAGAGGAAAGAAAGAGAATGTCATCAGCAGATTACCCTTTCAAGGCATACCAGAAAGGGAAACAAATTTGAAATGGAACAGAGAGAATAAAAGGAGAAGAGAAGAAAGAAACACACAAGACATTAATCACAATTAGCCGTCTCTTTATTGCTAGGGCTTTCTCTACTCCTCTCTCTCTCAGGAACTGATATACAGAAAAGAGAAAAGAAAAGAAAAAGCTCTTGCTGTTCTTCATCTAATAGAACAGTGGATCCTAAAGCTGCTCATCATCACAATCTTATAGAAGCTAGATCTCAATTAGCAGAAGCAAAAATGATATGACATACAAATCACCTGCAAATCATCACTATCAAAAGCAGGGGCTAATCAAGAGCAGATCCTGTGGAACATAATTGGTTGTTCTTCATACATCCCACTCAAGAATTCTGAGAATAGAATTCCTACAACCTTCTTTCTCTTCTTTCTTTCTCATTCTGTAAAAGAGTTTTATTAATCCCTCTTCAAAGGATTCAGTGGTTCAAGATCTCCTTATCAAAAGATATGGTGGAGAGTTTTGAGAATCCCTCTTTCAAAGGATTCAGTGGTTCAAGATCTCCTTATCAAAAGATCTGGTGGTTCTGAGAGTCTCCTTATCAAAAGACTCAGGCACTGTTGGTGCATCCCTACCAGGTGGTAGAAGAGGGGAGTACCCACATTTTGGGGAACCTCTATAAAAAATTTGTGTCTTCTGGTTGGATAAATTTTCTGTGGTGTCCCTATAGCTAGTTTACTTTACTGTTTCTACTTTATAATTCAGTACTAGTTTATTCTGCTTGAGATATTGATTGTGCATAATTCTTAGAATAGTTTATTGTCTTCACAGTTAGAATAGGAATAATTTTTAAATCTCTATTCACCCCCCCCCCCCTCTAGAGGATTCTCAGAGGTACACTGTGCACTTTCATTAACCTTCTTCTCAGCCTCTGTCCACTCATTTCTTGGGACAACCTCTGTTGTTGAGGATTCTCCTGGCTTTTTTCTGACTGGAGCCGGAGGACCTGTGAGAAGAACATTATAGATGTCTTCATCAATGGAATTCATATAAAGCCTTATTCTGGTCTTCCAGAGTGTGAACTTATTCAAGTCACACACTGGGGGTCTTGTGGAAGCATAATCCTTAGTACTTATTTTCATTACAAAATATTATTTAAAATAAAGAAAGAAATGTAGGAGGTCTTTTTGATCAAGGTGTTAACCTTTAGAAGATCAACCTCCCTCTGATACCAATTGAAAGTGCACAGTGTGCCTCTGAGAATTCTCTAGAGTCGAGGTGAATAGAGATATAAAATATTTCTATCCTAACTATGCAAACAATAAAATAAACTAAGGAATTATGCTCAACAAAATATCAGGCAGAATAATGATAATGCTAGAAATAAATAGCTGAATAAAAGGAATTGAGACAGCACAGAAAAGAACAACACAAACACTAGTAATTTTATAGAGGTTCCTGATGCGCTAATTCGGCACTGCTAATTAGCAGGCACGAAATGTGATACGACGGCAGTGCACCGGTCGCTCAAGTAATAAAATAGGGAGGAACTCCCCGAATATCGTTCTCAAAGGACCGCAAGTTGGGTAGTACGATTTGCTCAAACCAGGAAATCAGTTAAAAGGGTTAATAAGTAACAACGGGAGGTTTGGTTTGGGATCCTATGCTAATGCAGATTAAAGAGAGATGCGGGTCAAAACTCTGCTTCGCAAGGCGAGATGGATGCAACGGCCGCGATGCCGTGCTTCGGAAGGCGCGTGGACAGAGTGTAACTATGACGGTTGAGGGTCGCACACACCTTTTCTCTAAACATCACCACTAGCAATTGCTAGTGGCTTCACACACAATGAATCTCAGAAATCACTAGGAAAAAGGGCTATTCATGCCATCACAACAACATTGCATATGAACACAAGCAATAATCCTTAAGATTAACTTAACAAGCATTCATAAAACAACAGCAAAGAAGTTCAAGCATCAAAGGTTAGAGAGGACCACAAAGAAGAAGTCACGTCTTGGGTTCACGGCCGGAATGAGAGGTTGTCGGGCTCTCTCCGGACTCGGCCCTCAGATGGTGAGCTAGGCTCGAAGGAGGCTGTCACCGCTCCTACGATCTTCAGTGCTTCTCTGATCTCTCGGCGAGGAATGCTTGAGCTATTGGTGGAGAAAGCTTCCGAGTGCTCCTGGATGGAAGGATGGAGGTGGAAATCACCGGAAATGGCCTCTATGGTGGTGGAGATGAAGGGGAAGCATTCAGCCCTCAAGAGCAGCAGGAAGGAAGTGATTTCCCGCTCTCTGAATCGCTCCAGTCCGCCTCCAATCGCTCCCCCGTTGACTGCCTCGATTCCTGCTTTTTATAGCAAACATGCTGAAAAATGGTCACGCACGGTCGAACGCACGACCGTGCGCAGACCGTGCGATATTAACGGATAAAATATGGCTTGGGGAAGAAGCTGCGCCGCCCGTGCGATTTGCTCACGCACGACCAATACCGCCCGTGCGTTCAAACGCACGGGTAGACTCCGGCGCTCCATTTTCTGCCCAGACACAAACGCACGACCGCAACCGACCGTGCGTCAAGGAAACGCACAACCGCGCGATATGCACAGAAATTACTTCTGGGGAAAACGGGACGATCAGGTCACCTGCATACAAGATATAACAGCTGGGAGTACACGTCCAGCATCAGAAAAACATAAAAGAAGGGAAGGGGAGCACCATGTGCTTACCCCCAACAACAAGGAATGCAATTGCACACCGAAATGAGCTTAATAGTGCACCTAGCATTTAATAATACATATGAATGAAAACGTGCATAAAATGTGGTGCAAAGACTAGAATATCAGCCCAAATGAGTCCAAAAGTATATATATATATATATATATATATATATATATATATATATATATGGGACTCATCACACCCCCAGACTTAACCATTTGCACGTCTCAGGCAAACTACTCAGCACTCCTGTCGGAATAATTGAATGTTAGCATGAGTTTGAGCGGTAGAGGACAATGCGAAGTCGCATGCTCTCGCGCATAGAAATGCATTAGAACAGAATTAAACTCAAGATTGTATCTAATTATTTCTAAAACAGTAAATTGAAATTTAATTTACTTGGATGGTGAATCCCGGTGAATCTTTCGGTCGCGCAAAAGGGAAAATAGCGTGACTAATGAGTAGAGTATTACTCGAATCGAAGCTAGGGACAAACTCCTAAGAAATCCATCAAAGTCGTTGTCCATAGGCTTGCACGTCCGCACTCTCTCTACTGCATGAGACAACTCGTGTCTAAAATCAATAGGACTGATAGGCAATTATTGGGCTTAGGTTGAGTATAGGCTAGGTAAGTAGAAGAACGATGGGAATCGCACCTAACACAACCTGAGCACTCAAGATAATAATAATCACCAATACAATATTTTTAGTAATTACACGACACCCCCAGACTTCAACTGAACACTAGGTGCGTGCTGAGCCAGATATAAATAGAATTTGCCGAGAGAAAATTATTTTTACACAACCTTTTTATTTTTTTCTTTTCTCTTTTCGACAAAAAAACATTTTTTACGCACAATAAAACGACTCCTTTAGCTAAATCAAAGCTGCCATACATAACACAGATGACACCAAATGTGATCGAAACAGAAGTTTCTTTCAGCTCATCGGTTGGTGCGCAAATAGGTTCGGTCGTATGGCTTTGGTTAAATTTTTAGTGGAGCTAAACAAGGAGGAAAGGTAGGCTCAAGTGGGCTTGCTACGGTGATTACATAGGTAAGGATTTCCAAAGCTCAATCGGATCAAGAAATGGCCTATATCACATTTTATGACGAGTACTTCAACACAATCGTGTCGAGAGTCGCCTAGTGCAAGTTCTAGCCACCGAGAAAGGTTGCCCTTCCTTCCGACCCTAGTAATAAGCTACTACTAGTCTGCTACACTCGACCTTATGCTACAGTTGGATTCACCGGATTCACCACTAAAGTAAAATAAATTTCATCTACTATAAAAGAAATAACTAAATTATAATTCTGAATTTCATTCTACTCTAATTGAATTTCTAGGCGTGACGGGAGCACTTGACTAGAGCACTACTCGAGTCAACATTTTTCTCTACTCCTCACTCATATACTAACAATTCAATTCTTACGAGTGGGAAAACCTCGCAGCGATACCCAAAAAGCACGCGTGATCAAGTGCGCGTGAATTAGGTGAAAGTGTATGCAATGTGCGCAACAAAATATAAATCCTAACTCAGCACATTCTAGCATGTCATGCATAGTGTGTGCATGTGCACAGCTCGCTCTCTCCCCCGGACTTGTTTAAAACTAACTAGAATAAACAATTCAAACATAAGTAAGAGAGGGGTAGAGTTGACCTATGCTCATAAAAGAGCATGCCAGAAGTGCGGTAATCCCATTTTTTTAAAAAATATTTCCCCTTCATCATCGTCCACAAGAGAGCATCCTCCTACAATGTTAGCAGAATAGAAATAACAGTGCACAAAAGAAATTAAAAAGCTAGATGGAACCGGGTGGTTCCCCATGGGTTGTCTCCCAAGAAGCCCTTTTGTTTAACGTCCTTTAACGTGGACCAAATACCTGTATTAAGCATTGTTCAAAGAGTTCTCACAATTTTTTTTTTAGGAAATTGCTCAGAATTATCCCCGAAATACAACATATAACCAGAAGAAAAGAGATACAGATTCAGCAAGATTATACAAATCACGTATTCGAATACAGCAAAGAGATAAAAGAGAAAATCACTCTAACATATTTGATTCAGCTATATACATTTTTTCACTGTCCTTCAAAACTGTGCCGCCCTCATAGATTTTCAAGCGATGTCCATTCACCTTGAACTTCCCTTCTTTTTCACCAGAAATTTCAATTGCGCCAAACGGAGAGACACCAGTCACAGTGAACGGTCCACTCCACCGCGACTTCAGCTTTCCGGGGAATAGGCGTAGACGAGAGTTGTAGAGGAGAACACTATCTCCCGGATTGAATTCTTTTGGTTTAATATGCCTATCATGCCACTGCTTTGTCTTTTCTTTATATATGCGGGAGTTCTCGTAGGCAGAATAACGCAATTCTTCAAGTTCATTCAACTGAGCGAGACGCCGTTCTGCTATTGCTGCGATGTCCATGTTTAGGAACTTAGTTGCCCACAAAGCCTTGTGTTCTAATTCCACTGGTAGGTGGCATGCCTTTCCAAAAACAAGTTGAATGGGTGACATTCCCAAAGGAGTTTTGAAGGCTGTACGGTAGGCCCACAAGGCATCATCCACTTTCGTTGCCCAATCCTTTCTGTTCGAGTGGATCGATTTTTCTATTATTCTTGTAAGTTCTCTATTCTAAACTTCCACTTGTCCACACGTTTGCGGGTGGTAAGCTAAAGAGACTTTATGATGCACGTCAAATTTTTTTAGTAATTGCAAAAATTGTAGGTTACAAAAATGGCTACCACCATCACTTATAATTGTCCGCGGAGCTCCGAATCTCAAAAAGATATTTGTATGAATAAATTTCAAAACTGTACGGGCATCATTAGCAGCAACAGCCTCCGCCTCTACCCACTTTGAGACGTAATCCACCGCCACTATTATATAATGTTTTCCGTGAGACATTGGGAATGGACCCATGAAGTCGATTCCCCAAACGTCGAAAGGTTCACAAACTAACATATTGTTAAGCGGCATCTCGTCTTTCCTCAAAATGTTACCAGTTCTCTGGCATTCATTGCATTTTAAGACATATGCGTGAGCATCCTTGAATAGCGTGGGACAAAACAATCCACTTTGAAGCACCTTGCGTGCTGTCCTAGCAGCGCCCATATGTCCTCCAGCCTCCCTATCATGGCAATGTTCGAGAACAGATCTATACTCAGATTCCAGGACGCAACGTCTGATTACACCATCGCTACAAGTACGAAATAACAATGGATGTTCCCAAAAATAATACTTTAAGTCCGAAAACAGCTTATTCCTCTGCTGAGGTGTAAGATTGGGCGAGAAAGTTTTACATGTGAGATAGTTCGCTATATCAGCATACCATGGGGTTGCTGACGGATGCGTAGTGATGGCGAATAGTTTCTCGTCTGAAAAATAGTCAGTCATTTCCTCCTCTTTGTTGTCAGAAGCTTCAGCCGACATGTCGTTCTCCAGCCGCGATAAGTGATCTGCGATTACATTCTCGACCCCCTTCTTGTCTTTGATTTCCAAATCATATTCTTGCAGCAGTAGGATCCAGCGGATTAAACGCGGCTTGGCTTCTTTATTGCTGAATAGGTACTTTAGTGCGGCATGATCTATGTACACTATTACTTCAGAGAGCACCAAGTATGAAGGAAACTTCTCGAAGGCGAAGATCACGGCTAGAATTTCTTTCTCCGTGGTGGTGTAGTTAGCTTGAGCGTTATTTAGAGTTCTACTGGCATATGCAATGGTGTGAAAGATTTTGTCTTTCTTTTGACCAAGCACTGCACCCACGACCACGTCATTAGCGTCGCACATGATCACAAAAGGCAAACTCCAGTCAGGTGCCACCAAGATCGGAGCAGAGATAAGTTGCCCCTGTAGCATTTCAAACGCTTGCATACAATCTTCATTGAAATAGAACGGGATATCCTTGCCTAGTAAGTGAGAAAGAGGTTTTGAAATGGATGAGAAATCCTTGATAAATCTCCGATAGAATCCCACGTGTCCGAGAAAGCTGCGGATACCCTTCACAGAAGACGGCGGAGGAAGATTCTTGATGACACTAACCTTCGCCTGATCTACCTCAAGCCCCAGGCGGGATACCTTATGCCCCAACACGATTCCTTCGCGCACCATGAAATGGCATTTTTCCCAATTTAGGATGAGGTTGGTGTCCTCACACCGCTTCAAGGTCTTATCAAGATTGGCAAGACACGAGTTGAAGCTGCAGCCGAATAAAGTGAAGTCTTCCATGAAGACTTCGAGAAAATTGCCCACCATGTCAGCGAAGATTGCAATCATGCATCGCTGAAAAGTCGCAGGAGCATTGCAAAGTCCAAATGGCATGCGCTTGAACGCAAAAGTACCGGAAGGGCAGGTGAACGTCGTCTTGTCCTGATCAGCAGGGTCGATTAGGATTTGATTGTACCCGGAATACCCATCCAGAAAACAGTAGTAGTCTTGCCCTGCCAGAATTTCCAACATCTGATCAATGAAAGGTAGAGGAAAATGGTCCTTGCGCGTAGCATCATTTAATTTGTGGTAATCAATGCAGACTCTCCATCTGGTGATTACATAGGTAGGCAATAACTCATTTTTCTCGTTGGGGACAACGGTGATCCCTCCCTTCTTTGGCACAACCTGAACTGGGCTGACCCACTTGCTGTCGCTAATTGGATAGATAATACCTGCATCTAAAAGCTTGATCACTTCTTCCTTCACCACCTCTTGCATCTTCGGATTCAGCCGCCTTTGGGGTTGAACCGAAGGCTTGTATTGATCTTCTAGAAGGATCTTATGCATGCAGACGGTGGGGCTGATTCCTTTAATATCGGCAAGGGAGCGTCCGAAGACTTTTTGATATTTTCTTAGCACCCTTCCCAACGCAGCTTCGTCATCCACAGACAGAGTCGCAGAAATGATCATCGGATGCGTGGTATTTTCCCCCAAGAAGACATATTTCAAAGAGTTTGGTCGTTGTTTGAGAGCTGGAGCGGTGTTTAAATCCGATGGCACAATAAATGATTCTTTGCTCGCATGCAGATCCTCAGACTTGTCCGAGGATGAACCTCCATTGCCCACAAGGCTTTCTTGCTGCCAAAAAGTCTCGCAATCCCCAGGGCTCATAACAACCTGACTATCCAATTCTTCGGTTGGCTCCGCCAGTTCACCGTCTGTGATCTCAAACAGTTGCGCCGGATTGTGGACATTAAAAGATATGGCGTCTTGCCCCAGTCTGAGAATGAGCTCTCCCTGCTCCACATTAATGATGGCATGTGCCGTCACGAGAAAGGGGTGCCCCAAGATAATAGGGACTCTAGCATCGGTCTTCATGTCAAGGATGACGAAATAAGCTGGAAAGGCGAGGTCGTTCACCACTATGGTAAGGTCTTCCACAATCTCAGCCGGTTTCTTGATCGTTCTGTCGGCTAGTGATGAGTCCCTATTATATAAATATTTCCGTACTCATTTAGGCTAGTTTTCCTGCATTTGTACTTCAGTCTCGTCAATATTTCCTTTATTCATGCTTTTATTTGAAGTACATATCTATGCCTGTTTTTGTGTGCAAGTGCACACTTTGTTGTTGGGGGTAAGCACTTCGTTCTCCTTATTGTATTTTCTGTATTTCTGTGCTGCTGGAAGTATTCCCCCAGTTTGTGCTTGAGCTGTAAATGAGGGTTGTTCCCCATTTGCTAGAATTCATTTCTGTATGAATCGCACGGTCGTCCATTTTCTTGGCGCACGGTCAATTGCGGTCGTGCGTTCATGATGCCCAGCAAAATGGAGCCTCGGAGTTTACTCGTGCGTCAAAAACGCACGGGCGCGTTCGCCCGTGCGTGAGTAAAACGCACGGGCGCACTCCTTCTTCTCCTGCACACCTGCTGCGCTTAAGTATCGCACGGTCCACGCACGGTTGTGCGTTCGACCGTGCGTGACCAAATTTCTGATGTTTTGCTATAAAAGCTACAACTTCAACCTAAATCGAGGAGTTCCGTACACGCCATACAGCAGCGCCGATTTTGCCATCTCCACTAGGGTTTCGTCCCTTTGGCCTCCTCCTTCATCCTAGAGCATTAAGGGAGATCTAGCCGCCATTACCTTCAAGCAAGAGGAAGTTTGCAACCTCTACCGGATCGTGAGACGAAGAAGACGGGCTCATTGGAGAGTCGTGACAGCTCTCTCTACCCCGAACGTAGTTGAGGACCGAGCTTTGACGCAGATTGACAACCCAGCGATTCCAACCGTGAATCTACAACGAGCCTTCGGATTCGGTCAATTTCTTGCCTTGTTCTTCTCTTATTGATGGTAGTTAGATCTAAATATTATGATGAAGTGGCACATAAACTTGTTTGTATTTCTATATTTCATGTCTATGTGAAATGCTTTTGTGGTTTATGTGATTTGAGGAGCGCCCCATTCCATCCTTCATCCCACTGTCGTGTTCGTTTGCCGCACTAGCAATTGCTAGTGGCGTGCTTGTCGAAGAGGTGCTTGCGACCATCATTCTGTTTGCCTACTCGTCCATCTGCCCTTGCGACGCAGTGCGCTCAAGGTCTGCCTAGTCTCCATCCCGCCAAGCGAAGCATTGCATAGCGGCATTGCATAGGAGTAGTTGTAGTATTTTCCTTTATTTTCCAAAACCTAAATCACCCATTTTCGCACCCATCCGACTAAAGGACTTCAATCTCAAGTCCTGCCTCAATTGTAAACTCCACCTTACTGTGTTCCTTTGAGATCGATACTTGGGGATTCATTCCCATTTTTATTACTTGAACGATCGGTTCACTGCTGTTTCGTGCCGCAGTATAGCTACCGCCTTTAGCGGTGTGCGAGATTTGCGCATCAAGTTTTTGGCGCCGTTGCCGGGGAACACGGTCGTATGAGTTTTCTGGAGAGGGAGAATCTGAGATTTAAGCCCTTCCATTTGTGTATTGTTTTTTTTTTGTTTTACTTCTTCCTATTCTGTTTTCCTGTTTTTATCAGGTTGTTTAGTAAATTGTTGTAGGGTGTATTATTTTGCACAATAGTGTTTTCCATTTGAATCTTGTTATCTTCACATTATGTGGGCTTCTTTTAATATTCGTTGCTGTTGGTGTGGAGATATCTCTCACGCTAGTGATAGATGTCCAAAGGGAGATAATAGCCCTAGCACTCAAGGCCCAACATATGGAGCACCGAATTCGTCTGGTACTCCAAATGGTGCGCGTAAGTCCTATGGCTATTCTGCCGAGCCTTTACCGTCACACTTCTTTTTGGCTTCAGCTCCTGCTGTGCCAAAGAAGCCTGCAAGGCAGTGTTTGTTTTGTCAAAGCACGGATCATGCCTTGAAGGATTGTGCTGCATTCCTTCGCCAATTGGACGAGGACGACGAGCCGGATATCCGGATCATCCCGACTCCTACTTCTGGCAGCACACCTTCAACATCCGGTTTTGTGTCCATTTCACCTTCAAGTTTTGAAGGGTATGATGTGGACACAGTCACCAGATGTGTGGCTGATCCAGGCTCTGACATGATTGAGCCCATCTTCCCTGTTCATATATCACCATGCATAGATTCAATTCTTTGTGAGGAATCGGTGCTTGATTCTTTTTCAAGCCCTATCCCTCCCCCTTTTGTGCATTCTATTACATTTATTTCTGATAACATTGTTGAAGATGCGTTGCAAGAGGAGGCTGGCGATCTTTGTGTTGTGCCTATTCCTATGGAGGAGCACAACCTTCTAGGTGAAGAGGATTTTTCCTCAACACCGGTGGAGTAAGTGCAAATCCTGGAGAAGGCTACCATTGATCCCACCGAACCTTGCGGCATTGTCAACAATGCCGACATTATTTTACTTCCCCAACCTGATGGGAGTGAGACCGGGACCACTCCCCTGCTTGATTTTTATTTAAGTCATTCTTCTTGTTTATTTCTTGATCCCCTTTCTTCGTCTGAGCCTGCGCAGGTTGAGTCTTCACAGGTACTTCAGGAGGACTTGGAGCATGATGCTCAAGTCAATGAGGAGAGCATCCTCTTATGTGAGGAGGTTGACCCCCCTCCATAGAGGAAGCTTCACTCATTGCCTTCTCCTTCTGCTGCCTCTCTAGAGATGACCCCTTGCTGGGCAAGGATTTAGTTTGTGGTGAGATGAGTGAGGACCAGCTCTCCTCCTCTTCTTACTTCCTATTCCCGCTACCTGTGTTCAGCAGGTATTATTATTTAGGTAGGGGAGTAACTGTTCTATCGCCGTATCGGTACCCGCTACCGACACGGGAATTAGAACAGTTGCCTGTCCACTTCTCTTTCCATACTCCCATTAGCTAAGACCCTCGCCTTTTTGAATAAGTCATGCTGGGATGACAATAACCCCAGTAGTTATCTTACTTTTCTTGCAATTTCAGTTTATCTAGTTTGTTTAGTTAGTTTTACTTTATTTTTGTTTGTATATTTTCTTTTGTTTTTGCGGAGCTGACCCCTGCAGGTGTTCTTCTGGATGGATGCTGCAGATAGGTCAAGATTTAAATGCCAATCTTCTGGTCTGCTCACTTGCTGAGCATTGGGTACTCTCTTTCCCTAGCTTTATTCTGAATTTTATAGTCATATTTTGCATTAGATTGTTTAGTTTAAGTCTAGGGGAGAGTAGTTTTGTTTACCCGCTCACTTGCACTATTGCACTGCATGCTAGAAGTATTTCTATTTCATTTATTTAGTATTTCTCATTGCACACCACAACACCCACATGAGCGCGCACTTATCCGTTAGCACGTAGTCAGTCGAATTTGTCTCTTCGTGTGATTTGAAAAGTCATTGTGCTGGCTTAGGATTATGAGGCGGAGTAAAATGTTGACTCCTGGAGTGCTCCTAGTCAAGTGCTCATGTCTCGCATAGAAATTTGTGTAGATTCAATTTCTTTTTATGCTTTTAGTTTATATCTTTCTATTTGCGTAGATATTGTTTACTTTACTCAAAAATTGGTGAATCCGGTGTGAATCAAACGGTAGCATATGAATGTGTGTAGACGTTCGTTAGCCTTGTATTGCCCAAGTCGGGAGAAAGGATTATCTTTCTCGGTGGCTAAGAACATGCCCCAAGCGACTTTTGAAGCATGGGTATATGGTTAGTCAATTGCGTGAATGCGATATAGGCCATCATTTTGGCCCGGTTGAGCTTTTGAGCCATTCCTATCATCTTATCCTCGTTAGCCCAGTTGTGCCTACCCTTTCTTTGATTCAGCCCCACTTTTATCTCACCAAAGACTAAAAGCCAATCCTAGTCGCACACCCAAATTTAAGCTTTAGTTGTTTATTATTTTCATGATTGGGGTGTTCATGTTGTGATATTTTTGTGAAAATATGGATGCGCTTCATCGCTCATTTTGCTGAATATGTTTTGGAAAGAAAAGAAAAGAAAAGAAAAAGAAAATAAGAAAAAGAAAAAAAAAGAGTGAGAAGAAAAGAAAAAGTGATGAGCTTAAGTGAAAAAAATTTTGTATAAATTTATGATTGGGAGTAGGCGGTGCACACACCCATGTAGTCAAGTCCAAGTCTGGGGGTGTGGTGTACCCGTGTGTCTTTTTGTGGTGCTTGAGGATAGTTTTCTATGCTAGCTCATTTGGGTTTTGTGCTTGAGCTGTCGTTTTTATCATTGTATACCTCACCTAAACCCAAGCCTCATCTAAAACCTAAAGTCCTATTATTTCACGCATTTGAGTCAAACCTGTGCCGTGGAGGCAGTGCGAGCGGGCAAGCTTATGGTCACCGACATTGATGGATTTCAATGGAGGTCGTCTCGAGCCCCGATCTTTGGCAATGCTCACCTCAACGTTTAGTTTACTTTCTTCCTATGTACGACCTTAGGATTCACCGTGATTCACTTTTTGTGTAAATGTAATATATAAATACGCCCCTAGAAAAGTATAAACTAATATGTATAATTAGGAATTTTGTCTACTGTATTTCTACGTGCATGAGGATGCGACTTCGCATTGTACTCCGCTTTACAATTTCTATGTCAGCTTATGTTTTTCTTGTCCGCGTAGCAGATGGTTTGCTCGGGACGCGCAAAAAGGTAAGTCTGGGGGTGTGATGAGTCCCTATTAAATACATATTTTCGGACTCATTTAGGCTAGTTTTCCTGCATTTGTACTTCAGTCTCGTCAATATTTCCTTTATTCATGCTTTTATTTGAAGTACATATCTATGCCTATTTTTGTGTGCAAGTGCGCACTTTGTTGTTGGGGGTAAGCACTTCGTGCTCCCCATTGTATTTTCTGTATTTCTGTGCTGCTGGAAGTATTCCCCCAGTTTGTGCTTGAGCTGTAAATGAGGGTTGTTCCCCATTTGCTAGAATTC
This sequence comes from Dactylorhiza incarnata, assembly GCA_033032865.1. Taxonomy (NCBI): domain Eukaryota; kingdom Viridiplantae; phylum Streptophyta; class Magnoliopsida; order Asparagales; family Orchidaceae; genus Dactylorhiza; species Dactylorhiza incarnata. Next base: position 4,078,422 of record JAWHQI010000148.1, read on the forward strand.
ATTTCTATATGAATCGCACGGTCGTGCGTTTTCTTTGCGCACGGTCAATTGCGGTCGTGCGTTCATGATGCCCAGCAAAATGGAGCCTCGGGGTTTACCCGTGCGTTTTGACGCACGGGCGCGTTCGCCCGTGCGTGAGTAAAATGCACGGGCGCACTCCTTCTTCTCCTGCACACCTACTGCGCTTAAGTATCGCACGGTCCACGCACGGTCGTGCATTCGACCGTGCGTGACCAAATTTCTGATGTTTTCCTATAAAAGTTGTAGCTTCAACCTAAATCGGGGAGTTCCGTACACGCCATACAGCAGCGCCGATTTCACCATCTCCACTAGGGTTTCGTCCCTTTGGCCGCCTCCTTCATCCTAGATATTCAAGGGAGATCTAGCCGCCATTACCTTCAAGCAAGAGGAAGTTTGCAACCTCTACCGAATCGTGAGACGAAGAAGACGGGCTCATTGGAGAGTCGTGACAGCTCTCTCTACCCCGGACGTAGTTAAGGACCGAGCTTGGACGCGGATTGACAACCCAGCGATTCCAACTGTGAATCTAAAACGAGCCTTCGGATTCGGTCGATTTCTTTCCTTGTTCTTCTCTTATTGATGTGTATGTAGTTATATCTAAATATTATGATGAAGTGGCACATAAACTTGTTTGTATTTCTATATTTCATGTCTATGTGAAATGCTTTTGTGGTTTATGTGATTTGAGGAGCGCCCCATTCCATCCTCCATCCCACCGTCACGTTCGTTTGCCGCGCTAGCAATTGCTAGTGGCGTGCTTATCGAAGAGGTGCTTGCGACCCTCATTCCGTTTGCCTACTCGTCCATCCGCCCTTGCAACGCAGTGCGCTCAAGGCCTGCCTAGTCTCCATCCCGCCAAGCGAGGCATTGCATAGCGGCATTGCATAGGAGTAGTTGTAGTATTTTCCTTTATTTTCCACAACCCAAATCACCCACTTTCGCACTCATCCGACTAAAGGACTTCAATCTCAAGTCCTGCCTCAATAGTAAAATCCACCTTACTGTGTTCCTTTGAGATCTATACATGGGGATTCATTCCCATTTTATATTACTTGAACGATCGGTACACTACCATTTCGTGCCGCAGTCTAGCTATCGCCTTTAGCGGTGTGCGAGATTTGTGCATCAGCTAGCTGCAGCATTACTTGTGTCGGCTTCAAAATCCCCGCACCTAGCTCTTGAAAGATGGAGAGCGACATTAGATTGATAGAGGCTCCTAGATTGCACAGTGCCTGACCGAATTGGTGGTGACCAATTTTGCAAGGGATGGTAAAGCTGCCAGGATCCTTACTCTTTGTAGGGATGTCGGTGATGAGGGCGGAGCACTCCTCAGTGAGATCAGTGGTTTTGAGGTCCTCCAGTTCCTTTTGCTTTGAAATCAGCTTCTTCAAGAATTTTGAGTAACCCGGTATCTGGGAGATGGCCTCAATCAGCGGGATGCTAACTTGTACTCCCTTCATCATTTCCAGGAATTTGCGAAATTGCTTTTCTGATTTCTCATTCCGCAACCTATGAGGAAAAGGAGGGCTAATAGTATTTTTTGAGGGTTGTGCCGTGCTCGCAGAATCCGGCACAGTAGGGATAGGAGTCAGCTCCATTGTCACATCTGCATCAGGCCTGTCCGTAGGATTCGTAAGCGGTTCCTGTAGCGCAGGTGCTGGAGGTGGTTTCTGCTGTGGGAGGTTTTTTACACTCCTGCCACTTCTTAACTTCATGGCGTTCACATACTCGGGCAGCTGATCCACAATCCCAGAGAAAATATCTGTGAGAGTACTCATAGCAGAGTCGAGCTGCTGGATTGTTGCGGACTGTTCATTCATTTTGAGCAGCATATCGCCCACGAGAGTAACTAACCGCTCTGCTTGATCTGCAGGAAGGCATTCCTCTGCTCCATTAAGTGTCACTGCATTAACTTCGCTAGCGCTCGGAGGATGAGTAGAGTGGCTCCAATACTGGCTAGTCTGCACTATATTCGCCACTATTTGCCAGGCGTCCTTCCCCGACTTATTAAACAGGCTTCCATTACGTCGAAATAGAAAATCTGAATTAAAAAATCTTCTGACAAATCTTCACGGTAACAATCCCTGTGTAAGGATTGAAAACGCCCCCGATGCGTCCACTAATGTCTCGTCCTTTCTCTGACCGATGGAAATAAGTTCCTTATGCCTATTCATACCTCGCATGCGGTGTTGAAAATCAAACAGGAACTTCCCTTCAAATTGCTTCCAAGAAGTTATCTCAATTTTCCGGGTATCTCGGTACCATCCTTTAGCTTTATCATGCAGAGAGAATGAAAATGCTAGGATCTTCTGTTGGTCATTTTCAACTCCATTGAAAATACATGTATAATAAACTTCTAAGAATTCCTGCACATGACGTACTGCATCCTCATGTGTATCCCCGCTGAATTTGCAATTCTCAGAAATAAACTCAATAATATCAGTGGAGATCTCGGATGCATGATTATTTAATTGTGCCTGATCTCTAAGATCGTTTAAACTTCCCTGATAAATACGTTGCTGGATAGAAGTCATAGTAAACTTGCTTGCAAGACAATGGATTAGCGCACAACGAGAAAAACAAAATACCTTAAAACAAATTTCCAAATAAAAACAAATCAAACACGCTTGCAGTCCCCGGCAACGGCGCCAAAAACTTGATGCGCTAATTCGGCACTGCTAATTAGCAGGCACGAAATGCGATACGACGGCAGTGCACCGGTCTCTCAAGTAATAAAATAGGGAGGAACTCCCCGAATATCGTTCTCAAAGGACCGCAAGTTGGGTAGTACGATTTGCTCAAACCAGGAAATCAGTTAAAAAGGTTAATAAGTAACAACGGGAGGTTTGGTTTGGGATCCTATGCTAATGCAGATTAAAGAGAGATGCGGGTCAAAACTCTGCTTTGCAAGGCGAGATGGATGCAACGGCCGCGATGCCGTGCTTCGGAAGGCGCGTGGACGGAGTGTAACTATGACGGTTGAGGGTCGCACACACCTCTTCTCTAAACATCACCACTAGAAATTTCTAGTGGCTTCACACACAACGAATCTCAGAAATCACTAGGAAAAAGGGCTATTCATGCCATCACAACAACATTGCATATGAACACAAGCAATAATCCTTAAGATTAACTTAACAAGCATTCATAAAACAACAGCAAAGAAGTTCAAGCATCAAAGGTTAGAGAGGACCACAAAGAAGAAGTCACGTCTTGGGTTCATAGCCGGAATGAGAGGTTGTCGGGCTCTCTCCGGACTCGGCCCTCAGATGGTGAGCTAGGCTCGAAGGAGGCTGTCACCGCTCCTACGATCTTCAGCGCTTCTCTGATCTCTCGGCGAGGAATGCTTGAGATAATGGTGGAGAAAGCTTCCGAGTGCTCCCGGATGGAAGGATGGAGGTGGAAATCACCGGAAATGGCCTCTATGGTGGTGGAGATGAAGGGGAAGCCTTCAACACTCAAGAGCAGCGGGAAGGAAGTGATTTCCCGCTCTCTGAATCGCTCCAGTCTGCCTCCAATCGCTCCCCCGTTGACTGCCTCGATTCCTGCTTTTTATAGCAAACAGGCTGAAAAATGGGCACGCACGGTCGAACGCACGACCGTGCGCAGACCGTGCGATATTAACGGATAAAATATGGCTTGGGGAAGAAGCTGCGTCTCCTGTGCGATTTGCTCACGCACGACCAATACCGCCCGTGCGTTCAAACGCACGGGTAAACTCCGACGCTCCATTTTCTGCCCAGACACAAACGCACGACCGCAACCGACCATGCGTCAAGGAAACGCACGACCGTGCGATATGCACAGAATTTACTTCTGGGGAAAATGGGACGATCATGTCACCTGCATATAATATATAACAGTTGGGAGTACACGTCCAGCATCAGAAAAACATAAAAGAAGGGAAGGGGAGCACCATGTGCTTACCCCCAACAACAAGGAATGCAATTGCACACCGAAATGAGCTTAATAGTGCACCTAGCATGGAATAATACATATGAATGAAAATGTGCCTAAAATGTGGTGCAAAGACTAGAATATCAGCCAAAATGAGTCCAAATATATATATATATATATATATATATATATATATATATATATTTTATATATATGGGACTCATCAGTTCCCCAAAATGTGGGTACTCCCATCTTCTACCACCTGGTAGGAATGCACCAACTGTGCCTGAGCCTTTTGGTAAGGAGACTCCTCGAACCACTGATCTTTAGATAAGGAGATCATGAACCACCAGATCTTTTGATAAGGAGATCTTGAACCACCAGATCTTTTGATAAGGAGATCTTGAACCACCAGATATTTTGATAAAGAGATCTTGAACCACTGAATCCTTTGGAAGAGGGATTCTTAAAACTCTTTTACAGGAGAGGAAGAGAAGGAGAAAGAAGAAGGGGAGAAGAGTAAGAATTCAATTTTTAGAATTCTTATGAAGCCTGTATGAAGAACAACTTCTTGATTCTTTCACTGGATCTACTTATGATTAACTCCTGCTTATGATGGTGATGTTTTGCAGGAGCTATGGTTATCAGATCCTTTCTCTTTGTATTGATTGGGATCTGGCTGCTATATGATTGTGATGAAGAGCAGCCTTCAGATCTTTTGTTCGATGAGATGGAGAGCAGCTGTTCTTTCTTCTCTGTGTGTTCTCTGTTAGGGTTCCTGAGGAGGAGGAAGAAGAAGACGGAACCCTAGTAGAAAACAATTAGCCGATTGTAATGAATGCTCTGCTTTTCTCTTTCATCTCTGCCCTTTTATTGTCCCCCTTCAGATTTGAATTTCTTTCCCTTTCTGGTTAGACCTGAAAAGGTATTCTATTCTGGATAATCTCTTTCTTTCCTTCTTTAATTCTCGACCTGTCCACCAACAGTAAGCATGTTTCCAAGAAAGCTTTTCTGCCTCTTTTAATTCTTCATTCTATTTGAGGCAATTAAGAAGCCATTGGAGAACGGTCTTCAGTGTTGCGGGCCATGAGAGAAGGTCCAAAAATGACAGCTGAAAAGTTTTCCTTTTCAGACTGTATTCGACGTAGCGTCGAGTTCTCTTCCACTCTTATCGACGCACCTTTGAGTTCTTATAGGAGCAGCTTTGAATTCATCCTTGCTCTGACTGAACTCTGCTAGTCAACGTTGCGTCGATATCTTATCGACGTAATCGTCGAGTTGAGGACATGGCTCTGAACTCCATTATCTACGTCGAGATGAAGTCGACGTTGCATCGACTTTAGATGGCTTCGACATATACTTCCTTTTATGTTGAGTTGAAGTAGAAGCTGCGTCGACTTCTCAAGATACTTTAACTGGTCTATGGTCTCTGCGTCGATATCTATTCGACGTAACGTCGACTTGAATTACTTAGATAGAAGGGGTAAACTACTTGGACATCTAGTCAGAGTAGCGTCGACAATAAGTCGATGTTGCGTCGACAATAACTGCTAATTTTACTCAATTTTTGCTTCTCTTGATAAGGTCTTGACACCCTAGGTTGAGTGTGAGATCCTAAGACATCTAATGACCAGATTACCCTCACTATACAATTGGTAATTTATCTTATGAGATAAAATCACTTTTAGGTAATTTGTTAAGCTAAATCAAAGGCTTTTTCCCAATAGGAATGAAGCATTGCAGAAGGGCAAAAGTATTCTTGGAATGTTTTTCTAATATGATGGACGGGCCGGGAACAAAAGAAGAAAGAAGAATTAATGTACCCAATCAGAATTCCTTCTCATGGCTGTCCAAAATTAGAAAGAAATTCAAAACTCAATGATGGACAATAAGTAAGCAGAGAAGAGAAGAAAAAGATAGAGCATTCATTACAAACATCTGGGTTGTCGATTAGGGTTGCTTCTTCTTCTTCCTCCTTCAACCCTAAGAGGCATATACAGAAATCAAGTGCTCTCTCTCTGCACAGGAAATATACAGGGCTGCTTCTTCTTCTATATCTCACAGCAGCCAGATTACAAGAAGCTTTCAGAGAAAAGGATCTGAGAAACATAACCCTTGCAAATCATCACAACCATAAGCAAGGGTTCATCATCAACAGATCTAGTGAAAGAAAATAGAGCTGAACTTGAGAAAAGCTTCTAAAGAAATCTGAGAACAGAATTCTTTATCTTCTACTTCCTTCTTTCTTCTTACTAACATAGTTTTTGGAATCCCTCTTTCAAATGATTCAGTGGTTCAAGATCTCCTTACCAAAAGATCTGAGTGGTTCAAGATCTCCTTATCAAAAGATCTGAGTGGTTCAAGATCTCCTTATTAAAAGATCTTTGGTTCTAAGAGTCTCCTTATCAAAAGACTCAGGCACAGGTTGTGCAATCCTACCAGGGAGGTAGAAGAGAGGACTACCCACATTTTGGGGAACCTCTATAAAATCTTGTGTCTTTTGGTTATTCATTTTCTGTGATGTCCCTCTTATTGCTTACTCTTTAGTCTGTTTTTATATTTACTGCACTTAAATTATTCTGCACCTTGGTTTTGCTGAAGCATAATCCCTTGGTATTTTTAGTGTATGCTCAGTTGGGATTGAAAAGATTTTAAATCTCTATTCACCACCCCCCCCCCTCCCCTCTAGAGAATTCTCAGAGGCACACTGTGCACTTTCAATTGGTATCAAAGGTAGGTTGATCATTAAATGGTTAACACCTTGATCAAAAGATCACCTACTCTCATTTATTCATTTTTAAATTAATTATAACTATTTTTAAATAAAATGAGTTCTAAGGATTATGCATCAACAAAACTTCCTGTGTGTAATCTGAATAAGTTTACACTCTAGAAGGCCAGAATAAATGTAACACGCTCCCTATTACATAGATATAGCAGTAGGTTCGGTTGGGACCCCATTCCATTTTAAACGCACAGAAGAGCGCGTTACTGAATTAGATTTAAACAGTTAAGAACATAACCATCTCAGCACACAAAGTCGTACAACGGAAGCATTTATTTTATTAGGATAAAACCAGTTCACAACTTGTCCACTCATTTACAGGGAATGAAACTACAACAACATTTATTTATTAAACTGTTTACACCAACTAGGCGGCTTGCAAACATCGGCATGCAGGCTGGCCACATATGAAAACAGTAAACAAAGCACTTGGCCTTCAAGGGCCAGCAAAGCTCAGCAGCAGGGGCTTCAGCCCGTTATTTCCCGCTAGTCTCACTAGGACCTGTACAAACAAATCCACCAAAAGAGTGGGAAAACAAGTAACCGGTCAGCTTTAGCTGACCCAAAATATAACGACCCCACCCCATGATCGGGGCGGCGGTGCTCCTTCCTTGCAAGTAAGCCATAGCAGCATATATATTTCACAGGTGCGTCTAAGCACTGCATAGAAACATTCATCACACGGTGACGTCAAGTCACACTTCATGTGCACTCACGCCACGTCATCCTCAAGTCCTTTTTCAACTTGGATGATCAGATTGAGCTAGGTCGTACACACAAATTTCTGGCACTCTTTGAGCTCGGTCGTACACACAAAGTTTCGGCACGATCATTATGAGCTAGATGTCAGGATTCAGCTATGCCTGGCCCGGGTTCGGTTCAGCATGTGCCCGTGCTCATAAATGTCAGGATTCAACTTAGCCTGACACGGGTTTGGCTTCCCCTTGTGCCCGACAAACTATAACCTCACAGGGTCATCACCTCAGCCTCAGGGGCTATTTTTGAGTGCCCCAAGCAATCTCAAGGATCACTGGCACTAGCGCCGACGCTATCCAACAGAACGCATATCTGTTAGCTCTTTCGAGTATTTCCTGAGGGTAACCTCCAGGACTCCCTCCAGTACATCACAATACCAAGAACCCAAAAACATACATACGCGGAGTCTTCTCCGGAGTGCAATATAGCATATCAACATCACCATTCCAGACCAACCTGTCCAGAAGGGCTTCACACAACATGCATATGTTCGTACTGCCATTCCGGACTCTATATGCAATTTCTATGGGGATAACATCAACCCATCGACAGAAACCTATCCACTGATTAGTGGAAATATGCCTACTACTATGCAAATTAAAGGACGAACATGTACAGAGATGAAGGAGGAGAATCGTTACCCTCGGTGCTCATTTCGGTGCCATAATCTGAGAGAGAATCGGCTGGAATCGACAATGGCACAAGTACGCAGGATCTCCTTCGCGGATACATCCCAACTGGTCATCTTCCCAAGCTCTCAGCTTCCTTTAGCATGGAAAAACACAGAGAACTCTCAGTCAAATGAGAAGGACAGCCGAAAACCAACATTTTATACTTTTCGGCAACTGTCGACGCTAGCCACTAGCGCCTGGCGCTAGCACAGAGGAGGTACAGCCGACCTTAGCCACAACCACTAAAGAAGCTGCTAGCGCTACCACATGCGCTATCTTACTTCGATGAATTTCTCGAGAAATGCCACATTCATCGAGAAATGACACATTTCTCGAAAAATGACCTACCTCCGGCGCTATCCCTAGCACCTGGCGCTAGCTCCTTAACTTCATAACATTTCCATTTGCCGAGACAGAACACATTTCTAGGGAAATGCACTAGTTTCTCAGGAAATGCATGGCTTTCTCGGGAAATGACCTACCGTCGGTGCTATCCCTAGCGCCTGGCGCAAGCTCATTAGCTCTTGAACACTCCAACTTTATTTGCACACAAAACTTGGTGTCTTACAATTCTTCCCCTCTTATAAGAATTTTGTCACGAAATTCTTACAGTGCACATAATACAAAATATAACTTGTACCTCAAAGGAACAACTCGGGGAACTCCACATGCATGGTTTGCTCGCGCTCCCATGTAAGCTCCTCACGACCGCAGTTGATCCAGCAGACTTTGACCATCTTGATCAGTTTATTTCGTAGTTGTTTGACATTAGTGTCTTCGATGCAAATATGCGTGACCAACGCCTTCATCCCATCATCGACTGACACTTGATTCGCCACCATCATCTGGCTAGGCTCTGGCACAGCTTTCCTCAGCACAGAGATGTGAAACATATAATGCAAACCGCTCAGCTCCGTCGAAAGAGCGAGCCGATAGGCAGCTTCACCAACACGCTCTAGTATCTCAAACGGGCCAAGGTATTGTGGACTCAGCTTTTTCAAGCGTCGAATCCTTGACACTCCCTTGAAAGGATAGATCTTGAGATACACCTAGTCGCCTACGGCGTACTTAACGTTTCTGTGCTTGGCATTGTAATACTTTGCCTGCCTATCTTACGCCACCAACAATCGCTCCCGGATTATTCTGATAATCGAATTCGCATCTTCGACTTCCTTCTGCTTAAACAGCTTCATTTCGCCCGTCTCCGCCCAAGCCAAAGGGGTACAACAAGCTCTACCATAGAGGGCCTCGATGGGTGCCATCTTTATACTTGCTTGATAACTATTATTGTAAGCGAATTCAATCATGAATAAATGATCTTCTCACTTTTTACTGAAGTCCAGGACGCACATGCGGAGCATATCCTCCAAGGTTTTGTTAGTACGTTCAGTTTGTCCATCCATTTGAGGGTGCAAGTTATTACTAAACTTCAACTTTGTACCCAACAACTTGTGGATTAGCCTCCAATATTTCGAAGTAAAGCGCCCGTCTCGGTCACTTACGATGCTACAGGGCACACGTGCAATCGTACAATGTTATCAACATATAGTTTTGCTAACTTCTCCACTGAGTCATCCGTCCGGTTTGGAACAAAGTGGGCTACCTTCGTCAAGCGATCCATAACCACCAAAACATCATCATTCTCACTCTGCGATCTCGGCAAACCGTGCACGAAATCCATCGAAATGTCATCAAATTTCCATTCCGGCACAGGTAACGACTTCAGGAACCCACCAGGATTCTGACATATGGCCTTCACGAGTGCGCAAGTTTTACACTTTGCCACGTAAAGGGCGATGTCCTTCTTCAATTCTGGCCACCAAAACAACTTTTTCATGTCTTGGAAAATTTTTATGCTCCCCGGGTGAATTGAGTATTTTGTAAAATGTGCTTCGTACATCAATTCTTGCGGTAATTTACCCATATTTGGGACGCACAACCGACTGTCTTTCCACATAAGACCGTCGTCCAACACAAACTCTGCAGCAGACCCATCCCCAGTCCCTGCCAAGTAGCGCTACATGCTCGAATCAAGATCCAGGGCCTGTCGTATTCTGTCAGCGAGGTCGTATTGCACCTCCATGTAGTTCGATCACGCACTCACACTAGAACTCCTCTCCATACAGGAGCTCTCTAAGGCTTCCAAGTCCCTGATTAGATGCGATTCATGCATATGAATCCAGTTGGCCTGCGCAGAAGCCCTTCGGCTCAAAGCATCTGCGACGACATTTCCCTTCTCGGGAGTATAGTGTATCTCGAAAGTGTGGTACCCCAGGAACTCCATCCACCTTCGCTGTCGCATATTGAGCTCTTTCTGGTTTAATTGAAACTTTAGGCTCTTATGGTCGGTAAAGATATCAACCTTCACTCCATACAAGTAATGCCGCCACAATTTCAGAGCAAAGATCACGGCTACCAACTCCAAGTCGTGGACCCGATAATTCCACTCATGCACTTTTAACTGGCGAGAGCCATAAGCTATCACCTGACCATTCTGAAGAAGTACGCAGCCTAAGTCGCTCCCTGACGCATCACTATAAATTTCATAGCCTTCTGTGCCACATGGCAAACACAAGATTGGTGTCGTGGTCAGACGACTCTTTAACTCCTCAAAAGCTCATGCACACGCTGGTGACCAAACGAACATTTGATCTTTCCTTGTCAAGGTTGTGAGAGGAAGAGCAATCCGCGAAAAGTTCTCCACGAAGCGTCGATAGTAGCAAGCAAGTCTGAGGAAACTCCTGACTTCCGCTATTGTCGTCGAAATGGGCCACTCCTGGATAGCAACTATCTTTGCCGGATCCACTGCGATACCCTCACCACTAACCACATGACCAAGGAACGCCACTGAGGCTAGACAAAACTCGCACTTGGAGAACTTGGCATACAGCTGACTCCATCGCAGGGTCTCCAAAACTACGCGTAAATGAATCGCGTGTGCTTCTTTAGATTGAGAGTATACCAGAATATCATCAATAAAGACGATCAAAAACCGGTCAAGGCACTCAATAAAGGTCCTACTCATCAGATCCATGAACACTGATGGTGCATTCATCAGTCCAAATGACATTACAGTGAACTCGTAATGCCCGTAGCGAGTACTAAATGCCGTCTTGGGAATGTTGCACTCCCGAATCCGCAACTGGTAGTAGCCAGACTTAAGGTCCAGCTTCGAATACACCGTTGATCCAACTAGCTGATCAAACAAGTCATCGATTCGAGGAATCAGATACTTGTTCTTCTTGGTCAGCTTGTTCAACTCACGATAGTCTATGCATAGACGCAGACTTCCGTCCTTCTTCTTCACAAAGAGGACCGGAGCACCCCAAGGGGATGTACTTGGGCGAATATTGCCTTGCTCTAGCAACTCCTGTAACTGAACCTTCAAGTCCTCCATCTCCTTTGGCGCAATACGGTACGGAGAGCGTGACACAGGCTTGGCACCTGGCACCAGCTCTATTGTGAAGTCAATCTTTCGCTGAGGTGGTGCCCCAGGAAGATCTTTAGGAAACACATTTGGATACTCTGAGATAATAGGAACGTCACTCAGACTGGGCTGAGGCTTTACAGCCCCAACTAGCACAACACACAATTCTGTGCCCTGCCAAACTGCCTTGACTACTTGGACAACAGACATCAACATCTTGCTCGATCCACGCAAACCTGCAAACGTAGTCGCACGCTCAGTATTCCTCCCCAATGTGACCTCCTTAGAAGTGCAATCAATGTAGGCCTGCTGCGCCGACAGCCAGTCCATTCCAAAGATCACATCGAACTCCAAAAGCAATAGTATCAGTGCTTCCAAATCAAAATCTTGACTTCCGACCAGTACCTTTACCACATAGCCTTGATCTGCACACATAGAACACCCATTGGGCAGCATCACATCTAACCTTTCTTTTATCACTGTCGAAGGCACTCCAAGTTGTCGTATGAAGGACTCCGAAAGAAAGGAATGTGAAGCTCCCGTATGAAACAGTGCTCTCGCCGAAAAGTTAAATATTAGGACAAAGCCTAATACTCACATGATTAACAAGCAATGCACAAGGTATGACGTATAAAAAACAACAAAAGCTCTATACTACCGCATACCTGTCACCACATCGCTTTGCTTTATGGCCTCCTGGTTGCCAAGGTTGTAAACTCGCGGTTGAGCTGGAGTATAGTGGGATGCAGACGACTCTGCTGCTTTCCCTTTCTCCGCCGCATAAGCTGCAGCTGCTTTTTTGCCGCCATGACAGTCTCGGGCTATATGTCTCGGCTTACCACAATTAAAGCAAATGATTAGGCCTCGCCCAGTTGTTGCTCCCGATCCAGCAGATTGATCTGACCCAAAAGGTCTCGCTCTTTTCCTCCATCTGCTTTGCCTAGACTTCGCAGAGTTTGGTACTTTGAACTCTGACTTCACCACAGCTTGATGAGTCTGGTTTATATAGTGATTTCCGGGCTCATCTGGGTTGTTTATCTTTCCTTTGCACTTCATTTACTGCTCATCTATGCTTATATTGATAACATTTCATATTCTCAACTATAGTGCATTCCCTACCCTCTTCGTGGTGTGATTTCGTTATATATTACTTTATGCCTATTCTGTGGATCCTGTGGTGTGCATGGATCAGTGGTCTAGTATGTTTTTCATGCAGGTACAAGGATCATGTGAACGATCGGAATGGATTGGGGCGAATTTTGGCCTAAAAAGCCACTGATCGTGCATTTTCCTTTGCACACGATCAGGCGCACGTCCACTGGTCGTGCGTTAATTCCCCTTACCAGACAGAGAAGTTCGCACGATCATAGGACTTCTTCGTGCACGACCACTGGTCGTGCGCCACTGACCGTGCATTATTTTTCCTATCTTCCCCTCTGCTACAGGTTGACCGCGCACGATCACAAGCATTCCTTCGCGCACGGCCACTGGTCGTGCACCATTGATCGTGCGCAATGTTTACTCTGCTCCATTTTTAAAGACCATCTCCGCGATTTTAGGCCATCGAACACAGTTTTGGGCGTGAGTTCTTCCGCAAGCTTCCACCGTTTTCCCTCTCCAAGCTCCATCCATCCATCTCCTTCCTTGGGAAAGCTTCTTCCATCGATCCTAAGCTCCATCAAGGGTCCCGGAAGCATTTCCCTCCATCTACAACAAGTATTTCAAGGTGTGGCATCTCCATTGGGCTAAGTGGAAGAGACCCAGCTCTGAGAAGAAGAAGGATGATGTTTGGAGGTAGTGACAGCCTCTGAACCCCAGAAGCAACCAAGGACTGAGCTCGGAGGAGGCGTGACAACCCCCCATTCCAGCCAAGATCTACGGCGAGGCTTCTCATCTCGTGGTTTCCTCTACCCTCTCTCTTTTTGGAAATGTATTCTTAACTATTGTAATGAACTGGATTAATCTCTATTTGTCTATGAATGGAAGCTTACTCTTATTTTATTCTTCACTTGATGCTTTGCTGTGATGCGCTCCGCCCCCACTCCACTTCCATACACACGTTCTAGCTAGCTCACTCTAGCAAAAGCTAGAGGTGACAGTGAAGAGGTGCCTTCGACCCTCAAACACCATTAGCACTCACTTCCCCCATTAGCTCACTGTCCATCCGCTAAACGAAGCACGACATCGCGGCCTGCAATAACCTCATCCACCAAGCGAAGCGGTGATTGCGACCCGCATTGTTAATATAATATTGCTTCTTCTTGTCTCTACAGAACCAACCAAACTCCCTTTTGCTAATTTAGTAATCCTCATAATTAATTTCCTAATAAGCAAATCATACTACACAACTTGCGGTCCTTTGAGAACGATATTCGGGGAATTTCTCCCTACTTTTATAACTTGACAATGACCGGTGCACTGCCGTCGTACTACATTTCGCACTTGCTAATTAGCGGTGCTGAAATAGCGCGTCAAGTTTTTGGCACCGTTGCCAGGGACTGCAAGCGTGTATGATTCGTCCTTCTCGGGAAATTAGTTTAAAGGTATTTGTGTTTTTGAGCTTTTTTTTGTGTTGTAGTGTGTGTATGCATAGACGAGACCCCGGTGACGTTGCAGCATTTGACCCCGAAATAGAGCGTACCCTGCGGGTGCGTCTCCATGCTGCTTCCACCATGGATGTCAATGAAAATCAGATCAATCCCGGGATGGGAAATGCACCAGGCGGTGGTCAGGTAGCCGATGAAAATGAAGTGGCTAGGCAGAGACCTAGGACCATGAGAGACTACACAATGCCCACTGTTGGGAGTGTGTACCCCGGATTTGGCCCGGCCATCACTAACAACAATTTCGAGATAAAGTCGGCCATCCTGAATATGATCCGCAACAATGCCCAATTCTCTGGGTTAGTCAGTGAAGACCCCCATCTTCACTTGGCTGAATTCACAGAAATATGCGGAACATTTCGGTACGTTGGGATTGTTGATGAGACGGTGAAACTCAGGCTGTTTCCATTCTCCCTCTGTGACAAGGCGAAAGCATGGCTCCACACGATACCGCCTGACACAGCTACCACTTGGGATGCTCTGCAAACAAAATTTCTGGCAAAGTTCCACCCTGTTGACAAGGTTGTAAACTTGAGGAGGGAAATCGCAACCTTCCGACAACACGATCAGGAGACTCTCACAGAAGCATGGGAAAGGTTCATGGACCTTCTCCGGAAATGCCCCCAGCATGAGCTGCAACCATGGAGCCTAATGGAGAATTTTTACTTTGCAATCGAGCCTAACTACAGGGCCATGATAGATGCAGCTGCAGGCGGAACCCTGATGAACCACACCCCCGAAGACGCATTGCGGATTCTCCAGGACACTGCCATTCATAGTTCATTTTGGAATGCTGGAAGAAACGATCCAAGGAATGCTCGGGGACTCTTCGAGGTGAACACATCTGGTGCATCTGCTGAGATGGCATCAGCACCTTATGAAAATGTCATGCTGCTTAAGAAGCCTTCCCTTCCTCCTGCCCTAGTAATGGCCATCTCATGTCAAGGTTGTGGAATCCCGGGGCATCATGCATATGAGTGTCCCACAGGTGAGAAACCTACCGAATTATCTTATGATGAAAGTATAAATTATATGAATGATCAAAATCGTGGAGCACCATTTAATAATGCTTATAACCCGGGTGTGAGGAGTCACCCGAACTTCTCGTGGAAACAAAACATTCCTGGCCAACGATGGCAAGGAGGCTCGCATCAATTCGATGCTCAAGCCTCCGGTAGCCAACCACGGCCACCACAACCGGGTTATACGCAAAATGCACCACCGCAAAGGAAGAGCGCATTGGAAGAAATGATGGAGAAGTTTGTTGATTTGGCTCAAACAAATATGGCCAATCAAACTGCTTCAATGCGTAACTTGGAGACACAGCTAGGCCAATTGGCCCAGGTGCTCTCCGAGCGTACGCAAGGCGCTCTCCCAAGGAATACAGAAAAGAACCCACGGGAGTAGGGTAAACGCATTGCAGATGTTGATGGTGTCCAAGTGAGCCCATGTATTGTTGGATGTACAATTAATAATAATGGTGTTTCCACACTATGCGACTCTGGGGCATCCCACAACATTCTTGCGCTGCAAGATGTTGAGAGATTGCACCTGACGATGAAATCTGAGGACCGGAAGTCGCTAGTGTTGGCTAATGGTATAATAGTCAAAACTGAGGGCGAGATCCGTGAGGTCAAGGTCAACTTTAATGGGACGTCTGGGGTCACCGACTTTCAGGTTCTAGGCCCAATGGAAAATGATTCCATGCCGATTCTGGGGGTCCCTTTCCTGAAAGAGAGTGGCGCAATCCTCCAGATCGCAAAGGGTTGCGTCACCCTACCTTCCAACGGGACAGATCTTCCAGGGTCATCTGCAGCTACCGATGATTTGTGCGGTATCACCAGTATTTGTAACATCTCTGTGAGTAAGAGTAAGTGCAGGTCCAGTGACGTGAAATCAACCATGGATGTGGAGAATCCAAGGGAGGAGGAAAACATCACTCTGAAGGAATCAACGCCTTATGAAAATGTCATGCTGCTTAAGAAGCCTTCCCTTCCTCCTGCCCTAGTAATGGCCATCTCATGTCAAGGTTGTGGAATCCCGGGGCATCATGCATATGAGTGTCCCACATGTGAGAAACCTACCGAATTATCTTATGATGAAAGTATAAATTATATGAATGATCAAAATCGTGGAGCACCATTTAATAATGCTTATAACCCGGGTGTGAGGAGTCACCCGAACTTCTCGTGGAAACAAAACATTCCTGGCCAACGATGGCAAGGAGGCTCGCATCAATTCGATGCTCAAGCCTCCGGTAGCCAACCACGGCCACCACAACCGGGTTATACGCAAAATGCACCACCGCAAAGGAAGAGCGCATTGGAAGAAATGATGGAGAAGTTTGTTGATTTGGCTCAAACAAATATGGCCAATCAAAATGCTTCAATGCGTAACTTGGAGACACAGCTAGGCCAATTGGCCCAGGTGCTCTCCGAGCGTACGCAAGGCGCTCTCCCAAGGAATACAGAAAAGAACCCACGGGAGTAGGGTAAACGCATTGCAGACGCTGATGGTGTCCAAGTGAGCCCATGTATTGTTGGATGTACAATTAATAATAATGGTGTTTCCACACTATGCGACTCTGGGGCATCCCACAACATTCTTGCGCTGCAAGATGTTGAGAGATTGCACCTGACGATGAAATCTGAGGACCGGAAGTCGCTAGTGTTGGCTAATGGTATAATAGTCGAAACTGAGGGCGAGATCCGTGAGGTCAAGGTCAACTTTAATGGGACGTCTGGGGTCACCTACTTTCAGGTTCTAGGCCCAATGGAAAATGATTCCATGCCGATTCTGGGGGTCCCTTTCCTGAAAGAGAGTGGCGCAATCCTCCAGATCGCAAAGGGTTGCGTCACCCTACCTTCCAACGGGACAGATCTTCCAGGGTCATCTGCAGCTACCGATGATTTGTGCGGTATCACCAGTATTTCTAACATCTCTGTGAGTAAGAGTAAGTGCAGGTCCAGTGACGTGAAATCAACCATGGATGTGGAGAATCCAAGGGAGGAGGAAAACATCACTCTGAAGGAATCAACGCCTTATGAAAATGTCATGCTGCTTAAGAAGCCTTCCCTTCCTCCTGCCCTAGTAATGGCCATCTCATGTCAAGGTTGTGGAATCCCGGGGCATCATGCATATGAGTGTCCCACATGTGAGAAACCTACCGAATTATCTTATGATGAAAGTATAAATTATATGAATGATCAAAATCGTGGAGCACCATTTAATAATGCTTATAACCCGGGTGTGAGGAGTCACCCGAACTTCTCGTGGAAACAAAACATTCCTGGCCAACGATGGCAAGGAGGCTCGCATCAATTCGATGCTCAAGCCTCCGGTAGCCAACCACGGCCACCACAACCGGGTTATACGCAAAATGCACCACCGCAAAGGAAGAGCGCATTGGAAGAAATGATGGAGAAGTTTGTTGATTTGGCTCAAACAAATATGGCCAATCAAAATGCTTCAATGCGTAACTTGGAGACACAGCTAGGCCAATTGGCCCAGGTGCTCTCCGAGCGTACGCAAGGCGCTCTCCCAAGCAATACAGAAAAGAACCCACGGGAGTAGGGTAAACGCATTGCAGATGCTGATGATGTACAAGTGAGCCCATGTATTGTTGGATGTACAATTAATAATAATGGTGTTTCCACACTATGCGACTCTGGGGCATCCCGCAACATTCTTGCGCTGCAAGATGTTGACAGATTGCACCTGACGATGTAATCTGAGGACCGGAAGTCGCTAGTGTTGGCTAATGGTATAATAGTCGAAACTGAGGGCGAGATCCGTGAGGTCAAGGTCAACCTTAATGGGACTTTCAGGTTCTAGGCCCATTGGAAAATGATTCCATGCCGATTCTGGGGGTCCCTTTCCTGAAAGAGAGTGGCGCAATCCTCCAGATCGCAAAGGGTTGCGTCACCCTACCTTCCAACGGGACAGATCTTCCAGGGTCATTTGTAGCTACCGATGATTTGTGCGGTATCACCAGTATTTCTAACATCTCTGTGAGTAAGAGTAAGTGCAGGTCCAGTGACGTGAAATCAGCCATGGATGTGGAGAATCCAAGGGAGGAGGAAAACATCACTCTGAAGGAAGAAATAACAAAGCAGATCATGAATAAAGAGACGGAGATAGCGAAGGAAAGCAGCGAGACCGAAGTGTGGAAAGATAAGGGAGAAGGCATAGCAATGAGCCTTACAAACGGTCTCTTTATTCTTAATGGGAAATGTAAACAATCTAAGCAGGTTCATTGGGCTGATCTACCCCCCTTCCGAGGGTGCAGAAATGAAGCCCCCGACTGATCCCAATCCGACAAACTCTAACACCCAACCTGCACAAGGTGCTCGTTGGCGCTCTCCCTCCGTAAAAAGGCTGAAATAGGAAAGAATCCAACACACGGCGCGCTTTGCTGCCCTCCAGCGCGAGAAGGAGGAGGTTAGGGGCAAGGGGGAGACATCTTCCTTGGGCCATAAAGCCTTCACCTCCTACCCATCTCGCGTGACTGGGGAGAACCACCACAAATCAGCATATAGTTGATGTGTGATGGGGTCTCCGGGCTTTGATGTGTTGTGTCATCTGTTCTGATATTGTACTTCTTTATTTTGCTATGCTGTGTCGCACCATCTTAATTCGTTTTGAACAATCATTATAACTATTGCTTTCAGACTTTAATACAGGTATTTGGTCCACCTTTAAGGACGTTAAACAAAAGGGCTCTTGGGAGACAACCCATTGGGACCGCTTGGTTCCGTTCAATCGTTCTTCTTTATTTTATTTATTATATTTTTGTTGTGCCTGGGGAATTTTTTAATCGCAGGTCCGTATTTCTTGGAGCAAGGCGGAACAACCGCATTCAGTACAAAATGCCATATATTCTGGTATGCTCATTTCTGCGCAGTGTTTACTCTGCTCCGTATTTAAAGATCGGCTCTGCGATTTTAGGGCATCGAACACAGTTTTGGGCGCGAGTTCTTCCGTAAGCTTCCGCCGTTTTCCCTCTCCAAGCTCCATCCATCCATCTCCTTCCTTGGGAAAGCTTCTTCCATCGATCTAAGCTCCATCAAGGGTCCCAGAAGCATTTCCCGCCATCTACAGCAAGCATTTCAAGGTGTGGCATATCCATTGGGCTAAGTGGAAGAGACCCAGCTCTGAGAAGAAGACGGATGACGTTTGGAGGTAGTGACAGCCTCTGAACCCCGGAAGCAACCAAGGACTGAGCTCAGAGGAGGCGTGACAACCCCCAATTCCGGCCAAGATCTATGGCAAGGCTTCTCATCTCGTGGTTTCCTCTACCCTCTCTCTTTTTGGAAATGTATTCTTAATTGTTGTAATGAACTGGATTAATCTCTATTTGTTTATGAATGGAAGCTTACTCTTGTTTTATTCTTCACTTGATGCTTTGCTATGATGAGCTCCACCCCCACTCCACTTCCATACACACATTCTAGCTAGCTCACTCTAGCAAAAGCTAGAGGTGAGAGTGAAGTGGTGCCTTCGACCCTCAAACACCATTAGCAATCACTTCCCCCATTTTCTCACCGTCCATCAGCTAACCGAAGCGCGACATCGCGGCCTGCAATAACCACATCGACCAAACAAAGCGGTGATTGCGACCCGCATAGTTAATATAGTTTTACTTCTTCTTGTCTCTACAAAACCAACCAAACTCCCTTTTGTTATTTTAGTAATCCTCATAATTAATTTCCTAATAAGCAAATCATACTACCCAACTTGTGGTCCTTTGAGAACAATATTCGGGGAATTTCTCCCTACTATTATTACTTGACAACGACCGGTGAACTGCCGTCGTACCGAATTTCGCGCTTGCTAATTAGCGGTGCTGAAATAGCGATCACAGCTAAATACTTTTTGCTTTGGGACCGCTTCATGTCCTTCTCCAAGGAACGTGCCGTATTGACCAGGGTCATAATCCCCTGCGTCATTGGCCCTGACAGAAGGAACCGCAATTCTTCCCGTAGACCTTCGTAAAACCGATTGGTCTTACGAGCTTCATCTGCAAAAGTCGCGCCTGCATACCTCCCCAATTGGGTAAACTCGTGCAGATATTCATCAATCATACTGTCACCTTGAGTTAGACGGTTGAACTGGTTCTCCATCTCAATCTGTTGAGCAGGTGGGAGATACCGCGCCAAGAACATTCTCGAAAACTTATCAAAAGAGATGTCTGTCAGTTGCCTTCCTGCTAGCTGATGCAACTCCAACTCGTCCCACCACAGCTGCGCCTCCCCATCAAGAAGGAAGGTTGTCAATGTCACCTTCTGACCGTCCTCCGTATCTGTGGCCTTCAAGGTCTTTCGCACTCTTGATAGCCAATTCTTAGCTTGAGTCGGGGTCCCTACCCCCGTGAACGTCGGAGGGTGGAAACTCAGAAAGTACTGCAGCTGTTGTCCGGAGCTCTCCGTGCCCTCACCGGCACTGGTCTTTCGACCACAGGTTTAACTGCCACAACCGGCACCGGAGCCACTCTAAGGGTAGGAGGTTGTCCAGGTGTTGTTAATGGAACGTTCACCTAGAGGGGGGGTGTTAGGGGATCTCGCTTCGTTTCTGAATATTAGCGCGATTTATGACTACTCAAGCAGAGCACACCAGTATTGCACAAGAAAATCACAGCAGACGACACAAGATCTATAGAGGTTCCTCAAGACCGGGTGTCTTGAGTAGTCATCTGTCCCTCTGCGCCTACCTAGCAGTGTGCTTGGCTCGGCAAACTCCGCCAAATCTTCAGGCCCGCAAGCCTTACAACACGGACCCGCAAGTCCTACAGCCTAGGCCCGCAAGCCCCTACTGCACCCGAGCCCACAAGCTCGACAGTCAGGCCCTCAAGCCCTACACAACACAGACTCGCAAGTATTGTGCCAACAGCCTAGGACCGCAAGCCCTTACTGCACCCAAGCCCTTAAGCTCGACAAATTCGGACCCGCAAGTCCACTGCCCTGGCCCTCAAGTCTCATAGCTCTCCAGCCATCAAGCTAGACAAAATCGGACCCGCAAGTCCACTGCCCTGGCCCTAAAGCCTCACAACTCTCTAGTCCTCAAGCTAGACACTTAGGCCCTCAAGCCTTACAACAATAAAAGTTGAAATAAAACTCTGCCTGATGAAGATCGGCAACTTGAGGTTGAAGAAAATGTTTCTGATTCTGATCTTGAATGCGCAGTTCTTCTTCAATCTCTTCTCTTAGCCTGATGAAGAACGACTTCTTATCAGTCGATCAAACGACTGATTCTTGCGAGAACACTTTCTGAGAATTCTTGTTTTTCTCTTTCTTTCTTTACGCCGATGTTACTGTTCTATTTTCTGTATGCGTAAGTTCTTTTTGATTCATGCTTGCTTTAGGGCAACCTTTTATCTCTTTTATAAGACCGTGAGGCTCCCAACGGTCTTCTGAAAAAGTTCAGTAAGTGTCAGATGCCCCATTCCTTAAGAGCACGCGTTGATTGGACAATCAGGCGGCAACATTAAATGCAGACTGCGCTTCCGCAACATTTGAATTCCATCTCAACGATATTTCTAGCTTTATGCCGATACTGACAACATCACGACGATATGGATAATGTCTCGACGACAGGACTTTGTCGTTGTCTTAGACCTTGATAGATCTTCAAGTCTTCTATCTTCTGCCTCTGACGTTGATATCTCGACGATACGAGATATCATAGCGTTTCTGCATATATAATAATATGCTATCTCTGACTGTGTCATCGTGATCTTCTTCCTTGCAGATTGTCGTCGTAATCACTTTATTCTCTCGATGACATGATCATTACGTCGATAGTCACTTCTTCAAGAAATGATGTCTTCATAGCAGCTTCCCTAGCCTCTTTGACATTAGCTCTCCTTTACGCCGATATTGACGATACTTCTGGATATTGCCTTTTCAACGATAAGGCTATTTTGATGATGTCTCGATGACATTCCTTAATTTTGAATCTGTCTCAGCGGTTGGGCTGAGATGACTTCCTCTTCTCAGTGGATTCTGTCAATCTGCAGAGAAGTTTCTTTCTTCGACGAACTGCATTCTGCGTTCGACGAACTTCATTCTTCATTCGACGAAGAACTCGCCAAGCCTCAGCGTTTGCTTCTGTCTCATCTCTATGTTCGATGAACTTCATTCTTCGTTCGACAAACTCGCCAAGTCTCAGCATTTGCTTTGCTCATCATCATGACGACAAGCATATTTTGTCAACGACATTTCCTATTCTTCTCGACGACACAGTACTTTAACTTCCTGAGATTATGAGCTAGAGAAGTGATCAAATACAAGGTGAAGTTTTCTTGACTTGGTGACTTCTTCAAATCAGGAATCATGTGGGCAAGATTCCCAACAATCTCCCCCTATTTGAAGAAGTCAGAATCTCAATTCAAGACTACCCTCACTTGACAATAAATGTTATAATCTTAAATGGAAGGCATGAGCATTTAAGATTTTACTTATCTTTTGCTGAACTTATGAGTACATCAAGCTTATAGCTCCCCCTTGATTTGATGTCTCTTCTTTTGTGGCTCCCCCTACTCCTTTGCTCCCCCTATCTTTGAGGTCTTCTTGAGCATCTTGTCTTGAACATATTGATGTCATTTCTCCCCCTTTCTGACTTCTTTCCTGCAACTCTCCTTTAGGTAGACAATAGTCCAAGCTCCCCCTATGCTCAGTCATAGTTCATCCAAATCCAAAGAGATTTTCTAACCAATCATCTAGAAAGGGATTAGTGGAGAATAAGTTAAGGATTACTCTAAGTTTAACATCCCCAATTGAAATTTGAAGAAGTTAAACTTAGCTTCATCTAGGGGCTTTGTAAATATATCAGTCACTTGTTTGTCTGTTGGGACAAACTTAAGGATGATATCTTCATTTTCCACATGCTCCTTGATGAAGTGATACCTGATCTCAATATGCTTAGTCCTGCTGTGAGAGACAAGGTTCTTAGCAATTGAGATTGCACTTGAAGAGTCATAAAATAGGGGAATTTTGGTCATCTTTAGATTGTAGTCTTCAAGTTGATGCTGAATCCAAAGCAGTTGGGCACATCAGCTCCCAGTAGAGATATACTCTGATTCTGCTATTGAGATTGCCACACTGGTCTGCTTCTTACTGCTCTAAGAGATAAGTCTTCCACCAAGGAATTGACATGTCCCTGAGGTACTCTTCCTATCTTCCTTGCACCCTGCATAATCTGCATCTGAGTAGCCAGTTAGTTCATATCCATTGTTCCTAGGGTACCATAGGCCAAGATTTGATGTACCCTTTAGGTATCTTAAGATTCTCTTGACAGAGACATGATGAGATTCCTTAGGATTCACCTGATATCTAGCACAGACACATGTAGCAAACATTATGTTAGGCCTACTTGCAGTTAGATAAAGAAAAGATCCAATCATGCATCTGTACTTGGTTTCACCAAAGGGTATGCCCTTCTCATCCTTGTCTAGAGACACATTGGTTCCAATTGGAGTCTTCATCGAAGAAGCACTTTCCAATCCAAATTTCTTGACTAGCTCCCTAATGAATTTGTTCTGGGAGATGAAAATACCATCTTCGAATTGTTTCACTTGGAGACCTAGGAAGTATTTGAGCTCACCCATACTGCTCATCTCAAACTTTCCCTACATCAATTTGGCAAACTTTTTACAGAGATTGTTATCTGTAGAGCCAAAGATGATGTCAACCACATAGATCTGCACTTGCAAGATCTTGCCCTTTACTTCCCTTAGGAACAATGTCTTATCAATCTTTCCCCTTGAGAATTTGTTCTCAGTTAGAAAGCTTGACAGAGTCTCATACCCGGCCCTAGGTGCCTGTTTTAAGCCATAAAGTGCTTTTCTAAGAAAGTAAACATAATCAGGGTGAGTAGGGTCTACAAAACCTGAGGGCTGCTCTACATATACCTCCTCTTTGAGGTCACCATTTAGGAAGGCTGACTTCACATCCATCTGGTAGACATTGAAACCTTGGTAGGCTGCATAGGCCAAAAACAGTCTTATTGCTTCCTGTCTAGCTACTGGAGAAAATGCCTGATCATAATCTATCCCTTCCTCTTGTCTATAGCCTTTTGCGACTAGCCTTGCTTTATTCTTGGTGATGATTCCATTTTCATCCAATTTGTTTCTGTAGACCCATTTAGTTCCTATGATGTTCTATCCTTGGGGTCTTGGAACCAGTTTCCAAACTTTGCATCTCTTAAATTGGTTCAGTTCCTCCTACATTGCTGCAATCCAAAATGGATCCTGATTTGCTTCCTCAAATTTCTTGGGTTCAATTTGAGAGAGAAAACTCAGGTACAATGCTTCATTTGCAGCTCTACTCCTTGTCAGCACACCTTGGTTGACAACTCCTATAATTTTCTCCTAAGGATGATCTCTTACTTGTCTCAAGGTGGCTGGCAGTATTCTTGGGATTTCATCAGTTGCAGGTCTTTCAGGTTGCACTTCTTCTGTTGTTTCTGTGTCTTCCACAACATCTGTTTCAAGCTCAACATTTATTGATTGATCTTTACTTTTAGCTGAAGTTCTAGCTTCATCATCAATGCATAATTTTTCCATCTTCTCATCAGTACCTGCATTCACTAGAGAACTAGACCAACCTTTGTGAATGAGGCTGGTCTCATCAAATAAAACATGTACAGATTCTTCCATTGTTTGGGTATTGATATTGTACACTCTATAGGCCTTGCTATTAGAGTCGTAGCCAACAAAAATACACTCACTGCTTTTCTCAGCAAACTTGGTTAGTTTGGATTTCCCATTATTAAGGACATGATATTTACTACCAAAGATCCTAAAGTAGGATAGGGTTGGTTTTCTGCCCTTCATTAACTCATAGGGAGTTTTCTTATGGTCTTTAATGATTGAAGCCCTGTTTATCACATGACAAGCAGTGTTGACAGCCTCTGCCCAGAAGTATTCTGGTAGAGAGGAGTCACTTAGCATTGTCCTACTTGCCTCTATCAAGGTTCTGTTCTTCCTTTCAGCAACCCCATTCTGTTGAGGGGTTCTGGGTGAGGAAAATTCTTGGGAGATACCTAGTTCTTGGCAGAATTCTGTCATGGCCCCTGACTGAAATTCTGTCCCATGGTCACTTCTGAGTTTGACCACAGTACAGTCCATCTCATTCTGGATCTGCCTGACAAAATTTCTCAAGATATCCAGGGTATCTGATTTCTTTTTGTGGAAGAATACCCAAGTGAACCTTGAGTAATCATCAACAACTACAAGAGTGTATGCCTTCCCTCCTAAGCTATGAACTGACATAGGACCAAACAAATCCAAATGCAGTAAAAATAAGCACCTAGAGGACCCTTTGTTAGATATGCTTTTAAAGCTGGTCCTAGTCTGCTTTCCAAGTTGGCAAGCTTGACAAGGACCATCTTTGATGCACTTAATATTAGGTCCATTCCTAACTAGGTCTTGTGAGAAAAGCTTGCTTATTGTCTTATAGTTGATGTGTGCAAGTCTCTTGTGTCATTGTACACATAGAGCCTCTTTATCATCAGCCACACGACATATAGGCTTGGAAGAATTTGTATTAAGAAAGTTCAAGCAGTAAATATTACCACTCAGAGTGCCAGTTAAGGTAGCCTCAGAATCTAAGGACTTCTTAATTAGGCACTTATCCTTGTGGAAAGTAATAACAAAGCCTAAGTCACAAAGTTGACTTATGCTTATGAGATTGTGTTTCAACCCCTCCACATAAGCAACCTTTGTGATAGTAACTAACCAATTAGAGATGTTGCCATAACCTCTGGTCACTCCCTTTTCTGAACCTCCAAAGATCAAGGTTGGTCCATTCTCCACAGGGATGAACTCTCTTAAGTGCTTTCTGACTCCAGTCATGTCCTGGAGCAGCCACTGTCCAAATCCCAAATTGGAGATTGGTTGGCATTTGGACATACCTGCAAAACAAATCACTTCCCCTTAGGTACCCAATATGGATTGGGTCATTGGTTTCTGTTAGGGTGATATAAAGGAACAACAAACCTCTGAGGGTTCTGCACTCTCTTTGCATTAAGCCCTATTGGGTTGAACCAACAGTCCAAAGCAAAGTGGCCTACTTTCCCACAACACCATCATTCATATCTGTTGTATCTTCTTTTCTGCTTCATCATCTGAATGGGTGGTAGTGTGATGCGCAAATCTTGCACACCGCTATAGGCGGTAGCTAGACTGCGGCACGAAATGACAATGTACTGATCGTTCAAGTAATATAAAATGTGGGAGTGAATCCCCAAGTATCGAATCTCTAAGGAACACAGTAAGGTGGAGTTTACTATCAAGGAAGGACTTGAGATTGAAGTCCTTAAGGTCGAATGGGTTGCGGAAAAGGGGGTGATTTGGATTGTGGAAAATAAAAGAAAACAACTATAACTACTCCTATGCAATGCCGCTATGCAATGCTTCGCTTGGCGGGATGAAAACTAGGCAGGCCTTGAGCATACTGCTTCACAAGGCAGATGGACGAGTAGGGAAGCAGAATCGAACTGTGCAGGCCTTGAGCGCGCTGCTTCATTAGGCGAATGGATTACAGGGCCGCTATGCCACGCTTCGCTAGGCGGATGGAAGAGTAGGCACACGGAATGGGCGAGTAGGCTAGCGAAGTGAAGTGGAGGGTGGAGTGGATTTGGTGGAGCACCTCTAGTGACTAATAAACATACAACATCATTTCATAAACATGAAATTTCATGAAGATCAAAGATGTTTATAGCACAACATCATCAATAAAATGAAGAACACAACCAAATACATCCACACAAGTAGAGAAAAATGCAAGAGATACAACCGAATCCGGAGGCTTATTGTAGATTCTCGGTAGGAATCGTCGGGTTGTCAATCCGCGTCCTAGCTCGGTCCCAACTAACGTCTGGGGTAGAGGAGGGCTGTCACTTCCTCCCAATGGACCCGTCTTCTCCGGTAAACTACAATCCGACCACGTTTGATGCAAAGAACTCCAAGGTTGGCGTTGTAGATGAGTGTAGAATCCTCTTCTTGAAGTACTTGGATGATGGAGGAGTCCGAGAGGATACTCCGGCTCAAGATTTGAGCCAAGAATGTGTCTGGGGCACCTCCAAATGGTGGGCGGCGATGGAGCGGCGAAAAAGGGAGAACTGGAGATCTTGGGCGCGGGAAAGAAGATCGCCACCGATTAGGGCGGAAATCTGCGCTTTTATAGAAAACAATCAGAATTTTGGTCACACATGGTCGAACGCACGACCGTGCGTGAACCGTGCGATATATAACAAGCATAAAGGCCAGGAAGATGAAGCAGGCGCGCCCGTGCGTTTTACTCACGCACGGTCGAAGCCGACCGTGCGTAAAAACGCACTGGCAAATTCAGAAAACTCGAAATCCGGCAACCAATAGGAGGTCGTGCGTTTTGTTCGCGCACGGTTGAGGCCAACCGTGCGTGAGTAAAACGCACGAGCGGTGCAGATCACCATATTGACCAGCCGATCACAGCGCACGACCGCAGCCAACCGTGCGTCAAGTAAAACGCACGACCGTTCAATTCATACAGGATGAATTCTGGGCAATATGGATGATCTGCCCTCCTGCACAACAAATTCAAATGCTGGGAACACACCTCCAGCAGAAGTATAAAAGCATAAAAAGAATGTGGAGCACATTGTGCTTGCCCCCAACAATAAAGCGCGCAATTGCACACCACAACGGGTCTAAATGAGCACTTAAAGTGAAAGCGTGAACAAGTAAATATAAGCAATTAAGAACTGAAATTGAAGTGCAAAAGCAGGAAAACTAGCCCAGATGAGTCCATAAAAGTGTATATAAATGGGACTCATCACACCCCCAGACTTACCTGTTTGCGCGTCTCGAGCAAACAAATTCTAAGCAAACGGGGAAAGAAAAGTAGATGGCTTAGAATTACAATACAGAGTACCATGCGAAGTCGCATGCTCACGTGCATAAGAAAAATAATAGAGAAGATTTCTCATTATACAAATAGTTTATAGATTTCTAAAAGAGTAAAAGCATATTACAAATACTCAAAATGGTGAACTACGGTGAATCATCCGGTCACGCATACGGAGAAAGTAAACTAAGCGCTGAGATGAGAATTGCTCAAGAATGGGGTGCAGGACAAACTCCACTGAAATCCATCAGTGTCGGTGACCATAGGCTCGCCCGGTCACATTCTCTCCACGACACTAGATTGGTTCATAGCGTGAGTCGGTAAGGCTTTAGGTTTTAACTGGGGCTAGGGTTCAGGTAGGGTACACAACGATAAACAAGGGGGCTTTATGCACCTAACCCAAATGAGCTAATATGAAAACTGTACTCAAGCACCACACAAACACATGAGTACACCATACTCCCAGACTTGAACTTAATAACATGGGTGTGTGCACCGCCTACTCCCAATCATAAATTTATACAAAGATTTCTCAATTAAGCTCATCTTTTTTTTTTCTTTTTTTTCACTTCTTTTTCTTTTTCTCATTTTTTTTAAATCATTTTCAGCAGATTGAGCAATAAAGCACAACCACATTTTCACAAAAGAAATTTACCACATCAACCCCCAAATAATGAAAATACAACACGACTAAAGCTCAGATTTGGGTGTGCGACTAGGATTGGCGTTTAGGATTTTGTGAGATAAAAGTGGAGCTGAATCAAGAGGAAGGGGTAGGCACAAAGGGGCTAGCGAGGGAAGATATCAGGAGTGGCACAAAAGCTCAACCGGGCCAAAATGATGGCCTACGTCATTCTCACGCACTAGAACTATCCTATACCAATGCTTCAAGAATCGCTTGGTGCAAGTTCTTAGCCACCGAGAAAGATTATCATTCCTCCCGACTCAAGCAATACGAGTCTAGCGATCGTTTGCACACATCCCTATGCTACCGTTTGATTCACACCGGATTCACCATTTGAGTAGAGTAAACAACATTTACACTAATAGAAAAATATAAAACCATAAGTATAAAAAGAAGTCTAATCTACAAAAATTTCTATGCAATCGAGCACTCGACTAGGAGCACTACTGGAGTCAACATTTTACTCCGCTACATAGTCCTAAGCCAGCACCTAGACTTTCCCAAATAAGCAGAAGAATTAAATTCAACTCAGAGCACGCATACAGATGAGTAAGCGCTCAAGTGGGTGTTGTGGTGTGCGGTAATGATGAACAATACTAAATAAATGGGATAAAGTTACTTCTAGTATGCAATGCAATGTGTGCGTGCACAATGGGTAACGAGAAATAGCTCTCCCCCAGACTTAATTTAAACAATCCAACACAAGATATAATCATGAAATTCAAAATGAAGTCTAGGGAAAGAGAGTACCCAATGCTCAGAAGTGAGCATACCAGAAGATTAGCGTATAAACCAAGAAAAAGCTGCAGCATTCACCATCCAGAAGAAGGACCTGCAGGGGGTGAGCTCCGCAAAAACAAAAGAAAATATACAGACTAAAATAAAGTACAACTAACTAAATAAACTAGATGAAATAAAAATGCAAGAAAAGTAAGATAACTACTGGGGTTATTGTCATCCCAGCATGACTTATTCAAATTTAAAACAGTTCTAGCTAATGGGAGTATGAAAAAGGAAATGAATAGGTAACTGTTCTAATATGCGTGTCGGTAGCAGGTACCGATACGGCGATAAAACAGTTACCCCTCTACCTAAATAATAATACCTGCTTAACACAGATAGAGGAAATAGAAAATAAGAAGAGGAGGAAGGCTGGTCCTCACTCGTCTCACCACAAAATAAATCCTTGCCCAGCAAGGTGTCATCTCCAGGGAGGCAGCAGGAGGAGAAGGCAATGAGTGGAGTTTCCTCTACAGAGGCGGGATCAACCTCCTCACATAAGAGGATGCTCTCATCATTGACTTGAGCATCATGCTCCAATTCCTCCTGGGGTACCTGTGAAGACTCAACCTACACAGGCTCGGATAGAGAAGGGGGGTTAGGGAATAAAAGAGAAGAATGACATAAATGATCTAAAATCAGGGGAGTGGTCCCGGTCTCACTCCCGGAAGGATCCAAGGATAGATCACTGTCATCATCATAAGTATCACAACAAGGGGGGCCCGTGAACTTAAGGGCCTCGGTGGTGAGTTGGACCTCCCCGTCCCATGAAGAAGTGCAAACCTCCTCATCAGAAAGAGTATCCTCATCATCCCACCTTGGAGCAGCCTCAGGCTCAGAATCATCACCCTACTCAATTACTTCGACAGGATCATAAAAAATGTGTGTATAAAAATTTTACAAAGAAATTGGAGGAACAAAAAGATTTGGTTCCACCACAAAAAGATCCACTAATGCCTCCATGGGTAAAGAATGAGTGATGGGGACAATGTTGTCATGAGTGGAGGAGCAGCGGTCAGGATTGAAAAGACTTGGGCAGTCCTTCATTTCATGACCCTCTCCTCGACACAACAAGCAAAC
Source organism: Dactylorhiza incarnata (assembly GCA_033032865.1). Taxonomy (NCBI): domain Eukaryota; kingdom Viridiplantae; phylum Streptophyta; class Magnoliopsida; order Asparagales; family Orchidaceae; genus Dactylorhiza; species Dactylorhiza incarnata. The sequence goes on from JAWHQI010000148.1 coordinate 4,109,010, forward strand.
AAAGTTCCTACACTGCCCTACATTTAACTCCTTCATTTGGTATATATAATAGACCATGTTGTAGTAAGTGCTAGGAGAAATATCCCATGAAGACATTTTCAACAATAAAAGCAGATATAATGAAATTGAAATTCTTTGCAAGGAAATCTACACAAACTAATAAAACTCCTTGCATTAAACTTGTCTAAAACTTTAAAACAGGAGAGAAAGAAATAATAACAAACAATATATAATTAAAAAGCTAACAGAAATAATAAAGCGGCTTTACACACTGGAAGAACTACTATCTCTTGTCTCCCTCTACAACAAACTCACACGTCTGTGTTCCTCGGCAACGGCGCCAAAAACTTAATGCGCAAATCTCACACACCGCTATAGGCGGTAGCTAGACTGCGGCACGAAATGGCAGTGTACCGATCATTCAAGTAATATAAAATGTGGGAGTGAATCCCCAAGTATCGAATCTCTAAGGAACACAGTAAGGTGGAGTTTACTATCGAGGAAGGACTTGAGATTGAAGTCCTTAAGGTCGAATGGGTTGCGGAAAAGGGTGGTGATTTGGATTGTGGAAAATAAAAGAAAACAACTACAACTACTCCTATGCAATGCCGCTATGCAATGATTCGCTTGGCAGGATGAAAATTAGGCAGGCCTTGAGCGCGCTGCTTCACAAGGCGGATGGACGAGTAGGCAAGCGGAATCGAACTGTGCAGGACTTGAGCGAGCTGCTTCGTTAGGCGAATGGATTACACGGGCCACTATGCCACGCTTCGCTAGGCGGATGGAAGTGTAGGCACACGGAATGGGCGAGTAGGCTAGCAGAGTGAAGTGGAGGGTGGAGTGGATTTGGTGGCGCACCTCTAGTGACTAATAAACATACAACATCATTTCATAAACATGAATTTTCATGAAGAGTAAATATGTTTATAGCACAACATCATCAATAGAATGAAGAACACGACCAAATACATCCACACAAGTAGAGAAAATGCAAGAGATACAACCGAATCCGGAGGCTTATTGTAGATTCTCGGTAGGAATCGTCGGGTTGTCAATACGCGTCCTAGCTCGGTCCCAACTATTGTCCGAGGTAGAGGAGGGCTGTCACTTCCTCCCAATGGACCCGTCTTCTCCGATAAACTACAATCCGACCACGTCTGATGCAAAGAACTCCAAGCTTGGCGATGAAGATGAGTGTAGAATCCTCTTCTTGAAGTACTTGGATGATGGAGGCGGTCGAGAGGATACTCCGGCTCAAGATTTGAGCCAAGATTGTGTCCGGAGCACCTCCAAATGGTGGGCGGCGATGGAGTGGCGAAAAAGGGCTAACTGGAGCTCTTGGGCGCGGGAAAGAAGATCACACCCGATTAGGGCGGAAATATGCGCTTTTATAGAAAATAATCAGAAATTTGGTCACGCACGGTCGAACGCACGACCGTGCGTGAACCGTGCAATATTTAACAAGCATAAAGGCTAGGAAGACGAAGCAGTTGCGCCCGTGCATTTTATTCACGCACGGTCGAAGCCGACCGTGCGTAAAAATGCACGAGAAAATTCAGAAAACTCGAAATCCGGCAACCAACAGGAGGCCGTGCGTTTTGTTCGCGCACGGTTGAGGCCAACCGTGCGTAAGTAAAACGCACGAGCGGTGAAGATCACCATATTGACTAGCCGATCACAGTGCACGACCGCAGCCGACCGTGCATCAAGTAAAACGCATGACCGTGCGATTCATACAGGATGAATTCTGGGCAATATAGACGATCTGCCCACCTGTACAACAAATCCAAACGCTGGGAACACACCTCCATCAGAAGTATACAAGCATAAAAAGAATGGGGAGCACATTGTGCTTGCACCCAACAATAAAGCACGCAATTGCACACCACAACCGGTCTAAATGGGCACTTAAAGTGAAAGCGCGAACAAGTATAATATAAGCAATTAAGAACTGAAGTTGAAGTGCAAAAGAAGGAAAACTAGCCCAGATGAGTCCATAAAAGTGTATATAAATGGGACTCATCATAGTGCTGATGAGCAGGAGAGAAGGCTTCTTGCTTAATAGATCTTGGGTGAACCTCATATGTGTGAGTCTGGGGAGGAATTGGTCTCACCACATTTTGGTTCACCTTCTTGGGAATAGGCTTTGTAGGAACAACCTTTCCCTTGCCCTTGACTGATGTTGCTGCAGGTTTGTGGGCTGAAGGACTTGACACCGGCACCTTCTTATAGAAAGGTCTAGCTTCAGAATCTTTACCCGCAACTATCTCCTGATTGAAACCAATAACATCTCTGAACTGTCTAAAGAAGGTGTCAATGATGGGTAGGATAGTTTTGGGCATAGAGAAGCTGGATGCAAGTTTCTTCTTAGCCAACATCATTTCCTCAAGTTCCTTGATAACCTATTCTTCTGTCCTATTTCGGCATTCTTAAGCCTTATGGTTTCCTTGAATTTGTCCACTTCTTCGCTCATAGCATCCAGCTTCTCAGCTGTCTCCCGGAGCTTAGATTGAACGGGCTTCAAGGAATCTAGCTCCTTGGTCTGGACTTTGAGGAGTTTCTTACAGCCTTTGAAGGCTTTCCACAAGGCTTTATATTGCCTTATCAGTTCAGACTCAACCTCATATTGGGATCTTGAGGTTGTGTTGTTGGCAGCAGACACACTCTCATCATCATGCAAGGAATCTGTTGCTGATTCAGAATCAGAGTCAGATAGAGAAGTTTTGTTAGTTACCTTCCCAGGAGAGATGTCATCCTGGTTGTCTTCACCGATGGCCATCAAGCCAATGAGTGCATCTTCCTCAGTACCAAAGGAGCCTGAGTCAGAATCACTCAGTGTTCTGATCTTATTGGACATGAATCCTTTTTCAGATTTCCTCTTGCTCCTTGAGCTTCTTCTTTCTTCATGGTTCCTCGACTCCTTCTTCTTAGAGGGGCAGTCAGCAGCCATGTGACCTGTCTTGCTACAGGAATAGCAAACAATATTATTTAAATCATATTTACCAGGGTTAGATCTGTACCTTTCCTCCCTGGGGGCTCTGGATCTGTCATGATAATTAGATCTTCTAGAGCTTGAGGAGGGGTTTCTGTGATTATCCCTCCTCCTTCTGTGTAACAGCTTCTTGAATTGTTTTGAGAGAAGGGCCACCTCTCTGTCAGTATCATCAGAATCTGAAGGTATGTCTTCTGATTCTTCACTGCTCTCAGATCTGTTATGAGTTGCAGAGATCTTGCTCTTGGATCTTCTCATGCTCTCAGCTTTTAGAGTCAAAGTTATGTCTCTTGAGCTCCCCTTTGAGCTTTCTTCTTCAGCCTTCCTGGTGTTGAGCTGAAGTTCATGGGACAACAACTTCCCATAAAGATTCTTGGGCTCTATGATGCCCAGCTGACCCATCTCTCTAATGGCACAAATTTTGATGTCCCATTCCTTTGTGAGGGATCTAAGAAACTTCTCATTAAGATCAGAGTTGGTGAACTCACTTTCATAGTTTCTTAGTCCATTCACTATCTTGAAGAATCTCTCATAACAGTTAGAGATTGTTTCATTCTTGCCTTGTTTGAAGGCCTCATACTCCTGGTTGAGAAGGGATTTCCTATCATCCCTTACCTCATCAGTACCCTCCATATACACGATCAAGGAGTCCCACATCTCCTTGGTCGTTTTGCAGTGAATCAGGTTCTGGACGGTAGAGTCATCTATGGCACTCACAATGACATTTTGGGCCCTCTTATCTAGGCCTGCCAGGATTAGCTCGTCCTTGTTCATGTCCTCATATTTTTTATCACTTTCTTTGTTGGATTAATGGTGTAGGGAGTTGTAGGTATAAAGGGACCCTGTTGGACTGTTAAGTAAATTCTTGGATCAGCCGCCTCCATGAAAAGCCTTACCCTTTCCTTCCAGATGGGAAAGTTCTCCTTTGTGCAGATTGGGAGTTTCATGGCTCTCATTTCCCGATTCTAATCTCCACCAGCCATGGCGAGTCGTTCCATGATCTAGGTCAGACGGTTAAGTCTTCTTTTGATCGACCTCCCTCTGATACCACTTGTTGTTAATATAACGTTCACCTAGAGGGGGGGGGTAGGTGATCTCGCTTTGTTTCAGAATATTAGCACGATTTATGACTACTCAAGCAGAGCACACAAGTATTGCACAAGAAAATCACAGCAGACGACACAAGATCTATAGAGGTTCCTCAAGACCGGGTGTCTTGAGTAGTCCTCTGTCCCTCTGCACCTACCTAGCAGTGTGCTAGGCTCGGCAAACTCCGCCAAATCTTCAGGCCCGCAAGCCTTACAACATAGACCCGCAAGTCCTACACCCTAGGCCCACAAGCCCCTACTGCACCCGAGACCGCAAGCTCAACAATCAGGCCCTCAAGTCCTACAAAACACAGACCCGCAAGTCCTGTGCCTACAGCCTAGGCCCGCAAGCCCTTACTGCACCCAAGCCCTCAAGCTCGACAAATTAAGACCCGCAAGTCAACTGCCCTGGCCCGCAAGTCAACTGCCCTGGCCCTCAAGCCTCACAACTCTCCATCCCTCAAGCTAGACAAAATCGGACCCGCAAGTCCACTTCCCTGGCCCTCAAGCCTCACATCTCTCCAGCCCTCAAGCTAGACACTTAAGCCCTCAAACCTTACAACAATAAAAGTAGAAATAAAACTTTGCCTGATGAAGATCGGAAACTTGAGGTTGAAGAAGATGTTTCTGATTCAGATCTTAAAAGCGCAGTTCCTCTTCAATCTCTTCTCTTAGCCTGATAAGGAACGGCTTCTTATCAGTCGATCAAACGACTGATTCTTGCGAGAACACTTTCTGAGAATTCTTATTTTTCTCTTTCTTTCTTTACGCCGCTGTTACTATTTTATTTGCTGTATGCGTAAGTTCTTTTTGATTCATGCTTGCTTTAGGGCAACCTCTTATCTCTTTTATAAGACTGCGGCTCCTAACGGTCTTCTGAAAAAGTTCCTTAAGTGTCAGACGCCCCATTCCTTAAGAGAACGTGCTGATTGGACAATCAGGCGACGACATTAAATGCAGACTACGGTCCGCAACATTTGAATTCCGTCTCGATGATATTTCCAGCTTTATGACTGACATCATCACGACGATATGGATAATGTCTCAACGACAGGACTTTGTCATTGTCTTAGACCTTCGTAGATCTTCAAGTCTTCTTGCTTCTGCCTCTGACGTTGATATATCGACGATACGAGATATCCTGGTGTTTCTGCATATATAACGATATGTTATCTCTGACTGTGTCATCGTGATCTTCTTCCTTGCAGATTTTTGTCATAATCACTTTATTCTCTCGACAACATGATCATTACGTCGATAGTCACTTCTTCAAGAAATGATGTCTTCATAGCAGCTTCCCTAGCCTCTTTGACATTAGCTCTCCTTTATGCCGATATCGACGATACTTCTGGATATTGCCTTTTCAACGATAAGGCTACTTTGATGATGTCTCGATGATATTCCTTACTTTTGAATCTGTCTCAGCGGTTGGGCTGAGATGGCTTCCTCTTCTCAGCGGATTCTGTCGATCTGCGGAGAAGTTTCTGCGTTCGACGAACTGCATTCTGCGTTCGACGAACTGCATTCTGCGTTCGACGAACTGCATTCTGCGTTCGACGAACTTCATTCTTCGTTCGACGAAGAACTCATCAAGCCTCAACATTTGCTTCTGTCTCGTCTCTGCGTTCGACGAACTTCATTCTTTGTTCGACGAACTTCATTCTTCGTTCGACGAACTCGCCAAGTCTCAGCGTTTGCTTTACTCATCATCATGACGACAAGCATATTTTGTCGACGACATCTCCTATTCTTCTCGACGACACAGTACTTTAACTTCCTGAGATTATGAGCTAGAGAAGTGATCAAATACAAGGTGAAGTTTTCTTGACTCGGTGAGTTCTTCAAATCAAGAATCATGTGGGCAAGATTCCCAACACCAGGGACATGCCGTCCAGGTTGTGCAGTGAACAAAGCGAACACCGCTTCAGCTACCATCCTCACCGTCTCAGCAAAAGGAGGAATAGGCACCTCAGCTGCTGCACTGCTCGCAGTCAAACACGGGGGTCGAGATGGCCCCGCTCCACTCCCAGCAGCCTATACATGTGCACAAAACATAATTAGCGACTAAGAGGTAGCATGGATCAACAAAGGAACACACAAGTTCCATCACAATGATACAATCATACTTTTAATTCATTCCTAAAGTGAACAGTAACTGGTTATTTACATGTCTTAACGGCGACACATACATGTGCTCACCACCCCTTAAAATAATTTGACCACGAATTCAGACGGAAAGGGATCGAGACCCGTAGCTGATACCAATTTGTAACACCCTCCCTGTTACATAGAATATAACAGTATGTCCGGTTGGGACCTTGCGCCATATTAAATGAACAAAAGAGCGCGTTACTGAATTAGATTCAAACAGTTAAGAACATAACCATCTCAGCACACAGAGTCATACAACGAAAGCATTTATTTTATTAGGATAAAACCAGTTCACAACTTGTCCACTCATTTACAGGGAATGAAACTACAACAATGTTTGTTTATTAAACTGATTACATCAACTAGGTGGCTTGCAAACATCGGCACGCAGGCCAGCCACACATGAAAACAGCAAACAAAGCACTTGGCCTTAAAGGGCCAGCAAAGCTCAGCAGCAGGGGCTTCAACCCGTTATTTCCCGCTAATCTCACCAGGGCCTGTACAAACAAATCCCCCAAAAGAGTGGGAAAACAAGTAACCAGTCAGCTTTAGCTCACCCAGAATATAACGACCCCACCCCATGCTCGGGGCGGCGGTGCTCCTTCCCTGCACGTAAGCCATAACAGCATATATATTTCACAGATGCATCTAAGCACCGCATAGAAACATTCATCACATGGTGACATCAAGCCACACGTCATGTGCACTCATGGCACGTCATCCTCAAGTCCTTTTTCAACTTGGATGATCAGATTGAGCTAAGCCGTACACACGAAGTTCCGGTACTCTTTGAGCTCGGTCGTACACACGAAGTTCCAGCACGATTGTTATGAGCTAGATGTCAGGATTCACCTATGCCTGGCCCGGGTTCGGTTCAGCTTGTGCCCGCTCTCATAAATGTTAGGATTCAACTTAGCCTGACACGGGTTTGGCTTCCCCTTGTACCCGGCAAACTATAACCTAACAGGGTCATCACCTCAGCTTCAGGGGCTATTTTTGAGTTCCCCAAGCAATCTCATGGATCACTAGTACTAGCACTAGTGCCGACAGCTAGCAAATAGAACGCATATCTGTTAGCTCTTTCGGGTATTTCCTGAGGGTAACCTCCAGGACTCCCTGCAGTACATCATAGTACCAAGAACCCGAAAACATACATACGCGGAGTCTTCTCCAGAGTACAATATAGCATATCAACATCACCATTCCAGACCAACCTATCCAGAAGGGCTTCACACATCATACCTATGTCCGTACTGCCATTCCAGACTCTATATACAATTTCTATGGGTATAACATCGACCCGTCAGCAGAAACCTATCCACTGATTAGTGGAAATCTGCCTACTACTATGCAAATCAAAGGACGAACATGTCCAGAGATGAAGGAGGAGAATCGTTACCCTCGATGCTCGTTTCAGTGCCATAATCTGAGAGAGAATCGGCTGGAATAGACGATGGATCAAGTACGCAGGATCTCCTTCGCAGATTCGTCCCAACTGGTCTTCTTCCCAAGCTCTCAGCTTCCTTTGGCGTGGAAAAACACAAAGAACTCTCAGTCAAATGAGAAGGACAGACGAAAACCAGCATTTTATACTTTTCCGCTACCGCCGACGCTAGCCACTAGCGCCTGGCGCTAGCCAAGAGGCGGTACAGACGACCTTAGCCATAGTCGCTGAAGAAGCCACTAGTGTTGGCGCTAGTGTTACCGCCTGCGCTATCTTACTTCGATGAATTTCTCGGGAAATGCCACATTCATCAAGAAATGCCAAATTCATCGAGAAAGGACACATTTCTCGGAAAAAGACCTACCGTCGGTGCTATCCCTAGCGCCTGGCGCTACCTCCTTAGCTTCAAAACATTTCCATTCGCCGAGACAGAACACATTTCTCGGGAAATGCACTAGTTTCTCGGGAAATGCATGGGTTTCTCAGGAAATGACTTACCGCCGGCGCTAGCTCATTTGCTCCTGAACACTCCCACTTTATTTGCACACGAAACTTGGGGTCTTACAATCCCAGTACTACTCCAGCCCGAGCATGCTTAACTATGGAGTTCTTTCACTTCTCAAAACCAATTGAGCTGCACTTTTTATTGTAACGTCCCAAGGCCCTGGACTTACCATCGGGACAATGTCCATCGACAGCCTCGCCTGGCGACCGTTATCGGGTTGCGGCCCAAGCACCCCAACCCCTCTCCATCCACAGGCGGGTTGTTGATGGCCACAACCTCCCTTCGATGAGTCAAACTCGATAGGAGCTCAATTGGTGATGATAAGTGAAAGAACTCCATAGTTAAGCGTGCTCGTGCTGGAGTTGTACTGGGATGGGTGACCTACTGGGAAGTCCCAGTGATGCATGCTTAATGATGCGCAAATCCTGCACACCGCTATAGGCGGTAGCGAGACTGCGATCCGAACGGCAGTGAACCGGTCGTTGTCAAGTAATAATATGAGGAAGTAAATCCCCAAGTATCGAATCTCTCAAGGAACACAGTAAGGTGGAGTTAACGTTCGAGGAAGGACTTGAGATCGAAGTCCAGTGAAAGGTGGAGTGCGAACGAAAGGGATTTGGTTTGTGAAAAATAAAGAGAAAATACTACGACTACTCCTATGCAATGCCGCTATGCAATGCTTCGCTTGGCGGGATGGAGACTAGGCAGGCCTTGAGCGCGCTGCGTCGAAAGGGCAGATGGACGAGTAGGCAAGCGGAATCGAACTGTGCAGGCCTTGAGCGCACTGCTTCGTTAGGCGGGATGGAATACGGGCCGCGATGCCACGCTTCGGTAGGCGGATGGACGAGTAGGCTAGCGGAGTGAGGGTCGCAAGCACCTCTTCGACAAGCACGCCACTAGCAATTGCTAGTGCGGCACACGAACGTGACGGCGGAATGGAAATGGACGGCGGCGCACCTCAAGCAACTCAAATAGATAAATTACATAAACACATAGACATGAAATATATATGTAAATATAACTAATTCAAGTGCCACTTCATCATAACAATGAGATCTAAAACATATACACATCAATAAGAGAAGAATAAGGCAAGAAATCGACCGAATCCGAAGTCTCGTTGTAGATTCACGGTTGGAATCGCCGGGTTGTCAATCCGCGTCCAAGCTCGGTCCGCAACTACGTCCGGGGTAGAGAGAGCTGTCACGACTCTCCAATGGACCCGTCTTCTTCGTGTCACGATCCGGTAGAGGTTGCAAACTTCCTCTTGCTCGATGGAGATGGCGGTTAGATCTCTCTTTGAAGCTCTTGGATGAAGGAGGAGGCCGAGAGGAAACTCCGGCTCAAGATTGGCGTTAAGAGCAAGCCCGGAGCACCTCCATATGGTGGGCGACGGTGGAGGGGCGAATCTGGGCGGAACCGGGCGGAAAACGGCGGAAGAGAACGATCGATCTGACCTAAATCGCGAGCAGCGGAATTTATAGGCGCTGGAATTAAACAGTGCGCATGGTCATTGGCGCACGACCAGTGGTCGTGCGCACTAGAATTCGGTGATCGTGCGCTCTGCCTGGACGGAACCTGCAAAGATAGAAATTATGAAATAACATGTTCGCACGACCGGTGGCGCACGACCAGTGGTCGTGCGCACTATCGTAGGTGGTCGTGCGCACTGGTTGAAACAGAACTCATGAAATTGATGCTAAGTGCGCACGAATAGTGGCGCACGACCGGTGGTCGTGCGCACTATCGTAGATGGTCGTGCGCACTGCACCAAACAGAACTCATGAAAAAGGATTAAGTGCACACGATCAGTGGCGCACGACCAGTGGTCGTGCGCAATAGAACCGGTGATCGTGCGCAGTGTTCCTGTGCAGAATTGCACCGGAAACACCTGCACGACACCTGTTCCAGCGTACGACACCAGTCTAGCCACTGAAAGTGGGACTTAACATCGCAAGAAAACTAATAACAAAGAAAGATACGAAATTACACCAAATAGGGCCTATAAGTGCACCTAGCATAGAATGACCAATATGAGCTAAAACAAGGCTAAAGTGCAGTGAAAAGACTAGATAGATGGCCCAGATGAGTCCATAAAAGTGTATATGATCAGGACTCATCACACCCCCAGACTTACCTATTTGCGCGTCCCGAGCAAACAAATTCCATGCGAACGGGGAAAGAAAAGTAGATGGCTTAAAACTACAATACAGAGTACCATGCGAAGTCGCATGCTCACGTGCATAAGAAGAATGGTAGAGAAGATTTCTGATTATATAAATAGTCTATATATTTCTAAAAGAGTAAAAGCATATTACAACTACTCAAAATGGTGAACAACGGTGAATCATTCGGTCATGCATACGGAGAAAGTAAACTAAGCGCTGAGACGAGCATTGCTGAAGATCGGGATGCGGGAAAAACTCCACTGAAATCCATCAGTGTCGGTGACCATAAGCTTGCCAGGTCACATTCTCTCCACGGCACTGGTTTGACTCAAATGCGTGAATCAATAGGACTTTAGGTTTTAAATGGGGCTTGGGTTTAGGTGAGGTATACAATGATAAAGACGATGGTTCAAATACTAAACCCAAATGAGCTAATGCAGGAAACTATCCTCATTCACTACACAAACACGCGGGTACACAACACCCCCAGACTTGGACTTAACAGCATGGGTGCGTGCACCTCCTACTCCCAAACATAAATCTATACATAAAGATTTTCAATTAAACACTCCTTCTCTTTCCTTTCTTTTTAACTTCTTTTCTTTTTCTCATTTTTTTCTTTTCTTATCATTTTCAGCAAATAAACAAAAGGACACATCCACATCTTCACAAACATATTACCACATCAACAACCCAACTCATGAAAATAATAAACAGCTAAAGCTCAGATTTGGGTATGCGACTAGGATTGGCTTTTGGGCTTTGGTGAAATAAAAGTGGGGCTGAATCAAAGAACGGGTAGGCACAACTGGGCTAGCGAGGATATAGCGGTAGGGATAGGCACAAAGGCTCAACCGGGCCAAAATGATGGCCTATATCACATTCACGCAATTGACTAACCGTATACCCATGCTTCAAGAATCGCTTGGGGCAAGTTCTAGCCACCGAGAAAGATTCTCCTTTCTCCCGACTCAAGCAATACGAATCTAGCGAACGTTTACACACATCCCTATGCTACCGTTTGATTCACACCAGATTCACCATTTGAGTAGAGTAAACAACATTTACACTAATAGAGAAAAATATAAAACCATAGTATAAAAAGAAATCTAATCTACACAAATCTCTATGCAACCGAGCACTCGACTAGGAGCACTACGGGAGTCAACATTTTACTCTGCTACATAGTCCTAAACCATCACCTAGACTTTCCCAAATAAGCAGAAGAATTAAATTCACTACAGAGCACGCATACAGACGAGTACGCGCTCAAGTGGGTGCTGTGGTGTGCAATGAAAATAAACAAAACATTTTAAATGAAACCTTCTAGCATGCAGTGCAATAGTGCACGTGAGCGGGTAAACAAAACTACTCTCCCCCAGACTTAAACTAAACAATCCACAGAATATATGACATGAAAATCAGGAAAGGCTAGGGAAAGAGAGTACCCCGTGCTCAGAAATGAGCACACCAGAAGATTGGCGTGTAAGCTAAAATGAAGCTGCAGCATCCGACATCCAGAAAAGATACCTACAGGGGTCAGCTCCGCAAAAACAAAAGAAAATAGAAAACTGAAAAGAAATATTACTAACTAAACATGATTAGATGAAATAAAAATAAAAAAATGCAGAAAAGAAAGATAACTACTGGGGTTATTGTCATCCCAGCACGACTTATTCTAAATTAAAACGGTTCTAGCTAATGGGCCTATGGAAGGAGAAGTGGACAGGTAACTGGCCTAATATCCGTGTCGGTAGCGGGTACCGATACGGTGATAGAACAGTCACGCCTCTACCTGAATATAAATACCTGCTCCTCACAGGTAGAGGGAAAAGAAAGTAAGAAGAGGAGGAGGCATGGTCCTCACTCATCTCACCAAAACTATCCTTGCCCAGCAAGGTATCGTCCACAGCAGGTCCGCAGGAGGAGAAGGCAACGAATGAGGCTTCCTTAATGGAGGAGGGATCAACCTCCTCGCATAAGAGGACACACTCATCATTGACTTGAGCACAAAGCTCCAAGTCCTCCTGAAGTACCTGTGAAGATTCAACCTGCACAGGCTCGGGTGAAGAGGGGGGATCGAGAAATAAACAAGATGAAGAACATAGATAATCAAAAATCGGAGGAGTGGTCCCGGTCTCACTCCCATTAGGTTGGGGAAGTAAAATAATGTCAGCATCATCGACAATGCTGCAGGGCTCGGTAGGTTCATCAGTGACCTCCTCCACGATTTGGACTTCCTCCACCGGTGCTGAGGTAAAATCCTCGTCACCTTGGAAAATATCCTCATCCATAGGAATAGGCACAACACATAAATCACCTGCCTTATCCTGTGAAACATCCTCAATAATGTCATCGGAGACGAGTATAGTATGCACAACAGGGGGAGGAGTAGTGCTCGGATAAAAGTCGAGCACCGATTCCTCACAAAGAATCGAATCCACTAGAGGTGGTGGATGCACATGGAGAATAGGCTCAGCAATGTCGGTGCATAGATCAACCGCACATCCGGTGACTGTGTCCATGCCATACCCTTCAAGATGTGAAGGTGACAAAGACACATAACCGGTTGTTGAAGGTGTGCCGCCAGAGTTAGGATTCGGGACGATCCGGATATCCGGCTCGTCATCCTCATCCAATTGGCGACGAAAAGCAGCACAATCCTTCAGGGCGTGATCAGTGCTCCGACAAAACTGGCACTGCCTTGCGGGCTTCTTTGGCACAGCGGGGGCTGGAGCCGAAAAGAAGTATGATGGTAAAGGCTCAGCAGAGTAGCCATAAGACTTACGCGCACCATGTGGAGTACCAGATGACGTCGGTGCTCCATATGCTGGGCTATAAGAATTATGCCTACTATTCTCCGTAGGGCATTCATCACTAGAGTGGGAGGTAGCTCCACACCAACGGCAACGGAAATTGAGATGTGCCCACATAGTGTGAAGATAAAACGATTCAAAATCAAAATGCTATTGTGCAAAATACTACACCTAACAAAAATTACTAAAGCAACCTAATAAAAAACAAGAAAACAGAAAAATGAGGAAATAAAACAAAGAAATGCGATTTACAAATGGAAGGGCTCCTTTCTCAGATTCTCCCTCTCCAGAAAACTCACTCGACTGTGTTCCCCGGCAACGGCGCCAAAAACTTGATGCACAAATCCTGCACACCGCTATAGGCGGTAGCGAGACTGCGATCCGAACGGCAGTGAACCGGTCGTTGTCAAGTAATAATATGAGGAAGTAAATCCCCAAGTATCGAATCTCTCAAGGAACACAGTAAGGTGGAGTTAACGTTCGAGGAAGGACTTGAGATCGAAGTCCAGTGAAAGGTGGAGTGCGGACGAAAGGGATTTGGTTTGTGAAAAATAAAGAGAAAATACTACGACTACTCCTATGCAATGCCGCTATGCAATGCTTCGCTTGGCAGGATGGAGACTAGGCAGGCCTTGAGCGCGCTGCGTCAAAAGGGAGGATGGACGAGTAGGCAAGCGGAATCGAACTGTGCAGGCCTTGAGCGCACTGCTTCGTTAGGCGGGATGGAATACGGGCCGCGATGCCACGCTTCGGTAGGCGGATGGACGAGTAGGCTAGCGGAGTCAGGGTCGCAAGCACCTCTTCGACAAGCACGCCACTAGCAATTGCTAGTGCGGCACACGAACGTGACGGCGGAATGGAAATGGACGGCGGCGCACCTCAAGCAACTCAAATAGATAAATTACACAAACACATAGACATGAAATATATATGTAAATATAACTAATTCAAGTGCCACTTCATCATAACAATGAGATCTAAAACATATACACATCAATAAGGGAAGAATAAGGCAAGAAATCGACCGAATCCGAAGTCTCGTTGTAGATTCACGGTTGGAATCGCCGGGTTGTCAATCCGCGTCCAAGCTCGGTCCGCAACTACGTCCGGGGTAGAGAGAGCTGTCACGACTCTCCAATGGACCCGTCTTCTTCGTGTCACGATCCGGTAGAGGTTGCAAACTTCCTCTTGCTCGATGGAGATGGCAGCTAGATCTCTAGCTCTTGGATGAAGGAGGAGGCCGAGAGGAAACTCCGGATCAAGATTGGCGTGAAGAGCAAGCCCGGAGAACCTCCATATGGTGGGCGACGGTGGAGGGGCGAATCTGGGCGGAACCGGGCGGAAAACGGCAGAAGAGAACGATCGATCTGACCTAAATCGCGAGCAGCGGAATTTATAGGCGCTGGAATTAAACAGTGCGCACGGTCATTGGCGCACGACCAGTGGTCGTGCGCACTAGAATTCGGTGATCGTGCGCTCTGCCTGGACGAAACCTGCAAAGACAGAAATTATGAAATAACATGTTCGCACGACCGGTGGCGCACGACCAGTGGTCGTGCGCACTATCGTAGGTGGTCGTGCGCACTGGTTGAAACAGAACTCATGAAATTGATGCTAAGTGCGCACGAACAGTGGCGCACGACCGGTGGTCGTGCGCACTATCGTAGATGGTCGTGCGCACTGCACCAAACAGAACTCATGAAAAAGGATTAAGTGCACACGATCAGTGGCGCACGACCAGTGGTCGTGCACAATAGAACCGGTGATCGTGCGCAGTGTTCCTGTGCAGAATTGCACCGGAAACACCTGCACGACACCTGTTCCAGCGTACGACACCAGTCTAGCCACTGAAAGTGGGACTTAACATCGCAAGAAAACTAATAACAAAGAAAGATACGAAATTACACCAAATAGGGCCTATAAGTGCACCTAGCATAGAATGACCAATATGAGCTAAAACAAGGCTAAAGTGCAGTGAAAAGACTAGATAGATGGCCCAGATGAGTCCATAAAAGTGTATATGATCAGGACTCATCACTTAACAATTGAGTTTGACTCATCGAAGGAAGGTTGTGGCCATCAACAACCCGCCTGCAGATGGAGAGGGGTTGGGGTGCTTGGGCTGCAGCCCGGTTACGGTCACCAGGAAAGCTGTCAGTGGACGTTGTCCCGATGGTAAGTCCAGGGCCTTGGGACGTTACAATTAAACTCTATATGAACTCTATTGATGAAGAAATTCTCAATGTCATCCTTACAGATCCCCTAGTCCCAATATGTAAAGATGCTAGTGGAAAAGTTACATAAACTACAGTCCCCAGAGCAGAGTGGACTGATGCTAAGAAGAAAGTCAAGACATATGATGCCAAGGCCATGAACATTCCGGTCTCTACTATGTCAGATGACATATTCCAAAAGGTTGATGAGTGCAACTCTGCCAAAGAAATCTAGGAATCTCTTTCCAGATTGGTTGAGGGCAGCTCTGATGAAAGAAAAGACTAGAAGTCACTTCTCATATCCCAATATGTGAACTTCAAGAAAAAGGCTGATGAAAGCATAACAGAAATGTATGACAGATTCAGCCTCATCATAAATGAGCTGAGAGGGCTTGGCAAAGAAATTTCTCTGACAGAAATTAATGACAAGCTCCTCATGTGCTTCCCAAGCACATAAGACTCTAGAATCTGGGCCATTAGAGATTATAGATGCCTCAGAGAGATATAAACAGATGCTATGCTAGGAAAGCTCAAGTCCTATGAGCTTCTACTGAAAAGCAGGGCTGAGCCAGAAGCCTAGGAGAGAATATAGACTCCTAAAGAAAGGACTCTTGCATTAAAGACCATTGAAGCGAAGTCCTCCACCACTAAAGAAGAGATGTTCAATCTCTTGGCTAAACGATTCAAGAAATGGGTCAGGACAGAGGACTCCAGAAGGAAAGAGAGTTGTTCAAGCAAGCCAAGGTATGACAAAACTCCTAAACAGGAGATAATCTATTTTTCTTGCAGAAAACAAGTACATTTTGCAACTGAATGTCCTGAGGAAGAAAAGAACAAAAGCAACAAGCTAAGGAAGGAGCACAAGAAGAAATCTTTCAGGAGAAAGGACAAGAAAGGAGGGAAAGGTTTCATTGCTGAAACCTGGAGTGATTCAGACTCTGAATCAAGCTCCTCCTCATCTGATGAGGATGAAGAGTGTGGATCAGAAGAAGCCTGCTTAATGGCTTTGGAAGACTCCACTGATGAGAATGAGGTAACAATCTTTGATGACTTTGACGTCTCCTCAAGAGATTTAAAGAATGCTTTAAAGAAATCATCCAAGACTATATTAACAACCAAAAGGAACTTAAAAAAATCAGATCAGAACTAGAAAACCTAAGGACAGATAACCTGTACTCAGTTAACTATGATCTAAGAGATAAATTATATAAGAAAGAAAAATAATTATATATATTAGATAATGAAAATTCAGACCTAAAGAAAGAACTCACAATGGAAAAAGCCTTTGAGGACTCTCTAAATGGAAGGGAGTCAAAAGCTTAAAGATATCTCACAAAATCTCTCCAAGAGATTTGATCATCTTGATCAGGAATCACTCCCATCCACCAACACATCAATCCCTAGCAAACTTGCTTGGGAAAATCATGTAGCATTATTTAGGTGTAGACCTAATAATATTTCAGAATCATGTGAAGATCATAATAATAATAATAACCCTAATAAACTCACCATATTTAATAAGGCAAACATTGGTAATCAACCAAGGATCTTAGGCAAACACCTCTTAGAAAAATCAAATAAAAATAATAAAAATCTTAATAAAAATAATCATACGTAGAATAGAACTCGATGCAATTTTAGAGATGCATCGACTGCAACTCGACAGAGTTCAGCATATGCTTCGACATCAATTCGAAGCAAGTATTTGGGTGCGTCGAATTATATTCGACGCAACCAATATCCTGGATTGAATTATTATCGACGGAACTATGTAGACACGTCGAATTACATTCGATGCAACTCTAAAGATGCGTCGATTTCTTCTCGATGCATATTTCCTTCAAATATTTTTCAAACATCTAAACCTATCTCTACCTTTATTCATAAATGTTTCTGTTGTTCTAAACTTGGACATATAGCCAAACATTGCTGGCATAATAATGCAGCACTTTTCACCTTATGGAGTATAATGAAAGACCTTCTCACTCTTTCATAACTCCATATGATGACAGAAAAAAGAGACCCCAGCTTGTGAGGGTCTATACTAATGGTTGATTTCATGTGCAGAAGGGAGACTGTTCAAACACAAACCAGCAGTGGTATCTGGACAGTGGATGCACAATGGATATGACTGGAGCAAAAGAACTACTGGAGAACTTCAAGGCCAAGGAAGGGCCTAAGGTAATTTTTGGAAATTTCCACTATGGTCAAACAAAAGGATATGGTTTGCTCAAGATTGGGGTAGTCTCTTTTTCTATGGTAGCTTATGTTGAAGGACTTTTACATAACCTAATCAGTATTAGCCAGCTATGTGATGGTGAATACAAAGTTGTATTCACTAAGTATTTGTGTCATATAGTTAGCTCTAGGACTGACCAAATAGTATTAACTGGTCTTAGGAAAGGTAAGGTCTTTGTTGTAGACTTTGAGTACACAAAGTCTGAGATCTGCTTATTCAACTCTCAATTAGAAAACAGTGAGTTGTGGCATAGGAGACTTAGTCACCTTAACTTTAAGACCATTGCCAAACTCTCCAAGCTCAACCTAGTAAGGGGCTTACCAACTAGTAAGTTCAATAAAGACCATCCATGTAGAGCCTGCCAACTAGGAAAGCAGATCAAAGCAATATTCAAACCAATTGGTAAGAATGATTCCCCCCAGAATCCTATTCCTGTTGCACATGGACCTATTTGGTTCCATCTCCACTCAAAGCTTAGCTGGTAAGTCAAATATTTTAGTCATTGTTGATGAATTTTCTAGGTTCAGCTGGGTGTTCTTTCTAAAAGCTAAGTCAGACACCTTCAAGATCCTCTCAAGATTTATTAGAAAGATTCAATCTGAATTCAATACTCAGGTTGTTATGATCCGAAGTGATCATGGTACTGAGTTTGAAAATTAATTAATGTGTATATTCTGTGAGGATGAAGGGATAAGACAAAGCTTTTCAGCTCCTAGAACCCCCCAACAAAATGGGGTGGCTGAAAGGAAAAATAGAACCTTAATTGAATCAGGAAGGACATTATTGGTTGAATCCAACTTGCCAAAGTCCTTTTGGGTCGAGGCAGTAAATACTGCCAACTATGTTCTGAATAGAAGTCTCATCCACAAGACTAAGTTGAAGACTCCCTATGAGTTATTGAAGGGAAAGGCAACTATAGTCACTTACTTTGGGATTTTTTGGTGCACTTGCTTTATCCTCAACAATGGGAAAAGCATCTTGCCAAATTTGACAAGAAAGATGATGATGAGATATTCATTGGATATTCCTCATCAAGCAAGGCCTATATGTGCTATATTAAAAGCTCTCTCAAAATTGAGGGGTCTGTGCATGTAGTTTTTGATGAAGCTAACATGTTTTATAAGGGGAAGGAAACATCCACCAACACTGTTTTGCAGGAAGAAGATCAGTTGGCAGAACAAGTTGAAAGGCTAAGCATAATGGACCATCCACCAGTGTGTCAAGACAAAGGGAAATTGAAGATTGACACTGATTCAGATGAAGATTCTACATCAGATGAAGAGGAAATCATAGAACCTGAGCTGCCAGCAACAAAGATCATTCCAGTGAATGAGGATGGAGACACCACTGTCACTAAGCAAGTGGTTCCTCGGGAAGAAGAGAATCTCCTAGATAACACAACAAGATCCAGGATGACCCTAAAGGATCATCCTTCAACACAATTTATAAGAGACTTGACAGTTGGAGTCAAGACAAGGAAACAGCTGACAAGTGAAATAATGCTACAATGCTTCCTCTCTCAGTATGAACCCAAGAAGCTTGAAGAAGCAGACAGTGATCCTCACTGGATATCTTCTATGCAAGAAGAGCTAACATAGTTTGAGAGGAACAAGGTTTGGACATTGGTTGAAAGGCCAAGGAATTACCTAGTCATTGGCACCAAATGGGTATTCAAAAACAAAATGGATTCAACAGGAGTCATAATCAGGAATAAGGCCAGACTTGTGGCCCAAGGATACATACAAGAGGAGGGGATTGACTTTAACCAGAGATTTTCTCCAGTAGCAAGACTGGAGGCCATCATTATGTTTTTTGCATATGCAGCTCACATCAAGATTAAAGTTTATCAGTAGGATGTAAAGAGTGCTTTCCTAAATGGAACTCTCCAAGAAGAAGTGTATGTGGAGCAGCCCCCAAGTTTTGTCAATCCAACTTTTCCTTCTTTTGTGTATAGGTTAGATAAAGCATTGTATGGTCTCAAGCAAGCTCCAAGAGATTGGTATGAGACCCTATCCACTTTCCTTCTGGAACACTTCTTTGAAAGAGGGAAAGTAGATAAAACACTCTTCACCAGAGCACATAAGAATCAGTTATTGCTAGTACAAATATATGTACATGACATTATATTTGGATTAACAGATCAATCTCTCTGTAAAAGGTTTGCTTACCTAATGCAGTCAAGATTTGAAATAGGTAGCATGGGGAACTATCCTATTTCCTTCGTCTTCAAGTAAGACAAAATGCAGATGGCATTTTTATATCTCAATCCAAGTATACCAGAGAACTCATCAAGAGGTTTGGGATTGAAAATGCCTCTGTTATGAAAACCCCCATGGCTACTAATGTTGTTTTGGATAGAGATGAAAAGGGTAAGTCCTTTGATCAGAAGACTTACAGAGCAGCCATTGGCTCTATTCTCTACCTGATATAATGTTTGTTACCTATATATGTGCTAGGTTTCAGGTTGACCCAAAGGAATCCCACATGAGTTCTATAAAAAGAATACTCAGACATCTAAAGGGTACACCTGAACTTGGCTTGTGGTATCCATCTGAATCTGGATTTGAATTAGTTGGCTATTCAGATGCAGACTATGTTGGATGCAGGTTGGACAGAAAAAGTACCTGAGGAACATGTCAGTTCCTGGGTGCTAGACTAATTTCATTGTTTAGCAAGAAGCAAACCACAGTCTCAACTTCTACAGGTGAATCTGAGTATATAGCTGCAGGAAGCTGCTTCTCAAAAATATCATGGATGCAAAATCTGTTGTTGGATTACAACTTTTCCCTTGACAATTCCATAATATATTGTGACAGCTCTAGTGCTATTTCAATTGCTTCCAATCTTGTTCTCCACAGCAGAACTAAGCACATAGAGATAAGGCACCACTTTCTCAGGGATAATGTAGAGAAGGGTAAGATCAACCTTTAATACATATCCACTGACATTCAAAGGGCTGACATATTCACTAAGCCACTTGATGAAAGTAAGCACAAGTTCTTCATCAATGCACTGGGTATGCTTGATGGAGCATTGTAGGTCACACTTATTATGTATAAAGATCTTTTTTTATATAGAAAGTTATTGCTGGAAATCAGTAAATTTTTTGAAAAAGAACATACCTATTTATTAAGTGCTGCATCGAATTCAAATCGACGTACCTTCACCTTCCACTCGACGTCAGCTTCAAGAGCATCATGGGACAACTTATTCGAATAGCACTCAATGTACCGTCGAATACATATCGACGCTTATGTCGACATAAAAATTGATGATTATATATCGAGGCTTCAACTCGATGTACCGTCGACTTGTCAAAACGAGCGCATCGACATGTTTTGGCGCGCTGAATTTAGCACTTTTCGACATTACTTTGAATATAACCCTAAGTTGCGATAATTCATCTACTCAAAGCAACTTCAGCATTCGATTCTATTATCCTTTTCGAATTTTCTCCCTCTTGCTCTCCTCCACTTTCCTTTCTTCATCTCTCTTTTTGTTTCAGTGTAGGTACTTTCAGGACATCAATGGCATCTCCTCCTAGCCAGACATTGTCGAAGAAATTGATCAAGACCTAGAGACCTTGCTCTCTCACTTCAGCTCCCTCTATCTCGATTTTTTAAAAGACTGTTATAGAAATATTAGTGCACAACATAGAAAGTTACAACACCTTACTGCTCAAATCAAAGACCTTGATGAAAAAGTAAGATCGGTGAGTTTGCCTGCGGATGCTTTTATATCTTTGTTCAACGATATACAGCAGGGGGAGAAGTCTACCCGCATACCTCCTCAAGATTTAGTGTACAAACCTCCTCAAGACTCAGTGTACACCACATCAATCTCACTCTCCTTTATCTATGAAGGGAAGCCAGCCATTACCTCTAAGATGCAGCGTGAAGATTAAATAACTCAGGGGGAGCCAACTCCTCCAAGGATCCTGCCTTCAACACAGGGGGAGTCATCGATTCAGGGGGAGATTCCTCTAATCTCAGATGATTAGATCTACCTAAAGAGTTTGCAAGAGTTCCATGAAGACACTGAGCCATCCATTCCTAATGCACTAGCATTCAGGGTTTCTTCTGAAGAATCCAAAACAGCACCTTCTCCAGTCAGGGTGGCTGATCAGGACCTTGTAACTGCTTCATATGATCCAGCTCCAGCTCAGTTCTCACCTCCAGCTCAGCCTCCACCTGATCTTGTTCCAGCATCTAAGACAATTCTCCCAACACCTCTATACAGAGGAAGACCTCCATACAGAGGTAGAGGAAGAGGAAGAGGGGCAGAGGAAAGCTGTCAATCTGGGAAGTGTATACAAAATAACAAAGGAAGCAATTCAAAAAAGACAAGTCCTATCATAAAACATATGAGAGGATTTAAATCCCAGAAAACAGAATGAAAACATATACTGATCCAAAACTTGACAAAGCTTTAGAGGAGATTGAAGAAAGAGATATGTATAAGTATGAAGCCTCTCAAAGAGAGACTGAAAGAAAGAGAAAACTATTTATTGAAAGGCTAAAGAAGGGCAAGGACTTTGTGGAGAAAGAACAACTCATGGAAGCAATCAAAATTCCAAGCACACTTTTTAACCCTACAAAGTATACTGCAAGAAATCCTCAAGCCAAAATGTTGGAAGGAATATGGAAACTTCATAGAGGAGGTATTGGATGTGATTCAGAGGAAGCAAAGCAGCCACCCCAGAAGAAACAGAAAGCAAAACATCTACCTGTAAAGAAAAAGAAGATTACATTCAAGACAGCTTCAGCTTCTGGAAAACCAAAATCAAATTTTATTGTACCAAATCCAGATGCAGATCCTGGTTCAGATGACTTAGATTTGGAAGACATAAACCTGATGACTGCTAAAGTTCTTGGTCTGGGCTTCAAACTTAAAGATGTTCATCCTGAAACTGAAGTTGATCTGGAAAAGCTGTTCAAGGGACATGAGAGAATTCAGAAGAACCCAGAGAAAGCCACACCAACAAATTTTAAATATGTGGAGAGGAAATTTAGAAAGGTCTATGAGGCCTTATCTACTTTTCTTAAGGGAAGAAAGTACACTATTCCTTGGGTAAATCTGATAAACACTTGCTTATATTAATCAGAAGCTCTTCTGTTTACCAGTCCATTCATTTATGCCTTTTATTGTCTATGTTGTCTTGTATGTATTTCTGTTTATATAAAAGAATGTGTAAAATCACTTTAAAACAATCTGTAAAATTTGATAAGATAAATATGGGGAGATTGTTGGGAAAAACTCATTTTGATTTAACTTAACAAATTACTTATAAGTGATTTTACCTCATAGGTTTATTACCCACATTTTATAATAAGGGTAAGCTGGTCATTAGATGTCTTAGGACGTCACAGTCAACTTAGAGTGTCAGGGCCAAGTCAAAAAAATCACAAAATAAGTTGAGTTAAGACTTGCGTCGAATAAAAGTCGACGCAACTTAGATTAGATATCAACATAACTCTGATTAGAAGTCGGAGCAACTAATTCAGCCTGTCGAAGTATAAGTCAAGTCGACATAGGAGGAAAAGCCAGTCGAAGCTATCTGAGAAGTAGACGCAACGTCGATTACAATTCGACGTAGAAGTTAAGAGATCAAGGCCAAGGATTCAACTCGATGGGTACGTCGATAAGTAATCGACGTAATGTCGACATCTGAGTTCATCTAAAGCTAAGAAGAAATTTGAAGCTACGTTGATAAGAACTCAGTGGCGCGTCAACATGAAGATTGATGAAGTCGATGCAGCGTCGAATACAGTCTGAAAAAGAAAGTCTTTCCAGCTGTCTCTCGAACACCTTTTCAGAAGGACCACTAGATTGAAGATAGTTCTCCAACGACTTGTTTGTTGCCATGAAAGGAATGAAGCATTCCAGATGGGCATTGGAATGTGTTTTCAAATATGATGGACGGGTCAGGAACAAAACATGAAAGAAGAATTAATGTACCCAATCAGAATTCCTTCTCAGGGCTGTCCAAAATTAGAAAGAAATTCAAAACTCAATGATGGACAATAAGTAAGCAGAGAAGAGAAGAAAAAGATAGAGCATTCATTACAAACATTTGGGTTGTCGATTAGGGTTGCTTCTTCTTCTTCTTCTTCCTCCTTCAACCCTAAGAGGCATATACAGAAATCAAGTGCTCTCTCTCTCTGCACAGGAAATATACAGGGTTGTTTCTTCTTCTACATCTCACAGCAGCCAGATTACAAGAAGCTTTTAGAGAAAAGGATCTGAGAAACATAACCCTTGCAAATCATCACAACCATAAGCAATGGTTCATCATCAGCAGATCCAGTGAAAGAAAATAGACGATGAACTTGAGAAAGGCTTCTAAAGAATTTTGAGAACAGAATTCTTTATCTTCTACTTCGACCTTCTTTCTTCTTACTCTATTTTATTACTATAACAGAGTTTTAAGAATCCCTCTTGCAAAGGATTAAGTGCTTCAAGATCTCCTTACCAAAAGATCTGAGTGGTTTAAGATCTCCTTATCAAAAGATCTGAGTGGTTCAAGATCTCCTTATCAAAAGATCTTTGGTTTTAAGAGTCTCCTTATCAAAATACTCAAGCATAGGTTGTGTAATCCTACCAGGGAGGTAGAAGAGAGGACTACCCATATTTGGGGAACCTTATAAAATCTTATATCTTCTGGTTGTTCATTTTCTGTGTTGTCTCGCTTATAGCTTACCGTTTAGTCTATTTTTGTATTTACTGCACTTAATTTATTCTGCACCTTGGTGTTGCTGAAGCATAATCCGTTAGTATTTTTATTGTATGCTCAGTTAGGATAGAAAAGATTTAAATTTCTATTCACCCCTCCCCCCCTTTAGAGAATTCTCAGAGGCACAGTGTGCACTTTCACATATAAACCATTAAACAATTGAGATATACCATAACAAACATCATTCATAAAAATCGAACAATAATTGTTCTTAATTATAAATGAAAAACCTTTCACGTCAAGACATGAAAGAGATATGATGTTTCGAGTTATGGCTGGAACAAAATAACAATTACCTAGTTCTATTAAAATCCCAGTGGACAAAGAATGACGATAGACACCAACGACAACGACAGAAACTCTTGCTCCATTTCAAACGCGTAGGACTACATCCCTTTACCCAGCATTCTTCTCCTTCCCAGTTCCTGCACAATTGTACAGATGTGACAACCGCATTTGGTATCCAATACCCAAGATGAAGTAGCAAAAAGGTTTATTTCTATAATGAAAATACCTGAAGCGGAAGTCATACTTCCCTTCTTATTCTGCAGATCCTCAATATAGTTGGGACAATTCCTCCTCCAATGCCCTTCCTTACCGCAGTGGTGGCATTTTCCTTCCTTCGCCAGACCTTTCCTTTTTAGTGCAGAAGACTTGGGATCAAGATGAGACTTAGATCCTATCTTTGTCTTCTTCGATCCCTTGGCCTTGCCCTTGCCTTTATGCACCATCGGTATGGAGTTAGCAGGCTTGGCCTTCTTTATATAGTTTTCAGCAGTTCTCAGCATGCCTAGGAGCTCGGGCAGTGTCTTGTCTATTCCATTCATGTTATAATTCAAGAAGAACTGCTTAAAACTGTCCGACAACGATTGCAGGATCAGATCAGTGACAAACTCTTGGCCCAAGGGAAAACCCAGTCTTTCTAAGTTCTCTATATACCCAATCATTTTGAGTGCGTGAGTCCCTACTGTGTCTCAAGCTCCCATTTTGCACTGAAATAATGCCTTGAATATGTCAAACCTCTCTTGCCGAGCTTGCCCCTCAAATATTTTCTTGAGGTGCTCTATTATCTCATAACCACACATGCTCTCGTATTGCTTCAGAAGATCAGAGGACATTGTAGAAAGCATGAGGCATTCCACATCCAGGGTATCATCCTGATACTTCTTAAAGGCATCTCTGTCTTCTCGCGGAGCATTTCCAGTTGGCTCTGTGGGGGCTTACCCTTCCAAGACATAGAGCTTGCGCTCTTTCCTGAGGACAATCCTCAGGTTCCTATACCAGTCAAGGAAGTTCATCCCGTTGATCTTATCCTTCTCAAGGGTGGCTCTCAGGAACAGAGTGGAGTGTGATGTGCTTGCCATGGAAATTCTACAATAAATTTGCAAAACATTTTTGTACTATATTTCAAAATACATTTTATTTTCATAAGGACTTTTATTAAAAGCTCCCACTATTTTATTGAAATTGATAACCCTTTATATCAATTCAGAGAGTTTATGCGATCTACTCTCTTAGTGGACTAGATCTGTATTTCACCGCAATCGTGAGTCAGCTATGGCTGATAACCCACAATGTGGCTATTTAGGTAGACAACATTTGCCAATTGCATCACTTTGCAACTCTTGTATGGTTGGTGAATAACTCTTTATTTGAATCCATCATATGGTGCATGCCAACCCTATGCCTCTAGGCACTCTACCTTTGAGGTCACCTAGTTAAGCTGGACTCGATGTTGACAGTGGGATATCACAATTATCTGCTTGCACCCTTACCAAGATTGATTAATGCACCTTGCTTTGGCAAGCCCACTTTTCATCGATCGGGGCAGGAAGAGTGTCATCCATCAGAAGGCATCAAAATACTTAATATTTATTTTAAGGGGTTTTCATGATGATTGATTAACAGTTAATCTTGATTAACATTTAATATGTGTGCACACAATTCACTATCATGAAAGAAATAACAAGCATAACCGGGATACATTCCAGATGCACAAAACCATCAACATTTGATGATATGGACTAAATATGAATATTTAGAACATTTCGAAATCTTTGGATTTACATGTATCGGATGCTAGCACAGGCAACACCCTTTATAGCAGTAGACAAGCTCGTCTCTCTATGTCTTTAGTTTCACAAACAAACATAGAGACAGACGATTGCTGCAAAGGAAACAATTTCTGAAACATGGAAATAGCAGAAACCTGGCCCTGATACCACTGTTGCGTTTTCCAATGAGGAAGTCACATCATATGTGCGGAGCGGAATATACAAGAACAACACAAAAGAGACATATGGATCTTGCTAAAATCATGAATCAAGAAATTCCAGCAATAATAAAATTACCTTTGCAGAATTGAGTCAATACTCAATCAGATGCTCCAAGAAAATTCTTCTTGAAATCGGAATCCTCTTCCGAGTTCTTCCTTTGTGCTTCCTTCGTCTCTATCATGATATGAATGCTCGTCAGAAGAGTTAGTGTAGAAATAATTCCACACCTCTATAGAAGTCCACACGAGCGATGGAGAACCCTAAGCCTTTTGTCCAACAAGAGCTAGGTCGGAGAAGGAGTGCCCTCTACATCTCCACGGATTGCTAGATCTGACGAAGGAGAGGCGGCGATGAGTCTTCTGGAACATCGTTAAGATTGATAGGAACACTTCCTCTTCGATCTCCAAGAACGGCTTTCAATTGACGCACGGGTACAGGTTCGCACTCGCACTTGGGGTCGCACGGGATCGCCTATCAGTTATCGAGATTTCTATCGCATAAAAGGTCACGCAAAACCTAATGTATCTTGCCCTTTTATACCCACGGTAATAAGGCAGAAAAAAGCTTAGCTATCCGCAGACTAGATAAAACAGAACGTATAGTTTCATCGGGATAACTTATTTGTCGAGTCATCTCGACGAATTCATCGAAACATTTCGACAAAAATGTCGAGACAGTTTTGACGAAACCGTCGAGACAGTCTCGACGGATTCATCGAGCATCTCGACAAAAACAATCATTCGTCGAGACAGTTTCGATGAAATGACCAGTGACAGTCTTTCGTTGAGAAAGTCTAGACGAACTCGTCTAGATATCTCGACTAACTCGTCGAGACATCTCGACGAAATTGTCGAGACACTCTCAACGAAATCTTCGAGACCTTCTCGACGAATTACCTGTTAGTCTATGTAATCGAGACAATCTCGACGACATTGTTCACGAGTCGATATTCACAATATCAGCTTGTGATCCCTATAGTAGGCTATCTGTCACGATGACATTCACAATGTCATTTTGAAGTCTTCTCGATAATATTCACAATATCTAGGAGCAGTCATCCGGAACCAACTATATTCCAAATATTTATTGGATTGGTCCTATCAGTCATATCCAATATGAGCAAGGGCAACACAATCCTTTTTCCAATTTCTCCAAACACTCTTATGTGTGACCCAATAGTCTCATATCGCTTTGGCAGTAATACTAACTACTTGATTACTTCTGGATCACCGTAGAAACTCCAACATTTATATCAAAAGAACTAAAATAGTTGAAGAATCAATTCATGTTAGATTTGATGAGCTTGTTCCTTATGTAGCCTTTATTACTGCAGGAAATGA
Source organism: Dactylorhiza incarnata (assembly GCA_033032865.1). Taxonomy (NCBI): domain Eukaryota; kingdom Viridiplantae; phylum Streptophyta; class Magnoliopsida; order Asparagales; family Orchidaceae; genus Dactylorhiza; species Dactylorhiza incarnata. The sequence continues at coordinate 4,136,975 of JAWHQI010000148.1, forward strand.
AGAGGAACCCCTTCCTCCTTTGGAGCATGAGGATGTTGAACCACTTGGAGAAAAAGAGTAGAAAGAGGAAGAGCGTAAGGAATTTATACCCCAAGTGTGCTAAAGTATTCAAAGAACCATCCAAGGGAACTCATCATTGGAGAACCTTCAAAAGGGGTAACAACTCGCTCTTCTTTACATGAGTCGTTTTCAAGACTTTTTTTATTTTCAAAATTGAACCAACAAAAATGTTACAACCGGTTTAAATGATGAATCTTGGTTTTTGGCTATGAATGAGGAATTAAATCAAATTGAACAAAATAGGGCTTGAAAACTAGTTGAGTGGCCATCTAATCATCTGGTAATAGGAGTAAAATGGATCTTTAAGAATAAGTTAGATGGTGAGTCAAGAATAACCAGAAATAAAGCTAGACTAGTAGTATAAGGATATTCACAAATTGAGGGGGTATATTTTGATGAAACGTTTGCACCAGTTGCTCGCCTAGAGTCAAGTTGAATTTTTCTAGCATTTGCGAGTTTAAAAGATTTAAACTATATCATATAAATGTTAAAAGTGCTTTCATAAATTGGATAATAAAAGAAGAAGTACTCTATAAGCCCTACTAGTTGAAGATTGAGGGACAACTAGTCAAAGTGCATTTGAACGCAAGTATTGATGGCAGCAAGTCAATCTTTAGCAAGTATTACCGCGATGCACTAATGCTAATGAACGACGGTATCATATGGCAAGCTCGCCAATCAACAACTGATTGAGGAGCCAAAAGGAGCAAGAAATCATCCTAACGGTGGGAGCAAATATGGAGCTATCGCGGCGTGATAACTCTATGGCGGTGCGATAGATGTTGCATAAAATAATGAGCCTACATTTCATTCTAGGATGGATGCGCCACAAATCGCATTCCATCTAGGCTACCGCCCAGCGGTAGGTCTTCCTGCCTGCGCTAGCTCCCAGCCCTATAAATAGAGTCGATCCACCTATTGTTTTGTTTGATTGACTAATGCTACAACTCTGTAACTTTTCATGTGAGCCCTTATCTCAGTCGACCAGATCACTCCCTACATTATCCTTGAAGATCAAGAGATGAACTCAAAGGAGGATTCAATAAACACTCATTTTGTATGAAGGAACAACACATCGACTACTCTGATCTCGTGCATGCCTTCATCATCTCCTTCAGAGTTCTTTAATTTAGGGAGTTTTTAATTCTGATATTATATTTGTATCTCTTGTATTTATCTTTTACCTTTTGATCATATTTTGAAATCGATAGTGAAATTCAACATGGTTGGTGACGCCTAGGTCATGACAGCTTAGGGAGAAATTTGCTGCCGGTGTTGGTGACTAGATCTTGAGTATAAATCTAGGGGCGGCTTGAGTCCTTATATATGGAGAGATAGGCTAGAGCCAACTGGTCCTTGGGAGATGGGTCGATATAGAAAACAAAAGAGCTTTATCATTTTACCGCCTTGATTTCTAGCGTTATAGAAATCAAACTTTTTGTAATCAACTTTCTTATGAAATAAAATCATGTCGTTCTTTGTTTTTAACTTGATTTTATTTCATAGGCTCTAAAGTGTTTTGAATAATATTTTAGTAAAACTTTTTCTAATAAATAATAAATCTAATAAAACTCTTATTCACCCCCTTCTAAGGGCGCCAGTAGATCCAACAACATCTAATTCTAAAAATTTAGCAGTTTGCGATTCCATAATTTTTGGTCCTCATGAAGGGGTAGAAAACTCAAATCTCTTGGAGTGATCTGGGTATCCTATAATGTACTAACGATAAGATGTAGGGCAATCTTATTCTCTGATGGGTTATATAATTGGACCTCTACAGGACAACCCCAAATGTGTAAATGATTAAGGCCAGGTTGCCTACAAGTCCTTAACTCAAAAGGTGTTTTAGGTACTTGGAAGGTAATATATTGAGGATATACACCGCACATTTAAGCACCTCACCCTATAAAAATTTCGGAAATTTTATCATACTCATAATTCTGGTCAGGACTACTCGACATGGACTACTGGGAAATAATGTCACAACCCTCCATGCATCTGGTAAATTGACTTTTATCTTTCCTGGAGGCATCATGTCTACCAAAATACTCTCAAACTCTATCAGACCTAACTATTTTGATGAATTTCCCTATTTGTCTTTCAACTTCAGTCTTGAAAATCTTAAAGTTGTCAAGAGATTCAGATTTTTCTTTAATTAAATATAATAACCGAAATGTAGTCATATATGAAGGTTATAGAATATGTGTTCTTATATAGGGTAGTTAAATTAGGACATTGATATTTGTATGAATAATCTCTAATAAATAATGAGTACGTATAGAGCCTTTTTTTCTTAATCTTAGAAATTCAATCAACATATGTCTCTAGGTCACTGAAGTCGAGAGTAGGGAGAATATTTATCTTAATTAATATCTCTACTCTCTTCATAGAAATGCGGTCTATACGTTTATGCATAACATGAACGATTTCTCTTTGAGTATGAGTCTTTTACTGGCAACGCATTCTACATTAAAGTGGAATGCACAAATATTTGTAGGGGCTAGACATGTAACATACCTCAAAAAACTAGACAACTAGGGTGGTTTTGTCAGGACTAGGTCATGAAAAAACCCTAGGAAACTCAAAGAGACCATATGAACCTAGGCATGTAAGTGAAAACAACATTGGTCTACAAATAACAATTCCCAATTACCAAGCCTAGGGTTGGACTCTTAGGCCTCAACTTGACTCCTTGTCCCCACCATAGCACCTCTGACCCTTAAAATGGTCCCTTAGAGCACTTAGGATCCATTGGGGTCAACCAAAGTGTTCAAGATGACAAAAGTCAACCCTAACCCTAAAATGGTCAAAGTAGCCTAATTAGGGCCAATTGACCTACCAATTGCCAATTGACCCCACTAAAGCCTTCCTAACCCTCAAGGGACGCCATTGTGTCCCTAACAACCCATTGGGGTCAACTAAGAAGGTCATGTTGACCCAAGTCAACCCTAGTCCTGATTTGTTCAAACTAGCCTATTAAGAGCCAACTAGTCTCCACCTTGCCAAATTGACCCTACCCAAACATTCTTAGCCCTTAGAATAGGCCATTGGGTCACTAACCACCCATCGAGGAAATGTCAAAATGACAAAAGTCAACTCAATCCTATTTTAGGTCAAATTACCCTAATTTGACCTAATCAAGCCCATCACTTGGGTTAGGTCCAATTGAAGTAGCCTGTTGGGTATTGTACCCTCAATATCTCTAGATTTGAAGAAGGAACACAAGTATAGATAAGCTAAGTTGTCTATGATGTTGTGTTTAAGTTCATGTTATGACAGATGCATCAAAGCTACATCATCAGTATATATAGACGATAAAAGTAATAAAATTAAATAAGTAAAATATCGTCTCAAGACTCAGCAGAAGAATCGTGGAGAAAAGTATCATATCGTCAAAATAGTTTCGACAATATCATCTTAATGAAGACACATCGTCTTGAAGGTTGTAGAAAGCTTGTCGTAGATAAAGCTAAGTTTAGATATTGACGATATCTTCTTAAAGAAAGCTTGTCGTGGATAAAGTTAAGTTCAGATATCAACGACATCGTTTTTAAGAAAGCTTGTCGTGGATAAAGCTAAGATATCTCTACAATATCGTCTTGAAGAAAAAGTTCAATCTTAAAGGCTAAAATATATAACTCCTTAATTCATAAAGAAAGGATCATATGGATAAACATTGGCTTGAAAACCTTATGCCGTCTAGAAGATCAAGACGATGTCGTCTTAAAGAAAGATAGTCAGCCTAAAGAATAAGTCTAAGTCCAAATGAAAGTAACATCTCGACGATGTCGTCTAGAAGAAGTGATATCATTCTGATATTAAGTAGAGTCGTGAAGAAGGAAGAATGTCGACAATATCGTCATGAAGTATATATGTCGTATACAGGGATCAAGACGGAATCGTCTTGAAGGATTAACATATCGTCTTGACAGATTACAAAGCAGCATTTAATGCGCAGACTTCTTGGAAATTGGTATCTAGGGAATGTGCACGCCGTCTATCTTGCGCACAAATCAAGGAGCAGTAAATGATATATTCTCTACAGAATATAGCCGTTATACAGTATTTAAGAAAGAGATTTATTATTTCAATATTCTACAAGTTCTAAGATAAGGCTAGTGATTACAATTGCCAAGTCTGCAATATGATTTCAAATGGTAAATTGATTATGGAATAATTATTAAGGGGTTTTATACAAAATTGCAGAGTATATAAAATAAGATAATTTTATCTACAACAAGGCTTGCTCAGTAATTCTCTCAAGCTTTATTCTCACACATATTTCCTGAAGAGAGGATGAAAACAATCAACAAAAGGAAGAAGTCATCATTGATGTTGTGTTGTAAAGATATACAGAAGATTCTAAAGAAAGGTTCATTGATCCACAAGATCTTTAGGCTTACTGCTACAAGTAGAAGAAGAAGATCTTTGATTCAAGCCTTCATTTTTTACAGTATTCTCTTCTACAACAACATCTATGTATTACTTTGTAGGGCTCTTTGTGAGTCTGAATTGGTAGGATCTAGTGATAGATCTGAGTTGGTATGGTTCTTGGTGAACCTGAGTTGTGGTAGATCTTGTTAAAGATCTGAGTTTGTTGGACTTGTAAAGTCTGAGCATTGTAGGGCTCTGTGTGAACCTGAGTTGTATGATCTGATTATAGTGAAAAGATCTAAGTTGGAGAAGTTGCCTAGTCTAGCACTGATGCGCAATTTCAGCAATGCTAATTAGCGAGCATGAAATGTGATACGACGACAGTGCACCGGTCGCTCAAGTAATAAAATAGGGAGGAAATCCCCGAATATCGTCTCTCAAGGAATGCAGGTTCTGGTGAACGAAATGCGTAGTGAATCGATCGTTACACGAGCAAATAAAGTAAAAACAAAGGCACTGTGATTTGGTTCCTAAGCTAATGCGGAAAAGAGAGATGCGGGTCAAAACTCCGCTTCGCAAGGCGGGATGGATGCAACAGCCGCGATGTCGTGCTTCGGGAGGCGCGTGGACAGAAAGTAACTGTGACGGTTGAGGGTCGCACACACCTCTTCTCCAAGCATCACCACTAGCAATTGCTAGGGCTTCACACACAACGAACTCAGAAAATCACAACAAGGAAATGCTACTCTCACACCACCGCATCATTGCACATGAACATACTAAAAGATCTATGATATTAAGCTAAGCAATAGTTCATTACAACAACAACACAAAGAGAGCACAAGCATTCAAGTTTAGAGAGGACCAATAGGAAGATGTCACCGCATCTTGGGTTCTCGGCCGGAATGAGAGGTTGTCGGGCTCTCTCCGGGCTCGACCCTCAGATGGTGTGCGGACTCGATGGAGGCTGTCTCCGCTCCAACGACCTACAACACTTCTATGGCTTCCCACGACGAGGAATGCTTGAGCACTTGATGGAGAATGCTCGCTAACGCTCCCGAATGGAAGAATGGTGGTGGAAATCGCCGGAATATGGTCTCCTTGGTGGTAGAGGTGAAGGAGAAGCCTTCAGACCTCAGAAATGGTAGGGAGGATCTGATTTCCCGCTCCCCTCACGAGCTCTCCGTTGACTGCGACGTAACCTACATTTTATACTAAACAGGCAGAAAAAAGGTCACGCACGGTCAAACGCACGACCGTGCATGAACCGTGCGTTATTAAATGATACTATCTGACTTGGGGGAGACGCTGCGCCGCCCGTGCGTTTTACTAGCGCACGGGCAAATCCGCCCGTGCGTACCAACGCACGGGTAAATTCAGAATGACCAAAAACAAGAGGAAACAGGTCGATCGTGCGTTTTACTCGCACACGGGCAAATCCGCCCGTGCGTAAAATGCACGACTAAACTCAGATTGTCCGGTTTCTGCCCAGATACAGACGCACGATCGCTCCGTCCGTGCGTCAAGGAAACGCACGACCGTGCGATATGCACTGGCTAGATTCTGCGGGAAAATGGGACGATCCGGCCACCTGCACAATACAAACCAGCTGGGAATACACCTCCAGCACCAAATAAACATAGGAAAAGGATTGGGGAGCACCATGTGCTTACCCCCAATAATAAGGAGCGGAATTGCACACCGAAATGGGCCTAAGAGTGCACTTAGCAAGGAATAGCAAATATGATCGTAAACATGCCTAAAGTGTGGTGCATTGACTAGAAATACGACCCAGATGAGTCCATAAATGTGTATATAAATGAGACTCATCACACCCCCAGACTTACTCGTTTGCACGTCTCGGGCAAACACTCAATCCCATGATAGAAAAATTGATGTTAAATAAGCAACTGTGCAGGCAAAACATGATGGGAAGTAAAGAACTAACGAGCGTAAAAATAAAGTAGAAAAGATTTTAAAACAAAGACTATATTTTAAGAACTTCAACTAGTGTAAGATACAAAATACTACTACTCTGAGGTGAATCACTGGTGAATCGAATAGTCGCGCCCTAGGGAAAATAGCGTGAACTGCTGAGGTGAGCGTTGCTCAAATTGGATCTCAAGGAAGAGCTCTCCAAGAAATCCATCAAGGTCGGTGGTCATACGCTTGCCCTTTTGCACCTTCTCCACTGCATGAGACGATCTTATCAAGAATCAGTAGGTCTTTTAGGCTAGACATAGGGCTTGGGTTGAGGTACGGTAATGAAGTAGAAGAATGTAGGTTAAACGCACTCATCCTCCGGTAAATAACAAATTTCAACCTCAACATCTTCACTTTGAAGCATACTCCCCCAGACTTCATTTAAGCACGATGGTGTGCGCGAGACTACCACTCTTGTGGTTAGATTCTTTTTAGAGTTCTTTTACTCTTTTTTTATAGATCCATAGAAACATAAGTTAGGATCAATCAAAATTTTTAACTCATTCTCATTTTTTTCTTCGCGCACAAAAATATTGCTCCGCAACGCAAAATCATCATAAATATGTATGAATTCCAAAGTTCGACTCTAGTGCGTATTAGGTTGGGATATGTGGCCTTGGTGAAAGTTTAGTGGAGTTTAATAAATAAGAGAGGTAAGGCTCAACGAGGCTAGCAAAGGAAGACGTTAGGTTGGGAAATCAAAGCTCAATCGGACCAAATGATGGCCTACGTCATGCTCCCAACAAGATCATTCAACGCACTCATTTTGAAAATAGCTTGGGGCAAGTTCTTAACCACCGAGCGAGGTCTCCTCTCCTTCCAACTCAAACAACACGAGGCTAACAGCTCTTCTACACTCGACCTAGGGCTACCGCTAGATTCACCAAATTCACCGTTTGAGTAGAGTATTAAGTAATTACACAAATGAAGTAAATAAAACTATAACTTTGTAATTAAATATATTCTACGTGAATTTTTATGCTGCGTGAGCGCTCTACTAGTAGCACCGCACGGGTCACGTCCTGTTCAGCCACACAATCCTCAACTAACAATCAAAATTCTAAACACATACATCAAGCACTTACACGATAATTGCGCACGAGTAAAAATAAAACACGTGTGGTGTGCGTTATGCAATGAGATAATCAATATAATTTTCCTAACAAAACATTCTAGCATGAATGTGCGTGTAGCGCAAGCAAAGGCCCGCTCCCCCATACTTGATCAAAACTAAATAAGATAGGGAATTCTGGAATAAGGAGAATAGGGGTAGAGTGGACCTATGCTCATAAATGAGCATGCCAGAAGTGCGGTAATTCCTTCTTCAAGTTTTTCTCCTTCCGCATCCACCACGCAAGAGCTTTAACCTGCGATGTTAGCAAAAAGAAAAGAAAAACAGGACTAAAAGACATAGACTAAGCAAACGGAACCGGGTGGTTCCCATGGGTTGTCTCCCAAGAAGCCCTTTTGTTTAACGTCCTTAAAGGTGGACCAAATACCTGTATTAAGCAGTTTATAAAGTCTAGGAATACGCAAAAGTTAATAAATCCTAGTTATTATTACAAGCTCAAAATAAATCAGCTATAAGCTGATTTGAAGTAGTAACAACTGATGAAAGAGAAAGGTGCGGGGACCTGGTAGTAGGGGCGGAAATTAAGTAGGATGCTCAGCCTCCAACCCCAAATCTCCTCCTTTTTCGCTCTCTTCTTCTCCTCCAGTATTATGTCTTCAAAGGAGAACCGCTTGCCCCCTTGTAACCAATCCTCAAAGGGAAGCACCAACGATGATGAGGAAACAAGATGTTTCTTCACTGCACCTTCCTCATCCCGTCAGGCTTTCGGCTCTTCTATGCATAAGGTCTGATCAACCGGAGGAGGGGCATCCTGCATCCTCGTACATAAAGAAAGGGGGTCAGGAAATAAATTGGAAGAAAAACTAAAAGAAATCTCATCTGAGGGGATAATCCCGGCTTCATCCCCCATAGGGTGCGGCAACGACAAACTGATGATATCATCGAAGATTTCACTAGACTCAACAGCGCACGCAATGGCCTCCTCTATAACTTGGACTTCCTCGCACTGGACCGAAATAGTTGCTTCAGCACAATCGAGACTGTCCTCCTCCATGAGAGTGGGCACGACACCGCGCAAGTCTGCAACATCCTGCAAATTGACCTCATGACAATATCAGAAATAGATGTAGATTCGTGTGTAGTGGGAGAAGACGTGCCACATAAGAGTTCGGGCTCACTCTCCACACAAGGGCACAAATCCACGCAAAGTGGTACATGAACCGAAGAGGTATGGGGGGTCACATCAGAAATGGAGTCATGAAGGACACTGATGCACGTGTTGATTCCAGGGACTTCAAGAAGTGAAGGTGGAAGTGACACGTAACCAGAGGAAAGGGCTGTGCTTACAGAATTCGAAGATGGGACGATCCGGATATCCGGCTCATCGTCATCCTCCAGTTGGCGAAGGTATGCAGCACAGTCTTTCAAGGCATGCTCTTTACTTTTGCAAAATAAACACTGCTTCACTGGCTTCGCCGACACCCAAGGTGCGGTAGCCGCGTAATAGTGCGACATCGGAGGCGCAGTAGAGGAGCCAAAAGATTTATGGGACCCGTACGGTTTCTGAACAACACCAGACTCTTTGGGACACCTATCAATAGTGTGGGATGTGTCCCCACACCAACGACATCGGATATTCAAATGTGCCCACATGATATAGAAGAAGAAAATAGCATGAAAAAGAGGAAATTAAGATGAATAAAAGACCCAATCGAAAACAATCGATTCACAAACACGAAATGATCACGCCTGCATTCCCCGGCCACGGCGCCAAAAACTTGATGCGCAATTTCAGCAATGCTAATTAGCGAGCATGAAATGCGATACGACGGCAGTGCACCGTTCGCTCAAGTAATAAAATAGGGAGGAAATCCCCAAATATCGTCTCTCAAGGAATGCAGGTTCTGGTGAAGGAAACGCGTAGTGAATCGATCGTTACACGAGCAAATAAAGTAAAAACAAGGGCATTGTGATTTGGTTCCTAAGCTAATGCGGAAAAGAGAGATGCGGGTCAAAACTCCGCTTCGCAAGGAGGGATGGATGCAACGGCCGCGATGCCGTGCTTCGGGAGGCGCGTGGATGGAAAGTAACTGTGACGGTTGAGGGTCGCACACACCTCTTCTCCAAGCATCACCACTAGCAATTGCTAGGGCTTCACACACAATGAACTCAGAAAATCACAACAAGGAAATGCTACTCTCACACCACCGCATCATTGCACATGAACGTATTAAAAGATCTATGACATTAAGCTAAGCAATAGTTCATTACAACAACAACACAAAGAGAGCACAAGCATTCAAGTTTAGAGAGGACCAATAGGAAGATGTCACCACATCTTGGGTTCTTGGCCGGAATGAGAGGTTGTCGGGCTCTCTCCTGGCTCGGCCCTCAGATGGTGTGCGGACTCGATGGAGGTTGTCACCGCTCCAACGACCTACAACACTTCTATGGCTTCCCACGATGAGGAATGCTTGAGCACTTGATGGAGAATGCTCTCTAACGCTCCCAAATGGAAGAATGGTGGTGGAAATCGCCGGAATATGGTCTCCTTGGTGGTAGAGGTGAAGGAGAAGCCTTCAGACCTCAGAAATGGCGAGGAGGATCTGATTTCCCGCTCCCCTCACGAGCTCTCGGTTGACTGCGACGTAACCTGCATTTTATACTAAACAGGCAGAAAAATGGTCACGCACGGTCGAACGCACGACCGTGCGTGAACCGTGCGTTATTAAATGATAAAATCTGACTTGAGGGAGACGCTGCGCCGCCCATGCGTTTTACTAGCGCACGGGCAAATCCGCCCGTGCGTACCAACGCACGGGTAAATTCAGAATGACCAAAAACAAGAGGATACAGTTCGATCGTGCGTTTTACTCGCGCACGGGCAAATCCACCCGTGCGTAAAACACACGACTAAACTCAGATTGTCCGGTTTCTGCCCAGATACAGACGCACGATCGCTCCGTCCGTGCGTCAAGGAAATGCACGACCGTGCTATATGCACAGGCTAGATTCTGGGGGGAAATGGGACGATCCGGCCACCTGCACAATACAAACCAGCTGGGAATACACCTCCAGCACCAAATAAACATTGGAAAAGGATTGGGGAGCACGATGTGCTTACCCCCAATAACAAAGAGCGCAATTGCACACCGAAGCGGGCCTAAGAGTGCACCTAGCATGGAATAGCAAATATGATCGTAAACATGCCTAAAGTGTGGTGCATTGACTATAAATACGACCCAGATGAGTCCATAAATGTGTATATAAATGGGACTCATCAAGCACTGCTAGATAGGTGGGAGGGACAGTGGACTACCTCTAGACACATTGTCTAGTTGGGAACTACTATAAAACATTGTGTGTTTTCTGTGATGCTTGTGTGTTGTGATTGATAAACCTTTAAAGTAGCAAAGAAATTGAAAACACCTAATCACCACCCCTCTTGGTGTAGTTTATAGACAACCCATAATCTTTCAATTGGTATCAGAGGTAGGTTAAGTTCAAAGGCTTAACATCTTAGAACAAGATCTACAAATATAGTGGATTGTGATAAATAAATGGATGGTGAGCATCATAAGGAGATGAACTCAATGAAGTTGCATATCTGCACCAAGGAGAACTTCCTCATCTGGAAGCAAAGAAGTAGGTTGTACATGGAAGCCTCAGACCCTAGAGTCTATCTGGCAGTAGAAGAAGGACCCTATATTCCCATGAACATTCCTATGGATCCAACAGCTGTCCCCACACCTAAGAAATTATCTGATTTCACCAAAGATGAAGTTGCCCTGGTCACTATGGATAAAAGGGCTAGGAACATCATTGTGAATGCAATTAATGATTCAACCTTTCAAAATCTAATTCATTGCAAAACATCTAAGGAGATGTGGGAGTCCTTAGTTGTCTACATGGAAGGAACTGAGGAAGTTAGGGATGATAGGAAATCCCTCCTTAATCAGGAGTATGAGTCCTTCAGGCAAGATAAGAAGGATGACATTGCTACCTGCTATGAGAAGTTCTTCAGGATTGTCAATGGACTCAGAATTTATGGAAGAGAGTTCACAAACTATGAACTAAATGATAAGTTCCTAAGATCCCTGAACAAAGAATGGGACATAAAGCTGTGTGCAATAAGAGAAGTTGGCAATTTGGGAGCAATGGAGCCTAGACGGCTGTATGGCAAGCTCCTATCATATGAACTGCAGCTAAATACTAGAAAGGCTGAGGAAGAAAACTCCAAGGCTTATGTTGGAACTGCGGTTCAGAATCGCCCGGTACTGCGATGCTATTCGAAGCGGAAGGGCGTGTCCCCCTTGGGCCTAACTGACTGCCCCGTGGATCCTCCCGAGGACCAAGTTGATATAAAGAATAGTTGCGCCTTCACCAAACAGACCGGTCTTTTGGTCGAGTTGGTGGCACTGGGTCCTCTCAATTGGTATCAGAGGGGGTTGCGGGTTCGAAACCCCGGGGTCGTTTCTGTGGGGGGGGGATTATTGGAATTGCGGTTCAGAATCGCCCCGGTGCTGCGGTGCTATTCGAAGCAGAAGGGCTTGTCCCCCGTGGGCCTAACTGGCTGCCTCGTAGATCCGCCCGAGGACCAAGTTGATATAAAGAACAGTTGCGCCTTCACCAAACAGACTGGTCTTTTGGTCGAGTTGGTGGCGCTAGGTCCTCTCAATTGGTATCAGAGGGGGTCGCGGGTTCGAAACCCCGGGGTCATTTCTGGGGGGGGGGGGGGGGGGGGGGGATTATTGGAACTACGGTTCAGAATCGCCCCGGTGCTGCAGTGCTATTCGAAGCGGAAGGACGTGTCCCCTGTGGGCCACACTGGCTGCCCCGTGGATCCTCCTGAGGACCAAGTTGATATAAAGAACAGTTGCACCTTCACCAAACAGACCAGTCTTTTGGTCGAGTTGGTGGCGTTGGGTCCTCTCAATAGTCTTTTGGTCGAGTTGGTGGTGCTGGGTCCTCTCAATTGGTATCAGAGGGGGTCGCTGGTTCGAAACCCCGGGGTCGTTTCTGGGGGGGATTGTTGGAACTGCGGTTCAGAATTGCCCCGGTGCTGTGGTGCTATTCGAAGCAGAAGGGTGTGTCCCCCGTCGTCCTAACTGGCTGCCGCGTGGATCCGCCCGAGGAACAAGTTGATATAAAGAATAGTTGCGCCTTCACCAAACAGACCAGTCTTTTGGTCGAGTTGGTGGCGCTGGGTCCTCTTAGCTTACACCAGAGAAAAGGCAGTGGCCTTTAAAGCTGAAGCTTACAGAAAGCACAAGACAGTGGAGCCTGTCTATGCTTCAGAGGAAGAGACCTCAAGCAACTCCACCTCAGAACTCTCTGATGAAGATCTCTGACTATTCACCAGGCAGTTTAAGAAACTACCGAGAAACAGAAAAAAAGGGAACATAAGATATGAAGCTTCACCCACTAGCTCCAAGAGAGAAGAAAAGCCTAGAAGAAAACACAGATCAGGCAGGTACGATTCCAAAACTAGTAAACACAATTCTTCTAACATTATTTGTTACAGCTGCAACAAGCCTGAACATGTCATTGTTGAATGTCCATCCAAAAGACAAGAGATGAGTGAAGAAAGAAAGCACTCAAAGAACAGGAAGTCAGAGAAGAGCCTTGTGGCAAATAAAGTGAAGTCACTCAGTGATAGTGACACTGATTGTTCCTCATCAGAATCAGATAGCCACAAAGCACCCATGGCTCTCTCAAATGAAGAATGTCGTGATGAAACTCATCACAAACAAGTAATTCCTAATGCATCTCCTACCCTCTCTGACATAGATTCAGATGCCAGCTCCTCTTCAACAGAAGAAGTTGAAACTAACTACATAGAGAAATTTGGTGCACTGCTTGATGCCCTTAAGAAAGCAAAAGCCCTCTGTAAGGCACAAGCTGCAGAAATCATCTCCTTGAGTGGGAAGAGAGATGAACTACTTGAGAAAGTAACTGAGCTAGATCAAGAGAAAGCCAAATTATATATCCCTCCACTAAGCACCAGCACTTTGACTGAAGTCATCAAGCACAAGAATTTTAGAATTATTGAGCTGGAGGATATGGTTTTAAAAGAAAAGAAAATTGTGGCTATTTATTCCAAGCCACAAACAGTTCATCCCCTGATTGATAGCTTTTCACAAACAAATAAGCAAGGTTTGGGCTACAATCCAGGTGAAAACCATGGGAAATCTACCCAATGAAAGACTTTCTCTAGAAAAGTGATCATACCCACAAAATCATATGATCACAGTAGCATCTATGGATGCAAAGAAAGCTAGAAATCAGACAACAATATTAAGTTGCCTTCTACTTGGCTAAGCAAGAGACAAACTCTCCTTGGGAAGAGTGCACTATTTGCACCCCAAAAGAATCCCCGAGTAAAAGCCTGCAGAAGTTGCCATGTTGGAGAAATTCCTTCTGCCTCCAAGAAGGGAAGGTTAGATGTTAAACAACAGCTTAACCTAGTCAGATCAATCACCACAAGAAAATCTATATATAATAGATTTGAATGCTGGTGTGGTAGAAAAGTATGGCATTTTTCCTTAGACTGTTGGTTCAACCCAACTGTTAAGAATCATTCTCACATGACAACAAAAAGGCAAGCTGCTAATTCATCATCTAACAAGCACCTAGGACCCAAGAGAGAATGGGTTCCTAAGTAAATATAGTTGTTTTGCAGGTATGTCCAAAACCCACCAAGACTCTTGTGTGGTACTTGGACAGTGGATGTTCCAGGCATATGACTGGAACAAGACGCCTATTGAAGGAGATTGCACCTGTAGAAGATGGACCAAAAGTTTAATTTGGAGGATCTTAAAGAGGTGTAGTCAAGGGCTATGGTAAGATCACAAATGGCAGTATCACTATCACAAGAGTAGCTTATGTGGAAGGGTTACAACATAAACTTAGAAGCATAAGTCATCTATGTGACTTGGGATATGTTGTTTCTTTCCACAAGGATAAGTGCCTGATAAAGGACTGTGAGAATGAATCTATTCTAACAGGCACTAGGAATGGAAATATTTATTGTCTAAATTTCATTTGCATTAGGAAAAATGAGCATGTATGTCTTGTAGCAAATGATGGAGTGTCTTCTTGTGTAAAGTGGCATATGAGACTAGCCCACATTAACTACAAGTCTCTCAAGATATTATTGATAGAGGAATTGGTAAGAGATGCTCCTAAGCTGGATTGTTTAAAGATGATTCCTTGTCATGCATGTCAAATGGGCAAGAAAACAAGAACTTCATTTAGAAGCATACAAGACAAAGAATCCACTAGGTGCTTATACCTACTGCACATGGACTTATTTGGTCCTATGGCAGTGCACAACCTAGGAGGAATGACTTATACATTTGTTATTGTTGATGATCATTCTAGATTTGCATGGGTGTTCTTTTTGAAACACGAGCTGATACGCTAAGTACATTCAAGAATTTTGTCAAACAAATTCAGAATGAAGTAAACAAATCTGTGGTCAAAATCAGAAGTGATCATGGAACTGAATTTCAGTCTGGGTCAATGAACAAATTATGTGAAGAAGAAGGTATCGTACAAGAGTTTCTTCTCCTAGAACTCCCAAACATAATGGGGTGGATGAGAGGAAAAATAGAATAATTATTGAAGCTGGTAGGACCATGCTAAGTGATTCCTCACTCCCAGAATACATTTGGGCTAAGGTAGTTAACACTGCATGTCATGTGCAAAATAGAGCACTCATCAATAAGAACCATAATAAGACTCCTTATGAGCTAATTAAGGGTACGAAGCCAACACTAGCTTACTTCAAAATCATTGGAAGTAAATGCTATGTGCTGAAAAACAATAAGCACTACATTACTAAATTCTCTGAAAAGAGCTACGAATGTGTCTTTATTGGATATAGCAAGCATAACAAGGCCTATTGAGTCTTCAATAAGAATGCTCTTACAATTGAGGAATCTATTCATCTTATTTTTGATGAGAGCAGCATGCTACATAATCCTTCTTCTAGTTCATCTAATGCAAAAATTGAAGAAAGATTAGAGAACCTCAAAATCAGAGAAGAACTAGTTGAGAAGAATAAGTCCTCCACAATGGACTCTATTCTAGAATGTGTAGAAAAGTCTACTGAAGAGCCAAATCCCCTAAATGAGAATCATGAAGTAGGAGCTGAAGAAGTTGCTGAAACTAGAGAACTAGCAAGAGTAATACCTACTGCTATGAGACATCATTGAAATCATCCAACAAATAAGATAATTGGTGAGCTCACTGTTGGAGTGAGAACCAGAAGAAATGAACTAAATGAAAACTTGCATCTTAGCTTTCTATCCCAACTTAAGCCAACGAATTTTGAGGAGGCCAACAAAGGCCAATTCTTGGTTATGGGTATGTAAGAAGAGCTAAATCAATTCAAAAGGTGCAAGGTATGGAAACTTGTCCCAAGGCCACAAGGGCATAATATCATTGGGACAAAGTGGGTATACAGAAATAAGATGGATAAAGCTGGATTGATTGTAAAGAACAAGGCAAGGTTGGTAGCTCAAGGATACAGGCAGGAGGAAGGCATAGACTTTGATCAGACATTTGCACCTGTTGCTAGACTGGAGGACATCAGACTCTTTCTAGCCTATGCTGCATATAAGGGGTTCAAAGTCTATCAAATGGATGTCAAATCTGCATTCTTAAATAGAAATCTAAAAGAGGAAGTCTATGTATGTCACAACCCGCATTTTCCCAATAATGTAGTACATATTATCAGAGCAAGGGGAAAATATACGTCGTGATGCCACGCCTGCAGGAGACGACTACAGACGCTCAGGCAAACCCTCCTTACGATAAATTTATAAAAGACATATATATATGTTTGGATTAAAAAGGAGAATTTTTCATTTTTTAGCTTAAGACCGCGTCCCTCGGTCCGGTGGATCATCTAGTCCACAAGTAGAAAACTATATATATATACGCAGAGGAAAATCAGTTCATTATAGCTACATAAGCATGAAGATCAACATCCGAGAATTTATATGCATAAATCTACGTTTAGTATAGTAAGAAAAGATTTTCTACGATCTTCAAAGTATGTGGCATTTATTTAAAAATCATGATATGCAAGAATGACATTTTTATACTAATAAAGTAACTAATGCATCCTAGCATAAAGCTTCCCAAAGATCAAGTAGGTAAACAACCTGAAAGTAACAGCGAAACAACTAGCAAGTAAACTAGCACAAGAAATCTAGAGCTATGGGCGTCAACAACTGACACGAACCCATAGAAAAGAAGGAAAACAACCAAAAGAAGGCAACAACTAAAGAACTGCCCCTTACCTAGAAGAGAGGAAGGGCCTCGATAGAAAAACTGAATGACACCGCTCTAACTCCTGCGGCAGCTAAAGACCTGAACATGAGACATTCATAAGAAAAAAAATGCCTCAGCCCAAAGGGTGCAAGAAAACCAAGATTAGCAGCATCAGAAGTAAAAGAGTGCAGAAAGGAAACTAAGCAGATAAACATCAATAATCTCACAACAACTGGAGCCAGCTTAAACGAGTGCACTCGGTAAGAGGAAAAGCCTGCACCAGACGGTATTAGCCAAAACAATCAAAGCCCACCACGTGTCCGCCATTACGGCTCAGAGGTGATGGTCATATATATAATATCATCATACACATATATAATCATATATGTTTAAGAACTTGAGACTGATCAGCTCGAGGGAAAAGCGTCCCCCAAAAGTAGGCACTGCGACGGTGGTATCTTCCACTAACGCCCGCAGCCCAAAACCGGGTGGTGGACCTTTAACCACTGCCACCCAAAAACCAAAACCGGGTGGTGGTACTCTATCCACTGCCACCCAAACAGCCAATACCGGGTGGTGGTCCTTTATCCACTGCCACCCAAAAACTACCCACCACACAAGGCTTAAGACAAAGGTTCTAAATAATTAAATTTAATTTCAATCAAGACACGGGACGTAACCCGAGAACACTCAGGACATTAGACAACGAAGATCATAGAGATCAAGAACCACTCTCCACAACAATCCCGGAGAATTAGACAACAAAGCATACTTAGATCATATATCCAACATAGCAAACAGAGGAGTGCAAGGCGGGGTAACAGGATTTCAGATAGTTGTAATCACAACTCAAGACAAGAGGATTAGTCAGCACCAGGTTCAGCAATAAATCAATACAACGACATTCAATTTACGACAAAGTCGAAGACTTCAGAAAGCCGAAACCACGCCAGGTCTGGTGTCGGAACAAGACGAAGAAAATCATAACACGAAGGACAAACACCTGAACAAGACTCAACGGTTCATAAGCAAACACATGGTGAATCCAATCTAGACACCCCCAACAAACTTCTCGCAAGGATACGACGAAGGGCACGAAAAGACACCATAAACGACAACTAACCAAATAGAGGACAACTCAACAAACAAAGCGTAGCTTCAAACCACGACTCAATAGAAGGACTAAAAAGCTTGAAATCATCGCTATATACAAGGGCTGCTTAAAAGGTAATGAAAATCTTACTATAAGTATAAGGCTGCCTATAATTGGTGCGCATAAAAAGTTCGAAGCCGAAATATCTCTATATCTCTTTCAAGTTAATGCTTAAAGGCTTCGTTAAATCATCGAGAACTAGCCACAGAAATTCCAAGGAAATTTAGCACCTAATTCCCCAAAACCGACAGGAATTAGGAAACGAAATTTGCCGGGGAATTTAAGATTTAATTTTCCCCCGACCCAACAAGAGTTAACAAGCATAAATTTCCAGGAAGTTTAGCCCGCCAAAACATCCAAACTTAGCCAACAAAAGAAACAGTGCAGGATTGGAAATTTGCTGAGCAAGACCACTTATGCTTAACTAAAAAGATAAGACCAAGGTTGGCCAACAACATATAACCCAAGGAGAATCCCAGTAAAAAAAACGAAAAGTTGTTAGGGCCAGAATTCCCCAAAAGAACGAAATCCATAGCTTAAAACCCAGAAAATTTAACTTAGCATATACCCAAGTAAATGCTCAGCCTTTAAATCAACAAAACCCACGAACTGAGTAATTTACTTAAGTATATACCAAGGAAATTTCCTAGTGCATAGATGCAGAGTTTCGTAAATCGAGAGTTTAAACTAGGAGGAAAACAAGGGAAATAAAATATATCAATAGCTACCAGGCTAAAATCAATTAGTATAACCGCTGCCGACTAGAACCAAGGGGAAACAATGTAGGACAAAAGCTGCCATGCTAAATCAAGGAGGAGACAGCCACAAAGATATTATAAAGAACCTTGCCCATAACCAAGAGGGACACCACTACAATAATCCTAATGAATAGGACCATGAATAAAGCAGCCCCAAAATGATAGGTTTTATAAAACAGCCCCCAAACAGAGCTCTATAAGGCAGCCCTTAACAAATCCAACTAGAATTATATATATAACGGCCCCCGAACAAGAAGAAATATGAATAGGAAACAACCCCTAACAAATCCAAACCAGAATTATATACATAACAGCCCCCGATTAGAATATGCATGACAACAGCCCCAATTATGATATGAATAACAGCAGCCCTCAACAATTAGAGCATAAAAGGCATCCCAAAATTAATTGAAAGGATTCATGTCCAGCATATCTAACAGGAACAAGCATAGCAGCAGCCTAACTAACAGCATATTAACAGGAACCACCATAGCAACAGCCCACTATTAAGGTATAAGAACAGTAGCAGCCCAAACAAGACTGCATCAGCCCAACCAAGGACAGCAGCAGCCCAAGCTAAAGACAGCAGCCCCAACCAAGAAACAACAGCAGCCCAAAAGAAAGAAAGCAAAAAAGGCAGCCCCAACTGAAATCGAACATGCACAGCCCCATGAAAAGACAGCATGCTACAATACTGCAGCCCCAAACAAATGTCATAATAGCACCCCCAAATCAAGGTATTATAGCAGCATGTTTAATAATAGCAGCCCCCTCCAATTAGACATGAAAATAAGGCAGCCCCAACTATGCAATTATAAGAGAAACAACCCCAAACGAATATTATAACAGCAGCAGCCCCGGCCCGCAACAGAAAAACATAGTAGCAGGCCCCAATAACAAGGAAGGAAAGTAGAGCAGCCCCAAACAAGGATTATAACAGCAGCATCCCCCATTAGGGAGTGAAAAAAAACAAATAGCAGCCCCCCAAATTAAAGACATAGCAGCAGTCCCCATCCAACAAAGAAAAAAACCCAAAGGAAGCAAAGGATTTAAGAGGGAGAGAAGGGGAAAGTGTTTCCTTGCCTCGGATCCAACCGGCGTCTCGCCGGATCGCGACCAACTTGCCGAGAGCAGACCAAAGCCCTAGCCCCAGCGACGAGGGCTCACCGATTCACCACACCGATGAAGGGACCAAGCTCCGGCGACCTCCAAAACGCCTGCTCTGGCGATCCCAATGCCGAAACCCTAAATCGCCTTCCTAGTCGCGCTCGGCAGCAGAGGATATCGGGGAGGGAGGAGCACGAGGCAGCAAAGCATAAAGGCCAAATGAATGCACAAATGTATACATATATTTACATATACATATTTTTATATATACACATATTTCTTTATAAATGATAAAAATTGCCTATACGCACACATACGTGATACCCTAGCATCGAACTCACCAGACGACGACGACCAAAAAACGGTGACGCCCTCTGCACTAACACCACGCAACGGCAACTTTAATTTTTAAACCACCTCTACTAGCACAACCCCACTTGAATTAACTATAAGAAAAACCTGGGGCGTTACAGCCACCCCCCCCCCCCCCCCCCCCTAACAAAAAGTTTCGCCCCGAAACTTAGAACCGAAACTCAGAATACAAAAGGATGAAAAAGGCAAGGGAGAAGTAAGCTTACACTCGCTAGATAGAAACGCTAACCGAAAAGGGCTAGGAAAGTGGATGCGGATAAGATTACCCAAAGAGAAAAGGACATTACCAAGAACTCGAAATTTCCAAGCCGAGAACAGAAAGCAAATCGCGGAACATCAGACTTGCGGAACCCAAACTAAAGGAAGCCTAAACGAAGATCAGTCTTCGAAAAAACCAAACTAACTTCCTCCTTTATGAACAATATGAGAGCACTCCAGGGCAAGGAACAAGGCTAGGAAAAAGCCACGCTGCAACCACTCATCTAACTGAGTGCGCAACTCTCGCAACACACGCAGGGCCAAAGAGTATGGTGTCTTAGCAACAGGTCAAGTACCCGGATCAAGGTCAGAAACAAACTCCTCAACCCTCACGGGTAGAAAACCAGGGAGACAACAACGAAGACATCAGCGAAATATCGCACCACAGGTATGATCTTCGATACCCGACAAACTGCTTCCAGTTTCTAACATAGAAACAAGGTAGGCAAAACAACCGGAAACTAAAGGCTCCGCGCACACACCGCGGAAATAATCAGGGAAAACCTAACGCGGAAAGCCAAACACGCTCGAGGGTTGACCGATGTCCAGCTTAATGATCAAATGCTTTACCTTGCGTTGGGATACAACATCAAACCTGGACAACCAGCCCAAACCCCAAATCACAACAAAAATCCAGGTCTAGCACCTTTTAGATTAACAAAAGTTACGAAACCACCTAAGAGGACAGGACAACTCTGAAAGCCCTGATTCGACACCACATAAACAACAGAGGGGAAACTTAACCCTAAGGGGATCACCAACCCGATCGAGGGTCAAACCACGACGCTCTACTAAAGTCCTAGCCACGCACAAGTGGGTAGCACCAGAATCGAGAAGGACGTGCGCCTAACGGTTCTTTACCTTAAATTCTCCTATAAAATTGGATACGCAACTAATCGAGCGAAAACAATCTAGTACAAACGCTGAAAGTTAAGAATTAGAGTAGAATCTAACCTGGAATTACCAAGGGGGAAAACTGCTCAATAATCGATAACCTAACAATGACTGCCTGCGAAGCTCTAGAGCCAAAACATTGAGTAAAACACAAATCAAAAAGAAGGCACGCTCAACATCCTCAACCATAATTCGCACAGAATTGAGATAACAAAAAAATCCAAATCCACATTCGCAAGCCAATGAATAAACTAGGTCAAAACCTTAACCTAAAAACTCCTGGGTAGAAAAACTGCGCTTGTTTCACAACCATTTGCCTCAACAACGCCTCGATACTCTGACGCAACTCCCCAATTACCGCTTCACTGCGCGCACCCAAAGACTCGCCCTCTGACTGGGGGGCCAACTCCGACGCACGACGCTCTAGGTTCATCGACTGCAATTACGAACTAACATCTCAATACGCCTAGATTAAGACGCAGCAGCTAGGAACTAGAATTTCCTAACTCGATACAGACCAGGAAAGAGTAGATACTTGCTCTTGCTGTTACCTTGCTCTGGGAATTCATGAAATGATGTTATGCTTAACCTAGGATGGTATACCATCATCCTATCAACTTATGTGCATAAGATATAAATGCATGAATGTCAAATTTTATTTCAAATCATGTGTGTACGAGCGTGATCATGTATGTCTTTAGCTTGGCACGTGTGCTAATGCTATATTATGATGTATATGCAGTGCTATGCAATCTAAAAAGGCCTTAATGCATGCTATGAGCGGCGTACACATGCGATCTTATGCATCCCATACTTCATATTATCGCATGTAACGAAAAAGAAAATTGAGCTAATGGACACGCATGCGACCTACGTTATGCATCCCATACTACATAACAGTCGTATGTTGTCACCTATGAGGATCCATATACAAACACATATTATGCATCCCATACTACATAATATGCCCCGTATACTTCTTATCATGCTATGAGTGTAGTGTTCATGCTTCAACCAAGACATATTGATGACCCTTCGGTGTGTGTATGCAATGAATGACGATTGTCACCAGGCGGTTATCCGGGCAACCAGACTATCACAGCAACCCGGCTAACCTCCCTCCGATACCAACTGCACTTTTTTGTAATAACCCGCCCCGACCACCACACCAGTTAGACTATAGCACATCGCTGGTGGGCCGACTAAATGCGGTTGGACAAGGACTGCAGTCCGGTGCACCCCACCCATGGCTGAGCCTATTTCTCAGCTACAGTGGGATTTTAAGGTCGGGATTCGATCCCGCGCCCCCTTGATAAGGCACCTTCAACAGTCCTCATCACCAACTGAGCTGCATCAGTTAGTGATGAGGACTGTTGAAGGTGCCTTATCAAGGGGGCGCGGGATCGAATCCCGGCCTCAACATCCCACTGTAGCTGAGAAACAGGCTCAACCATGGGTGGGGTGCACCGGACTGCAGTCCTTGTCCAACCGCGTTTAGTCGGCCCACCAGCGATGTGCTATAACTGGTGTGGTGGTCGAGGCGGGTTGTTACAATGTAGCTCAACCACCAGGTTTTGTCTCTCCAAACTTTCCTGATCAAGTATATTTCCTCAAGAAGGCCTTATATGGGCTAAAGCAATCTCTAAGGGCCTGGTATGAGACACTGTCTACCTTTCTCCTTGAAAACAAATTCTCAAGAGGGAAAATTGATAAGACTCTTTTCTTGAGAGATTTGATGGGCCAGATCCTTTTGGTCTAGATATATGTTGATGACATTATATTTGGATCAACAGATGGGATCTTCACAAAAAGTTTGCTAAACTTATGCAAAGTAAATTTGAAATGAGCAGTATGGGAGAGCTAAAGTATTTCTTAGGTCTCCAAGTAAAGCAATCCGAGGAAGGAATTTTTATTTCTCCGACCAAATTTATCTAGGATATCATAAAGAAAATTTGTATGAAGAACTCTACTCCTATGAGAACTCCTGTGGGTTCAACTATGTCTCTAGACAAGGATGAAAAAGGGAAACATTATAATGAGTCCATGTATAGAAGCATAATTGGCTCATTGCTCTACCTAACTGGAAGTAGACCTGACATCATGTTTGCTACATGTGTATGTGCATGATATCAAGTGATCCCCAAAGAATCTCATTACTCAGCTGTGAAAAGAATTATGAGATATGTGAAGGGTACTCCAAATCTGGGGCTCTGGTATCCTAAGTCAGATGATTTTGAGCTATGTGTATATTCTGATGCAGAGTTTGTTGGGTGCAAAGAGGACAGGAAAAGCACTTCAGGAACTTGTCAGTTCCTGTGGAGAAGGCTTGTGTCCTGGAGTAGTAAAAAGCAAAACAGCATTGCTATCTCCACAACTAAATCAGAATACATTTCAGCTGGCAGTTGTTGTGCACAACTCCTATGGATTCAACACCAATTAGAGGATTACAATCTGCACATCAAGAGAACACCTCTCTTTGTGATTCCTAGAGTGCCATTTCCATTGCCAAAAATCCTGTGGCACATAGTAGAACAAAGCATATTGAAATTAGATATCATTTCATTATGGAGCATGTAGAAAAGGAGGACATCTGCCTTGAGTATGTTAATACATAGGGGCAAATAGCTGACATTTTCACTAAGCCCCTTGATTATTCTAAGTTCAATCAATTCAAAATTGAATTGGGCATGTTAAGTTCTTGAAATTGGGTATGTTGAATCCATTATATTCCCCTTTAGTATGTATGATATATTTTGATGGGCTGGATCTCACAAAAGGTCCACCTTAAAGTGATCTGACAATCTTAGATTTTGAAGATAGGAACACCATAAGGTATAACTTTAAGTCCACTAGAGCAAAACAGCCTCTCAATATCATCTTAATTGATCACAACGACATTGATGAAGTCTCGACGAGAACATCCATGTATCAACGACAAGAGCAAAGTCCTTTCGATGACACACTCGACGACAAAGTTCAATTCAGACTGACACAATGACATCACAGGACACTAAACTGTCATGATTGCGCCGCAATTATGAGATTTTCAAAGTGATACAGGAGGATTTGAATAGGTATGCGCCTCTTTACCTTCCCAATGCATTACTCTATATATTAGGCATTGTGTAAGGATAGAGATCACGCACACACAAAACTCTAGAATCTTTCTTTCTTCTTCCTCCATACGACAACCCTCTGCTAATGAAATGGCGCCGAAGAAGAATGACGAGAAAATCCCTTCCGTAGGAGAACTTCTGAAGGGAGGCTTTGAGAAGCCAGAGGAAGACTTAGAAATGGTCATAACCCTACTATACACATCTGAATTAGAATACCTCCTCACAGAGCCAACCCGTATCTACCATTCCGCCATCTCAGCATTCTTTGAAAATGCTGAATTTCACAAATCAGAAAGGGAAATTCGAACCATTGTGTCTGGGCAGCACATTCAAATGACTGCTGAAAGTCTATCCAAAATTCTACAACTTACTACCTTTGAAAAGGATGAGACAGAAAAAGACGTCACCGATGCAGATGTCTACGAAGGATTAAAATGGTGTGATTTTGAAACCAAACCCTATGGCAGCTTGCAGAGAATGCAGATGAACAGGCAAGGCAAACTACTGATAGACATCATCAAAAAGGTACAGCTATGTAAGACAGGCTCGCATGATCGAGTCTCAAAAGGAATGTTTGAAATAATGGTCAGAGTAATCTTAAACAAAAGAACAGATTGGGGAAGTTAATGTTCGACATGATTACATACAACATCAACTCTCCAAAATTTGGAAGAATTCTATCCTTATATCTCTCGAATACCATCCCTCATCTCCTTAAAATTTCAGAATCAATTCCTCTCCACTATCTCAAGAAGATAGATGTCAGAAGAGTGAGCAGGTGGGAGAAAAGGTCCACAAAGAAAGATGCAAGTGAACCTTCTGCTCAAGGCTCAAAGACCCCTGTCACAGCACCTCAAGTTACTCAAGAAACCATGACTCCAGTTGAGGGGGAGCCTATGAGAGAAGAAACCCCTAGAATGGATAGTTCTCATACTCCTCAAGAGGAAGTGGATCCAGCTCATCTGGAGCTGCCTGAAAGAGAAACATGTAGTAATTCAGATGTTGAAGAACATGATCACTCTGACAGGTCCCTACATGATTTTCCTAATAATGACATACATACATTATCAGAAGGAGAAGAACATTACCACCACTCAGAAACCCATGCACCAATGGAGGGGGAGCATACAGGTCATTCAGTAATGTTGCTTTCACCTCCAAGAATAGAAGCTGAACCACATTCTCTACCCAACACAGTTCCCACATTTCCATCACTTGATTTTTTGTCACATATGGAAAGTCAATTGGATAGACAAAGAGAAAGCTTTGAAGCCTATGTAAATCAGGCTATCACATGCTGCAGAAATGATCTCCATGCCAGTATAGATGCCCTCCAAGAAGACATCAACCACATAACCATCAAAACTCCAATGTATATTAAACTGTTGCAACTGCTGTGGAAATTACTGGGACTAAAATAGCCAATATAAATCAAGCTACCCATCTAATTGGACAACAACTAAACACTGTGCTTGATAGATGATTGTCTACCCTCAGAGACAATCAGTAGTCCATCATCCAGAACCAAGATGTGACTTTCAATGATTTTGAAGATGCCATCAACACTGTCCTTCAAAGAATATCCTCCTCTGCTCAAGTAACTCAGGAGCTTGTGTACAATGTAGGTGAAACATTATTGATCTAGTTTCAAGTAACCCAAGATCATCTGTCAAAATCTTTGCATCAAGTTATCAAGGCAACTCAGGGAACCCTTATGGATGCCATTGGTAAACTGAAAAACCTTCTGGCAAGACAACTTCAGCTTGTCAAGCATTCCTCTCTGAAAGTGCACAGTGTGCCCGTGAGATATACTTTATAGGGGGTGAATAGAGATTTAAAATTATTTCCATCCTATTTGTGCAAATACAATAAAACATTATGTGTTTATGCTTCAACAAATCCTCACACAGAATAAAATCAAGTGCTGAAATGTAAAGCTGAAAATAGTAAAATAAATCTAGACTATATGGGACAGCAAAGAAAATAAACAACCAGAAGACACAAAGATTTTATAGAGGTTCCCCAAAATGTGGGTAGTCCTCTCTTCTACCACCTGGTAGGATTGCACCACCTTTGTTTGAGTTTTTTGACAAGGAGACTCTCAGAACCACTGATCTTTTGATAAGGAGATCATGAACAAACCAGATATTTTGATAAGGAGATCTTGAAACAACCAGATTTTTTGATAAGGAGATCATGAACCACTGAATCCTTTGGAATAGGGATTCTCAAAACTATGTACATGATGTGTAAGGAAAGAAGAATAAGAGGGAGAAGGAAGATTCAGAAATATGTTTTTTCAGAATTCTGTAACAGCAATGTTTGAGGTGTTGTTCTGTGAGTGCTTTTCAGGATATGAATCAGATTAACCCTAGCTTATGATAGTGATGATTGCTAGGGTTTTTGTAAGCTCTTGATCCTTCTTCTCTCTGCTCTTATAATAATAATGCTGCTATATAGTATTGATGAGGAAGCAACAACTATTTTTCTGAGCAGAGTATATTCTTCTGTAGATCATTCTTCAAAGGTTTGTGTTGAGGAGATGAAGATCCTTGACTGAGAGAGAAAGCATTTCTTTCTTTTCTATGTTTTCTCTATTAGGGTTCCAGGAGGAAGAAGGAGAATAGGAAGACCTAATTCAAAAACTGTAACCGATTGTGAGAAGTGCTCTGTGTTTCTCTCTCTTCTTCTGCCTTTTATTGTCCCTCTTCAATTTGAATTAATTTCCTTTTCTGGTAGGTCCTGAAAAGGTATTTTGCCTTGGACAAATTCTCTTTCTTTCCTTCTTTAATTCACAACCCGACCACCAACTGTAAGCTTATTTCCAAGAAAGCTTTTCTGTCCTCCTTTAATTCTTCATTCTATTTGAGGCAATTAAGGAGCCATTGGAGAACGGTCTTCAGTGTTGTGGGCCATGAGAGAAGGTCCAAAAATGACAGCTAAAAAGATTTCCATTTTAGACTGTATTCGACGTAGTGTCGAGTTCTCTTCCTCTCTTATCGACGCACCTTCGGTTCCTTGTAGGAGCAGCTTCGAATTCATTCTTGCTCTGATTCAATTTTGCTTATCGATGTTGCGTCGATATCTTATTGACGTAACTGTCGAGTTGAAAGCTTAACTCTGAACTCCATCATCTGCGTCGAATGGTAGTTGACGTAGCGTCGACTTCAAATGACTTCGATAGATACTTCTTTCTGCGTTGAGTTGAAGTAGAAGTTGCGTCGACTTCTAAAGATACTTCGACAGGTCCATGGCTTCTACGTCGATATCTATTCGACGTAAAGTTGACTTGAATAACTTTAACAGAAGGGTTGGACCACTTGGACTTCTAGTCAGAGTAGCGTCGACATTAACTCGATATTGCGTCGATTTTTATTCGACGCAAATATTAACTTTGTCCAAATTTTGCTTTTCTTGATCTGGCCTTGACACCCTAGGTTGAGTGTGACATCCTAAGACATCTAATGGCCATATTACCCTTACTATACAATGGGTACTTCAATCCTAAGAGACAAAATCACTTTTAGGTAATTTGTTAAGTTAAATCAAAGGGGTTTTCCCAACAATCTCCTCATATTTATCTTAACAAATTTTATAGATTATTTAATGTGATTTTACACATTCCTTTTATATAAACAAAGATACATTCAAGACAGCATAGACATAGGAAAATGACAAACTGAAAACACAAGTTATTTCATTTAACTATCAAGAAATATATAGATGTCCACAACTATTTTCCAGGAAGTATAAGACTTTAAGTACCCGAGTCACTGCTCCTTCTCAGGAGTTCTTCTTTTTCATTAAAACACTTTTACCTTTCTTTGTGACATCTTCAGAGGCTCATCATCCTCTCCAGGACAGTTTTCACCATCTGGAATTATTTTTGGTTCTTCAGTAACCTTGTCCTTGAGAGACTCCCCCTGAGATTGTGCATTTAGCTCAGCAAAGTCAACTACTTCCTTGGCAATCTTTGCCACTTCATCCAGTAAATATTCATCTTGATGCACCCCCTGATCTCCTGCTGAACTTACATCAGCCATATCTTTATCTAGATTCCTTTGGACTTCTGGAGCAGGCACCCCCTGAGAAGATGGTAGCTCCCCTTGATTATCTGTAGGATCCACTTGATTTTCTGGCTCATTTACTTTCGCATTCCCTTCTTGATGCTCTTGAACTAACTCCTCCTCAATATTTGGACCCTAGAAGAGGGTCACTTTACCAGGGTCTTCAACATCTTTTCCTTTATTAGGCCCACTCTCATCTAGTACAGGCCTTTCTTCCTCCAAAACATTTTCCCCTTCTTAACCTTGATGTGAAGAGAGGTTAAGAATTCTCTTGTGACCATGGAGGAAGACACAAAGTCCTTGAGGCTTTGGAAGGATCTTATAGAATCTAACAACACAGCCTCCATTTGGGAATACATTTTGTCAATTTTTTTGCCTGAGATGCTATTAAGTCTGCAAAGGTGGAGGAGGCAAGACCAACTACCTTAGAGATGACCTGCTCAAGGTCAACTAGAGAGATATGAGAGGTAGATGGAGGAGGTGATGGAGGGAAATCTTCTTGGATAGAGGAGAGAGCCTAGTAGACTTCAGGTGAGATATGAATTGATGGTGGTGGTGGAGGTGGAGAAAAAGTGGATGGTATCTGATGAGGAATTTGAGGAGATGGCTCTGGGGCTGAGGAAGATGGAATGGATTGAGGGGATTGTTGCTGATGTTGTTGTTGTTGTTGAGCTGGAACATCTTCTTAAGGGTGAATATTATCCCTTGGGGGATCTGGTATTTGCCTCTCAGAATCTTGAGGAGGAGGAGAGGGAGGAGGTTAAGCTGGAGCTTGACCAGGCTTTAAGATCTGCCTGGTCCACTTAGAGAATATTCCTATGTTTATTCTCTTTCCAGGAGGAATGGGCACTCCTTTTGACTTATATACTGCTGGGAAATGGTGAAGCAGCCCCTAACTCATTATCCTCAAATAACCATTTTCTTTGTGGGCATATTTGTGCCCAATCATCCTTAGGAGGCATTTCCCCCAGTTTATCATTTTCTTCAGAACTAGAGCTCCCATAATTTGAAGTTGTTGCTTTGGAACAACATCATGTGCTGAGATTTCACACAGCAAACCTTCCCTACTATATAAGCTAGGAACCTGTATTCTTCTCCAAGGTCAATCTTTTTTAGATTTATGGGCTTATCTTTCTTGAACTGCATAAGCTCCAGGGCCCTCTTGGTCTCATCCCCTGATAGTTCATTTGATTCATTTCCAGTTTGGAGATCATATGTTTGGTTTAGTAATTCCTCTGTTATTAGTACATCTATGTCAGATACTTTTCCCTTAAGGGTTCCATCCTCTTCTATTTTCACACTATCTTTAAACTCATTCAGTTCAATATCCAGGATCTTGCATCTTGTGGATATCAGCTTGATTAAGCCAGCATCTTGAAATAGGCCAAGAATGGCCTTGAATCTTTCGGCTGCAGCATTGAACGAATCAATGTCAACGTCAAATCCTGAGTTAACCTTGGGTGGAGCCATTTGATCGATGGTACCTGCAAACACAAAGAGAAAAATAGAGAGAAAAAGGCACAGGAGAACTGGAGAATAAGAGAGCAAGAAGGCAAGGAGAGGGAAATTCGAAAGAGCAATGATCTTGACGCTGTAATTGCTTAAAAGGAGATGAATCGCCGCAACTTAGGGTTTAGGACGACACACCATCGATAAAACTTATTACTTGGCACGCAAAGCTGTGTCGAGATTTCTTCTAGAAGCAGTCCTGCGCGCACTGTGGTATTGACATTGCGTCGACTAGTATTCGACGGAACTCTGAGATTGTTCAGCGGTTCTTAAGTCGACGTAATCATGTCGACGCTACCTCAACTTTGAACAATGATCATTGAATCGACGCATGCGTCGATATGAACTTGACGCTATGTCGAATTCTATTCGATATATCCACTCCGAGTGCTTCTTGATGCTGACGTCAAGTAGAAGTCGATGGTACGTCGACTTCGGTTCGACGCACTTATGAATGAACAGATCTATTTCCTTAGAAAATTCTTGCTATTTTTCCCAGCAATTATATTTATTGAAAATAGATAATGTTGTTAATTTTATAAACTGTACAGAAAATTCAAGATAGAAATCACTCCCTTAGATGAAGATTGTTCCTTATTCATATCCTACATCTTTCGCCCCACTGCATTTTCTCCTGAGTGGGACCCTACCTAATCCTGCACAAGTAGTTCAAACATTAGAAGGGACCCAGGTTACCTTGTGCCCTTTGCTTTTACCATTGTAGTGTTTAATGAAGGAGTAGAAGGGTCTTTCATGATACCCTTCTGGATGATAAGTAATGGGTTTCCCAAACCTATTATTTTGATACTTGAAATGAGTATAGAATGCACCTAAATAAAGAAGGTCAACAGAATGTCTTATTATCCTAGGTTTTAATTTTACCCTTTGATTGTATACTTTTTCTGCTTTCTTCTTCTCTTGAGATTTCTTTCCTTTGTTTAGATTTGTTTTCTTATCTCTAGATGTTTTCTTTGGTGTATTGACATCCTAATCCTTAGTATTTTCACTGTCCTTAGATGATTCATAGTCAGTAGATCTAACAAAGGATACAGGATTTTTCAGGCAAGTTTCCTAGGTGCTTCTGTGCTGGTGGAGCGCTCTGCTCCTAACCCTAGGTGATTAAATCTCATAGAGAGATTTTATGCGATGTCTTTGAGCTTCTGACTCCTCCCATTGAGTGAATCAACGAAGGCCTTTGTCTTTTTTAGCTCTTCTTTTTATTTAATATTTTCTTCTCTATGTTTAATCAATTCTGACTCTTTATTATTAATTTTATTGGTTAGATTTTGATTTCCTAGGTATATTTCATCTTTCTTAAGGTTTTCGAATTCAGTCCTAGCTGTGTCTAATTCTTTTTCTACCCTAAGATGATCAATACAGAAATCTTTAAAACAAGTTTGAAAATCTTCTGAACTAAAATCAAAATCATTAAATATAGATGAAAGTTCACAGTGTACCTCTGAGAATCCTCTAGAGGGGGTGAATAGAGATTTAAAATAATTTCTATCCTAACTGTGAAAACAATAAACTTAATAAAGGATTTATACTGAACAAGAATACAGGCAGAATAAATATGGTGCAGAAAGTAAAGTGCAGAAAATATGTTGGGACAACATAGAAAATCAGCAACCAAAAGACACACAGAATTTTTATAGAGGTTCCCCAAAATTTGGGTAGTCCTCTCTTCTACCACCTGGTAGGAATGCACCAATGTGCCCGAGTCTTTTGATAAGGAGACTCTTAGAACCAATGATCTTTTGACATGGAGATCATTAACCACCAGATCTTTTAATAAGGAGATCTTGAACCACCAGATATTTTGATAAGTAGATCTTGAACCACTTAATCCATTGAAGAGGGATTAATAAAACTCTTTTACAAAATGAGTAAGAAGAAGGGAGAAGGTTGAAGGAATTATGTTCTCATAATTGTTGAAGATGGTTGTATGAAGATCAGCCTATTAGTTGTTCCAAAGCATCTGCTCTTGATTATCCCCTGCTTTAGATAGTGATGATTTGCAAGAGCTTTGTAGTGTCAGATCCTTTCTTCTTCTTCAGATTATGATCTGGCTGGTAAGAGATTGTGATGAAGAGCAGCTTTCAGATACTCTGTTCTATGTGATGAAGAACAACAGAGCCTTCTTTTCTTTTCTCTTTGTTGTGTTGGGGTTCCTGAAAGAGGGGGAAGAAGAGGAAGCCCTAGGAAATGAAGGAGACGGCTGATTGTGATTAATGCCCTATCTGCCTCTGTCTTCTCTTCTCTTTTTATATTTCTTTATTCAAATTCAAATATCTTTCCCTTTCTGATATGCCTTGATAAGGTAGTCTGCTTATCACTTTCTCTTTCTTTCCTCTTTAATTCTCGGCCCGTCCACCTGGAAAAAATATCTTTCCAAAAACTTTTTTGTCTTCTTCTTTAATGCTCCTTTCTATTTCAGGCAATTATTAAGCCGTTGGGGAACGGTCTTGAAGGATGTGGGCCATGAAAGAAGGATCAGAAAGGCAGCTGAAAAGATATAGTTTTACAGACTATATTCAACGTAGCATCTAATTCATTTCTTCTCTTATCGACGCAACTTCGAATTCTTATAGAAGCAGCTTCGATTTCATCTCTACTTTGATTGAACTACCTGGCTCTGAACGTGTCCGTTGAGTTTATCTGCCTGGCTCTGAACTATATCTTCTGCGTTGAGATGAAGTCGACATTGCGTCGACTTTAGATGGCTTCGACAGATGATCTCTTCTGCATCGAGTTGAAGTAGAAGCAGCGTCGACTTCTCCAAATACTCCGACAAGTCCCTGACCTCTACGTCGATATCTATTCAACGTAGCGTCGACTTAAGTTATTCGACAGAAGGTTGAACCACTTAGACTTCTAGTCAGAGCAGCGTCGATATGGGCTCGATGTTACGTCGAATTCTATTCGACGTAAATGTTAACTTAGCCCAATTTTGCTTCCTTTGATCTGATCCTGACACCCTATGTTGAGTGTGACATCCTAAGTCATATGATGACTATATTACCCTCACTATACAATGGGTAATTTAATCCTAGTAGATAGAATCACTTTTAAGTAATTTGTTAAGTTAAATCAAAATGGGTTTTTCCCAACAATCTCCCCCTATTTATCTAAACAAATTTTACAATTTGTTCAAAGTGATATTACACATTTCATAGCATAAAATAAACTCTATACACATGATTTTACAGACATCAAATGAGTAAACTAGGTGAGCTGATAACATGCAAAGTATCAGATAAAAGCTAATCAGAAGTTTATCATAGTTTACCCACAGTGAGTATTACTTCTTTTCTTTTAGAAAAGAGAACAAGTCTTCATATACTCTCCTATACTTTTTCTCCACATATTTGAAATTTGTAGGAGTGGCTTTTTCAGGATTCTTCTGAATCTTTCTATGGCCTTTGAAGAGCTTCTCCAAGTCCATTTTTTGTTAGCATGAACATCCTTGAGTGTAAAGCCCAACCCAAAGACTTTAGTTGTTATCAGATTTATAATTTCTAGGTTCAGGTCAGCTGATTCAGAGGCCTTCTCTAATATGGATTCAACAGACAGTACTTGTGATTCATTGGCAGTTGCTTGTTCCTTTCTAGAAGTTGAAGCTTTTGTAAACATGACCTTCTTTATCTTGATCTCCTCTTCAGGTGACTTATTCCCTTTCTTTCTTTTCAAGGGTAGCTGTACTGCATCCTTTGGATTACATCCAATTCCTCCTATGTGTTGTTTCCCTGCTGCTTCTAGCATTTTGGCCTGAGGATTCATTGTAGTGTACATTGTATGATCAAATAAGGTGGATTTGATTGGGATTGCTTTGGCCAATTCTTCTTTCTCAACTACTTCTTTTCCTCTTTGTAAAATATCAAGGAACCTCTTTTTCTTAACTTCAATTTCTTTTTGAGCAGCATCAAACTCATACTTATCCCTTTCTCTATGCTCATCTAGAATCTTTTCAAGATTTGGGTTGATATACTCCTGCATAGTACTTTTAGGAAAGGCAACCTTTTCATAAATCTTATTATATGATTTATTGTAACACCTTCCCTGTTACATAACATATAGTAGTAGGTCCGGCCGGGACCCCACGCCATATGAAACGAACAGAAGAGCGCGTTACTTAATTAGCATTAAACATTTAAGAATATAACTATCTCAGCCCACAGAATCACATAACAGAAGCATTTAATTTCAGATAAAACCAGTTCATACATTGTCCACACTAGCAACTAGGAATGAAATACAACAAGTTATTTACAAGATTGATTCACATGTTTATAATAAAGGTGGCTTCCAAACATCGGCACGCAGGCCGGCCACACATGAAAACAGTAAACAAATCAACTCGGCCTTCGAGGGCCAGCTCAGCACAACACAACACAGCAGTAGGGGCTTCAGCCCACTATTTCCCGCTAGCCTCGCCAGGACCTGTACAAACAAATCCACCAAGTGGTGGGAAAACAAGTAACCGGTCAGCTTTAGCTGACCCAGGCTTATAACGACCCCACCCCATGCTCGGGGCAGCGGTGCTCCTTCCCTGCAGGAAAGCAACAACAATATATATTTCACAGGTGCGTCTAAGCACCGCATAGAAACATTCATCACACGGTGACATCAAGTCACACGTTAAGTGCACTCACTGCACGTCATCCTCAAGTCCTTCTTCAACTTGGATGATCAGATTGAGCTAGGCCGTACACACGAATTTCCGGCACTATCGTTATGAGCTAGATGTCAGGATTCACCTATTCCTAGCCCGAGTTCGGTTCAGCTTATGCTCACACTCATAAATGTCAGGATTCAATTTAGCCTGACAAGGGTTTGGCTTCCCCCTGTGCCCGATGAACTATAACCTCACAGGGTCATTACCTCAGCCTCAGGGGCGAGGTCCAAACACGATAAGCAATCTCAATTATTACTATCTCCATCGTTACTTCTTAACGCTGGGCGTTAGCCCTTAACACCGAGCGTTACTCTTAACGCTGGGCGTTACTCTTAGCGCAGGGCATTACTCTTAACGTTGGGCGTTACTCTTAACACTGGGTAATTTTTGGGTAACACCTCCAGAACTCACTACAACACGTCTCAGTACTCAGAACCCGAAAAACACAACATATGGCGCTACTGCCGACGTTAGCTCTAACACCAGGCGTTAACGAATAGAACAACAAGCAACATCACCAATCCAGACCAACCTGTCCAAATGGGCTTTGCACAACATGCCTATGTCCGTACTACCATTCCGGACTCTATATGCAAATTTTGTGGGGATAACATCAACCCACCGGAAGAACCCATCTACTAATTAGTAGAAGTCTTCCTAAGATTGCAAATCAATGGACGCACATGTCCAATGAAGAAGGGAGGAGAATCGTTACCCTTGGTGCTTGTTTCGGTGCCATAGAACTGAAAGGAGATCGGCTGGAATCTTTTGAAACAGCTTCCTCTCTTCTGAATCGATGATGGGACAAACACGCAAGCAATCTCCTCCACGGATTTGCCCTCGGCACAACGTACGGCTAGCCAAAAGAGACCTCCTTCCTTCTGGTCATGACTTCTCTGCCTCTGGAAAGAGCTTGAAATCAGAATTTAGAAGGGAAATTGAATTTGGCTTCCTTATATATTTTCTTAGCTAACGCGGGCGTTAGCACTTAACATGGGCGTTAGCCCCTAAGGCGGTGTCCGAACTTATCCACAACCGCTGACCATCCGCTTAAGGAAAATCGACGGGAAGCTAACGCTGGCATTAGCTCTAACGCCAATCGACATCCCATCCCGTCGATCGGGCTGCCGTCCCGTCGATCGAGCTGTCGTTTAGTCGATCCGACGAAACGCTTAAGTCCTAGGCTAACGCCTGGCATTAGCGCTAACGCCTGGCGCTAGCTCTCAGACTTAATAATCTTCTAGGGAAAACAGGGGTGCTACAAACATTTCTCGAGAAGAACATAAAGAATTTTTCGAGAAGGACCTAACGCCTAGTGTTAACTATAAAGCCCGGCGTTAGCGCCTTACATCAACCCTCTTTCTTTTGCTGGGGAAATCTGGGGTGTTACAATCCCGCTCCCCTTAAAGAAAGTTCGTCCCGAACATCCAATTCTAAGAATGAAAGCAACGGTACAAAACACATAACTTGTACCTCAATAAAACAGTTCGGGGAACTCATCACGCATGGTTTGCTTATGCTCCCATGAAAGCTCCTCACGACCGCAGTTGTTCCAGCGGACTTTGACCATTCGGATCATTTTATTCTGCAACTGCTTGACATCAGTGTCTTCGATGCAAATAGGTGTGACCAACGTCTTCAGCTCATCATCGACCGACACCTGATCCTTCACCAGGACATGGCTAGGCTCTGGCACAGCTTTCCGCAGCACTGATATGTGATACACATTGTGCAGTATGCTCAACTTTGTCAAAAGGGCGAGCCGATAGGCAGCTTCACCAACACGTTCTAGTATTTCAAACCGTCCTAGGTATCTCAGACTCAGCTTTTTCAAGCGACGAATCCGTGACACACCCTTGAATGGTTTGATCTTTAGGTAAACCCAGTCGCCCACGGCGAACTCAACATTTCTGTGCTTGGCGTTGTAGTATTTTTCCTGCCTATCTTGTTCAATCAACAATCTCTCCCGGATTGTTCGAATAGGAGAATTTGCATCTTCGACTTCCTTCCACTTAAACATCTTCGTCTCGCCTGTCTCCACCCAAGCTAAGGGGGTGCGACAAGCTCTACCATAGAGGGCCTCGAAGGGCGCCATCTTTATACTTGCCTGGTAGCTGTTATTGTAAGCAAATTTGATCATGAACAGATGATCTTCCCACTTCTTACTGAAATCCAGGACGCACATACGGAGCATATCCTCCAGAGTTTTGTTCATACATTCAGTCTGTCCATTCGTTTGAGGGTGGAAGGCAGTACTAAACTTCAACTTTGTATCCAACAACTGGTGGATTAGCCTCCAATCTTTCGACGTAAAGCGCCAGTCTCGGTCACTAACGATGCTACGGGGCACACCGTGCAATAGTACGATGCTATCAACATATAGGTTTGCCAACTTTTTGACTGAATCGTCCCTCCGGTTTGGAATAAAGTGGGATACCTTCGTCAAGCGATCCACGATCACCCACATGGCATCATTCCCACTCTGCGATCTCGGCAAACCGTGCACAAAATCCACATCGTAATGTCATCAAATTTCCATTCTGGCACAGGTAAAGACTTCAGGAACCCTCCAGGTTTCTGACATTCGGCATTCACAAGTGCACAAGTTTTACACTTTGCCACGTAAAGGGCATTGTCCTTCTTCAAACCTGGCCACCAAAACAACTTTTTCATGTCTTGGTACATTTTCATGATCCATGGGTGAATTGAGTACTTTGAAAAATGAGCTATGTACATCAATTTCTCCAGAAATTTACCCACATTTGGGACGCACAACCGACCTTCTTTCCAGATTAGACCGTCGTCCAACACAAACTCTGTAGCAGACCCAACCTCAGACTCTGCCAGGTAGCGCTGCATGCTCGAATCATGTTCTAGGGCCTGTCGTATTCTGTCAACGAGGTCGTATTGCACCTCCGTCCAGTTCAAGCACGCACTCGCACTAGAAGTCCTCTCCACATAGGAGATCTCTAAAGCTTCCAAGTCACTAATCAGATGTGAGTCATGCATCTGAACCCAGTTGTCCTGCGCAGAAGCCCTCCGGCTCAAAGCATCTGCGATGACATTTCCCTTCCCGGGAGTATAGTGTATCTCGAAAGTGTAGTCCCCCAGGAACTCCATCCACCTTTGCTGTCACATATTGAGCTCTTTCTGATTTAACAGATACTTTAGGCTCTTATGGTCTGTAAAGATATCCACCTTCACAACATACAAGTAGTATCACCACAATTTCAGAGCGAATATCACAGCCGCCAACTCCAGGTCGTGGACCGGGTAATTCTGCTCATGCACTTTCAACTGGCGAGAGCCATAAGCTATCACTTGACTATGCTGAAGAAGTGCGCAGCCTAAGCCGCTCCCTGATGCATCGCTGTAAATTTCATAGCCTTCTGTACCACATGGCAAACACAAGATTGGTGCCGTGGTTATACGACTCTTTAACTCCTCGAAAGCTTGTGAACACGCTGGTGACCAAACAAACTTCTGATCTTTCCTTGTCAAAGTTATGAGAGGAAGAGCAATCCGCGAAAAGTTCTCCACTAAGCGCCTATAGTAGCCAGCAAGTCCAAGGAAACTCCTGACTTCTGCTACTAACTTCAAAATGGGCCACTCCTGGATAGCAACTATCTTTGCTGGATCCACTGTGATACCCTCACCACTAACAACATGACCAAGGAACGCTACTGAGGCTAACAAAAACTCACACTTGGAGACCTTGGCATACAGCTGACTCCGTTGCAGGGTCTCCAAAACTACGCATAAATGAATCGCATGATCTTCTTCAGATTGAGAGTAGACTAGAATATCTTCAATAAAGACGATCACGAACCGGTCAAGGCATTCTCGAAAGGTCCTATTCATCAGATCCATGAACACTGATGGCGCATTCATCAGTCCAAACAACATCATTGTGAACTCGTAGTGCCCGTAGAGGGTACTAAATGCCATCTTGGGAATGTCGCATTCCCGAATCCGCAACTTGTAGTAGCCAGACTCAAGGAATCAGATACTTGTTCTTCTCGGTTAGCTTGTTCAATTCACGATAGTCTATACAGAGACGTAGGCTTCCGTCCTTCTTTTTCACAAAAAGGACCGGAGCACCCCAAGGTGACGTACTTGGGAGTATATAGCCTTGCTCCAGCAACTCCTGTAATTGAACCTTCAACTCTGCCATCTCCTTTGGCGCAATTCTATAAGGAGAGCGTGACACAGGTTTGGCACATGGCACCAACTCAATTGTAAAGTCAATCTCTCGCAGAGGTGGCGCCGCAGGAAGATCTTTCGAAAACACATCAGGATACTCCGCAATAACATGAACGTCACTCAAACTAGGCTGAGGCTTTGCAGCTCCCACTAGCACAAAACAAAATTCTGCACCTTGCTGAACTGCCTTGACTACTTGGACAGCAGACATCAACGTCTTGCTCGATCCTCGCAAACCAGCAAACGTAGTCGCACGTTCGGTATTCTGCCCTAGTGCGACCTCCTTAGAAGTGCAATCAATGCAGGCCTACTGTGCTGACAACCAGTCCATACCAAAGATCACATCGAACTCCGAAAGCGGCAGTATCAATGCTTCCAAATCAAAATCTTGACTTCCAATTTGCACCTTGACAGCACAGCCTCGATCCGCACGCATCGAGCAGCCATTGGGCAACATCACATCTAATCATTCCTTTCTAAATGACGAAGGCACCCCAAGCTATTGTATGAAGGCCTCCGATAGAAAAGAATGCGAAGCTCCCGTATCAAACAACGCTCTCGCCAGAAAGTTAAATATTAGGACAAAGCCAAATACACACAAGGTTAACAAGCAATGCACAAGGTATGAAGTATCAAAAGCAATAAAAGTTGTATACTAATGCATACCTGTCACAACATTGCTTTGCTTTATGGCCTCCTGCTGGCCAAGGCTGTACACTCTGGGCTGGGCTGGAGCAGCATGGGATGCAGTTGACTCCACCGCCTTCCCTTTCTCCGCCGCATAAGCCGCAGCCGCCTTCTTGTTGCCGCGACAGTCTCGGGCTATATGACCCAGCTTACCACAATTATAATAGATGAGTGGGCCTCGCCCAGTGGTCACACCCAAAGCAGCAGATTGAGCTGACCCAGAAGGTCGCACTCTGTTCCTCCACCTACCTCGCTCAGACTTCGCAGAGCTCGACGCTTTGAACTCTGGCTTTACCACTGCTAACTCCTTCCTGCTCTGGGACCTCTTCATATCCTTTTCTAAGGAACGAGCCGTATTGACCAGGTTCATAAACCCCTATGTCATTGGCCCCGACGGAAGGAACCGCAACTCTTCCTACAGACCTTCATAAAATCAATTGGTCTTCCGAGCTTCATCGACAAAGGTCGCTCATGCGTATCACCCCAACCGTGTAAACTCATGCAGGTAATCATCAATCATATGATCACCTTGAGTTAGACTGTTGAATTGATTCTCCATCTCAATCTGTTGAGCAGGTGGGAGGTACCACGCCAAGAACATTCCTGAGAACTCGTCAAACGAGATGTCCGATAGCTGCCTTCCTGCTAGCTGATGCAACTCTATCACTTCCCACCACAACTGCGCCTCCCCATCAAGTAGGAAGGTTGCCAAAGTAACCTTCTGCCCTTCCTCCGTATCAATGTCCTTCAAGGTCTTGCGCACCCTCGATAGACAATCCAAAGCTTGCGTCGGGGTTCCTGCCCCCGTGAACGTAGGAGGAAGGAAACTCGGAAAGTACTGAAATTGTTGGTCTGGAGCTCTTCGTTCCCTCATCGGCACTGGCCTTTCAACCACTGGTTCAACTGCTACAGCCGGCACCAGATCCACCCCGAGGATAGGAGGTTGTCCAGGGACATGCCCTCCAGGTTGTGCAGTGAACATAGCAAACACCGCTTAAGCTATCATCCTCACTGTCTCAGTAGAAGGAGTAGGCACCTCAGCTGGTGCACTGCTCGCAGTTGAACGCGGGGGTCGAGACGGCCCCGCTCTACTCCCAGCCGCCTATATATGTGCACAAAACACAATTAGTGACTAAGAGATAGCATTGAATAACAAAGGAACTCATAAGTTCCATCATAAGGCTACCATCATACAGGTACTTCAATCCTAAAGTGGACAGTTACTGGTTATTTACATGTCTTAACGGCGATGCACACACGTGATCACCACTCCTTAAAAGAATTCGACCACGAATTCAGACGAAAAGGGAACAAGACCCGTAGCTGATACCAATTTGTAACACCCTCCCTGTTACATAGCATATAGCAGTAGGTCCGACCGGGACCCCAGGCCATATAAAATGAACAGAAGAGCGCGTTACTTAATTAGCATTAAACAGTTAAGAATATAACTATCTCAGCCCACATAGTCGCATAATGGAAGCATTTAATTTCAGATAAAACCAGTTCATACATTGTCCACACTAGCAACTAGGAATGAAATACAATAAGTTATTTACAAGATTTGTTCACAACATGTTTATAATAAAGGTGGCTTCAAAACATCAGTACGCAGGCCGGCCACACATGAAAACAGTAAACAAATCAACTCGGCCTTTGAGGGCCAGCTCAGCACAGCACAACACAATAACATGGGCTTCAGCCCGCTATTTCCCGCTAGCCTCGCCAGGACCTGTACAAAGAAAATCCACCAAGCGGTGGGAAAACAAGTAACCGGTCAGCTTTAGCTGACCCAGGCTTATAACGACCCCACCCCATGCTCGGGGAAGCGGTGATCCTTCCCTGCAGGCAAGCAACAGCAGTAGATATTTCACAGGTGCGTCTAAGCACCGCATAGAAACATTCATCACACGGTGACAACAAGTCACACGTTAAGTGCACTCACAGCACATCATCATCAAGTCCTTTTTCAACTTGGATGATCAGATTGAGCTAGGCCGTACACATGAAGTTTAGGCACTATCGTTACGAGCTAGATATCAGGATTTACCAATGCCTTGTCTGGGTTCAGTTCAGCTTATGCCCGCGATCATAAATGTCAGGATTCAACTTAGCCTGACACGGTTTTGGCTTCCCCTTGTGCCCGACGAACTATAACCTCACAGGGTCATTACCTCAGCCTCAGGGGCAAGGTCCAAACATGATAAGCAATCTCACTGATTACTGTCTCCGACGTTACTTCTTAACATTGGGCGTTAACCCTTAATGCTGGGCGTTGCTCTTAACGCTGGCCGTTAGCTCATTTCCGGGTAATTTCTGGGTAACACCTCCAGAACTCACTACAGCACGTCTTAGTACTCAGAACCCAAAAAACACAACATATGGCGCTACCGCCGACGTTAGCTCTAACGCATGATGTTAACGAACAAAACAGCAAGCAACATC
Organism: Dactylorhiza incarnata; assembly: GCA_033032865.1. Taxonomy (NCBI): domain Eukaryota; kingdom Viridiplantae; phylum Streptophyta; class Magnoliopsida; order Asparagales; family Orchidaceae; genus Dactylorhiza; species Dactylorhiza incarnata. The sequence continues at coordinate 4,178,990 of JAWHQI010000148.1, forward strand.
ACCAATCCAGACCAACCTGCCCAGATGGGCTTCACACAGCATGCCTATGTCCGTACTACCATTCTGGAGTCTATATGCAAATTTTGCGGGGCTAACATCAACCCTACGGAAGAACCCATCTACTAATTAGTAGAAGTCTTCCTAAACATGCAAATCAAAGGACGCACATGTCCAAAGATGAAGGGAGGAGAATCGTTACCCTTGGTGCTTGTTTCGGTGCCATAGAACCGAAAAGAGATCGGCTGGAATCTTTTGAAACAACTACCTTTCCTCTGAATCGATGATGGCACAAACACGTAAGCAATCTCCTCCACGGATTTGCCCTCGGCACAACATACGGCTAGCCAAAAGAGACCTCCTTCCTTCTGGTCACGACTTATCTGCCTTTGGAAAGAGCTTGGAATCAGAATTTGAAGGGAAATTGAATTTGGCTGCCTTATATATTTTCTTAGCTAACGCGGGCGTTAGCACTTAACACGGGCGTTAGCCCCTAAGGCGGTGGCCGAACTTATCCACAGCCGCTGACCAGCCGCTTAAGGAAAATCGACGGGAAGCTAACGCTGGCGTTAGCTCTAACGCCAATCGACATCCCATCCCGTCGAACCGACAACACGCTTAAGTCCTAAGCTAACGCCTGGCGTTAGTTCTAACGCCTGGCGCTAGCTCTCAGACTTAATAATCTGTTAGGGAAAAATGGGGTGCAACAAACATTTCTCGAGAAGAACATAAAGAATTTCTCAAGAAGGACCTAACGCCTTGCGTTAACCATAACGCCTGGCGTTAGCGCCTTACAGCAACCCTCTTTCTTTTGCTGGGGAAATCCGGGGTGTTACATTTATCCTTCTTAAATTGTTTTCTTTCCTCTTTAGTGTACCTTTCCCAAATAGGTATAAACCTTCCTCTTCCTCTTCCTCTATATGGAGGTCTCCACCTGAAGATAGGTGTTGGAAGAAGTGGTTTAGTTGTTTGAATTGGAGCAGGAATTGAAGATGAGGGCTGAGCTATAAGTATTGATTGAGTTGGGGCTGGATCAGGTGAGACATAATCTTGATCAACTGTCTTAACTGAAGAGGGTGCTGTGGATGAATCTTTAGAGTGCACTCTGAATGAGAGAGGATCAGGGATGGATGATTCAGTGACTTCATAAAATTCTTGAAGTGACTTGAGGTACATCTGATCATCTGAAATTGAGGCCCATCCCCCTGAGTTAATGGCTCCACCTGAGCAAAGGGCAGAGTCCTTGGAGAGATCACCTCCACCTGATTTACTGCAATTGAAAGCTGAAGTTTGGATGAGACAGCCGGCTCTCTTTCAGTGGTTAAGGAGAGAGGGATCGCTGTCGTGTAAACTGAATCTCGAAGAGGTAGCTGTTGTTGATGAGTTTGCTGCCTACTGGTACTACTCTCCCCCTGCTTGATATCATTGAGAAAGGATATAAAGCCACCAGCAGGCACAGCTGCCGATCTTACTTCTTTTCAAAGACTTCTAGGTCAGAGGTCAGTTCTTGCAATCGTTTATGTTGACCGCATAATTTGCGATAGCATGCTGTAGAGAAGTCCAGATAGAGCGAGCCAAACTTAGATAGTACTATTTTAAGAGCTAGATTGATTGCCTCCATAATATCTTCATGACTGGGTGGAGAAGCAATTCAAACACTGCGTGAACCTGCACTGAAACAAGGAAAATAGACGAAGAGAGGGAAGTAAGAAGAGAGCAGGAAGGATAGAACTCGAATAGCACAATAGAATTAAATGCAAATGTTGGAACAACCCTATTACTGATTTGGGCAAGGATCACTATCTGTTGACTAGTACTAAGTTGACCCCAATGTATAGTCTAAGGGTCAAGGTTTTAGGTTGTCTGAGTTAGCTAGAACTTAGGAAAAACTCTAAGTCTCTGCGTTCAACGAACTCTGCTCTACGTTCGACGAACTCCTTCTTGAGTTCGACGAAAGTCAAGTTTCAGTTCGATGAACTTCATTCTCAGCATGACGAACTCAGTTCTCCAGCCAGTCCAGCAGTTTATCTCTCAGTTCGACGAACTCCAGTTTGAGATCGACGAACTCAGTTCTGTCTTCGACAAATTCTTTCAGTTCGACGAACTCATCCTTTTAGCTCGACGAATTTTCTCAAGATCAGTTATATTATTCTCTGAACTCAGATCGACTATCAGCAACGGATCTATTCATTATTTGGAGTTATTCATTTCCAGATAAGTCAATGATTTTAATCCTTCCTTTTATTATTCCTTTCTATTCTCTTCTCCCGAGAAAGGAAAAGAAATTAAGTTATTGCTGAATCAGATTGTAGTTCCAAGATATATTCCTTCTGATTATTATATTCCTTAATTGGAATATTTGAATTTCAAATCAGTGATATATTGTTAAAAAGAAAAAGAATTGCAGCATGATAGAAAGAGACTAACATAGAGAAGATCAGTCGACCAGAGAAGCAATATTCCTAGAGATATACAGAAAGTCAAAAAGCTTTTCTTATCTTCATCCTCAACAGCAGCATTCTCAGTCTCAGAGAACAACAACACAAATCATCTCTCAGTTTTCTGCTGCTAGTTCAAAATCTTCAAAGAGAAACAACAATCTGAGAAACTTGGTCTCTCAGATTCATCTGCTAGCAAGGAAGATATTTTACATTTCAAGAGAAAGCTCCATCCTTCAACTGTCAAGAATTTCTATTTGACAAGGGGAGCTTTACATCAACAATCCACTAGTCTTCTCTCGGCTTGTTGACAGAGAAGAACTTCATAACCCTTTTCATTTTATTCTTTTTACCCATCTTGTACAGGGTTCTAACTCCCTTCAAAAGTTAACCCTTTGGTGGCAGGGCACATGATCAAAAACATGTGATTGGTTTGAGCACCTGATCAAAAGCTCAGTGGTGTTTGGGCACCTGATCAAAAATCCATTGCTGTTTGGGCACCTGATCAAAAATCTATTGGTGATAGGGCACCTGATCAAAAACCTAGTGAATTCCTACCAAGCGTGGTAGAAGAGTAGATGTACCCAGTTTGATTGGGGAACTACTATAGATCCTTTTGTCTTCTGTGATTGTGGTTTTTCTTTCTTCTTGTGCTGTGTGATTTTGTTTTGTTTTTATACTCACTCTATTACACACACATATATATATATCAGTATTTTAATTCCGCAATATAAAATAAGTTAAAAACTTTTTAATACTCTATTCACCCCCCCCCCCCCCCCCCCCTCTAGCATAAATTTAAGATCTAACCTCACTTTCAATTGGTATCAGAGGTTGGTTGATTTTGTACAAGCTAACACCTGAATCAAAAGATCAATTAGATCTTAAATTTCTTCTGAAGTTTTCTTTTGCTAAAAACTCATGGAACAGAACAAAGAATACTCAAGCACAAGACCTCCTATGTGCAATCTTAATAAGTTTGCATTATAGAAGGCAAGGATCAGATTATATATGAATTCTATTGATGAGGATATTTTTAATGTTATTTTGACAGGACCACCTACTCCTACAGCAACAACAAGTGCTGAAGCAATAACAAACAATAATGTTGTTCCACCTCCTGAGTGGACAGATGCTCAGAAGAAGCAAAGAAGTGTAGATGCCAAAGCAATGAATATCTTGGCACAGACAATGTCTGATGACATTTTTCAAAAGGTTGTGGAATGCACCTCTGCCAGAGATATTTGGATTTCCCTCAACAACATGGTTGAAGGATCTGCAGATGAAAGAAAAGACAGAAGATCTCACCTTATCTCTCAATATGAGAATTTCAAAAAGGGAGAAACTAAAATTGTTGCGGATATGTACAATAGACTCAGTCTCATAATTAATGAACTAAAGACTCCGGACAAAGTGATCTTAATCACTGAAGTTAATGATAAGATCCTAATATGCTTCCCCAGCACATGGGACTCAAGGATCTGGCCAATCAAGGAAGCTAGGAGCCTCAATGAGATCTCTACTGAGACCTTGTTAGGCAAATTAAAATCCTATGAGCAGCTTATCAAATCCAGAGAAGCTGAACAATCTACCTCATCTCCAGCATCCAAGAAGGAAAGGACTATTGTTTTCCAAGCAACAGAAGAGGAAGATAAAGCTCCAGAAGATATGGAGTTTATGAGCCTACTAGCCAAGAGGTTTTACAAGATGGCTAGAAAAAGATTTCAGAAAGAAGGATTCAAGATCCAAAGAAAAGCCAAGGTATGACAAATCAAATTCTAAATAAATTATTTGTTTTGGTTGCAGGAAACTTGGACACATTCTACCTGAGTGTCCAGAGAATCAAAAGAAAGACAAGAGAAAAGAGAAAGAAGAAAAGAGGCACTCCAGCAAGCCATCCTCCCACAAACACAAACATAAGGGAAGAGGCTTTATAGCTGAAACATGGAGTGAGACAGACTCAAAGTCTTCATCCAGCTCTTCTAAAGATGATGAGAATAAATCAAATGACAAAGATCAATGCTTAATGGCTGTCTATGACTCAAGCAGTGAGTCAGAACATGCATCATCATCCAGTTCCAGTGATGATGAAGATGAAAGAAACATCTGCATGATGGCTATCAATGCCTCAACTAATCAGATGAATCAGAATCTGAAACTGATGCTGATTAGGTAATCTCTACCTTTGACTTTAATTCAAATGATTTTAAAAATGATTTTAAAACTCTTTGTTTAGATTTAATTAAATCTGAGAAGGAGATAATCTCTCTCAGAAGTAAGTTGGTCGAAATGAATGAACTGACTGAAGATAATGCCAATCTTAAGAAATAATTGGCTGCCTCCAAAGAACATATTGTTCTCATTGAGAACCAATTATGTGAGGCTGAGAAATTTGAAGAATCCCTCAATGGGAGAAATATCAAACTGATGGACATCACAAGCACTGTGAATGCCAGACTAAATGGCAAACTGGTCTTGGGTGCATCATAAAATCAGCCACATCTTCTTAAGAAGAATATTCTATCTACACCAGTAAAATTCATTTCTGTCAAGGGCAAAGAGGCAGTAGAAATAGATAAAAATATCTCAAGCAAGGCTGTTAAGAATAAAGGAATTCAACAGAATTCGTCGAACGGAGATCGACGAAATCACTTCATTTCGTCGAACGGAGATCGACGAACGCTGAAGACAGATTTTTAGTATAACTATCCATCGAACGGCGCTCGACGAAATTACTCCAATTCGTCGAACGGCGATCGACGAACTCAGACAAGTTCGGCGAACGAAAAATATACTACATATCAGAAGAAGTCTTATTCTCAACATACTAAAAATCCTTTTAATGAATGGATTATTCCTCCTAGGAAATATCATCCACAAGGTTATAAGGATCAACCTGAGATTTCTTATATTTCATAATTTTGTGGAAAGACAAAAGGACCCAATGTAGTCTGGTGTTGGTTTTTCTTAATACCATTTCAAAAATGATAATGCAGCATATCATATATGCGCAGCGAAATAAAATAACTAGAATAACCCTAAACAGATATAAGGAACTTGCGATTTCATAGATTCAAGAAATTAAAACAGCAGCCACAACACATTGCAGTAATTATACCTGAAGGGGGTTGAGTCTATACTCAACCGAGATGTTCCAATGGCAGATCCAGAGAACAAAACTTGAGTTCCAAGCGCTGAAATAGATCTGCGCCTCTATGGAAGATCCACACGAGTGCTGAAGAACCCTAGCCTCTTGTCGCACAAGATCTAGGTCGGAGAAGAACTGCTCTCTGATGCGTATTCGGCAAGTGCACCGGTCGCTGTCAAGTAATAAAATTGTGAATAGCTTCCCCGAATATCGTCTCTCAAGGAATGCAGGTTCTGGTGAACGAAACGCGTGGTGAATCGATCGTTACACGAGCAAATAAAGTAAAAAACAAGGGCTTTGTGATTTGGTTCCTAAGCTAATGCAGAAAAGTGAGATGCGGGTCAAAACTCCGCTTCGCAAGGCGGGATGGATGCAACGGCCGCGATGCCGTGCTTCAGGAGGCGCGTGGATGGAAAGTAATTGTGACGGGTGAGGGTCGCATACACCCCTTCTCCAAGCATCACCACTAGCAATTGCTAGGGCTTCACACACAACGAACTCAGAAAATCACAACAAGGAAAATGCTACTCTCACACCACCGCATCATTGCACATGAACATCATAAAAGATCTATGACATTAAGCTAAGCAATAGTTCATTACAACAACACAAAGAAAGTACAAGCATCAAGTTTAGAGAGGACCAATAGGAAGATGTCACCGCATCTTGGGTTCTTGGTCGGAATGAGAGGTTGTCGGGCTCTCTCCGGGCTCGACCCTCAGATGGTGTGCGGACTCGATGGAGGCGGTCACCGCTCCAACGACCTACAACACTTCTATGGCTTCCCACGATGAGGAATGCTTGAACACTTGATGGGGAATGCTTGCTAACGCTCTCGAATGGAAGAATGGTAGTGGAAATTGCCGGAATATGGTCTCCTTGGTGGTGGAGGTGAAGGAGAAGCCTTCAGACCTCAGAAACGGCGGGGAGTACCTGATTTCCCACTCCCCTCGAGAGCTCTCCGTTGACTGCGGCGTATCCTGCATTTTATACTAAACAGGTAGTAAAATGGTCACGCACGATCGAACGCACGAATGTGCGTGAACCGTGCGTTATTAAATGATAAAATCTGACTTGGGGGAGACGCTGCGCCGCCCGTGCATTTTACTCACGCACGGGCAAATCCGCCCGTGCGTACAAATACACGGGTAAATTCAGAATGACAAAAAACAAGAGAAAACATGTCGATCATGCATTTAACTCACGCACGGGCAAATCCGCCCGTGCGTAAAATGCACGAGTAAACTCAGATTTTTCGTTTTCTGCCTAGATACAGACGCACGATCGCTACCGTCCATGCGTCAAGGAAACGCACGACCGTGCGATATGCACAGACTAGATTTTGGGGGAAAATGGGACGATCCGGCCACCTGCACATAAGACATACTAGCTGGGAATACACCTCCAGCACCAAATAAACACAGAAAAAGGATTGGGGAGCACCATGTGCTTACCCCCAATAACAAGGAGCGCAAATGCACACCGAAACGGGCCTAAGAGTGCACCTAGCAGGGAACAACAAATATGATAGTAAACATGCCTAAAGTGTGGTGCATCGACTAGAAATACGGCCCAGATGAATCCATAAATGTGTATATAAATGGGACTCATCACACCCCCCCAGACTTAACCATTTGCATGTCTCGGGCAAACTACTCCGCTCTCCTATCGGAACAATTGGATGTTAGAGTATGATTGAGTGGTGGAGACTCATGCGAAGTCGCATGCTCACGGGCGTAGAAATACATAAGAATAGAATTTAACTCAAAATTATATTTAACTATTTCTAAAACAGTAATTTGAAATCTAATTTACTTGGATGGTGAATCCTGGTAAATCTTTCGGTCGCGGAAAAGGGAAAATAGCATGACTAATCAGTAGAGTTTTACTTGAATCAAAGCTCGGGACAAACTCCAAAGAAATCCATCAAAGTTGGTGTCCATAGGATTCCATGTTTGCACTCTCTCTACTGCATGAGACGACTCGTATCTAAAATCAATAGGACTTATGGGTTAGGATTGGGCTTAGGTTGAGCTTAGGCTAGATAAGTAGAAGGACGATGGGAATCACATTCAATATAACTGAGCACTCAAGAGAATTACAATCACCAATACAACAATTTCAAGAAGTACACAACACCCCCAGACTTCAACTGAACACTAGGTGTGTGCTTAGCCAATCATACTTTGTCTCTATCGAGAGAATGAAATTGAAAGTTCGTTTTGAACTTTTTTTCTTCTTTTTCTCTATTTTTTCTTTTCTCGACAGAATTTCTTTTGTAGGCACACTAAAAACTTCTCCTTCAGCTTTTTCAAAGCTATCATACAATACGGAGATGACACCAAACATGATAGATATATAAATTTCTTTCAGCTCATTTGTTGGTGCGAAAATGGGTTAAGCCGTATGGCTTTGGTGACATTTTGGTGGAGCTAAACAAGGAGGAAAGGTAGGCTCAAGTGGGCTTGCAAAGGTGATTACATTGGTAAGGATTTCAAAAGCACAAACAGATCATGAAATGGCCTATATCACACTTTATAACGAGTACTTCAACGCAATCATTTCAAGAGTCGCCTAGTGCAAGTTCTAGCCACCGAGAAAGGTTGTCCTTCCTTCCGACCCAAGTAATAAGCTACTACTAGTACAGCTACACTCGACCCTATGCTACCGTTGGATTCACCGGATTCACCACTAAAGTAAAATAAATTGCAGCTACTATAATAGAAATACTTAAATTACAACATTGAATTTTATTCTACTCTAATTGAATTTCTAGGCGTGACGGGAGCACTCGATTAGAGCACTACTCGAGTCGACATTTTTCTCTACTCCTCACTCCTACACAAACAATCCAATTCTTACGAGCGGGGAACCTCGCAGCAATACCCAATAAGCACGCATGATCAAGTGCACGTGTACTAGGTGCAAGTGTACACAGTGTGCACAATACAATTGAAAATTCCTAACTCAGCACATTCTAACATGCTATGCAAAGTGTGTGCACGTGCATAGCTCGATCCCTCCCCCAGACTTGATCAAAACTAAATAAAATAGGGAATTCTGGAATAAGGAGAATAGGGGTAGAGTGGACCTATGCTCATAAATGAGCATGCCAAAAGTGCGGTAATTCCTTCTTTAAATTTTTCTCCTTCCGCATCCACCACGCGAGAGCTTTAACCTGCGATGTTAGCAAAAAGAAAAATAATAGGACTAAAAGAAATAGACTAAGCAAACGGAATCGGGTGGTTCCCATGGGTTGTCTCCCAAGAAGCCCTTTTGTTTAACGTCCTTAAAGGTGGACCAAATACCTGTATTAAGCAGTTTATAAAGTCTAGGAATACGCAAAAGTTAATAAATCCTAATTATTATTACAGGCTCAAAATAATTCAGCTATAAGCTGATTATAAGTAGTAACAACCGATGAAAGAGAAAGGTTCGGGGACCTGGTAGTAGGGGCAGAAATTAAGTAGGATGCTCAGCCTCCAACCCCAAATCTCCTCCTTTTTCGCTCTCTTCTTCTCCTCCAGTATTATGTCTTCAAAGAAGAACCGCTTGCCCCCGTGTAACCAATCCCTCAAAGGGAAGCACCAACGATGATGAGGAAACAAGATGTTTCTTCACTGTACCTTCCTCATCCCGCCAGGCGTTCGACTCTTCTATGCATAAGTTCTGATCAACCGGAGGAGGGGCATCCTGCATCCTTGTACATAAAGAAAGGGGGTCAGGAAATAAATTGGAAGAAAAACTAAAAGAAATCTCATTTGAGGGGATAATCCCGGCTTCATCCCCCATAGGGCGCGGTAATGGAAAACTGATGATATCATCGACGATTTCACTAGACTCAGCAGCGCACGCAATGGCCTCCTCTATAACTTGGACTTCCTCGCACTGGACCGAAATGGTTGCTTTGGCACAATCGAGACTATCCTCGTCCATAAGAGTGGGCACGACACCGCGTAGGTCTGCAATATCCTGCAAATTGACCTCAATGACAATATCAGAAATAAATGTAGATTCGTGTGTAGTGGGAGAAGACGTGCCACTTGAGAGTTTGGGCTCACTCTCCACACAAGGGCACAAACCCACGCAAAGTGGTACGTGAAACGAAGAGGTATGGGGGGTCGCATCAGAAACAGAGTCATGAGGGACACTGATGCACGTGTCGATTGCAGAGACTTCAAAAAGTGAAGGTGGAAGTGACATGTAACCAGAGGAAGGAGCTGTGTTCGCATAATTCGAAGATGGGGCGATCCGGAAATCTGGCTCATCGTCATCATCGAGTTGGCGAAGGTAATCAGCACAGTCCTTCAAGGCGCGCTCTTTACTTTTGCAAAATAAACACTGCTTTATCGGCTTTACCGGCACCCAAGGTGCGGTAGCCGCGTAATAGTGCGACATCGGAGGCGCAGTAGAGGAGCCAAAAGATTTATGGGACCCGTACGGTTTCTGAACAACACCATACTCTTTGGGACACCAATCATTAGGGTGGGATGTGTCCCCACACCAACGACATCGGATATTCAAATGTGCCCACGTGATATAGAAGAAGAAAATAGCATGAAAAAGAGTAAATTAAAAAGAATAAAAGACCCAATCGAAAACAATCGATTCACAACCAAAATCTCATCACGCCTGCATTCCCCAGCAACAGCGCCAAAAACTTGATGCTTATTCGGCAAGTGCACCGGTCGCTGTCAAGTAATAAAATTGGGAATAGCTTCCCCGAATATCGTCTCTCAAGGAATGCAGGTTCTGGTGAACGAAACACGTGGTGAATCGATCGTTACACGAGCAAATAAAGTAAAAACAAGGGCTTTGTGATTTGGTTCCTAAGCTAATGCAGAAAAGAGAGATGCAGGTCAAAACTCCGCTTCGCAAGGCGGGATGGATGCAACGGCCGCGTTGCCGTGCTTCCGGAGGCGCGTGGACGGAAAGTAACTGTGATGGGTGAGGGTCGCACACACCTCTTCTCCAAGCATCACCACTAGCAATTGCTAGGGTTTCACACACAACGAACTCAGAAAATCACAATAAGGAAAATGCTACTCTCACACCACCGCATCATTGCACATGAACATCATAAAAGATCTATGACATTAAGCTAAGCAATAGTTCATTACAACAACACAAAGAAAGTACAAGCATCAAGTTTAGAGAGGACCAATAGGAAGATGTCACCGCATCTTGGGTTCTCGGCCGGAATGAGAGGTTGTCGGGCTCTCTCCGGGCTCGGCCCTCAGATGGTGTGCAGACTCGATGGAGGCTGTCACCGCTCCAACGACCTACATCACTTCTATAGCTTCCCACGACGAGGAATGCTTGCACACTTGATGGAGAATGCTTGCTAACGCTCCCGAATGGAAGAATGGTGGTGGAAATCGCCGGAATATGGTCTCCTTGGTGGTGGAGGTGAAGGAGAAGCCTTCAGACCTCAGAAATGGCGGGGAGGACCTAATTTCCCGCTCCCCTCGAGAGCTCTCCATTGACTGCGGCGTATCCTGCATTTTATACTAAACAGGCAGGAAAATGGTCACGCACGGTCGAACGCACGACCGTGCTTGAACCGTGCGTTATTAAATGATAAAATCTGACTTGGGGGAGACGCTGCGCCGCCCGTGCGTTTTACTCACGCACGAGCAAATTCGCCCGTGCGTACAAACGCACGGGTAAATTCAGAATGACCAAAAACAAGAGGAAACAGGTCGATCGTGCGTTTTACTCACGCACGGGCAAATCCGCCCATGCGTAAAACGCACGACTAAACTCAGATTGTCCGTTTTCTGCCCAGATACAGACGCACGATCGCTACCGTTCGTGCGTCAAGGAAATGCACGACCGTGCGATATGCACAGACTATATTTTGGGGGAAAACGGGACGATCCTGCCAACTGCACATAAGACATACCAGCTGGGAATACACCTCCAACACCAAATAAACACAGAAAAAGGATTGGGGAGCACCATGTGCTTACCCCCAATAACAAGGAGCGCAAATGCACACCGAAACGGGCCTAAGAGTGCACCTAACAGGGAATAACAAATATGATCGTAAACATGCCTAAAGTGTGGTGCATCGACTAGAAATACGGCCCAGATGAGTCCATAAATGTGTATATAAATGGGACTCATCACTCTCTACGTCTCCCACGGACTGCTAGGTCCGACAACAGGGAGAGGCGGCGGCGGTGGCGGGATAGACGGGTCGGAACACTTCCGGCAGTGGCGGGATCAATTAAGAGATCCTTATGTGCTTCCCCAGCACATGAGACTCTAGGATCTGGCCAATCAAGGAAGCCAGAAGCCTTAATGATATCTCAACTGAGAGCTTGTTAGGCAATCTCAAATCCTATGAGCATCTTATCAAATCCAGAGAAGCTGAACAATCCACTTCATCTTCAGCATCCAAGAAGGAGAAAAGTATAGCTTTCCAATCTACTGAAGAAGAATAAAAAGCTCTAGGAGAAGAGGAGTTCATGAGCCTTCTAGCCAAAAGGTTCTACAAAATGGCTAGAAAGGATTTCAGAAAGAAAGATTCCAGATCAAGAGAAAAGCCAAGGTATGACAAGTCAAATTCTAAGGAAATTATTTGTTATGGCTGCAGGAAACCTGGACACATTCTGCTAGAGTGTCCAGAGAATCAGAAGAGGGAGAAGAGAAAAGAGAAAGAAGATAAAATACACTCCAGCAAGTTTTCCTCCCACAAACACAAACACAAGGGAAGAGGATTTGTAGCTGAAACTTGGAGTGAGACTGAGTCAGAGTCTTCATCCAGTTCTTCTAATGATGAAGAAGAATCAAAGGAGAATGATCAGTGCTTGATGGCCATTTATGACTCAAGCAGTGAGTCAGAATATGCATCATCATCCAGCTCCAGTGATGATGAAGAAGAAAGGAATTTCTGCATGATGGCTATCAATGCATCAACAAACAATTCCGAAGAATCAGAATCATAAGCTGACAATGATACTGATCATGTAATCTCTAATTTTGATTTCAATTCAATTGAATTCAAAGATGAATTCAAAGTTCTTTGCTTAGACTTAATCAAATCTAAGAAGGAAATAATCTCTCTCAGAAATAAGCTAGTTGAAATGAACAAATTAAGTGAAGATAATGATATTCTTAAGAAAGAACTGACTGCCTCTAGAGAACATATTATTCTCATTGATAATAAACTATCTTAGGCGAAGAAATTTGAAGAATCCCTGAATAGGAGAAACATCAAACTGATGGACATCACAAGCACAGTAAATGCCAGATTAACTGGCAAACTAGGCTTGGTTGCATCATCAAGTTAGCCACCTCTTATTAAGAAGAACATACTTTCTACACCTATAAAATTCATTTCTGCTAAGAGCAAAGAGGTTGTAGATGAAAATAAAAACATTCAAGCAAGGCTGTTAAGAATAAAGGAATTCAGCAGAATTCGTCGAACGGAGCTCAACGAAATGAATTCACTTCGTCGAACGGAGATCGACGAACTCTGAAGCCAGAATCTCAGTATATTCATTATTTGAACGGCGCTCGATGAAAGCATGTCCATTCGTCAAACGACGATCGACAAACTCAGCCCAGTTCGTCGAACGGAAAATATACTGATAATCTAAAGAATTCTTTTTCTTCACATACTTTCAATCCTTTCACTGAATGGATAATTGCTCCAAGGAGATATCATCCACAAGGTTATAAGGACCAGCCTGAAATGTCTTTTATTTCAGAGTTTTGTGGTAATACAAAAGGACCCAAGGTAGTCTGGGTCAAAAACAACTAGTGTATTTTTCTGTTTTGCAGGTACACAACTATTCAAGCAAGAATGAACAATGGTATTTGGATAGTGGCTGTTCAAAACACATGATAGGAAACAAGGCCAACCTGAGCAATTACAAGGCAAAGCTTCGACCCAAGGTGATATTTGGAGTCTCCAACTATGGATAAACCAAAGGATATGGGAAGATTAAAATTGGATCAGTTACCTTCAAGGAGGTAGCTTATGTCAAAGGTCTCAAGCACAACCTCATCTGCATAAGCCAGTTATGTGATGAAGGTTATCAGGAAACTTTCAATCATTCCTTATGTCTTATTACCAATAATAAAAACATTAATTTGTTATCTGGTATTAGACATGGAAATATTTATTTAGTCAATTTTGACTCTGCCAATTCTGATATTTGCTTATTCAATTCTATAAGTAAAACAAATGAATTATGGCATAAAAGGCTTGGACATATTAACATTAGAACTATATCTAAGCTTTCTAAGGACAATCTTGTTAGAGGGCTGCCTTCTGGTTCTTACAAGAAGGAAGGACTCTGCAGGGCTTGTCAATTAGGTAAGCAAACTAGAAGTAGTTTTAAATCTTTATCGAAGAGTGATTCACCTAGGATTTTGTATTTATTGCATTTGGAGCTACTGCAATACAAAGTCTAGGAGGGAAGCATTACTCTCTAGTTATTGTAGATGACTTCTCAAGATTCACTTGGGTGTTCTTTCTTAGGAACAAGTCTGACACCTTCAGTGTTCTGACAGACTTTCTCAGGTCCATCAAGATTGAGTACTCTACTCTAGTTGCATTGATAAGAAGTGATCATGGCACTGAGTTTGAATCTCTTTTGATGAGAGAATTCTGTGGAAAAGAAGGGATCAGGCAATGTTTCTCTACTCCTAGAACTCCTCAACAAAATGGGGTAGCTGAAAGGAATAATAGATCCCTAATTGAATCAGCAACTACATTGCTTGCTGATGCAAACTTGCCACTCTCTTTTTGGGTAGAGCCAGTGAACACAACTAATTATGTGTTGAACAGAAGCCTTCTTCATAAACTTAAGGGCAAAACTCCCTATGAATTAGTTAAGAATAAAATGCCTGAGGTTAACTATTTTAAGATATTTGCCTGTAAATGCAATGTGCATAACAATGACAAGAAGTATCTGAGGAAGTTTGAAGCAAAAGCTCCTGAAGGCATATTCCTTGGATATTTTCTTTCTAGTAAAGCATACAGAGTTTACAGCAAATCTACTCTTAAGATAGAAGAGTCCATGCATGTATGTTTTGATGAGACTAACATGTTAATTGAGGAGAGGAACACCACCTCTACCAAAAATATTTTGCAGGTACCAGCTTTATGTGAAGAGCTCAATGGACTAGATCTACAGAAAGAAGATTCTACACTTCCATCAACTCAAAATCTTGAAGATAGTGAAGAAGAAGATCATTCAGATGATCTTGCAGACAAATTAAATCAAATGACAGCTGAACAAATTCCCCAAGTGGATACCATTGCTGAACCAACTCCAACTGTTGACCACATCACAGTTTGAGATCATCCAACATCTCAAGTCATTGGTGATATTTCAGCAGGTGTTCAAACAAGGCATCAACTACACCAAAATCAGATGCACACTTGTTTCCTATCACAAGTTGAACCTCAAACCATAAAAGATACAGAACAAGATCCAAACTAGATTCTTGCAATGTAAGAGGAGCTCAACCAATTTGAAAGGAACAAGGTTTGGGATTTGGTTCCAAGACCAAAAGGCCATCCAGTCATTGGCACCAAATGGGTCTTCAGGAACAAGCTTGATGATCAAGGCAACAAAGTCAGAAACAAAGCAAGATTGGTAGCTCAAGGATATTCACAGGAAGAAGGAATTGACTATGATCAGACCTTTGCTCCTGTTGCAAGACTTGAAGCCATAAGGATCTTTCTGGCCTTTGCTGCATTCAAGAAATTCAAGGTATATCAAATGGATGTGAAGAGTGCATTCTTGAATGGAGACATCAAAGAGGAAGTCTATGTGGAACAACCACCAGGTTTCATCTCTCCAACTCACTCCTATGTATTTAAGCTTAATAAAGCTCTCCATGGTCTCAAACAAGCTCCCAGAGCATGGTATGAGACCTTAGCTAGTTTTCTTTTGGAGAACAATTTCTGTAGATGCATAGTTGATAAAACCATATTTTTCAGGATACATAAAAATCAAACCTTACTAGTTCAAATATATGTAGATGATATTATTTTTGGCTTTACTGATTCAAATCTATGCAAAAGGTTTACTAACCTGATGCAATCTAAATTTGAAATGAGTAGTATGGGTGAATTATCATACTTCCTTAGTCTTCAAGTGAAGCAAACTCCAAATGGCATATTCATATCACAATCCAAGTATGCTAAGGAATTAGTGAAAAGGTTTGGTATGTCTGATGATTCCACCATGAAAACACCCATGCCCTCAAATGTTGTTGTTGATACTGATGAATCAAGGAAACCTGTTGATCAGAAGGTATATAGAGCAATTGTTGGCTCATTACTTTATTTAACAGCAAGTAGGCCTCATATAATGTTTGCTACCTGTATTTATGCTAGGTTCCAAGTTAACCCCAAAGAATCTCACCTAATTTTACTAAAAAGAATTTTTGAGATATATAAAGGGTTGCCTAATTTAGGACTCTAGTATCCAACAGCATCAGAATTTGAATTACCTGGATTCTCAGATTCTGATTATGCTGGATGCATAGTAGACAGGAAAAGCACATCAGGAACTTGCCAATTTCTTGGTGATAGGCTTGTGTCTTGGTTTTGTAAGAAACAAACATCTGTGTCTACATCAACCGTTGAAGCTGAATACATAGTTGCAGGCAGTTGATGCTCACAGATATTGTGGATACAAAATCAGCACCTAGACTATGGTGTCAATCTAAATAATTCAATTATATTTTGTGACAATACTAGTGGAATATCTATAGCACAAAATCCA
Source organism: Dactylorhiza incarnata (assembly GCA_033032865.1). Taxonomy (NCBI): domain Eukaryota; kingdom Viridiplantae; phylum Streptophyta; class Magnoliopsida; order Asparagales; family Orchidaceae; genus Dactylorhiza; species Dactylorhiza incarnata. Next base: position 4,195,327 of record JAWHQI010000148.1, read on the forward strand.
GTTCTCCATAGTAGGACTAAACACATCGAAATTAGGCACCACTTTTTCAAAGATAATGTGGATAAAAATATAATTTGCCTACAATTCATTTCTACTGATTTGCAAAGAGCTGACATTTTCACCAAGCCCTTGGATGAAAAGAAACATATCTTCTTTATAAACCAGCTAGGAATGATAGATGGAGATTCAATCTGCTAAAAATTAAGTTTTCTACTTATCCCATCTCTTCATCGAACTGAGATCGACGAAATCTAGTTTTTCGTCAAACGGAGATCGACGAAGTCATCAAGTTCGTCGAACCAAGATCGACGAAAATCTATTTTTCGTCGAACCCAGTTTTGATGAAGCTTTTTGTTTCTGAACCTCTCACTATAATCAAATCTTTTTCATTTTAGCTGAATGCCTACAGAAACTGCTTCTCTTTCCAGTTCCTTTGCACTTGATCTCTATTTTATTTTGCAGGAACAATGGAAATTTAAAGATTGCATCCTTTCATACCTCCATCAAATGTCCCTTCTTCAAGGGGCCTTGCTTCAGGCCTTCCTGAAACTAGGCAGGGGGAGAAGTTCTATGAAGAAGCTCCATATGATGCAGTTTTTCTCAGGGGGGATGTTATATGAACTAGGCAGGGGAGAAAGCTGAAGAAGCTCCTTTTTGTTAAGGGGAGATACTTTCCTTTTGTCAGGGGGAGTTGTTTGGAAGAAACTCCTTTATGATAGGGAGTGTTATTTTATCAAGAGGAAATGTTGTATGAAGAAGCATGTTTTCAGTTCTTGAAAAAGCTCACATCAGTGTGCAGATTTAGGGAGAGATGTTGCAGATTCAGTCATGACAGATTCAAATTCATATTGGTAGCACAACATATTCAGATTATAAAGCTACAGTTTAGATCAACAAATTCAGATAGCTAAAAAATAGTAGATAAAGCTTCTCAGATATCAAATTCAGATATAGCAGATAAAGCTTTTCAGATAATCAAATTCAGAAAGCTGAAGGCAATATCAGAATTCAGAAAGTCAGAAAGCAAGAACTCAGAGAAAGACACTGTCAGAATTCAGAGAAAATCAAAGGTTCTTTTTATTAGTTTTATTTTCAATGTAAAAATTTCAAAACTCAGAGTATCATATTATATATCTGCTGAAATATTTAAAATCTATCAGATACATATGCTCTGTTGTTTTGTTATTTGTTTCATTATTCAAATTTTGTCAAATAGTGTCCTAACCCAAATAGGGGGAGATTGTTGGAACAATCCTATTACTGATTTGGGCTAGGATCACTATCTGTTTATTAGGACTAAGTTGACCCCAACGTATAGTCCAAAGGGTCAAGGATTTAGGCTGATAGAACTAAGGAAAAGACAAGTTTTCTGCGTTCGACAAAATGCTATCTGCGTTCGACGAACGACATGTCAATCTGCATTCGACGAACGGCGTGCTTCAATCTGTGGTCGAGGATCTTCAATACTCAACGGCTCAGCGGTCGAAGAATTCATCAGTTCGACGAAATCTAACTTGAGTTCGATGAACTCCTCTCTGCGTTCAACGAACTTCCCCTCCAGCTCGACGTTCTTAGTTCTCAAGCCAGTCCAGCAGTTTATCTCTTCAGTTCGACGAACTCATTCTGCGTTCGATGAACTCCTCTCAGCAGTCGACGATTTTATTCAGTCTTAGCGGTCGATGATTTTGCTCAGTTCAGCGGTCGACGATTTTGCCAACTCATTATGCGTTCGACGAACTCCTCTCAGCGTTCGATGAACTCAACTCTGCGTTCGAAGAATAAGTATCAGATGCTCAGATCGACGAAAGTTCTTCTCAGCTCAACTAATTCAATTCTTCAAGCCAGATTCAGTTGAGGTCGACGAACTCAACATGGTGTTCGACGAAATTTGTTGAGATCGACAAAAATTTCTCTTCAGTAGATTTATTTCAGAAGATCAGTTATAATATTCTCTGAACACGAATCTTTCAGCAACGGCTCTATTATTCCAGATAAGTCAAGGATTATATGTTTCATTTTTACATTATTCCCTTCCATTCTCTTCCTGAGAAAATAGCCATTTGGCGGAAAAGGATATCATTAATTAAAAAGGAAAAGGAATTAAAGTCTTGCTTGCAGTTCCAAGGAAATATTAAATGCAGATTATTTTATTCCTTATACTGTTGATTCGAATTTCAAATCAGAGACATATTGTAAAAGAAAAGGAAGAAGATATACAGTATCACATTACATAATAGTTTTCACAACATATTACAGATTAGCAGTATAGGAAAAAGGAATAAGAAGGATATACAGTAAAGAGAAAGAAGAAAGAAAGATATAGAAAAAGCTTTTCAATCTTCATCTTCCTCAAGCAGCAATTTCATTCACTGAGAACATCAACACCTTCTCTCAGTATTTATGCTGCAAGATCAGATCTTCAAAGAGCAACAATAATCTGAGGAACTTATTCTCTTAGATTCACAGCTACAAGAAGATTAGTACATTCAAGAGAAAGCTCCATCCTCAAGTTGTCAAGCATTTTCAATCAGACAGAGGAGCTTTACATCATCATTCCACTAGAGTCTTCTCTCAGATTGTTGACAGAGAAGAACTTCTTAACCCATTTATTCCATCTTGTACAGGGTTCTAACTCCCTTCAAAAGTTAACCCCTTGGTGGCAGAGCACCTGAACAAAAACCTGTGGTTTGGTTAGAACACCTGATGAAAAGCTCCTTGGTGTGTGGACACCTGATCAAAAACCCCTTGGTGATAGGGCACCTGATCAAAAACCTAGTGGAATCCTACCAAGTGTGGTAGAAGAGTTGACGTACCCAGATTTATTGGGAAACTGCTATAAAAATCCTTGTGTCCTCTGTGTTCTGATTTTCTGTGTGTTGTGTCGTGTGCTGTGATTTATTTATCTTGTTTTATAACTCACTCTGCTATACACATATAAGTATCACTATTTTAATTCCGCTATAAAATTAAGTGAAAAAGTTTTAATACTTTATTCACCCCCCCCCCCCCCCCCTCTAGAGTAAATCTAAGGTCTAACCTCACTTTCACAAACAATATCAGGAAAACAACAATGCTCCCACTAATCCTCTTGTAAACACAAGGTTCATCCTCGTTCTTGATGAAACCAAACTCTTTGATTTTCTCATCAAAATGAAGATTCCAACTTCAAGAAGCTTGTTTCAATCCATAAATGGATCGATTCAACTTGCATATTTTAGTGGCTTCATTTGGAGATTCAAAACCCTCGGGTTGTGTCATATACACTTCCTCAAGGAGGTTTCCATTAAGGAAAACCGTTTTGACATCCATTTGCTAGATCTCGTAGTCATAATACGCAGCAATAGCAAGTAGAGTTCTGATGGACTTGACCATGGCTACAGGGGAAAAGTTCTCATCATAGTCAACACCATGAATTTGTCTGAAACCATTAGCCACCAGCCGGCCTTTGAATGTCTGTACATTCCCATCCATGTTTGTCTTCTTCTTGAAGACCCACTTGCACCCTATGGGTCATACCCCTTCAGGTGATTCCACCAATGTCCAAACTTAGTTTGCATACATGGAGTCCATTTCAGATTTCATGGCCTCAAGCCACTTCTCGGAGTTAGGTCCACACATAGCCTCTTGATAGGTTGCATGCTCATCATCATGATCTATAAGCAACACATTACCTATTTGAGACACGAGAAATCCATATCTCTCAGGCTCAAATCTTGGTCTATCAGATCTACGCATGACTTGAATTTCTTGAGCAGTCTCTCTTGCTACAACAACTTGTAGTCCTTGCTCATGTTCTAAAATTGGTTCAGCTATTATTTGTGGTCCTTGAACTTCCTCAAGTTCCACCTTTGCAGTCTTTCTGGATTAGAACTCTTTCTCCAAAAAGACGCTAGTCCTTGCAACAAACACTTTGCCCTCGGACAGCAGGTAGAAATAATACCCTTTGGTTTCCCTAGGATATCACACATGATAACACTTATCTGACTTGGGTTCCAGCTTGTCAGGCATTTGACGTCGCACGTATGCCTCACAGCCCCAAATCTTAATAAAAGACATACTAGGACGCTTCCCAGTCCATATCTCATATGGTGTCTTTAGAACCATTTTCATTAGAGCATGATTTAAAGTGAAAGCAGCAGTCTCAAAAGCAAATCCCCAAAAGGAAACTGGTAGATCTGCATGACTCATCATCGACTGTACCATGTCTAACAAAGTACGATTCCTCCTCCCAGACACACCATTATGTTGTGGTATTCCGGGAGGAGTGAGTTGTGATACAATACCACACTCTCTCAGATGATCACGAAACTCATGACTCAGATATTCGCCACCTCAATCAGATCGGAGTGTTTTTATCCTTTTTCCCATTTGGTTCTCTACTTCATTTTAAACTCTTTGAACTTTTCAAAGGTTTCGAATTTGTTCTTCAAAAGAAACACGTATCCATATCTACTGAAATCATCAGTAAATGTAGCGAAGTAGTAGTACCCACCTCTAGCTATAGAACTCATGGTTCCACATACATCACTATGTATTATACCCAAGAGATCATCAGCCCTCTCACTACAACTAATGAAAGGAGCTTTCATCATCTTGCCTAATAAACATGACTCGCATCTCTCAAATGATTCATAATCAAATGAGTCCAGTAGTCCATCTCTATGGAGCTTGGATATGCGTTTCTCGTTTATATGGCCTAAACGACAATGCCAAAGGTATGTAGGATTAGAGTCAATAGTTTTTAGTCTTTTAGTATTTTCTACATTAGAGATCGGATGGTCTAAGTTCAAAACATATAAACCATTAAATAGTTGGGCTACACCATAACAAACATCATTTAGAAATATAGAACAACTATTGTTCTTAATAATGAAAGTAAAACCTTTCATGTCTAAACAAGACAAAGAAATAATGTATCGAGTTATGGCTGGAACAAAATAACAGTTATCTAATTCTATTACAAGCCCAGCGGGCAAAGAAAGACGATAAACACCAACGGCAATGGAAGCAACTCTTGCTCCATTTCCAATGCGCAGGTCTACCTCTCCTTTACCCAGCATTCTTCTCCTTGTCAGTTCCTGCACATTCGTACAAATGTGAGAACCACATCCGGTATCCAATACCCAAGATGAAGGAGCAGAAAGGTTTATTTCTATAACAAAAATACCTGAAGTGGAAGTCACACTTCCCTTCTTCTTTTGCAGATCTTCAAGATAGAGGGGACAGTTCCTCCTCCAATGCCCCGCCTTACCACAATGGTGGCACTTCCCTTCCTTGGCCAAACCATTGTTCTTCAGTGTTGAAGACTTGGGATCAATATATGACTTAGGTTCCACCTTAGTCTTCTTGAGTCCCTTGGTCTTGCCCTTGCTTTTATGCACCATCAATATGGGGCTAGTAGGCTTGACCTTCTTCATATTGATCTCGGCAGTTCTTAACGTGCCTAGGAGCTCGGACAGTGTGTTGTCAATTTCATTCATATTGTAATTTAAGACAAACTGCTCATAACAGTCCGACAATGATTGCAGGATCAGGTCAGTGGCCAACTCTTGGCCCAATGGAAACCCCAGTCTTCCAAGGTTCTCTATATACCCAATCATCTTGAGTACGTGAGTCCCTACTGGGTCCCAAGCTCCCATCTTACACTGAAATAACGCCCTGGATATGTTAAACCTCTCTTGGCGAGCTTGCCCTTGAAACATTTTCTTCAGGTGCTCGACCATCTCGTAACAACTCATGTTCTCATATTGCTTCTGAAGCTCGGAGGTCATGGTCGCGAGCATGAGACATTCAACATCCAAGGAGTCATCTCCATACTTTTTATAAGCATCTTTATCTGCACGAGGTGCAGTAGTTGCTGGCTCCTCAGGGGGATCTTCTTCAAGGACATAGAGCTTACGCTCTTGCCTGAGAACAATTCTCAGGTTCCTGAACCAGTCTAGGAAATTCGTCCCATTGAGCTTGTCCTTCTCAAGGATGGATCTCAGGGACAACGTGGAGTGTGAAGTATTTTCCATGAAAATTCTACAAAATAATGCAAAATATATTTTAGTACTATATTTTAAAATACATTTTTTATTTTAATAAGGTCTTTTATTAAATACTCCCACTATTTTATTCAAATTGATAACCCTTAATATCAATTCGGAGAGTTTTTGGGAGCTACTCTCTTAGTGGACAAGATACGTATTTCACCAACACAACAAGTCTGCTTTGGCGCTCCTCTCATAATGCGGTTATTTAGGTAGGCAACACTTGCCAATTGCATCACTATGCAACTCTTGTATGGTTGGTGAATAACTCTTTATTCGCATCCATCATATGGTGCATGCCAACCCAATGCCTCTAGGCACTCAACTTTTGAGGTCACCTAGATAAGTTGGACCCGATGTCGACAGTGGGATATCATAATTATCCGCTCACACCCTTACCAAGATAGATTAATGCACCTTGCTTTGGCAAACCCACACTTCATCGATCGAGGCAGGAAGAGTGTCATCCATCGGAAGGCATCCGTATACTTAATATTGGATAAGGGGATTTTATTTATAAAATTGATTAATAATTAATCAATGTGCACATAATAAAATTACAACATTCACAACCAAATACATCCCAGATGTGCACAAAATAAAAGTATCAACGCTTTGATAGAAAAAGGCTAAATCTGAGCATTTAGTGTTGGATCGTGTGACGCCCTTAGAGGGGGGGGGGGTGAATAAGGGTGTGTTTAAAAATATAATTTTTACTTAACAATTTTTAGACAAATTTTACTTTACTAAAAAGGTTACTTATAAATAATTTTAAACCAATATAATTTTTGTATTTAACCAAACACAAATTTCTAAGATAAAGATTTAAGCAAACAAAATTGCAATTAGTGAAAAGAGCATAATTATATTAATCATGAAATTTGCATACAATAAAAATGATCTTAACAATGCTTAAGATCAAGGCACAATTATGATAATAAAAATACAATAATTTTGGTTTACCAATCCTTCTCCCAAGGATCGGAAGGCTATCGCTTGTCTCTCCCAAGACCAAGCCCAAGCCTATCCTCTAGATCTTCCCAAGATCTAGACGTAGCACACAAGGCCACGATTTCCCACCAAGCCTCGCAAGGACTTGGACGCTCCGCACAAGGAAGCGATTTTCCCCTAAGCCGCGCAAGGACTTAGACGTCGCACGCAAGACGACGATTTCTCTACCAATACAAAATGAAAAAGTATGTGACTGAAAATACAATATGAAAAGAACAACTCCCTAGAAGATCAGATCTCTGAATGGATTGTTGAAGCCTCGAGATGATCGATGATGTAGAAGCACGCCCGATCTCGTCTTCAATCTTCAATCCTTCTTTGTTCAAATGGGAGTTGAAGAGGTTCTGGAGCTCTCTGGTTCGTATGCACTCAGGAAGGGACTGGAATTCTCAAAAAGCTTGGAATGCACGAACCAAAGGAACCAATTTATAGAAATTCACTGTCGCCTGGGCGACAGTGATTGTCGGAATTTTCCGACAGCGCTAAACTGCCGCTGGAGTGCCGTCGTGGGTGGAGTCGTGGGCAGTTGGTGTAACCGTCGAGCTGTCGCCTGGGCGACATCGATGTCGGAATTTCCGACAGTGCAAAACTGCCGGTCGTGGGTGAAGACGTGGGCAGTTGTTGTAACCGCCGAGCTGTCGCCTGGGCGACATCGCTGTCGGAATTCCGACAGCGCAAAACTGTCTTTCGTCGATCTGCCATGGAGGGAAGTAGTTGTAACTTCTCTGCTGTCGCCTGGGCGACAGTGGCTGTCGGAATTTTCCGACAGTGAAATTTTCCCACATTCAATTTTAGCTCCAGTAGCAATGTGTACATCTCATACCTGTTATCTGCACACCATTGATAAAAATAGAATCAAATACAAACGGGACTTTGTTATTATCAAACCGGAGGAGTGCGAAACGCATGCTCCAACAATCTCCCCCTTTTGATAATAACAAATCCGTATAAAAAGAAATCATGTCTATTTAGATTGTTGATTTTAAACTTTGGTGTATGCACAAAATTAACATGATATTTATTCCTTAAAAATAAATAATCTATCTCGAGATGAAAGCTCCCCCTAAATGAATGCTCCCCCTACATATATGCTCCCCCTAAATATATGCTCCCCCTAAATATATGATGTATCGTGTAGGTGGAATATTTAGGTGTGATAGATTTGAGACTTTTCTTTTTATACTTTAAATTCTCCCCCTTTTGGTATTAGCAAAAGTTAATATTGGATAAAAAAGTAGTTCTTGATGGAATGGACATAGGATATAGAAAGAAAGAGTAAGCGGAAGCAATTTGTTGGTAATGATTGAAGTCCATGAAATAATAGGAATATGTCATAGTATGAATAAATCCATGAAGTGACGGTATAGCCATATGAATTAATGAAAGAAAATAACTTAAACATGAGTAAGGTCATTTGAAAGTATCATAGAAAGACACAATATTGTATAGATATATGGAATATTTTCGGTCCAATTCTCATGAGATGAATGTTTATATAACATAATGATGTGTACATGTGATACTTAGAGCAAACCTATGAAGTTATTTAATTTACATGATCATTAAAATGTAGAACATAATAAAAGCATATAAAGGCAACTTTGACTTTGAAGATATAGCACAAGATGAATAGAAAACCATGTTTCTTTTGCACAAGACACTTTACAATTCTTTCCAAGGTGCTTAACCTCACAATGCTTATTAAGACTTATCAGGAGGGTAAGAAGTGCTTGGTGGAGTATCCTTGTCTTTATTTTTATTTTTTTGATCACAGACGTTGTGATATCTTAATTGTGATATATTGATATATTTTTTTAATTGACCAAGGATCTCCGAATTCACTTGAATCGCAAAAGATGGTGTATATTTTGTTGTGCTAACAAATCAATGTTGAAAGTTGTATTTAAGATGTGTTATTTTATTATGTGAAAGCAAATATGATCCATGTATATATTAAATAAAAAGACATACGTATTGATCAAAAGAAGTGAACGTGATAGTTCATTATGATAGATAAACAATTTCTCATACTTAGAGGCATGCGAAAACAATTTCCAATGGTCTAAACAACTAAGGAGAAGTGTCAATACGATGATAGCTTTGAAATGAAATCATATAAACATGTAAGTCAATTTTTTTAAATAAATAGCACATGGTTTGTCATCAAGTCATGAGGTGAAGCATTAATAATGACATATAACTATTGTAGATCATCAAAGGGACCTAAAAATGGAGTTTTGTTAAAATGGGAGCTGTCGGAAATTTCCGACAGTCACTGTCGCCTGGGCGACAGTGAAAAATATAAATAGGGCTGGGGACCGAGTCAAACCCTATTGTGCATCATTTCCTGGAGTTAAAAACGAGAGGAAGGCTGTCGGAAGTCGGCGACATCCCTAGATCTAAGGTATGGGTTTTTGATTTTGGTGTTTTTAACTCAAAAATTGTTAGGGATTTGTGATTTTGATAGTAGAGAAGAAGGAAAATGTAGTTTTCAAGTTGATTTTTGATGAATGGTGGAGGTTTTGAAATTTTTTGATTTGAAAAATGTAGATCTAGTTTAAAACATGTGGATCTTTGCTTAAATTTTTATCTTTGTTAAATTTCTTTTTGATTTGGTGATGAAGGTTTCCATTTGTTCATTTTCTAAAGGATTTTTGTAGATCTAGTTTAGAGAAGAAGGTGGAAGATGATGAATAGTAAAGGATTTGTAGAATATGTTGATTTGAAAAATATATATATATATATTTTTTAAAAAACTTGATGTTGAAATAACATTTATTTTGAGTAGATCTGGAAGTATATGTAAAAATTTTGAGAGAAAATCACTTGGAGGGCTGTCGGAAATTTCCGACAGCCACTGTCGCCTGGGCGACAGTGTTCCAGTGCACAATGTGATACCTTGTTTAATCAAAAAATTTTTTGTATGTTATTGCAGAATGGCTTCCAGTTCCAAAGCTCGAAAGAGTACTTCGGAAGATGCATATACTTCATATCAAGTTTTTCCGGGGGTGGAGAAGGCTATTGTTGGAATAGCGAAGTATATAGAATTTGAGTCGCCAAAGCACGATCATATCTATGATCGGCTTGCGAACGCAGGTATAATTTCAATAATCACACTAGAGGGGTTTTCTTCCTTTTTCATTCGTGAATTTTATAACCATTTGGAAGACCCAAACTTTACTGAATTGGATGGTGGTGTGAGATCAAAGATCCAAGGTCAACATGTGGAAATAACACATGTTGATCTGCGAGAGGAATTTAGACTAGTGATGAGTGAGAATATGCCTGATATAGTGGAAAATTATCGAAAGGATAGAGATTGGACCCTTGTAAACATGAGTTTACATGGGAATCAAAAAAAGACTCTTAGCACTGAAGTTACCTCACTTACTCCGGATGCGTTCTTAGTCCAAGATATATTAAGGAATTCAGTGATGTTGAAGAGTGGAGACACAAGAAGCATTACAGCTCAGTTGACCCTCTTTACATACTATATTATGGAGGATGAGCTTTTTGATGTGGCGGACTTCATTCTCGCCCAGATTAGATATGCGTATAGATTAAAGCATCCAAGATGGGTGAAGGTTCATACGCTGCCAATGGGGGCGGTAATACAGCGTGTACTCTACAAGAAGTATGGATGGATAGTGCAAGATGCTTATTTGGATGATTGTTATCCGGAAATATATTATACGGGTTCAATGAAGGTGAAGAAGCCGCAGAGAAAAGCTCATCCGGGGATTGAGATTAGAGAGACGACGATTTCTAGGGCAGGATCACTACGAGAGTCCATTGATGATTTGCGTGATTCATTAGAGGATCACAAGAGGGAATTGAAGAAGGACCGTAGTCGAATGCAGAAATTTATGAAGTTTCTCGTCAAAGGTCTGAATTTGAAACCAACTCCGGAGGAAGAGGCCGAATGGCAAGTTCCGGACGAAGAAACGCCACGCCAATCGGTGAGGCGAACTCGTCGTGGCAAAGCCGTGAGACGAGGACCTTCAGAAGATTGTCCAGAGAGCAGCGGGGCTGGTTATGAAGATTCAGAGTAGTTTTATGTTGCTGCTGCTGCTGGGCGATGTCGGAAAATTCCGACATCCACTGTCGCCTGGGCGACAGTGAACTTCTTTAGATTTCTGTTTTTGTTTAAAGAACTTGATCCTTAAGTTTGTTCTACTGTTTTTATGTGAACAATATTGATGTAATGATGTTGAATTTTTGTTAAGTCCTTTGAAATTTTATGTTTTGATTTTTAGAATTTTGGCTTTTTGTTTTTACATTGTTTATGTTTTGTGATAATAATTTTTTATTTTATAGGCTTTAAATTGTGATATATTCATTGTGAAATGTCTAGAATGCCCAATTCTAGCATAAGCATAGAAAAACGGGAATCCGGTAACGGCTTAGTGAATATATCGGCTAGTTGATTTTCCGTGCCTATAAAGTTGATTTTTATATTACCCTTCTTAATGTGATCCCTTATAAAATGATGTCGGACGTCTATATGCTTAGATCTAGAATGTAATACGGGATTGTTTGTTAAGTCTATAGCACTTTTATTATCACACTTTAATTCTACACTACTTTGTTGTATGCCAAAATCTTCTAACGTTTGGGACATCCAAAGTGCTTGGGCACAACAACTACCTAGTGCAATATATTCGGCCTCGGTAGTAGAGAGGGCAACAGAATTCTGTTTCCTACTCGACCATGAAATAAGTGAAGGGCCGATAAAGTGACAAGTGCCACTAGTGCTTTTCCTATCTAAAGAACATCCCGCATAATCAGAATCCGAAAAACCATGCAAAATAAAAGAATCATTATGTGGATACCATAAACCTAATTTTGATGTTCCAATGAGATATCTAAAGATACGTTTCACCGCTTTTAAATGTGACTCTTTAGGATTAGCTTGAAATCTAGCACATAAACAAACGGCAAACATAATATCAGTTCTAGATGCGGTTAAATACAATAAAGACCCTATCATACTTCTATAAATGTTTGTTCAATTGAAACACCACTTTCATCTTTTCCTAATTTTAGTGAAGTACTCATAGGAGTGTTTGCATGCTTAAGGTTTTCAAATCCAAATCTTTTTAACATATCATGAATATACTTGGTTTGACATATAAAAATTCCATCATGTTTTTGTGTAATTTGAAAACCTAGAAAATATGAAAGTTCTCCAACCATACTCATTTCAAATTCATTTTTCATAATTTGAACTACTTCATTACACAACTCTTCATTAGTGGCTCCAAAAATAATATCATCAACATAAATTTGTAAAATAACTAAATCATGATTAATTTGCTTAATGAAGAGTGTAGAATCAGCACTTCCAATTTTATAATCGTGCTTTAACAAATATTGAGTTAATCGATCATACCAAGCACGAGGCGCTTGTTTTAATCCATAAAGCGCTTTATCTAACTTATAAACATAATTTGGATATTTCTCATTTATAAACCCAGGGGGTTGTTCTACATAAACTTCTTCTTTTATATACCCGTTTAAAAATGCGGTTTTGACATCCATTTGATATAATTTAAATCTTTTAAAACAAGCAAATGCAAGAAATATTCTAACCGCTTCTAATCTTGCTACGGGTGCAAAAGTTTCATCAAAATCTACCCCTTCAATTTGTGCATAACCTTTTGCAACTAATCTGGCTTTATTTCTAACAATTCTAGATTCATTATCCATTTTATTTTTAAAAATCCACTTAACACCAACTACAGGACGATTTTTTGGTCGTTCTACAAGATTCCAAACCTTATTACGTTCAAATTGATTAAGTTCTTCATTCATAGCTAAAAACCAAAATTCATCATTTAAAGCGGTGGAAACATCTTTTGGTTCTATTTCAGAAACAAAACAAAGGTTTGAAAATAAAACATGTAGTGATGAACGAGTACTAACCCCTTTTTGCGGATCCCCAATGATAAGCTCCTTTGGATGATCCTTTGAGAATCTCAAATCACTTGGAGGCACATATCCTTCTCTTTCTTCTTCTTCTCTATCTTCTTCTCCTCTTTCTTCTTCTCTTTCTTCTTCTTTTTCTTCTTCATTTTCTCCAAGTTCTTCTTCATCATTCTCCACCAATGGAAGGGGTTCATCTTCTTTTCCTGTAATTTTCTTTTCTACACATGAAGCAAACTCATCAAACCTAACATGAATCGATTCTTCAACTATTTTTGTTCTTTTATTAAAAATCCTATAAGTTTTACTAGTTGAAGAATAGCCAATAAAAATACCTTCATCACATTTTTCATCAAATTTTCCTAAGGAATCTTTAGAATTTAAAATAAAACATTTACAACCAAAAACTTTGAAATAAGAAACATTTGGTTTTTTACTAAATATTAATTCATAAGGAGTTAATTTTAAAATAGGGCGAAGCATTACTCTATTAATTACATAACATGACGTGCTAACCGCTTCAGCCCAAAAAGATTTTGGTAATTTGAATTCAGATAACATTGTACGGGCTAACTCTTGAAGAGTTCTATTTTTCCTCTCCACTACACCATTTTGCTGTGGTGTGCGTGGAGCGGAAAATTCATGTTTAATTCCTAACTCCGTACAAAAAGAAATAAACTTTTCATTTTCAAATTCTCCTCCATGATCCGATCGTATGCGTTTAATTTTCAACTCAAATTCATTTTGGATACGCAAACATAATTTTGAAAATTCTGAAAATGCATCGGATTTGGAGGTTAGAAATAAAGTCCAACAAAAACGAGAATAATCATCAATCAAAACAAATGTGTATTTTCTACCTCCTAAGCTAGAAATTCCAATTGGCCCAAATAAATCCATATGTATTAATTGAAGTGGCCTAGTGGTAGAAATAATGTTTTTACTTTTGAAAGATGATTTTGAAAATTTTCCTTTTTGGCAAGGCACACATAGTGAAGAAGATAAATATCCATTTAGCAAAGGTAAACCTTTAATTAATTTATCTTTTGAAAGTTTTGAAATTAACTTGGCACTAGCATGTCCAAGTCGCCTATGCCATAAATCTAATTCATCATTTTTTGATAGAAAACATTTCAAAGTAGAATTTGAAAAATCAAGAAATTTAATCATATATACATTATGACATCTAGGTGCGGTAAAAACAATTTCATTTGTTTTGGAATTAATAATTTTGCACAAATTTGTAGAAGATTCAAATAAAACATTCAAACCCTTATCACATAATTGACTAATGGAAATCAAATTATGCTGTAATCCTTCTACAAATAAAACATTTGAAATTGAAAAATTTTCGTTACCCACAACACCGATGCCGATGATTTTTCCTTTTCCATTGTCACCGAATGTAACAACTCCTCCTTTCTTCATCTCCAGGCTAAGGAACTTCTCTTTATTGCCCGTCATGTGCTTTGAATAGCCCGAGTCCAAGTACCACACGTCTTCTTTGTCCTTAGCCTGCCAACACACCTAGAAAGAGGAGGTGAGTAAAGATCTGGTTACCCAAGTGGTTCCACCCATAGTATAGGTAGAAGCCTTAGGCACCCAGATTTGTTTTATTTTACTTTTTCCTTCCTTCCAGCAAGAGTCCGTAGTGTGACCAAATCTATTGCATTTGGCACATGTAATGTATTTAGAAGAGTATAACTTTTCTGGACTTTTACTGGATGAGGATGCAGTATTTGATAATTTATTAATTTTAGAATTTTTAAAAGTAGATTTTCTGGACTTTTCACTGTCGCCGGCGACAGTGGTTGTCGTCGGGCGACAGCTTCCAGACGTGTATCCGAGCCCAAATCTTCCAGATCCATGGCGTTGGTATCCTAAGATCATATCCAGTGATCTTCGGCCCATTCCAAATTTTTTCATGGCTAGTATTAAGTCATGAATCTGGTTTCTCATTTTTGTATTTTCGGATACTAGATTTATGCATCTACGTTCAAAAGATTTCTTTCCCTCATGGACTTTGGAAATTGAAGATTTCAGATCTCTCTCTAAAATCTCATTCTTTTTAGTAAGTACTTTTATTGTAGAATGAGATTTGGAAAGAGATTCTTCAAGTTCATTAATTCTTCCCAAAAAGTGATCACACTCCTGGCAAGAAATATCTCTTTTTCCAATAGTCTTAATTTCATTTAACAATTTTTTGTTTTCTTTACGTAAAATTCCATTTTCAGATTTAAGAAGATCATTATCTTTTAAACTTTTTTCAAAAAATTTGCAAGTCTTTAAAAATTCAGAATATAATTCATCATAGGTTGGAGGAGTTACCTCAGTGTCGCTTTGGACACTGCATTCGTCATCAGATATGACGCTCTTTCCCATTAAGCAAATGTTGGCCTCCTCTTCTTTACTTGAATCTGAAAAGCTTCCATCCTCAGAAGTAGTATCATCCCATGTTTCCGCCTTCAACACTTTCTTCGATCCTTTGTGCTTCTTTTCTTTAAGTTCTTTCAGGTACTTTGGACACTTGCTTCGGATGTGTTCTAACTTCTTGCAGTGATAGCACTCCGGTGGCAGTCTCTCTTCCTCCTCATCGCCTTCTTTCCCTTTTTTCTTCCTAAAGGTCTCCTTCTTAAAATACTTCTTAAACGAATTCCTTCTCTCCGGATTTTTCATAAATTTTCTAAACTTTTTAACAAATAAGCTCTCCTCATCTTCTTCATCCTCCTCAGAATCACTAGTTTCTTCCTTCTTAGATTTTAGAGCCAATCCCTTCTTCCTTGGCTCCATATACTCTTGTTGTTGAATTTTTAATTCAACTTCATGAGTTTTCAAATTCCCAATGAGGCTCTCCAATTTTAAAGTCTTAAGATCATGTGACTCAGAAATTGCAGTCACTTTAGGATTGAACTTCGGGGGAAGTGATCTTAAAATTTTTCTTACCAAATCTCCATTTGAGAACACCTTTCCTAGCACCTTTGAGTCGTTCACGATTTTTGTGAATCGTGTGTACATCGTATCAACCTCTTCATCTACCTCCATTTTGAACCTTTCAAATTCAGACTCCAGTTGAAATAGCTTTGAATCCTTTACCTGCGAAGTACCTTCATGAGTGATTTCTAACAAATTCCAAATTTCAAATGCAGTGTTACAAGCACAAACTTTATTAAATTCAGTGCGATCTAGTGCGCAAAATAAAGCATTCATGGCTTTTGCATTGTTCTTACATTTTAATTTATCATTGTCATCCCACTTGTCTTTGGGTTTATCCATAGTTACTTCTCCTACAATATATGTTGGAGAAGTGTAACTAGATTCTACCATATTCCAGACTTCTATATCTAGCGCAATTAGAAAACAACGCATACGTGTCTTCCAATAATTATAGTCTGTGCCCGTAAATAGTGGTGGCCTACTAATTCCTTGCCCCTCAACAAACGCGTGATCGTTGTGCGCCATTACTCCCGGTGGTAAAACCGTTTTGGAGTAACCTACCCTCTGATACCACTTGTTGGATCGTGTGACGCCCTTAGAGGGGGGGGGGGGTGAATAAGGGTGTGTTTAAAAATATAATTTTTACTTAACAATTTTTAGACAAATTTTACTTTACTAAAAAGGTTACTTATAAATAATTTTAAACCAATATAATTTTTGTATTTAACCAAACACAAATTTCTAAGATAAAGATTTAAGCAAACAAAATTGCAATTAGTGAAAAGAGCATAATTATATTAATCATGAAATTTGCATACAATAAAAATGATCTAACAATGCTTAAGATCAAGGCACAATTATGATAATAAAAATACAATAATTTTGGTTTACCAATCCTTCTCCCAAGGATCGGAAGGCTATCGCTTGTCTCTCCCAAGACCAAGCCCAAGCCTATCCTCTAGATCTTCCCAAGATCTAGACGTAGCACACAAGGCCACGATTTCCCACCAAGCCTCGCAAGGACTTGGACGCTCCGCACAAGGAAGCGATTTTCCCCTAAGCCGCGCAAGGACTTAGACGCCGCACGCAAGACGACGATTTCTCTACCAATACAAAATGAAAAAGTATGTGAATGAAAATACAATATGAAAAGAACAACTCCCTAGAAGATCAGATCTCTGAATGGATTGTTGAAGCCTCGAGATGATCGATGATGTAGAAGCACGCCCGATCTCGTCTTCAATCTTAAATCCTTCTTTGCACAAATGGGAGTTGAAGAGGTTCTAGAGCTCTCTGGTTCGTATGCACTCAGGAAGGGACTGGAATTCTCAAAAAGCTTGGAATGCACGAACCAAAGGAACCAATTTATAGAAATTCACTGTCGCCTGGGCGACAGTGACTGTCGGAATTTTCCGACAGCGCTAAACTGCCGCTGGAGTGCCGTCGTGGGTGGAGTCGTGGGCAGTTGGTGTAACCGTCGAGCTGTCGCCTGGGCGACATCGATGTCAGAATTTTCGACAGTGCAAAACTGTCGGTCGTGGGTGAAGACGTGGGCAGTTGTTGTAACCGCCGAGCTGTCGCCTGGGCGACATCGCTGTCGGAATTCCGACAGCGCAAAACTGTCTTTCGTCGATCTGCCGTGGAGGGAAGTAGTTGTAACTTCTCTGCTGTCGCCTGGGCGACAGTGGCTGTCGGAATTTTCCGACAGTGAAATTTTCCCACATTCAATTTTAGCTCCAGTAGCAATGTGTACATCTCATACCTGTTATCTGCACACCATTGATAAAAATAGAATCAAATACAAACGGGACTTTGTTATTATCAAACCGGAGGAGTGCGAAACGCATGCTCCAACATTTAGAACACTTCTAAATCTCCAGATTTACATGCATTTGACACAGGCAAAATAACTCCACTTATGCTGTAGACAAGCTCATCTCTCAATGTCAGATTCATAATCTAAGACAATTGGTTTCACAAACCAATTAGAGGGACGGTTACTACTAAGGAGACAATTTCTGAAACAATGAAATCGCAACGCAATCATATGCATTCCTGAAGGTGATCCAATTTAGAACACTTCATCGAAATCCAAACACCCAGGAAGAAATCCAGACATTTAGAACACTTCTAAATTTCTGATTTACATGCATTAGATCGCTAACCTAGCTCTGATACCACTGTTGGTTTTTCTTAATACCATTTTAGAAATGATAATGCAGCATATCTTATATGCGCAGCGAAATAAAATAACTAGAACAGCCCTAAACAGTTATAAGGAACTTGCGATTTCATAGATTCAAGAAATTAAAACAACAGCCACAACACATTGCAGTAATTATACCTGAAGGGGGTTGAGTTTATACTCAACCGAGATGCTCCAATGGCAGATCCAAAGAACAAAACTTTAGTTCCAAGCACTGAAATAGATCTGCGCCTCTACGGAAGATCCACACGAGTGTTGAAGAACCCTAGCCTATTGTCGCACAAGATCTAGGTCGGAGAAGAACTGCTCTCTACGTATCCCACTAACTGCTAGGTCCGACAACAGGGAGAGGCGGCGGCGGTGGAGGGATTGACCGGTCGGAACACTTCAGTCAGAAGCCTTGCGGAACTCTTCCGTTGCTCTCTCTCTCAAAATCGATCGCAAAACTGATTGGGCCATTAGGTTAAAAGAATCGTATTCTTTTATACCCCCAGCGAAAAAGATAAGTGTCGGGCAAATATAAATTGGTCGAATACTGCATTCGACGAATTGGCTAGCGTTCGTCGAACGTGCTGGCCATTCGACGAACGCGCTACACTAGCCATTCGACGAACCGTTCAACGAACATGCTACGCTAGCCGTTCGATGAACCGTTCGACAAACACGCTACGCTAGCCGTTCGACGAACCATTCGATGAACGCGCTACGCTAGCCGTTCGACGAGCCGTTCGATGAACACGCTACGCTAGCCGTTCGACGAGCCGTTCGATGAACACGCTACTCTAGCCGTTCGACAAACCGTTTGAGGAACGTGCTACGCTAGCCGTTCGACGAACGCGCTACATTAGCCGTTCGACGAACGTGCTACACTAGTCATTCGATAAATGCGCTATGCTAGCCGTTCGTCGAACGCACTTTGAGTTTGTCGAACCTACTTTAATCTGACCCCTTGTCAACATGATTCTTCCTCCAATTTCTCCAAGCACTCTTGTGTGCGACCCCATAGGCTCATATCGCGTTGGCAGTGAGACTAGATATTTGACCACTTCCAGATCACCATGGAAACACCAACAACTGGGTCAAAAACAACTAGTTTATTTTCTGTTGTGCAGGTACAAGGCTATCCAAACATAAAAGAACAATGGTATTTGGATAGTGGGTGCTCAAAGCATATGACAGGAAATAAGGCCAACTTAAGCAACTACAAGGCAAAGCTTGGACCCAAAGTGATTTTTGGAGACTCCAACTGTGGTCAAACCAAAGGATATGGAAAAATAAAAGTTGGAGCAGTTACCTTCAAAGAGGTAGCTTATGTCAAGGGTCTCAAGCACAACCTCATTAGCATAAGCCAGTTATGTGATAAAGGTTATCAGGTAACTTTTAACCATTCCTTATGTCTTATTACCAATAATAAAAACATTAATGTGTTATCTGGTATTAGACATGGAAATATTAATTTAGTCAATTTTGACTCGGCCAATTCAGATATTTGTTTATTTAATTCTATAAGTAAAAAGAATGATTTATGACATAAAAGGCTAGGACATATTAACCTTAGAACTCTTTCTAAGCTTTCTAAGGACAATGTTGTTAGAGGACTGCCTTCTGGTTCATACAAGAAGGAAGGTCTCTGCAAAGCTTGTCAACTAGGAATGCAAACCAAGAGTAGTTTTAAATCTTTATCTAAGAGTGATTCACCTTAGGATTCTGTACTTACTGCATTTGGATCTCTTTGGACCCACTGCAATACAGAGTCTAGGAGGGAAGCATTACACTTTAGTTATTGTAGATGACTTCTCAAGATTCACTTGGGTGTTCTTTCTTAGGAACAAGTCTGACACCTTCAGTGTTCTGACAGACTTTCTCAGGTCCATCAAGATTGAGTACTCTACTCTAGTTGCGTTGATTAGAAGTGATCATGGTACTGAGTTTGAATCTCTTCTGATGAGAGAATTCTGTGTAAGAGAAGGGATCAAGCAATTTTTCTCTACTCCTAGAACTCCTCAACAAAATGGGGTAGCTGAAAGGAAAATATAACATTAATTGAATCAGCAACAACATTGCTTGCTGATGCTCACTTGCCACTCTTTTTTTTGGCAGAGGCAGTGAACACAGCAAATTATGTGTTGAACAGAAGTTTGATACACAAATTTAAGGGTAAAACACCCTATGAATTACTTAAGAATAAAAAGCCTAAGGTTAACTATTTTAAGATTTTTGGCTGTAAATGCTATGTGCATAACAATGATAAGAAGTATCTAAGGAAATTTGAAGCAAAAGTTGCTGAAGGTATATTCCTTAGATATTCTCTTTCTAGTAAAGCATATAGAGTTTATAACAAATCAACTCTTAAGATAGAAGAGTCCATGTATGTATCTTTTGATGAAACTAATATGTTAAATGAGGAGAGGAACACCACCTCTACCAAAGATACTTTGCAGGTACCAGCTCTATGTGAAGAGCTTAATGGATTGGATCTACAGAATAAAGATTCTCTACTTCCATCAAATAAAATTATTGAAGACAGTGAAGAAGAGGATAATGCAAATCTTGCTGATAATTCCAATCAAGTGACAGCTAAACAAATCCCTCAAGAGGAAACTATTGCTGAACCAACTCCAACTGTTGATCACATCACAGTTAGAGATCATCCAATATCTGAAGTCATTGGAGATATCTCAGCAGGTGTTCAAACAAGGCATCAACTACACCAAAATCAGATGCATACTTGTTTCCTATCACATATTGAACTTCAATCCATAAAAGATGCAGAACAAGATCCAAAATGGATTCTTGCAATGCAAGAGGAGCTCAATCAATTTGAAAGGAACAAGGTTTGGGATTTGGTTCCAAGACCAAAGGGACATCCACTTATTGGCACCAAATGGGTCTTCAGGAACAAGCTAGATGATCAAGGCATAATAATTAGAAATAAAGCAAGATTGGTAGCCCAAGGATACTCTCAGGAAGAAGGAATTGATTATGATCAAACCTTTGCTCTTGTTGCTAGACTTGAACTATAAGTATATTTCTTGCCTTTGCTGCATTCAAGAAGTTCAAAGTTTATCAGATGTATGTGAAGAGTGCATTCTTAAATGGAGATATCAAAGAAGAAGTTTATGTGGAACAACCACTAGGTTTTATCTCTCCAACTCACTCTTCTTCTGTATTTAAGCTTAATAAAGCTCTCTATGGTCTCAAGCAAGCTCCCAGATCATGGTATGAGACCTTAGCTAATTTTCTTTTGTAGAACAAATTCTGTAGAGGCATTGTTGATAAAACCTTATTTTTCAGGATACATAAAAATCAAACATTACTAGTTCAAATTTATGTAGATGATATTATTTTTGGCTCTACTGATTCAAAGTTATGCAAAAGGTTTTCTGACCTAATGCAATCTAAATTTGAAATTAGTATGGGTGAGTTATTTTACTTCCTTGGTCTTCAAGTGAAGCAAACTCCAAATGGCATATTCATATCACAATCCAAGTATGCTAAGGAATTAGTGAAAAGATTTGGTATGTCTGATGCTTCCACTATGAAAACACCCATGCCCTCCAATGTTGTTGTAGACAATGATGAATCGGGGAAACCTATTGATCAGAAAGTATATAGAGCAATTGTTGGCTCTTTACTTTACTTAACAGCTAGTATACTAGACATAATGTTTGTTACATGCATTTGTGTTAGGTTCTAAGTTAACCCCAAAGAATCTCACCTTATTTTACTAACAAGAATTTTGAAATATATAAAGGGTTGTCCAAATCTAAGACTCTGGTATCCAACTGCATCAGAATTTGAATTAACTGGATTCTCAGATTCAGATTATGCTGGATGCAGAGTAGACAGGAAAAGCACATCAGGAACTTGCCAGTTTCTTGGTGATAAGCTAGTGTCTTGGTTTTGTAAGAAGCATACATCTATGTCTACATCAAAAGCTGAAGCAGAATATATTGTTGCTGGAAGTTGCTGCTCACAGATATTGTGGATACAAAATCAACTTCTATACTATGGTATCAATCTAAGTAAATCAATCATATTTTGTGACAATACTAATGCAATATCTATAGCACAAAATCCAGTACTCCATAGTAGGACTAAACACATAGAAATTAGGCACCACTTTATCAGAGATAATGTGGATAAAAATAAATTTTGCCTGCAATTTATTCCTACTGACTTACAAAGAGCTGATATTTTCACCAAACCCTTGGATGAAAAGAAGCATATTTTCTTTATAAATTAGCTAGGAATGATAGATGGAGATTCAATCAATTAAAAAAATTATATCTTTTATTTATCCCCACATTTCGTCGAACGAAGAACGACGAATATAGTCATTTCGTCGAACGGAGATCGACGATACCTATCCTATTAGATCCATGGATCGACGAAGACAAGCTCGATCGTCGAACTGAGATCGACAAAAATTAATTTTTCGTCGAACGCAGCCTGACGAAGGCAAGTCTTTTCGACTTCTGATCTCTCTATATAATCAAACTTTTATTTCATTTTATCTTTGCGCCTACAGAAATTGCCTCCCTCCAGTTCCCTTTGCACTTGATCATTTTCTTTTGCAGGTAGCAATGGCAATTTCTCAAGCAGTTCATGGACACAACTTAAGAAATTCATGACCACCAGGAACAAACTCTCAGTAGCAGAAATAAAAGAATGGGTTCATACAGTTCAGTCAGAGAATATAACAACATTATCAGGATCAATTTCTGGAAATCAGATTGCATCCATCCCTTCCTCCTCTTCAAATGTCCTTTCTTCTAGGGGCCTAACTTCAGGTCTTCCTGAAACTAGGCAGGGGGAGATGCTTTATGAAGAAGCTCCAGTTTCAGGGGGAGATGCTTTATGAAGAAGCTCCTTTTGATGCAGTGAATGATTCAGTGATGATTGATACTATTTCAGATATGGTTTTGATTGAAGCAGCTTCAGTTCTTGATGAAGAAGTTCCAGATCATGCAGATGTAGATTCAGTTATGGTGTTTGATATAGCAGATACAGTTTTTGATAAAGAAGATTCAGATATGACAGATTCAGTTCCAGTTATTGCTACAGCTCAAATAAACAAAGCCAAAAGTTGAAGACAAGGATTTTTCTCAGATTACTACAATGTCTGAATTCAGAAAGCAAGAATTTGAAAGTGTAATGTTTTCTAAACCTAGAGTACTATATTTCTTATCTGCTGAAATGAAATTTATTTCTGTCAGATATATATGCACTATGTTTGTTTGTTTTAATTTTATCAAATAGTGTCCTAACCCAAATAGGGGGAGATTATTGGAACAACCATATTACTGATTTGGGCTAGGATCACTATCTGTTGACTAGGACTAAGTTGAACCCAATGTATAGTCTAAGGGTCAAGGTTTTAGGCTATCTGAGTTAGCTATAACTTAGGAAAAACTCTAAATCTCTGCGTTCGACGATCTCTTCTATGCGTTCGACGAACTCCTTCTTAAGTTCGACGAAAGTCAAGTTTTAGTTCGACGAACTTCATTCTCAGCTCGACGAACTCAGTTCTCCAGCCAGTCCAGCAGTTTATCTCTCAGTTCGACGAACTCTAGTTTGAGATCGACGAACTCAGTTCTGTGTTTGACGAATTCTTTCAGTTCGACGAACTCAGCCTTTCAGCTCGACGAATTTTCTCAAGATCAGTTATATTATTCTCTGAACTCAGATCGACTATCAGCAACGGATCAATTCATTATTTGGAGTTATTCATTTCCAGATAAGTCAAAAATTTTAATCCTTCCTTTTATTATTCCTTTCTATTCTCTTCTCCTGAGAAAGTAGTCGTTTGGCATATTGGAAGAGGAAAAGGAATTAAGTTATTGCTGAATCAAATTGCAGTTCCAAGATATATTCCTTCTGATTATTATATTCCTTAATTTGAAGATTTGAATTTCAAATCAGTGATATATTGTCAAAAAGAAAAAGAATTACAGCATGATAGAAAGAGACTAATATAGAGAAGATCAGTCGACCAGAGAATCAATATTCCTAGAGATATACAGAAAGTCAAAAAGCTTTTTTGATCTTCATCCTCAACAGCAGCATTCTCATTCTCAGAGAACAACAACACAAATCATCTCTCAGTTTTCTGCTGCTAGTTCAAAATCTTCAAAGAGCAACAACAATCTGAGAAACTTGGTCTCTCAGATTCATCTGCTAGCAAGGAAGATATTTTTACATTTTAAGAGAAAGCTCTATCCTTCAACTGTCAAGAATTTCGATCAGACAGGGGGAGCTTTACATCAACAATCCACTAGTCTACTCTCAGCTTGTTGACAGAGAAGAACTTCATAACCCTTTTCATTTAATTCTTTTTACCCATCTTGTACAGGGTTCTAACTCCCTTCAAAAGTTAACCCTTTGGTGGCAGGGCACCTGATCAAAAACCTGTGATTGGTTTGAGCACCTGATCAAAAGATCAGTGGTGTTTGGGCACCTGATCAAAAATTCATTGGTGTTTGGGCACCTGATCAAAAATCCATTGGTGATTGGGCACCTGATCAAAAACCTAGTGGATTCCTACCAAGGGTGGTAGAAGAGTAAATGTACCCAGTTTTATTGGGGAACTACTATAAATCCTTGTGTCTTCTATGATTTTGGTTTTTCTTTCTTCCTGTGCTGTGTGATTTTGTTTTGTTTTTATACTCACTCTATTATACACATATATATATCAGTATTTTAATTCCACTATATAAAATAAGTTAAAAACTTTTTAATACTCTATTCACCCCCCCCCCCCTCTAGAGTAAATCTAAGTTCTAACCTCACTTTCATCAAAAGTTGCTTTTAGTAGATGAATCGCCGCAACTTAGGGTTTTATTTGAAGCAACGTTGAGAGAAGTGCAGAATGCAGCGCGCCAAAGTATGTCAATGCACACGAAATGTCAAGTCGGCGGAGCGTCGAGTTGATGTCGATGTGGCTTCGAAATATAAGCATCAATAATGATGTCGACGTAAGCCTCAATAGGTATTCGACGTTACGTCGAGTGGTATTCGAAGGATCTATCCCAGAGTGCTCTCTAAGCTGACGTCAAGTGTAAGCCGACGGTACGTCGATTTGAATTCGACGCAGCTTTGATTAAACAGTTAAGATTTCTTTTAAGATTCTTGCTGTTTTTCCCAGCAATAATTTTCTCTAAAAAATAGTTCTGTATTCATAATAAGGGGGACCTACAGAGCTCCATCAAGCATCCCCAGTGCATTGATGAAGAACTTATGCTTTCTTTCATCAAGGGGCTTGGTGAAGATGTCAGCCCTTTGAGTGTCAGTAGATATGTATTGAAGGTTGATCTTACCCTTCTTTACATTGTCCCTGAGAAAGTGGTGCCTTATCTCTATGTGCTTAGTTCTGTTGTGGAGAACAGGATTGGAAGCAATTGATATTGCACTAGAGTTGTCACAATAGATTATAGAATTGACAAGGGAAAAGTTGTAATCTAATAACTGATTTTGCATCCACAAAATTTGTGAACAACAGCTTCCTGCAGCTATATACTCAGCTTCAGCTGTAGAAGTGGAGACTGTGGTTTGCTTCTTGCT
Organism: Dactylorhiza incarnata; assembly: GCA_033032865.1. Lineage (NCBI taxonomy): Eukaryota > Viridiplantae > Streptophyta > Magnoliopsida > Asparagales > Orchidaceae > Dactylorhiza > Dactylorhiza incarnata. Next base: position 4,220,998 of record JAWHQI010000148.1, read on the forward strand.
AAACCATGATATCATTCTAGCACCCAAAAACTGACATGTTCCTGAAGTGCTTTTTCTATCAAGCCTGCATCCAGCATAGTCTGCATCTGAATACCCTACCAATTCAAATCCAGATTCAGCTGGATACCATAGGCCAAGTTCAGGAGTACCCTTCAGATATCTTAGAATTCTTTTGTCAGAACTTATGTGGGATTCCTTTGGGTCACCCTAAAATCTTGCACAGATACACGTAGCAAACATTATATCAGGTCTGCTAGCTATTAGGTAGAGAAGAGAGCCAATGGATGCTCTGTAAGTCTTTTGATCAAAGTACATACCGTTTTCATCTCTATCCAAAACAACATTGGTAGCCATGGGGGTTTTCATGACATAGGCATTTTCCATCCCAAATCTCTTGATGAGTTCTCTGGTATATTTGGATTGGGATATGAAAATGCCATCTGCATTTTGTCTAACATGGAGACCAAGGAAGTAGGATAACTCCTCCATGCTACTCATCTTAAATCTTGACTGCATTAGGTGAGCAAACCTTTTGCATAGAGATTGATCTGTGGAACCAAATATAATATCATCTACATATATTTGCACTAGTAGTAGCTGATTCTTATGTGCTCTTGTGAAAAGGGTTTTATCCACCTTTCCTCTTTCAAATTTGTGTTCCAGGAGAAAAGTGGATAAGGTCTCATACCAAGCTCTTGGAGCTTGCTTTAGACCATATAGTGCTTTATCTAATCAATATACAAAAGAGGGAGAAGTTGGATTGATAAAACCTGGTGGATGTTCCACATACACCTCTTCTTGTAATTTCCCATTGAGAAAAGCACTCTTGACATCCATCTGGTATACCTTTATCTTCATGTGGGCAGCATATGCTAAGAACATTCTGATTGCCTCCAGTTTGGCTACTGGGACAAATGTCTAGTTGAAATCAATGCCTTCCTCTTACTTGTACCCTTGGGCCACAAGTCTAGCCTTATTTCTGATTATGACCTCAGTTGAGTCCATTTTGTTCTTGAACACCCACATTGTTCCAATCACTGGTTAATTCTTTGGTCTCTCAACCAAAGTCCAGACCTTGTTCCTTTCAAACTGCATTAGTTCCTCTTGTATAGCAGATATCCAGTGAGGGTCACTGTCTGCTTATTCAAATTTCTTGGGTTCATATTGTGATAGAAAACATTGCAGCATTGTCTCACAAGTTAGTTGTTTCTTGATCTTTACTCCTGCTGTCAAATCTCCTATTACTTGAGTTGGAGGATGATCCTTTTGAGTCATCCTAGATCTTGTGGGATGATCTTGGGGACAGTCTTCTTCCTGAGCTACCACCTGCTCAGAGACAGTAGGAGCTTCATCCTCATTCACTTGAATGATGTCTATGACTGGTAGCTCAGGTGCTGCAGTTTTCTCTTCTTCTACTGCATAATCATCATCTGAGTCAGTGTTAGTGTCTTGTTGTCCCTTTTCCTAACACACAGTTGGATGGTCCACTATGCTCATCCTTTCCACTTGCTCTGCTAGTTGATCTTCTTCCTGCAGGATAGAACTGGTGGAAGTTTCCTTCCCCTTGTAAACCATGTTAGTTTCATCAAAAACTACATGCATTGACTCCTCAATTTTGAGAGAGCTTTTATTGAAGCACCTATAGGCCTTGCTTGATGAAGAGTTGTTGGAGTTACCATTGTGATCTAGAAGTGGTCAAACATGTAATGTCACTGCCAACGCGATATGAGCCTGCAGGGTTGCACATAAGAGCATGTGGAGAAGTTGGAAGATTGACTGTGTTGGTAAAGGTTACCAATCACCATATAGAATTGGGGAGGTAAAGCAAATGTTGCTGTCGGAATTCGTCGGAATTCGTCAGATATGATTCGTCGGATCATTCCGTGGAAACTCGACGAATTATTACAGAGACCCTAAGCTCGGCAAATGTTGTCGTCTGATATGATTCGTCGGAGTTCGTCGGAATTCGTCGGATTGTTCCGTGGAAACTCGACGAATTGTTACAGAAACTATAAACTCGGCAAATGTTGCCGTCTGATATGATTCGTCGGAATTCGTCAGAATTCGTCGGATTGTTCCGTGGAAACTCGACGAATTGTTACAGAAACTATAAACTCGGCAAATGTTGCCGTCTGATATGATTCGTCGGAATTCGTCGGATTGTTCCGTGGAAACTCGATGAATTGTAACAGAAACCCTAAACTTTTGTATGGACTGCGGATAGCGATTTGTCTAGGTCTTTTTATACTTCGGGTATAAATAGGACCTGTTTTAAGGGTTCAATATGCTCTTCTTACACCTCCTGGAAGAAGACCCGATGGAAGAGTTCCGCCTCACAAACCCTAGCCGACGGAAGTGTTCCGTCGTTTCGCTCGTCTACGCAGACCTCCTTCTGGCGATCGTCGCCGTGATTGTTCTTCCTGGAGCGAACCTAGCAGTTCGTGGAAGTGCAAGGTGCAGTCGTTCTTCTCCCGGCTCGTGTGGATCACAGTAGAGACATAAACATCATTCTACGTGAGGACTCTCGCATAGCCGCTGACAGGATTCATCTTCTTGGAGCACCTAGGTTGGATTCGATCCAACTCCACTAAGGTAATTTATGCTTAGTAGTTTTCATTACTTCTTGATTCAATGTTCATGGCCGATCCGAATCTTTTTGGGTTGTTTCTCTTTATTTCCGCTGCGCCTACATATGATGTATGGTTGTAGAAAAACCCAACAAGAGTATCCTAAGAATATTCCATCATCAGCCTTCTTGTCAAATTTGGCAAGATGGTTTTTCCCATTGTTAAGGATAAAGCAAGTACACCCAAAGATTCTAAAGTAGGTGACTATGGGTGCATTTCCCTTCCGCATCTTATAGGGAGTTTTCAACTTAGTCTTGTGGATGAGACTTCTATTCAGAACATAATTTGTAGTATTTACTGCCTCAGCCCAGAAGGACTTTGACAAGTTATATTCAGCTAACAATGTTCTTCCTGATTTAATTAGGGTTCTATTTTGCCTTTCAGCCACCCCATTTTGTTGTGGGTTCTAGGAGCTGAAAAGCTTTGTCTGATGCCTTCATCCTCACAGAATCTACACATTAACTAATTCTCAAACTCAGTGCATGATCACTTCTGATCACATCAACCTGTGTATTGAGTTCAGATTGAATCTGTCTAATGAATCTTGAGAGGATCTTGAAGGTGTCTGACTTAGCTTTTAGAAAGAACACCCAACTGAACCCAGAAAAATCATCAACAATGACTAAAATGTAGCACTTCCCTGCTAAGCTTTGAGTGGAGATGGGACCAAATAGGTCCATATGTAGCAGGAAAAGGATTCTAGGAGAATCATTCTTACCAATTGGTTTGAATGAAGCTTTGATCTGCTTCCCTAGTTGACAGGCTCTATAGGGATGGTCTTTATTAAATTTACCATTTGGTAAAACCCTAACAAGGTTCAGTTTGGAAAGTTTGGCTATGGTATTAAGGTTAAGATGACTAAGTCTCCTTTGCCACAACTCACTTTTTTCCAACTGGGAGTTAAACAAGCAGATCTCAGACTTTGTGTATTCAAAATCTACAACATACACCTTACGTTTTCCGAGACCAATCAAAACTGTTTGATCAGTCTTAGAACTAACTATATGACACAAGGACTTGGTGAATACAACTTTGTATTCACCATCACACAGCTGACTAATGCTGATTAGATTATGTTGAACCTTCAACTTAAGATACTTTAGCAAAGGAGATTTCTCCAATCCTGATCAAACCATATCCTTTAGTTTGACCAGAGTGGGAGTTCCCAAAGATTACCTTGGGCCCTTCCTTGGCCTTGAAATTTTCCAGCAACTCTCTTGCTCCAGTCATATGCATGGAGCATCAACTATCCAGATACCACTGCTGGTTTGTGGTTGAACAGCCTTCCCTCTGCACATGTAAATTAAACATTAATACAAACCCTCTCATGCTGGGGTCTCTTCCTTCTATCATCATATGGAGACATGAAAGAATGAGATGATCTTCCATTGTTCCCCCTTAGGTGAAGAAGTGTTGCATTATTATGCCAGCAATACTTGGCAATGTGTCCTAATTTAGAACAGCAGGAACATCTAAGTACAAAAGCAACATTAGGTTTTGATGTTTTGAGATTCTGTGCAGAAATTATGCGTCGAGAAGAAATCAATGCAGTTTTAGAGTTGCGTTGAGTGAAATTCGACGTACCTGCATAGTCCCGTCGATAATCATTCAAAGTATGGTATTGGTTGCGTCGAGAGAGATTCGACGCGCCCACATAGCTGCTTCGAGATGATGTCGACGCACATGCTGGAGTCCGTCGAGATGCATTCGACGCATCCCAAAGATTGCGTCGAGTTCTATTCGACGTATGATTAATATCATTCATGGATTGTGAATTTGAATTTACAACTTTCTCAAGCAAGTGGATTTCTGACCTTAATTTATCATTCTTGATCATTAAATCATATCTAGCTTTATTGTAGGCATTTGTGCTATTTTTAAGAGTGGAGATTACAGAATCAATATGGGCTTGGTAATCATTTCTATACTCCTCAAAATTTTCATCCATCTCTTATATTTCATTTTTATAACTTCTGCATGTAGCACATTTATTTTCCACAGGGAGATCTAAATTTTCTAGGGACAGTTTACCTAGGATTCCTGATTCATCACTAGTGTTTACCCTATTAAATGTGGTGATTTTATTAGGGTTATTTTTATCATGTTCTCCACATGATTCTAATAAAATATCAAGCCTAGATCTAACAGATGTACTTGATTTGTCACAAACAAGTTTGCTTGTGAGTGATTGTGATTCTTGATAAAGATGATCAAATCTCTTAGAGAGATTTTGTGAGATCTCTTTGATCTTTTGGCTCCTTCCATTGAGGGAGTCTTCAAAAGCCTTTGCTTTTGAGAGTTCTTTCCTTAGGTTTAAATTTTCATTATCTAAGTTTATTTCTTCTTCTTTCTTAAACACTTCACATTTCAGATTATTGTTAACTGAGGATAAAGGATCTAAACTAATAGCTTTTATTTCAGAATTGATCATTACAAGTTCCTTTTGATTGTCAATATAGTCTTGGCAGAATTCTTTAAAACATCTTTTAAAATCTTTTGAAGAAAAGTCAAAATCTTCAAAGATGCTTACCTCAAATTCATTAGTAGAATCTTCCAAAGCCATTAGGCAGGCTTCTTCTGGTCCACTATCTTCACCATCATCTGATGAGGAGGAGCTTGATTCTGAATCTGAATCACTCCAGGTCTCAGCTAAGAGACCTCTTTCTCCTTTCTTATCCTTTCTCATGAAGGATTTCTTCCTGTGCTCCTTCTTCTGCTTGTTTTTCTTGTTCTTGTCTTCCTCGGGACATTCAGTAGAAAAGTGTCCTGGTTTCCTGCAAGAAAACCAGATTATCTCTTGTTTAGGAGTTTTATCATACCTTGGCTTGCTTGAACTTCTCACTCTCCGTCTAGAATCTTCTGTCCTGGCCCACTTCATGAATATCCTAGACAAGAGATTAAACATTTCTTCTTCAGTAGTGGAGGACTCTACTTCTGCACTTTTTAGTGCAATTGTTCTCTCCTTGGAAGTAGATGTCCTTTCTCGGGCTTCTGACTCAGCCCTGCTTTTCAGTAGGAGCTCATAAGACTTGAGCTTTCCTAAGAGAGCATCAGTTGAAATCTCCCTGAGGCATCTAGAATCCTTGATAGCCCAGATTCTAGAATCACATGTGCTAGGGAAGCACATGAGAAGCTTGTCATTAATCTATGTCAGAGAGATGTCCTTTTCAAGCCCTCTCAGCTCATTTATGATGAGGCTGAATCTATCATACATTTCTGTAATGTTTTCATCAGCCTTTTTCTTAAAATTCTCATATTGAGATATGAGAAGAGCCTTTTGGTCATTCCTCTCATCAGAGCTTCCTTCAACTAGTCTAGAGAGAGATTCCCAGATCTCTCTTGCAGAGTTACAATTCGCAACTTTTTGAAATATGTCATCATACATAGTTGAGACCAACATGTTCATGGCCTTGGCATCACATGCCTTGATTTTCTTCTCATCCTCAGTCCATTCAGCTCTGGGAACTGAGGTTTGTATTGTACAACCCCGATATTCGCCTAGAGGTGAACAAAGACAGAGGAATAACCAACAAACAAGAGTTCGACGAACGACTACTTGCGTTTGACGAACGACGCTCTGCGGTCGACAAAAAGGTTCAAAGCTGCGTTCGACGAAATCCAAGTAGTGCTCGACGAACCCGCCTCAGCTCAGCGGTCGATGTTTTTACCCCAGCTCAGCGGTCGACGAAGTCCTGAGTTCGACAAACTCCGTTGTCCGTTCGACAAATTTGCTTCTCAGTCCAACGGCCGTCCCAGCGACTACCTCTATCATGTCTCAGCGGAAGAATTCGTAGGAGCAAGCGTGAGACCCAACATCGAGGGGTGTCGCCGGTAAGAATGTGAGCGAGGTCTTCACAGGCCGCTCGCTCAACGGGGGTTGTAAATCCAGCAGATGGAAGAGGTAACAAGAAAGGCGAGTTGGAGCTTCAAGGGTCGCTCGCAGGATGGCGCGCGAGTCATATCCCTGCGAGCCCAAGTTTCAAGGTCAACTCGTAAGAAGGTGAGCGAGCCGGGTACTCGCCGGCTGCTCGCAAGAGGGCGAGCGAGCTGGGTACTCACCGACTGCTCGCAAGAAGGCTGGCGAGCCTGGTACTCGCTGACTGTTCGCAAGAAGGCAAGCGAGTCAGATCCCTTCCAAATCTTGGGATGCGACGAGATCCGTCCTGCGTTCGACGAACGCCGAGCATTTGTTGAAATCGTTGAACTCAGTTCAGCGTTTGACGAATTCCGTTCCCCGTTCGATGAAACTCGTTCGACGAAACCTGTTCGACGAATTCACCTCTCTCGCGAGTGATGCTCTCATAAACCGCTCGTCCATAGGCTAATGATGATTTATTTTGGGATTGCTTCTTGTTTCTTTGTTTTGGTTAACCTTTATTTGACGAGATTAGATTTCGACGGGTGTTTCCAAAGAGTCTCGCAAGTACTTCTACTTTGAGAAATTAAACGTTATCCTATCGAAAGATAGAAGTAACAGACTTTTTCTGCTTTCGAAATATTGACGATTACACCTCGGCTATAACGCCGAATTCTATTGATTTTTAAAATAGAAAAGGAGAGTTTTGCACTAATTTGGTTTGAACAATTTTTGTTTAAATTTCAATCCGAACTAATCATATAATAAAGGCAAGTATACCTTATCGTGAGTAATACAGGATATTTTGTTTTAGAAAATATCGAGGTCGTATATTTCCGCGGATCGTGTTGATTAACCTATTTTGAGGAACGAACTATTATTTTATTAGAATAAGTTTTTTAGTTGGGTTTTTAAAAGAAAACGATAATAAGCGTATAACTAGAGTTCTAAACGATGATAATAATAGCGCCCGATGTCGAATTACTTTGAGAAGAAAATAGTCTTTTTTAGAAGTAAAAGAGATGACTTTTTAAAAAATTAAAATGGCTTGGCCGTGGAGGTTCCATAATTATAAACGCTCCTCTCTCGAGGGTACGCCCACCTGAGATTATGAATTTTCGACCATCGAATCTTCTTAATACTCGCCTTATGTTGTGAACCCCGCTATTGGGTTTTTACATCCAATTTGGGAGACTTACCTCATCCTCTCCGTATGCACGAGCCTCTCGGCTAACTAGTGGACGGAGACGGAAATGAAAACCACACATCGATTATGTGGCTCCACTCAACGTTTTTCTCGGGTAAACCTTAAGCGTTAATTATTTTAGAAAGAGATGTTTTATTTTTAGAAAAGCTATTTTTTGTGTCCCAATGCTCTTCGACATCGTGCGTTAAAGGAAATTAGCCGCTCATCGGAATGGAGACGGCACAATTAAGCAAATACATGTTTATTACTTAAGCGGATATAAGCGGATAAAAAAGGAGAAATAAAAAGACTTATATAAAAGCAGTAATAGCATCCGTCCCAACCTTCTTAAACAAGCGCTAAAAATTTCTTAGCCTCTTATTCAAGATGGGGGTGGTATAGAAATGAAAAGACTTATAAAGGTGAAGAAATAATATCCGTCCCAACCGACTTAAATAAGTGCTAAAGTAAATTAGCCTCTTATTCAAGATGGGGGTGGTATAAACATGAATATAAGGACTGAAATAAAGCTAAGTTACAAAAAAGAAAAATATTATCTCATATACGCACGCACTCTACTTGTAATAAAAAGACTAAATCGAAAGAAAGCGTTTAAACGAAAGCGATAAACTATTTTTATGAAAGCAATAAACCTAAATTATGAAAGCAATAAACTAAGTTATGAAAGCAATAAAACTATTCTCATACACACACACACACTAACATAAATGAAAAAGAAGATGATCCAAATGAGAAAACAACATTTTATTTCTAAAAGGCGAAAATTACAAATGAACATAAACTTAATTGCATAAAGAAAACTCACAATCACTCAAAAGAACTCAAAAACACTAACAAGCACTCAGAATTTGGATTGGAAATGCTTCAGACGAGCCCCTCTATTTATAGGCAAATTTTTATTTTTACACGCCCTAGGTCACGGGGGTGACTTGGATGTCACGGCCGTGACTTAGGGCGTGACATTTGCGCGTGCTATAGGGGTCGCATCCACCGTCTTCTGGAAGTTCTGCGGTCAAACTTGGCTGCACACGGGCGTGACCCTGCAGTGTCATGGGCGTGACAGTGGGCGACAGTCTATCAGCAGCATGGGCGTGACTTTGGGGCTGACTTTGGGGATTCGTCGAACGCAGTTTGACTTTCATCGAACGTTGGGGATGGCGCTTTCGTCGAACGCAGCTTGTTGAACTTTCGTCGAACGCAATTCGACGTTCGTCGAACGCAGGGGCGGAGGGAGTTCGCCGAACGCAGCTTGTAGAACTTTCGTCGAACGCTGTTCGATGTTCTTCGAACGCATCTTGACTTTCGTCGAACGCAGATTACACGCCCTTGGGTCACGGGCGTGACATGTTGTCACGGGCGTGACTTGGGGCGTGACTTGACAAAAATTGCCAAAATCTGCAAAAACAAAAATAAAACTAAGTTAGTAAGGAAAATAATAAAACAAGCAATTTATTCATTAATTTACATAGAAAATTTACAATATTAATTAAAATTATACTAATAATCATACTATAATACGTATATTTTATTACTTATCAAATACCCCCATACTTAAGCTTTTGCTATTCTAGAGCAAAAGTAAGAGAGATCTATACGGGATTAACATAAGTTCTAATTTTTAGCTATCATTTTATTTTAATCATAAGAGACTGAAAAATAAAAATTCAGAGTAATAAGAGTTAAGTCCTAAATTATGCAAATGATTTAAGTAGAAAGAAATGTCCTAGCCAAAAGAATTCTTAATTAACCAAGTAGCAAATAAAATTGCAATCATTAGTAAACGAGATTAGATCGAAATTATGATAACCTTTGTTTACAGAAATGTGAAGGAAATATGCAATTTACTAATTATGCTCTCAAAGGATTTTTTGAATTAAGTCCAGAAACAATAAATCGGCTAAGGGAAAGGGGGGGTAAAAAGCTATGGCAAAGAGAATAGTACTTAAATTAGGAGTGGTGGTTTGTATCTTTCCACCTTTCCTTTTTAGTTTTCTTTGGTGCTCACCGTGATATACGGGGGAAAACTGTTTGTTTTTTCTTTTGCTTTAATAACCCAATGCTTATGTTTACGGAACGAAATCTTATTCCTATTGACATAAGATCATTTAAAGTTTTTATTGGGTGCCTATGTTTACGGAACGCAGTCTTATTCCCATTGACATAGGATCTTTTTCTTCTTTTATTTTTCTTGTCATGCATACAAAGGGGTTTGTGAGAAAAAATTCTTAGAAATAATAAAAAAAAGGTTTGAGAGCAACCTTGGTAATTTGAAAGTTCCTAGATTCCTAGATACATAAAGTAGGGATAATTGGGGTCTAAAGCTGTTTTGCCAACATAATACACGTGTCTCTATTTTAGCTAGTAGAAGTAGTGTTTGATAACAAAGCCTCTATTTAAATTAAAAACACAAGATATTCTTTAAAACTTAACCCCGAACGTTTAAATCTATCGATCTTAGATAAACAAACAAATAGTAAAACAAGCGATTATGAAAATCCACAAACATATACTCTCGAAACTAAATGCTTTTAAGAATAAAAGTAAAGTAGGGTTTATTATTATTTTTTTTCAACTACTATATAGTTATATATTTTTTTTTTTTTGAACTGTTTTGGGGTCTTGCAATTTTTCTTTGATTTTGTTTTGTTTTTTTTAAGCTTATATTTACAAAAGTAAGCAAAATGCAGAATAAAATAGGAAAATAGTCTTTTTTTGTATAGTTTTGTTTTGTTTTTTTTTCTTAAATTTTTTGTTATAAAAACAGTAAAACACCCTCATACTTAAAACCCAACATTGTCTCCAATGTTGTAATGTAAGTATGAAGAAGAGAATATAAAAGTGCAATATATGCAAAAGGAAAGAGGGAGCAAAAAGGCTTCCCTGAATTAAAGCTAGCGGGGCCGTAAGAAATCCTGCAAAAATAGATAAAAAGCATAATAAAAATATTAGATAAATATGGGGTGCCTCCCACAAGCGCTTTGTTTACCGTCGCGTAGCTTGACTAAACTAAAGTACCGGGATCATCGTTTGATAGGGAGTGCTGTAGTGAGGGATTAACGAGCAGAGTAACTTCGTCGTCTCCCACCCGAAGGAGGAGGAGACCATTACTGACATCTATTAGCGCACGGGAGGTGGCGAGGAAGGGGCGACCGAGGATGATAGACACCTCAGCGTCTTCCTCGATGTCCAGGATGATGAAATACCGGGAAGACAAACTTGTCTACCTAAACCAGAATGTCCTCCACTACCCCTATAGGGTACTTTATCGAGTTATCCATAAGCTGGATACTCATCTTTGTCGGGCTTGGGACGCCCAAGTCGAGTTGTTTAAAAAGAGAAAAAGGCATCAGATTGATGCTGGCGCCCAAGTCTGCTAGAGCATACTTCAATAACATATTGTCGAAGAGGCACGGGATGGAGATGTAAGACCCCCCCCCCCCCCCCCCCCTCCGGAAGACAAAACACGGCCGAGGGAAGTCTTATGCCCAGGACAGCCGCCTTGCCGAAGCGCCAGCGCACGGGCTAGCCTCCTCCACAAGACGCCTATCCTGCCGGCTAACAAATATCATCAATGCCAACCCATCATCTAATATACAACAAGAAGCCACCAGATATATATATCCGCATAAGTACAGTCCAAATACACACCAAACGAGTGTATAATATCAGAGTAACAAAAGGAAAGGCCCCAAGGGCTACAACAAAACTCGCTCACATCTGTCACTGACGGCTGCGATGGTATCGTAGTATCCTGCCCTGTCGTCCCGGCCGGACTATCCGTCCCCAGCGCCGTGCGCTGCTGCTCCAGGTTGCGCTGCCGCGCCAGGATGCGCTCCTAAAAAGGGGACGTAGCAACCGTTAGTCATAAAGACTAAGTGGCTTCACATCCGCTCCCCCGGCGACTCCAAGGCACCGGGCGGAAAGGAAGAAAAGGAGCTGCAATATTAGCAATAATAAACAAGCAGGTGACAGGTAATAGTTGTTCATATGTGTCGGTTGTTTAAGTGCCCACGCACTTTCCATAGCACTATCTAATATGTTCGTAAGCATAAAAGTAGCAGTGGTTATATATATTTGCAAGTATAAGTAGCACAGACATAAGCAGAATATTAGAGAACTGAATTGAACTTAACTTATAAGGATGCCCATACAAGCTTATAAGTCAAGGGTCTGCGTATAAAGGTAACTCATCATATAAGGATGCCCATACAAGTTTATATGATGAGGTTCCAATGCGGTGCAATGCAATGATTATGATATGAATGCGGTGCAATGCAATGATTATGATATGAGGACTGACTCATGCACGATTGCTATGTCGACATAGACATTTAGTTCCCACTTTTCGAGGGTAGCTAACCACTCAGGCGCCCCCCGTCGTGGCCAGACGGTGGCAGTGGCACGGGCTTCACCACTACTAGGAGGGTATGAACACTACCGGTCCTAGGCCTATGTACGCCTCGACGCTCTTGCTCATAGCGGAGTCCCTGCGTACTACCCGCATTCATGCGGGGTCTTCAAGACGTGGAGGGGATCTATTGGGTAGATGGACACCAAGACATTCCAACCCAACCGGTCTGAGTCTAACCGCCGGCTTCTGTCGGTGTCACGACTAGCGAGCCCGTAGACCCGCCACAACTTATCCTCCCACGAGGATCTATACTCCATGCGCAATTATGTTTACCTATGTAGTTTGAACACACCATGCGTGCTATCGAGCACCAAGGACTCGCTCCATGAGCCTTACCACCTTCCGCCTCGCGCGGCAACAATCGATGCTAATTAGCATCCAAGGCCCCCAATAACTGGGTCCTTTCCTTTTTACCACCGGCTATAACTATAACTTGTGACCCGCACTAAGTTAACCGTGCCGCCCGTTCGAAGTTGATTACTCGTGTGTAGTGGTGTGCGTATAACATGGACATTATTAAACCAACTCATAGGACTGTGGACTACTTGCGCACATGAGGGCATAACATATTATTTAACTATGGAATCTATTCAAGCCAAGCTACTGGACTCCCACCATTGGTCATAATTAATTAACAATCCTATACAGAGGATTATTTATCATCTTATGCAAGTTATGATTAACCATTCCTATAACAGGAAAACTATTCTCAATTCTCAAACCTTTAATGACATATATATATGTGTACATATAATTTGAAATCCATAACAGGAACTATATATATATATACAAGGCAAGGCCACCTTCTTCATCCTTGTTGAACACATATATATATATATATATATATATATATATATAAATGAAATCCCATTTACAGGGAATTAATCATCGTCTTCCCAAATGGAATTTAGGGCAAAACACCTTCTCTACTCCCATGCTCCCTCACAAGGCCACCACGTCTCACGAAACCAACGTCCCACGTTCGTATTGAAGCGGGGAGTCGATTGGGGCATTTTCGCGGCGAACGACGCCCTACGGCGAAAACCCTAACGCGGCCTCAACCTACAGAACTTCATTTCGCTCCCAAATCGACTCAATTGAGTTCGATATCTCGCCTAGGGGGTCTAAGATACTAGCACCAAGGGAGAGGGGTCGGAAGTGACCTGAATCCGGTCCGACGATCGCGGCGGCATGACGGCGCTTGGACGAACTCAACTCTTCCCAAGCTAGCTCTTCTTCCAACGGACGCACGAGCTTCTCCACGAATTTTCTTGGCCAAAACCCTAAGCGGGGTGGGGGAGAGGTGGAGACAGAGAATGAGAAAGAGAGGGAGGAAGATGGAGTTCTGGAAGAAGACGATGAAGAAGAATAAGAGAAAATGAGATGGCTCGGCCCCTTTCTTTTTGGTTTGCATTAATAGGTCTTGGGACTCCAAACACAAGTGTCATCTCCTTATTGGACTCTATTCCACTGGCTCCCCAAAGATAAAATAAACAAAGAGCAGCCAGGCTCTTTTCTTTTTCTCTCGGGAATGATAAGCCCTCCCGTTCGACGTTCGTCGAACGGGAGCAGCTCCCCGTTCGTCGAACGACGAACGGGAGCTGCTCCTTAGCTGAGCGCTCCCCGTTCGACGTTCGTCGAACGGGAGCAGCTCCCCGTTCGTCGAACGACGAACGGGAGCTTCTCCTTAGCTGAGCGCTCCCCGTTCGACGTTCGTCGAACGGGAGCAGCTCCCCGTTCGACGTTCGTCGAACGGGAGCAGCTCCCCGTTCGTCGAACGACGAACGGGAGCCCTTTTTGCTGAACGCTCCCCGTTCGACATTCGTCGAACGGGAGCGCTCCCCGTTCGTCGATAGACGAACGGGAGCCCTTTTTGATGAGCGCTCCCCGTTCGTCGATCGACGAACGGGAGCCCTTTTTGCTGAACGCTCCCCGTTCGACATTCGTCGAACGGGAGCGCTCCCCGTTCGTCGAGCGACGAACGGGAGCAGCTTGCGTTCGACGAATTCGACGAATTCGTCGAACGGAAGCTGCTAGCCGAGAATTTTAATCAGCAACAACAATATCTGCTCCTCCAGGATTGGGATGTTACAGGAGAACCGTCCCGAGTCATTCAATTTTGGCGGCAATTTGTTAAGGAAAACAGGCGAGCAGTCTGCGTTAAGGGAAACGCGCGAAACATCGTCGAGTTTCTTTTTGTCAGAAAGCAACCCTTTAAGATATTTCGTGTATTTTGGCATTTGAGAGAGTGCCTCACAGAAGGGAACGTTTATTAAAATTTGTTTAAAAATGTGTAAGAATTTTCCATATTGCTCGTCCTTCCGCTCCGTGTTTATTTTTGAGGGATAAGGGAGAGACGAGCAAGAAACGTTCGGCACGATCGGAAGACTCGGTAATTTATCTATCGAAGGAGAGGGTCTAGGGGTCGGTGTCAAAACATGTACCTTAGGTTCGACCCGTTTTGGGGAGGTTACCTCCTTGCCACTGCGAAGATTTATGGCGTTGGCAGTTTCTCGGGGGTTTGGCTCCGTGTTCCCTGGCAGAGCTCCATATGGCCGCTCGGAGACCATCTTTGCCAGCTGTCCCACCTGATTTTCCAAGTTTTTAATCGATCCGGTAATATTCCGGATATTTGACTCGGTGGACGCAACGTATTTAGCAAAAATATCGTCGAGCGGAGAAGGTTTTGGAGGTGGAGGCTGAAATTCATTCCGAAATCCATGCGGAAATCCTTGCGGATTTACAATTGGGGGCCTCTGAGCATTATTAGGATTGCTCCAGGAAAAATTTGGGTGGTTCCTCCAACCCGGATTATAATTATTACTATACGGATTGTTATTAGGGTTGAAGGGGGGCCTAACTGGGTTGCCAAGGTAATCAACGGTTTCTTCGACAAAAGTATTATTATTATTAGTATTAGGAGCCCAAGCGGGAGTGGAGGAGGAAGCAGTCATTTCCGCCACTTGCTTACTTAGCCGCTCCACTTGCGAGGCTAGGTGAGCAGTGGTATCCACTTCATAAATCCCGGCCGGTTTGTAGGGCGAGATCTAGGCGCATTCCATTGATAGGCGTTCATGGCCATTTCCTCGAACAAAGCTTGGGCGGCCTCCGAGGTTTTGTTGTTTAACGTTCCCCCGGCGGCCGCATCGATCATCTGTCACGTGGAAAAATTTAGGCCATTATACAACGTCTGGACCTGTAGCCAGGACGGCAGCGCATGATGAGGACATCTACGCAGGAACTCTTTAAAACGCTCTCAAATCTCATAAAGAGACTCAGAATCGTATTGAATGAAAGAGGCGATATCGGTACGTAACTTAGCGGTTTTTGACGGGGGAAAATATTTAGTTAAAAAGTGTTCCGTCAATTGGGCCCACGTGGTTATGGATCCTCTGGGAAGAGAAGTTAACCATGCTTTTGCCTTCGTCCGCAGCGAAAATAGAAATAAGCGCAAACGAATGGCGTCGTCAGTAACGCCATTAATTTTGAAAGTATCGCATATTTCTAAAAAGTTAGAAAGATGTAAGTTTGGATCCTCATTTGGCAAACCGTCAAATTAGACTGACTGTTGTACCATTTGAATGATGCTAGATTTTATTTCAAAATTATTATTAGCCACTGTTGGGCGCGTTATGCTCGATCCGGTATCTTCCAGATTTGGAATGGCATAATATGCCATGGTCCGTGGCGGGGCCACATCTGGAATTTGATCGGACATAGGTTCAGTGTAAGTATCTCCGACAGACTCTTCGGGAAATTCGAGTAAATTTTGATCGCGAAGTCGGAGGCGCTCGTGAAGAGTGCGCTCGATTTCGGGGTCAAAAGGAATATTCGAATCGTCCGAGGAGTTTCCTCGGGTCATATACTAATAATAAAAATGATATATTTTGTTTTTTGTAATAATAAATTTTTTGTTATATATATATATATATATTTTGTAGATATATATATATTATTTTTTTTATACTTTTAATATATATGATAAAAGTAATAGTAATTCCTTGTTTCAATAACAACACTAACTGTCCCCGACAACAGCGCCAAAAACTTGGTGATTTATTTCGGGATTGCTTCTTGTTTCTTTGTTTTGGTTAACCTTTATTTGACGAGATTAGATTTCGACGGGTGTTTCCAAAGAGTCTCGCAAGTACTTCTACTTTGAGAAATTAAACGTTATCCTATCGAAAGATAGAAGTAACGGTCTTTTTTTGCTTTCGAAATATTGACGATTACGCCTCGGCTATAACGCCGAATTCTATTGATTTTTAAAATAGAAAAGGAGAGTTTTGCTCTAATTTGGTTTGAACCATTTTTGTTTAAATTTCAATCTGAACTAATCTGAATTAATCATATTATAATATTTCAATCTGAACTAATCATATAATTTTTATTTAAATTACCTTATCGTGAGTAATACAGGAAATTTTGTTTTAGAAAATATCGAGGTCGTATATTTTCGCGGATCATGTTGATTAACCTACTTTGAGGAACGAACTATTATTTTATCGGAATAAGTTTTTTAGTTGGGTTTTTAAAAGAAAATGATAATAAGCGTATAACTAGAGTTCTAAACGATGATAATAATAGCGCCCGATGTCGAATTACCTTGAGACGAAAATAGTCTTTTTTAGAAGTAAAAGAGATGACTTTTTAAAACATTAAAACGACTTGGCCGTGGAGGTTCCATAATTATGAACGCTCCTCTCTCGAGGGTACGCCCACCTGAGATTTTGAATTTTCAACCATCGAATCTTCTTAATACTCGCCATATGTTGTGAACTCCGCTATTGGGTTTTTACTTCCAATTCGGGAGACTTACCTCATCCTCTCTCGAGGGTAGAGCGCACTTCTCTTTACCCGTGAGCGATCAGTCCATATGCACGAGACTCTCGGCTAACTAGTGTACGGAGACGGAAATGAAAACCACACATCGATTATGTGGCTCCACTCAACGTTTTTCTCGGGTAAACCTTAAGCGTTAATTATTTTAGAAAGAGATGTTTTATTTTTAGAAAAGCTATTTTTTGTGTCCCAATGCTCTTCGACATCGTGCATTAAAGGAAATTAGCCAATCATTGGAATGGAGACGACACAATTAAGCAAATACATGTTTAATTACTTAAGCGGATATAAGCGGATAAAAAAGGAGAAATAAAAAGACTTATATAAAAGCAGTAATAGTATCCGTCCCAACCGTCTTAAACAAGCGCTAAAAAGTTCTTAGCCTCTTATTCAAGATGGGGGTGGTATAGAAATGAAAAGACTTATAAAGGTGCAGAAATAATATCTGTCCCAACCGACTTAAATAAGTGCTAAAGTAAATTAGCCTCTTATTCAAGATGGGGGTGGTATAAACATGAATAAAAGGACTGAAATAAAGCTAAGTTACAAACAAGAAAAATACTATCTCATATACGCACGCACTCTACTTGTAATAAAAAGACTAAATCAAAAGAAAGCGTTTAAACGAAAGCGATAAATAAAGCGATAAAGAAAGCGATAAACTATTTTTATGAAAGCAATAAACCTAAATTATGAAAGCAATAAACTAAGTTATGAAAGAAATAAAACTATTCTCATACACACACACACTAACATAAATGAAAAAGAAGATGATCCAAATGAGAAAACAATATTTTATTTCTAAAAGGCGAAAATTACAAACGAACATAAACTTAATTGCATAAAAAAACTCACAATCACTCAAAAGAACTCAAAAACACTAACAAGCACTCAGAATTTGGATTGGAAATACTTCAGCCGAGCCCCTCTATTTATAGGCAAAATTTTATTTTTAAACGCCCTAGGTCACGGGCGTGACTTGGATGTCACGGCCGTGACTTAGGGCGTGACATTTGCGCGTGCTATAGGGGACGCATCCGCCGTCTTCTGGAAGGTCTGCGGTCAAACTTGGCTGCACACGGGCATGACCCTGCAGTGTCGCAGGCGTGACAGTGGCCAGCAGTCTATCAGCAACATGGGCGTGACTTTGGGGCTGACTTTGGGGATTCGTCGAACCCAGTTCGACATTCGTCGAATGCAGGGGCAGAGGGAGTTCGTCGAACGCAGCCTGTAGAACTTTCGTCGAATGTTGTTCGACGTTCGTCGAACGCATCTTGACTTTCGTCGAACGCAGATTACACGCCCTTGGGTCACGGGCGTGACTTGGGGCATGACTTGACAAAAATTGCCAAAATCTGCAAAAACAAAAATAAAACTAAGTTAGTAAGGAAAATAATAAAACAAGCAATTTATTCATTAATTTACATAGAAAATTTACAATATTAATTAAAATTATACTAATAATCATACTAAAATATGTATATTTATTACTTATCAGCTAAAGAGGCGGAGTTACTCCTCTGCCCCTGGTGGTCTGCAGGTAGCCGCTCCAAACAGCGGAATTTGGCTGTTAGCTGGCCAAATTGGGGTGCGTTTAGTAAAACCAAAAGGCGGAATTCCGCTATTGACAGACCATGAGTAAAAAACAATAAATAGACCTTAAAGGGCACCTTGGGAGAGGAATCCAATCTCAGATCTCTGAGCTCCTTCTCCCCTTGGTTACTTTGGTTTAGCTCTCTAGCACTCCAAGGTGCCCGAGTCTCAGCTTTGGCTTGGGAGAGGAAGCGCTCAACGATCTTCTGGGTTAGTGGAGGGACCTCCTCGCTGTGACTAAGGTCTTATTCATTTTCCTAATCTTCAGTCTACCTTCTCTGAGGGATCAGTAAGGGCTAGCTGCCACTCATTTCGGTGAGGGCCCCGAGCTTCACAAGAGACTGAGAAATCAGTTTCAACATTTTGGTGCGGTGAGCGTGGAGCGTGGCTGGTCCAAGAAAGTTCCAAGGAGAAGATATGGCAGGAGACGAAGAGCAAGGCTAGGATTTCAGTGGGTCACCACAGGTGGTAACGTCGAGGATGTTTGCGGATTTCAGGAGGGAGGAGCTCGACACTTTCGGACTCACGGTCGCGACGCTGCGAAGTGAGTTCGCGACCCCGTCACCTCAGAAGACCCCTCACCCAGCAGCGGTTGGTGAGAATGCTCCGGGGGGAAGGGGTGGAAATGAAGTCACCGGAGGGTCAGTGCAGGACCTAGAAGGACGAGTGATGTTCGCCAGCCCGACGAGCTCTGTGCCGGCGAGCTCTGTGCCGGCGAGCTCCATGCCGGCGAGCTCTGTACCGGCGAGTGCAGTGCAGGAGAGCACACTCCCGGAGGATGCAGCGACTGTGGGGGTGGTTCAGGCGAGCGCCGCTCTCGCGAGCGCGGTCCCCGCGAGCCCAAGTCTGGCGAGAGAGCTCGGGGGGAGTATAGAGCGAGAAAGGGTGGCTGGAGGAGGAAGCCCCTTCTGGGAGCTGGTGCTTTCTGCGCCCGTCTCGGTAGGGTTCGGGGAGTGGGATAGGGTGTACTACAACGGCAGGGATGACCCTATCCAGCACCTCCAGTCTTTTGAGGACTCGGTCTCTATCAGGCTGATGTCGGATGCTTTCAAGTGTCGGCTATTCACCGTCACCCTTAAAGAGAAGGCCAGGGACTGGTTCCATCAACTCCCTATAGGATCGATCTACGCTTTTGAGGATTTGCGCCGAAGTTTCTTGTTCTGTTTCTCAACTTCGAAGAAGAGGAAGAAGGATGCTGAGTCCCTCTTCAAAGTGAAGCAGGAGCCAAAGGATTCGTTGGCTCGCTACACGGACTGGTTCCAGGAGGAGGTGCTGCTCACTCAGGAGATGCCTGGGTTTGCACTCCAGCTCGCCTTCACGGTCGGGCTGAGGGGAAGTTTCTTCAAAATGGCTCTGAAGAGGAAGGCCCCCGTCTCCTACGAGGAGCTGATGGAGAGGGTGGCGGAGGAAGTCGAGAGTGAGGAGGCCAACCCGGAACTCACCAAGAGGCTGGCAATGCTCAGTGAGCCGGAGGTCAGACAGCAAGAGGTGAGGAGAAGGGAAGAGCCCAGGGCCTCGGAGGGGGAGTGGAGGAAGCATTGTGGAGGAATGCAAGGCCAGGGAAGGGGTTACGCCCCGGGGAGGGGTAACTTCTATGGGGGTCAAGGGAGACCCCATCAGTTGGGATGGAGGCAGGGTCTGAGGCCGATGCCTCCCCCACCCCAACAGGCCATGGCAATCAGGCGGGGAAGGGGAGGAAGAGGAAGGAGAGAAGAGGCGAGAGAAGAAGCAGGAGCGGGAAGGAGAAGAAGGAATTGGATGGCGGAGGCCGAAGCGGGGGAGGTGACGCTGCCGTACTGTGACTTCCATGATGAGGAAGGTCACGCGACGGCCGCCTGCCCGGAGTTTTGGAAACAAAAAGGGCCCGAGTGCCCGCCCCATGACAGCAGCAGCTGGTGAGGATTGAGGAGGTTGAGCCTCAGGAGGAGGAGGAGGAAAGGTGCGAGGATTGGGCCGATTTGGGGACCCGAGGTGGATTAGGGTGATCCATGTGGGGTAGGGATTGAGGCAACCCAGAAGGCGAGCCTCCATACTATCTATCGTCGTAGCGTGGCTTCGACATCCCTAACCCCGCCCCTGACAGAGAAGATCTCCTTCACCCAGAAGGACATGCCGGGTTATGAGGACCCATTCTGCGACGCGTTGGTCATTCAGACAGCGATCGAGAACTTCACTGTTTCCCGAATCTTGGTGGATAACGGAAGTTCGGTCAATGTTATTTTCAAAAAGGCATTCGATGGGATGGAGGTGCAGGCGCGAAGGGTGTTGGCCTCGGACGGTCCGTTGTTTGGATTCTCTGGGGAGAGGAAGGAAGTAGAGGGAGGAGTAGGACTCCATGTGGTCTTGGGAGGGCAGTCCAGGAACGGTCGCTTTGTCATATTGGATGCCCCCAGCAGCTATAGCGCCATCTTCAGACAGACGCTCATCAGCGTGATCCGCCGTGTCCCCTCCACATTCCACCAGTGCCTTAAGTTCAATGATGGAGGAGTACAAGTCTGAATCAGAGGAGATCTGAAGGTCGCAAGGCAATGCTACGTGACAGCGGTCAACACCATCTCCTGGATGGACGAGGCAGAGAAATGGGACCAGGAGATGGGTAAGTCGGTAGGACTTGGAGGAGGAGACCAGAAGGAGGAGATGGAGCAGAGGTTGGAGGAGCCGATGGAGGAGGAAGTGGTAGAGGGTCGAGCCCAGGAGGAAGGGGCGGAAGAGGTGATGGAGGTCCAGGAAGAAGGACAGGAGCAAGGAGGAGACTAGGGAGAACAATCTCGGCTGGAGGCCGTGGAGGAGGTTGTGGAGCTCGAAGTCACCACTCGAGCTGGAGTGGTGGAGAAAGTCAGGATCAGCGGGGTGCTCAGCCTGGAGGAGCAGAAGCAGATTCTCGTCTGCGTTCAGGAGAACGTGGATGTCTTCGCTTGGAGCGCAGCGGAGATGCCAGGGATCGACGCAGATGTGGCTTGCCACCGCCTCAATCTCAACCCCGGCACCCGCCCCATCCGTCAAAAGAGAAGGGCCATAGCAGATAAGCTGGAGGGACCCATCCGAGAGGAGGTGGGTAAGCTCATATAGGCGGGGTTTGTATCAGAGATCAAGTATCTAGGCTGGGTCTCTAACGTGGTCATGGTGAAGAATGGGGGAGGTAAGTGGAGAATGTGTATCAACTTTTCCTTGCTTAATAAATCGTGCCCCAAGGATTACTACCCCTTGCCTAGAATCGACGCGCTGGTTGACTCAGCCGTCGGTTTCCCTATAATGTCTTTTTTAGATGCTTTTTCAGGTTATCATCAGATTCGCATGCAGCCCCCTGACATCAAAGATGTCTCCTTCATCACAGGGGATGGGTGTTATTATTATAAGATGATGCCCTTCGGGCTCAAGAATGCAGGTGCCACGTACCAAAGAATGATAGACAGGGTCTTCTGAGAATAGAAGGGGAGAAACTTGGAGGTCTACATTGATGATCTCATGGTGAAAAGTCAGGATCTTGAATCCCACATCCGAGACCTTGAAGAGACCTTTAGGACCTTGCGAAAGTATAAGATGAAGCTCAACCCCCTGAAGTGTGTCTTTAAGGCAAGCCGAGGGAAATTCCTGGGTCACTTGCTTACCCCGGCAGGGGTGGAGCCTAACCCGGATAAGGTCAAAGCGATAATGGAGCTGGGATCACCAAGAAACTCAAAGGAGGTTCAGAGCCTCACTGGAAAGCTGGCCGGACTCAGCAGGTTCCTCTCCAAGGAGGTAGACAAGTGTGCACCCTTTTTCAAGTTGTTAAGGGGAAACAAAAAATTCGAATGGACCCCGGAGTGTGAGGGAGCCTTTCAGGCTTTGAAAGAGCAACTCACCCAAACCCCCCTACTTGAAGGGACAAGACCGGGAGAAGACCTATCCCTATACCTGGGAGTAGGATCTGAGGCAGTAAGTTCAGTATTGGTCTGGGAGGACGGGAGGAAGCAATTCCCCATCTACTACGTCAGTCGAGTGCTGAGGAAAGCGGAGCTCCGGTATCCGATTCTGGAAAAGCTGGCCTTCGCGTTGGTAGTGGCGGCCCGGAGGCTCCGACCTTACTTTCAGGCGCATTCAATCAAGGTGGTGACTGATCACCCACTTCGCAAAGTCATGGAAGGGGTGGAGCACTCGGGAAGGTTGGCGAAGTGGTCCGTGGAGCTGAGTGAGTTCGACGTTACGTTTATACCCAGGACATCCATCAAGTCCCAAACAGTGGCAGACTACATGGCTGACTATACAACCGAGGTGGCGGAGCATGAATCGCCCCCCCCCCCCCCCCCCATGGAAGATGTTGCGGGACGGCGACTCAGGGAAGCACTCCTATGGAGGGGGAATAATCCTGGTGAGCCCCCAAGGGACAAAGATCGAACAGGCTTTGAACATCCACTTCCAGGTCACCAACAACCAAGCTGAGTACGAGGCGGTGATGGCGGGCCTGCGGTTGGCTCGGGAAGTAGGAGTGCAGGATGTGGAGGTCTCGATGGACTCCATGGTGGTAGCATGCCAAATCAAAGGAGAATTTGAGGCAAAGGACCCGACCCTCCAGCGATACTTGGAGAAGGTCAAGGGAGTCATCAGGCAATTCCGCACTTTTTCCATCAAACACGTGCCAAGGGAAGAGAGCACCCCCGCAGACCTCCTAGCCAGGTTCGGTCCCCGAGTAGGTGGACGGATTCAGAACTCTTCCGACCCACCATCGAGGAAGGATAGCTGATGGAGGTGGATCAGCGGGTCTCGTGGATGGATCCCTTCATCACCTTCCTATCTTTAGGGAAGTTCCCTGAAAAAGATGTAGACAGACGACGCTTCAGGTATAAGTCAGCTTATTATTCTTTGCATGCAGGAGGGCTGTATAGGAAACACTCTCGGGACTTCTGGCCCGTTGTGTTTCCGAGGAGGAGGTTCCGAGAGTCCTAGAAGAAATTCACTCCGGGGAGTGTGGGAGTCACTCCGGGAACCAAACTCTGGAGGGAAGGGTGTTGAGACAAGGCTACTTCTGGCATACTCTCAGCAAAGATGCGGCGGAGTTCGCAAGAAAATGTTCTAAGTGTCAGCTCTATGCGCCGCTCCAACTCCTCCCACCCCAGAGGCTCCAGACCATCACGCCCCCCTGGCCTTTTGCTATATGGGGAATGGACCTGGTTGGCCCTTTCCCACAAGCCAGTGGCTAGAGGAAGTTCTTGTTGGTCAAGATCGATGTAACATCCCGTTTCGCGCTAGACCCCTCGGAGACATTTTGACATCCCAGTTTTGGGCTTTCCAGTGCGTGCTCAGATTTGGATTAATTGGGGGAGAGGAATAACAATATTGTTGTAGGAAATTTGGGAATGGAATAACAATATTGCTGTAATAACAATGTTATATTTTTAGGATTTCGTTCGACAAATTGAGGCGTTCGACGAAATTCTCAGATTTCGTCGATCTCAGAAAGTTGGAGCAGCGCTCGACAAATTGAGGCGTTCGACGAAATAGGTTCTTTCAGCGGTAGACAAATTAGCAGCCGAGCGCCGTTCGACAAATTGAGGCGTTCGACGAAATAGGTTCTTTCAGCGGTAGACGAGTTAGCAGTCGAGCGCCGTTCGACAAATTTAGGCGTTCGACGAAATTTGTTCTTTCAGCGGTAGACGAATTAACAGCCGAGCGTCGTTCGACAAATTGAAGCGCTCGATGAATCAGGGCGTTTTTCTTCCCGTCGCCCGATAATGCCTGAATGCTTATATTTTAAGCTAGAAGTGGAATTAAAAGTCAATAGATGGCTGGCACAAGTCTTGGAACTTGGAGATTGCATTAAATGCTCATTAATGTTCTCTCTCTCTCTCTCTTCATTCTCCATTAAGCCAAAAGTGCAGAACGCATAAAGGGCTGATCTCCTAATCAGAGAACTATTCATCTTCTTCCTCTCCTTCTTCTTCTTTCTCTCACTTCAGGGAATTAGTTGGTGGAATCTTTGAAGGAGCAAAGCTTGGAGGAAATTTGGAGCATGGCCGACCACCACCATGCTTCCATCAAGATGAGCTCCAACCATGGATGTAAAATCATGTGACTTCCTACCCTCTCCCTTGGTGCTAGCCTCTTAGATCATAATAGGAGAGATGAATGCTCAAGAGAGCTTCTCGTGTGAGCTTTAATGGTGTTTCCTTAGGAAGGCCAAGCCGGAACCTCAAAATTAGGGCATCGTTCGCCGCGAGGTTTTAGGAATCATTTCTTCTCTTCAAGAAGAAGGGATGGGATTTGATTTGGGGCAAACCCATGGTCGTTGAGGGAGAGTGAGGGGAATGTTTATTCCGGGATTTTTAGAAGGTGAAATGACCCAACTCATGTTTGGGGAAGATGATAAATAATACTCTGTTAAATGGGTTTTTCTTTTATGGTATAATATGTAATAAAGTTGATAACAGCTCCTTGCTTGGGGATGTTTTATTTTACAACATTTCACTTGGAAATTAGGGGGTGAAATTGTGCATAGCTGAGTTCAACCATTTTTAGGCTTGATCCCACTAGATTTAGACTTCGAGCTCAACATGAAAGTTGTAGCCCCCGGAAAGAGATTTCCAACGATAGGTTACCCGTTTTCTGAAGTGACCTGTAGCTCCCAAAAGGTCCAGTCGAGTGGACTGTCCAGAAAGCTAGAATGGGTTTAGGGCATGCTGTTTTTGCTGTCCAGATTTCTGCAGTCGACTTCATAGCCGATTTTTTGTAGGACCCTCTTAGATCTGTATTTAGGACTCAACAGGAATGTTGCAGCCCTTGATGTTAGCTTTCCAAATAGGGGTGGATCATAATGTTTGGACAACTTTAGCACCCAGAAATCCAGTTTTAGTAAACTGTGTCATAACACCTTCGATCTCAGTATTTTGTGGATTTCTCCCATTATATTTTTTGGATGCTTATGAATATTGGTGGAGACATTTGTGATAACAATATGTACATCCCTGTTGAAATTCATAATTTATGTTTAAGTGGTATTAAAGTTATTGCCATGTTATTTCATAACTTGAAGGGGATATAAATGCTGATTGTGAAGCCTGTTTGGGCCGGAATTTTGTATGAATCATGTATATGCTAGCATTGTCTTGTGATAATGATTTCAGATTTATTTCTGTTAAGATGACCCCTTGATTGATCCTTCAATTGTAGATGTATGTGGAATCGTAAAAAGGACATGTATGAATTAATGTTCATATCGCATGATAATCTACTGGATGGTGTAGTATGGTGATAACCTCTCCATAAGGTTGATAGATTTAATCGTGTTGAAACACGTTGTGATTTGTACGTAAGACGATTGAATATTGGTGATATGCTCCGGCTTACATATTTAGTAAAATATGAATATGACATCGTACGCACAAGTAGTCCTACAGGATCTTGTAGAGTAATTTCCATGTGATGCACACGCTACTGCTTAGAGTCGTGACAACCCGGTATGAGTAGCATTGATGGCTTGGTGTGGATTATAAGATATTGTTATATATTGTGGTGAAATGTTAAGGGCCCGGTTGTTGGGGGCCTTGGATGCTAGTTAGCATCAGTTGACTTGTATGACGTGAAAAGGAGAAGACTCCTTCGGCAAGTCTTTGGGTACTTGATAGCATGGGAATTGCATGGGTTGCATGACTTACACATGGTGGTGTATGGATCTTGTTTGGAGGATTACTTGTGGCGGGTCTACGGGCTCGCTAGTCGTGACACCGACTGAAGACGACAGTTAGACTCTAGACCGGTTGGGTTGGACTCTTGGTGCTCACCTACCCAAGTCCCCTTCTGTGTCCTTGGAGGCTCCGCTGTGTGTTCTTAGCGTCGAGCAGTACGCAGTGTCTCCGCTGTGTGTTCTTAGTGTCGAGGCATACAGAGGCCTAGGACTGGTAGTGTTCATACCCTCCTAGTAGTGGAGGAGCTCGTTCCACTGTCTCCGTCTTGCCACGACGGGAGATGCCTGAGTGGTTAGCTACCCCTCAAAAAGCGAGAACTAAAGGTCTATGTCGACATAGAAAAATATGCATGGGTGAGTTCATCATATCATAATCATTGCATCGCATTCATTCTGCATAATCATAGCATTGCACCGCATCGGGTCCATCATATAAATTAGTATGGGCTCTTTTATATGATGGGTCCCAAATTAGAAACCTTAACTTATAAGTTTGTATGGGCATTCATATAAGTTAAGGTACGATATGAACTGCTTACTTCTGTACTTATTCACTACTTGCTTACATTCTGTCATTGCCTTATACTTGCTAGTTGTGCTTATTATACCTGTTACCAGTACTAGCATTTATAATCATCGCTACTTATATACTTATGAACAGCTTAGTCAGTCCCATTGCTAGTACTTGGGCACTTAAACAACCGATATATATGAACAACCATTCCCGTCACCTGCTTGTATACATTATTGCTTATATTGCAGCTTTTCTTCCTTTCCTTCCGCCCGGTGCCTCGGAGTCGCCGGTGGAGCGGATGTGAAGCCACTTAGTCTTTATGACTAACGGTTGCTACGTCCCTCTTTTTAGGAGTGTACCTTAGAGCAGCAGGCACGGCGTTGGAGGAGGATAGTCAGGTCAGGGTGACAAGGCCAGGGACCATGATACCTTGGCTACCGTCAGTAACAGAGGCGAGTGAGTGTTTTGAGATGTAGCCCTTGGTGCATTTAGCTTGATACTCTGATGGTTTGCAGGAGCTTGTGTAGCATTCTGTCTTTCTTGTACTTCGGTTTGGACATTATTACTTATTGTGAATCTTTGGCTTTTAATGCTCTACATTATTGATGGGTTGGCGTTGTTTAGTTGGTTTGGCCGGCAGGATAGGCGTCTTGTGGGGGAGGCTAGCTTGTGTGCTGGTGCTCCCGCAAGGCGGCTATCCTGGGCATAAGACTCCCCTTGGCCGTGTCTTGTGTTTCGGGAGGGGGGTCTTACAAATTGTACCAGCTTGCAACGATCCTGAGATAAAGAAGTCCATTAAACCACTAGGCCACCCCTGCTAGCCAAATCAGTTTGAGGACAAACTGATGCAGCGGAAGCGGTGGTGTGCCCTTGTGTGATTCACATTAAGTATGTCCTCTTTTTCCTATAGAATGTGCCAACCTAAACCAAACTCGTACCCTTACAAACAAATGTTGGCTCACTCCGAGACAGTAATTGGTATTCCCATTCCAACCATTAGAGTTGGTTTGGCATAAGATTGATGCCAACCTAACTAGGATACCATTTTTGGTCGACTTAGCAGGATATGTTGTGACATACCCTAACCTTATACTGATCTTGGGGAAGATTGGGCCAAGCAATAAGTGACCTTGATTGACTAAGGGAAGAGTTTAACGTGATTGTATATGCTAGAGACTCACACCCTGAGATTTCTATCCTAGATATGGAGTAATATTATCACCTTACCCAAAATATTAGGGCAATCTCAATGAGATTGGTGCCTGAAATCTATCATCAGCTTAGTAAGAGGCCACCAAGAATGTCTTTTATACTGTATGTGGATACCTCTCACTTCTATTTATGAAGAAGGTTTCATATGGAGAAGTTACGATAAGAATTCGGATCCAGAGAAGGCTCATTTTGGGACGAATATGTTATAGTGGTGGTAGAAGAAACTCAGTCGAAGAGATATGGGGGCTTATCTCTTCGTTTATTGGGCTAGTTATGTACCGTCTTGGATCCCTTAAGGAGTTAGAATCTTTGTAATTTTTGACATTGGAAGTTTTGATCCTTGAGAGTTAATTCACCTTAAGCAAAGTAGACTGCTAAGGCCATGTTTGGGTTGATAGGAATTTTATTAGCGGAATAAGAGAGGAAAAGCATTTTTGAAGATGATCATTTTCTTTATATTGTTCTAAGATTATGTGGATAAGTAACGAGGAGAGTAGTAAATCTACACTTTGGGGATATGCAGCTATGTTGTAATAACGTTATAGCTGGGAAGTTAATGAAATTTTGTGCATGCATTGCGGGTATGATAATACACTACCCCTGAGTTTGGAAATTCTTGGTGAACATTCTCTTAGTGTTGTAATTACTTGACATTGGGAAATTAATAAGAATTAGGCGGTGGAGTCAACAAGATTAATACGACTTGATTGATGTTCTAAAATTCTAAAGGGTTTTATAAAATAAATATGCATGCCATGGATGATCGTTGGCAAGAATGATAGGGCGTTTGTAATGGAATTGATTTAGTTTATCACATTGTGAAGTATGCCCCACTTTTTGGTAGTCTGCATATCTCGTGTCGAAAGGAAATCATCCCGAGCCTTGCACCTTGGTTCATGTAAAGTTCAAACATATATAAATGTACCGGGTGATTGGATGTTATTGGTGCATGCTCTCATTACAATGAGATGCAGCTTGGTCGTCGCCGAAAAATTTAAATTTCTACATCACGGTTGATATATAAGTGCGTCGATATGGGGATCTATAGGGTAAGAACTCTAGTCAAAGAGGATAGGCCCCTAAGATTTGTGCTCATACGTGAGATGAATGTACCATATGGGCGGTGGAAGAAATTTAGTCCAAAAACGTACGGGGGCTTGTCCCTTCGTTTATTGGCCTATTTATGTGCCGACTTCGTTTTCCTGTAAATCCTATTTATTCGAATAGTACGAGAACGATGATGATTGGATTCGTGATAACCTCTCAATATGGGTAAGAGCGTCAAGGGTGTTGAGACACGTCGTGAATTGAACACGTGAAGTGAATATTGAGGATAAGTTGAATTTACTTATTTAAAAAGATAGGAATATGCCTCTATACGTACAGGTAGGTGTACGTGTAATTGTATTGCCTCGACAAGGCAGTCCTCTGAAGGCCCTGTGCCGAAACCTAACCCTTGGATAAGGTTTATGTTCACGGTTTAGGAGCCCTTAAATGAAATGAATTAAATCACGAGATAAAAGTAGCACCAATTTTTGAATCCGGAGCAAATCTAAGTAGAACCGGGAGTAGACGAAAGTAACAATTGACTCGAGGTGTAGAGTCATGGATTCACCTTACTTTGAGGTCGTCCCCGTTTAACGCAAATTTTTTTTGGATGCACGGAAGTGATGATATTGAAAGTGCTACACGTTATTTGTATAACGATGCTTGGGGTTGGAGAAATTAATTCATTTTTGCAAATCTAAAGCACATGACTCCTTTGGTCGAGGATTCTAAATTTTTTCTGGAGGCACGAGTAGTAACCTCATGTGTATCAGGGTCACCGATCTTAAGGGCTTTAGATCAAAGGTGCAATGAAAGTTGGCTTACTAAAGTAAAGAAACTCTTCACTTTCACCTCTTTCTCCCTCATCCCCTTCCATTTGGGCTATGCTCCAGGAGATTTATTTATTTGCTTTCCCCTTCTTATGGTGGCTGTTGGGGTATGCTTAAGCTTCAGGAAATTCCATATCATTTTCCTTCTTATGGTGGCTGTTTGGGTATGCTTAAACTCCAGGAAATTATTTCTATCTAATCCTCAAATTGGGCTATGGTGGCAGTTGGTGGTGGTTGGTTTACCCTTTCAGTTATTGATTTAGTGAGAGTTTGGTGAACTTCCTTGGTTGTATATTAGCAGCTATGTGAATCCCCCTTGGTTTCATCCTAAAATAAACTATTCCTTTTCCCCCCTTTTTCTGTTGTTTTTCTGGGTTGTCTGGGAGTTTATGCTGGCAGATCTCTTTTCTTAAATATATATGATCTAATCGGAATTTCAATTGGGGGCTGCTGCTATATGATTTAATTTGAGGCTGCCTCTTATGCATTTTGTTGGGGGGCTGCTTCTTATACTTGTTAATTAGGGGCTGCTTAAGCTGTTTTGTTAGGGGCTGCTTCTATTTTATTTCCTTGTCTAAATAAGGGATGTTGCTATGCTTTAAATCAGTTGAGTGTTTCAATTTTCTGTGGGCTGCTATGTATAATCCTGTTGGGATTTTATTTAGGGGCTGCTATATATTTGTTTCTCCTTTTCTTGTTTTGGTGCTGCTATCATACATGAGTTCCTATTCTTATCTTTATTCCTATTCACTGCCATATATGTTGTTAAGCTTATGTACATGGGAAATGGAACACATTAGAAATTTGGATAACTTCATTCCTATTATACCCGATCCCAGGCTGCTTAATTTATGATCCAAGACCTATCAGGATTGTAATTGTGGCTGCTTCATATGGTTCAGTGGAGGGGCTGTTGTTATAGTATTATTTTGGGGTGTGCTAGCAGTGTTCCTAGTTTCTATTATCATTTTAGTTTGGGTAATGTTGGCTGATTACATGTTGGATAATCTTGTGGATCTAACCCCCCCCCCCCCCCCCAACCTCAACTTAAATTTCGGGGACGAAATTGTTTCTTCGTTTATTGGATTTGTAACATCCCGTTTCGCGCTAGACCCCTCGGAGACGTTTTGACATCCCAGTTTTGGGCTTTCCAGTGCGTGATCGGATTTGGATTAATTGGGGGAGAGGAATAACAATATTGCTGTAGGAAATTTGGGAATGAAATAACAATATTGCTGTAATAACAATGTTATATTTTTAGGATTTCGTTCGACAAATTGAGGCGTTCGACGAAATTCTCAGATTTCGTCGATCTCAGAAAGTTGGAGCAGCGCTCGACAAATTGAGGCGTTCGACGAAATAGGTTCTTTCAGCGGTAGACGAATTAGCTGCCGAGCGTCGTTCGACAAATTGAGGCGTTCGACGAAATATGTTCTTTCAGCGGTAGACGAATTAGCAACCGAGCGTCGTTCGACAAATTGAGGCGTTCGACGAAATATGTTCTTTCAGCGGTAGACGAATTAGCAGCCGAGCATCGTTCGACAAATTGAAGCGTTCGACGAATCTGGGCATTTTTCTTCCCGTCGCCGATAAAGCCTGAATGCTTATATTTTAAGCTAGATGTGGAATTAAAAGTCAATAGATGGCTGGCACAAGTCTTGGAACTTGGAGATTGCCTTAAATGCTCATTAATGTTCTCTCTCTCTCTCTCTCTTCATTCTCCATTAAGCCAAAAGTGCAGAACGCATAAAGGGCTGATCTCCTAATCAGAGAACTATTCATCTTCTTCCTCTCCTTCTTCTTCTTTCTCTCACTTCAGGGAATTAGTTGGGGGAATCTTTGAAGGAGCAAAGCTTGGAGGAAATTTGGAGCATGGCCGACCACCACCATGCTTCCATCATGATGAGCTCCAACCATGGCCGTAAAATCAGGTGACTTCTTCCCCTCTCCCTTGGTGCTAGCCTCTTAGATCATAATAGGAGAGATGAAGGCTCAAGAGAGCTTCTCGTGTGAGCTTTAATGGTGTTTCCTTAGGAAGGCCAAGCCGGAACCTCAAATTTAGGGCATCGTTCGCCACAAGGTTTTAGGAATCATTTCTTCTCTTCAAGAAGAAGGAATGGGATTTGATTTGGGGCAAACCCATGGACGTTGAGGGAGAGTGAGGGGAATGTTTATTCAGGGATTTTTAGAAGGTGAAATGACTCAACTCATGTTTGGGGAAGATGATAAATAATACTCTGTTAAATGGGTTTTTCTTTTATGGTATAATATGTAATAAAGTTGATAACAACTCCTTGCTTGGGGATGTTTTATTTTACAACATTTCACTTGGCAATTAGGTGGTGAAATTGTGCACCGCTGAGTTCAAGCCATTTTTAGGGTTGATCCCACTGGATTTAGACTTCGGGCTCAACATGAAAGTTGTAGCCCTCGGAAAGAGCTTTCCAACGATAGGTTACCTGTTTTCTGAAGTGACCTGTAGCTCCCTAAAGGTCCAGTCGAGTGGACTGTCCAGAAAGTTGAAATGGGTTTAGGGCATGCTGTTTTTGCTGTCCAGATTTCTGCAATCGACTTTATAGCAGATTTTTGGTAGGACCCTCTTAGATCTGGCTTTAGGACTCAACAGGAATGTTGTAGCCCATGATGTTAGCTTTCCAAATTGGGGTGGATCATTATGTTTGGACAACTGTAGCACCCAGAAATCCAGTTTTAGTAAACTGTGTCATAACACATTCGATCTCAGTATTTTGTGGATTTCTCCCATTATATTGGTTGGATGCTTATGAATATTGGTGGAGACATTTGTGATAACAATATGTACATCCCTGTTGAAATTCATAATTTATGTTTAAGTGGTATTAAAGTTATTGACGTGTTATTTCATAACTTGAAGGGGATATAAATGCTGATTGTGAAGCCTGTTTGGGCCAGAATTTTGTATGAATCATGTATATGCTAGCATTGGCTTGTGATAATGATTTCAGATTTATTTCTATTAAGATGACCCCTTGATTGATCCTTCAATTGTAGATGTATGTGGAATCGTAAAAAGGACATGTATGAATTAATGTTCATATCGCATTATAATCTATTGGATGGTGTAGTATGCTGATAACCTCTCCATAAGGTTGATAGATTTAATCGTGTTGAAACACGTTGTGATTTGTACGTAAGACGATTGAATATTGGTGATATGCTCGGGCTTACATATTTAGTAAAATATGAATATGACACCGTACGCACAAGTAGTCCTACATGATCTTGTAGAGTAATTTCCATGTGATGCACACGCTACTGCTTAGTGTCGTGACAACCCGGTATGAGTAGCATTGATGGCTTGGTGTGGATTATAAGATATTGTTATATCTTGTGGTGAAATGTTAAGGGCCCGGTTGTTGGGGGCCTTGGATGCTAGTTAGCATCAGTTGACTTGTATGATGTGAAAAGGAGAAGACTCCTTCGGCAAGTCTTTGGGTACTTGATAGCATGGGAATTGCATGGGTTGCATGGCTTACACATGGTGGTGTATGGATCTTGTTTGGAGGATTACTTGTGGAGGGTCTACGGGCTTGCTAGTCGTGACACCGACTGAAGCCGGCAGTTAGACTCTAGACCGGTTGGGTTGGACTCTTGGTGCTCACCTACCCAAGTCCCCTTCTGTGTCCTTGGAGGCTCCGCTGTGTGTTCTTAGCGTCGAGCAGTATGCAGGGTCTCTGCTGTGTGTTCTTAGCGTCGAGGCGTACAGAGGCCTAGGATTGGTAGTGTTCATACCCTCCTAGTAGTGGAGGAGCTCGTTCCACTGTCTCCGTCTGGCCACGACGGGAGATGCCTGAGTGGTTAGCTACCCCTCAAAAAGCGAGAACTAAAGGTCTATGTCGACATAGCAAAATATGCATGGGTGAGTTCATCATATCATAATCATTGCATCGCATTCATTCTGCATAATCATAGCATTGCACCGCATCGGGTCCATCATATAAATTAGTATGGGCTCTTTTATATGATGGGTCCCAAATTGGAAACCATAACTTATAAGTTTGTATGGGCATTCATATAAGTTAAGGTACGATATGAACTGCTTACTTTTGTACTTGTTCACTACTTGCTTACATTCTGTCATTGCCTTATACTTGCTAGTTGTGCTTATTATACCTGTTACCAGTACTTGCATTTATAATCATCGTTACTTATATACTTATGAACAGCTTAGTCAGTGCCATTGCAAGTACTTGGTTACTTAAACAACCGACATATATGAACAACCATTCCTGTCACCTGCTTGTATACATTATTGCTTATATTGCAGCTTTTCTTCCTTTCCTTCCGCCTGGTGCCTCGGAGTCGTCGGGGGATCGGCTGTGAAGCCACTTAGTCTTTATGACTAACGGTTGCTACGTCCCTCTTTTTAGGAGTGTACCTTAGAGCAGCAGTGCACGGTGCTGGAGGAGGATAGTCAGGTTAGGGTGACAGGGCCGGAGACCATGATACCTTGGCTACCGTCAGTGACAGAGGCGGGTGAGTGTTTTGAGATGTAGCCCTTGGGTCATTTAGCTTGATACTCTGATGGTTTGCAGGAGCTTGTGTAGCATTCTGTCTTTCTTTTACTTCGGTTTGGACATTATTACTTATTGTGAATCTTTGGCTTTAATGCTCTACATTATTGATGGGTTGGCGCTGTTTAGTTGGTTTTTCCGGCAGGATAGGCGTCTTGTGGGGGAGGATAGCTCGTGTGCTGGCACTCCCGCAAGGCGGCTGTCCTGGGCATAAGACTCCCCTCGGCCTTGTCTTGTGTTCCGGGAGGGGGGTCTTACAATCGATTACTTCTCCAAATGGGTGGAAGTGAAGGCCCTATCACAGGTAACATCTCAAGTGGTATTGAATTTTGTATGGGGAGAGATAATTTGGAGGCACGGGCTCCCTCTGGCTATAGTGACAGACAATGGGCCGCAATTTACTAGCGAGGAATTTGTTGGCTTCTGCACCCAACTCGGCATCGACCTCAGGTTCGCATCGCTTCACCATCCGAGAAGCAACGGCCAGGTGGAGGCGGAAAATAAGATAATTGTCAACCTATTAAAGAAGAAAGTAGAGAACCTCCGGGGGAACTGGGTGGAGCAGCTACCATCCATCCTCTGGGCCCTGAGGACCACTCAAAACACCGCCACCGGGGAGACTCCGTTCAAACTTTCTCATGGATCTGAAGCAGTCCTTCCCATAGAGTTCGAAGTAAAGACCCCCAGAGTGATCGCCGAAGGTGATGGAGAAGAAGAATGGCTAGCGGCTAATGAGGCGGAGCAGAGGCTGTCCTTGGATCTGGTAGAAGAACTTCGGGACCTGGCCACCATCAGGAGAGAGGAAATCAAGCGACGAATGGCCCGATATTTTGACAAGCACATCCGAGTAAAGTGAAAGTGGAGGTTAGATCTTAAGTTACTCTAGAGGGGGGGGGGGGGGGGGGGGGGGGGTAAATAGAGTATTAAAAACTTTTCCTTAGTTTTTATAGCAGAATTAAAGTAGTGTTATATATATGTGTAAGCAGCAGTGTGAGATATATATATATATATATAAGAATAAAACTAAATAAGTAAAAGCACACAGCACAGCACAGAGAAACAAACAAACACAGAGGACACAAGGAATTTATAGTGGTTCCCAAATAAATCTGGGTAGTCCACTCTTCTACCACCCTTGGTAGGAATCCACTAAGAGAGTTGATCAGGTGCCCTAGCACCAAGGTGATTTTGTTCAGGCGTCCACACACCACAGAGCTTTTGTTCAGGTGCTCAAAACCAACTAGATTTTTTGATCAGGTGTCTTGCCACCAGGGAGTTAAACTTTTGAAGGGAGTATTAACCCTGTACAGGAGAGGTGAGAAAGAGGTTATAGTGTTCTTCTCTGTTAAAATGCTGAGAGAAGACTCTAGTGGATTTGTTGTAAAGCTCCCCTTATCTGATTGAAGTATTTGACAGATGATGGAGAAGCTTTCTCTTGAAGCAGAAATCTTCTGTAGCAGATTGATCTGGAAGAAATAATTCTTCAGATTCTTTGTTGCTCTTTTAGAAGACTTGAACTTGCAGCAGATATCTGAGATGTGGATCTTTGAAGAGGATGTTCTCAGAGAAATGATGATTGCTGCTTGAGGAAGAAGAAGACTGAGAATATTTTGACTGAGTGTTCTTTTTTTTCTTTCTCTATCCTTGTTGTTGTTCTCTCTCTTTATTTTGTAAGAATGTTTTAGAATTCTGTCGAGATCTAAGACAATGAAGTCTGTCTTTGATATATTCTCTTTTTAGAAGTAGAATAATCAGACTTTAATTCTTTCTTGGAATAAGAATAAAGACAAAACGACTTTGGCAGGTCCTTTAATTCCTTAGCCGTGAAATACTCCTTTGCATTAATTGTCAACGGCTATCTTTGCCTTGAAATAAAGGAAAGAAAGGAATATATTCAAAGAATATAATATCCTTACTTAACTGACTTGAATACGTCCAAATATATTGAATATATCAGTTAGAGTTGTCAATCTGTGTTCAGAGTACTGACAAATAACTGATATTTAAGAATTAAATAATCTGGAACTGAATTTGTCGATCTGAGCTTCAATAAGAAATGTGTCGAGATCTGGCTGAAAACTGTCGAACGCTGGCTGAGATCTGTCGATCGCTGGCTGAAATCTGTCGAGCACTAGCAGGAATTCGTCGAGCGCTGGCATCCATCTGTCGAATGCCGATAGCCATTTGTCGAACGCTGGGAACTTAAATTTTACCTTAAGTTCTAGCTAATCTAACAACCTAGAAACTTGACCCTTAAACTATACAATGGGGTCAACTTGATCCTTAGTCAACACATAATGATCCTAGCCCAAATCAGTAATAGGGTTGTTCCAACAATCTCCCCCTATTTGGGTTAGGATACTATTTTACAATCATTCAAATTATAAACAACAAAAGAACAAACAGCAGAGCATATAAATATATCTGACAGAATGTAAATTCATTTCAGCAGATAGAATAGAATCTAGTGCTCTGAGTTTCTAAACATTACAACCAAAATGTTAAACAAGAACAAAATAAAAGAGACTGAACCTTTTTCATTTCTTTGCTGATGAAGGTTTGAAGATAATTTCCCTGTTATGATCTTCAGATTTCTTCTTACTTATGTAGAGATCCTGAGCTCCTATAATAGTCTGAGATTTGCCTTGAATAACAACCGCTTGAGGGTACTGCATCAAAAATTCTTCAGCATTGAAAAGGTTCTTTGATTTATACTTTTCAAATTCTTTTCTTCTATATTCTGACATGGTTGAATATTGAGAGTTGTCTTTTCCTTCAGCTTTTGCCTTATTAATCTGAGCTGTGGCAATTGTCTCCTTGAATCTATCCATCTGTGATATTACTTCAGCTTCTGTATTAACTGGAGAATAAGGCCTTTCATCAGGATCAATGGCCTGCAATGAAGGTTGTTCAAAAGGAATGATTCTTTTCCTGTGCAAGGATCCATCAGATATTTGATA
Organism: Dactylorhiza incarnata; assembly: GCA_033032865.1. Taxonomy (NCBI): domain Eukaryota; kingdom Viridiplantae; phylum Streptophyta; class Magnoliopsida; order Asparagales; family Orchidaceae; genus Dactylorhiza; species Dactylorhiza incarnata. The sequence continues at coordinate 4,258,307 of JAWHQI010000148.1, forward strand.
CTTATATTCTGTGGAAACATTCCTGAAAGAATTCGAAGGCAGTACTGAAGACCAAAAGCTCTGATAACCACTTGTGTTAGCTAGTGTACTTGATTTCTGAGAAGTGAACTTCTGAGAGGAGAAAGAGGGTGTTGCTGAACCTGCTGATCTTGCTGGAGGAGGAGGTGGAGGAGGATTAAACTTAACTGGTTTATCAGAATAATAACCAGTTTTCCTAAACTTCTTTCTTCTCTTGTTTTCATTCCTTGAGAATTTCATCCAGTGTGGAGTATCTTTATCAAGAGTAATGTTATGAAGAATATAATAAGGGATATCACTATCAGGGTTTGGAGGCTTGGGGACATCCAATGACTTTGCTTTTCTTTTCTTTTCTTTCTCTTCTTTGATGATGAATCATCAGAATCACTATCACTATCTTCTTCATTAGAATCAGAAGGTGGAATTGGTTCATCATACAAGGCATTGACCAATTTGAGAGCTTTAATCTTTTGCTCTTCAGCTTCAAAAGCTTCATCTTCTGCTTTCAAAATTTCATCAAAATCAGGAATTGGGGATTCATCAAAAACAAAGGTTGGAACATCAAAACTATTGATAATTTCCTCTGAAATTACAACTGATTCCTCTGCATGACTTTGAATTTGAACTGAGACAGGAACTGGATCTGCAATCTGAACTTCAAAGCTTCTGATAATCTTTTTCAACAAAACCTTATCTATGGGAGCAGTGTATGGAACAATTGCTCTAGAATATTCATGATATTTTGGCAGAACTGAGTAAACAGTATTGAACTTAGACAGCAAATGAATAATATCTAAAGAAGGATGAATGTAGACATTATTTGTCTCCTCTATGACAGGAACTGTATCTTCAAATAAATCAAACAATTTTAAATCAGAAACTGGAACTGTATCTTCAACAAAAGTTATAGCCTCTGAAACTGGAGCTTTTGGAGCTTCTTCATAAGGCATCTCCCCCTGCCTAGCTTCAGGGAAACCTGAATCTAGGCCCCTAGAAGAAGGGACAGAATGAGAGGAAGGAGTTGAAGATATCTTAGAAGATAATTCAGAAATTGCTGTAAGAATTGGAGCAAGTTTTGCATCCAAGGTGGAGTCAAGATTAGAAAGAATATGATGAATTGGAGCAAGTTTTGCATCCAGGATTTGATCTAGCTTGGGAAGAATATAATCAAGAATTTGATCAGCAACAGATTGGAAATTTAGGAATAGAAATTCAGATGGATGAGATGAAGATGATTGAGAAGTGGATGGAATGAAAGTTGGTACAAAGATGTTTGCAACATTGGCATGTTGTGTAGGGATGTCTGAATGAATAGGGCAAGAATGATGGATGGGTGACAGATGGTCATCATGCATGGGAGATGGAGGTGGAGAAGTATGAGGAGGTAGAAGGGTAAATGAAGGAGGTGGGATGTCATCAATGGGTGTAGGAGAATTTGAAGGTAGAGTTTGTGCAGGGGAAATATGCTAAGGTGGAGATGGGAGAGGAGGAGAAGAAACAAGATGAGGAGCTTCTGGGAGGGTTGAGGGAGTGACTGGATCAGTCCTGGTGCCTTCAGAAACTTTCTTTTGTACAACTTCTCCTGGGTTATTCTTTGGAATAACCCTATCCCTTTTTGCAAAGAGAGCTGAGGTCAGCTTCTTGCTAGCATTTATTGTTACTTTGCGAGAGACCAGTAGGTCTTGGTGCTTTTCCTGCAAAACTATGCCAATAACTCTTCCAAAACATACATTATCCTTAGAAATTTTCTTCTTAATCAACTCAAATAGAACTGATCACCAGTTAACTTTCTTCCTTTCCATTAAGGGCACCATCAACAGAAATTGGTGCATTTTAATATAGTCATGACCTTTTGTCTTGCGTAACAAAACTTTTCCAACAATATCGGATAAAAACTTGTATTCCAAAGACAAGTTTTTCTTGAGCAAATGATTAGGGTTTCTAGTAGAATGACCCATTTTAATCAAAACTTCACAATATTCAATAGAGCTTAGCTCTAAATCATCATCACCATTCACAAAACCAAAAATTTCAGATAGAATGGTCGGGGTAAGAGAAACCTGATGTCCTGAGATGGTTCCAGTTAAACTTTCATCTTCTGACTTAGCCGTATAAACCCATTCCCTTATTTCTGCAGTATGCAGCTTTATCCTCGTGCTCATGAACTTCTTCAACTGTTTTTCTTCAAAAAGTTGAAGAATATCTTTGAATACTTGGTCTGATTGTGCGAAAGATTCCATATCAATGTCAAATCCGGCGTCAAACTTCATGGAATAGAGCGCGGCTTGAGAAATCGCCATTAGTACCTGCAAGAGAGAAAGATCAAGTGCAGAGGACAACTGGAGGGAAACGATTTCTGTAGGCGCAATCTATTAAGAAATAAAATAAAGATTATATAGACCGGAGAGGGGGGGCATTTGTGGAGCGATGTTCGGCAAAAACCTAATAGAAAGCAGAAGTCGAAAAGACTTTAGGTCTCCGTCAGACAGCATTCGACAAAAATATCTTTTTCGTCGACCACCGTTCGACAGATGAAATTTTCTTTATCGATTCTGAAGTTAGAGTGTTTCGTCGACCACCGTTTAACAAATGATTCAAATTCGTCATCCTCCGTTCGACGAATTTAGGGGATAAATAGAAATTTTAATTTTTAACAGATTGAATCTCCATCTATCATTCCTATTTGATTTATAAAGAAGATATGCTTCTTTTCATCCAAGGGATTGGTGAAAATGTCAGCTCTTTGTAAATCAGTAGAAATAAATTGTAGGCAAATTTTATTTTTATCCACATTATCCATAAGGAAGTGTGCCTAATTTCTATGTGTTTAGTCCTACTATGGAGAACTGGATTTTGTGATATAGATATTGCACTAGTGTTGTCACAAAATATAGTTGAATTATTTAAGTTGACACTATAGTCTAGAAGCTGATTTTGTATCCACAACATCTGTGAGCAGCAACTGCCAGCAGCCATGTATTCAGCTTCAGCTGTTGATGTGGGCACAGATGTATGCTTCTTACAAAACCAAGACACAAGCCTATCACCAAGAAACTGACAAGTTCCTGATGTGTTTTTTCTGTCTACTCTGCATCCAGCATAATCTGAATCTGAGAATCTAGTTAATTCAAATTCAGATGTTGTTGGATACCAAAGTCCTAGATTAGGGCAACCCTTTATATATCTCAAAATTCTTTTTAATAAAATTAAGTGAGATTCTTTGGGGTTAACTTGAAACCTAGCACAAATATATGTAGCAAACATTATGTCAGGCCTACTAGCTATTAAATAAAGTAGTGAGACAACAATTGATCTATATACTTTTGAATCAACAGGTTTCCCTCATTCATCATTATCAACAACAGCATTTGAGGGCATGGGTGTTTTCATGGTGGAAGAATCAGACATACCAAATCTTTTCACTAATTCCTTAGCATACTTAGATTGGGATATGAAGATTCCATTTGGAGTTTGCTTCACTTGAAGAACAAGGAAGTAAGATAGCTCACCCATACTACTCATTTCAAATTTAGATTGCATTAGATTAGAAAATCTTTTGCACAAATTTGAATCAGTAGAGCCAAAAATAATATCATCTACGTATATTTGAACTAGCAAAGTTTGATTTTTATGTATCTTGAAAAATAGGGTTTTATCTACTATGCCTCTACAGAAATTATTTTCCAAAAGAAAACTAGCTAAAGTCTCATACCATGCTCTAGGAGCTTGTTTGAGACCATAAAGAGCTTTCTTAAGCTTAAAAACAAAAGAGGGTTGAGTTGGAGAGATGAAACCTGGTGGTTGTTCCACAAAGACTTCTTCCTTGATTTCTCCATTTAAGAATGCACTCTTCACATCCATTTGATATACTTTGAACTTTTTATATGCAGCAAATGCAAGAAAGATTCTGATTGCTTCAAGTCTTGCAACAGGAGCAAAGGTCTGATCATAATCAATCCCTTCTTCCTGTGAATATCCTTGGGCTACCAGTCTTGCTTTATTTTTCACAATGTTGCCTTGTTCATCTAGCTTGTTCCTGAAGACCCATTTAGTGCCAATGACTGGATGGCCCTTTGGTCTTGGAACCAAATCCCAAACCTTGTTCTTTTCAAATTGGTTGAGCTCCTCTTGCATTGCAAGAATCCAATTTGGATCTTGTTCTGCATCTGTTATAGTTTGAGGTTCAACTTGTGATAGGAAACAAGTATGCATCTGATTTTGGTGTAGTTGATGCCTTGTTTGAACACCTGCTGAAATATCTCCAATTACTTGTGATATTGGATGATCTCTAACTGTGATGTGGTCAACAGTTGGAGCTGGTTCAGCAATGATATCTTCTTGGGGAATTTGATCAGTTGTCACTTGAATTGGCTTGTCAGCAAGATCTTCTGGTTAATCTTCTTCTTCACTATCTTCAAGTGTTTGAGTTGTTGGAAGTAAAGAATATCCTTTCTCTAGATTTAGCTCACTTAGCTCTTCACATAGATCTGATACCTGCAAAGTAGTTATGGTATAGGTAGTATTCCTCTCCTCATTCAACAGGTTAGTTTCATCAAAAGAAACATGCATGGACTCCTCTATCTTAAGAGTAGATTTATTGTAGACTCTATATGCTTTACTAGATAGAGAGTATCCAAGGAATATGCCTTCAGCTGCCTTAGCTTCAAACTTCCTTAGATATTTCTTATCATTGTTATGCACATAGCATTTACAACCAAAAATCTTAAAATAGCTAACCTTAGGCTTTTTATTCTTGAGTAGTTCATAGGGAGTCTTACCCTTAAGTTTATGTATCAGGCTTCTATTCAACACATAATTTGTTGTGTTCACTGCCGCTGCCCAAAATGAGAGTGGCAAATGAGCATCAGCAAGCAATGTAGTTGCTGATTCAATTAATGTTCTATTTTTCCTTTCAGCTACCTCATTTTGTTGAGGGCTTCTAGGAGCAGAGAAACACTGCCTGATCCCTTCTTTTCCACAGAATTCTCTCATCAGAAGAGACTCAAACTCAGTTCCATGATCACTTCTGATCAATGCAACTACAGTAGAGTACTCAGTCTTGATGGACCTGAGAAAGTCTTTTAGAACTTTGAAGGTGTCAGACTTGTTCCTAAGAAAGAACACCCAAGTGAATCTTGAGAAGTCATCTACAATAACTAGAGAATAATGCTTCCCTCCTAAGCTCTGTATAGCAGTAGGTCCAAAAAGATCTAAATGCAATAAATACAGAATCCTAGGTGAATCACTCTTGGATAAAGATTTGAAACTACTTCTAGTCTGCTTACCTAACTGACAAGCCCTGCAAAGTCCTTCCTTCTTGTATGAACCAGAAGGCAGTCCTCTGACAAGATTGTCCTTAGAAAGCTTAGAGATAGTTCTAAGGTTAATGTGTCCAAGCCTTTTATGCCATAGTTCATTTGTCTTACTTATTGAATTAAATAGACGGATGTCTGTATTGGCAGAGTCAAAATTGACTAGATAAATGTTTCCTTGTCTAATACCAGATAATACATTTATATTCTTATTATTGGTAATAAGACATTGGGAAGGGTTAAAGGTTACCTGATAACCTTCATCACATAACTGGCTTATGCTGATGAGGTTGTGCTTGAGACCTTTGACATATGATACTTCTTTGAAGGTGATTGCTCCAATCTTGACTTGTCCATATCCTTTTGTTTGTCCACAGTTGGAGTCTCCAAAGACAACTTTGGGTCCAAGCTTTGCCTTATAATTGCTCAGGTTGGCCTTGTTTCCTGTCATATGCTTTGAGCATCCACTATCCAAGTACCAATAATCTTTTATCTTTGGATAGCTGTGTACCTGCAAATACAGAAAAATAAACAAGTTGTTTTTGACCCAGACTACCTTGGGTCCTTTTGTCTTACCACAATATTCAGAAATAAAGGACATTTCAGGCTGATCCTTATAGCCTTGTGGATGATATCTCCTTGGAGGTATAATCCATTCAGTGAAAGGATTTTTAGTTTGTTTAGAATTAGAAATCCTGAAATTCTGCGTATAGTATCTGTTCGACAAATTTGAGTAAGTTCCTCGATCGTCGTTCGACGAATGTACATGATTTCGTCGAACGCCATCCATGTAATAACTATACTGAAAATCTGTTTTCAGTTTTCCTCGATCTCCGTTCGTCGATCTCCGTTAAAGGTTCTTAACAGACTTGCTTGAAATATCTTTATTTGCTTCTACAGCCTCTTTGCTTTTAGCAGATATGAATTTTATGGGTGTAGATAATATATTCTTCTTAATCAGATGTGGCTCACTTGATGAGGCGCCCAAGCCTAGTTTGCTATTAAGTCTAGCATTTACTGTGCTTGTAATGTCCATCAGTTTGATGCTTCTCCCATTTAAGGATTCATCAAACTTCTTGGCTTCAGACAGCTTGCTCTCAATGAGAACAATCTGTTCCTTGGAGGCAGCCAAATCTTTCTTAAGATTTATATTTTCTTCACTTATAATTTTTATTTCAGCTAGCTTACTTCTGAGTGAAATTATTTCTTTCTCAGATTTTAGTAAGTCTAAGCAAACAACTTTGAATTCAGCTTTGAATTCAACTGAAGTAAAATCAAAGTTAGATAATACCTAGTCTTCATCATCTTCTGCTTCTGATTCTGATTTTTCTTCAGAATTATGTCCTGAGCCATTGATAGCCATCATGCAGAATGTTCTTTCTTCTTCATCATCATTGGAGCTGGATGAGGAAGCATATTCTGACTCACCACCTGAGTCATATACTGCCATCAGACATTGGTCACTTTCCTTTGATTCTTCTTCATCATCATCAGATGAGTTGGATGATGATTCAGATTCAGTTTCACTCCAAGATTCTGCAATAAATCCTCTTCCCTTCTTTTTGTGCTTGTGGGAGGAAGATTTGCTAGAGCTTCTTCTCTTCTTTTTCCCTTTTCTTTTCTTTCTTTTGATTTTCTGGACATTCTGTCAGGTAGTGTCCAGGTTTCCTGCATCCATAGCAAATAACTTCTTTAGGATTTAATTTGTCATACCTTGATTTTTCTCTTGTTCTGGACTCTTTCTTTCTGAGGTCCTTCTTAGCCATTTTGTAAAATCTATTGGCTATGAGACTCATAAACTCCTCATCTTTTGGAGTCTTTTCTTCTTCTGCATCAGCTGCTTTGAAAGTTATGCTCTTTTCTTTCTTTGTTGCTGGAGATGAAGTGGATGATTCAGCTTCCCTGGATTTGATGAGCAACTCATAAGATTTGAGTTTGCCCAACAAAGCTTCAGTGGTAATCTCATTGAGACTTCTGGCTTCCTTGATTGGCCAGATCCTAGAGTCCCATGTGTTGGGGAAGCACATTAGTATCTTATCATTGACTTCAGTGACTGATATCACTTTGTCCATAGATTTCAGCTCATTGATTATGAGACTGAGTTTGTAATACATGTCTGCAACTGTCTCTGTTTCTCCTTTCTTGAAGTTTTCATACAGAGAGATCAAGTGTAATCTTCTGTCTTTCCTTTCATCTGCAGAACCTGCAACCATATTATTTAGTAAGATCCAAATCTCTCTAGATGAAGTACATTCAACCACTTTTTGAAATATGTCATCAGACATAGTTTGAGCCAGAATGTTCATGGCTTTAGCATCTGCACTTCTTTGCTTCTTTTGTGTTTCTGTCCACTCAGGGGGTGGGAAAACATGGTTGTCTGTTGTAGCTTCAGTGCTTGTTGATGTTATAGGTGCTGGAGGCCCTGTCAGAATAACATTGAAAATCTCTTCATCAATAGAGTTCATATAAAGCCTAAACCTTGTTTTCCAAAGTGCAAACTTGCTAAGATTGCACATAGGAGGTCTTGTGCTTGAGTACTCCTTGTTTTATGCCATGAGTTTTTAACAGAAAATAGATAAAGAAAAACTCTAAATTAATTTAAGATCTAATTGATCTTTGTGATTCAGGTGTTAGCCTGTAAAGAATCAACTTCCTCTGATACCAATTGAAAGTGGAGGTTAGATCTTAAGTTACTCTAGAGGGCGGGGGTGAATAGAGTATTAAAAACTTTTCCTTAGTTTTTATAGCAGAATTAAAGTAGTGTTATATATATGTGTAAGCAGTGTGAGATATATATATATAAGCAGAAAACTAAATAAGTAAAAGCACACAGCACAGCACAGCACAGAGAAACAAACAAACACAGAGGACACAAGGAATTTATAGTGGTTCCCCAATAAATCTGGGTAGTCCACTCTTCTACCACCCTTGGTAGGAATCCACTAGGAGAGTTGATCAGGTGCCCTAGCACCAAGGTGATATTGTTCAGGTGTCCACACACCACAGAGCTTTTGTTCAAGTGCTCAAAACCAACTAGATTTTTTGATCATGTGTCTTGTCACCAGGGAGTTACACTTTTGAAGGGAGTATTAACCCTGTACAGGAGAGGTGAGAAAGAGGTTATAGTGTTCTTCTCTACCAAGATGCTGAGAGAAGACTCTAGTGGATTTGTTGTAAAGCTCCCCCTGTCTGATTGAAGTATTTGACAGATTATGGAGAAGCTTTCTCTTGAAGCAGAAATCTTCTATAGCAGATTGATCTGGAAGAAATAATTCTTCAGATTCTTTATTGCTCTTTTAGAAGACTTGAACTTGCAGCAGATATCTGAGAGGTGGATCTTTGAAGAGGATGTTCTCAGAGAAATGATAATTGCTGCTTGAGGAAGAAGAAGACTAAGAAAATTTTGACTGAGTGTTCTTCTTTTTCTTTCTCTATCCTTGTTGTTGTTCTCTCTCTGTATTCTGTAAGAATGTTTTTGAATTCTGTCGAGATTTAAGACAATGAAGTCTGTCTTTGCTATATTCTCTTTTTGGAAGTAGAATAATCAGACTTTAATTCTTTCTTGGAATAACAACAAAGACAAAACGACTTTGGCAGGTCCTTTAATTCCTTAGCCGTGAAATACTCCTTTGCATTAATTGTCAACGACTATCTTTGCCTTGGAATAAAGGAAAGAAAGGAATAAATTCAAAGAATATAATATCCTTACTTAACTGACTTGAATACGTCCAAATATATTGAATATATCCGTTAGAGTTGTCAATCTGTGTTCAGAGTACTGACAAATAACGGATATTTAAGAATTAAATAATCTGGAACTGAATTTGTCGATCTGAGCTTCAATAAGGAATTTGTCGAGCTCTGGCTGAAAACTGTCGAACGCTGGCTGAGATCTGTCGAGCGCTGGCTGAAATCTGTCGAGCGCTAGCAGGAATTCATCGAGCGCTGGCAGTCATCTGTCGAACGCCGATAGCCATTTGTCGAAAGCTGGGAACTTAAATTTTACCTTAAGTTCTAGCTAATCTAACAACCTAGATACTTGACCCTTAAACTATACAATGGGATCAACTTGATCCGTAGTCAACACATAGTGATCCTAGCCCAAATCAGTAATAGGGTTGTTCCAACATAAAGCACTTTCAGAAAGGAGATCTGGTCCTGAAGAAGGTCGACGCGGCCGGAAGAGGGGCCGCGGTGGGTAAGCTTAACCCCAACTGGGAGGGTCCATACATTGTAAGCGAAGTGCTCAAGTCGGGGGGGGGGGGGGGGGTATCACCTCCAGGATGTGGAAGGGGTACCTCTCGGCCGAGCCAGAAGTGGAGATGATCTGAAATGATTCTATCCTTGAGAGTTTTTATCTACTATATTGTTTCTTGAATATCTTACCTTTTTTGTATGATGGATATAATCGCTATGCGAGGAAAATAAAAGTGATAAGTATTGGTGCTGGAATGCCCCAGATCGATTCCGCTCCCGGGCTCTCACTAGATGGGGGGTACAGGTTGATCTTTGGAGAGGCTGGCAAAGGGATAAGTATTGGTGTTGGAATGCCCCAGATCAATTCCGCTCCCGAGCTCTCACAAGACGGGGGGTACAGGTTGATCTCTGGAGAGGCTGGCAAAGTGATAAGTATTGGTGCTGGAATGCCCCAGATCGATTCCGCTCTCGGGCTCTCACTAGACGGGGGGTACAGGTTGATCTTTGGAGAGGCTGGCAAAATGATAAGTATTGGTGCTGGAATGCCCCAGATCGATTCCGCTCCCGGGCTCTCACTAGACGGGGGGTGTCACAACCCGTATTTTCCCGACATAAATTATAATATCAGAGTAAAGGGGGAAAACACGCGTCATGATGCCACACCCAGTAGGGGACAACTACGGACGCTCAGGCGAGCAATCAAACGAACTTTTTCATGAGAAAAGATGTGAATTAATAAAAGAATTATCTTTTAAGATTATTTTCATTGGATTAGTAAGCCGTGTCCCTCGGCCCTGCGGTTTACCTAGCCACACCTTATAAAAGACAAGCATTCGCAACGGAAGAAAATAAGTTCACTTTATCCTTAACGGCGCTAAAGACTAGAGACGTCTCCAGGGCGATCGCCGGTCTAAATTTAGTATATAATAAAGAAGTATCATTTTATTTTGGTTTACGTTTTGCAAATATGTGATACTGAATAGTAAATGCAACAAACAGTTAAAAGATCAACTTTTTATAATGCTAAAAGAAACAGCTATAATATACATCAAAATAAGCTTTTCCCAGAGTGCATAATCACAAAATAACCAAGTAGCAGTAAAAGAAGCTAGCAGCAGCATCAGCAAGTGAACCAAACAAAAAGCCGTACGGGCGTCAACATCTGACACGAACCCACAGGAGAACCAGTCAACTATCAAAAGACAAGCTACAACAAAAGGAGCTGAATCCTTACCCACTGGAGAGGGAAGGCATCGATGACGAACAGCACGACCCCGCTAACACTCCGGCAGCAGCTACAAACCTGAACCTGAGGCATCCATAAGAAAAGAATGCCTCAACCCAAAGGGTGCAAGAAAACAGCATGGGTATATGAAAAGAAAAGGCAGGGTAACAAGTAGCGTACACAGACAGAAACGAGCATATAGTACATATATATATACACATACATTCATATATATAACTATATATATGCTTATATAAGGGTTCAGTAATAGAAGTTTAAGAAGATCCCGCATATAACCAACCCGAGAAGCAAGAGCATGACTAAACTTGGCATATAATGCAAAAATGGACCAGTGGTGGCGGACCCAAAACAATGTCACTATCCACCCACATAAAGGGGATGTTCAAAACGAACCAGTGTGGCGGACCCAAATAATGTCACTAACTACGCACATAAAGGGGATGTTCACCCCAAATAAAAAGGCGCCGTGGTGGTGGTATCATCGCCCTACCAACCACTATTAACAGAACTATGATGGGGGACCCCATCGTTCCCTATATCCATCATTCCAGTGCAAACAAGTCCATCAATATTTAGCCAAGTAAATATGCAGAATTAGCCAAGTAAACATGATCTGGAACAAAATCAACCAGAATAAACCATCAAGGATTAGCACAGGATCGGAACAAAGCTAAACATATAGCAGCTAGCATATAAAAGAGGGATAGAAGGATTCACCCAACCATAGCAGCTAGCATATAATAAAACAGGGTCAATTAAGTGTTCCGAGGAGTTAGCAAATAGAATCACCATAATATTGATCATTTCTAGCTGAATCGAAGCGCGCAGAATTAGTTTGCAAGGAATGAAACCCAACAAGAGTGAAGCAAAGCAGCCCCTTAGGAAAAGCATAGCAGCAGCCCGACTAAAGCCAACAGCAGCAGCTTCATAAAAGGAGAAAACAAAAGGAAATAAGAGCAGCCCCTCATAATAAAAATACAGCAGCAGCCCCCATTAGATCAAAAGGAAACAAAAGCAGCCCTTCATAATAAAAATACAGCAGCAGCCCCCATTAGACCAAAAGGAAACAAGAGAAGCCCCCCCCCCCCCCCCCCCATAATTAAAATACAGCAAGTAGCCCCAAATCAACAAGGAGCAGCCCCCAAATCAACAAGGAGCAGTCCCCCAAATCAAGATCAAAAGAGGCAGCCCCAACCCGATAAACAGCAGCCCCAAATTAACAAGGAGCAGCCCCCAAACCAACAAGTAATTCCGATAGATCTAAATGCAGCAAGCCCAAATAAATACAGCCTGCGATCATGTATAACAGCCCCCATTTAACAATTTCTAAGGAAGCAGCCCCAATTTAACGATTTCTTAAGAAGCAGCCCCAGCAAAATTTAGAAAAAAAAACAATCCCAACAGAAAATGCATAGCAGCCACCAACAGAAAAGGAATTTCCATTGATCCAAAATTTTGCTACCCAATAGAAGGAACACTGCCATAAAAATATTATAGAAAAACTTTGCTAGCAACCAATAGAAATTACCACAAACAACCACCAAATTTTTGCCAACCAAAACTAGAGGATCAAGCACTTAACGATCAAAAATTTTTTTCAAAGAAATTAGGGATTTAGTCACATGGAGATCCAGGATACTACCAGTCAAGAAAAAGAGTCCAGAAAAGAGATGGAGAGGAGATAAGGGAAGAGTTTTCTTGCCTCGATTCAACCGGTGACCCCGCCAACCGCGGCAATCTCGACTAGGGCCGACTGCTAGCCCAGCCCCGATGACGAAGACAGGGCCCGACAACCTCCCAACGCCCCTCCGACGGCCGAACCCATCGATTCCCAGCGGCTCCGTCGAAACCCTCGCTCGCCCCTATCTCGCTCTTGAACAAAGAACTGTAGCCATCGGGGAAGGGAAAGGAAGAAGACTGAAGGCCCCTTTTCAACAGATTGCACATATATATATATATAATCATTAAAATCTTCTCTTCTTTTTTTTTCTTTTTCTTTTTTGCTCCTTTTAACAGAACTTATACACGCATTCTCAACGGGGATATTCATACATATATATATTATTAACAGGGACTATACATCTAAGCAGCCTACATCAGAAGATATTTGATCCCGGGTAGCTGTTAACAGGTATGAGTTAGCTTATAACATATGTGTGTTGTTACTGATATATATATAGTAACTAGGATGCGCTAATTAATAACTAGCTTATATTATCTAATACTTATTAATTAATACACCTTCTCACTAATGCCCTGCTTAAAAAGTCTTAAATTTATATTTATATATTGATCTTCACAACTTGACGAACAACGACGCTCGCGGAATGGTAACGCCCTCTAAAATAATTATAAGAAAACCTGGGGCGTTACAGCCACCCCTCCTAACAAAAAGTTTCGCCCCGAAACTTTGCAACAACAAAACCAAACAAGGAAAAGCGCAGAAGACGGAAACTTACCGGGGAAAATTAGCTGAAAAGGTGAGGTAAGGATTCCTCCATTGCTGACTCTAGCTCCCAGGTCGCACCCCGAACATCCTGGTTATCCCAGAGGACCTTCACCATAGGGATGGTCTTCCTTCCCAACACCTGATCTTGCTTCTCCAAGATACGAACGGGTTGCTCCACAAAGGACAGATTGGGCTGAAGCACTGGCACGGAATCCAGAACATGGCGATCGCTGCACACGCACTTCCGCAACTGGCTCACATGGAAAACGTCGTGCACGCCGGGGAAAGAGGCAGGTAACGACAACCTGTAAGCAGCAGTCCCGAAGCGCTCGGCGATCTCAAGTGGGCCTACATATCTGGGGTCCAGCTTGTGGCTCTTTCCAAACCTCTTGACGCCTGCCATCGGGGACACCTTAAGGAACACCATGTCCCGCACTGCAAACTCCAGATCGCTCCTACGCCGGTTGGCGTACTTCTCATAACGCTCCTGAGCTATCCGCAGCTTCTCTCTGATCTGCGTCACAGCAAAACCCATCTCCTCCAAAGCCTCAGGACCCAGAATAGGCTTCTCGCCCACTTCAGCCCAGAACAGGGGAGTCCGACACCTCCTCCCATACAGCGCCTCAAACGGAGCCATCTGCAAGCTCTCCTGGTAGCTATTGTTGTACGCGAACTCCATGAGCCCAAGGCGTTCATCCCAAGCTCCGCCATGCTCTAGAATATAGCACCGTAGCATATCCTCCATGATCTGGTTAACCCTCTCTGTCTGCCCATTCGTCTGCGGATGATAGGCTGTAGAATACCTGAGATCGGTGCCCAAAGACCCTTGCAGACTCTGCCAGAAACGAGAGGTATACCTGGAATCACGATCAGACACTATGCTCGCGGGAACCCCATGCAGTCTAATGACCTCCTGCACATACAGAGACGCAATCTTCTCCATAGAATAACCGGTCTTGTACGACACGAAGTGAGCACATTTGGTCAACCTGTCAATGATGACCCACACTGCATCATATCCCCGAGGGGATCTCGGTAATCTAGTAATATAATCCATGGAGATACTCTCCCATTTCCACAAAGGAATATCCAACGGTGTCACTTGCCCCCGGGTCTCCTATGATCCGCCCTGACGCGCTGACAAGTGTAGCACTGCGCCACGAATCTCACAATATCGCCCTTCAGGCCTGGCCACCACACGATCTGCTTCAAATCGTGATACATCTTCGTAGAGCCAGGATGATAAGATAGGTTGGAGTCGTGAGCCTCCTCACAAATCTTCGCTTGAATCTCCTCTACAGCGGGTATGCAAACCCTACCCCGGTATCTCAAGGTACCATCAACATCAATCGAGAAATCCGGCAACTCACCTCTCACAACCCTGCTCCGGAGGTGCTGTAAATCCAGGTCATCCTTTTGGTGCAACTTCGTCAAAGCAATCCAGGACGGCTCTTCAACCTCCATACAAGACGGAACACCACTGGGCTTCACCGCGATACTCATCAAAAAGAACTCCTCAACTAGAGACTGCACAGAGAGTCCGAAAACCGAAGCTGAATTCCTGCTCAGGGCATCCACCACTACACTTGCCTTGCCGGGGTTATAGAGGATCTCCACATTATAATCAGCCACGTACTCCATCCACCGACGCTGGCGTAGGTTCAGCTCTCACTGCGAGAACACGTAAATCAGGCTCTTGTGATCTGAGTAGATCTTGCACTCCACCCCATACAAGAGATGCCTCCACAGCTTCAAGGCATATATCACCGCAGCAAACTCCAAATCATGCATCAGGTAGTTCCGCTCATGCACCTTAAGCTGCCTCGACCCATATGCAATGACCTTGCCCTCCTGCATAAGGACGCACCCAAGGCCTATCAGCGAAGCATCGACGTAGACCTGAAACTCCACTCCCTCAACTGGGAGAGCCAAAACCGGTGCGGAACACAGCCTCCTCTTTAACTCATGAAAGGCCTCCTCGCACTGCTCGGTCCAATCGAAAGTTGCTTCCTTCCGCGTCAACCTAGTCAGAGGCGCGGAAATGCCTGAGAAACCCTCTACAAACCTCCGATAGTAGCCAGCTAAACCCAGGAAACTGCGGATCTCCTTCGGCGACGACGGCCTCTTCCAGTCCAAAACAACAGCGACCTTCGCTGGGTCCACAGAGATGCCACCCTTGCTCACCACGTGACCCAAAAAGGAAACTTGCGAAAGCCAGAACTCGCATTTGCTCAGCTTGGCATACAGCTGGTGTGCCCTCAAAGTGGACATCACCAAGAACTCAAAATGTCCGTAACGCGACCGGAAAGCAGTTCGCGGAACGTCTGAGTCGCGAATCCTCAACTGATGGAAACCGGATCGAAGGTCGATCTTCGAGAACACGCGGATACCCTGCAACTGGTCGAACAAGTCATCAATCCGCGGCAACGGATACCTGTTTTTGATCGTGACCTTGTTCAACTCTCTGTAATCGATGCACAGCCTCATCGACCCATCCTTCTTCTTCACGAACAGAACCGGCGCACCCCAAGGCGACGAACTCGGCCTAATAAACCCAAGCTGCAGTAACTCTTCCAGCTGAGTGCGCAGCTCCTCCAACTCCCGCGGTGCCATATGATAGGGTGCCTTGGCGATAGGGCGAGTCCCGGGCTCCAAATCTATCGCAAACTCAATCTCTCGCTCAGGAGGGAGACCAGGAAGGTCATCGGGAAAGACGTCTGGGTACTCCCGGACCATAGGAATATCTTCAACACAAGGCGACGATGCGGAAGCCGCGAGCAAGACAGAAACATAACAGACACGGCCAACGAACTCCGCCAAGGCCTGAGCACAGACCACTAACACAACCGAGGAAGTTTGACGCGGAAAGCCAAACACACTTCTGGGCTTGACATCATCCATCATAAAATCCAGATGCTTATCCTTGCACTGGATCACAGCGTCGAATCGGGCTAGCCAATCCATGCCCAGAATCACGTCAAAATCCTCCAGATCGATCACCTTCAGATCTGCATATCCCAAAAAGCCATCCGACACAACCGGACACTGCCTCACGCACAGATCTGACACCACTGAATCTCCGGACGGGTATTTGACACAAAACGGATCATCAACACGCTCCAAGGCCCAGCGATACCGATCAACAACTTCTTGGCCACAAAAGAGTGAGTGGCACCAGAGTCAAACAGAATAAGCGCCCAACAATCTCGAACCTTAAACTCGCCTAACAAAGCAGTATAGACACATGACATAACAAAGATAGAACGCTGATATAGCGACTAAATTACCACGGAAAAATTGGACTACAACGAGAACGAGGAAGAACCTGATACAAACAGCCTACTAAGACTGGACTCAAACCTCTAGGAAGAGAGGACATACAAATACTTGCTTTTGCTACTGCTTTTTCTCTGGGAAAAGTAAATACATATTATCACGTCATACTCAGGATGGTATACCATCCTTTACCTCTCGTGCATCTCTCCCGTATGCATATAAACTTTAAAATCTTACCTTCAAAATCATGGGTGTACATGTGTCATCGTGTACATCTCTAGCTTGGCACGTGTGCTTATGCAATGTTATGCTATGCATGCAGTGCTATGCAAACTAAGAAAAGGCCTTAATGCATGCTATGAGCGGCGTACACATGCGATCTTATGCATCTCATACTACATATTATCGCATGCAACGAAAAAGAAAATCTAATGGACACGCATGCGACCTACGTTATGCATCCCACACTACATAACAGTCGCATGTTGTCACCTATGAGGATCCATATACAAACACATATTATGCATCCCATACTACATAATATGCCCCGTATACTTCTTTCATGCTTATGAGTGTAGTGTTCGTGCATCAGCCGAGATCTACCGATGACCCATTGGTGAGTGTATGCTATGATTAACGATTCTCACTGGACGGTTAACCGGGCCAACCAGACCATTTCCAGCAAACCGGCCAACCTCCCTCTGATACCAACTGTCACAACCCGTATTTTCCCGACATAAATTATAATATCAGAGTAAAGGGGGAAAACACGCGTCGTGATGCCACGCCCAGTAGGGGACAACTACGGACGCTCAGGCGAGCAATCAAACGAACTTTTTCACGAGAAAAGATGTGAATTAATAAAAGAATTATCTTTTAAGATTATTTTCATTGGATTAGGAAGCCGTGTCCCTCGGCCCTGCGGTTTACCTAGCCGCACCTTATAAAAGACAAGCATTCGCAATGGAAGAAAATAAGTTCACTTTATCCTTAACGACGCTAAAGACTAGAGACGTCTCCAGGGCGATCGCCGGTCTAAATTTAGTATATAATAAAGAAGTATCATTTTATTTTGGTTTACGTTTTGCAAATATGTGATACTTAATAGTAAATGCAACAAACAGTTAAAAGATCAACTTTTTATAATGCTAAAAGAAACTGCTATAATATACATCAAAATAAGCTTTTCCCAGAGTGTATAATCACAAAATAACCAAGTAGCAGTAAAGGAAGCTAGCAGCAGCATCAGCAAGTGAACCAAACAAAAAGCCGTACGGGCGTCAACATCTGACACGAACCCGCAGGCGAACCAGTCAACTATCAAAAGACAAGCTACAACAAAAGGAGCTGAATCCTTACCCACTGGAGAGGGAAGGCCTCGATGAAGAACAGCACGACCCTGCTAACACTCCGGCAGCAGCTACAAACCTGAACCTGAGGCATCCATAAGAAAAGAATGCCTCAGCCCAAAGGGTGCAAGAAAACATCATGGGTATAAGAAAAGAAAAGGCAGGGTAACAAGTAGCGTACACATACTGAAACGAGCATATAGTACATATATATATACACATACATTCATATATATAACTATATATATGCTTATATAAGGGTTCAGTAATAGAAGTTTAAGAAGATCCCGCATATAACCAGCCCGAAAAGCAAGAGCATGACTAAACTTGGCATATAATGCAAAAATGGACCAGTGGTGGCGGACCCAAAATAATGTCACTATCCACCCACATAAAGGGGATGTTCAAAACGAACCAGTGTGGCGGACCCAAATAATGTCACTAACCACGCACATAAAGGGGATGTTCACCCCAAATAAAAAGGCACCGTGGTGGTGGTCTCATCGCCCTACCAACCACTATTAACAGAACTATGATGGGGGACCCCATCGTTCCCTATATCCATCATTCCAGTGCAAACAAGTCCATCAATATTTAGCCAAGTAAATATGCAGAATTAGCCAAGTAAACATGATCTGGAACAAAATCAACCAGAATAAACCATCAAGGATTAGCATAGGATCGGAACAAAGCTAAACATATAGCAGCTAGCATATAAAAGAGGGATAGAAGGATTCACCCAACCATAGCAGCTAGCATATAATAAAACAGGGCCAATTAAGTGTGCCGAGGAGTTAGCAAATAGAATCACCGTAATATTGATCATTTCTAGCTACTTGAATCGAAGCGCGCAGAATTAGTTTGCAAGGAATGAAACCCAACAAGAGTGAAGCAAAGCAGCCCCTTAGGAAAAGCATAGCAGCAGCCCGACTAAAGCCAACAGCAGCAGCCCCATAAAAGGAGAAAACAAAAGGAAATAAGACCAGCCCCTCATAATAAAAATACAGCAGCAGCCCTCATTAGATCAAAAGGAAACAAAACAGCCCCTCATAATAAAAATACAGCAGCAGCCCCCATTAGACCAAAAGGAAACAAGAGAAGCCCCCCCCCCCCCCCCCCCCATAATTAAAATACAGCAAGTAGCCCCAAATCAACAAGGAGCAGCCCCCAAATCAACAAGGAGCAGCCCCCCAAATCAAGAGCAAAAGAGGCAGCCCCAACCCGATAAACAGCATCCCCAAATTAACAAGGAGCAGCCCCCAAACCAACAAGTAATTCTGATAGATCTAAATGCAGCAAGCCCAAATAAATCCAGCCTGGGATCATGTATAACAGCCCCCATTTAACAATTTCTAAGGAAGCAGCCCCAATTTAACGATTTCTTAAGAAGCAGCCCCAGCAAAATTTAGAAAAAAAACAATCCCAACAGAAAATGCATAGCAGCCACCAACAGAAAAGGAATTTCCATAGATCCAAAATTTTGCTACCCAATAGAAGGAACACTGCCATAAAAACATTATAGAAAAACTTTGCTAGCAACCAATAGAAATTACCACAAACAACCCCCAAATTTTTGCCAACCAAAACTAGAGGATCATGCACTTAACGATCCAAAAAAAATTTCAAAGAAATTAGGGATTTAGTCACATGGAGATCCAGGATACTACCAGTCAAGAAAAAGAGTCCAGAAAAGAGATGGAGAGGAGATAAGGGAAGAGTTTTCTTGCCTCGATTCAACCGGTGACCCGCCAACCGCGGCAATCTCGACTAGGGCCGACTGCTAGCCCAGCCCCGATGACGAAGACAGGGCCCGACAACCTCCCAACGCCCCTCCGACGGCCGAACCCATCGATTTCCGGCGGCTCCGTCGAAACCCTCGCTCGCCCCTATCTCGCTCTTGAACAAAGAACTGTAGCCATCTGGGAAGGGAAAGGAAGAAGACTGAAGGCCCCTTTTCAACAGATTGTACATATATATATATATATATAATCATTAAAATCTTCTCTTCTTTTTCAGAAAATGCGTTAGCTGGCTCGGCAGAACGCCGAAATACTTGAGCACCTGGAGAAGTCAATAAGGGTTATAGCGTCACTTGCAAAGCGAGTCAGGAATATAAGGGTCAAGAAACAAACGTACTTGGCGCACTTCCGGCCAAAGTGGGAGTCGCAACCCATTCTCGAAATGGGCGATGGGGATAGCGAGCTCATCATGATGCGGGTCACTAATGGTGTCCCTCTCGGTAGGGCAGCGAGCCACAAACCCGGAGTGAATGTATTGATCAACGGTAGCCTGGAATTCCTCCTTCGAGAGGTTGGCGCAGAAGAAAAGGCCGTCAAGGAAGGCCCCAGAACACTTGGACCGCCCCTCAACCTCCGCCTCGCCGACCATGATGTCTGGAATTTGCGAATCACAAAATCCGCGAGAGCGAGCTAGGTTTGCGAGAAAGTTGGAAAGAGAGGGAGCACGAAGGAGGAATAGTAAATGCGGTGGTTGAAAAGAAAAAAAAAGGGCGACTATTTATAGAAATAAAAAAGGTGGGAAGAAGCTGAAGCGTCAGTGTCTGCAGATAGCAGATTCACGCGGCATTCTTCTGCCCCTCGGGGTCCTATTCGCTCCCGACGAGTCGATACCTCGTCGAACTTTCTCCCGTTAATCATCGGCGAGCTAGCGCTGAATAATAAGAAGCAAAACGCGAGGACGGGACGTGAGTGCGAGTAATAGAAGCACAAACATAATCGATGAATGATCGGTCGGGCAAGGCGAAAGAAAAGATAATAAACAGGGAAAGTAAAGGCTCACAAGCGAGTCAAAGTATCATTATTACAGGCTTATAAAAATTGTTCACGACCCCTCCTAACGAAGGGGAGGGGGAAGAAAAACAATAAAATGCAAAGCAAGAATCCTTAATATCGCAGCCACTTCCAGCGACCACGACCCCGGACACCAGAGCGAGGGGGGACTCGCGGGTAGTGATACTCGCGAAGTGACCGGTTCGCCTGGTTCGTCAGCCGCATGTAATCGTCAATTCGAGCAATATACACCCCGAGGGAGGTCGCGTCGCCGTGATCGGTCGGCCGCACCTCGGCAAGGATGTGCGCGTTCGCATCCTCCATCGCGGAAAACCTTTCCTCGTTAGCGAGTCGATCCAGCCAATTCTGTTCGTGCAGATCCCTCAGCAGGGCGGTATGTTTCTGGAATATCTCGGTGACCCGCCTCTTCATTCGCTCCGGATCACTGGGATCCCCCAGAAAATCAGCGACCTGACTCGGCGAGGGGGGTGGAGATAGCTCCAACGCTCCAGACTCTGACTCGGTGGGCGAGGTCATATGGTCACCTGCGGAGGAACAATCAGCAAGGAGGTGGAAAATGACACTCGATAGCAACAATCTAACCTAGTGGAGGAATTTGAGTACTGGGCCGCTGGCGAGAGGTGCCTGGCTGGCCTCGGAATGCTTCAACAAAGGCAGTGGTAAGGGCCTTACCCAGACCGGGAGCAGGCGCGGGCCTAGATTCGAGTCCCGGCTCGGCAATCAACATCCCTCCAGGGCTCCTTTGACCCAGGAAGCCGAATCCAGTAGTGATGATGGTCTGGTTCGGCGGGGTAGGCGAGTCCGCCGGAGGAGGAACTTGTTCCTTCAGTGCCACGAGAGGGGACACTGCATAAGGAGTAGGTGTGATTTGGCAAGTTGAGAGACGCAAAGGAAGACAAGGTAACTCACTCACCTCATTGCGAAGGCGAGTCACGTTGGCCGACGGCCCTCGCATCCACGAGAAGTGCATCAGCCCCTCCCGTAGAAGGGAGGTGGGTCTCTATGGTTGGCCTCCCCAAGGCACTCTCATCCGGGGGAGAATTCTGCGAGTAAGATAAGTAAACTGGAAAGAGCGAAACAAAAAACCAGTGAGCTTAACGATAGTACCTGCGAGGTGAGCCCATCATGGGAAGAGTACGGCGAAGAAGAGGACCCACCCCCGCCGGTCGGGCGCCGAACGGCCTTTGCATTTTGATGGAGGGTGGAGGCGGAGAGCGCCGCGGAGAAATCCAGGAGGCGATGGCGGCGGCCTTCCCCTTTTGGGCCGCTTGCGAGGCCTTCAGGCGAGCCAACATTTTGTCTTTTTTCGACATCGCGTTGGGGCTCGCAGCGAGCAAGAAAAGGGAGATAAGAACAAAAAAGTCTGAATGTCGGCCGGGAAGGGTGGTATTTATAGTAGTGGGCATGGGGCCCACTGAAAGATTCTTGCCACGTCACCAGGGGATTGGCGAATACCAGGGGTTGGACGGTTCTTCGAGAGTCTAAAAAGCCTCGCGAAGAGCGGGGATTGTGTACAACCCCGATATTCTCCTAGAGGTGAACAAAGACAGAGGAATAACCAACAAACAAGAGTTCGACGAACGGCTACTTGCGTTCAACGAACGACGCTCTACGGTCGACGAAAAGGTTCAAAGCTGCGTTCGATGAAATTCAAGCAGCGCTCGACGACCCCGCCTCAGCTCAGCGGTCGACGTTCTTACCCCAGCTCAGCGGTCGACGAAGTCCTGAGTTCGACAAACTCCATTGCCCGTTCGACGAATTTGCTTCTCAGTCCATTCCTGTGCTCCTTCTTCTGCTTGTTTTTCTTGTTCTTGTCTTCCTCAGGACATTCAGTAGAAAAGTGTCCTGATTTCCTACAAGAAAAACAGATTATCTCATGTTTAGGAGTTTTATCATACCTTGGTTTGCTTGAACTTCTCTCTCTCCGTCTAGAATCTTCTGTCTTGGCCCACTTCTTGAATATCCTAGCCAAGAGATTAAACATTTCTTCTTCAGTAGTGGAGGACTCTGCTTCTGCACTTTTTAGTGCAATTTTTCTCTCCTTGGAAGTAGGTGTCCTTTCTCGGGCTTCTGACTCAGCCCTGCTTTTCAGTAGGAGCTCATAAGACTTGAGCTTTCCTAAGAGAGCATCAGTTGAAATCTCCCTAAGGCATCTAGAATCCTTGATAGCCCAGATTCTAGAGTCACATGTGCTAGGGAAGCACATGAGGAGCTTGTCATTAATCTATGTCAGAGAGATGTCCTTTTCAAGCCCTCTCAGCTCATTTATGATGAGGCTGAATCTATCATACATTTCTGTAATGTTTTCATCAGCCTTTTTCTTAAAATTCTCATATTGAGATATGAGAAGAGCCTTTTGGTCTTTCCTCTCATCAGAGCTTCCTTCAACTAGTCTGGAGAGAGATTCCCAGATCTCTTTTGCAGAGTTACAATTCGCAACTTTTTGAAATATGTCATCTGACATAGTTGAGACCAATATGTTCATGGCCTTGGCATCACATGCCTTGACTTTCTTCTCATCCTCAGTCCATTCAGCTCTGGGAACTGAGGTTTGTATTGTACAACCCCAATATTCGCCTAGAGGTGAACAAAGACAGAGGAATAACCAACAAACAAGAGTTCTACGAACGGCTACTTGCGTTCGACGAACGACGCTCTGCGGTCGACGAAAAGGTTCAAAGCTGCGTTCGACGACATCCAAGCAGCGCTCGACTACCCCGCCTCAGCTCAGCGGTCGACGTTTTTACCCCAGCTCAGCGGTCGACGAAGTCCTGAGTTCGACAAACTCCGTTGTCCGTTCGACGAATTTGCTTCTGTGTCTGACGGCCGTCCCAGCGGCTACCTCTATCCTGTCTCAGCGGAAGAATTCGCAGGAGGAAGCACGAGACCCGGCATCGAGGGGAGTCGCCGGTAAGAATGCGAGTGAGGTCTTCACAGGCCGCTCGCCCAACGGGGGATGTAAATCCAACAGATGGAAGAGGTAACAAGGAAGGCGAGTCGGAGCTTCAAGGGCCGCTCGCAGGAAGGCGCGCGGGTCATATCCCTGCGAGCCCAAGTTTTAATGTCAACTCGCAAGAAGGCGAGCCAGCCGGGTACTCGCGGGCTACTCGCGAGAGGGCGAGCGAGCCGGGTACTCACCGACTGCTCGCAAGAAGGCTGGCAAGCCGGGTACTCGCCGGCTGTTCGCAAGAAGGCAAGCGAGTCAGATCCCTTCCAAATCTTGGGGTGCGATGAGATCCATCCTGCATTCGATGAACGTCGAGCATTTGTTGAAATCGTCGAACTCAGTTCAACGTTCGACGAATTCCGTTCCCCGTTTGACGAAACTCGTTCAACGAAACCCGTTCGACGAATTCACCTCTCTAGCGAGTGATGCTCTCATAAACCGCTCGTCCATAGGCGAAAGAGGTGGAGTTACTCCTCTGCCCTTGGTGGTCTGCAGGTAGCCGCTCCAAACATCGGAGTTTGGCTGTTAGCAGGCCAAATTGGGGTGCGTTTAGTAAAACCAAAAGGCAGAATTCCGCTATTGACAGACCATGAGTAAAAAACTATAAATAGACCTTAAAGGGAACCTTGGGATAGGATTCCAATCTCAGATCTCTGAGCCCCTTCTCCCCATGGTTACTTTGTTTAGCTCTCTAGCTCTCTAAGGTGCCCGAGTCTCAGCTTTGGCTTGGGAGGGGAAGCGCTCAACGATCTTCCGGGTTAGTGGAGGGACCTCCTCGCTGTGACTAAGGTCATAGTCATTTTCCTAGTCTTCAGTCTACCTTCTCTGAGGGATCTATACAACGCTAAATTCGCCGAGTGAACCCCCGGGACCCAAGAGGTCTTTAAGACTTGTTTTTCCTACAATGGCTGAGGACAAGAATAGGGGGGAGGTAAATCAATCATCCCTTGTTAACCATGGCCAGCTCAGACACAGCTGCTAGCGCCAGCGGTAGCACTACCGCTGGGCGCTAGCCCTCCTCAGCCGTCTCGACGGCACCGCTGAGACTGCTCGGTCGTCTCGCAAGAATGCTGAGATGAGTCGCTAGCGCCGGCGGTAGCAATACCGCCGGGCGCTAGCCAATCTCGCCCCTGCCCAAGTCATGGGGGGGCGAGCTCCACTCGCCCCCGCACCCCCACCAACAGAGGGGCGAGACCAGCAGGGGGCCGACCCTAGCTAGGTCTCGCCCAGCCCTAGCAGAGGGGCGAGACCAGCAGGGAGCCGACCCTGGCTGGGTCTCGCCCAAACCCAGCAGAGGGGCGAGACCAGCAGGGGGCCGACCCTGGCTGGGTCTCGCCCAAACCCAGCAGAGGGGTGAGACTAGCAAGGGGCCGACCCTGGCTGGGTCTCGCCCAGCCCCAGCAGAGGGGCGAGACCAGCAGGGGGCCGACCCTGGCTGGGTCTCGCCCAGCCCCAGCATGGGGGAGAGACCAGCAGGGGGCCGACCCCCGGGTCTCGCCCCACCCCAGTTAGGAGGGCAAGCCGAGCCACGTGAAGTACCCCCTCTCGCCCAGTTCCGGGGGGGAGGGGTTGGTCTACGTTTAGCACTGCAGAACAGCGGGATTTGGCTATTCGCAGACCAAATCCGGGGGTATTTTGATAATCTCGCAGGCAGTTTTTGGCTATTCGCAGCCCAAGCCCAGAAATCCTATAAATAGGACCAAGGGGGCACCATTTTAGAGGAGGCTGGTTCTAGGTTAGCTCCCTCTCTTTCTCTCTCCCCCAACCTCTCTCTAGTGGGGTTGGGAGAGCCTCCAGTGGTGCCCAAGCCCGGCATTGGCTTGGGAGGGGAAGCGCCTTGAATGCCTTCTGGGTATGTGGAGGGACCTCCCCGTCGAGCCCTTGGTCCAGTTCATAGTTCCAACACCTTCAACCTAGAGTTCTTCCTTGGGGGGAGTAAGAGTTGGCCACCCCTCAACTTGTTGGGGGCCCCGAACTCCACATAGACCGAGAAATCGATTTCAACATTATGGTGCGGTGAGTGTGGAGTGTGACTAACTCAAGAAACTCTCGAGATGAACTCCATGGACGGAGGTGGAGGAAGATCCGACCCAGGTCACTCGCAGCCCCCGGTGGCTGGGGTGACGTTGGAGATGTTCGAAGATTTCAGGCAAGAGGTCTTACAGACCTTCCAGGTTGCTTTCGCCATGATAGTCAGAGGTAGAAGAAGAGATGGTCCAGAGGTCCCGCCCCAGCAGGTGGACTAGGTAACTCTCGGCCAACAGTCCAGGGAAGAGATCCCGGTGGGGGGGAGTGGGGAGGTGCCATACCCCCACTCGCCCATCCCCAAGGAGGGAGCTCAGGAGGGAGGCACCCTCCCAGCTCGCCCCGCCCCTCCAAGGGGGCGAGCTCAGGAGGGAGGCACCCTCCCAGCTCGCCCCGCCCCTCCAAGGGGGCGAGCTCAGGAGGGAGGCGCCCTCCCAGCTAGCCCCGCCCCTCCAAGGGGGCGAGCTCAGGAGGGAGGCGCCCTCCCAGCTCGCCCCGCCCCTTCAAGGGGGCGAGCTCGGGAGGGAGGCGCCCTACCAGCTCGCCCCGCCCCTTCAAGGGGGCGAGCTCGGGAGGGAGGCGCCCTCCCAGCTCGCCCCGCCCCTTCAAGGCGGCGAGCTCCAGAGGGAGGCGCCCTCCCAGCTCGCCCCGCCCCTTCAAGGGGCCGAGCTCAGGAGGGAAGCGCCCTCCCAGCTCGCCCCGCCCCTTCAAGGGGGCGAGCTCAGGATGGAGGTGCCCTCCCATCTCGCCCCGCCCCTTCAAGGGGGCGAGCTCAGGAGGGAGGCGCCCTCCCAGCTCCCCCCGCCCCTTCTAGCCCAACCCCAAAAGGGCGCGAGCGGGGAGGCATCCGTCCCCCAATCGCCCCGCTCCAAAAGGAGTCGAGTGAATGTTGGTGGGCGAGACCACCCCGGGTAACGGCTACCCAATAGCACGGCGAATGCAGAGGTCAGCAATTCAACTCCGGGAGAGCGAGGAAGGAAGGGCCTCCAAAGGAAAAGAGCCAGCCACTCGAGGTGGAGGCAGGGATCGAACACACCCTCCCCATCACCTCAGCAAACCATGGCGATTGGTGAGGGGAGAAGGAGGAGAGCCATGAAAGCAGAGAGAAGAGGAAAAAGAAGGGATATGGTCGAATTACCTTACTGCGACTTCCACGATGAGGAGGGTCACGCGACGTCCGCCTGCCCTGAGTTATTGGAAATGAAAGATGCGAGGAGTCCAAGGAAACAACAGCAACTACCAGAAGAAGCCGAAGAAGACCGGGCATGGGAGTGAGAGACTCAGTTCGGTTTCCATGCTTAGTTTTTCGTTTCAATCCCTAATTTCATGTAATGTGATGTTTCGTTTCCATGCCTAGTTTCCTCACATGTATCAGGATGATTAATATAATAAAAGTTTTTCAAGGAAAAAAAATTTCTTAGCCCCGATGTTGTCCCGCTGACCAGGCTAACACCTAGCTGGCAGGGCCGTGAACCGCTCAGGGGCGGGAAGGAAAATAATCCACCTCTAGTTGAGCTCGGCTCCTAGAGTGTCTCGACCTTGTATCCACCTCCAGTTGAGCTCGCTCGCCTAGCGAATGGCCTGGAGGGTGTCGACTCTTATCCACCTCTAGTTGAGCTCGGCTCCTAGAGTGTGTTGACCTTGTATCCACCTATAGTTGAGCTCGGTTCCTAGAGTGTGTCGACCTTGTATCCACCTCTAGTTGAGTTCGGCTCCTAGATTGTGTCGACCTTGTATCCACCCCTAGTTGAGCTTGGCTCCTAGAAGGTGTCGACTTAGGCACCGAGCAGAGACCGCTGACCGGGCTTATTGATGCTGGCAGGGCAGGAGACTCACTCGGCGAGGCAGGTGATTCATGTTGGTTGAGGCCCCGAGCAGAGACCGCTGACCGGGCTTGTTGATGCCGGCAGGGTAGGAGACTCACTCGGTGAGGCAGGTGATTCATGTTGGTTAAGGCCCCGAGCAGAGACCGCTGACCGGGCTTGTTGATGCCGACAGGGCAGGAGACTCACTCGGCGAGGCAGGTGATTCATGTTGGTTAAGGCCCCGAGCAGAGACCGCTGACCGGGCTTGTTTATGCCGGCAGGGCAGGAGACTCACTCGGCGAGGCAGGTGATTCATGTTAGTTGAGGCCCCGAGCAGAGACCGCTGACCGGGCTTGTTGATGCCGGCAGGGCAGGAGACTCACTCGGCGAGGCAGGTGATTCATGTTGGTTAAGGCCCCGAGCAGAGACCACTGACCGGGCTTGTTGATGCCGGCATTGCAGGAGACTCACTCGGCGAGGCAGGTGATTCATGTTGGTTAAGGCCCCGAGCAGAGACCGCTGACTGGGCTTGTTGATGTCGGCAAGGCAGGAGACTCACTCGGCGAGGCATGTGATTCATGATGGTTAAGGCCCCGAGCAGAGACCGCTGACCGGGCTTGTTGATGTCGGCAGGGCAGGAGGCTCACTCGGCGAGGCAGGTGATTCATGTTGGTTAAGGTCCCGAGGTGGCTCCACTAGTCGGGCTCTCACTAGTCGGCAGGGTAGGAGAACCTCTCGGGGAGGCTAAGTGTTTTCCCCCGTGGTGGCTCTGCTAGCCGGGCTCTCACTAGCTGGTAGGGTTGGAGGACCTCTCGAGGAGGCTATATGTTTTTTCCGAGATAACACCGTTAGCCGGATTCCCAGCGACGCTCGTCGAATATGTAGGGTTGGACGTTTCTTTCCGAGCGCGTACCTCGCTCGAAAAGAGCGGGGATTGTGTACAACCTTAAATTCGCCGAGCGAACCCCCGGGACCCAAGAGGTCTTTAAGACTTGTTTTTCCTACAATGGCTGAGGACAAGAATAGGGGGAGGTAAATCAATCATCCCTTGTTAACCATGGCCGGATCAGACACGGCCGCTAGCGTTGGCGGTAGCCCTCCTCATCCTTCTCGACGGCACCGCTGAGACCGCTTGGTCGTCTCGCAAGAATGCTGAGACGAGTCGCTAGCGCCGGCGGTAGCAATACCGCCGGGCGCTAGCCAATCTCGCCCCCGCCCAAGTCATGGGGGGCGAGCTCCACTCGCCCCCGCACCCCCACCAACAGAGGGGCGAGACCAGCAGGGGGCCGACCCTGGCTCGGTCTCGCCAAGCCCCGGCAGAGGGGCGAGACCAGCAGGGGGCCGACCCTGGCTCGGTCTCGCCCAAACCCAGCAGAGGGGCGAGACCAGTAGGGGCCGACCCTGGCTGGGTCTCGCCCAAACCCAGCAGAGGGGCGAGACTAGCAGGGAGCCGACCCTGGCTGGGTCTCGCCCAGCCCCAGC
The DNA here is from genome assembly GCA_033032865.1 of Dactylorhiza incarnata. Classification (NCBI taxonomy): domain Eukaryota; kingdom Viridiplantae; phylum Streptophyta; class Magnoliopsida; order Asparagales; family Orchidaceae; genus Dactylorhiza; species Dactylorhiza incarnata. The sequence continues at coordinate 4,287,223 of JAWHQI010000148.1, forward strand.
AGAGGGGCGAGACCAGCAGGGGGCCGACCCTGACTGGGTCTCGCTCAGCCCCAGCAGGGGGCCGAGCCCCGGGTCTCGCCCCACCCCAGTTAGGAGGGCAAGCCGAGCCCCGTGAAGTACCCCCTCTCGCCCAGTTCTGGGGGGAGGGTTTGGTCTGTGTTTAGCACTGCAGAACAGCGGGATTTGGCTATTCGCAGGCCAAATCCAGGGGTATTTTGGTAATCTCGCAGGCAGTTTTTGGCTATTCGCAGCCCAAGTCCAGAAATCCTATAAATAGGACCAAGGGGGCACCATTTTAGAGGAGGATAGTTCTAGGTTAGCTCCCTCACTTTCTCTATCCCCCAACCTCTCTCTAGTGGGGTGGGGACAGCCTTCAGTGGTGCCCAAGCCCGACATTGGCTTGGGAGGGGAAGCGCCTTGAAGGCCTTCCGGGTATGTGGAGGGACCTCCTCGCCGAGCCCTTGGTCCAGTTCATAGTTCCAACACCTTCAACCTAGAGTTCTCCCTTGGGGGGAGTAAGAGTTTGCCACCCCTCAACTTGTTGGGGGCCCCGAACTCCACAGAGACCGAGAAATCGGTTTCAACAGGATCAGTAATGGCTAGCTGCCCCTCATTTCGGCGAGGGCCCCGAGCTTCACAAGAGACTGAAAAATCGGTTTCAACATGTATGACCTTCCCAGTGGAGTCTTTCCTTATTGGGGCTGGGGGACCTGTGAGGATGACATTGAAAATTTCCTCATCAATAGAGTTCACGCTCTCCTGCAAAAATAGCTAAGAGCGTTAGCAGGTCGAAGGAGAAGGGAGTGAGGAGATTGGCGAGGTCGAGTCAAACCTTCTCCTGGGGGGACAGGCGGCAACAGGTCCACCCGCTCTCGGAGGAAGGTGACCTCAAAGATTTTTCCCTTAAAGTACTGGTATAGGCCCGCATCACAACCCCCTAGCGAGGCCGGAGGGCATTAAGCGGCCTCGTCTCGCTGGGTGGGGGAGTAGGAGATATTGCCGAAAGAGCCCTTCACCAGGACGAACTTCTGCGTCCAATAATGAGACTTATTCACCGTCTCGCAGACGGTGGCATGCTGGCTCGCAAAGTGAGCCATCCCGTCCTTGTACGCTCGGAACGAGAAGACCTTGCAGAAGACGAGCAGGCTGAACTCGATCCTTTCCGCCCTGAGATAACTAGCGAACGCGACCACCACGGCGATCGCGTTCGGCGTTAGCTGGCTCGGCAGAACGCCGAAATACTTGAGCACCTGGAGAAGTCAACAAGGGTTATAGCGTCACTTGCAAAGCGAGTCAGGAATATAAGGGTCAAGAAACAAACGTACTTGGCGCACTTCCGGCCAAAGTGGGAGTCACAACCCATTCTCGAAATGGGCGATGGGGATAGCGAGCTCATCAGGATGCGGGTCACTGATGGTGTCCCTCTCGGTAGGGCATCGAGCCACAAACCCGGAGTGAATGTATTGATCAACGGTAGCCTGGAATTCCTCCTTCGAGAGGTTGGCGCAGAAAAAAAGGTCGTCAAGGAAGGCACCAGAACACTTGGACCGCCCCTCAACCTCCGCCTCGCCGACCATGATGTCTGGAATTTGCTAATCACAAAAGCCGCGAGAGCGATCTAGGTTTGCGAGAAAGTTGGAAAGAGAGGGAGCGCGAAGGAGGAATAGTAATTGCGGTGGTTGAAAAGAAAAAAAAGGGGGCGACTATTTATAGAAATAAAAAAGGCGGGAAGAAGCTGAAGCGTCAGTGTCTGCGGATAGCGGATTCACGCGGCATTCTTCTGCCCCTCGGGGTCCTATTCGCTCCCGGCGAGTCGATACCTCGTCGAACTTTCTCCCGTTAATCATCGGCGAGCTAGCGCTGAATAATAAGAAGCAAAACGCAAGGACAGGGCGTGAGTGCGAGTAATAGAAGCACAAAAATAATCGATGAATGAGCGAGCCGGGCAAGGCGAAAGAAAAGATAATAAACAGGGAAAGTAAAGGCTCGCAAGCGAGTCAAAGTATCATTATTACAGGCTTATAAAAATTGTTCACGACCCCTCCTAACGAAGGGGAGGGGGGAGAAAAACAATAAAATGCAAAGCAGGAATCCTTAATATCGCAGCCACTTCCAGCGACCGCGACCCTGGACACCAGAGCAAGGGGGGACTCGCGGGTAGTGATACTCGCGAAGCGACCGGTTCGCCTGGCTCGTCAGCCGCATGTAATCGTCAATTCGAGCAATGTACACCACGGGGGAGGTCGCGTCGCTATGATCGGTCGGCCGCACCTCGGCAAGGATGCGCGCGTTCGCGTCCTCCATCGCGACAAACCTTTCCTCGTTAGCGAGTCGATCCAGCCTATTCTGTTCGTGCAGATCCCTCAGCAGGGCAGTATGTTTCTGGAATATCTCGGTGACCCGCCTCTTCATTCGCTGTGGATCACTGGGATCCCCCAGAAAATCAGCGACCAGACTCGGCGAGGGGGTGGAGATAGCTCCAACGCTCCAGACTCCGACTCGGTGGGCGGGGTCATATGGTCACCTGCGGAGGAACAATCAGCAAGGAGGTGGAAAATGACACTCGATAGCAACAATCTAACCTAGTGGAGGAATTTGAGTACTGGGCCGCTGGCGAGAGGTGCCTGGCTGGCCTCGGAATGCTTCAACAAAGGCAGGGGTAAGGGCCTTACTCAGACCGAGAGCAGGCGCGAGCCTAGAGTCGAGCCCGGGCTCGGCAATCAACGTCCCTCCAGGGCTCCTTTGATCCAGGAAGCCAAATCCAGGAGTGATGATGGTCTGGTTCGGCGGGGTAGGCGAGTCCGCCGGAGGAGGAACTTGTTCCTCCAGGGCCGCGAGAGGCGACACTGCATAAGGAGTAGGTGTGATTTTGCAAGTTGAGAGACGCAAAGGAAGACAAGGTAACTCACTCACCTCATTGCGAAGGCGAGTCACGTTGGCCGACGGCCCTCGCATCCACGAGAAGAGCATCATCCCCTCCCGTAGAAGGGAGGTGGGTCTCTATGGTTGGCCTCACCAAGGCACTCTCATCCGGGGGAGCGTTCTGCAAGTAAGATAAGTAAACTAGAAAGAGGGAAACACCCACGAGCAAAGAGGGAAACACTCACTCGGCGATATTACCTGCGAGGTGAGCCCATCATGGGGGGAGTACGGCGAAGAAGAGGACCCACCCACGCCGGCCGGACGCTGAACGGCCTTTGCCGTTTTGATGGAGGGTGGAGGCGGAGAGCGCCGCGGAGAAATCCAGGAGGCGATGGCGGCGGCCTTCCCCTTCTGGGCCGCTTGCGAGGCCTTCAGGCGAGCCAACATTTTGTCTTTTTTCGACATCGCGTTGGGGCTCGCGGCGAGCAAGAAAAGGGAGAGAAGAACAGAAAAGTCCGAATGCCGGCCTGGAAGGGTGGTATTTATAGTAGTGGGCATGGGGCCCACCGAAAGATTCTCGCCATGTCACCAGGGGATTGGCGAATACCAGGGGTTGGACGGTTCTTCGCGAGCCTAAAAAGCCTCGCGAAGAGCAGGGATTGTGTACAACCCCGATATTCGCATAGAGGTGAACAAAGACGGAGGAATAACCAACAAACAAGAGTTCGGCGAACGGCTACTTGCGTTCAACGAACGACGCTCTACGGTCGACGAAAAGGTTCAAAGCTGCGTTCGACGAAATTCAAGCAGCGCTCGACGACCCCGCCTCAGCTCAGCGGTCGACATTTTTACCCCAGCTCAGCGGTCGACGAAGTCCTGAGTTCGACAAACTCTGTTGTCCGTTCGACGAATTTGCTTCTCAGTCCATTCATGTGCTCCTTCTTCTGCTTGTTTTTCTTGTTCTTGTCTTCCTCAGGACATTCAGTAGAAAAGTGTCCTGGTTTCCTGCAAGAAAAACAGATTATCTCAAGTTTTGGAGTTTATCATACCTTGGATTGCTTGAACTTCTTCTCTCCGTCTAGAATCTTCTGTCCTGGCCCACTTCTTGAATATCCAAGCCAAGAGATTAAACATTTCTTCTTCAATAGTGGAGGACTCTGCTTCTGCACTTTTTAGTGCAATTGTTCTCTCCTTGGAAGTAGGTGTCCTTTCTCGGGCTTCTAACTCAGCCCTGCTTTTCAGTAGGAGCTCGTAAGACTTGAGCTTTCCTAAGAGCGCATCAAATGAAATCTCCATGAGGCATCTCGAATCCTTGATAGCCCAGATTCTAGAGTCACATGTGCTAGGGAAGCACATGAGGAGCTTGTCATTAATATATGTCAGAGAGATGTCATTTTCAAGCCCTCTCAGCTCATTTATGATGAGGCTGAATCAATCATACATTTCTATAATGTTTTCATCAGCCTTTTTCTTAAAATTCTCATATTGAGATATGAGAAGAGCCTTTTGGTCTTTCCTCTCATCAGAGCATCCTTCAACTAGTCTGGAGAGAGATTCCCGGATCTCTTTTGCAGAGTTACAATTCGCAACTTTTTGAAATATGTCATCAGACATAGTTGAGACCAATATGTTCATGGCCTTGGCATCACATTCCTTGACTTTCTTCTCATCCTCAGTCCATTCAGCTCTAGGAACTGAGGTTTGTATTGTACAACCCCGATATTCGCCTAGTGGTGAACAAAGACAGAGGAATAACCAACAAACAAGAGTTCGATGAACGGCTACTTGCGTTCGACGAATGACGCTCTGCTGTCGACGAAAAGGTTCAAAGCTGCGTTCGATGAAATCCAAGCAGCGCTCGACGACCCCGCCTCAGCTCAGCGGTCGACGTTTTTATCCCAGCTCAGCGGCCGATGAAGTCCTGAGTTCGACAAACTCCGATGTCCGTTCGACGAATTTGCTTCTCAGTCCGACGGCCGTCCCAGCGGCTACCTCTATCCTGTCTCAGCGGAAGAATTCGCAGGAGGAAGCGCGAGACCCAGCATCGAGGGGAGTTGCCGGTAAGAATGCGAGCGAGGTCTTCACAGGCTGCTCGCCCAACGGAGGTTGTAAATCCAACAGATGGAAGAGGTAACAAGGAAGGCGAGTCGGAGCTTCAAGGGTCGCTCGCAGGAAGGCGCGCGAGTCATATCCCTGCGAGCCAAGTTTCAAGGTCAACTCGCAAGAAGGCGAGCGAGCCGGGTACTCGCCGGCTGCTCGCAAGAGGGCAAGCGAGTCGGGTACTCCCCGGCTGCTCCCAAGAAGGATGGCGAGCCGGGTACTCGCCGACTGTTCGCAAGAAGGCAAGCGAGTCAGATCCCTTCCAAATCTTGGGGTGCGACGAGATCCGTCCTGTGTTCGACGAACGCCGAGCATTTGTTGAAATCGTCGAACTCAGTTCAGCGTTCGACGAATTCCGTTCCCCGTTCGACGAAACTCGTTCGACGAAACCCGTTCGACGAATTCACCTCTCTCGCGAGTGATGCTCTCATAAACCGCTCATCCATAGGCTAAAAAGGTGGAGTTACTCCTCTGCCACCCTGGTGGTCTGCAGGTAGCCACTCCAAACAGCGGAGTTTGGCTGTTAGCAGGCCAAATTGGGGTGCGTTTAGTAAAACCAAAAGGCGGAATTCCGCTATTGACAGACCATGAGTAAAAAACTATAAATAGACCTTAAAGGGAACCTTGGGAGAGGATTCCAATCTCAGATCTCTGAGCTCCTTCTCCCCTTGGTTACTTTGGTTTAGCTCTCTAGCTCTCCAAGGTGCCCGAGTCTCAGCTTTGGCTTGGGAGGGGAAGCGCTCAACGATCTTCTGGGTTAGTGGAGGTACCTCCTCGCTGTGACTAAGGTCTTAGACATTTTCCTAGTCTTCAGTCTACCTTCTCTGAGGGATCTGTACAACCCTGAATTCGGCGAGCGAACCCCCGGGACCCAAGAGGTCTTTAAGACTTGTTTTTCCTACAATGGCTGAGGACAAGAATAGGGGGGAGGTAAATAAATCATCCCTTGTTAACCATGGCCGACTCAGACACGGCCGCTAGCGCCGGCGGTAGCACTACCGCCGGGCGCTAGCCCTCCTCAGCCGTCTCGACGGCACCGCTAAGACCGCTCGGTCGTCTCGCAAGAATGCTGAGACGAGTCGCTAGCGCCGGCGGTAGCAATACCGCCGAGCGCTAGCCAATCTCGCCCTCGCCCAAGTCATGGGGGGCGAGCTCCACTCGCCCCCGCACCCCCACCAACAGAGGGGCGAGACCAGCAGGGGGCCGACCCTGGCTGGGTCTCGCCCAGCCCCAGTAGAGGGGCGAGATCAGCAAGAGGCCGACCCTGGCTGGGTCTCGCCCAAACCCAGCAGAGGGGCGAGACCAACAGGGGGCCGACCCTGGCTGGGTCTCGCCAAAACCGAGAAGAGGGGTGAGACCAGCAGGGGGCCGACCCTGGTTGGGTCTCGCCCAGCCTGAGCAGAGGGGTGAGACCAGCAGGGGGCCGACCCTGGCTGGGTCTCGCCCGGCCCCAGCATGGGGGCGAGACCAGCAGGGGGCCGACCCCCGGGTCTCGCCCCACCCCAGTTAGGAGGGCAAGCCGAGCCCCGTGAAGTACCCCCTCTCGCCCAGTTCCGGGGGGAGGGGTTGGTCTGCGTTTAGCACTGCAGAACAGCGGGATTTGGTTATTCGCAGGCCAAATCCGGGGGTATTTTGGTAATCTCGCAGGCAGTTTTTGGCTATTCGCAGCCCAACTCCAGAAATACTATAAATAGGACCAAGGGGGCACCATTTTAGAGGAGGTTGGTTCTAGGTTAGCTCCCTCTCTTTCTTTCTCCCCCGACCTCTCTCTAGTGGGGTGGGGAGAGCCTCCAGTGGTGCCCAAGCCCGGCATTGGCTTGGGAGGGGAAGCGCCTTGAAGGCCTTCCGGGTATGTGGAGGGACCTCCTCGTCGAGCCCTTGGTCCAGTTCATAGTTCCAACACCTTCATCCTAGAGTTCTCCCTTGGGGGGAGTAAGAGTTGGCCACCCCTCAACTTGTTGGGGGCCCCGAACTCCACAGAGACCGAGAAATCGGTTTCAACATTATGGTGCGGTGAGTGTGGAGTGTGACTAACTCAAGAAACTCTCGAGATGAGCTCCAAGGATGGAGGTGGAGGAAGATCCGAACCAGGTCACTCGCAGCCCCCAGTGGCTGGGGTGACGTTGGAGATGTTCGAAGATTTCAGGCAAGAGGTCTTACAGACCTTCCAGGTTGCTTTCGCCATTATAGTCAAAGGCAGAAGAAGAGATGGTCCAAAGGTCACGCCCCAGCAGGTGGACTAGGTAACTCTCGGCCAACAGTCCAGGGAAGAGATCCCGGTGGGGGGGAGTGGGGAGGTGCCATACCCCCACTCGCCCATCCCCAAGGGGGGAGCTCAGGAGGGAGGCACCCTCCCAGCTCGCCCCGCCCCTCCAAGGGGGCGAGCTCAGGAGGGAGGCACCCTCCCAGCTCGCCCTGCCCCTCCAAGGGGGCGATCTTAGGAGGGAGGCGCCCTCCCAGCTCGCCCCGCCCCTCCAAGGGGGCGAGCTCAGGAGGGAGGCACCCTCCAAGCTCGCCCCACCCCTTCAAGGGGGCGAGCTCAGGAGGGAGGCGCCCTCCCAGCTCGCCCCGCCCCTCCAAGGGGGCGAGCTCAGGAGGGAGGCGCCCTCCCAGCTCGCCCCTCCCCTCCAAGGGGGCGAGCTCAGGAGGGAGGCGCCCTCCCAGCTCGCCCCGCCCCTTCATTGGGGCAAGCTCAGGAGGGAGGCGCCCTCCCAGCTCGCCCCGCCCCTTCAAGGGGGCGAGCTCAGGAGGGAGGCACCCTTCCAGCTCGCCCCGCCCCTTCAAGCGGGCGAGGTCAGGAGGGAGGCGCCCTCCCAGCTCTCCCCGCCCCTTCAAGGGGGTGAGCTCAGGAGGGAGGCGCCCTCCCAGCTAGCCCCGCCCCTTCAAGGGGGCGAGCTCAGGAGGGAGGCGCCCTCCCAGCTCGCCCCGTCCCTTCAAGGGGGCGAGCTCAGGAGGGAGGCGCCCACCCAGCTCGCCCCGCCCCTTCAAGGGGGCGAGCTCAGGAGGGAGGCACCCTCCCAGCTCGCCCCGCCCCTTCAAGGGGGCGATCTCAGGAGGGAGGCGCCCTCCCAGCTCGCCCCGCCCCTTCAAGGGGGCGAGCTCAGGAGGGAGGCACCCTCCCAGCTCGCCCCGCCCCTTCTAGCCCAACCCCAAAAGGGGGCGAGCGGTGAGGCATCCGGCCCCCAATCGCCCAGCTCCAAAAGGAGTCGAGTGAATGTTGGTGGGCGAGACCACCCCGGGTGGCGGCTACCCAATAGCCCGGCGAATGCAGAGGTCAGCAATTCAACTCCGGGAGAGCGAGGAAGGAAGGGCCTCCAAAGGAAAAGAGCCAACCGCTCGGGGTGGAGGCAGGGATCAAACACACCCTCCCCACCACCTCAGCAAACCATGGCGATTGGTTGGGGGAGAAGGAGGAGAGCCAGGAAAGTAGAGAGAAGAGGAAAAATAAGGGATATGGTCGAATTACCTTATTGCGACTTCCACGATGAGGAGGGTCACGCGAGGTCCGCCTGCCCTGAGTTATTGGAAATGAAAGATGCGAGGAGTCCAAGGAAACAATAGCAACTACCAGAAGAAGCCGAAGAAGACCGGGCCTGGGAGTGAGAGACTCAGTTCAGTTTCCATGCTTAGTTTTCTTTTTCAATCCCTAAGTTCATGTAATGTGTTGTTTCGTTTCCATGCCTAGTTTCCTCACATGTATCAGGATGATTAATATAATAAAAGTTTTTCAAGAAAAAAAAAATTCTTAGCCCCGATGCTGGCCCGCTGACCAGGCTCCCACCTAGCTGGCAGGGCCGGGAACCGCTCGGGGGCGGGAAGGAAAATAATCCACCTCTAGTTGAGCTCGGCTCCTAGAGTGTGTCGACCTTGTATCCACCTCCAGTTGAGCTCGCTCGCCTAGCGAATGGCCTGGAGGGTGTCGACTCTTATCCACCTCTAGTTGAGCTCGGTTCCTAGAGTGTATTGACCTTGTATCCACCTCTAGTTGAGCTCGGCTCCTAGAGTGTGTCAACCTTGTATCCACCTCTAGTTGAGCCCGGCTCCTAGATTATGTCGACCTTAGCCCCGATGCTGTCCCGCTGACCAGGCTCTCACCTAGATGGCAGGGCCGGGAACCGCTCGGGGGCGGGAAGGAAAATAATCCACCTCTAGTTGAGCTCGGATCCTAGAGTGTGTCGACCTCGTATCCACCTCCAGTTGAGCTCGCTCGCCTAGCGAATGGCCTGGAGGGTGTCGACTCTTATCCACCTCTTGTTGAGCTCGGCTCCTAGAGTGTGTCGACCTTGTATCCACCTCTAGTTGATCCTGGCTCCTAGAGTGTGTCGACCTCGTATCCACCCCTAGTTGAGCTTGGCTCCTAGAAGGTGTCGACTTAGGCCCCGAGCAGAGACCGCTGACCGAGCTTGTTGATGCTGGCAGGGCAGGAGACTCACTCGGTGAGGCAGGTGATTCATGTTGGTTGAGGACCCGAGCAGAGACCGCTGACCGGGCATGTTGATGCCGGCAGGGCAGGATACTCACTCGGTGAGGCAGGTGATTCATGTTGGTTAAGGCCCCGAGCAGAGACCGCTGATCGGGCTTGTTGATGCCGGCAGGGCAGGAGACTCACTCGGCGAGGCAGGTGATTCATGTTGGTTAAGGCCCCGAGCAGAGACCGCTGACCGGGCTTGTTGATGCCGGCAGGGCAGTAGACTCACTCGGCGAGGCAGGTGATTCATGTTGGTTAAGGCCCCGAGCAGAGACCGCTGACCGGGCTTGTTGACGTCGGCAGGGCAGGAGACTCACTCGACGAGGCAGGTGATTCATGTTGGTTAAGGCCCCGAGCAGAGACCGCTGACCGGGCTTGTTGATGACGGCAGGGCAGGAGACTCACTCGGCGAGGCAGGTGATTCATGTTGGTTGAGGCCCCGAGCAGAGACCGCTGACCGGGCTTGTTGATGTCGGCAGGGCAGGAGACTCACTTGGCGAGGCAGGTGATTCATGTTGGTTGAGGCCCCGAGCAGAGACCGCTGACCGGGCTTGTTGATGCCGGCAGGGCAGGAGACTCACTCGGCAAGGCAGGTGATTCATGTTGGTTAAGGCCCCGTGCAGAGACCGCTGACTGGGCTTGTTGATGCCGGCAGGGCAGGAGACTCACTCGGCGAGGCAGGTGATTCATGATGGTTAAGGCCCCGAGCAGAGACCGCTGACCGCGCTTGTTGATGCCGGCAGGGCAGGAGACTCACTCGGCGAGGCAGGTGATTCATGTTGGTTAAGGCCCTGAGCAGAGACCGCTGACCGGGCTTGTTGATGCCGGCAGGGCAGGAGACTCACTCGGCGAGGCAGGTGATTCATGTTGGTTAAGGCCCCGAGCAGAGACCGCTGACCGGGCTTGTTGATGCCGGCAGGGCAGGAGACTCACTCGGCGAGGCAGGTGATTCATGTTGGTCAAGGCCCCGAGCAGAGACCGCTGACCGGGCTTGTTGATGCCGGCAGGGCAGGAGACTCACTCGGCGAGGCAGGTGATTCATGTTGGTTAAGGCCCCGAGCAGAGACCGCTGACCGGGCTTGATGATGTCGGCAGGGCAGGAGACTCACTTGGCGAGGCATACATTGCGAGACATGATTTTCCGTAGATCTAGGAGTAAGCAGGAATTGTATAACTAACAGTTCAAGCCAATCAACCAGAAGCACATGAAGCAAACGCAATCTTTATTGATAAGAAAAATTCTTCATTACAGGGCGAGGTATACATGGCGAGACATGATTTCGCCAGTACACAAAAAACAGAAGAGAAAACAGCTGAAAAGGAAAACCAGTGGTCTGACTTCTCGAGACCGCCTAACCGCCCGACCTGACAGTCCGCCCGGCTAGAAAACCAGATCGCCCAAACTGCCTGCCTGCAATTTGAACAACACCAACTGAGAACCACGCGAACTCCCGGACTCCACTGATCCTCCCGAACTCCAGCAACCCGCACTGCAAGCCGCGAGACCGGCCGAACACCTTAAGAAGAGGAGGTGACCGCTGCTACCCGCACAATCCGCAGAAGCTGCACAAAACAAGTTCGATCAGCTAACCGGCCGGTCACAAAAAGAGACCGCAAGAACAGGTCGCGAGCTCAGCTTACACTTGGTGCTATATATTTTCTGCTACAGTGTCTTTTATTTATAGGCAGGCGACCTGATCCAGTCACCGTCCTATGAGATAGAGTCACCACCCTTCACCGCGCGACCAGACTGATCAACCCGCACAATCAGCAAAAGATCCTCCTACTTAGTGAGCTCGCCGACTTCAACATAAGCCGCACGATCATGACAACTCGCTCGGTCATGACGCTCACCACCTGTGTGTGCCACCCAACATCCTCCAGAGACCGCGAACACACCAGACTGACTAGGGCAACAACCCGCCAAGTCGATCAACCATCTGTTACCGCATATGCCAGTTGATCGCCGAAGGACCAGCCTTGCGAACACAACCCGAAGACCGCGCGACTAAGAAGACCTTGGTCCACGCACACCACAAAGAAACCGGATAGCCACCAGACCGGGTTGCCCGCACCACGCAGTCACAAACACCAGACCGCGCGGTTACTCCAGCAAGCCACGCGGTCGCATGACCAGACCGCACGACCTCACCTCAGCACCCTTGGACAGAAGAATAGCGGTCACGCCGAGAAGCCCGCGGCTAAACCAATGAAGTCAGACCGCCAGAGGAGACCGCAAGACCGAACGATTAGACCAGACCGCGTGGCCTCTCCCCCAGACCGCCAACTTCACAAACTTCCACTTCAACATTTTCAACACTTAGCTTCTAGAGAAATCCAGACACCTCCCTAGAAATCTTCTGCCTCTCGAGAAATCCCCTTCCCTCTTGAGAAATTCCTTTCTTTCTCGATAAATCAAGTTGTTCTCGAGACATATCCTCCATCTCTCGAGAAATCCCCTTCCCTCTTGAGAAATTCCTTTCTTTCTCGAGAAATCCAGTTGTTCTCGATACATATCCTCCATCTCTCGTGAAATCCCTGCAGAAAAGTTCCTTTGCTTCTTGATATATCCCTGAAGTCTTTCTTCCCGTTTTCTCGAGAACTTCCCTCTGTTTCTCGAGAAATACTTTCCATTCCTCAAGAAATGTCTTCTCCTTCTCGAGAAATGCCTGTCCATTTCTATGTCTTTGAGTTATGTCTCAGATCTCTTCTCTCTCTTGGAATTTTGTATTTTCTAAAGTGTACAGGGGTGTTGTCAATGCACGTTTTGTGCCTTTGATCATGATTACTTCCTGCCTAAAACTCTTGTACCTGCTGCGGTTACGCATATTTCTGGGTTTCCCTTATGAATCATCTTGAGCAGTGTTGACTTCATTTGTGACCCTATCCTTAGGGTATCCTGGTGATTGTTTTCTCGGGCTTCGTCCCGTATCATAATTAAATAAATTAATTAATATGAACCATTGCCTTTAGCCTTGCATGGTGGGCCGTGTTTGGGGGGCAGTGGGGATTTGTTGTAGCCTCGCACGGTGGCCATTTTAGAGGTGAACCGCGGGCTTGGCCTGTGGTCCCGAGGGCCATGTTTGGGTAGTTGTGGATAGAGAAACCCCCACCCTTTTTTTTTGGCTTTTGGTGGCAGAGGATAAAGGACCGCCCCCATTTTAAATTGAGCTGATCAGTCTCATAAATAGAAGTAACAAGATAAATGAACTTTACCTGTATCTCAAAAAGGGTATTGGTGCTCTTGGTCCGTTGTTTAGCTCTATGCTTTGGAGCTTCTTTTCTGTAAGTTTGGCTTGGGTTGGTACCCCTTAAGCCTTTTATTTTTCCTTGTTTCGTAAAACTTTTATGTTCTTCTGCCACTTGTGCTTTCCTTGCTGAGGCGTTCCTTGTTTGTATTGAATGCCTCAGGTGTTGAGCTGTAGCAGTTAGAGGTGTAGTTCAAAGACCTTCGGAGTCGTGGCTGTTGTCTTACTCCGCTGCTGCGAGGTAGTGATAGCTAATTTTCTTCTAGTGTTCAGACATACACGTTTGAATCCAATGGGTTGGTGTCAGGTTGTTGATGCCCATTGTGCCTCTTTGGTTACTTTATAGCTTACTTGCTAGTTGTTGCTACTACTTCTCAAACTTGTGTATTTTTCTCTCTGGGAATGATTTATGCCTAGGTGCATTATAGTTATAAAAATAATCTTTCTTCATTCTCATTGCATCTTTTATAGGCCAAATCATTATATTTAAGTCACGTACAAGTATCTTCATACCCAATCTAAATCTAGATATGTGCATATCATTATCTTTATGTTCAGACATCACATGCATATAGGACCTTAATTGAACTTAACTAAGTATTTTTTTTCCACTGCAATGTTCATATATATATTTTCTTCTGTGGACTAGTTTATCCACGAACTGAGAGACACAGTTCTTAACCCAAACAAAATAATTTATTTCGAGTAATGAGTCTTCATGTAAACCTAACTCTGATACTAACTGTCACAACCCGCATTTTCTCAGCAATTAGGAATATCATAGTAGAGAAAAAGAGGCGTTTTCCAGGAGTTAAAGAGGCGTTTGTGCAGTGCTCCTGTCTTGCCTTTGTCGATCGAGGGAGTAGAGTATGCAGTTTATGTAGATGCATCTCTCTTTGTACTGGGGTGTGTTCTGATGCAAGAAGGAAAGGTGATTGCTTATGGGTCAAGACAACTGAAAGATCATGAAAGGAATTACCCTACGCATGACTTAGAATTTGCGGCAGTAATTTATGCCTTAAAGCTTTGGAGAAATCTTCTTTATGGGGTGTCATTCAAGATTTTTACGGATCATATGAGTCTGAAGTATGTCTTTACCCAGAAAGAACTGAATTTGCGCCAGCGTAGATGGTTGGAGTATGTGGTGGATTATGAAGTTGACATCCTTTATCATCCGGGTAAGGCTAATGTGGTGGTCGTTGACCTGAGTAGAGAGACCGTGCATGTCTTCAATATCTCTGTGCAATCCTTAGTGGAGGAGTTTATGTTGATGGACATCTCAGTCAATAGTAGTACCGCACCTTCGAATCTTGAAGTTGAAGAGCCTTCTTGGATTTCCCTTACGAGACTGCACCAAAAGGAAGATCCTGACTTGCAGCATCTCCGGAATAGGACCGAGAAAGGGGAATTACCAGACTTTTCAATCGATGAAAAAGATACCATGATGTATCGAGGTAGATATTGCATTCCCGCATCGGAAGATATTCGAGCAAAGATCTGTAGTGAAGCGCATGACTCAAGTGTTTCCTATCATCCTGGTTCCACGAAAATGTACAAAGACCTGAAGCAGATCGTTTGGTGGTCAGGAATGACGAACGATATAGCTAAGTATATTTCAGAATGTTTTACTTGCCAGCGTGTTAAGGCAGATCATAGGAGGCCTGGAGGTAAACTGAACCCTTTGGATATTCCAAGCTGGAAGTGGGAGAGTATTTCAATGGACGTCATTACAGTTTTACCGAGATCCCCCGGATGACACAATTCGGTATGGGTCATAGTTGACAGATTGACAAAGTGTGCTCACTTTGTGTCTTTTAAGATCGGCTACTCTATGGAGAAAATAACAGAACTTTATTTGAATGAAGTCATCAGATTGCATGGTGTGCCCATGAGCATTGTGTTGGATCGGGATTCCAGATATATGTCTCGCTTCTGGCAGAGTTAGCAGGGAGCTTTGGGTACTGACCTTAGATACTCTACCGCTTACCACCCTCAGACCAATGGTCAGACGGAGAGAGTGAATCAAAATTTGGAAGATATGATCAGGTGCTATATTTTGGATCATGGAGGAGCTTGGGATAAGCGTCTTGGGTTGATGGAATTTTCCCACAATAACAGTTATTAGGAAAGCCTGCAGATGGCCCCCTTTGAGGCTCTATATGGGAGGCGTTGCCGAACTCCCTTGTTTTGGGCCGAGGTTGTTGAGAGTCTGTTTTTAGGCCTAGAGGCTTTGGAAGAAATGAATGTTGCTGTGACTCATATCCGCAAGAAGCTTCTTATTGCCCAGAAGCGGTATGAGAAGTATGCAAATTGGAGAAGGGTGGACCTGGAATTCGCTGTTGGGGGCATGGTGTTCTTGAAAGTTTCTCCGATGTCGGGCGTTAGAGATTTGGAAGGAACCATAAGTTAGACACCCGGTATGTGGGACCGTTCCAGGTTGTGGAGCGCATCAGAGCGTCACCTTACAGACTAGACTTGCCAGCTTTATTCCCTGATGTTCATGATGTGTTTCACGTGAGCCAGTTGAGGAAGTGTTTGCGTAGTGACCGGCTTATTCTCGATTCGGTGCCGGAATTGCAGCCCAATCTTTCCTATGTTGAAGAGCCTATCTGAATTATGGAGTCTCAGGAGCGGGTGCTGCAGAAGAAGACGATCCAGATGGTTAAGGTTCTTTGGAGGAATCAGGGCGTCGAGAGCGCAACTTGGGAGCTTGAGTCTGCCATGAGAGAGACTCATCCTAGCCTCTTCTCCTATATTTGGGGTAAATCTTCCGTCTAGTAATCTTTGGTTTTTCTGTATCTTTCGTGATCATTGGATTTCAAGTTTCGGGACGAAACTTCATTTTTAGGGGGAGTGACTGTACAGCCCCTGGTTTTTCATTAATTATTTGCAGGCCGTTGTGATGTATTTTTAGCGTAAGGGAGTTACGTCAACCCTTCGAGTTGAGTTTCAAGCCTTAGCGTAGTTAATGTGTTTAAATTAGGTCGCGCGTGTGAGATTTCGCGTCATTTCAAGTTAGGGGAAAACTCGGGGTTATTTAGAGTAATTATTGAGATTTCAGCTTTGGGAATTCTAATCTCGAGTTTGGCTCGTCATAATGGAATTCCGACTCCGTCGTTGGGTTCGTAGCGCCGATTTTCAGTTTAGGTGCGATTTTCATGAAAATCCGAGGTGTTTTGGTCGCCCTCGAAGTTTAACTAAAATGGGTGAATTATTTATTAATTAATCAAGAAATTAGGGCTTTATATAAATACCAAAAAAATTTAGGAGAAACCCTATTCCTCTTCTTCTCCCTCGAGCCGACCAGTACTCGTGCGATAGCGAGAGTGGCGTGTCGAGATCTTCTTCCGATCGGCAATTCGGGAGATGTAGTGGATGGAATCGCAAACGGAGAGTAGAATCAGAAAGCTCTCGGCGAGATCTTCGTTCTAGTGGTAAGAGTTTCCTATTTCTTGGGATTTTGGAGCCAAGGTAGTGACCTAACTCCTCTTTTTGGCCTGAAAAGTTTCAGGTTGTTGTGTTTGAGTGAGTTCTTAGCCGATCCATAACTTTTGGAGCGGAGAACTTTGAGCTTGCAAGGTTTAAGGCATGTGGCAATTTCTCCTTCTCTTTCGTTGTTGGTGTGTCATTTTCTTGCTTGAGTTCTTATCGCTTTGCCTAACTCTTGACCTTGGGGTGATTCTTGGTTAATTTAACTTTTGGTATCTCCTTGATCTCACCCTAAAATATCTAGAATTTCCCCTAGGAAAATCTGTTTGCTGCTTAGAATTTTCGGCCTTTACTCGGGAAATTCACGTCAATTTCTCGAGAAATCCTTGTATTTCTCGAGAAACCCGTGTAAATCTCGAGAGACCCTTGTGTTCTGCCTCTCGAGAAATCCTGGCACCTCTCGAGAGACCTTTGTGTTCTTTCTCGAGAAATCCTTAGCTTCTCAAGAAATCCAGACACCTCCCGAGAAATCTTCTGCCTCTCGAGAAATCCCCTTCCCTCTTGAGAAATTCCTTTCTTTCTCGAGAAATCCAGTTGTTCTCGAGACATATCCTCCATCTCTCAAGAAATCCCCTTCCCTCTTGAGAAATTAGTTTCTTTCTCGAGAAATCCAGTTGTTCTCGAGACATTTCCTCCATCTCTCGAGAAATCCCTGCAGAAAAGTTCCTTTGCTTCTCGAGATATCCCTGAAGTCTTTCTTCCCATTTTCTCGAGAACTTCCCTCTGTTTCTCGAGAAATACTTTCCATTCCTCGAGAAATGTCTTCTCCTTCTCGAGAAATGCTTGTCCATTTCTAACTCAATGAGTTATGTCTCAGATCTCTTCTCTCTCTTGGAATTTTGTATCTTCTAAAGTGTACTAGGGTGTTGTCAATGCACGTTTTGTGCCTTTGATCATGATTACTTCCTGCCTAAAACTCTTGTACCTACTGCGGTTACGCATATTTCTGGGTTTCCCTTATGAATCGTCTTGAGCGGTGTTTACTTCATTTGTGACCCTATCCTTAGGGTATCCTGGTGATTGTTTTCTCGGGCTTCGTCTCGTGCCATAATTAAATAAATTAATTAATATGAACCATTGCCTTAAGCCTTGCACGGTGGGCCGTGTTGGGGGGGGGGGGGGGGGGGGGGGGGGGGCAGTGGGGATTTGTTGTAGCCTCGCACGGTGGCCATTTTAGAGGTGAACCGCGGGCTTGGCCTGTGGTCCCGAGGGCCGTGTTTGGGTGGTTGGGGATAGAAAAACCCCCACCCATTTTTTTTTTTGCTTTGGGTGGCATAGGATAAAGGACCGCCCCCATTTTAAATTGAGTTGATTAGTCTCATAAATAGAAGTAACAAGATAAATGAACTTTACATGTATCTCAAAAAGGGTATTGGTGCTCTTGGTCCGTTGTTTAGCTCTATGATTTGGAGCTTCTTTTCTGTAAGTTTGGCTTGGGTTGGTACCCCTTAAGCCTTTTTATTTTTCCTTGTTTCGTAAAACTTTTATCTTCTTCTGCCACTTGTGCTTTCCTTGCTGAAGCATTCCTCGTTTGTATTTAATGCCTTAGGTGTTGAGATGTAGCAGTTAGAGGTATAGTTCGAAGACCTTCGGAGTCGTGGCTGATGTCTTACCCCACTGCTGCGAGGTAGTGATAGCTAGTTTTCTTCTTGTGTTCAAACATACACGTTTGAAGCTAATGGGTTGGTGTCAGGTTGTTGACGCCCATTGTGCCTCTTTGGTTACTTTATAGCTTACTTGCTAGTTGTTTCTACTTTTGAAGCCATGCGGTCTCAAAGGGTTGAAGTCGAGCGGTCTCACGCCAACGGTCTGTGCGGTCTCCCAGCACCTGACCACACCTTCTCCTCAGAAGTACAAGATCGCAATATATGAAGATGTGCGGTCTCCAGCTCCATCGAGTAATGGTCTGATAACCGCGGTCTGTGCAGTCTCCCAGCACCAGACCGCGCCTTCTCCTCAGAAGTGCGAGATAGTGTTGTGTGCTGATCTACGGTCCCCAGCTCAATCAAATAATTGTTGGATAACCGCGGTCTGTGCGGTCACCCGGAATCAGACCGTCGTCTCTCCTCAGGAATACCAGATCGCTTCATATGAAGAGAAGCGGTTTGGTACCCCCGACCTCTCCTTTACGGGGGAGTGTTCGCCAGAGCGGTCTCACGATCTGTTGGCCTTCTCTGTCACACGACCTTCCTCCTGTCGTGTGACCGCCAGTCTTCTCTCCAGACCGCGGAGGTCGCTGCGGTCTCGTTCTCCCTGACCGCCTGACTGCCCAGCTCTCTTTGTGTATTGTACTTGTATTTAGTCCCACATTGTGTATTTGGTTTTTCCTCTTTCCCTCCTAGTCTATATAAAGGAGGCAATACTCTTGTAATACTTAGATTTTTTGGAAATAAAAATTCTGTTATTTTCAAATTCTCACATGGTATCAGAGCTCGCAACGATCCTTGTGTTGTGAACTCTCTCTCTTCGGCCGGTCTCTCTTCCTCCAGACCGCGCGATCTCCCTTGTTTTTCGGCCTTCTAGCCGCGAGACCGCGAGACCGCGCGATCTGCCTTTCCTCCTGCCGATCTCTTCTCATGGGTACTCCTTCTGAGACTGTTCTCACCTCCACTCCTGTGGCTACTCCAGCCTCTACCTCTACTGCCTCTATCTCTACTTCTGGCAATCTTGGCACCTCCTCCAAGCTCAATGGCTCTAATTATCCTGATTGGAGCGTCTCCCTCACCTTCCTCTTACTCTCTCAACGCAAACGACACCATCTCACCGATGATCCTCCTCTCAAAGGGTCGGCTACCTTTGATGATTGTGATGCTAGCGATGCTCTGGTCCGCACCTGGCATGCTAACGGTCTCTCTGATGAGTGTCTTCCTATCATTCGTCATGATGAGACCGTCAAAGTAGCTTGGAATCATCTTGCTGCCCTTTACTCCAAAGGTGCCAAAACCTCCCGCATCTACACCTTGTATGTTGATCTCTTTGCCTGCCCAACCATGGATCCCACCATAGCATATCAAGAGGTTCATGCCCTTGGGGCTGAACTCCTTCAGAATCGTCCCTTCTCTGCTGATCTTGCAGAGCAGCATAAACACTTCCAGGAGCTCCTCGTTGTGTGTTACCTTCTCCGTCTTCTTGAGTCCTATGATATGATCCAACAACAAATTCATGGGCAAGCTGACTCTCCTACCCTTGATTCCACCGCTGCTCGGGTCTCTGCCGTTACCTCCCTTCTCCAACGAGCCTTGTTATCTTCTCCTCCTCCAGAGAGCTTTGCTCATCGGGCTGAACGTGGTCACCCCGGTGTCCGTGGCGGTTCTATTGGTTGTCGCGGACGTCCTCGATACATCTGTTCTTATTGTGGTCGGAAGGGTCACACTATTGACCGCTGCTATCTTAAGCATCCTCACCTTCGCCCCGCTGCTGCGACTTCTCATCCTGGTACTACACAATCATCTGCTTCTGTTGCTACCTCCTCAGGTAGCGTGCACATGGTTACTGAAGGTAAGTGGCTAATCGATTCTGGAGCAACAAATCATATGACAGGGAACCCTCACCTTTTCTCACAGTTACCAGAACACAAGAATTTGCGCCCAGTTCTAACAATAGATGGTTCTCCCTCACATGTGTGTGGGACTGGAATAGTTCAAGTCACTCCAATGATTTCTCTTAAGAACACTCTTTATGTGCCTGCATTTCCTTGCAACTTACTATCTGTCAAGGTTCTATCTCAACAGTTACAATGTTCTATTATATTTACTCCGACTAACTGTTATTTTCAGGATCTGCACACGAAGGAGACAATTGCTACTGGGTCTGAGAGTGGAGGCCTCTACTTCCTTGACGTTCTTGTTGCTCATTCTGCTTCCACAGCCTCTGATTCTCTTTATCAATGGCACCTCCGTCTTGGTCACCCTCCACCTCGGCTGCTGTATCAACTTTTACCTCACCTCGCCAACGATATCTCTCCTCTCAACTGTGAAGCTTGTCAACTTGGAAAGCACCATCGGGCTTCCTATCCTGCCAAGCATGGTCGTAGCTCGACTCGTCCCTTTGATCTAGTTCACTCCAATATCTGGGGTCCTTCTCCTACCAAGACTGTGGGTGGGAGTAGTTTGTATTTTGTTACTTTTATTGATGATTTTTCTCGATGTACTTGGGTGTATCTTTTAAAAGAATGCTCTGAACTATTTACTGTTTTCTCAACCTTCTATAATGAAATTTCCACTCAATTTGGAGTGTCCATCAAAGCTATTTGCACTGATAATGCTAAAGAATATATCTCTCGTCATTTTTCTGAGTTTTGCATGAATCATGACATTATACATCAAACTAGTTGTCCTTATACTTCTAAACAAAACGGGACCGCAGAACGTGAGAATCGTCATCTCCTTGAAATGACTCGCACCTTACTCTTCCAGATAAATATGCCCAAAAACTATTGGGGTCATGCCATCCTCGTCTCCTGCTATCTCATTAACCGCATTCCCTCTACTCTTCTCCAAGGCTCCACACCTTTTTCTCTTCTATATCCTACCTTGGAACCTTTCCCGTTACCTCTCAAAGTCTTCGGTTGTACTGCGTTTGTCCACACTCCTTCACCAGGTCGGGACAAACTCTCCCCTCGGGCAGTCAAGTGTGTCTTTGTTGGTTACTCTCCCACTCAAAAAGGTTACCGATGTTATGATCCTCTTCTTCGCAAACAATATGTTTCCACTAATGTCACCTTCTTTGAAAATATACCATACTTTTCTCACTCTTCCACCTCTGTGCCTCCTACAACCCATCCACCACCTCCTCTCATTCACTCCCCACCAACAACACCTCCTCTCCCAACTCTACCACCTCCTCATCTCACTCCACCATCTACAGACTCTCCTACCGTTTGTCCTCCTACTCCGGGGCCTCCTCTCCCAACTCTTGGGCCAGCACTATCTTCTTCCGATGATGACTCTCCTGCTAATACAGTTACTATTGCAGACCTCCCTATTGCCCTTCGAAAGGGAGTTCGCTCCTGTACGCAACATTCTATTCATGATTTTGTGACCTATGCTCAACTCACCCCCTCTGCTAGGGCGTTTGCTATTGCTATTTCAGATACGGTCATTCCAGCTAATTATCAGGATGCTCTTGCTATCCCACAGTGGAAGGCTGCCATGGATGAAGAAATAACCACTCTTCAATACCGTGGCGCATGGACCCTTGTTCCTCCACCTCTTGGGGTAGATGTTGTTGGATGTAGATGTGTCTTTGTGATCAAATATCGTGTCGATGGCTCTGTCGACCGATACAAGGCTCGCTTGGTTGCCAAAGGTTTTATTCAGACATATGGTGTTGACTTCTTTGACACCTTCTCCCCTGTTGCTCGTCTTACAACCATCAGGGTCCACTTCTCTGTGGCCGTCAACAAAGGGTGGCAACTCTCTCAATTGGACGTCAAGAATGCCTTTCTTTATGGTGATCTTAAAGAGGTAGTTTTCATGGAGCAACCTCTAGGGTATGTTGCTCCGGGGAGACTCGTGTATGTAAGCTCAAGAAGGCTATCTATGGTCTAAAGCAAAGTCCTCGTGCCTGGTTTGAAAAGTTTAACGAAGTAATCAAGGTTATTGGGTTTGCCCGCAGCTCTGCAGATCACTCTCTCTTCATTTGCAAGACCTCTCATGGAATGGTTGTTCTCGTTGTCTACGTTGATGACATCCTTCTCACTGGCAATGATATTGAAGGTATCGCCCTTACAAAGAAACGTATCGTTCAACACTTTGTAACCAAAGACATGGGGACTCCAAAGTATTTTTTGGGTATTGAGATCTCAAGAAAGCAGAGTTCTGTTGTCCTCTCACAACGTAAGTATGTTATGGACCTTCTGAAGGAAATAGGTCTTCTTGGTGCTAAACCTGCTAAGTATCCAATGGCAATAGGAGATGACAAACTCTGAAATGACATCTCTCCACCTCTACCTGATAGCACTAGATATCGTCGTCTTGTAGGCAAGCTCATCTACCTAACTGTAACAAGACCTGATATTTGTTATGTCGTTGGGAAGGTCAGCCAATTCATGCAAGGCCCAAGGGAATGTCATCTTCAGGCTGCTCTACAGATATTGGAATACGTTAAGGGATCTACAGGAAAGGGACTTTTATTTTAAAGAAATAACCATCTCAAGATAGAAGCCTACTCAGATGCTAGCTACGCTGATGATAAAGGAGACAGAAAATCCACGTCTAAGTTATGTACATTCGTGGGAGGAAATCTTGTGAGCTGGAAGAGCAAGAAACAAGCAGTTGTGTCCAGATCGAGTGCTGAGGCCGAGTACAGGAGCATGGCCCAAACTACATGTGAATTGAAGTGGTTACGAACTCTCCTTCTAGATTTTGGAGAAGTTTATAACCATCCCTTGCCAATGTTCTGTGACAATAAAGCTGCAATCTATATATCTCAAAATCCAGTATTTCATGAGAGAACCAAACACATTGAAGTGGACTGTCATTTTACCAGGGAAGAAATCTTGAAGAAACAAATCTGCACTCCATTCGTAACCTCGGATAAAGAGATGGCTGATATCTTCACCAAACCCATATCTTCATCCTTCTCTGATGTGTGCAACAAGCTAGGCATGATTGATATATATGCTCTAGCTTGCGGGGGAGTGTTGAATGCATGCGGTCTCAAAGGGTTGAAGCCGAGCGGTCTCGTGCCAGCGGTCTATGCGGTCTCCCAACACCAGACCGCGCCTTCTCCTCAGAAGTACGAGATTGCATTATATGAAGATGTGCGGTCTCCAGCTCCATCGAGTAATGGTCTGATAACCGCGGTCTGTGCGGTCTCCCAGTACCAGACCCCGCCTTCTGCTTAGAATTGCGATATCGCATTGTGTGCAGATCTGCGGTCCCCAGCTCAATCAAATAACTGTTGGATAACCGCGGTCTGTGCGGTCTCCCGGAATCAGACCGTCGTCTCTCCTCAGGATTACCAGATCGCTTCATATGAAGAGAAGCGGTCTGGTACCCCCGGCCTCTCCTTTACGGGGGAGTGTTCGCCAGAGAGGTCTTACGATCTGTTGGCCTTCTCTATCACACGACCTTCCTCCTGTCGTGTGTCCGCCGGTATTCTCTCCAGACCGCGGAGGACGTTGCGGTCTTGTTCTCCCTGACCGCCTGACCGTCCAGCTCTCTTTGTGTATTGTATTTAGTCCCACATTGTGTATTTGGTTTTTCCTCTTTCCCTCCTAGTCTATATAATGGAGGCAATACTCTTGTAATACTTAGATTTTTTGGAAATAAAGATTTTGTTATTTTCAAATTCTCACAGCTACTACTTCTCGAACTCGTGTATTTTGCTCTCTGGGAATGATTTATGTCTAGGTACATTATAGTTATAAAAATGATCTTTCTTCATTCTCATTGCATCTTTTATAGGCCAAATCATTATATTTAAGTCACGTACAAGTATCTTCATACCCAATCTAAATATGTGCAAATCATTAACTTTATGTTCAGACATTACGTGCATATATGACCTTAATTGAACTCAACTAAGTATTTTTTTCCGCTGCAATGTTCATATATATATTTTCTTCTGTGGACTAGTTGATCCACTAACTGAGAGACACAGTTCTTAACCCAAACCTAATAAGTGATTTCGAGTAATGAGTCTTCATGTAAACCTGTTTTGAAATGAATAAGAATTAGGTTCCCGCCTAAGCGTCTGCAGTTGTCTCCAGCATGACGTGGCACCATGACACATATTTTCTCTACTCTGATATTCCTAATTGCTGAGAAAATGCGGGTCGTGACAGGCCTCCCCAATCCTCTCCCCATGCATGGATTCGTCTCCCCTCATCAATTTAGAGAAGATTGACAGCCATTTCCAAGCCATTGGGTGGCTGAATTCTCTGAATTTCAGAGTTGGCCGAAAACCTCTGCATGGCCATTAATTGTGCAATCAAGGCTTGACCCCTCCTCTCCCCAATTGAGGTTATTAACACCCTCACTGGACTCAGAGGAGATGTTTCCACAACTTCCCTGAAGAATCTGATCCCCCTGTGACACATAAGCCATGTCCCCGAGAGCTCCACTGCCAACAATGGTGACTCGACGATCGGCAAAGCTAACCACCACCACTCAGGTACTTTCCTCCCCCTCTCTATCGATGTGTAGATATGCTTCTGTTGTCCACAAGGTTTGGGGCTAATTGGCCCTGGATTGGGTAGACAGAAATCTTGATTTTCTAGCTTCTTCCTCCTTGTCTAAAACGTTGTTCCGGCCACCTCCGATCGACCAACCACCGCCTATCGCCGGCCACCACCGCAACAAAGGTGGTGGTGGCATTGGCCGGCCAGGGAGGTGTGCGGGTGGCCGGGAAAAGCCTTTGGAAGTGGCTATAGGTCAGGCTCATCAGAGGTGAAACTAACCTCTGATAGAAGTTGAAAGGAGGTTTAGATCTTAGATTTACTCTAGAGGGGAGGGGGGTGAATAGAGTATAAAAAAGTTTTTCACTTATTTTTATAGCGGAGTTAAAATAGTGATATATATATGTACTGAGTGAGTATGAAACAAATAAAAAATCACACAGCACAGTACATAAAATAAACAAAAACACAGAAGACACAAGGATCTATAGTAGTTCCCCAATAAACATGGGTACATCTACTCTTCTACCACCCATTGTAGGAATCCACTAGGTTTTTGATCAGGTGCCCTATCACCAATGGGATTTTGATCAAGTGCCCAAACACCACTGAGCTTTTGATCAGGTGCTCAAACCAACTATAGGTTTTTTATCAGGTGCCCTGCCACCAATGGTTTAACTTTTGAAGGGAGTTAGAACCCTGTACAAGATGGGATAAAGAGGGTTATGAAGTTCTTCTCTGTCAATAAGCTTAGAGAAGACTAGTGGATTTGGTATTGTAAAGCTCCCCCTGTCTGAAAGAAAATAGTTGACAGTTGAAGGATGGAGCTTTCTCTTGAATGAAAATCTTCCTTTGATAGCTGATGAATCTGAGAGACAAAAGTTTCTCAGATTATTATTGCTCTTGAAGATTTTGACCTTGCAGCAGAAAACTGAGATTAGATTTGTGTTGTTGTTCTCAGAGAATGAATTTGCTGCTTGAGGAAGATGATCTTTCTTTTTGACTTTCTGTATATTTCTCTAGAATGTATCTTCTTTGTCGACTGTCTCTTCTCTTTTCTTCATATCTTGCTGTTCTACTGTAAATCTTTTTCTTCCTTTTTTCTTTTGAGAAATCTGACTGATTTGAAATCAAATCTTTTAATTTAGGAATATAATATTCTGAAAAGATATTCTTCGAACTGCTGTCCTTTTCCAAAATGTGTCAACGGCTACTTTCTCAAAATAAGAGAATAATAAAAGGAAAGGATTAAATCCTGACTTATCTGAAAGGAATAGAACCGTTGCTGATTAGTCAATATGAGTTCAGAGAATAGAATAAAATTGATCCTTCTGAAATAATGAAGCTGAGGATAAAATTCGTCGATCTGAGAACTGAGTTCGTCAAACAGAATGTTGAGTTTGTAAAACTGAATCTGGAGTTCGTCGATCTGAATAAATTCGTAGAACACAATCTGGAGTTCGTCGATCTCAAGCTGGAGTTCGTGGAACTGAGAGATAATCTACTGAATCTGCTTGGAAGAACTGAGTTCATCGATCTGAGAAGCACTTTCGTCGATCTGAACATCTTGATACTTATTCTTTGAACGCAGAGCTGAGTTCGTCGATCTCAAACTGGAGTTCGTCGAACTGAATAATAAACTGCTGGACTGGCTGGAGAACTGAGTGTGTCGAGCTGGAGAGCAAGTTCGTCGAACGCAGAGTGCAAGTTCGTCGAACGTAGAATAGAGTTCGTCGAACGCAGAACCTTGGCAAGTTTGTCGAACTGGAGCATGTCGTTCGTCGAATGCGGGATGGAGTTCGTCGAACGCAGTATGGAGTTCGTCGAACGCAGAAACTTATTCTTTTCCTTAAGTTCTAGCAGCCTAAAACCTTGACCCTTAGACTATACAATGGGGTCAACTTTGTCCTAGTCAACAGATAGTGATCCTAGCCCAAATGAGTAATAGGGTTGTTCCAACAATCTCCCCCTATTTGGGTTAGGACAAAATTAAATAATAAACAAATAAATAACAAACATAGAGTATATATATCTGACCGAAATTTTAAATCATTTCAGCAGATAAAATATTGTACTCTAGGTTTAGAAAACTTTACATTGTAGAATACTGAAAGAAAACCTTGCCTTCAGCTTTTGCTTTTGTTGATCTGAGTTATGTCTGTCATATCTAAATCTTCTTTATCAAAAATTTTATATGCTATATCAAACATTATTTCTGAATCTGCATTTGCATCTGTCATATCTGAATCTTCAAACTGAAACTGCTGGAGATTCTTCATAAAGAACTGAAACTGCTTCTATCAAAATCATATCAGCATCAATATCAATCACTGCATCAAAAAGAGCTTCTTCATAAAGCATCTCCCCCTGAAACTGGAGCTTCTTCATAAAGCATCTCCCCCTATCAAAAAGGAGCTTCTTCAAAACATCTCCCCCTGCCTAGTTTCAGGAAGACCTGAAGCTAGGCACCTAGAAGAAGGGACAGTTGTATAGGAGGTAGGGAAGGATGCAATTTTAGAAGAAATATTGCCATTGTTCCTGCAAAAGAAAAAGAGAGATCAAGTGTAAAGGAACTGGAAGGAGAAGCAATTTCTGTAGGCATAAAGTCAAAAAAAAATCAAAATTTGATTAATGAAAGAGATCAAAAGTCGAAAAGACTTGGCCTTCGTCAGACTGCGTTCGACGAAAAATTAATTTTCGTCGATCTCAGTTCGACGAACAAGCTTGTCTTCGTCGATCCCTGGATCTACTAGATATCGTCTCAGCGGGTGGGCTGAGACAGCTTCCAGTCTCAGCGGATTCTTATGTCCCGTCCCAGCGGATCCAGACAGCTTCTCAACGGCCCTAGGCCTTGTCTCAGCGGTTCAGCTGAGATTAAGAGATTGTCTCAGCTGTTCAGTTGAGATTGAGAGCTTGTCTCCGTTGTTTTGGACAGCAAACCGACTGAACTTACTTCAACCAGTGAGGGATAAATAAAAGATATAAAATTTTTAATTTATTGAATCTCCATCTATCATTCCTAGCTGATTTATAAAGAAAATATGTTTCTTTTCATCCATGGGTTTGGTGAAAATATCAGCCCTTTGTAAGTTAGTAGGAATAAATTGTAGGCAAATTTTATTTTTATCCACATTATCTCTGATAAAGTGGTGACTAATCTCTATGTGTTTAGTTCTACTATGGAGTATTGGATTTTGTATTATAGATATTGCACTAGTATTGTCACAAAATATAATTGATTTATTTAGATTGATACCATAATCTAGAAGTTGATTTTGTATCCATAATATTTGTGAGCAGCAACTGCCTGCAACAATATATTCTGCTTCAGCTGTTGATGTAGACACAGATGTTTGTTTCTTACAAAACCAAGACACAAGCCTATCACCAAGAAAATGGCAAGTTCCTGATGTGCTTTTCCTGTCTACTCAGCATCCAGCATAATCAAAATCTGAGAATCCAGTTAATTCAAATTCTGAAGCTGTTGGATACCAGAGTCCTAGATTTGGACAACCCTTTATATATCTCAAAATTCTTTTTAGAAAAATTAGGTGAGATTCTTTGGGGTTAACTTGGAACCTAGCACAAATACATGTAGCAAACATAATATCAGGTCTACTAGCTGTTAGATAAAGTAAAGAGCCAACAATTGCTCTATACACTTTCTGATCAACAGGTTTCCCTGATTCATCAGTGTCAACAACAGCATTGGAGGGCATGGGTGTTTTCATAGTGGAAGCATCAGACATACCAAATCTTTTCACTAATTCCTTTGTATACTTAGATTGTGATATGAATATGCCATTTGGAGTTTGCTTCACTTGAAGACTAAGAAAGTAAGATAGCTCACCCATACTACTTATTTCAAATTTAGATTGCATTAGGTTAGAAAACCTTTTGCATAGATTTGAATCAGTATAGCCAAATATAATATCATCTACATAAATTTGAACTAGTAATGTTTGATTTTTATGTACCCTGAAAAATAAGGTTTTATCAGCAATGCCTCTACAGAATTTGTTCTCCAAAATAAAATTAGCTAAGGTCTCATACCATGCTTTGGGAGCTTGCTTGAGACCATAGAGAGCTTTATTAAGCTTAAATACATAAGAAGAGTGAGTTGGAGAGATGAAACCTGGTGGTTGTTCCACATAGACTTCTTCTTTGATATCTCCATTAAGAAAAGCACTCTTCACATCCATCTGATATACCTTGAACTTCTTGAATGCAGCAAAAGCAAGGAATATCCTTATAGCTTCAAGTCTAGCAACATGAGCAAAGTTTTGATCATAATTAATTCCTTCTTCCTGAGAATATCATTGGGCTACTAATCTTACTTTATTTCTGATTATGAAGCCATGATCATCTAGCTTGTTCCTGAAGACCCATTTGGTGCCAATAACTGGATGGCCCTTTAGTCTTGGAAGCAAATCCCATACCGTGTTCCTTTCAAATTGGTTGAGCTCCTATTGCATTGCAAGAATCCAGTTTGGATCTTGTTCTGCATCTTTTATGGATTGAGGTTCAACTTGTGATAGGAAACAAGTATGCGTCTGATTTTGGTGTAGTTGATGCCTTGTTTGAACACCTGCTGAAATATCTCCAATGACTTGAGATATTGGATGATCTCTAACTGTGATGTGATCAATAGTTGGAGTTGGTTCAGCAATGGTTTCCACTTGAGAAATTTGATCAGCTATCATTTGATTTGAGTTGTCAGCAAGATCTGGATTATCCTCTTCTTCACTGTCTTCAATTATTTTATTTGATGGAAGTAGTGATTCTTCATTCTGTAGATTTAGTCCATCGAGCTCTTCACATAGAGCTGGTACCTACAAAATATCTTTGGTTGAGGTGGTATTCCTCTCCTCAATTAACAAGTTAGTTTCATCAAAAGATACATGCATGGACTCTTCTATCTTAAGAGTTGATTTGTTATAAACTCAATATGCTTTACTAGAAAGAGAATATCCAAGGAATATACCTTCAGCAGACTTTGCTTCAAATTTCCTTAGATATTTCTTATCATTGTTATGCACATAGCATTTACATCCAAAAATCTTATAATAGTTAACCTTGGGCTTTTTATTCTTAAGTAATTCATAGGGAGTATTACCCTTAAGTTTATGTATCAGACTTCTGTTCAACACATAATTTGTTATGTTCAATGCTTCTGCCCAAAAAGAGAGTGGCAAGTGAGCATCAACAAACAATGTAGTTGCTGATTTAATTAGTGTTCTATTTTTCCTTTCAGCTACCCCATTTTGTTGAGGAGTTCTAGGAGCAGACAAACATTGCCTGATCCCTTCTTTTCCACAGAATTCTCTTATCAGAAGAGATTCAAACTCAGTGCCATGCTCACTTCTGATCAATGCAACTAGAGTAGAGTACTCAATCTTGATGGACCTGAGAAAGTCTGTAAGATCACTGAAGGTGTCAGACTTGTTCCTAAGAAAGAACACCCAAGTGAATCTTGAGAAGTCATCTACAATAACTAGAGAATAATGCTTCCCTCCTAGACTCTATATTGCAGTGGGTCCAAAGAGATCCAAATGCAGTAAGTACAGAATCCTAGGTGAATCACTCTTGGATAAAGATTTAAAACTACTCTTGGTTTGCTTTCCTAGTTGAGAAGCCCTGTAGAGTCCTTCCTTCTTGTATGAACCAGAAGGCAGTCCTCTAACAAGATTGTCCTTAGAAAGCTTAGATATAGTTCTAAGGTTAATATGTCCTAGCCTTTTATGCCATAATTCATTTGTTTTACTTATTGAATTAAATAAACAAATATCTGAGTTGGCAGAGTCAAAATTGACTAAATAAATATTTCCATGTCTAATACCAGATAACACATTATTGTTTTTATTATTAGTAATAAGACATAAGGAATGGTTAAAAGTTACCTGATAACCTTCATCACAAAACTGGCTTATGCTAATGAGGTTATGCTTGAGACCCTTGACATATGCTACCTCTTTGAAGGTAACTGCTCCAACTTTGATTTGTCCATATCCATTGGTTTGTCCACAGTTGGAGTCTCCAAAAATCACTTTGGGTCCAAGCTTTGCCTTGTAATTGCTTAAGTTGGCCTTGTTTCCTGTCATATGCTTTGAGCACCCACTATCCAAGTACCAATGTTCCTTTTTGTGTGGATAGCCTTGTACCTGCACAATAGAAAATAAACTAGTTGTTTTTGACCCAGACTACCTTAGGTCCTTTTTTCTTTCCACAAAATTCTGAAATGAAAGACATCTCAGGCTGATCCTTATAGCCTTGCAGATGATATCTCCTTGGAGGAATTATTCACTCAGTGAAAGGATTCTTAGTATATTGAGAATAAGAATTCTGTTGAAATTTAGTATATTTTTCGTTCGACGAATTCTGGTGAGTTCGTCGATCGCCGTTCGACGAATTGGAGTAATTTCGTCGAGCGCCATTCGAATAATAACTATACTGAAAATCTGTCTTCAGAGTTCTTCGATCGTCGTTCGACGAATTGAAGTGATTTCGTCGAGTGTCGTTCAACAGATAACTATACTGAAATTCTGTGCTCAGCTTTCGTCGATCTCCGTTCGACGAAATGAAGTGATTTCGTCGAGCTCCGTGCGACGAATTCTGTTGAATTCCTTTATTCGTAACATCCTTACTTGAGATGTTTTTATCTACTTCTACTGCCTATTTGCCCTTGGCAGAGATGAACTTTACTGGTGTAGATAAAATGTTTTTCTTAATAAGATGTGACTCACTTGATGATGCACCCAAGCCCAGTTTGCCACTTAGTCTAGCATTCACTATGCTTGTGATGTCCATCAGTTTGATACTTCTCACATTTAGGTATTCTTCAAATTTCTTAGCCTCAGATAACTTATTCTCAATGAGAACAATATGTTCTTTTGAGGCAGCCAATTCTTCCTTAAGATTGGCATTTTCTTCACTTAGTTGGTTCATTTCAGCCAACTTGCCTCTGAGAGAGATTATCTCTTTCTCAGATTTGATTAAATCTAAACGAAGAGTTTTAAATTCATTTTTGAAATCATTTGAATTAAAATCAAAGTTAGATATTACTTGATCAGCAACAGTTTCAGATTCTGATTCATCTAAATTATTTGTTGATGCATTGATAGTCATCATGCAGAAACATCTTTCATCTGCATCATCTTCATCTTCAGAAGAGTTGGATGAAGATGCATGATCTGACTCACTGCTTGAGTCAAAAATAGCCATCAAGCATTGATCCTTTTCATTTGCATTCTCTTCATCATCAGAAGAGTTGGATGAAGACTTTGACTCTTCGGCAGAACCTTCAACCATGTTGTTGAGGGAATTCCAAATATCCCTGGCTGAGGTGCAGTCCACAACATTTTGGAAGATGTCATCAGATATTGTTTATGCTAATATGTTCATTACTTTGGCATCTGCATTTCTTTTCTTCTTCTGAGCATCTGTCCACTCAGGGGGTAGAATAGCAATATTGTTTGTTGTTGTTTCAGCACTTGTTGTTGTTGTAGGAGTAGGAGGTCCTGTCAAAATAACATTAAAGATATCTTCATCAATATAATTCATATATAACTTGAACCTTGTCTTCCATAATGCAAACTTATTTAGATTGCACATATGAGGTCTTGTGCTTGAGTATTCTTTGTTCTGTGCCATGAGTTTTAAGCAAAAAGAAAACTCTAGGGGAAATTAAGATCTGATTGATCTTTGGATTCAGGTGTTAGCCTGTAAATAATCAACCAACATCTGATACCAATTGAAAGTAACCTCTGATAGAAGTTGAAAGGAGGTTTAGATCTTAAATTTACTTTAGAGGGGGTGTGTTGGAACCTTAGGTTTGATTTGAGTTAGGATCCACCTTTAGTATCTAAGTTTATATCATAATATATCTTACAACCTAGATTAAATATCCTATTAAGTTAAAAGGCTAAAAATAATATATATATATATATATATATATATGAAAGTGCACAGTTAACCTCACTAGAATTCTCTATAGGGGGTGAATAGAGATTTAAAAATACTTTGTGCAATTATATATATATATATATGTAATAATCACAGATTCAAGCTTCCCACACACCAACAAGAATTAAGCAAGTAAAGAAGAAAAATAGCAAGAAGAAAATCACAGCACAACACAAAGAAATATAGTGGTTCCCCAAACTTTGGGTAGTCCACTCTTCTACCCCCTTGGTAGGAATTCACTATCTTGCACTGCGTCTTTTGATAAGGAGACTCTTAGAACCAGCCTGAGTCTTTTGATAAGGAGACTCATAGAACCAGTCTGAGTCTTTTGATAAGGAGACTCTTAGAACCAGTACAACTGAATTTTTTGAAGAGAGATTCTAAAAACTCTTTTACACAGTTTAAAAGTGAAATGAAGATAAAGAGAAGAAGAAGAAGAAGTAATTTAAACAAGAAGGAATCTTCTTCCTAGCAAGAAGATTAGAAGCACAAGAATAGTGAATGTAATATCTCTTCTATAGTGAGAAGGAGATTGTAAGCTTTTCTCTCTTTTGTGAGAGCTTTCAGAATTTGCAGCAGAATGGCTTCAGGAGGAGAAGATGGAGGCTTTTTCTTTGCTGCAACACACTTTCTCTTTTCTCATCTTTCTCACTCTTCACTTGGGAGCTCTTCCTCTTTTTCAAATGTATATGGTGGATCACTTATTATCATTCTCTGTCGACCTCCTCCTTATTTATAGCTCTGCTTAAAAGATATTGCTAAAGGAGAATAATCAATTAGCAGAAAGAGAAATAGAAAGAGATTATAGTTTCCATAATCAATATTTCTGTAGAAGGAAAGGAATTCATTCTGATTTCAAATAATATCCATAATAATCTTAATCAAATTAGCCAAGAATCAAATAGAAGGAAAGGCTGATTCAGAACGGCTATAAAAGAATAATATCATTCCATAAAAATCAGATCTACAGAAAGAAGGAAAGAGATCTGGCGTGTTTTTGAATTACTTATAGATATCGACGTGCATCGATTACTATTCGACGTGAACGTCGACTTCATCCTGGTTGAACGTCGAGAGGAGAATAAGGAAGGTGCGTCGACTAAGGTGCGTCGACTTTATTAAATGCGTCGACTAGAAGTCAGAGGTACGTCGAAAAAGATTACGTCGAATTCTTCTTAGAGTTACTTCGACTCATTCTGAGAGAAACGTCGACTATATTTCGACGTTGCGTCGAATACTATTCGACGCATATTTACTTAGCCTAATTTTTCATACATAGAATTTATATTCTACTCATTTCTAGGGGTTAAGATAAATCATTTCCCCAACAATCTCCCCCTATTTTTCTTAACCCTATATACAGAGAAATTGTATCAGCTTTCAATCAACACAGCAAAGCATTTATATAGGTTAGAAATATGTTAAATAATCAGAAGAAGATAGAATAAGAAATTATATAAACAAATTTCATGTTCAGTTGACCAATCATCATTTAAGCATAGACAATTGTTCAAATATAGTATATCATCATTGTTCAGGGGTAGGAGGAGTTTTTCTTTTCCTAGTGAATACTTTTGTAGGTTGCTCCTTCTCAGTAGCAGGTGATTTCCTCAGCTCCCCTTGAGTCTCAGCAATTTGTTCCCCCTGAGTCAAAGTAGTTTGCTCCCCCTAGGATGGAACTTCCTTTGAGCCTTTTACTTCTTCTTCAGTTTCTCTTTCATCTTCAGCTCCAGTTTTAACTGCATCTGGCTCCTGAGCTCCTACTTCAGCCATCACAGTATCAGCTTCATTTTCTTTCTCTCCTTCAACCTCAGTTTCCTTTTCAACTTCATTTTCTGCCCTACATGCCTCCCCTTGTAATAGAATCACTTGTTGAGTAGCTCCTCTTGCTATATTGAGTACCTCTGTTAGGTGCTCTTCACTATGTAGCTCAGGTACAACTTCATTCCCAATGGTCTTGAGCAGTGCAAGACTATCAGTTTTTGAAGTAGGAAGAGACTTGTGAGAGAGAGATTTATGACTGGAGAGCTGCTCTTCATCTAACCTCTCCTCCTTCTTGACCTTCTTAGCCAAGGAGGTTAAGAAAGACCTGGTGACCTTAGAGGAAGAGATAGAGGTCTTCAGGCTTTGCACAGAGGCACTAACACCATCTATTTGGGTCTGCATATGCAAGATGGAGGAATGAATCTTGGAGCAGTACCCATCCAACATTTCTTGGAATCTTTGGGCTGTGGATTGGATACACTGAGTGATGAAGTTTTCAGTGGATGGAGATGGTTCAAAATGTGGTGGTGGAGGAGGAGATAATGGAGGAGGAGGAGATAATGGTGGAGGTGTATGTGATGAAGGAGGAGAGGGAACTGTATCATTGTGATGAGGTATATTTGATGGAGAAGGTGAAGGAATAGTGGAGGGTTGAGCAGGAGATTGAGTTGGTATTTGTGAAGGTGTGGATGATGGTGGTAGAGAAGGGATGCTTGTTTGAGGAGGAGGAGGAGGAGGTGAAGATGGATGAGCAGGAGAGTTGGGAGGAGATGGAGTCCTTTCAGGAATGGCAGCAGGTTTGGGGATTTGCCTGGTCCATTTTGAGAAGAGAGCAATGGACATCCTTTTGCCAGGAGGGATGGGGATTCCTTTTGACCTGCATAGGTCAGGGAAGGAGTGGAAGAGTACTTGTCTCATAATTCTCATGTAGGCATTCTCTTTGTGAGATTATTTAAAGCCTATCATTTTGAGCAGGCAGCTTGCCCAGTCTACCTTCTTCTTCAGCACAAGGGCCCCCATGATGTTCAGTTGCTGCTTGGGCACTGCATCATGGGCAGAGATCTTACATAGTAATATTTTCCCTACTATGTCTGCCAATAGTCTATACTCCTCAGAGAAGTCTATTTTCTTCAGGTGGATTGGTCTATCTTTGGAGAACTTCATGGTGATTAACAAATTCTTTATTTCATCAGGGGTAAGTTCCACAAGTTCATCACCTGATAGGGGAATTATTTTAGTTATTCTTTAAAAAATGATTTGCTTTCCCTATTTGAACAAAGATAATATTTGACTGTACCTGATGGTATATCAAAGGTGGTCCTAATGTGTTCTGCAGAAATTGAGACAGGTGTCTCATGGATTGTTCCTGTGATTTCTCCTTGTTCAGATATCTGAACATGAGTCATCAGCTCTGTGAGTTCTGTCTCCAGGAGCTTGCATCTTGTGGAGATGAGCTTATCCAGACCAGTTTCAGTGAAGAGAGCTATAATGCTCTTATAATTTTCTGCGGCGGCTTGGAAGGATTCGAGGTCAATGTCGAACCCAGAGTTTATCTTGGGAGCCATTGTAGGTCAGTGAGAAAGAGGAAGAAATGGCTGGACTGAGAGGTAAGAGGGATGAAAGATGTAGAGTGTGAGAGGATTTCTAACTGAAGAATCTATTTAAGTCAGGTGAAACGTCGAAATGAGACACAATTCGAGGCATATTCGGTACTACAGTGGATGTGACCGAAAATATTTTAGTATTGCCGCTCTTTTTCATGAAGTCGACATTACGTTGAGTGGAATTCGACGTAAGCATCGATACAGTCTGAGGTAAGATGTTAGGGTTTCATATCGACGTATACGTCGATTGGAGTCGACGCATGCGTCGATTTGAGTTATTATTGATAGTTATCGACGGTGCGTTGATTATAAAATCGACGTGACTTTCATTTTTCTGAAAACTTTTGGGTTTTCCCTTGAGAGATTATTTCTTCCTGCTCCTAATGTTTTCTAAGACAGTCTTGGACTAATTTTTATAATCAATTATATTGATTGTACCAACATTGTTTGGCAATGTGGCCAGTTTTATTGCAGATATAACATCTGACTCTCTTTAGATTATGGGATTTTGAGTTTAGAGAGGGATAATGGTGTTGATTAAGATAAACATTTTGATTAGGATAAAAATTTTGGTTTGGATAAAAGTTTTGACTAGGATAGAAATTATGATCAGGATGAATGGGTCCTGAATGGGTGTTAAGATGGAAGGTTTTTGGAGGATGGAAGTGTTCTGTCTTTATGTTGCTCTGAGTTTGTATGCGTCGATATCTATTCGACATACGTTGATAGTTGCGTCGATTTATACTCGGTGCTTTCTCCAGATTGCGTTGATCTGGAATCGATGCACGGAAGAAGTTGCGTCGATTTAAAGTCGACGTACTTTTATTCAAGCGTCGAGTTGAGGTCGAAGCATCTGAGAGATTGCATCGAGTAGAATTCGACGCACTATCATTCATGCGTCGATATGAAGTCGACGCAAATGTGTTTTCACAAATTTTATTTTTCCCTTTTTCTGATTTTATTTCTTTATGAGTTGTTTCTCTTGGCCTAGTTGCCTTCTCAGAAGAAGTTTGAGAGTCATCAGCTGAATAGTATGATGTTTCATCAAATTGGTTTATTTCCTTGAAGTCTTCTCCTATATTTTGTGAGTCTTCTTCTTGGTTTGTTGATTTGATGGGTTTAGTAAATTTAATAGGGCTCATCCAAGCAAGCTTGTTAGATGGAATTAGACTAGCTGAGGGATCAGCTCCTAGTCCAAGATTTTTATGTCTTCTTGTTTGTTTTTCTGTGATTTCTTTGAGTGTTTGGCTTCTCATTTTTATTGATTCTTCAAAAGCTTTTGCTTGGGATACCTTATTTTTAAGGAGCTGGTTTTCTATTTTATCCTTCTCTATTTCTTTTTCTCTGATGTTAGCCCTTAATTCATAATTTTTAGAATAAGTGTCCTCTATATTTCTCTGGTTTTTCATGACATTAATTTGTTCTCTTAGATTCTTAATTTTTTGTTTAGCTTTGAGTTGATCTAAACATAATCTTTTAAAATCATTTTTGAAATCATCACACAGAAAATCTATGTCACCAAAAATGCTTACCCCATCCTTATCCTCAGATTCCTCTATGAGAATAAGGCTATTTTCTTTATCATCTTCAGAAGAGATGCTTCCTTCTGATTCTGTCTCACTCCATGATTTAGCACCATGTTCTTCCTTTGAGCTTTCAAAAGCCATTAAGCATAGGTCTTCTTGCTTAGACTCTTCATTGTCACTTTTGGATGAGGTGCTGTCCTCATAATCTGTTTTACTCCAAGCTTCTGCAGTGAAGCCTCTTTATTTCTTCTTTCCCTTTTTCTTGAGATCTTTCTTTTTCAGATCTTTCTCTTTCTCAGTATTTTATGGATATTCTGGTGCAATGTGTCCAGTTTTCCTGCAGGAATAACAAATGATTTATTTAGTAGGAGTTTTATCATACCTTGGTTTTGATTCTCTCCTTCTAGACCCATCTGTCCTGACCCATTTCTTGAATCTCCTAGCCAGGAAGCTGAATAATTCATCTTCAGTGACAGGGGTCTCTTCTTCTGTTGCTTTCAAAGCAAAGTTTCTATCATTTGAGGAGGTTGAAGTGCTTCCTCTTCTTTCCTTCTCTTCTCTGGTTTTCAGCAGTTGCTCATAGGATTTGAGTTTTCCTAAGAGGGCATCTATTGAGATTTCCTTTTGTCCTCTTGTATCTCTTATTACCCATATTCTTGAGTCCCATGAACTTGGGAGACTCATTAATAGTTTGTCATTGATCTCTGTGAGAGAGATCTCTCTATCTAGGCTCCTTAATTGATTTATGATCAGACTGAATCTATCATACATCTCAGATATGCTTTCTTCATGCTTCTTTTGAAAGTTCTCATATTGGGAGATTAATAGAGTCTTTCTATCTTTCCTTTCATCAGCACTTCCTTCTACCATCTTTGTAAGAGCCTCCCATATTTCTTTGGCTGATTAACAGTCAACAACCTTTTGAAAGATTTCATCTGAGAGGGTTGAGACAAGAATGTTCACAGCTTTTGCATCACATGTTCCTGCCTTCTTCTCTTCAACTGTCCACTCAGCCTTTGGGACAGGTGTTTGAGTCACTTCACCACTTGTGTTTCTTCTATAAGGCTTGGGAGGACCTGTCATAATAACATCAAATAATTCTTCATCAATAGAATTCATATAGATCCTAATTCTTGTTTTCCAAATTGCAAACTTTTCAAGATTGTACATTGGTGGTCTGGTGGAAGCATAATCTTTGATTTGTGCCATGTGAAAAATAATTTTTAGAAATATATATATATAAGAAGTAGGATCTTTTTGGTCAAGGAGTTAACCTTTTTAGATCAACCTCGCTTTGATACCAATTGAAAGTGCACAGTTAACCTCACTAGAATTCTCTAGAGGGGGGGGGGGGGGGGTGAATAGAGATTTAAAAATACTTTGTGCAATTATATATATATATATATATATATATATGTGTGTGTAATAATCACAGATTCAAGCTTCCCACACACCAACAAGAATTAAGCAAGTAAAGAAGAAAAATAGCAAGAAGAAAATTACAGCACAACACAAATAAATATATTGGTTCCCCAAACTTTGGGTAGTCCACTCTTCTACCCCCTTGGTGGGAATTCACTATCTTGCACTGAGTCTTTTGATAAGGAGACTCTTAGAACCAGCCTGAGTCTTTTGATAAGGAGACTCTTAGAACCAGTCTGAGTCTTTTGATAAGGAGACTCTTAGAACCAGTACAACTGAATTTTTTGAAGAGAGATTCTAAAAACTCTTTTACACAGTTTAAAAGTGAAATGAAGATAAGGAGAAGAAGAAGAAGAAGTAATTTAAACAAGAAGGAATCTTCTTCCTAGCAAGAAGATTAGAAGCACAAGAATAGTGAATGTAATCTCTCTTCTATATTGAGAAGGAGATTGTAAGCTTTTCTCTCTTTTGTGAGAGCTTTCAGAATTTGCTGCAGAATGGTTTCAGGAGGAGAAGATGAAGGTTTTTCCTTTGCTGCAACACACTTTCTCTTTTCTCAGCTTTCTCACTCTTCACTTGGGAGCTCTTCCTCTTTTTCAAATGTATATGGTGGATCACTTATTATCATTCTCTGTCGACCTCCTTCTTATTTATAGCTCTGCTTAAAATATATTGCTAAAGGAGAATAATCAATTAGCAGACAGAGAATTAGAAAGAGATTAGAGTTTCCATAATCAATATTTTTGTAGAAGGAAAGGAATTCATTCTGATTTCAAATAATATCCATAATAATCTTAATCAAATTAGCCAAGAATCAAAAAGAAGGAAAGGCTGATTCAGAACGACTATAAAAGAATAATTTCATTCCATAAAAATCAGATCTACAGAAAGAAGGAAAGAGATCTGGCGTGTTTTTGAATTACTTATAGATATCGAC
The DNA here is from genome assembly GCA_033032865.1 of Dactylorhiza incarnata. Lineage (NCBI taxonomy): Eukaryota > Viridiplantae > Streptophyta > Magnoliopsida > Asparagales > Orchidaceae > Dactylorhiza > Dactylorhiza incarnata. The sequence goes on from JAWHQI010000148.1 coordinate 4,326,727, forward strand.
GTGCATCGATTACTATTCAACGTGAACGTCGACTTTATCCTGGCTGAATGTCGAGAGGAGAATAAGGAAGGTGCGTCGACTAGAAGTCAGAGGTACGTCGACAAAGATTACGTCGAATTCTTCTTAGAGTTACTTTGACTCATTCTGAGAGAAACATCGACTATATTTCGACTTTGCGTCGAATACTATTCGACGCATATTTACTTAGCCTAATTTTTCATACTTAGAATTTATATTCTACTCATTTCTAGGGGTTAAGATAAATCATTTCCCCAACAATATATAAATAATATACTAAGAAAAATATATATATAATAATAGGCTAAATTGTACAACCCAGATGTTCGCTAGGAAGAGTCAGATGGTTCACACCCAAGAAGGTGAGCCAAGGTGGGCGAACCCCGGTGAGGCGAGCCGAGATGGGCGAACCCCGGTGGGGCGAGCCAGGACAGGCGAGCCCGCCTAGAATAAGCGCCAATAGCAATTCTGGGGCTCGCCGAGGCCTGACAGGCGAGCCCGCCTAGAGTAAGTGCGGATATCAATTCTTGGGCTCGCCGAGGCCAGACAGGCGAGCCCGCCTAGAGTAAGTGTCAATAGCAATTCTGGGGCTCGCCGAGGCCAGACAGGCGAGCCCGCCTAGAGTAAGTGCCAATAGCAATTCTGGGGCTCGCCAACCCAGAGTCTCGCGAGCTCCACTCGCAAGGGAGGTCGCGAAGCGGGCTGGTTCTCCCAGTAAAAGTCCAGGAAGGGATTTTTACCAGGAGGCCCCCGGTGGTCTGCGGTTAGCCTCTCCAAACAGCGGAGTTTGGCTGTTAGCAGACCAGCCCGGTGTGCGGGTAGTAAGAATAGACAGCGGGATTTGGCTATTGACAGACCACAAAACTAAAATCTATAAATAGACCTCAAAGGGCACCTTGGAGGGGGACCGGTTCAGAATCTTTGAGCCTTCTTCTCTCCTTAGGTCGCTTTGGGTTGGGCTCTCTAGCTCTCCAAGGTGCCCGAGTCTTAGCTTTGGCTTGGGAGGGGAAGCGCTCAACGATCTTCCGGGTTAGTGGAGGGACCTCCTCGCTAAGACTAGGGTCTTTGTTCTTCGTCCGGGTTACTTGCCTACCTCTTCCGAGGGATCAGTAAGGGCTAGCTGCTCCTCGATTCGTTGAGGGCCCCGAGCTCCATAAGAGACCGAGAAATCGGTTTCAACATAAATAATATTAGAGAAAATATTCTAAGAGAAAATATTATAAGAGAAAATATTATAAGAGAAATTAATATAAGAGAAAATAAGAGAAGAAATATATTTCATATATTCACTGCGTTCGACGAACGTCGAACGGCGCTCAGCATTCGTCGGACGGCGCCCGACGAACAGAGTACATTATAGCAGCGCTCGACAAATTATCAAGGAAGCTGCGTTCGACGAAATTCGAACAGCGGTCGACGAAATCCGAACAGCGGTCGACGAAAAGAGGAGCTCGACGAATTATTATAATATGTTCAGTTTGATTATTTAATCATTCCGTTCGAAGAATGAAATTAACAGGTCGACGAATAAAGATGAGATCGACTAAATATTGTCAGCAATATTATTATATTCTTATACAGCTCGACTAACATTATTATATATGCTTTTCTAAAATAGCCGTTGCAGCATTAATTAATACAGCCGTTGCAGACATTAAATAATGTAGTCGTTGCAGCAAGTCAAACACGACAAGAATTCAAACAGATAAATATACAGCAGATAATATATATCAGAATATATACATATAGTTGTTATCTCTCGACAGAGAACAGAACAGAATATATTAACTTTGCTGTACAGGAAAAGAAAGAAGAAGAAATACAGAGGAGCAAAAAGAAGAAGCAGATCATATATTATTATCTTCTTTTTGCTAACATATTTCTTGCAGATCTTCTACAAACCTGAGACACCAAAACAATATCATTTGCTCAGGAAGAAGAAGAAGAAAAGAGGAGGATTCACAATCTAGAGAAGAAGCTCCATCCACAAGCTGTCATCTATTCTAAATCAGACAGGGGGAGCTTCCTTCAACATCATCATCAAGATCCAAACACAACTACCAATCAGGATCTTCATCAAGAGTCTTCTCAGCAAAAAGAGAAGAACAATAAATCTTTCCCTTTCTCCTTCCCCATCTTGTACAGGGTTAAAACTCCCTTCAAAAGTTTACCTGTTGGTGGCAAGACACCTGATCAAAAAATCTAGTTTGTTTATAAGCACCTGATCAAAAGCTTATAGGTGAATTGGGCACCTGATCAAACCTCCATTTGTGTGTGGACACCTGAACAAAAACACCTTGGTGTGAGGGCACCTGATCAACTCTCCTAGTGGATTCCTACCAGTGGGTAGAAGAGTATATGTACCCGGGTTTTGGGGAACAACTATATTTCCTTGTGTCATCTGAATGCTTTGGTTTGCTTGTTTTATTTCTTTATTTGTGCTGTTTATTACTTTGCACTCTTACTGTTTGTGTTTATTTCTCATACAACAATCAGCAAACACATATATATATATATATATCATTACTTTGAAGTAAAACAAAGTTAATCAAGATCTTTTAATAAGATAAATAAGAACTAAACTCTCCTTTCAGGGTGAATAGAGTTTTAAAAAGTTTTTCACTTATTTTTATAGCGGAGTTAAAATAGTGATATATATGTGTACTGAGTGAGTATGAAACAAATAAAAAATCACACAGCACAGCACAGTACAGAAAATAAACAAAAACACAGAAGGCACAAGGATCTATAGTAGTTTCCCAATAAACCTGGGTACATCTACTCTTCTATCACCCTTGGTAGGAATCCACTAGGTTTTTGATCAGGTGCCCTATCACCAATGAGTTTTTGATCAGGTGCCCAAACACCACTGAGCTTTTGATCAAGTGCTCAAACCAACTACAGGTTTTTCATCAGGTGCCCTGCCACCAATGGTTTAAATTTTGAAGGGAGTTAGAACCCTATACAAGATGGGATAAAGAGGGTTATGAAGTTCTTCTCTGTCAATAAGCTTAGAGAAGACTAGTGGATTTGTTGTTGTAAAGCTCCCCATGTCTGATAGAAAATAGTTGACAGTTGAAGGATGGAGCTTTCTCTTGAATGAAAATCTTCCTTTGATAGATGATGAATCTGAGAGACAAAAGTTTCTCAGATTATTGTTGCTCTTGAAGATTTTGAACTTGCAGCAGAAAACTAAGATTAGATTTGTGTTATTGTTCTCAGAGAATGAATTTGCTGCTTGAGGAAGATGATCTTTCTTTTTAACTTTCTGTATATTTCTCTAGAATGTATCTTCTCTGTCGACTATCTCTTCTCTTCTCTTCCTATCTTGCTGTTCTACTGTAAATATTTTTCTTCCTTTTTTCTTTTGAGATATCTGACTGATTTGAAATCAAATCTTTTAATTAAGGAATATAATATTCTGAAAAGATATTCTTGGAACTGCTGTCCTTTTCCAAAATGTGTCAACGGCTACTTTCTCGAAATAAGAGAATAATAAAAGGAAAGGATTAAATCCTGAATTATCTGAAAGGAATAGATCCGTTGTTGATTAGTCGATCTGAGTTCAGAGAATAGAATAAAACTGATCCTTCAGAAATAATGAAGCTGAGGAGAAAATTCGTCGATCTGAGAACTGAGTTCGTCGAACAGAATGTTGAGTTCGTCAAACTGAATCTGGAGTTCGTCGATCTGAATAAATTCATCGAACACAATCTGGAGTTCGTCGATCTCAAGCTGGAGTTCATCGAACTGAGAGATAATCTGCTGAATCTGCCTGGAAGAACTGAGTTCGTCGATCTGAGAGGCACTTTCGTCGATCTGAACATCTTGATACTTATTCTTTGAACACAGAGCTGAGTTCGTCGATCTCAAACTGGAGTTCGTCGAACTGAATAATAAACTATTGGACTGGCTGGAGAACTGAGTGCGTCGAGCTGGAGAGCAAGTTCGTCGAACGTAGAGAGAAGTTCGTCGAACGCAGAATAGAGTTCGTCGATCGCAGAACCTTGGCAAGTTTGTCGAACTGGAGCATGCCATTCGTCGAACGCAGGATGGAGTTCGTCGAACGCAGTATGGAGTTCGTCGAATGCAGAAACTTATTCTTTTCCTTAAGTTCTAGCAGCCTAAAACCTTGACCCATAGACTATAAAATGGGGTCAACTTAGTCCTAGTCAACAGATAAGGATCCTAGCCCAAATCAGTAATAGGGTTGTTCCAACTCGGGGCGGCCGTACTCCTTCCCTGCAAACAAGCAATACCAGCATATATTTAACAGGTGCGTCTAAGCACCGCATAGAAACAATCACCACTTACGTCGACTCAAGGCCACACGTATCGTGCTCTTAAGGCACATTTCTGGTGTACTCCCTGAGTTACACCACTGATCTATTATGAGCTTTTACCTTCAAGGTCCTCCTACCTTACGGTTCCTTTCCCAAACTTCCTTCAGTGCACAGAGGGGCGACCTCTTCACTGACAGGCTAAGGGACATGTTCGGTTCAACTTTTCCCGTGCTCATAACGTCGGGATTAGCTGCCCGACGCGGGAACGGCTTCACCTCGGCCCGACAATGAGACAACCTCACCGGGTCATCGGAACAGCCTCAGGGGCTATTTCTAAACACACCGCGTGATATCTGATATCACTGGCGCTAGCACTAGCGCTGGCGTTATCTGATAGAATGACATTCGTCCAACTCTTTCGGGTATTTCCTGAAGGTAACCTCCAGGACTCCCAGTAGCACATCACAGCACCCAGAACCCAAAAATAAGCATACATAATCATAGTCTTCTCCGGAGTGCAATATAGCAATATCAACATCACCAATCCAGACCAACCTGTCCAGATGGGCTTCACACAGTACGCCTATGTCCGTACAATGATCCGGACTCTATATGCAAATTTTTACGGGGATAATCCATATCGACCCGTCGGAAGACCCTAGCGCCCGGCGCTAGCTCCTTAGCTTAGAACACCGTAAATATCTAGTTAGGTAGTGTGAATACCCTCCTAGGAGTGGGGTGGCCCAACCCACTTCCTCTGTTTGCCACTACAAGAGGTACCTGAGAGTTTAGCTAACTCCAAAACTGGGGAACTAAAGGTCTGTGCGCATAGAGTCGGGTGCGTGAGTTGCACTTGTGTGAATTGTAAGCATTAAACCTACATCACATTGCATTTCATACACGATCATTGCATTGAATCCTTACCCCTATCGTATAAATAGGTATGGGACTCTTTATACAATATGCCTCGCAAAACGACCCCTTGGTCTATAAATTTGTGTGGACATTCTTATAAATCAAGGTTACTTTACCTGTGATGATTAGCTACTCTCTTTACTTAATTGATTAGTTGCCCTCTTTACTTAGTTGATTAGCTGCTCTCTTTACTTATTTACTACTTTGTACTATTCTGCACTTACTAGCTTAGGTTTTATTATATAACCAACTTGTAGTAGAACTGTAGTGGTTACTTCCTTAGCTAGGGCCATCGTCACCTGCTTGATATATTATGTTTGATGTTCTCCCTCCTCATTCCTCACACACGATGACTAGGAGCCACTAGGGGAGGGGTGGGGAGCAAGGCGTAGTCTTATGACTAACGATCGGTGGACCATATCATTTTAGGTGTTCGAGGAGCAGCACTAGGAGATGCAGCACCAACATAGGACGGTGCAGATGGAGGTGGGCCAGTATAGTTCAGCAGCAGTAGCTACGGGATCCATGAGTGCCTTGTAGTTTTACTTCTGCGAGTGTTATGTAGTGAGGCTTTGATGTACTAGGTAGGAGCCCACTTTTATTTTCAGTATTTCTTATCGTGGACTATTATGTGACATTATTTATATAAATATATATATCACCGTGTGATGTGGACTTATCTTACATTATTCGACTTAATTTCTCTGTGATGTATGGTTGGCCTGGATGTGAATTTGTCGGTAGAAGCGACGTCTAGTAGTGGTGACCTTCCCGGGAGTTGGTGTCACCGCATGACGGTGGTTCTGGGCATAAGACCCGGTGAAAATGAAAAAGAAAAAAATGGGGTCTTACACGACATATACTATATAATCCGTCAGATAATGAACATTGGTCTATAACTTGTTAATAAATGTAATATCAATAGAACTATCATGAATGTTAAAACCATAATTAAGTTTATCTAGTGCGTAAACATAAATTAAGTTCCTTCTAAATAAAGGAATATAGAAAATCTCTTAATAATAGTTCATAGCCTAAAGCTAGAACTAAACAAATGTCTCATATAAACTTTACCTCCATTTTAGATTTGTTGCATATCGTGGTCTACACTCACCCTTGCTTGCTCCACCAGGAATTGGATGGGGCTTCAATTAAGTGGGATTCACAAAATACTAATGCCAAAAGGTTTGCTTTATGAGTGAAACTCTATTTTTCTATCCAAGTTTTATACTTTTAGTACTCCAACTTCACGTGTCCCTTCTTCCTATAGAAGAAGCATATAAGAGGTTTCTTCTTACTAGCATACTTAGTCTCTGAAGTTTGTGCATCCCGAGCTATATAAGGAGTTTTTGACTTCTTCTTCTTAAAGGGGGATTTGACATTAGTAGTGTAGTGTGAGTCTTTACATTCTTTAGTTTATCTTCTTCAGCAACACAACAAGTAATTAGATCATTGATCTTCCGCATCTCATCGTGGTGCTCAGAAATAGAACTCTTCATAGTCAACAACCAGGTCTTGTTAGACTTGTTTCATGCAATAAAGTGATTGTTATCATCTTTAGTGTTGGTCGATGAAAGAGCTGCAGGCTGGTTAGTGTTCATGTCATTTCTATATTTGTCATCAGTAGTGCGAGTTTAATATCAAACTTCAAATTCTTGCAGTTTGTCCCCATGAGTTTTTGATGGTCGTCAAATTATTATGAATAGTGAGTCACTTTAAAGAGAGAAAAGAAATATGATTTAGACAATAAAGCAACAATGTCTAAAAATCATAAATAACACATTAGGAGGAGAATCCAGACGCATTAGTGATGCGTGTTCGGCAAGTGCACCGGTTGCTGTAGAGTAATAAATATAGGAATTGTTTCCCCGAATGTCGATCTCTTGAGGAATGCAGGATATGGTGAATGAATTGCGTTGTGAGTCAATTGTTACACGAGCGAAGAAAGTAAGAACAAAGGGCGTTGTGATTGGTGTCCTAAGCTATTGCAGAAATAAGAGAAATGCGGGTCGAAAGCACCGCTTCGCAAAGTGGGGGTGAGTGCAGCAGCTGCGATGCCACGCTTTGGTAAGCGGGAGAAATGGCCACAGATCGGGGTTTTGTGAGGGTCGTATTCACCTCTTCGCCAACATCGCCACTAGCAATTGCTAGATGGCTTCACACCTAAGCAACTAAGAATATCACAACGAAAAGCAAAGCTATTCTCACAACCATAGCATCATTGCACATGAACATCAAACAAAGTATCTATAACCTTAATCTAGCAAGAGTTCATTACAACAACACTAAAAGAAGCATAAGCTCAAGGTTTAGAAAGGACCCAATCGAAGATGTCACTGTATCTTGGGTTCTCGGCCGGAATGAGAGGTTATCGGGCTCTCTCCGGGATCGGCCCTCAGATGGTGTGCGGACTCGAAGGAGGCTGCCACTTCTCCAGCGATCTACAACACTTCTATGGTCTCCAAGATGAAGAATGCTTGAACTTGTGGTGGAGGAAGCTTGCAAACGATCCCGGGTGGAAGTATGGTGGAGGAGATCACTAGATGTGGTCTCCTAGGGTGGAAAAGGTGAAAATGGCGGACTTCCCTGGTTTTTCCCGCGAGGGGAATCATCCTCCAAATGAAGCAGATTTCTTGCTTTAAATACTAAACAGGCGGAATTTTAGTCACGCACTGTTGTTGTCACAGTAGAGAACTACGGGACCAACAATGCTAGGAACTACATCAAGCTCACTGATGAATTTCCTAATCCATACAGCCTCCTTCGCCGCATTCGCTGCAGCGATATACTCGGCCTCAGTCGTAGAATCAGCAACTGTCTCTTGCTTGGAACTCTTCCAGCTTACAGCTCCTCCATTAAGGCAAAACACAAAACCTGACTGTGACTTTGAGTCATCTCTGTCAGTCTGGAAGCTTGCATCCGTGTAACCCTTTACAACGAGCTCTTCTTCTCCACCAAACACCAAGAATGTATCCTTAGTCATTCTCAAGTACTTTAGGATATTCTTGACTGCTATCCAGTGACCATCACCCAGATCAGACTGATACCTGCTAGTCATGCTTAAAGCATAAGAGACATCGGGTCGAGTACATAACATTGCATACATGATTGATCCAATTGCCGAAGCATATGGAATCAACTTCATGCGGTCCTTATCTTCCAAAGATTTTGGACACTGGTCCTTAGAGAGACTCACACCATGTGACATGGGTAAGAATCCTTTCTTGGACTCAAGCATGTTGAACCATTTTAACACCTTGTCAATGTATGTACTCTGGGTCAAACCTAGCAACTTCTTCGATCTATCTCTATAGATCTTAATACCAAGTATGTAAGTCGCTTCACCCAAGTCTTTCATAGAAAAGCACTTCCCTAGGTTGTTCTTAACAACTTGTAGGGTCGAAATGTCATTCCCGATCAGCAGTATGTCATCTACATACAATATCAGGAAGACAACAATGCTCCCACTAATCTTCTTGTAAACACAAGGCTCATCTTCATTCTTGATGAAACCAAACTCTTTGATCTTCTCATCAAAACGCAGATTCCAACTTCGAGAAGCTTGTTTCAATCCATAAATGGATCGATTCAACTTGCATATTTTAGTGGCTTCTTCTGGAGATACAAAACCCTCGGGTTGTGTCATATACACTTCCTCAAGGAGGTTTCCATTAAGGAAAGCCGTTTTGACATCCATTTGCCAGATCTCGTAGTCATAATACGCAGCAATAGCAAGTAGAATTCTGATGGACTTGACCATGGCCACAGGGGAAAAGGTCTCATCATAGTCAATACCATAAATTTGCCTGAAACCTTTAGCCACCAGACGGCCATTGAATGTCTGTACATTCCCATCCATGTCGGTCTTCTTCTTGAAGACCCACTTGCACCCTATGGGTCGTACCCCTTCAGGTGGTTCCACCAAGGTCCAAACTTGGTTTGTGTACATGGAGTCCATTTCAGATTTCATGGCCTCAAGCCACTTCTCGGAGTCAGGTCCATTCATAGCGTCTTGGTAGGTTGTAGGCTCATCATCGTGATCCATAAGCAACACATTACCTATTTGAGACACGATAAATCCATATCTCTCAGGCTCAAATCTTGGTCTACCAGATCTATGTAGGACTTGTGTTTCTTGAGCAGGCTCTCCAGCTACAACTTCTTGTAGTCCTTGCTCAGGTTCCAATTCTGGTTCGTTCATTGTTTGTGGCTCTTGAACTTCTTCAAGTTCTACCTTTGCAATCTTTCTGGATAAGAACTCTTTCTCCAAAAAGACACCAGTCCTTGCGATAAACACTTTGCCCTCAGACGGTAAGTAGAAGTAGTATCATTTGGTTTCCTTAGGATACCCCACGAGATAACATTTATCTGATTTGGGTTCCAGCTTGTCAGGCATTTGACGTCGCACGTATGCCTCACAGCCCCAAATCTTGATGAACGACATACTAGGACGCTTCCCAGTCCATATCTCATATGGTGTCTTTTGAACCGTTTTCGTTGGAACTCGATTTAGTGTGAAAGCAGCAGTCTCTAAAGCAAATCCCCAAAAGGAAACGGGCAAATCTGCATGACTCATCATCGACCGCACCATGTCTAACAAGGTACGATTCCTCCTCTCAGAAACACCATTATGTTGAGGTGTTCCCGGCGGAGTGAGATGTGATACAATACCACACTCTTTCAGATGATTACGAAACTTATGACTCAGATATTCGCCACCTCGATCAGATCGGAGTGCTTTTATCCTTTTTCCTAGTTGGTTCTCCACTTCATTTTTAAACACTTTGAACTTTTCAAAGGTCTCGGATTTGTTCTTCATAAGAAACACGTATCTGTATCTACTGAAATCATCAGTAAATGTAACGAAGTAGTAGAACCCACCTCTAGCCATAGAACTCATGGGTCCACATACATCAGTATGTATTATCCCCAAGAGATCACCAGCCCTCTCATTACAACTAGTGAAAGGAGCTTTCGTCATCTTGCCTAATAAACATGACTCGCATCTCTCAAATGATTCATAATCAAATGAGTCCAGTAGTCCATCTTTATGGAGCTTGGATATGCGTTTCTCGTTTATATGGCTTAAACGACAATGGCAAAGGTACGTAGGATTCGAATCATTTGTTTTTAGTCTTTTAGTATTTTCTATGTTATAGATCGGATGGTCTAAGTTCAAATCATATAAACCATTAAACATTTGGGCAATGCCATAACAAACATCATTCTTATAAATAGAACAACAATTGTTCTTAATTACGAAAGAAAAACCAATCATGTCCAAACATGAAATAGAAATAATGTTTCTAGTTATGGCGGGAACATAATAACAATTATCAAGTTCTATTACAAGCCCTGTGGGCAAAGAAAGACAGTAAACACCAACGGCGATGGCAGCAACTCTTGCTCCATTCCCGACGCGCAGGTCTACCTCCCCTTTACCCAGCATTCTTCTCCTTCTCAGTTCCTGCACATTTATACAAATGTGAGAACCACATCTGGTATCCAATACCCATGATGAAGGAGCAGAAAGATTTATTTCTATAACAAAAATACCTGAAGTGGAAGTCATACTTCCCTTCTTCTTCTGCAGATCTTCTAGATACTGAGGACAGTTCCTCCTCCAGTGCCCTGCCTTACCACAATGGTGGCACTTCCCTTCCTTAGCCAAACCTTTCCTTTTCAGTGCTGAAGACTTGGGATCAAGATGTGACTTAGGTCCTACCTTAGTCTTCTTGGTTCCCTTGACCTTGCCCTTGCCTTTATGCACCATCAGTATGGGGCTAGCAGGCTTGGTCTTCTTCATATTGATCTCGGCAGTTCTTAACATGCCTAGGAGCTCGGGCAGTGTCTTGTCAATTTCATTCATATTGTAATTTAAGACAAACTGCTCGTAACTGTCCGGCAACGATTGCAGGATCAGATCAGTGGCCAACTCTTGGCTCAAAGGAAACCCCAGTCTTTCAAGGCTCTCTATATACCCAATCATCTTGAGTACGTGAGTTCCTACTGGGTCTCGAGCTCCCTTCTTACACTGAAATAACGCCCTGGATATATCAAACCTTCCTTGGCGAGCTTGCCCTTGAAACATTTTCTTCAGGTGCTCAACCATCTCATAACAACTCATGTTCTCATGTTGCTTCTGAAGCTCAGAGTTCATAGTCGCGAGCATAAGGCATTCAACATCCAAGGAGTCATCTCCATACTTCTTATAAGTATCTTTATCTGTACGTGGTGCATTAGAGGTTGGCTCTTCGGGGGGATCTCCTTCCAAGACATAGAGCTTCTGCTCTTTCCTGAGAACAATTCTCAGGTTTCTATACCAGTCAAGGAAATTTGTCCCATTTAGCTTATCCTTCTCAAGGATCGCTCTCAGGGACAGGGCGGAGTGAGATCCACTTGCCATGGATATTCTACAAGGAATTTTGCAAAGTAAAATTTTAATACTATATTTCAAAATACATTATATATATATACTTTAATAAGGACTTTTATTAAAGAGCTCCCACTATTTTAATCAAATCAATAACCCTTGATATCGATTCGGAGAGTTAATGCGAGCAACTCTCTTAGTGGACAAGATCCGCATTTCACCAACACCACGAGTCCGCTTTGGCGTTCCTCTCATAATGCGGTTATTTAGGTAGACAACATTTGTCAATTGCATCACTATGCAACTCTTGTATGGTTGGTGAATAACTCTTTATTCGCATCCATCATATGGAGCATGCCAACCCTATGCCTTTAGGCACTCAACCTTTGAGGTCACCTAGTTAAGTTAGACCCGATGTCGACAGTGGGATATCACAATTATCCGCTATCACCCTTACCAAGATAGATTAATGCACCTTGCTTTGGCAAGCCCACACTTCATCGATCGAGGCAGGAAGAGTGTCATCCATCGGAAGGCATCCGAATACTTAATATTGAATAAGAGATTTTATTTTTCAATAGATGAACGTTTCATCGTGATTAACATTTAATCACCATGCACATACACAAAACAAATGCATCCCCTATGTGCACATAAAAGGATTATCAACAGTTTGATAAAAAGGGGGTTAAATCTGAATACTTAGAACACTTCTAGATCTTCAGATTTACATGCATTGAACATAAGCAAAGCAACTCCACTTGTGCAGAAGACAAGCTCGTCTCTCATGTCAGATTCAGTAATCTAAACATTTGGTTTCACCACCAGAAACCACACAAAATCACATCAAATGTGATATTCCAAGAAGAAATTAGGGCTTTTAGAACGCTTCTAAATGTCCCAATTTACACGCACTTGACTGCAACCTCGCTCTGATACCACTGTTGGGTTTTTTATACCCCTTCATAAGGGATGACATATCGAATATGCGCAACGGAAATGAACAAGAACAACCCAAAAAGAGATCAACGGATCTTTCGGTTTTCATGATTCAAGAGAATAAGAAAGCAAATACAATATATATGATGAGTCCTGATCATATACACTTTTATGGACTCATCTGGGCCATCTATTTAGTCTTTTCACTGCACTTTAGCCCTGTTTTAGCTCATATTGGTCATTCTATGCTAGGTGCACTTATAGGCCCTATTTGGTGTAAATTCGTATCTTTCTTCGTTATTAGTTTTCTTGTGCTGATTAAGTTCCATTTTCAGTGGATAGACTGGTGTCGTACGCTGGAACAGGTGTCGTGCAGGTGTTTTCGGTGCAATTCTGCACAGGAACACTGCGCACGATCACCGGTTCTATTGCGCACGACCACTGGTCGTGCGCCACTGATCGTGTGCACTTAATCTTTTTTTATGAGTTCTGTTTGGTGCAGTGCGCACGACCATCTACGATAGTGCGCACGACCACCGGTCGTGCGCCACTGTTCATGCGCACTTAGCATCAATTTCATGAGTTTTGTTTCAACCAGTGCGCACGACCACCTACGATAGTGCGCACGACCACTGGTAGTGCGCCACCGGTCGTGCGAACATATTATTTCATAATTTCTGTCTTTGTAGGTTCCGTCCAGGCAGAGCGCACGATCACCGAATTCTAGTGTGCACGACCACTGGTCGTGCGCCAATGACCGTGCGCACTGTTAATTCCAGCGCCTATAAATTCCGCTGCTCGCGATTTAGGTCAGATCCATCGTCTTCTTCCGCCGTTTCCTGCTCCAGCGCGCCCAGTTTCGCCCCTCCATCGCCGCCCACCATCTAGAGGTGCTCCGGGCTTGTTCTTCACGCCAATCTTGAGCCAGAGTTTCCTCTCGGCCTCCTCCTTCATCCAAGAGCTTCAAAGGAAGACCTAGCCGCCATTGCCATCAAGCAAGAGGAAGTTTGCAACCTCTACCGGATCATGACACGAAGAAGACGGGTCCATTGGAGAGTCGTGACAGCTCTCTCTACCCCGGACGTAGTTGCGGACCGAGCTTGGACGCGGATTGACAACCCGGCGATTCCAACCGTGAATCTACAACGAGACTTCGGATTCGGTCGATTTCTTGCCTTATTCTTCTCTTATTGATGTGTATATGTTTTAGATCTCATTATTATGATGAAGTGGCACTTGAATTAGTTATATTTACATATATATTTCATGTCTATGTGTTTGTGTAATTTATCTATTTGAGTTGCTTGAGGTGCGTCGCCGTCCATTTCCATTCCGTCGTCACGTTCGTGTGCCGCACTAGCAATTGCTAGTGGCGTGCTTGTCGAAGAGGTGCTTGCGACCCTCATTCCGTTAGCCTACTCGCCCATCCGCCTACCGAAGCGTGGCATTGCGGCCCGTGTATTCCATCCCGCCTAACGAAGCAGCGCGCTCAAGGCCTGCATAGTTCGATCCGTTTGCCTACTCGTCCATCCGCCCTTACGAAGTAGCGCATTCAAGGCCTACGTAGTCATCCATCCCGCCAAGCGAAGCACTGCATAGCGGCATTGCATAGGAGTAGTTATAGTTGTTTTATTTTATTTTCCAAAAGCCAACCCAACTCCCCCGCATTCCATCCGATTTAAGGACTTCAATCTCAAGTCCTTCCTCGAAACCTAACTCCACCTTACTGTGTTCCTCAAGAGACCGACACTCGGGGATTTTCCCCATTATTATTACTTGCACGACCGGTGCACTTGCCGAATCCTCGCATCAAGTTTTTGGCGCCGTTGCCTGGGAATACAGTCGTGTGAGTTTTCTAGAGAGGGAGAACCTGAGGGAGAAGCCCTTCCATTTGTAAATTGCATTTCTTTGTTTTTATTTCTTCGTATTCTATTTTCCTGTTTTATTTTAGGTTGCTTTAGTAGTCATTGTTAGGTGTAGTATTGTGCAGTAGCGTTTTTATTGAGAATCGTTTTATTTTTACACTATGTGGGCACATCTTAATATCCGTTGCCGTTGGTGTAGAGATACCTCTCACTCTAGTGATGAATGCCCTACGGAGAATAGTAGGCATAATTCTTATAGCCCAGCATATGGAGCACCGACTTCGTCTAGTACTCCATATGGTGCGCGTAAGTCTTATGGCTACTCTGCTGAGCCTTTACCGTCATACTTCTTTTCGGCTCCAGCTCCCGCTGCGCCAAAGAAGTCTGTAAGGCAGTGCCAGTTTTGTCGGAGCACTGATCATGTCTTGAAGGATTGTGCCGAGTATCTTCGCCAATTGGACGAGGATGACGAGCCGGATATCCGGATCGTCCCAACTCCTAACTCTGGCGGCATACCTTCAACATCTGGGTATGTGTCTTTGTCACCTTCACATCTTGAAGGGTATGGCCTGGATACGGTCACCGGATGTGCGGCTGATTTATGCACCGACATTGTTGAGCCTATTCTCCATGTGCATCCACCACCTCTAGTGGATTCGATTCTTCCCCCTATCGCGCATACTATTCTCATCCCCGACGACATTGTTGATGATGTGTCGCAGGATGAGGTGGGTGATCTGAGTGTTGTGCCTATTCCTATGGAGGAGGACAACCTTCTAGGTGAAGAGGAGTCTTCCTCAACACCGGTGGAGGAAGTCCAAATCCTAAGCCTGGCCACCGTTGATCCCGCCGAATCTTGTGGCATTGATGACAATGCTAACATTATTTTGTTGCCCCAACCCGATGGGAGTGAGACCGGGATCACTCCCCCGATCGATGATTTATGTTCTTCGCCTTATTTATTTCTTGATCCCCTTTCTTCATCTGAGCCTTTGCAGGTTGAGTCTTCACGGGTACATCAGGAGGACTTGGAGCTGTGTGCTCAAGTCAATGATGCGAGCATCCTCTCATGCGAGGAGGTTTATTCTCCCTCCGTAGAGGAAGCTCCACTCATTGCCTTTTCCCCTGCCACCTTGCTGTTGACGATACCTTGCTAGGCAAGGATGTGTTTCGTGAGATGAGTGAGGACCAGGCCTCCTCCTCTTCTTACTTTCTTTTCCCTCTACCTGTGATGGGCAGGTTTTATCTATATTCGGGTAGAGGCGTGACTGTTCTTTCTCCATATCGGTACCCGCTACCGATGCGCATATTAGAACAGTTACCTGTGCACTTTTCTTTTCATAGGCCTATAAGCTAGAACTGTGCAAAACCTTAATAAGTCGTGCTGGGAGGACAATAACCCCAGTAGTTATCTTTCTTTTCCTGCATTCTTATTTCTTCTAATTATGTTTAGTTAGTAGCACTTTCTTTTCAGTTTTCTTTTGTCTTTTGTTTTTGCGGAGCTGACCCCTGCAGGTATCTTCTCTGGATGGCGGATGCTGCAGCTTAGTCGTGGTTTAAACGCCAATCTTCTGGTATGCTCACTTGCTGAGCATTGGGTACTCTCTTCCCCTAGCCTTTGCTGATTTTCATGTCATATATTATGCGGATTGTTTAGTTTAAGTCTGGGGGAGAGTAGTTTTGTTTACCCGCTTACGTGCACTATTGCACTGCATGCTAGAAGATTTCATTTAAAACGTTTTGTTTATTTTCATTGCACACCACATCACTCACTTGAGCGCGTACTCATCTGTTTGCTTGCTCTGTTGTGAATTTAATTCTTCTGCTTATTTGGGAAAGTCTAGGTGATGGCTTAGGACTATGTAGCAGAGTAAAATGTTGACTCTAGTAGTGCTCCTAGTCGAGTGCTCGGTTGCATAGAGATTTGGGTAGATTAGATTTCTTTTTATACTATGGTTTTATATTTTTCTTATTAGTGTAAATGTTGTTTACTCTACTCAAATGGTGAATTCGGTGGAATCAAACGGTAGCATAGGGATGTGTGTAAACGATCGCTAGATTCGTATTGCTTGAGTCGGGAGAAAGGAGAATCTTTCTCGGTGGCTAGAACTTGCCCCAAGCGATTCTTGAAGCATGGGTATACGGTTAGTCAATTGCGTGAATGTGATATAGGCCATCATTTTGGCCCGGTTGAGCCTTTGTGCCTATCCCTACCGCTATATCCTCGCTAGCCCAGTTGTGCCTACCCGTTCTTTGATTCAGCCCCACTTTTATTTCACCAAAGCCCAAAAGCCAATCCTAGTCGCACACCCAAATCTGAGCTTTAGCTGTTTATTATTTTCATGAGTTGGGTTGTTGATGTGGTAATATGTTTGTGAAGATGTGGATGTGTCCTTTTGTTTATTTGCTGAAAATGATAAGAAAAGAAAAAAAATGAGAAAAAGAAAAGAAGTTAAAAAGAAAGGTAAGAGAAGGAATGTTTAATTGAAAATCTTTATGTATAGATTTATGTTTGGGAGTAGGCGGTGCACGCACCCATGCTGTTAAGTCCAAGTCTGGGGGTGTTGTGTACCCGCGTGTTTGTGTGGTGAATGAGGATAGTTTCCTGCATTAGCTCATTTGGGTTTAGTGCTTGATCTGTCGTTTTTATCTTTGTTTAACCTCACCTAAACCCAAGCCCCATTTAAAACCTAAAGTCCTATTGATTCACGCATTTGAGTCAAACCAGTGCCGTGGAGAGAATGTGACCGGGCAAGCTTATGGTCACCGACACTGATGGATTTCAGTGGAGTTTTTCCCGCATCCCGATCTTCAGCAATGCTCGTCTCAGCGCTTAGTTTACTTTCTCCGTATGCATGACCGAACGATTCACTGTTGTTCACCATTTTGAGTAGTTGTAATATGCTTTTACTCTTTTAGAAATATATAGACTATTTATATAATCAGAAATCTTCTCTACCATTCTTCTTATGCACGTGAGCATGCGACTTCGCATGGTACTCTGTATTGTAGTTTTAAGCCATCTACTTTTCTTTCCCCGTTCGCATGGAATTTGTTTGCTCGGGACGCGCAAACAGGTAAGTCTGGGGGTGTGATGAGTCCTGATCATATACACTTTTATGGACTCATCTGGGCCATCTATTTAGTCTTTTCACTGCACTTTAGCCCTGTTTTAGCTCATATTGGTCATTCTATGCTAGGTGCACTTATAGGCCCTATTTGGTGTAAATTCGTATCTTTCTTCGTTATTAGTTTTCTTGTGCTGATTAAGTTCCATTTTCAGTGGCTAGACTGGTGTCGTACGCTGGAACAGGTGTCGTGCAGGTGTTTCCGGTGCAATTCTGCACAGGAACACTGCGCACGATCACCGGTTCTATTGCGCACGACCACTGGTCGTGCGCCACTGATCGTGTGCACTTAATCCTTTTTTATGAGTTCTATTTGGTGCAGTGCGCACGACCATCTACGATAGTGCGCACGACCACCGGTCGTGCGCCACTGTTCATGCGCACTTAGCATCAATTTCATGAGTTCTGTTTCAACCAGTGCGCACGACCACCTACGATAGTGCGCACGACCACTGGTAGTGTGCCACCGGTCGTGCGAACATGTTATTTCATAATTTCTGTCTTTGCAGGTTCCGTCCAGGCAGAGCGCACGATCACCGAATTCTAGTGCGCACGACCACTGGTCGTGCGCCAATGACCGTGCGCACTGTTAATTCCAGCGCCTATAAATTCCGCTGCTCGCGATTTAGGTCAGATCCATCGTCTTCTTCCGCCGTTTCCTGCTCCAGAGCGCCCAGTTTCGCCCCTCCATCGCCGCCCACCATCTAGAGGTGCTCCGGGCTTGTTCTTCACGCCAATCTTGAGCCGGAGTTTCCTCTCGGCCTCCTCCTTCATCCAAGAGCTTCAAAGGAAGACCTAGCCGCCATTGCCATCAAGCAAGAGGAAGTTTGCAACCTCTACCGGATCGTGACACGAAGAAGACGGGTCCATTGGAGAGTCGTGACAGCTCTCTCTACCCCGGACGTAGTTGCAGACCGAGCTTGGACGCGGATTGACAACCCGGCGATTCCAACCGTGAATCTACAACGAGACTTCGGATTCAGTCGATTTCTTGCCTTATTCTTCTCTTATTGATGTGTATATGTTTTAGATCTCATTATTATGATGAAGTGGCACTTGAATTAGTTATATTTACATATATATTTCATGTCTATGTGTTTGTGTAATTTATCTATTTGAGTTGCTTGAGGTGCGCCGCCGTCCATTTCCATTCCGCCGTCACGTTCGTGTGCCGCACTAGCAATTGCTAGTGGCGTGCTTGTCGAAGAGGTGCTTGCGACCCTCATTCCGTTAGCCTACTCTCCCATCCGCCTACCGAAGCGTGGCATTGCGGCCCGTGTATTCCATCCCGCCTAACGAAGCAGCGCGCTCAAGGCCTGCATAGTTCGATCCGTTTGCCTACTCGTCCATCCGCCCTTACGAAGTAGCGCATTCAAGGCCTACGTAGTCATCCATCCCGCCAAGCAAAGCACTGCATAGCGGCATTGCATAGGAGTAGTTATAGTTGTTTTATTTTATTTTCCAAAAGCCAACCCAACTCCCCCGCATTCCATCCGATTTAAGGACTTCAATCTCAAGTCCTTCCTCGAAACCTAACTCCACCTTACTGTGTTCCTCAAGAGACCGACACTCGGGGATTTTCCCCATTATTATTACTTGCGCGACCGGTGCACTTGCCGAATCCTCGCATCAATATACCTTCGAGGGATTGAGTCAATACTCAACCAAGGTGCTCCAAGAGAAATCTGAAATCTGCTTTGAGTTCTTTAAGGATCGAAATAGATCGATCCCTCTACAGAAGTCCACACAAGCGAT
The DNA here is from genome assembly GCA_033032865.1 of Dactylorhiza incarnata. Lineage (NCBI taxonomy): Eukaryota > Viridiplantae > Streptophyta > Magnoliopsida > Asparagales > Orchidaceae > Dactylorhiza > Dactylorhiza incarnata. Next base: position 4,346,003 of record JAWHQI010000148.1, read on the forward strand.
GAAGAACCCTAGTTTCTTGTCGTACAAGAACTAGATCGGAGAAGGAAGCTCTCAACGTCCTCACGGACTGCTAGGTCCGATCCAGAGGAGGAGGCGACTGACTGCGGCGACAAGCGGCGGCGGAAGGACGATCGGCGGACGGAAGAACGTGCCCTCGCGCGGAACGGTTCCGATCGGCAGTTCTCGTCTTAGCGGAAAGATCAAGTCATAAAACTATCTCTTGAAGACCTAATCGCATGCCTTTATATACGCAAGGTATAGGAAAGGCTATCCGCAGACCAAAAGAAAATCCGTCCAGATTTACATTCGCCGAATTCGACTAATCACATTAACCGAATTCGGCGAAACACTATAACCGAATTCGGCGAAACCATTTCGACGAATTCGACTATATATAAATTCGGCTATTCACTATAACCGAATTCGGCGAAACCATTTCGACGAATTCGACTATATATAAATATTCGGCAAAACCCTTTAGTCGAATTTGCCATTAGCCGAATTCGTCTAAACCTTTTAGTCGAATTCGGTTAATGCCTTTAGCCGAATTATCTAGTGTAAATCCGTTCGTTTAAACACTTTAAATGATTTCCCTTTTGAGACATTCTCAACTTGATTTCAAGCAGTCACAGGATTGGTCCTTCACTCATATCCAATATGAGTAAGGCCAACACAATCCTTTCTCCAATTTCTCCAAACGCTTTTATGTGCGACCCTATAGGCTCATATTGCGTTGGCAGCAAGACTAACTATTGATTGTTTTGAGATCACCTCAGAAACTCCAACAACAACACCCCCAGACTACAACTGGACACTAGGTGTGTTCTAAGCCGAACAAACATTGTTTTTTTGTCGAGAGAATGTATTTGAAAGTTCTTTTTGTACCAATTTTTTTCTTTTTCTTTCTTTTTCTCTTCTCGACAAATAAATCTTTTATAAGCACTTTATAAACTTCTCTTTTAGCATTCTCAAAGCTACCAAACGCATCAAAGATAACACCAAACGTGATAGAAATATAAATTTCATTCAAACACATATGTTGGTGTGAATATAGGTTTGGCTGTATGGCTTTGGTGAAATTTAAGTGGATCTAAGCAAGAAGGATAGGTCGGCTCAAGTGGGCTTGCAAAGGTGATTACATTGGTTAGGATTTCAAAAGCACAAACGGATCAAGACACGGCCTACATCACGCTTTATAACGAGTTATTCAACGCAATCGTTTCAAGAGTCGCCTAGTGCACGTTCTAGCCACCGAGAAATGTTATCCTTCCTTCCAACCCTAGTAATAAGCAACTACTAATCCAGCTACACTCGACCCTATGCTATCGTTGGATTCACCGGATTCACCGCTAGAGTAAAATAAATTGCAGCTACTATAATAGAAATAATTAAATTATAACATTGAATTTTATTCTACTATAATTGAATTTCTAGGCGTGACGGGAGCACTCGAATAGAGCACTACTCGAGTCGAGATTTTTCTCCACCACTCACTCCTACACTAACAATCCTATTCTTACGAGCGGGGAACCTCGCAGCAAGACCCAATAAGCACGTGTGATCAAGTACGCGTGAACTAGGTGCAAATGTGTGCAACAAAATTAAAAATCCTAACTCAGCACATTCTAACATGTTATGCAAAGTGCGTGCACGTGCATAACCGATCTCTCCCCCAGACTTGATCAAAACCAAATAAAATAGAGAATTCATGAATAAAGATAATAGGGGTAGAGTGGACCTATGCTCACGAATGAGCATGCCAGAAGTGCTGTAATTCCTTCTTTAAGGTTCTCCTTCCTCTTCCTCCAAGCGAGTTCACACCTACATTGTTAGCATAAAAACAAACGAACAAAACATAATAAAGATTAAATAAGCACATGGAACTGGGTAGTTCCCATGGGTTGTCTTGTTTAACGTCCTTAAAGGTGGACCAAATACCTGTATTAATGTTTGATAGCAGCAGTTATGAAAAATGTTCCAAACTGAATAAAAACACAACACAGTATGGCAGATTAACGAAGCACAAAAATCAGAGCAGAAGACACAGCACAACCAAAACCCGGAGACCCCATGATGTATCAACTATATGCTGATTTGTGGTGGTTCTCCCCAGCCACACGATATGGAAGGGAGGTGAAGGCTTTAGGGCCCAAGGAGGATGTCTCCCCCTTGCCCCTAACCTCCTCCTTCTCGCGCCGGAGGGCAGCGGAGTGTGCACCACGCAACAGTCATTCTTGTTTAAGCTTCTCCACTATTGGAGAGCGCCAATGTTGATAAACTTCAGAATTTCCCACCTTGGTGGTGGGTGGCATCACTTCCGTTGCCGCCGTGGCGACTGGATCAGCCCAGTGGACCTGTTTAAATTGTTTACATATCCCATTACGACTAAGAAAATTGTTTGTGAGGCGCATCGTTTCGCCTTCTCCCTTATCGTTCCAAACTTCAGTCTCGCTGCTTTCCCTTGCCGTCTTCACCTCTTCTCCGCTCAATTGACCCTCTTCCTTTTTTTCATCAGACAATCTTTTGTCTCCCCTGTTTTCTGCATCACTAAATGATTCATCAATAATAAATTGGGGGGAGCAAGACAATGTTTTAGCAGCAATCTCGGGGCAAGTAGGGGGTGTTACCTTACTAGGTAAGATAACACACCCCGTAGAGAAATCCAAAGTGGCACCGCTCTCTTTCAAGAACGGCACTCCCAAAATAGGAATAAATTGATTCTCATGGGGTCCCAATACTTGGAAATCGGCGACCACCACCGTCCCCTCGACTATGACTTCAACATTTTTCACTTCTCCCTCCACTTGAATGACAGTCCCATTAGCAAGCACTAGGGACTTCCGGTCATCTGTATCCATTTCAAGTTGCAATTTAGCAACATCCTGCAATGCAAGGACGTTGCGGGATGAACCGGAATCACACAAGGCAGTAGTTTCAACATTATTGATGGAGCATGTGATTACCAACTCACTTGGGTCACTTACTTCTGCATCGGCGAGACTCTTCCCTTGATTGATTGGATTCTTTTCTGTGTTGCTGGGAAGGGTCCCTTGCGAACGCTCGGTCAGCACTTGAGCCAATTGGCCCAATTGCGTCTCCAAGTTTTGCATAGATGCGATTTGGTTAGCCATATTAGAGTTGGCAGCTTCCATAAACCTATCCATCATTTCTTCTAGATTACTTCTCTTGGGGGCCGGGGCGCCTTGATTATAACTCGGATGAGGCGGCCTCGGTTGACTTCCGGAGGCAAAAGCATCATTTTTCTGCTGCCCCGGTTGCCATCGTTGGCCTGCCGCGTTTGGGTTCCATGAGAAATTCGGGTGATTCCTCACACCCGGATTATAAACATTGTCGTAGGGTGCCCCCCTAGCTTGATTTCCAACATAATTAACAGATTCATTTAAATTAAAATGTGAAAATTCACCTGACAGCTCGTAACCTGGGCATTCGTATGCGTGGTGACCACCGCCTCCGCATCCTTCGCAAGTAATGCTAGTAGCGGGAGCAGCTGCAGGAGGTAATGAATCCATGACAAAAAGTGCCCAAGCGCTTCTCAGTGCATTTCTCCCCGCAGTCCAGAAGGTGATGTGAGAGGCGGTGTCTTGCAGAATCCTATGAGCTTCCTCCGGCATATGGTTCATCAAGGTCCCTCCAGCAGCAGCGTCAATCATTGCCCGGTGGTTGGGCTCAATGGCGAAGTAGAAGGTTTCCACAATGTTCCATGGCTGGAGCTCGTGATTCGGGCATCTGCGAAGAAGGTCACTAAGACGCTCCCAAGCCTCTGCGAGAGTTTCTTGATCTGCTTGACGGAAAGTGGCGATCTCCCGCCGAAGGCTCACGATTTTATCTACCGGGTGGAATTTAGCGAGAAATTTGGATGCGAGAGCATCCCATGTTGCGGCAGTTCCTGGGGGAATAGTGTGGAGCCAGACCTTTGCTTTGTCACGCAACGAGAATGGGAACAGTCTCAGCTTGACTGTATCATCAGGAATTCCTGTGTAACGGAAGGTCCCGCAAATATCGGCGAACTCCGCCAAGTGAGGATGTGGGTCTTCACTAGGCATCCCAGAGAATTAAGTATTGTTGCGGATGATGTTCAGGATGGTCGGTTTGATCTCAAACTGGTTGTTTATGATGTTAGGCCCGAACCCTGGACACACACTCCCAGCTGTTGGAGTGGTATAATCTCTCATTGTTCGGGGTCTCGGTCTAACCACCTCCTGCTCATCCCCCGGATGATTCTGCCCCACATGGGGCATTCTAGGATTCACATCCTCTCTATCATTGGGTGCTCTCGGTTCATCTCCGGGGTTCAGGTTATCTCCCAGTGCCGCTTGCACGGCTGCAACACGCCTTAGTGCGCGAGAAGTCCGTTCAATTTCAGGATCGAAGGGTACTACATCCCTTCCGGCTTGTCTCTGCATGCACAAAAAGAAGACAAAAAGGAAAAACAAAAATAAAAAACAACTGCTCCTATAACAATGGTTCACAACACAAAACATTACACGCCTGCATTCCCCGGCAACGGCGCCAAAAACTTGATGCGTGTTTGGCAAGTGCACCGGTCGCTGTCAAGTAATAATTATGGGAATAGTTCCCCCGAATGTCGATCTCTTGAGGAATGCAGGATATGGTGAATGAATTGCGTTGTGAGTCAATTGTTACACGAGCGAAGAAAGTAAGAACAAAGGGCGTTGTGATTGGTGTCCTAAGCTATTGCAGAAATTAGAGAAATGCGGGTCGAAAGCACCGCTTCGCAAAAGTGGGGGTGAATGCAGCGGTTGCGATGTCGTGCTTCGGTAAGCGGGAGAAATGGCCACAGAGCGGGGTTTTGCGAGGGTCGTATTCACCTCTTCGCCAACATCACCACTAGCAATTGCTAGATGGCTTCACACGCAAGCAACTCAGAATATCACAACGAAAAGCAAAGCTATTCTCACAACCATAGCATCATTGCACATGAACATCAAACAAAGTATCTATAACCTTAATCTAGCAAGAGTTTATTACAACAACACTAAAAGAAGCACAAGCTCAAGGTTTAGAAAGGATCCAACAGAAGATGTCACCGTATCCTGGATTCTCGGCCGGAATGACAGGTTGTCGGGCTCTCTCTGGGCTCGACCCTCAGATGGTGTGCGGACTCGAAGGAGGCTGTCACTTCTCCAGCGATCTACATCACTTCTATGGTCTCCAAGATGAAGAATGCTTGAACTTGTGGTGGAGGAAGTTTACAAACGATCCCGGGTGGAAGTATGGTGGAGGAGATCACTATATGTGGTCTCCTATGGTGGAAAAGGTGAAATGGCGGGCTTCCCTGGTTTTTGCCGCGAGGGGAATCGTCCTCCAAATTAAGCAGATTTCCTGCTTTAAATACTAAACAGGCAGAATTTTAGTCACGCAGGGGCGAACGCACGACCGTGTGTTACCCATGCGTTATTTAACGATTAAAATGGCTTGAGGAAGAAGCAGCAACGCCCATGCGTTTTACTCACGCACGGGCGAATCCGCCCGTGCGTAAAAACGCACGGGTAAATTTAGATTGGCTAAAAACAAGGCTAAACAGGGTGATCGTGCGATTCCTTCGCGCACGGGCGAATCCGCCCGTGCGCAAAACGCACGATCAAATTCAGATCACCGGTTTTCTCCCCGGATGAAAGCGCACGACCGCAGCCGTCCGTGCATCAAGAAAACGCACGACCGTGCGATATACACATTCATGAATTTTTGGCAAAAAGGAGATGATCCAACCACCTGCAAGCACACCAATCCAACTGGGAATACACCTCCAGCACCAATCAAACACAGAAAAAGGATTGGGGAGCACCATGTGCTTACCCCCAATGACAAGGAGCGCAAATGCACACCAAAACGGGCCTAAGAGTGCACTTAGCATGGAATAACGAATATGAATGAAAACATGCCTAAAGTGTAGTGCATAGACTAGATAATCGGCCCTGATGAGCCCATAAATGTGTATATAAACGGGACTCATCAATTAGCAGGCTACACCTTTGGGCACACTACGCGTCATATAATTAGTAATTCTCCAAACAAGAACGAGCAATAGTTATAATTGAGCTTTTCATTAATCTGGCATCATTGGGCGAATAGCTTACTAAAATCATGCACTACCGTCTAAATGTTAGTGTGTATCCCTCTGAACCTATTGCTCAAGCACAATCATTGGGTGAATGATTGCGCACTAGTCTCGAACTCTCAAAAATATGTGAAACTGTAATCTCAACGGCTAACTTGAAACGACCACTTTGACGGCTATCAATCATATCAACCTATAAGTCTCTATCGCAACGGGATATCTGAATATTGCTCTAAACTTAATTTCGTGTTCTTTTCTTAATGACGCGTGGGCACTGAATAGTCTTATGGAGAACACGAAGTTTGATTGGGACTAATATGATGAATGCACTTTATAATTAGTTATTATATTTATTTCTCTCAATTTAAATGATTGGGTTTTCTAATTCGGTATTCTTTATGAAAGTAATTAGAAAATTATTACTCCAAACAATTTATGACATCAATAGAATTGAAATAAGTTCCGTCTCATACCAACTGTTAAAAAATTTAGGTGTGTCACTATGGAAATTGTATTATCGAATAATTTTGGATAATATTTCTAATTAATTAATCTAAATATCCATCGATCTAGATTGGAGTCTAAATATATGTTTAATATTTCCTATTTATTAATCTAAATTAAGAACACGCTATGTTGGAACAACCCTTTTACTGTTTTGGGCTAGGATCACTATGTACTGATTAGGATCAGTTGACCCCATTGTATAGTTTATGGGTCAAGTCTGTAGGCTGATAAATTAGCTAGAACTTAAAATTAAATCTAAGGTTCCCAGCGCTCGACAAATGGCTAGCAGTGCTCGACAGATGGCTCCCAGCGTTCGACAGTTTTTGTTGACAGCGCTCGACAGTTTCCAGCCAGCGTTCAACATTTTCTGAACAGCGCTCGACAGTTTTCCAGCCAGCGTTCAACATTTTCTGAACAGCGCTCGACAGTTTTCCAGCCAGCGTTCAACATTTTCTGAACAGCGCTCGACAGTTTTCCAGCCAGCGTTCAACATTTTCTGAACAGCGCTCGACAGTTTTCCAGCCAGCGTTCAACATTTTCTGAACAACGCTCGACAGTTTTCCAGCCAGCGTTCAACATCCACTGGACAACGCTCGACAGATTATAGCCAGCGTTCGACAGATCATTTATTGAAGCCCAGATTTGTTATCAACTATATTCTATCTATCCTAACAGCAAAACGACGAATATAACGGATCTATTTAATATCCTTTGGACGTATTCTGACAGATAAGGAAGGATATTAAACTCAGTTAATATATTCTCTTCTTTCCTTTTTCCAAGGCAGCAATAGTCGTTGACATTTAATGAAAAGGAATCTTTTCACGGTCAAAAAATAAAAAGGACCTGACAAAATCGTTTGAATTCAAACGTCATTCTATTACAGAATGCAAAGGATATATATATATAGCTCTCAAAAAGAAAAAAATCATCATCTTCTTCTACAAGCAGCACAAAAACTTCTGAGAACATCATCCTCAAGAGCATTCACTCAGAATCTGCTGCAAATTCAGATCTTCTAAAAGAGCAACAAGCAATCTGAAGAACCTGTTCTTCCAGATCAATCTGCTACAGGAGATCTTAGTTTTCAAGAGAAAGCTTCTTCATCTTCTGTCAAACACTTCAATCTGACAGGGGGAGCTGTACAACAACATCCACTAGAGTCTTCTCTCAGCGTCTTGACAGAGAAGAACACTATAAACTCTTTCTTACCTCTCTTGTACAGGGTTATAACTCCCTTCAAAAGTTAATCTCGGTGACAGGGCACCTTAGCAAAAACCTGCAGTTTGGTTAGAGCACCTTATCAACAGCTCACCTGGTGTGAGGGCACCTTATCAACAACCTCCTAGTGGATTCCTACCAAAGGTGGTAGAAGAGTAGACGTACCCAGATTTATTGGGGAACTACTATAGCTCCTTGTGTCTTCTGTGTTTGATTATTTTCTGTGCTTGTGCTGTTTGTTTTGTGATTACATTTACTTAATTTTTCTGTTTATATAATTCTCACACAGCTTACACTTATATATAATACTATTTTAATTCCGCTATAAAAACTAAGGAAAAGTTTGAATACTCTATTCACCCCCCCTCTAGAGTAACTTAAGATCTAACCTCCACTTTCACGCTATTAAAATAAAACTTGAACGAACGGTATATATACTGTAATGTGGAATTAATTTATACCGTTCTTATCTTCCACTGCGGTTCATGATAGCGGTCCTGTCCAAAAGCTATGATGTATGGTTCCTTACGAATTTCGTGATATTAGTGGATCCCGCTAAGAGACAAGAGTGACTAAAACTTTGACCACTACTGTGGAGGAAAATTAGCATAACACATATGTAACTCAATTGCCTACTCTAATATGGAGAAACAAAAACCACAAAGTGAATGTGGTTTACTAAATCTTTGATGAGGAGAGAATCCAGAATGTTAGAGCCACATAAGAGTGCAAGTTCTAATGGCTTGTAACATGCATTTCTGGATCATGAAACAAAATCTACATGTATCCCCTTAATGTAATGAAACTTTTCATGCTCATGCATAAAATTTGGATATAACTTATAATAAAAGGGGTACCTTTGTTGATCCAATAAATTGAAGAGCACAATCTTAAGTTGTTGAAATCAACCCCCTTTTTCCAACAATAGTTCAAGATCCAGTTACCTTGAGGCTCTCCGTCAAAACATGAGGCTCTCCTTCTTGACATTCAGTCCAAGCATGAAGGAAAGAGATTGGTTTAGGTCAAAACTTGCTCGAATAAATGTTCACGGTCCAGGCTTGCAGCAATGGAGGCTCCTTTCTCGGAAAAACAAAAGAACTGCGGCTCAATTCCTTCCAAAAATTTGAAAAGAAGAAATTAGATCTGATGCAGTGGGTGTAACACCCCTGAATTTCCGATAATTAATTTTGATCTTGTACTCTAGCTAATTTTCGTCGTTAGTGCGTTTTCGTGTCCATTTGATCAAGATGATCAAATTTCTGTCTTGCGAAAATTTAGATTTTTGACTTTGAGAAAACTATGTTAATTAAATTTAATTGTGATCGTAAAATTTCGTTGCGGTCCGAGCTATGATTGAAGCCCGGCAAATTTTTAAAGATTTAAAGAATTTTTTGTTGCCGCTAACTTCAGAAAATTTTAGCTCGTGAACGTTGCGTCGAACTCTGAATTCCACTTCGTCGTTGGTTTCGTTGCACCTATGTGTTGCTTTGGTGTGTTTTTCGTCGAAATCGGAGTGTGTTTAGGCGCCTGCTGGTCGCCAATTGTAAACTTAAGATTTAATTATTTTCTTTTTTCAAAAAAATAATAATAATTAAAAGCTCTACCTCATAATCAGGAATTTTGGCACTTAACACCCTTCAAATAGGGGTCCTTGGCACTTTGCACCCTATAATTCAAAGTTTGGCACTTTGCACCCTCTAAAGCTTTTAATAAAGCAATTTGCACCATGTAGCTATTTTATTAATTTTTCAATCTGTTTTAAATTCTGAAAATTATATGTAGAGGGGTATTTTGGTCCTCCCTCCTCCAGATTTTTTTTAATCATTGAAATTTAATTCTGATAGTTCTTAAATTACTATACGCAGACCGCAGACCATTCAAACTACAAGATGAAATTTCTGCTAGTTCTTAAAGCACGAAAAAATTGCTTTACGCAGACCGCGAATGATTCAAATTTTTGTTTTGAACTTCGGTCTCATCTCATGCGCATCTATATGCAGACCATTTAATTTTTGTGCTGAAATTTGTCATTTTTCGTGATTAACCTCTGAAATCCACTAAAAAATGCTAAAATTTCCTCACATTTTTAAGCTCGATCTCTTTTGTCGTACACTCGTAACTACAAGATAAAATTATATGAAGTTGCAACATGCTTTTTATAACGTTCAGAGCGATTCTTTTAAATTACATGAGGTGCGACATGCTTTTTATAACGATCGAAGCGATTCTTTTAAAAAATTTGAGTATTAAAAAAATAAGAATAAGTTTTACCCGAATAACATATTAAACAATTTGAAATATTAAAATTTTTGAGATAGCAAATGTTGTCCCAATTCTCCACATGACTTTCAAAAATCGAATAGAAACAAGTATAATTCTCGGTCGAAAAAATTCAGCACTAGTACTTAATTAGAGAACATAGTTAGACAATATCATTAGTCTAAAAAAGATTACAATATTGTTAAACTCTCTAAATAATGAAACTTCTGCTCTTCTTATTCGATGTCATCCCAAGTATCGTTCCCACCTGCTTAAAAACATCACATTAGAGAATAAGTGCAATTTAGAAAATGGTCAATGAAATTAGTGAGATAATTCTCACCGTGATGAAATGACCCAGCCACTGATTCTTGAGTAGCAATATAATCTGTCTCTGCAATCTTCTTCTTCACCTACATCAAAAAATTTATTATGTTATTTTAATGCTTCTACAAGATTCGAAATTAAATCAATTAATAGAGAACTAACCGGTAACTTTTATCTGGACGTTGTTGGCAATGGTTGCTTGGCATTTTTGGTTGATTGAGTACAACTTTTTTTATTATGCCCTGTTACACCACAGTTGGAGCATGTATATTTTGTTCCATGTCTCTTCAAACCATACCTTTTACCATCTAACTCATCTTGTTCCGAATCGACAAACTTGATCCGCCATATCATGCAAATCCTTCAAGAGTATGATGTTACAATCACAGTAGTCAAAGAAGCTAACTACATCAGGCCTATACGAAATATTTTCAGTGCCAATGAACAACCCAGAATGATGCAGTCTGATAGTAAATAGAGACACTTCAAAGGTCATGTAACGTGTGCCCGCTCTTGAATCATTAGCTCTCAACATCCTTTATAATGCAAAAAAAAATTATAAACAAACATCACCCAAATATGTAACTATACAAAAATTTCAAACAAATAATGAACATATATCAGGAATTTAGGTTATAATATGCAACTATATAATTATGTTTTGAGAATCAACTAAAATTATAAACAAACAGACTTGCTGTTTTGAGAATCAACAAAAATAGAGTGGAGGAATCCAAATGAAAGACGTGAGGATGCTGCCATTGCACCCTATCTTTAGTCATACAAACATATTATAGCAAGCGTACAAACATATTACCCTAAATCTAAAACCCCATTATTACAAATCCTAAAACCTAATATCTAAAATCTGATGATCAAACAGCAGGAATAAGAAAACCTAAACTAAAAAAATGCAATCTTGCTGTTTGTATAGAGGTTTACCTGATCTGTAGGTTAAATCAACAGATCGAACAATTTTTAGCTTGAGCGACGATGGGTTGTTGCTGGACGGGGAGAACACCAGAGAGAGGACGCCGGGGAGTGATGTCGTCGGAGAGTGAGCACGCTGGAGAGTGAGCGACGATGGGTTGTTGCCTGGGAGTTGTCGTCGGAGAGTGAGCACGCTGGGGAGAAGGAATGCCTGGGCTCGCGGGAGACGGGAGACGGGAGAAGGGCGGCGGGAATAAAACCTAGGAGGAATGAGGATGAGATCATCGGGAGAATGGAGTTTTAGGTTAAGAATTAAATCTGAATTCCAAAACTACTCCTCGATTTAATATAATAATTGATTTTTTGGATTTATAAAAAGGCTGAAATCAAATGAGGGTGCAAAATGCTCCATTAAATGAGTTGGAGGGTGCAAAGTGCCAACATTTGAATTAAAGGGTGCAAAGTGCCAAACACCCTCAATTGAAGGGTGTAAGTGCCAAAAGTTCTCATAATCGCTTCTTGGAAATTTATCCCATGACTTGAAAGATTATGAGGCCAGCGGGTTTTCATTATTTTCAAGTTTTTCTTCTTCCTCAAGCGACCCAAACCTGAGAGCCGTAAGAGAGAGGCGGAGAGTTTATTTTTCCGGGAGCGTTTCGATCGCCGTCGCGAGAGCACTGGTGCTCGAAACTTTCGCCGGAGCATAAATCCGAAAATCTCTTGCCGAGCTCCTCGCGTGCGTGTAAGTTTTTTTTTCGTTTCGAGTTTTGGCGTTCGGGTAAGCGGCCCTAACCGTTGTTTCTTGTCATTCTTCCCAGATTTTTTTCATGCCAAGCCCAAGTTCGGGCTGATCATCGGCATGGAGGGCTTAAAAGGCCGAAAACCTGGTGGAAAAAGTTGAGGCAAGTGGTTGTTTGCTCCGCTTGCTCGTCCTTCTTTGTATCTCTGTTATTCCTAAAAATCTCATCTTAGAAACTTGTTTATGCTTTAATATTTCAAGGAAATTCCATGGGAAGTAGCTTTGGTTAAACTTTTCTTCTTTGTTTTTATTGTTTGTTTTATTGTCTCCCGAAGCTTCATATTTCTGCTTCTTCTTTCTAACAATTAGCCATGTGTGGTTGGTAATACCTTGCTAAACTCTAGAAATCATGTTAGGTTTTCTGCTTAGAATCTCATGAGTAATTCAAGTCATTTTTGTTGTCTGCATAAAGTCTAAGTCCAATCCACATTTTGTTGACTGCTTGCATGGTTAAGGCTATTTCCATTTTGTTGACTGCATGTTGATTAGGTAATTTTTTGGCTTGTTGAGCTGATGCTTGTTCAGGTTATTATCATGCTCAGTCTTGTATGGTGCCAGTTTAGCTGCATATACATTCCATTCATAAGACTACTATTCTTAGATTAAAAGGTAGAATATATATATATATATATAATCTATTCAGGAACTCTGGTATTTATTCTTTTTTTTTCCGAATCCTTGAAATTTGATGGGGCAGTTGGTGTGAATGGGAAATATGTCATCACCACGGTACCTATTTATGATATGATATTGGTTGCACTGTGTTAGTGGAATGTGCCACCGCCACGGTGCTTGTTCGTGAATCATTGCACCCGGCGATTTTATTTTGGACTGTTTAGTTGTGTTGGGAGGATAGCCACCACCACAGTGCCCTTTTATGATGTTAATTTTGTGTTGGAAAGAGAGTCACCGCCTCAGTACTGACTTATATCCGGTGTTAATGATGCACTCATGCACTATATCAAGATCATCAATCTCAATTGTATGTATAAATCTATAAAAATTATAAGATAGATCCTTATTGCACTTAGTGCAAGTTTTTCCTATAGCTAATCCTTGCTGAACTAATTACACTTATTGTTCATGTGGCTTTAGTTGATTAGCAGCTAATCCTTGTCGGGGTAATAAAATTTTTTTTAGTTGAATAACTTTATGATTTTTGCTTTTAGCTGCCTCTTGCACATTCTTTGCTGATGTGTTGTTTTCTTTTTAATGCCTCGGGTTTCCCCTTTCCGTTGTGATGTAGTTCCTGCGTCTGTCTCAGATTAGACTTGTGTTTTGTTTCTATGGGTTCGTGTCAGATTGTTGACGTCCATAGCTTATGTTTGCAGGTGTTAATCTGTAACACCCCAAAGATCGTGGTTCAGCGAGGTAGGCGGAATGGTGGTGTTGCGCTCGGGATAGACTCAAGATTCCAGATCAGGTCAATGCGCACGACCATTGTCCTCTTAGCGCACGACCAGTGAGCGTGCGCCAATGATCGTGCGTAACCCGCAAAGAATCGGAGTTCTGTCCCGGCTTATGCGCACGACCATTGTCCTCTTCGCGCACGACCAGTGATCGTGCGCCAGCGATCGTGCGTTAATTCAGAAGAGAATCGAGTTTTGTCTCGGACAGTGCGCACGACCATTTCCCTCTTCGCGCACGACCAGTGATCGTGCGCCAGCGATCGTGCGCCCTGTTTATTCTGTTCCGCGATTTTGAGCGGAGAAGAAGATCGGACCGTCCAAATCTTTTGGGATTTGATCCAACGGCTAGGTTTAGTTGCGGGAGACCTTTAGGGCTGATGAGAGGGGGTTAAACCTCATATTCTCTAAGTCATTCTCTCTCCAAACCCTAGAGAAAGAAGGAGGAGCCAAGGAAGAAGAAGGGAGATTCCGCCATTGACGGAGCTCCGGAGCTCCGTTTCGCGAACCGTTTCCAGATCTGGAGAGTGCAGCCCGGTGCGGTCATTTCCCTCCGTCTAGAATCTCGGATCCATGGCGAAAAAGAACGCTCCTAGGGTAACGATTTCTTCTCCCGTTGTTTGGACTTGTCTTTTGTCCTCTCCTTCGTTTCTCTATGCTTGCATGAGGGATCCCTTTCACCAAATGGGTGAAGTGTAGGATTCCCTCAAGTTCTCCGGAACTCCGGGTCGATTGTGTCCGTCCCCGGCATATTGCATGTAGAAAATCCGGTAGTCGTGCGGATTTAGGCATTTTGTGTGAAGCTTATTCGTGGCCGTGAGCCCGAATCGGTGATGCTTGGATTGCGACGTTGCATTTAGGTTAAGCCTAGAATGCGTGCCGGAGAATGACTCCGTGAAATCATCTATAGTAGTGCGGGATTTAAGTGTAGGCGTCTTGTGAAGATCCTAACGAAAGCTCCATGCTTTGAGATTGGATGAAGGCAAACCTTCACCGCGAAATTGTTGCGGAGCGTTTTATACCTCCCCTTTTTGAGTATTTGTGAATCCTAGATCCTTGTGAAGGGATTAGGTGCGTAGCTTATCTTTGAGTAGCACTTGAAGGTGCTAAACCCTTACGGGCCGAGGAGAAGCCGTACCCGCGTCGTGCGACAGATCGCGACGATTAGAGTACGGGCAAAGCTAAACCGAACCCGTTTCCATGCAGATCGGTAAGAGGTCCCTACCTCATGTAGCCGTGTGATCATGGGAGAGGTCGTGGAAGGTGGTTTACCTAAACCGACCAAAAGCTCTTTTTCCCACATAAGGCGATGGCCCTTACGGTGGAGTGTTTGTGGAATTGATGTTGTTAGCCTCATGCGGTTGTTTAGGCGGTTGCGGGGAACCTTCGGGTGAACCCAACCAACATCATGTGCATACCTAGGTTCCCTCCTTTTTGATGCTCAACCTAGAAGATTGAATGTGCTTGAAACCTCACCTTGTGTAGTTGCACTTTCTTTATATTAGTACTTGTGCTAGTGTGGCTTGCTTGCAGGGTAGAATCTCCGCCACCCCGGGAAAGGGGGGGGGGGGGTCGTTATAATTTGGTCAGCTGTGCTGACCGTTACCTTGTTTGCCACCGTTTGGTGGAATGTTCTTATGCAGGTGCAGGTGAGCCTAGCGGGAAATAGCGGGCGGTGGCCCCTTTTGCTGAGTTGGCCCTTGAAGGCCAGCCTCTTTTTTTAGCTTTCTCATGTATTGCCGGCCTGCGTGCCGATGTATGTTTTGGAGTTTTGGTACATTTGTTAAATGTAAGGCCTTAAGGCCATAACTCTCTTCTTGGTTTCATTCCTATAATAGTGGACAATTCTAATGGTAATGTTAAATCTTTATGCTTCCGCTAGTGTTTAGTATACTCTGTTGTAGTTTCTTTCTGTTTATCACCTTTTAACTCCTAGCTAGTGTGGTTAGTATGGCGTGGGGTCCCGGCCGGACCTACTGTTATATTATTCGTACTGGCAGGGTGTTACAATTTGGTATCGGACTTAAGGCGTCGATCCGTAGTTTAGCGAATTCGGGACGAATTCCTTTTAAGGGGTGGTGCGCACGGGTTGTGCATTCACCTAAAACGACAAAAACTAATAAGAATGTCCACTTAGGAATGAAAAGAAAACATACTTGTTTGCGGAACCTGAGCGTTCCATGATTGATGTTTGATATGTTTTGGGTCACTAAATTGTGCTTTGCATGATTATAGGTGACTAGAAGTGCTGCGGGGCAGTCTCGACCCCGTAACACCGCTGAAAGTAGTGGGTCGGCTGAAGTGCCAGCGACCACTCCTTCTGCTGAAATGATCAAATTAGTCGCAGAAGCGGTCTTCGCGATGATCAACGCTCAACCCCAAAGGCTGGTCCAGCCTGCTACTCCTACTCCAGATGTGGCCCCTGAGGCTGTTGCTGCAGTGGAACCTGCGGTAGCGCCGAGGGTGGAACCTCAAGTTGCGCAAGTAGTGGCGGGGCGAGCGCGTGACCAGCAATTAAAGCATTTCCTGAGCTTTAATCCTCCTACCTTCTCGGGATCTGAGTCCCCAACGGAGGCAGAAGACTGGTTGTCAAGAGTTAGAAGAACTCTGAGGGCGACAGCGACGGACGAAGCCATGATGGTCACCTTAGCCACCTTCCTTCTTGATGGAGAGGCTGTGCTGTGGTGGGAAGAGCAGGAGTTGCATAAGTTTTGCGGTAGAGATATTACTGAAATCACAATGGCTGAGTTTTCAAAGTCGTTCCTCCAAAGGTTTATCCCCTCTGCCCAGCGCATTGCGTTACAAAACCAGTTCTTGAGGTTGACACAAGGTGATCGCTCCGTTGACGATTACTTGCATGAGTTTACCAGACTGAGTCGCTATGCGGGGTCCTTGGTGGAGGATGAGGAGACAAAGACAAATAAGTTCTATGAAGGGCTTCGGGACGAGTTGAGGCTGCTCCTTGCAGGCCCTATGACGTTCGGCTTCCAAGTGATGGTGCAAACTGCCAGATCTTTGGAGTTGGACATGAAGAGGGTACAAGCAAGGGGTGTTGTAAAGAAACCTGAGTTTCATGCGCCGGCCTCTCAGTCCAAGTCGGTTTTCAGAAGGAACAAAAGGAAGTTCAAACAGGCGGAACCAGCTCCTTCAAATGTTTCGGGAGCCACGACCGCGCGGACTCCTATTACGTGTTTCACCTGCGGGAAGGTGGGACACAAAGCTGCGGTGTGTCGAAGTGGTCCCCCGAAGACTGGTAATCGGGCGGTGGATTATGCTCGAGCTGCGGAAAAGGGTAAAGCTGCGGAGTCTTCGGCTTCCCAGCACATTACTCCGACTCAGCCGAGAGTCTACTCGCTTGGCCAGCAAGAAGCCATACGACAAACTGATGTCGTCACAGGTACGAATTAGAAGTTAGCTTTTACAGCTATATATATAATTCATACTGTGGTACGACTATATGCTTTATTTGTGTGCAATTAGGTTTCGTCCTAATTTTCAACTATCCGGCGAGAGCTCTATTTGATACGGGTGCATCACACTCTTTTCTGTCCGAGGACTTCGTTGTGCGAATCGGAGTGCCGTCTACCTTCGTAGAGGATAGATTGGAAGTAGTGCTACCCAATGGATCTCGAATGAGTGCGGATAGGAAGAGCCGTGTGAAGGTGCGGATCGGAAGTCAGGATTTCGACTTGGAAGCGTCGTTATTACCGTTAGCTGAATTTGATGTGATCTTCGGCATGGACTGGCTCTCGGAGTAGCGGGCATGCATAGATTGCAATACAAAGGAGATCACTTTGGGAAGGGACACCGAAGGAGAAACCATGTTCGCCGGTATGTGAGGAGCGAGCAAGACGCTGATGTCTGCTCTCCAAGTGGTTAAGGCGGTGAGAAAAGGCGCCGAGTTGTTCTTCACCTTGTTGGAGACTTCGGAGCCAAAGCCCAGGTTATGTGATGTCCCAGTAGTAGCGGAGTACGCCGACGTGTTTCCTAACGAACTCCCTGGGGCTCCGCCTCAGCGAGAGATCGATTTCTGTATCGAGTTGGTGCCAGGTGCCAAACCTGTGGCCCGCTCACCGTACCGGATAGCGCCAAAGGAATTGGTAGAGCTGAAGGTTCAATTGCAAGAGCTGCTAGAGCAAGGCTACGTACGTCCAAGTTCTTCGCCTTGGAGTGCACCGGTCCTCTTTGTGAAAAATAAGGACGGGAGCTTGCGTCTATGTATCGATTATCGAGAGCTAAACAAGTTGACCGAGAAGAACCGATATCCGATTCCAAGAATCGATGATCTCTTCGACCAGCTGGTTGGGTCGACGGTATACTCCAAACTGGACCTAAGGTCCGGCTATTACCAACTGCGAATTAGGGAATGTGACATTCCAAAAACAGCGTTCAGTACCCGCTTTGGGCACTATGAGTTCACGGTGATGCCGTTCGGTCTGTCCAATGCACCGTCGGTATTCATGGACTTAATGAACAGGACGTTCCGTGAGTATTTGGATCAATTTGTGATCGTCTTTATCGACGACATTTTGGTATACTCTCAATCAGAAGAGGAGCATGTAGGACATCTGCACGCAGTTCTGGGCACCTTGAGGAAGAGTCAGTTATATGCCAAGTTCTCCAAGTGCGAGTTTTGGCTACCGTCAGTAGCATTCCTTGGTCACGTCGTTAGTGGAGATGGAATTGCGGTAGATCCGTCGAAGATAGAAGCGATCCGAGCGTGGCCTTTGTTGAAAAACGTAGCGGAAGTCCGAAGTTTCTTAGGACTTGCCGGCTATTATAGGCGCTTTGTGGAAAACTTCTCGAGGATCGCACTTCCTCTCACAAAACTGACTAGGAAGGATCATAAGTTCGTTTGGTCGCCCGAGTGCGCACGAGCTTTTGAAGAACTGAAGAGCCGTCTGACCACGGCGCCCATTCTATGCTCGCCATGTGGTACGGAAGGCTACGAAATCTATAGCGACGCCTCGGGGAGTGGTTTGGGTTGTGTCCTAGTGCAGTTCGGTAAGGTAATTGCCTACGGCTCCCGTCAGTTGAAAGTTCATGAGAGGAATTACCCGGTCCATGATTTGGAGCTAGCGGCCGTGGTATTTGCTCTTAAGCTTTGGAGGCATTATTTGTATGGCGTGAAGATCGACATCTTTACCGACCACAAGAGCCTCAAGTACTTGCTAGATCAAAGGGAGTTGAATATGCGACAGAGGAGGTGGTTGGAGTTCCTTGGGGACTACACCTTCGACATCAAATATACTCCTGGAAAGGGAAATGTAGTTGCGGACGCGTTGAGTCGTCGGGCTCCCGCTCAAGCAAATTGGATTTTGATGCACGATGAGCGTCTGATCCGTGAGCTGGAAGAAATGGAGATCATTTGCGTTGATCGAAGAGCGTCTACTTCAGCATGCTTGAACTGGACGGAGGTTCAATACCACCTTGCCGACCGAGTTCGACAGGCATTGGAGCTGGATGAGAGCATGAAACGCTACAAAGCGGAAACCGTTGACGGGTTGAACGCTGATTTCTCTTTCGAAGATGGCCTTATGTGGAAGAATGGCAGATTGTGCGTCCCAAATGTTGGTACTCTACGGGAGGAATTGATGTACGAGGCTCATCATACCAAGTACTCTATCCACCCGGGGAGCACGAAAATGTAAATGGACATGAAGAAACTTTTCTGGTGGCCGGGTATGAAGAAGGACATTGCCCTCTACGTGGCCAAGTGCAACACTTGCGCGTTGGTGAAGGTGGAATGTCAACGTCCCGGTGGATTTTTGAAGTCCTTGCCGATTCCGGAATGGAAGTTTGACGATATTTCGATGGATTTCGTGCACGGATTGCCGAGATCGCAGCATGGAAACGACGCCATCTGGGTGATCGTGGACAGACTGACAAAAGTATCGCATTTTATTTCGAACCGGAAGGATGATTCTGTAGAAAAGCTAGCGAAGCTCTATGTCGATAGTATTGTGCGGCTGCACGGTGTCCCTCGTAGCATCGTCAGCGATCGTGACGGGCGTTTCACATCGAAAGATTGGAGGCTTATCCATGAACTGTTGGGCACTAAATTGAAATTCAGCACGTCCTTCCACCCGCAAACGGACGGACAGACCGAGAGGACCAACAGGACTATGGAGGATATGCTCCGAATGTGCGCTCTAGATTTTGGAAAGAAGTGGGAAGATCATCTCTATATGATCGAATTCGCCTACAATAATAGCTACCAAGTCAGTATAAAGATGGCTCCTTTCGAGGCCCTCTATGGTAAGAAGTGTCGTACGCCGTTGTCTTGGGCAGAAACGGGCGATACTAAGCTATTAAAGCGAAAGGATGTTGAGGAAGCAACTTCGACGATCCGAACTATTCGGGAAAGGCTATTGATTGCCCAGGACAGGCAAGCAAAGTATTACAACGCCAAGCATAGGAACCTAGAGTTCGCCGTCGGCGACCGGGTTTACTTGAAGATCAAACCGTTCAAAGGGGTATCGAGGATCCGACGCTTGAAAAAGCTCAGTCCAAGGTACTTAGGACCGTTTGAGATTGTGGAACGTGTTGGTGATGCGGCTTATCGGCTTGCACTATCTGCAGAGCTGAGCGGTCTGCACGACGTGTTTCACATTTCAGTTCTGAGAAAGGCAGTGCAAGAGCCTACTCATATCGTTGCGGTCGGCAAAGTGTCGGTGGATAGTGGGTTGTCGACGAAAGTCAGACCCTTACGCATCGAGGATACCGAGGTAAAGCTGTTGCGGAACAAGTCCATTCGGATGGTAAAGGTCCGGTGGGATAATTGCGGCCGAGTGGAGCTAACTTGGGAGAGAGAGCAAGCGATGCTTGCGGAGTACCCCGAGCTATTTCCCTCAGGTAAATTTTCTTTAAAAACTGTAATTTCCTGCTATTACTGTTTTCGAGATTTCGGGACGAAATTCTTTTAAGGGGAGTGGAGTTGTAACACCCCAAAGATCGTGGTTCAGCGAGGTAGGCGGAATGGTGGTGTTGCGCTCGGGATAGGCTCAAGATTCCAGATCAGGTCAATGCGCACGACCATTGTCCTCTTAGCGCACGACCAGTGAGCGTGCGCCAATGATCGTGCGTAACCCGCAAAGAATCGGAGTTCTGTCCCGGCTTATGCGCACGACCATTGTCCTCTTCGCGCACGACCAGTGATCGTGCGCCAGCGATCGTGCGTTAATTCAGAAGAGAATCGAGTTCTGTCTCGGACAGTGCGCACGACCATTTCCCTCTTCGCGCACGACCAGTGATCGTGCGCCAGCGATCGTGCGCCCTGTTTATTCTGTTCCGCGATTTTGAGCGGAGAAGAAGATCGGACCGTCCAAATCTTTTGGGATTTGATCCAACGGCTAGGTTTAGTTGCGGGAGACCTTTAGGGCTGATGAGAGGGGGTTAAACCTCATATTCTCTAAGTCATTCTCTCTCCAAACCCTACAGAAAGAAGGAGGAGCCAAGGAAGAAGAAGGGAGATTCCGCCATTGACGGAGCTCCGTTTCGCGAACCGTTTCCAGATCTGGAGAGTGCAGCCCGGTGCGGTCATTTCCCTCCGTCTAGAATCTCGGATCCATGGCGAAAAAGAACGCTCCTAGGGTAACGATTTCTTCTCCCGTTGTTTGGACTTGTCTTTTGTCCTCTCCTTCGTTTCTCTATGCTTGCATGAGGAATCCCTTTCACCAAATGGGTGAAGTGTAGGATTCCCTCAAGTTCTCCGGAACTCCGGGTCGATTGTGTCCGTCCCCGGCATATTGCATGTAGAAAATCCGGTAGTCGTGCGGATTTAGGCATTTTGTGTGAAGCCTATTCGTGGCCGTGAGCCCGAATCGGTGATGCTTGGATTGCGACGTTGCATTTAGGTTAAGCCTAGAATGCGTGCCGGAGAATGACTCCGTGAAATCATCTATAGTAGTGCGGGATTTAAGTGTAGGCGTCTTGTGAAGATCCTAACGAAAGCCCCATGCTTTGAGATTGGATGAAGGCAAACCTTCACCGCGAAATTGTTGCGGAGCGTTTTATACCTCCCCTTTTTGAGTATTTGTGAAGCCTAGATCCTTGTGAAGGGATTAGGTGCGTAGCTTATCTTTGAGTAGCACTTGAAGGTGCTAAACCCTTACGGGCCGAGGCGAAGCCGTACCCGCGTCGTACGACAGATCGCGACGATTAGAGCACGGGCAAAGCTAAACCGAACCCGTTTCCATGCAGATCGGTAAGAGGTCCCTACCTCATGTAGCCGTGTGATCATGGGAGAGGTCGTGGAAGGTGGTTTACCTAGACCGACCAAAAGCTCTTTTTCCCACATAAGGCGATGGCCCTTACGGTGGAGTGTTTGTGGAATTGATGTTGTTAGCCTCATGCGGTTGTTTAGGCGGTTGCGGGGAACCTTCGGGTGAACCCAACCAACATCATGTGCATACCTAGGTTCCCTCCTTTTTGATGCTCAACCTAGAAGATTGAATGTGCTTGAAACCTCACCTTGTGTAGTTGCACTTTCTTTATATTAGTACTTGTGCTAGTGTGGCTTGCTTGCAGGGTAGAATCTCCGCCACCCCGGGAAAGGGGTGGGGTCGTTATAATTTGGTCAGCTGTGCTGACCGTTACCTTGTTTGCCACCGTTTGGTGGAATGTTCTTATGCAGGTGCAGGTGAGCCTAGCGGGAAATAGCGGGCGGTGGCCCCTTTTGCTGAGTTGGCCCTTGAAGGCCAGCCTCTTTTTTTTAGCTTTCTCATGTATTGCCGGCCTGCGTGCCGATGTATGTTTTGGAGTTTTGGTACATTTGTTAAATGTAAGGCCTTAAGGCCATAACTCTCTTCTTGGTTTCATTCCTATAATAGTGGACAATTCTAATGGTAATGTTAAATCTTTATGCTTCCGCTAGTGTTTAGTATACTCTGTTGTAGTTTCTTTCTGTTTATCACCTTTTAACTCCTAGCTAGTGTGGTTAGTATGGCGTGGGGTCCCGGCCGGACCTACTGTTATATTATTCGTACTGGCAGGGTGTTACATAATCTACCTGTCAGCTTTTTCGATGTTACTTACTGGTTGTTTACATACTTGCTCTTTAGGAACATTTTATGTTAGGATGCATGTCATATATTTTAAATCTAAAAGTTGCATTCTAGCTTAGACTCATAGTATCTCTTCCAATTTAATCTTACCCTACTTTAAGGATTATAAAACTCTTTTTTTTTACTTATAATTAATTTAGAAACTGGCACATCATTAGCATTTAGCATGTTTGTTGGGTCCTCATGCTAACGTTGGATAAAATGAAGTAAACTATGTATTATCCTGTTGTGTATATATATTTTCTTACTTGTGGACTAGCTGATCCACTGAACTGAGGGACACGGTCTTTAAAACTTTAAATTTATATTATATTTTACCAAACATAAAATATGTCTATTATGAAAATAAACGAAAAGTCGGATTTTCCTGAGCGTCTGCAGTTGTCGCATGCACGACGTGACATCACGTAACATATTTTTTCTTACTCTGATAATATGCAAAAATATTGAGAAAATACGGGTAGTGACAGTGGGTGTAAGGCCACCAAAACTCTCAATATGTAGGAGAAGAGTGAAATATAGGGCCGGTAGTTTCTCCAGATGCAGTGAAGCCTCGCTCCTCTAGAAAATGACGATGAAGTTGTATGAAGACGGCAGGGATGAAGGCAGTCTAGGAATCCATACGTCCAAGCAAAGATCTGTACTTGGATATTGAAGATGATTGGCGCCTTGTACTCGATCTGGGCTCTACCTCTTTCCGAGATCTGAATGTAGGTTTTCTACGGGAGCCGAATCGAAGAAGGCGAGGAGCGACAGTTTCGCAAACAAGAAAATTGAAGGAGGAAACTCACGATTCAACCCTAGTTCACCTTGTGTAAGGCATGAAGACATCTCTATCCTTTAATAGGAGAGTCCAAAGGAGTTACTTTACAATGGGATCAATTAATCCCATTAACGTCCAAAATAAAATTAATTAAATTGAATCCTATAAATTAATTAGAATCACAAAACCATGCCAATTTTAGTGTCTAGGGTGAGACCGAGTTCGCGACATGAAATTATGAGATGATCTTGCCCACCTATCACAGGCTTTGATCGTTCGCGCGACTGAATTAACGTGCGTTCGTAGGTGTCCGAATAGACTTCAAGTTTTGCGTACGATTCTATCATGACGTCTCGATGAATTGAGGCCACCTAACTAAAAATTTCTAACAAATAGTGCTTATTCAAGACCTTGATTGATGCATGTAGAGGCTGGGATTTTCTTGTATCATTGTTTACTTAATATTTATGAACCATTTCGTAGATCGGCCAATTGATTTTAGATTAGATATTTTGACTCTAATAGGCTGCTGTCGGAGCATGTTATGCTCAAACAGCACTCTTATGTCATCCAATAAGAGAAAAATCAATGCAATAAAGGAAATATCTTTAACTTCAAGTAATACAAGTAGCCATGCAACCTTAATAAAGAGCACGAGCTCTTTTATAGGCCTGCAAGCGGTTCAGTTCGGTTTTATGTAAAACCGAAATCGAAGCGAATTGCCTCGGTTTTTACACACCCAAAATCGAAACCGAACTGAATCCAAACGGTTCGGTTTTTTACCAGTCGGTTCGGTTTTCTACAAGTGGATGATCAGATGTTCTTCCGCACCAAGAAATTTTATATAAAAAAATTTGTAAATATCGTCCAAAAAATTTTAACCATTCGATCCACCTCCTACAAATCCAGACGACCGATTGTAAAACTTTCACAAACCCTATTTTTAAACCTTTACTCCTCCCGTGCGGCTCATTCCATTCCCCCTCCTTCGACTTCGACGACGCATACCCCCACTATATCTCCCGATCTTCCCCTCGTTCCACGCAGAGAAACACATACTTGAAGGAGTTCTCCCTCATTTCCACCTCTGCAAAGAACCTGCGGCATGATGCCGGTGCGCCTCCTCCCTCACTCTGCAACCCCAAAATCTCTGGACAACCCCCAAGGTAATGCATCGGTTCGGTTCAAGCGGTTTTTCCATGGTGAAAATCGGACCGAACCGAATATGGGTCGGTTTTCAGCCACCACAAACCGAAACCGAACCGGTCGGTTCGGTTCAAAAGTCGGTTCGGCAGGCTCAGTTCGGCTCGGTTCGAGCGATTTCAATTATTTACGCACATGCCTACTCTTTTAGGTTAGATGCTCAAGTTCTAATATAATATTATGTTATATCATCAGATTAAAATAAAATTACAATGCTTATAAAATAAGATCATGCTACTAAATAAACCCACTTTTTTCCTTATGTTAAGCCATCTGCCAAAATATGATAAATGCCAAAAACTAAAAATAAAGTGATCAAGTCAATTGAAGAAAATATTGATGTATGACATGCACCCAAGTAAATTTAAATTTAACTATACATTGATAGTGTATCTAATCCTTCAATTAAATGTTCGTCATAAATAGAAAGAATTGGGCATTAGTTAATGAATCATTATTATGAACTTTTTATTCTATTATTGTATTGCATTCTATTTGTCCTTTTTCTGTTCTTCTTTCTGAAAACTCAAAACTAAAAGCAAATAAAATAATGGATTAATTCGTTCTTGATAGTTATTTCTTTAATCAGCGAATAGTAGCTTATTACATCTTTAAGGTTTCTCAAATATGTGCGGGAAAGGAAAGAGAATTTTATTGTAAGGGTAAACATAGTGATAGTATCACACTCACTATGAATTAAGTACCAATATTTTTAATGTTAATTATTGGGATGTCTAATGACCCCTTCGTTTAGATGAAATTGAAATTTGATATTAGAATTGAGATCAATTCTGAATTGGTCCAATTTCAATTATTGTACCCCCTAATAAATATAATTAGAGAATATTGTGAAATCTATTAATTTTATTGTTCGTTTGTTAGATAAAATTCAATCTAAGAATTATAGTTTTATCATTAACGATGAAAACCAAATATTCTCTCATATATATTATGAAAAATTTAACATTCAGTCACATATATTATGAACAGTCAAACATTTTCTCACATGTATTGACATTAATTATAGCATAATGAATTCAATAAGAACCGATCATTTCGGCTATTCGAAAAATGGGTGTCAAATCGAAAGATGCGGGTTCGGACAAAAACACACACCTAGGCGAAAAGCGCGCGCCCAGATGAAAAAAATGCGTGCCCTGGAGAAAAATTTGCACTCGGGCACAACACGCATGCACGGATGAAAAACGCGCGTCGGGGCGAAAAATAATCACACGGGAAAAAAATTGCGCCTAAGCTAAAAATTTACGCCTGGGCAAAAAAGTGCTAACTCAGGAGAAAAATGCATGCCCGAGCGAAAAATGCGTGCCCAAGCCATAATTATGGAAGCCTGTGCGAAAAATGCGCACAGACAAAAAAATCATTCCCAGGCAAAAAATGCGTGCTCGTGTGAAAAATCCGCAACTAGGCGAAATATGCGCGCCCGGGAGAAAAAGCGCAAGCCTGGGAGAAAAGTGCGCACGGGCGAAAAAAAGAGATCTCCCGAGCAAAAAATGCGTACCCGGGCGAAAAATGCTCGCCATAGCGAAATATGCGCACCCGGGCAAAAAATGTGCGCCCGGGCGAAAACACGCACTCACCTGAAAAAATGCAAGCTTGGGGCGCGCACGGGCAAAAAAAATGTGCTGGAGTGAAAAACGTGTTGTAACATCTCCAGAACAACTAAACCCCTAAAGTGCATGTTGTCATGACATGGTCAAGAATCAAGGTGAACAGGTGAAAATCACCTTGGTTTGCAAATAACCAAATTTAACTCCATGGCTTAAGGCTTAATATAATGCTTCAAAATGGCAAGTTGACCACACCAACCCTTCCTAAACCCCTCAGGGAGTTCCTTGGGTCATTTAGGATACATTGAGGTCAACCCAATTGATCAAATTGACAAAAGTCAACTTTATCACCAAATAGGTCAAACCACCTAATTTTAGGGCCAATTAGGGCTCAATTGACCTAATTGACTTCCCCAAGTTCACTTAGCACTCAAGGGAGGCCAAAGGAGTCAACTTTGACCCATTGGGCCACACAATTTCATCAAATTGACCAAAGCCAACCATTGGTCAACATCACCCCAAATTAGCCTAATTAGGCTAAATTGACCCAATGTGGGCCCACCATGGCCCAATCCACCATTCCTTATGCTCATGGACCTATGACCACCATTTGGGGCCACTAATCAATTTGATCAGGTCAACTCAAAAGTCAACACTTGGTCAAATATGCCTAAATTGGGCTTATATAAAATTAAATCAAATTCCCATGGGCTAATGCCCTCATTAGAGGCCCATTCTGAAGCCCAACCACCAATTACTATTCTTGCCCCTTTGAATTTGAAAGAGGAAGGCATGCAAGGGGTGAATTTGGAACTTCCCCCAAATTCAAATAAGAGAAGCCATGGATTCATGGATTGAACTCCACATGGCCCCCATTCCATGAATCCAGCCTCCTCTCTGTTTTCCACAGAGAATTCCAATGGATTTTATGCATGCAGATGGCCAAGTGGGGGTTGCACTTTGAGCTCATTGGTTGGGAAAGAGGTGGCCATAATGGCAACCCCTTAAACACTCCACCACAGCCCCAATTGAGACCTACACGAGCTTCAGTGAGCTGAGAGAAGGAGAAACCTCCTGTCAATTGAAGGATTCAACCCCTGTGCACAGAGCTTGCCATGGATTCAAGGAGGAGCTCGACCATGGTCCCCAAGAGAGTTACACGCTCCAATAGCACCAATCAGGCAGGCCTTTCTCCAAATCCCTCCAGGAAGGAGGGATCTGAGCCCTTAGCTCAAGGAGGAAGACGACTCCTCAGCTATTAGATCTGGGTGATCTGCTTTATGCATACCCAATTTAATTAAATTGTTGTTATATAAGATATACTGCCTGTTCTTAAATAAATTATAGAAAATACATAGAGGTAAAATAATAAAATGTGTCCAATATGAATATGAAGCCCTAGGTCTCTAGGATTTTTAGAAATTGAGTTCACCCAATTTCTTGCACTGTAGCTCCCTCAGCACCACTTTTGGTGGGATTAGTCCTAGTGTAGGCCAGAGTTTAGATTGTAAATATCTCTTAGATGATAAATCCAATGATGCTGAAATTTGGGCCACACATGCATGTGCCCTAGGACTACCTTTTGCCCCAAAAATCAGATTTTTAGGAGAATATTTTCCTATAGTTTTGTTCATTATTTGATTTATCAAATTAATGTGATTCAAGGAGTTGGACAACTCAAAATAACCCCAAATTTGGGTGGCATGCTTATTAGGTTATCAGTTGACCTTGGTTAAAGTCTAAGTGCAATTGGATCACTTAATGTTGGGTTATTCCACTTGCATGTCCTTGCATGTTATGTAGTATGGTGTGCATGTAGCCAAAAAGGGAATCTTGTGAATTTAGCACATCTGGCTTGATCTTAGCTTCTGGTATTTTGGTCACATCTTTGTTATGACGTAATACATCACCTCAGGCAGAATTAGGATTTTTGAGATTAGAATCCTAATTAATTGATTAAATTAAAATACGTCTCCTTTATGTTATAGTGAAATGTTTGTGATCAAAATCTTTTGGAAAATTGTGAGACTTCGAGAAATCACTTGGAATACCAATTGGAACCTCTGAAAATTTTGTAGAAATTTTCAGAGTTTATCCTTTGATTATTATAAAAAATCATGAGTTGTCACAATTCTAAATTATTAAAATTTTAAGAAAAAAGTGTTGGAAATTTTTGAAACTCTGGAAGGACATTTGAAATCTAGTTTTGAACCTCTGGAAATTTATTAGGAATTTTTGGTGATCATTTGCTTTGAAAAATTTCAATAATTTCATATGTCAAACTTTTGCATTATGTAAAATAATAGTGACCAAATTATCAAGGAAAATTACATAACTCAGTCCTAGGCATTATTAGGACATGAAACACCTCTGTAATTTATTTAGGGATTTTTGAGTACCATTTACCCGACCCACTAAATTAACTTGTTGGGATTTTTACACCATGTGAATTAATGGAATAATCATGGCTGAAACATTCTGAAAAATTCTAAATTTTTTACTAAGTCTGATTTGATGTTACCTGTCAGTGAATTTTATTTGGAATTTTAGAGTAGTATTTTTCATAGTTCATGATTAATTGTTGATTAGTCGCTATTATTAGTTTTTGGCCATTTAGGGTCATAACATTTCTGCAAAATGATAATATACAACCCAGTGTTCGCCAACTCATGGAGAAAGCAGCTGTAGGCGATTCAGAGAGTACTCACTGATCCACGACGAGTAGCTTGCCAGGACACTCGCTGATTCACGACGAGCATCAGGCCAAGGCAAGGCGAGGCGGACCAGGGATCTCACTCGCGAGTAGCGAGCGGTGACGGCGTAGCGTGTGCTAAGAGCTGCTCTAGGGTGCAGTTAGCCAGAGCGAGTCAAGTGGGGTCTCACAGCGCCAGTTTTTGGTGATATCAAAGAGAGCTTCGTGATCCAGTGCGAGACCACCGCTAGGAGCGCATCCCCTTGGAACCCCGCCAGGAATGCCTGTGATTACGTTGCTATTTTCATGTTTCAAAAATTGTCACCTTTGCAATAATTGTCCCTCGGAATGGTTTGTGAAACCAAATGTCTTAGATTTTGAATCTGACATTGAGAGACGAGTTTGTCTAAAGCATAATTGGAGTTGTTTTTCTTGTGTCCAATGCATGTAAATCTAAAGATTTTGAAGTGTTCTAAATGTTCAGATTTAGCCCTTTTTATCAAAGTGTTGATGATTTTACTTTGTGCCCATCTGAGATGTATTTGGATTGTGAATGTTGTAATTCTTTTGGAATGTGCACAATGATTAAATGGTAATCGTTTATCATAAAATCCCTTATCCAATATTAAGTATACATATGCCTTCCGATGGATGACACTTTTCCTGCCTCGATCGATGAAGTGTGGGCTTTCCAAAGCAAGGTGCATTAATCTATCTTGCTAAGGGTGCGAGTGGATAATTGTGATATCTCGCTGTCGACATCGGGTTCAAATTAATTGGGTGACCTAAAAGGTTGAGTGCCTAGAGGCATAGTGTTGGCATGCACATGGATGCGAATAAAGAGTGATGAGTAGTTTTTATACTCATCCCTTAGTATAGCTTTAATATATTTTTAATATGAAATTATATAAATTATATAAATTATATGAATTATATTATATAAATCTTTCCATTTTTTATTTCATGAACTAACTTAGGTTTATTTTATATTTTCAGGTTTTCTGAGCACTTTTAAGAAAAATTTCAAAGTACACGCCCAAGGTCACGGGCGTGACCAAGGGGCGTGACAGCCTAGATGTGTTCCAGACCCGATTCTGCTACCCCGGGAGCATTCCGTGAAGATTCACCAAGTACACGCCTCAGGTCACAGGCGTGACTAAGGGCGTGACCCAATGTCACGGCCGCGACCCGCCACCAGCAGCAGAAGCGCAATGCCATGTCAGTTCAAATTACACGCCCTCGGTCACGGGCGTGATCGAGGGCGTGACATCCAGCCACGGGAGTGACTCGTCCCGCGCTCTTTCCCGCCGAAAGCTTTCCGCCAGCAGCCTGTTTTGAAGATTACACGCCCTAGGTCATGGTCGTGACCTAGGGCGTGATGCGCACGTAACACCCACAATTACTCCAGAAGGCGCCCTCTCCGTTGCTGCTTCGAACACGCCCTTGGTCACGGGCGTGACCAAGGGCGTGTAACACCAAATTTTCAGCTATTTAAAGGGAGCTTCTCCAGATGATCAAGGACGAACTTTTTTTTGGAGTTCTAGTTTTAGTTTGTGCACTGTTTTCTCATTTTCAAGTCCTTGTACTTTTCTTTCTAGTGCAATTGTAAGTTTCAATTCATGTTCTTTTCTTTTCTAAGTGTAACTTTCATTTCAATAGCTTTTAATCTCAATTTCTAGTTTGTAATTTTCATTTTCAAATCAATAAAATTAGTTTTCTTAACTTCTTATTCCTCTCTTATTTTATCATGTTCTCTGTTATTTCTATTAATTCCTTAATCTCGATGGGTAACTAAACTTCTATTAGAACTCGATCAAGATGATCCAAAGAATGATATTCACAATGAAATAATTAAATCTCCTTCTTCTCTTCTTTGTAATACCTAAGATTTATCCTTAATTTTATTGAATTGGGATTATATTTTTGATATATAATTCTCATTCATGTTTTCGTAATTTAGATGTCGAGAGACTCATAATTCGAATTGATCACTTAAGGATAAAGAGATTTGATTGCAACTCTTGAGAAAGGATGACATAAATCTCTCGGATTGGAGTCAAATCCAATAGAGGGGTTCATTACGTTAAAGCGAGTTTTAGGGGTTTTGATTCTAGAGCGAAAGTTTGATTGATCAACCTAAACTCAGTTGAGTGTATCCTCGAGAGAGGTACGTTTATAATTCGGGAACCTCCATGGCCAAGTAATTTCTTTAAGAGAATTGGAAGTTTTATTTCTTGTATTTATTTTTCGAGGTGATTCAAAGATCGGGTGCTAGCTTTTAACCATCAAAGTAATTCTATTAGTCTTTCTAGTTTTTACTATTTGCAACCCAACTCCAAATTTCTAATTGATTAAATAATAGAGATTTTTCGAAGTAAAAGTATTCAACCGCCCCGAATCTAATACGACCTGGATTTTATAACCTATACTACTTTCGATACGGTACACTTGCCGTTATCGTTTGCGGATATAGTTTTGCGTATCAAGTTTTTGGCGTCGTTGTCGGGGACTTTTAGGTTGATATTTCGAAAAAAGAAATATCTATTAATTTTATCGTCCTCTTTCTTCTCCTCCTCTAAAAAATTTTAAAAATCTTAAAAGGCGTAATTTAAATTCTCGGAAAGGGAGATTTGGGCTTGAACTCCCATCGCATCTCCTAGTACCTTGCGAACCCTTCACTGGGTAGACCTCGGGAAGTCCGGGACTAACTAAACCCGTTTTTTGAAAAATAAAATTATTATATATTTATTTTTAACTATAATATTATAAAAAAAATTATAATAATTTTAATATTTCCTTCGTCACCTTTTTATCCTTTTCGCCTCTAAATCTTTTTCTCTTTTTTTTTTCTCTTAGTTTATGACCCGAGGAAACTCTTCAATTAATCTTGAATTGTGTTTTGATCAGAAAATCGAGCGCACCTTGCGGCGACGTCTCCGATTTAGTGATCTACCAATAATTCGAGAAGAGTCAATCGGAGAGACTAACAAAGGTATAATGGAAGACCCCGACCATAATGAGGCTCCGCTAAGGACCATGTCCTATTATACGAGGCCGAATTGGGAGGGAACACAATCTAGCATTATTCGCCCGGCGGTGGCGAATAATAATTTTTAAATTAAAACGAGTATCATTCAGATGGTACAACAAACTGTCGTTTTCGATGGCTTACCGGATGAAGATCCTAATTTACATCTGTTAATTTTTTTGGAAATTTGCGATACGTTTAAAATCAATGGCATCACCGATGACGCCATTCGTTTGCATTTATTTCCTTTTTGTTTGCGGACTAAGGCCAAGCAGTGGTTGGGATCTCTTCCTAAAGGTTCCATCACTACATGGGCCGAAATGACGGAGAAATTTTTAATAAAATATTTTCCTCCGACAAAGTCCGCTAAATTACGTACGAACATTCTCTCTTTCACGTAAATAGACTTGGAGTCTCTCTACGACACATTGGAGCGCTTCAAGCAATTATTGCGGAGATGTCCTCATTATGTCCTTCTTTTGTGGTAACAAGTTCAAACTTTCTACAATGGTTTGAATCTCCAAACAAGGTAAATGATTGATGCGGCAGTAGGGGGAACTCTTAATAACAAAAACCCCAAGACCGCTCAAGAGCTTTTTGAAGAGATGGCCTTAAAGGCATATCAGTGGAATGCACCACAGACGCGCCCTAATAAGCCAGTCGGACACTATGAAGTCGAGGCAGCCACTAATTAGGCGTTAGGAGTAGAAAGATTAACTAAGTAAGTGGCGGAGATGTCTGCTTCCTCCGCCACCAATTGTGTTAATAATAATAATAATGATAATAATAATAATTTCATTCAAGAGCACGTAGATTATATGGGGAACTCTTATCGTCCTCCTTATAACACGAATATTAACATTCTTCTTAATAATTCTTATAATCCGGGTTTAAGGAACCACCTTAATTTTTCCTGGAGCAACCCCAATAATGCTCAGCGTCCACCACAAGTGAATTCTTCTGGATTCGCTGCACTGCCACCACACAAGCCCTCTTCACTTGAAGAGGTCTTCACAAAATACGTTGCCTCCAATGAGTCCAACATTCGAAACTTATCCGGTCTATTAAAAGCCTAGAAAATCAAATTGGACAGCTCACCAAAATGATCTCCGAACGCCAGCAAGGATCTCTTCCGGGCAATACTGAGCCCAATCCATGGGAGAGCTTCAACGCAATTACCCTCCGTAGCGGAAAGGAGGTAACTTCTACAAATTTGGTTGAGCCCGAGGTAAACGTTTCATCTTCTCCTCCGCAAGTTGATTCTACTTTAGCTCTGCGCATATTTAATAATCCTTCTCTTCCTTATCCTTCAAAATTTAAAGATGAGCGCAACAAGGAGCAGTATAAAAAATTCATCGATATTTTAAAACAAATCAAAATAAATATTCTTTTATGCGAGGCGCTTTCTCAAATGCCTAAGTACGCAAATTTTTTAAAAGATTTGTTAACCAATAAAAAGAATCTTGAAAATTTTTTATGCGCAGAAGGCTCGACAGTTGTTTTAAACAAATTGCCGGAAAAATTAAACGATCCGGGACGATTCTCGATCCTGTGTCTTTTCAGAAATTATCTAACTGCGCATGCCTTAGCCAATTTAGGGGCTAGTATAAATTTGATGCCATTTTCTCTTTTTAAAAAGCTTGGGTTGGGCACCCCAACTCCAACTAAAATAAGCATCCAACTGGCAGACGGGTCAATAAAGTACCCAATGGGAGTCGTAGATGATGTATTAGTTAAAATTGATAAATTTATCTTCCTGGTAGACATTATCATTCTAGACAGTGAGGAAGACGCCAAAGTACCATTTATACTCAGTCGTCCCTTCCTTGCCACCATTAGGGCTAAAAGGAAGCTTCTCCTACGAGTGGGGGACGAAGAAGTTACTTTTAGTATCGACTCCCCAATAAAAAACTCTTTTCCTAATAACGACTCATGCTATATTTTAGAAACAAATTTTGAAAGAGAGTCACTCCTTTTTCTAAGAAAACTTCTCCTTCTTTCGAAGATACGGAGTTAGAAACCTTTTTTTTTTAAATAACTTGGCCGCCGAATTTTGAACACGTAAATTTAAATAATCAACAAATTAAAATATCTTTTGAAGAGCCGCCAAATTTAAAATCAAAACAACTTCCGGATCATATAAATTATAGTTTTTTAGTAGAAAGTTCAAAATTACCTGCGATTATTTTTGATTCGGAAATTTCCGAATTTATAAAATTTTTTAATAATCACCGCCATGCAATTGCATGGAAAAACGCAAATATTTAGGGGATTAACCCCTCATTTTGATTAGTCAAGATACGAGACGGTAAACAAAGCGCTTTTTGGAGGCACCCCAACGTTATCATTTTGTTTTTTTATTGGTTTTTGCTCTGTGCTATTTTCTAACTTCTTTTTAAGGTTTTTTAATCTGGCAACCCAATCTACCAACCCGGGAAGCCTTCTTCTCCCCTCTTTTCATTTTCTGCATTTTTTCTATATATTTTTGATGATACTTCATACTTTGTTTTAAACATTGGGGACAATGTTTAACTTTAAGTAGGGGGGGGGGGGGGGTAGTGTAGTTTCTAGATTTTCATCTCAATTTATAAAAAGAAAAAATATATATTTATAAAATTCATAAAAATCTAATTTCTTTGAAAGGGAGGTTTGGGATTGAACTCCCATCGCACCTCCTAGTACCTTGTGAACCCTTCACCGGGTAGCCCTCGGGAAGTCCAAGAACTAAATAAAAATAATAATAATAAAAACTAATAATAATTAATACGTCTAGCCTTGTGTTTTATCTTTCTAGAAATCTAGTTTGAGGTTTGTTCATAAGCAATCCTACATTTTTAATTTAGCTAATATTTTGTTTCATCAGAATTCGTTTGACTTAAATTTAAAGTAATTTAGTTTTAAGAAATATTTTATGTATTTAATTCAATTAGAGAATTTATTTAGCACCGCTTCTCTTTTTAATTTTAAATGGCTTCAATTTATGGTAAATTGGCTAAACTTTTTTAGATTTTTGTTATATTCTCTACTAACTTTAAGATCTTAGGAAATTTCACTCCACTAAGAAAGTTGCTCTCAAAATAGTTTAATTTATAAACTAGAAGTATTTCCTTACCCTCACCCTTTATTGGCAAAAAAATGTAGTAAAAGATCATATGTCATGGGAATAAGATAATAAAATTTATTATTCCCTAAACATATGCACCCAAAATCATTTAAAAGACTATATGTCATGATGTAAGAGGATAAAATTTATTACATCTAAACATATATATTTTGGGTTTTGATTGAAGAGCATTGTTAAAAGATTATATGGCATGGAAAATGAAAGGATCAAATTAATCATTTTCCTAAACATATACAAATATGAATTTTTTTTAGTGAGGTTTTCACCACCTCCAATCAAAGAACTCTTCATTTTGCCATCTCTACAAAACCAATCCCTAGCCATTTCTATTGATTCTAGTCCTAAATAAAATTATTTAGAGAGCAATATTTTGGTAGGTGTCTTCTCCTTAAAGTTTCTTTTATGTTAGAGTGTTTATAATTTCAATCTACTCTTGTTTGAAAATTTTTATAATTTCGTTTGCTAAATAATTATCTTGAGAAGTATTTAGCTAAACATTTTTCTCTTTTTAAATTATCACCATAAATTATGACTAAATTCTTAAATTTCTAGAATTTGCTTTAACTTACTTTTGGTCTAATAAAATTTTGGCTAATTCGAAATAATATCGATTTCTTATAATTCTTTACTCAATCTTTTGCTCTGGAATAGCAAAAGCTCAAGTATGAGGGTGTTTGATGAGTAGTTTTATACTAATCCTTTAGTATAGCTTTAATATATTTTTAATATGAAATTATATAAATTATATGAATTATATCATATAAATATTTCCATTTTGATTTCATGAACTAACTTAAGTTCATTTTATATTTTCAGGTTTTCTCGGCACTTTTGAGAAAAATTCCAAAGTACATGCCCAAGGTCACGGGCGTGACAGCCTAGATGTGTTCCAGACCCGATTCTGCCACCCCGGGAGCATTCGTGAAGATTTGTCAAGTACACGCACCAGGTCACGGGCGTGACCAACGACGTGACCCAATGTCACGGCCGTGACTCGCCACCAGCAGCAGAAGTGCAATGCCACGTCAATTAAAATTACACGCCATCGGTCACGGGCGTGACATCCAGTCACGGGCGTGACTCGTCCCGCGCTCTTTATTGCCAAAAGCTTCCCGCCAGCAGTCTGTTTTAAAGATTACACGCCCTAGGTCACAGGTGTGACCTAGGGCGTGACGCGCACGTAACGCCCGCAAATTACTCCAGAAGACGCCCTCTCCGCTGCTGCTTCGATCACGCCCCTTACACGCCCTTGGTCACGGGCGTGACCAAGGGTGTGTAACACCAAATTTTCAGCTATTTAAAGGGAGCTTCTCCAGATGATCAAGGACGATTTTTTTTTGGAGTTCTAGTTTTAGTTTGTGCACTGTTTTATCATCTTCAAGTCCTTGTACTTTTCTTTCTAATGCAATTGTAAGTTTCAATTCATTTACTTTTCTTTTCTAAGTGTAACTTTCATTTCAATAGCTTGTAATCTCAATTTCTAGTTTGTAATCTTCATTTTCAAATCAATAAAATTAGTTTTCTTAACTTCTTATTCCCCTCTTATTTTATGACGCTCTCTGTTATTTCTGCTAATTCCTTAACCTCGATGGGTAACTAAACTACTATTAGAACTAGATCAAGATGATCCAAGGAATGATATTCGCAATGAAATAATTAAATCTCCTTCTTCTCTTCTTTGTAATACCTAAGATTTATCCTTAATTTTATTGAATTGGGATTATATTTTTGATATATAATTCTCATTCATGTTTTCGTAATTTAGATGTCGAGAGACTCATAATTCGAATTGATCACTTAAGGATAAAGAGATTTGATTGCAACTCTTGAGAAAGGATGACATAAATCTCTCGGATTGGAGTCAAATCCAATAGAGGGGTTCATTACGTTAAAGCGAGTTTTAGGGGTTTTGATTCTAGAGCGAAAGTTCGATTGATTAACCTAATCTCAGTTGAGCGTATCCTCGAGAGAGGTACGTTTATAATTTGGGAACCTCTACGGTCAAGTAATTTATTTAAGAGAATTAGAAGTTTTATTTCTTGTATTTTTTTCCGAGGTGATTCAAAGATCGGGTGCTAGCTTTTAACCATCAAAGTAATTCTATTAGTCTTTCTAGTTTTTACTATTTGCAACCCAACTCCAAATTTCTAATTGATAAAATAATAGAGATTTTCTGAAGTAAAAGTATTCAACCGCCCCGAGTCTAATACGACCTTGGTTTTATAACCTATACTAATTTCGATATGGTACACTTGCCGTTATCGTTTGCGGATATAGTTTTGCACATCAATAAGCTATTAACCAACCATATAATAGTTGCATGATGATGCAATTTGTCACAACCCACATTTTCTCTGAATTTAGGAATATCAGGTAAGAGAAAATACGCATCATGATGCCACGTCATGCAGGAGACAACTGCATACGCTCAGGCGGGAACCTATTACTTATTTAATCAAAACATGTTTACATGATAGGTCATCATTAGAAATCATTTATTAGGGTTTGGGGTAAGAACTGTGTCTCTCAGTTCGTGGATTAACTAGTCCACCGAGAAAATATACGTAATTGCAGTGGAAAGTACTTGATTTAGTTCACTTAAGGTCCTAAATGCACGTGATGACAGGACATAAAATAAATGATATGCACATATCTAGGCGTAGTATGAGTATAGAAAATATCTTTTGGCGACTTTAAAGATAAGGATTTCAGTTAAAAGGAATGCAATGAGGATGAAAGAAAAGCCATTTTATAACTATAATGCACCTAGACATAAATCATTCCCAGAGAGCAAGATACACACGATCTAAAAGTAGTGACATTTATCTGGCAAGTAAGCTATAAAGTATCAAAAGGGCACAATGGGCGTCAACAACCTGACACTAACCCATTGGCTCCAAACTAGCATGTCTGAACACAAGAAGAAAACTAACAACAACTACCTCGCAGCAGCGGGGTAAAACAGCAACTAAAACTTCCGAATACTCTGAGCTACACCACTAGCCGCTAAGGCTCAGAACCTGAGGCATTCAATAAAACAAAGAACGTCTCAGCTAGGAATTTACAAGTGGCAGAAGAATATCAAAGAAAAACAAAGTAAACAAGGCATAAGGGGTTCTCGAGAGATCAAGAGCTAAGATCAAACGTTTCTCGAGAAGTTGAGGGCTAAGATCAAAGGGTTCTCGAGAGATCAAAGGCAGAGAATAGAATTCTCGAGAAATCCCAAAGGCAGGAATCAACTGATTTCTCGAGAAATCCCAAGGGCAGGAGATGAAGTTTCTCGAGAAATCCCAAAGAAGAGACCTTGATTTCTCGAGAATCCAAGGCAGGAACCTTGATTTCTCGAGAAATCCAAGGCTGGAACAACTGGTTTCTCGAGAAATCCAAGGTAGCATCCTTGATTTCTCGAGAACGCCAGGTCGTTCATCGAACGCACCGTTCGACGAATGTCGGGCCGTTCGACGAACGCCAGGCCGTTCGTCGAATGCGCCATTCGACGAACGTCGGGCCGTTCGACGAACGTCGGGCCGTTCGACGAACGTCAGGCCGTTCGTCGAATGCGCTGTTCGACGAACGTCAAGCTGTTCGTCGAACGCGCTGTTCGACGAACGTCAGGCCATTCGACGAATGCCAGACCGTTCGACGAACGTCTTGAAGCAACTGATTTCTCGAGAAATCCAAGGCAGGATCCTTGATTTCTCGAGAAATCCAAGGCTACAGGAAAAAGAATCCAGGGCAACCGTAGGTTGTCCAGGGAAAAGTCAAGATATGCTAATTATCATACATGCACTCAAGGTACAAGCTAAAAACACAGTCATAACTCATAACCAAGGAAAAGAAGAGTGCTTCAACAAACAAGAAGGAAGGAGGAAAAAATAGCCACTTGCCTTAACCTTGCGAAAACTCGAGTTTCTCCGCTCCAAAAGCAAGGAAATACTCGAGCACAAAAACCTGAAGCTTTTCAGATAAAAAAGGAGGAGTTAGGCCACTACCTTAACTCCAAAAATTCCACAAAACGGGAAAAGCTTATCACAAGATCGAAGATCTCGCCGAGAGCTTTCCGAATCCACTCTCCAAACACGATTTCGACTACTATAGCCTTCGAATCGCAGGTCGGAAGCTCCACGACACTCCGCTTTTGCTCTCTCGCTCGACGGCTGGTTTGGATCGACGAAGGAAGAAGAAGAATAGGGAAAGACTTTTAGGTATTTATATAAACCCTAATGTCCATATTTAATTAATTAAATAATTATCCCTTCTACTTAAACTGCGAGGGCGACCAAAACACCTCGGATTTTCATGAAAATCGCACCTAAACTGAAAATCGGCGCTACGAATCCAATGGCGAAGTTGGAATTCAATTCCGACGAGCCAAACTCGGGATAAAGCTTCCTGAAGCTAAAATTTCAATAATTACTCTAAATAATCC
This sequence comes from Dactylorhiza incarnata, assembly GCA_033032865.1. NCBI lineage: Eukaryota > Viridiplantae > Streptophyta > Magnoliopsida > Asparagales > Orchidaceae > Dactylorhiza > Dactylorhiza incarnata. The sequence continues at coordinate 4,385,424 of JAWHQI010000148.1, forward strand.
CCTTAACACGAAACGTCGCGAAATTTTGCACGCTCGATCTAAATTACATACTTTAACTAGGCTAAGGCCCAAAACTAAACCTGACGGGCTGACGTAACGCCCTTACGCCAAAATTACATCACAGCGGCTACGCAAAATAATTAACGAAAATCAGGGGCATTACAGTCACTCCCCCTAAAAAGAAGTTTCATCCCGAAACTTGAAATCCAAAGATCAAGAAAGATACAGAATCAAATCCAAAGGTTATCTGACAGAAGATTTACCCGAAATCTAAGAGAAGAGGCTGGGATGAGTCTCTCTCATGGCAGACTCCAGCTCCCATGTTGCGCTTTCGACACCCTGATTCTTCCAAAGAACCATAACCATCGGGATCGTCTTCCTCCGCAACACACGCTCTTGAGTCTCCAAGATTCGGACAGGCTCTTCAACATACGAAAGATTGGGCTGCAATACGACACCGAATCAAGAACAAGCCGACCACTACGCAAACACTTCCTCAGCTGGTTCACATGAAACACATCATGAACATTAGGGAAGGAAGCAGGCAAATCCAATCTATAAGCTGACGCTCCGATGCGCTCAACAATCTGGAAAGGTCCTACATACCGGGGATCCAACTTGTGGTTCCTTCCAAATCTCTTAATGCCCGACATCGGAGAAACTTTCAAGAACACTAAGTCTCCGACGACAAACTCTAGATCCACCCTTCTCCGATTAGCATACTTCTCATACCGCTCCTGAGCAATGCGAAGCTTCTCGCGAATTTGAGTCACGACAACGCTCATCTCTTCCAAAGCCTCTGGGCCTAACAACGGACTCTCACCAACCTCGGCCCAAAACAAGGGAGTTCGGCAACGCCTCCCATACAGAGCCTCAAAGGGGGCCATTTGCAAGCTTTCCTGATAACTGTTATTGTAGGCAAATTCCATCAATCCAAGACGCTTGTCCCACGCTCCTCCATGATCTAGAATATAGCACCATATCATATCCTCCAAAATTTGATTCACTCTTTCCGTCTGACCATTGGTCTGAGGGTGGTAAGCGGTAGAGTATCTAAGGCCAGTGCCCAAGGATCCTTGCAAGCTTCGCCAGAAATGAGACATATACCTTGAATCCCGATCCGACACAATGCTCACTGGCACACCATTAAATCTGATGACTTCATTCAAATAGAGCTCTGCTATCTTCTCCATAGAATAGCCGGTCTTAAAAGGCACAAAGTGAGCACACTTTGTCAAACGGTCGACAATGACCCACACTGAATCGTGTCCTCCGGGAGATCTCGGTAAACCAGTAATGAAGTCCATTGAAATACTCTCCCACTTTCAGCTTGGAATATCCAAAGGGTTCAGTTTACCTCCAGGCCTCTTATGATCTGCCTTAACGCGCTGACAAGTAAAACATTCTGAAACATACTTAGCTATATCGCTCTTCATACCTGACCACCAAACGATCTGCTTCAGGTCTTTGTACATTTTCGTGGAACCAGGATGATAGGAAACACTTGAGTCATGCGCTTCACTACAGATCTTTGCTCGAATATCTTCGGATGCGGGAATGCAATATCTACCTCGATACATCAGGGTATCTTTATCATCGATTGAAAAGTCTGGTAATTCTCCCATTTTAGTCCTGCTTTGAAGATGCTGCAAGTCCGGATCTTCCTTCTGGTGCAGTCTCATAAGGGAAATCCAAGAAGGCTCTTCAGCTTCAAGACTCAAAGGTGCGGTACTACTACCGACTGAGATATCCATCAGCATAAACTCATCTACCAAGGTCTGCACGGAATGATTGAAGATTTGCGCAGTCTTTCTACTCAGGGCATCGACCACTACATTAGCCTTACCCGGATGATAAAGGATATCAACTTCATAATCCGCCACATACTCCAACCACCTACGCTGGCGCAAATTCAGCTCTTTCTGGGTAAAGACATACTTCAGACTCTTGTGATCCGTGAAAATCATGCATGACACTTCATAAAGAAGTTGTATCCAAAGCTTTAAGGCATAAATCACTGCAGCAAATTCTAAGTCATGCGTAGGGTAATTCTTTTCATGAACTTTTAGTTGTCTAAACCCATAGGCAATCACGTTTCCTTCTTGCATCAAAACACACCCTAGTCCAATGTGAGATGCGTCCACATAAACAGCATACTCTATTCCTTCGATCGGCAAGGCCAACACAGGAGTACTGCACAAACGCCTCTTTAATTCCTGAAAGGCTTCTTCGCACTTATCGCTCCAAACAAAAGTCGTATTCTTCTCGGTAAGCTTAGTTAAAGGTGCTGACAACACTGAGAACCCTTAAACAAACCTCCTGTAGTACCCAGCCAACCCTAGGAAACTCCTTAACTCCTTAGGCGTTGAAGGCATCTTCCAATCCAACACAGCAGAAATCTTAGCGGGGTCTACAATAATTCCATCCTTGTTCACCACATGACCCAGAAAGGATACCTGAGGAAGCCAGAACTCACACTTGCTCAGCTTTGCATACAACTTGTGCTCTCTAAGAGTAGAAAATAGTAAGCGCAAATGCGTAGCATGCTCCTCAGCACTTCTGGAATCACCAACACATCATCGATGAATACCATTACAAAATGATCCAGAAAATCCTTGAACACGTTCAATAAACGCAGAGGGTGCATTCGTCAAACCAAAAGACATAACTAGAAACTCAAAATGACCATAACGGGAACGAAAGGCAGTCCGGGGAACGTACGACTCACGGATCCTCAACTGATGGTAGCCTGATCGAAGGTCAATCTTCGAAAACATTGTGCTACCACGCAACTGATCATGTTGAAACTGATTTCTCAGCCTCTTGTGGAGCTCGGGGCCCTCACCGAAATGAGGGGCAGCTAGCTCTTACTGATCCCTCTGAGAAGGTAGACTGAAGACTAGAAAGAAAACTAAGACCTTAGTCATAGCGAGGAGGTCCCTCCACTAACCCGGAAGATCGTTGAGCGCTTCCCCTCCCAAGCCAAAGCTGGGACTCGGGCACCTTGAAGAGCTCTGGGAATGCTAACCAAAGAAAGCCCGAGGAGAGAGAAGCTGAAGTGAAGTCCTCTCCAAAGGTGCCCCTAAGGTCCTATTTATAGGTTTTCTGATATGGCCTGCCAATAGCAGGATTCCGCCTTTTGATTTTACTATACGCACCCCAAATGGGTCTGCTAACAGCCAAACTCCGCTGTTTGGAGAGGCTAAGGGCAGACCACTAAGGGTAAAAGGGTAATTTGACCCTATCGGCTTATGAGCAAGGACCGCCTCTGGACTTCGTCGAGCTCAACATGCCTTTCGTCGAACGCAGGTTACTCCGCCGAACACGGATGAGGTTGACGGACGTCGAACGCTAAGTTGTTCGATGGACACCTCTTTATTGGGCAGAGGTCTCTTCTACTGGCGACCTGCGAGGTATCGGTTTGTAAGCCCCTCGCTTGGCCCAGTGTCTTGAAGATATCTGCCGAGGTCTAGGTCTCGCGACTCCTCTTGCGAGACCGTCCCTTTGGCTTTAATGAGCATAGAACACTTTGCTGACTTCTGATGATTCCGTCAAACAGGGGTGTGGTCGATGAAGCCGGGGGAGCTCGACGAACACTGGATAGTTCGTCGAATGCACCCGCGAGCGCTTGCCTCGCCGACCCTTCCCGCTCGCCCTTCAGCGAGCCCTCCGAGAGGGAAGATTTCTGGCGCTAAGGCCTCTCTTCCTTATTACCTCCTCCATCCCACTGCTCTCTTAAACCACGTTTCCTTGCCTGGCGAATATCGGGGTTGTACACAATCCCCGCTCTTCGCGAGGATATTTATGCTCGCGAAGAAACATCCAACCCCTGGTATTCGCCAGCCCCTTGATGATCTGTCAGGAATCTTTGGTGGGACCCACCCTGTGGGCTATAAATATCGTCCCGAGTATCCAATGGCGTGCGCCGCCACTTCCTTTCCTCTCTCTTTGCCTGGTACTGTAGCTGCCTGGAGATGCCTCTTTCTGAAGAAACCGAGGCTCGCCTGAGGGCGGTGAGAGCCGGTGGGCTACCCTCCATGACCAGGGTCCCCGCCTGGATGAATCGGCCGCCCCCTGCTCAGTCGCCAAAAATTAAGAAGGAGAAGGCGGCTCGTCGAACCGGGGATGACTCCGTGCTGTTGGACTCCTCCCCGGACGATCGCCCACACGAGAAGGTACGAGCTACCCCTCTAGTTTACGTCAATCAATTTGCCTGTGATTCATACCTACTCGCAGGATGCTTTGCCGAACGAGGACGCTGGAGAGCCCGTTGGTGGGTCTCGCAAAAGTCCACCGGCGGATACCAACCTCTCTGGGAAAAATGTCGCCTGTATGATCCTGATCTCGCATGCCAATCCTCTCCTTGTCAACTATCCGACCTTCGTTCCTTGCTTCTTACAGTCTCGCCCCAGAAGTCTCCGGCCCGCCAGGCGTCGCGGCCTCCGTCGCCGCCTCCGCCTCTTGACAAAATTATAGATACGCCCGGGTTCCAACTCCTGACGAGCGAGGAGACCGGTGGCTCCGTGCCGCCAAAGGTCCCTCTGACCAACAACGCAGCCTACCCTCCCGGCTTGGGTAAATCTATCTACCCTCACTACGGCAATGTGTTCCAGGGTCGTCCCTCAACCTCTCGCCCCCCGCTGGGTAAGTATTCTGGCGACCCCTACCTTGCGCGAACTCAAGCGCGCCATCTAACCTATTCGTAATATCTCGCAGAGAATCACGAAAATCCGCCTACCGAATCCGAGTTGGGCGACGACGAGATGTCCCCCCTTCCTGACCAGGTGGAAGACTTCTTAGGAGATCCGCGAGATCCTGAGACGATGAAATAATGAGCCGCGGAGTTGCTGAGGAAACATGGGGGGATGTTGATGGACCTCAACATGCAGGCGAGACGTGACAGGGAAGTCGCCGAGGATAGACACACTATCTTGATGGAAGAGTGTGCGAGACTCCGGCAAGCGAGGCAGCGTGGCCAGGATGAGAGCGCCACGACGCCGGAGGTGCATATAGCTAGGATGAGAGACTATGCTTATCTCATGGACAGGGAGGGTCGCCTGGCCGAGGATTATTATAACTCTAGGGTACCGCCGCAGTTCGGGTCGCGGGGTGGGGCAGATGGAAGTTGCTGCCCCATGATTCTCGCTAACTTTTTTCGTCGTTGCGGACTCTTAATTCCTGTTAACGAGCGCTGTTATTCTAGACAACCTTGAAGTGGCTTGTAATTTGTACACTTGCCATATATGTTGGCTTTATTTCGTCTGACAATAAGTATTACTAGCTTCTTATTAGTTCTCGCTCGCTGCTAATAAATCTGTTTCATTTTCATGTTATATTATGCTCGCGAGGGCCCTCTGTTCTCGATAAATACACCTCGCGAAAATGTTACTCGTACTAACTTCCCAGGTCTTTCTCGCCTGCGGCCTTGATGTGATGTTTTTGCTGCTATCCGCGCCCGCCGGCGCTTGGACTTCTTCCCGCCCTTTTGCCTTGACTTTAAATAGGCGGCCATAACTGAGTCAACCACCGCTATTACTGTCAACCTTCTTCCTCCTCTGCTTCAGAGCTCTCACACCTTCCCGTTCTCGCTTTACTTCCTTTCTCGCAAGTTACTAAGATGGGCGGCGAGGCCAATGAGTCAGAGGGTCGGCGAAAGATTGCGAAGTCTTTCGCGGAGCACACCTTCTACCACTGCAACCTGACCGACGAGGAATATTTCAGTGCAGTCGCCGACTACGTCACCCCCCCCCCCCCTTCGTGGCACGCCGTCCCAGTGAGAACGACGTGATCAACGCCCCGCTTGTCGACGAGTTGGCCATCCCCACCGCTCATTTCGCGGTTGGCCTGCGTCTTCCCCTGTGGCCGGAAGTTCGCCAGGTAATGGTCGTCCTCGCTCGCTTCTTATTCTCTACATGTCAAGTCTTGCTCATTATATGAACTAATCCCGATCTTCTCGCTGCTCGTCAGGTACTCAAGCACTATGGCGTTGTTCCGGGCCAGCTCACCCCTAATGCTATGGCGGTGATCACATCCTTCGCCTGTAATCTTCGCAAGGAGCGCATCGAGTTCAGCCTCCCGGTCTTTCGGAAGTTGTTCTCATTCCGTGCCTTCAGAGACGGGACTGCCTACTTTGTGGGCTCGGGTCCTAAGGTTGATGAGACAGTCAACAAAGTCCACTTCTGGGCTCAGAAGTTCCTTCTCGTCAAGGAGAACTTCGGTAACATCCCGATCTCGCCCGCCAACACGGCGAGACCACCTACCGGCCTGCTGCCCTCGGAGGACACGACGCCCTTCTCTATCAGTTATTTTGCAAGAAGAACTTTGAGGTTGTCCATCTTCGCCGCAACCTCGACAAGCTGCTTCCAGTGCTCGCCGGGGAAGGTAAAAGTTCTCGCTCTTTTCACTAACTTTTTTTTCTGGTAACCTCATACTTATTTAAATTTCCCCCTTTTTTAGGCGAGCGGGATCTTCCCCTCCATCCCCCCTACGCGAGCAATCGGAAAACCGATGCTACCCTGGCTCTCGTGACCATGGGGGAGGAGGCTTGCCGAGGAGTCGTCACTCCAGGTGAGCCCTCCTCTCGCAAGAGGCCGGGGGCTTCCGGTATCCATGCTGTTCCTCCGAAATCTCCGCCGAAGAAAAAGAGCAAGAAGAGTGGGGTCTCGCTCACCTCCTCGAAAGGAAAGGAGCCTCGCGAAGTCGCTTTCGATGAGTTCGACCTCACCGGCCTCTCCGCAGGGGGTGAGGACGACGAGCCCTGCCAGGAGGCTTCTAGAAACTCCGCCCTGCCCATCCCCGTCAACCATTACAACTTCGGCCTCGGCCAGAGGCGTCGGGATGAGACCGGCGAGCTCTTGGTCAATTGGAAACCGGAGACAAACCGAGTGGACATCTCCACCATCCTTCCCTCCTGGGTGGAGAAGGACACCGTTAATGGTCATGCCTTCGACCTCTCATTCGCCCTCTATGGGCGCGAGGACGCGGGGTCTTATAAAGACGAGACTGCGAGAACCCTTGCTTTCGAGAGCGCGAGGTCACAGTTGCGCTCTGCCGAGCTCGCCCATATGACGGGGAGGCGCTGCTTACAGCTGGAGCTTCAGAACGTGGAGCTCGCGAGGGCCTATCAGGGGCTCCTTGCCGAGAACACGCAGCTGAAGGAGAAGTTACTCGTCGCAGAGGGCAGTGTGGTGAGTTACCTAGACCTCGTCACCCTCCTTTCCTTCGGCCATTTCGCTTCCCTAACTTGTTTTTCTTGCAGGATGCCGAGGCCGCCGGGAGAGCCGACGCTCGCATCAAGGAATTAGAGGGCGAGGTGGCTGGGCTGAAAAGCCTAAACGCCGATCTCACCCGTATCGTCGTTCCCCCTTCCCCCCGCCGTCTGAAAGAAGAGCGGAGAGCGCAAGACGAGGACATTCGCTTGGAGTCCACCGAGTCAGCTCGCTACATCTTCTCGACGATGAAGGCGGCCGGCCTCCTAGCTGCCGACGCGACTGACATGGTTCTTGTTGGGAAAATGATTTCTCTTAACCCCTGAAAATGAGTCAAATATGAATTCCAAGAATGAAAAACAAGGCTAAGTAAATATGCGTCGAATAGTGTTCGACGCAACGTCGAAATGTAGTCGACGTCTCTTTCAGATTAAGTCGAAGTAACTCTAGGAAGATTTCGATGTATGTGTTGTCGACATTACTCTGTTTTCTAGTCGACGCAACTAGTGAAGTCGACGCAACTAGTGAAGTCGACGCACCTTAGTTGACGCACCTTCCTTATTCACCTCTCGACGTCCAGACAGGATGTACTCGACGCTTGCGTCGAATGGCAATCGACGCACGTCGATTTATTTGACAGACTTAAATATGCGCCAGATCTCTTTCCTTCTTTCAGTAAATCTGATTTGTATGGAATAATGTTAATATTTTATAGCTGTTCTGAATCATTCTTTCCTTCTATTTGATTCTTGGCTAATCTGATTAACTCTATTTTGGATATTATTTGAAATCAGAATTCATTCTTTCCTTCTACAGAAATAAACATTATGGAAACATTTTTTCTTTCTATTCTCTCTAACTGCTAATTGATTATCCTCCTATAGTATTATGTTGAATTAACAGAGCTATAAATAAAGAGGAGGTCGGCAGAAAATAAACAAGAGTGATCTACCACACACATTTGAAATAGAGGAAAAGCTCCCAAGAGAAAAGAGAGAAATTGAGAAAAAGCTCTGCAGCAACATTCAAGCACTTCTTCTTCTTCTGCTTCTGAAGTCATACTGCTGCAAAATCTGATAGCTCTCACAAAGAGAGAAAGGTTGCAAATCTTCTTCTCTCTATAGAAGAAAGATTCAATTCACTTCTTGTGCTTCCAATCTTCTTGCTAGGAAGAAGATTCTTTCTTGTTTTTATTTCTTCTCCTTTATTTCTTTCTCACTTAAACATTGTAAAAGAGTTTTTAGAATCTCTCTCCAAAAAATTCAGTGTACTGGTTCTAAGAGTCTCCTTGTCAAAAGACTCAGTTGGTTCTAAGAGTCTCCTTGTCAAAAGACTCAGGGTGATTCTAAGAGTCTCCTTATCAAAAGACTCAGTGCAAGATAGTGAATTCCTACCAAGGGGGTAGAAGAGTGGACTACCCAAAGTTTGGGGAACCACTATATTTTCTTGTGTTGTGCTGTGATTTATTTTCTTGCATTTACTTTATTTTCTTGCTTAATTCTTGTTGGTGTGTGGGAAGCTCTAATCTGTGATCATACACATATATATTAACTTTGCACAAAATAATTTTTAAATCTCTATTCACCCCCCCCCCCCCCTCTAGAGAATTCTAGTGAGGTTAATTGTGCACTTTCAATTGGTATCAGAGGGAGGTTGATCTAAAAAGGATAACTCCTTGATCAAAAAGATCCTACCTCTCATATATATATATTTTTCAAAACTATTTTATCATATGGCACAAATCAAAGATTATGCTTCCACCAGACCACCAATTTGCAACCTGGAAAAGTTTGCACTTTGGAAAACAAGAATTAGAATTTATTTAAACTCTATTGATGATGAATTGTTTAATGTGATCTTGACAGGTCCCCCCAAGCCATTCAGGAAGGATTCAAGTGGAAAAGTGACTGAAACACTTGTTCCAAGAGCTGAATGGACAGAAGATGAGAAGAAAGCCCAAGGACATGATGCCAAGGCTATGAATATCCTAGTCTCAACCCTCTCAGATGAAATTTTCCAAAAGATTGCTGATTGTGAGTCAGCTAAGGAAGTATGGGAAGCTCTCACCAAAATGGTAGAGGAAAGTGCTGATGAGAAAAAGGATAGAAAGGCACTACTGATCTCCCAATATGAAAACTTCCAAAAGAAAGAAAGTGAAAGTGTTGCTGACATGTATTCAAGATTCAGCCTCATAGTCAATGAATTGAGAACACTTGAGAAGGACATATCTCTCACTGAGATAAATGATAAATTGCTGACTTGCTTTCCTAGCTCTTGGGACTCAAGAATCTGGCCAATCAAAGACTACAGAAGTCAAAAAGAAATATCAACAGATGTTCTGTTGGGTAAATTAAAATCCTATGAACAACTGTTGAAAACCAGAGCTGAGAAAGAAAAGGCCTCTCCACTCTCAAAAGAAAAGAGTATTGCATTGAAAGTTGTTGAAGGTGAACCATCTACTAGTGATGAGGAACTAATCAGCTTCCTGGCTAGGAAGTTCAAGAGGTGGATCAAAACAGAAGAATCCAGAGGAAGAGATTCAAAAACCAGGTATAATAAAACACCTACTAAAGAGATTATCTGTTACTCTTGCAGGAAACCTGGACATATTGCCCCAGAATGTCCAGAGAATGCTGAAATAGAAAAGGATCTGAAAAAGAAAGATCTGAAGAAAAAGGGGAAGAAGAAAGAAAGAGGCTTCATTGCAGAAGTCTGGAGTGAAACAAACTCTGAGGATAGTTCATCCTCTAAGAGTGACAATGAAGAATCTAGGCAAGAAGACCTATGCTTAATGGCCTTTGAAGACTCAAAGAATGATGATAAATCATGGAGTGAAACAGGATCAGAAGAAAGCATATCTTCTGATGATGAAAAAGAAAAGAACCTCATTCTCATAGAGGAATCTGAGGATGAGGATGATGTAAGCATGTTTGATGAAATAGATTTTCAAAGTGATAACTTTAGAAATGATTTTATGAGAATGTATCTAGATCAACTAAAAGCAACAAAAGAAATTAAAGATCTAAAAGAACAAATCAATGTAGCTAAAAACCAGAGAAACACAGAAATTAAATCCTTTAAAGATTATGAATCAATAGCTAGCAGAATAGAAAGGGCTAGAATAGAAAATCAGTTCCTTAAGGATAAAGTAACCCGGGCAAAAGCCTTTGAAGAATCAATAAAAATGAGAAGCCAAACTCTTGAAGAGATCACTGAAAAACAAACAATAAGACACAAGAATCTTGGGCTAGGGGCTGATCCCTCAATCAGCCTAATTCCATCCAACAAACCTGCTTGGATGAGCCCTGTAAAATTCACTAAACCTGTCAAATTAGACAACCAAGAAAAAGAATCACAACATAAGAAAGAACACCTCTCCAAGGAAATTGATGATACATCATATTATTCAGCTGATGACTCACAAACTTCATCTGAAGAGATAACTAAACCAAGAGAAACAACTCATAAAGAAGTAAAAACAGAAAAAGGAATAGTAAAAATCTATGAAGATTCAGTTGCGTCGACTTCATATCGACGCATGCATAATAGTGCGTCGACATCTACTCAACGCAACCTCTCAGATGCATCGATCTCTTCTCGACGCTTAAACAAAAGTAAGTTGACTTCCAATCGACGCAACTCTTTTTACGCGTCGAAATCAGATCGACGCCACCTGGAGAAAGCGCCGAATAGAAATCGACGCGACTATCAACATGCGTCGAATCGATATCGACGCACACATATTCAGAGCAACGTAAATGTCTTCCCTTCAAAAATCTCTCATCTAAACCCCTATTCAGGACCCATTCATCCTGATCAAAATTTCTACTCTAAACAATATTCCTATCCCAATCAACACTTCTATCCTTCTCTAAAATCAAATCCTTACAACTCTAAGACAATCAAATGCTATATATGTAACAAACCCGACCACCTTGCCGAACAATGTTGGCATAATCAATCAAATTATATGTAAAAGAAAATCAGTCCAAAATTGACTTAGAAACCTTTAGGAATAGGAAGAGACAAAAAGAAATAAGCACATAGAGCTGTTCTGAAAAATTATAAGTCACATCGACTTATAATCGACGCACCGTCGACGACTCAGATCAATAGGCATAATTGACGCATACGTCGACTATTATCGACGCGTACGTCGACTAGAAATCTCTTCATCCCAAAGCAGACTATATCGACGCTCACGACGAATCCCACTCGACGTAACGCCGACTTCATAAAAACGAGCGGCAAGGCTGAATCATTTTCGGTCACATCCACTGAAGTACCTAATAAGCCTCGAATTGAGTCCTGTTTCGACGCTTCACCTGACTTAAATAGACTCTTCAGTTAGAAACCTTCATGACCTCTACATCTTTTATTCTCCTTGCTCCTCCGTCCAGCCGTCTCTTTCTCTCTCTTTCCCACTGATCTACAATGTCTCCAAAGATAAATTCTGGTTTCGACATTGACCTTGAGTCCTTCCAGGCTGCCGCAGAAAACTACAAGAGCATCATTGCTCTCTTCACAGAAGTTGGATTAGACAAACTCATCTCCACAAGGTGCAAGCTACTGGAAACAAAGCTCACAGAGCTGCTGACTCATGTTCAGATATCTGAACAAGGAGAAATCCAGGGAACACTATATGAGACACATGTCTCAATCTCAGCAGAACATGTTAGGGCCACCTTTGAACTTCCATCAGGTATATCCTAATATCATCCTTATTTAAATGAAAAAGGGGAAGAAAATAAGTTTGAGAAGAATGACTAAATAAGTCTTAATTATCCCCCTATTAGGTGATGAATCCATTGACCTCACACCTGATGAAATCAAGCATGTGCTCTCCACCATGAAATTCTCAAAAGACAGACCAATCCATCTGAAAAAGATAGACTTTTCAGATGAGTACAGATTGCTGGCAGATATAGTAGGGAAGATACTGCTATGCAAGATTTTAGCCCATGATGCAGTGCCCAAACAGCAGCTGAACATCATGGGGGCCCTTGTGCTGAAGAAGAAGGTGGATTGGGCCAGCTGTCTTCTCAAAATGATAGCCTCCAAATATTCCCACAAGGAAAATGCTTATATGAGAATCATGAGTCAGGTTCTCTTCTATTCCTTCCCTGATCTCTGCAGGTCAAAAGGAATTCCTATCCCTCCTGGAAAGAGGGTGTCCATTGCCCTATTCTCCAAATGGACCAGGCAAATTCCCAAGCCTGGTTCCATCCCTGAAAATACTCCATCTCCTCCTATCTCTCCTGCTCATCCTCCTCCTTCTCAAACAGTCACATCTTCTGTCCTAGCATCATCCTCACCAATACCTCCTCAATCACCTACTCAGCCTTCTTCTATCCCTCCACCTCCTCATTCAGATACACCTCATCCAGATAATAGACTACCCTCTCCTCCTCCTCCACCATCACCTCATCATCTCTCACACCATGAACCATCTGAATCCACTGAGGCTCTCATCACCCAGTGCATACAATCCACAGCTCAAAGATTCCAAGCAATGCTAGATGAGCATTGCTCCCAGATTCATTCCTCCATCCTTCACATGCACACCCAAATAGATGGGGTCAGTGCCTCTGTGCAAGATCTGAAGTCATCTCTCTCTTCCTCTAGAGTGACTAAGTCTTTCTTAACCTCCTTGGCCAAGAAGGTCAAGAAGGGGGAGAATCTAGATGAAAATCAGCCCTCCAATCCTAAATCTCCTTCTCACAAATCCCCTTCTTCTTCAAAATCTGACAGTCTTGCACTGCTCAAGACAATTGGGAATGAGTTAGTACCTGAGCTCCATATTGATGAACAAACAATTGAGGTACTCAGCATAGCAAGAGAGGCTGCAGACCAAGTGGTACTACTGCAAGGGGAGGGAAGCAGAGCAGAAAATGAGGCTGAAAAGGAAGAAGGTGAGAAAGAATTGAATACTGCTATAAATCAAGAAGAAAATGAACCAGCTGCTGAAACTGAAAAAGGAAATGAAGCTGATGCTGTGATGGCTGAAGAAGGGGCTCAGGAGTCAGGGGCAGGGGGAGCTGAGACCCAGGGGGAGCTGAGGGAATCACCTGCTACTGGGAAAGAGCAATCCACAATAGTATTCAAGAGAAAAAGAAAAACTCCTCCTACTCCTCCTGAATAATACTTGAAAACAATGTTTCACATACTTTACTTTGTGATTGGTCTGAACATGAAGTTTGTTTATATATTCTCTTCTGATTGTGTGAAATCTTCATTATCTTTACAAATGCTTTGCTATGTTAATTATATGCTAATTTCTCTCTAAGAAGGGTTAAGACAAATAGGGGGAGATTGTTGGGAAAATGATATCTCTTAACCCCTGAAAATGAGTCAAATATGATATCCAAGAATGAAAAACAAGGCTAAGTAAATATGCGTCGAATAGTGTTCGGCGCAACGTCGAAATGTAGTCGACGTCTCTTTCAGATTAAGTCGAAGTAACTCTAGGAAGATTTCGACGTATGTGTTGTCGATGTTACTCTGTTTTCTAGTCGACGCAACTAGTGAAGTCGACGCACCTTAGTTGACGCACCTTCCTTATTCACCTCTCGACGTCCAGACAGGATGTACTCGACGCTTGCGTCGAATGGCAATCGACGTACGTCGATTTATTTGACAGACTTAAATATGCGCCAGATCTCTTTCCTTCTTTCAGTAAATCTGATTTGTATGGAATAATGTTAATATTTTATAGCCGTTCTGAATCATTCTTTCCTTCTATTTGATTCTTGGCTAATCTGATTAACTCTATTTTGGATATTATTTGAAATCAGAATTCATTCTTTCCTTCTACAGAAATAAACATTATGGAAACATTTTTTCTTTCTATTCTCTCTAACTGCTAATTGATTATGCTCCTATAGTATTATGTTGAATTAACAGAGCTATAAATAAAAAGGAGGTCGGCAGAAAATAAACAAGAGTGATCTACCACACACATTTGAAATAGAGGAAAAGCTCCCAAGAGAAAAGAGAGAAATTGAGAAAAAGCTCTGCAGCAACATTCAAGCACTTCTTCTTCTTCTGCTTCTGAAGTCATACTGCTGCAAAATCTGATAGCTCTCACAAAGAGAGAAAGGCTGCAAATCTTCTTCTCTCTATAGAAGAAAGATTCAATTCACTTCTTGTGCTTCCAATCTTCTTGCTAGGAAGAAGATTCTTTCTTATTTTTATTTCTTCTCCTTTCTTTCTTTCTCACTTAAACATTGTAAAAGAGTTTTTAGAATCTCTCTCCAAAAAATTCAGTGTACTGGTTCTAAGAGTCTCCTTGTCAAAAGACTCAGTTGGTTCTAAGAGTCTCCTTATCAAAAGACTCAGGGTGGTTCTAAGAGTCTCCTTATCAAAAGACTCAGTGCAAGATAGTGAATTCCTACCAAGGGGGTAGAAGAGTGGACTACCCAAAGTTTAGGGAACCACTATATTTTCTTGTATTGTGCTGTGATTTATTTTCTTGCATTTACTTTATTTTCTTGCTTAATTCTTGTTGGTGTGTGGGAAGCTCTAATCTGTGATCATACACATATATATATTAACTTTGCACAAAATAATTTTTAAATCTCTATTCACCCCCCCCCCCCCCTCTAGAGAATTCTAGTGAGGTTAATTGTGCACTTTCAGTTCTGGAGGATATCGTCCCGGAGCTCTTCATCCTGCTTCCACCAGTGAAGAGCAGCAATGACGAGGAAGAGTTTGCGAGCGACTCATGATGCTTATAGTTTTTTGATTTTATTTTCTTTGTTTTGGGCTGGCGAGACCGCCGCCTTCTGTAATTTAACTGTGAAATGCATGGATGCATATTTTTGGCCTCGTATTATGTTCGCCCTTTCTGCTATTTTGTCTTTTTTGCTGGCATCTCGCTCTCGCTTATCTCAATGTTCATTTTTATGTAGGCTATTCCCGCGATGAACGTTCTCGCATCTTACGTTATTGAATAGACAGGCATAGGACCTTTTTGACTGCTATGGCCTTTCGCCACTTCCCTTAGGATTATCACCTTTTAGGTATGCACCTGCTTCTAAGCTTCGCAGGGTACTTTCATTCTCGGCGAGAGCTCGCCTCCGGCCCTGTGTCGGCGACTTCTCTACCGAGCATCGGATACACCGGAATGCTTAGGGTTGGTTCTTGTCACCCGCATACTATCGTGCGAAACCTTAATTCTTGCCGAGCGAGCAGGCTCGCCGAGCGAAAAGGCCCGGGTCAGTGCCGAAGACTCGTCAACTTGAGGCATATCATCCTGATCTTATGAAGAACTTCTCTTTGCCAGCTTCCCCAGTGATCGACTTTAGGGCTTCCCGTCTAGTGAGAGCCCGGGAGCGGAGTGGACCTGATGCATTCCAGCACCACTACTTGTCACCTTGCCAGCCTCTCCAGAGATCAACCTGAACCCCCCGTCTAGTGAGAGCCCGGGAGCGGAATCGATCTGGGGCATTCCAGCACCACTACTTGTCACCTTGCTAGCCTCTCCAGAGATCAACCTGAACCCCCCGTCTAGTGAGAGCCCAGGAGCGGAATCGATCTGGGGCATTCCAGCACCACTATTTGTCACCTTGCCAGCCTCTCCAGAGATCAACCTGAACCCCCCGTCTAGTGAGAGCCCGAGAGCGGAATTGATCTGGGGCATTCCAGCACCACTACTTGTCACCTTGCCAGCCTCTCCAGAGATCAACCTGAACCCCCCGTCTAGTGAAAGCCCGGGAGCGGAATCGATCTGGGGCATTCCAGCACCACTACTTGTCACCTTGCCAGCCTCTCCAGAGATCAACCTGAACCCCCCGTCCAGTGAGAGCCCGGGAGCGGAATCGATCTGGGGCATTCCAACACCACTACTTGTCACCTTGCCAGCCTCTCTAGAGATCAACCTGAACCCCCCGTCTAGTGAGAGCCTGGGAGCGGAATCGATCTGGGGCATTCCAGAACCACTATTTGTCACCTTGCCAGCCTCTCCAGAGATCAACCTGGACCCCCCGTCTAGTGAGAGCCCGGGAGCGGAATCGATCTGGGGCATTCCAACACCAACATTTGTCACCTTGCCTGTTCTCGCATAGTCGTTATAACTATCAAGTGGAGAAGTAAAATATACAACTAATATTGTGCTAAAGCTTTTAAGAATAAAATTGCTTCAAATCGTCTCCACTTCGGGCTTGGCCGAGAGGTATCCCTTCCACATTTTGGAGGTGGTACCCCCCTGACTTGAGCACCTCGCTTACAATGTATGGACCCTCCCAATTGGGGTTGAGCTTACCTACCGCAGCCCCCCTTCCGGCCGCGTCGACCTTCTTCAAGACCAGGTCCCCTTTTTGAAAGTGTTTTACTCGGATGTGCTTGTCAAAATATCGGGCCATTCGCCGCTTGATTTCCTCCTGCCTGATGGTGGCCTGGTCCCGGAGTTCCTCCACCAGGTCTAAGGATAGCCTTTGTTATTCATCATTGGCCACCAGCCACTCTTCATCCCCTTCACCTGCGACGATCACCCTGGGGGTCTTTACTTCGAACTAAATGGGAAGGACTGCTTCGGACCCATGAGAAAGTTTGAACGGGGTCTCCCCGGTGGCGGTGTTAGGGGTAGTCCTCGGGGCCCAGAGAACGGATGGTAGTTGCTCTACCCAGTTCCCTCGGAGGTTCTCCACCTTCTTCTTCAGTAGGTTGACGATTACTTTGTTTGCCGCTTCCACCTGGCCGTTGCTTCTTGGGTGGTGAACCGATGCAAACCTGAGCTCGATGCCAAGCTGGGTGCACAAGCTAACGAATTCTTCGCTAGCAAATTGCGGCCCATTGTCCGTCACTATAGCCAGGGGGAGGCCGTGCCTGCAAATTATTTCTCCCCATACAAAATTCCTCACAACTTGAGATGTTACCTTGGCGAGCGCCTTCACTTCTACCCATTTGGAGAAATAATAGATCATGACTAGTAAGAACCTTCTTTGGCCGCTAGCTTGAGGGAAAGGGCCAACTAGGTCCAACCCCCATATATCGAAGGGCCAGGGAGCAGTGATGGTTCGGA
The DNA here is from genome assembly GCA_033032865.1 of Dactylorhiza incarnata. NCBI lineage: Eukaryota > Viridiplantae > Streptophyta > Magnoliopsida > Asparagales > Orchidaceae > Dactylorhiza > Dactylorhiza incarnata. Next base: position 4,402,653 of record JAWHQI010000148.1, read on the forward strand.
GCCTCTGAGCTGGGAGGAGTTGGAGCGGAGCATAGAGCTGGCACTTTGAACACCTCCTTGTGAATTCCGTCGCATCCTTGCTGAGGGTGGGCCAGAAGTAGCCTTGTCTCAACACCCTCCCTTCCAGAGTTCGGCTACCGGAGTGACTCCCACACTCCCCGGAGTGAATTTCTTCTAGGACTCTCGGAACCTCCTCCTCTGAGACACAACGGGCCAGGAGTCCCGAGAAAGTCTTCCTGTACAGCCTTCCTGCATGCAAAGAGTAATAAGCTGACTTATACCTGAAGCGTCGTTTGTTTATGTCTCCTTCAGGGAATTTCCCTGATGATAGGAAAGTGACGAAAGGATCCATCCACGAGACCCGCTGATCCACCTCCATCAACTCTCCTTCCTCGATGGTGGGTTGGAAGAGTTCCGAAACCGTTCCTCCTGCTCGGGGACCGAACTTGGCTAGGAGGTCTGCGGGGGTGCTCTCTTCCCTGGGCACGTGTTTGAAGGAGAAAGTGTGGAATTGCCCGATGACTCCCTTGACCTTCTCCAAGTACCGCAGGAGGGTCGGGTCCTTTGCCTCAAACTCTCCTTTGACTTGGTATGCTACCACCGTGGAGTCCGACGAGACCTCCACATCTTGAACTCCCAGTTCTCGAGCTAACCGCAGGCCCGCTATCACCGCCTCGTACTCCGCTTGGTTGTTGGTAATCGGGAAGTGGATGTTTAAAGCTTGCTCGATCTTGGTCCCCTGGGGGCTTACCAGGATGATTCCCCCTCCATAGGAGTGCTTTCCTGACGCACCATCCACCAACATCTTCCACGCCACTGGGAGAGGCGGTTCATGTTCCCCTACTTCGGATGTGTAGTCAGCCATGAAGTCTGCCACTGCTTGGGCCTTGATTGACGCCCTAGGGACAAACGTAATGTTGAACTCACTCAGCTCCACGGACCACTTTGACAATCTTCCCGAGTGTTCCACCCCTTCCATGACCTTGCGAAGTGGGTGATCTGTTATCACTTTGATTGAATGAGCCTGGAAGTAGGGTCGGAGCCTCCGAGCCGCCACCACCAATGTGAAAGCCAACTTCTCCAAGATTGGGTACCGGAGCTCCGCCTTCTTCAGCACTCGACTGACATAGTAGATAGGGAACTGCTTTCTTCCTTCCTCACGGATTAATACTGAACTTACCGCTTCAAGTGCCACTCCCAGGTATAGGGATTGGTCTTCTCCCGATCTCGGCCCTTGAAGTAAGGGGGTTTGGGTGAGTTGCGCTTTCAAGGCCCGAAAAGCTTCATCACACTCCGGGGTCCATTCGAATTTTTTATAGCCCCTCAGCACCTTGAAGAAGGGCGCACACTTTTCTCCCGCCTTGGAGAGGAACCTGCTAAGTCCGGCCAGCTTCCCCGTGAGGCTCTGAACCTCCTTCGGGTTTCTCGGTGACCCCAATTCCATTATCGCCTTGACCTTGTCTGGGTTAGGATCTACCCCCGCTGGGGTGAGCAAGTGGCCTAGGAACTTCCCTCGGCTAGCCCCGAAGACACACTTCAAGGGGTTGAGTTTCATCTTATACTTCCGTAGGGTCCCAAACGTCTCCTCAAGGTCTCGGAGGTGAGACCCAAGGTCCCGGCTCTTTACCATGAGATCATCAACATAGACCTCCAAATTTCTTCCCCTTTGTTCGCGAAAGACCCGATCCATCATCCTTTGATGTGTGGCACCTGCATTCTTGAGCCCGAAGGGCATCATCTTATAACAGTAGCATCCGTCCCCCGTGATGAAGGAGACATCTTTGATGTCCGGGGGGTGCATGTGGATCTGATGATAACCTGAAAAAGCATCTAAGAAAGACATTACAGAGAAACCAACGGCTGAGTCAACCAGCGCGTCGATTCTAGGCAGGGGGTAGCAATCTTTCGGGCATGATTTATTAAGAAGTGAAAAGTCGATACACATGCGCCACTTACCTCCCCCCTTTTTACCATGACCACGTTGGAGACCCAGCCTGGGTACTGGATCTCCGATACAAAACCTGCCTGCAGGATTTTACCCACCTCCTCTCGGATGGGTTCTTCAAGCTTGTCCGTTATGGCCCTCCTCTTTTGACGGATGGGGCGGGTGCCGGGTTGAGGTTGAGGCGGTGGAAAGCCACATCCGCATCGATCCCGGGCATCTCCGCGGCGCTCCAAGCGAAGACATCCACATTCTTCTGCACGCAGGACAGGATCTCGGCCCGCTCCTCCGAACTGAGCTCTCCATTGGCTCGGACCTTTTCCACCACCCCAAGCCGAGCGGTGACCTCGAGCTCCACGACCTCATCCACGGCCTCCAGCCTAGATTGCTCTCCCCAAGCATTTTCCTTCTCTCCACCGCAAGCGAGCGCTTGGGCTCCTTCCTCCGTCTCTTCCTCTCCTACCATCATCAACTCTTCCGCCCCTCCTTCCAGGGCACCCTCTTCTTTCTTATCTTCTTCGCCTTCCTCCGCTCTGGGTCCTCCTGCGACCCCTTCCTGGGCATGGACTTCCTCTTCTGCCATCCTCTCCTCGACTCTATTCCCTCTTTCGGCTCCTGTCGCCTCCTCCATCACTTTATCGAACTCCTCCGCTTCTCCCATCCAGGTGATGGTGTTGACAGCCGTCACATAGCACTGTCTCGCAATCTTGGGGTCTCCTCGGATCCGGACCTGGACTCCACCCGCGTTGAACTTGAGACACTGGTGGAAGGTGGAAGGGGTTGAGGTTGAGGCGGTGGCAAGCCACATCCGCATCGATCCCGGGCATCTCCGCGGCGCTCCAAGCGAAGACATCTACATTCTTCTGCACGCAGGCCAGGATCTCGGCCCGCTCCTCCGAACTGAGCTCTCCATTGGCTCGGACCTTTTCCACCACCCCAAGCCGAGCGGTGACCTCGAGCTCCACGACCTCATCCACGACCTCCAGCCTAGATTGCTCTCCCCAAGCATTTTCCTTCTCTTCACCGCAATCGAGCGCTTGGGCTCTGATGGCGCAAATCTCGCACGCCGCTATAGGCGGTAGCTCGACTGCGGCACGAAACGGCAGTGTACCGATCGTTCAAGTAATATAAAATGGGAATGAATCCCCAAGTATCGATCTCAAAGGAACACAGTAAGGTGGAGTTTATTATCGAGGAAGGACTTGAGGTTGAAGTCCTTTAGAGCGGATGGATGCGGAAATGGGGGATTTGGTTTGCGAATAATAAAATAAAATATTACAACTACTCCTATGCAATGCCGCTATGCAATGCTTCGCTTGGCGGAATGGAGACTAGGCATGCCTTGAACGCGCTGCGTCGCAAGGGCGGATGGACGAGTAGGCTAACGGATCGAACTATGCAGGCCTTGAGCGCTCTGCTTCGTTAGGCGGGATGGAATACACGGGCCGCTATGCCACGCTTCGGTAGGCGGATGGGCGAGTAGGCTAACGGAGTGAGGGTCGTCGGCACCTCTTCGACAAGCACGCCACTAGCAATTGGTAGTGCGACACAACACAACAAACAATCCACACCACGGGGCACACCTCAAATGAAAATATAACAAGATTACTCAATCACATAGACATGATTTCATACTAATGTTAACAAGTAAAAGTATACTTCATCAAAATGTTAGTTCTAGCTACATATACATCAATAAGAGAAGAATAAGGCAAGAAATCGACCGAATCCGAAGGCTCGTTGTAGATTCACGGTTGGAATCGCCGGGGTGTCAATCCGCGTCCAAGCTCGGTCCGCAACTACGTCCGGGGTAGAGAGAGCTGTCACTACTCTCCAATGAGCCCGTCTTCTTCGTGTCACGATCCGGTAAAGGTTGCAAACTTCCTCTTGCTTGATGGCGATGGCGGCTAAACCTTCCTTGAAGCTCTTGGATGAAGGAGGAGGCCGGGAGGAAGCTCCGGCTCAAGAATGGCGTGAAGAACAAGCCCGGAGCACCTCCGGATGGTGGGCGGCGATGGAGGGGTGAAATCGGGCGGAACGGAGCAGGAAACGGCGGGCTCGGGCGGAAGAAAATCGGAGGTCCCGACCTAATTCGCGAGCAGGTCAATTTATAGGCGCTGGAATAAACAGTGCGCACAATCATTGGCGCACGACCAGTGGTCGTGCGCACTAGCATCCTGTGATCGTGCGCCTGTCTGGACGGAGCCTGCAAGGTAAGAAAATTATAAAAATACAATGTTCGCACGACCAGTGGCGCACGACCAGTGGTCGTGCGCACTATCGTAAGTGGTCGTGCGATAAGCCAAACAGAACTCATAAAATGTGCGTTAAGTGCGCACGATCAGTGGCTCACGACCAGTGGTCGTGCGCGATAGAACCAGTGATTGTGCGCAGTGTTCCTGTACAGATTTGTACCGGGAACACCTGCACGACTCCTGTTCCAGCATAACCACGAATCCTGCCACTGAAAGTGGCACTTAACGATGCATGAAAACTACTAGAGATGAATAGCAAGAAACAACACCAAAAAAGGGCCTAGAGGTGCACTTAGCAAGGAGTATCAAATATGAGTGAAAACATGTCTAAAGTGTAGTGCATTGACTAGAAAATCGGCCCAGATGAGTCCATATATGTGTATATAATTGGGACTCATCACACCCCCAGACTTACCTGTTTGCGCGTCCCGAGCAAACAAATTCTACGCGAACGAGGAAAGAAAAGTAGATGGCTTAAAATTACAATACAGAGTACCATGCGAAGTCGCATGCTCACGTGCATAGGAAAAATAGTAGAGAAGATTTCTCATTATACACAAACAGTTTATATATTTCTAAAAGAGTAAAAGCATATTACAACCACTCAAAATGGTGAACCACGGTGAATCATCCGGTCATGCATACGGAGAAAGTAAACTAAGCGCTGAGATAAGCATTGCTCAAGATTGGGGTGCCGGACAAACTCCACCAAAATCCATCGGTGTCGGTGACCATAGGCTCGCCCGGTCACATTCTCTCCACGACATTAGATTGGTTCATAGCGTGAGTCGGTAGGACTTTCAGGTTTTAATTGAGGCTTGGGTTACGGTGAGGTAAACAATGATAAACAAAATGTCTTAAAACCCAATTGAGCTTTTAAAATAACTACCCGCGCACCAAAATCGAATGCAGGTGCACCACACCCCCAAACTTGTACTTTTGCAACATAGGTGTGTGCACCGCCTACTCCCAATACATAATTTTTCTACATGATTTTTCAATAAAGCTCATTTTTCTTTTTTTCTTTTCCTTTTCATTTTTTTTTCTTTCTATCTTCTTTTTCTTGTCTTTTTTCTTTCAGCAAAATTTTCAAATGAGCATATCCACAGATTCACATAATAAACACCACAATCAACACCCCCCACAATGTAAATAAAACTACAACTAAAGCTCAGATTTGGGTGTGCGACTAGGTTAGGCTTTTAGGCTTTGGTGTGATAAAAGTGGGGCTGAATCAAGAGGAAGGGGTAGGCACAAAGGGGCTAGCAAGGGTAGATGATAGGCATGAAATAAAAAGCTCAACCGGGCCAAAATAATGGCCTACGTCATTCTCACGCACTAGAACTATCCTATGCCAATGCTTCAAGAATCGCTTGGGGCAAGTTCTAGCCACCGAGAAAGATTCTCCTTTCTCCCGACTCAAGCAATACGAGTCTAGCGATCGTTTACACACATCCCTATGCTACCATTTGATTCCACCAGATTCACCATTTGAGTAGAGTAAACAACATTTACACTAATAGAAAAAATTATAAAACCATAAGTATAAAGAGAAGTCTAATCTACACAAATTTCTATGCAACCGAGCACTCGACTAGGAGCACTACTGGAGTCAACATTTTACTCTGCTACATAGTCCTAAGCCATCACCTAGACTTTCCCAAATAAGCAGGAGAATTAAATTCACAACAGAGCAGGCAAACAGATGAGTACGCGCTCAAGTGGGTGCTGTGGTGTGCAATGAAGATGAAAAATACTAAATAAATGAAATAGAAATACTTCTAGCAAGCAATGCAATAGTGCACGTGTGTGGGCACACAGAACTACTCTCCCCCAGACTTAAACTAAACAACCCACATAATATATGACATGAAAATCAAAATAGGGCTAGGGAAAAAGAGTACCCAATGCTCAGAAATGAGCATACCAGAAGATTGGCGTGTAAGCTAAAATGAAGCTACAGCATCCGCCATCTAGAAGAAGGATACCTGCAGGGGTCAGCTCCGCAAAAACAAAAGAAAAAGACAAACTAAAATGAACTACAGCTAACTAAACATGATTAGAAGAAATAAAAATGCAGGAAAAGTAAGATAACTACTGGGGTTATTGTCATCCCAGCACGACTTATTCAAAACTTTATAATATCTAGCTAATGGGAGTATGGAAGGAGAAGTGGACAGGTAACTGTCCCAATATCCGTGTCGGTAGCGGGTACCTATACGGAGAAAGAACAGTCACGCATCCACCCGAATATAAATAAAACCTGCCCATCACAGGTAGAGGGAAAAGAAAGTAAGAAGAGGAGGAGGCCTGGTCCTCACTCATCTCACCAAAACTATCCTTGCCCAGCAAGGTATCGTCCACAGCAGGTCCGCAGGAGGAGAAGGCAACGAATGAGGCTTCCTTAATAGAGGAGGAATCAACCTCCTCGCATAAAAGGACACACTCATCATTGACTTGAGCACAAAGCTCCAAGTCCTCCTGAAGTACCTGTGAAGATTCAACCTGCACAGGCTCGGGTGAAGAAGGGGGGTCAAGAAATAAAAGAGAAGAAGGACAAAAATAATCAGAAATCAGGGGAGTGGTCCCGGTCTCACTCCCATCAGGTTGGGTAAGTATAATAATGTTTGCATTGTCATAAATGCTACAAGAATTGGTGGGATCAACGGTGGCCAGGTTTAGGATTTGGACTTCCTCCACCGGTGCTGAGGAAAACTCCTCTTCACCTAGAAAGTTGTCCTCCTTCGTAGGAGTAGGCACAATACTCAGATCACCCACCTCATCCTGCGACACATCATCAACAATGTCGTCGGAGACGAGTATAGTATGCACAACAGGGGGAGGAGTAGTGCTCGGATAAAAGTCGAGCACCGATTCCTCACAAAGAATCGAATCCACTAGGGGTGGTGGATGCACTGGGAGAATAGGCTCAGCAATGTCGGTGCCCAGATCAGCCGCACATCCGGTGACCGTGTCCATGCCATACCCTTCAAGATGTGAAGGTGACAAAGACACATAACCGGATGTTGAAGGTGTGCCGCCAGAGTTAGGAGTTGGGACGATTCGGATATCCGGCTCGTCATCCTCGTCCAATTGGCGAAGATACTCGGCACAGTCCTTCAAGACATGATCAATGCTCCGACAAAACTGGCACTGCCTTGCGGGCTTCTTTGGCACAGCGGGGGCTGAAGCCGAAAAGAAGTAAGACGGTAAAGGCTCAGCAGAGTAGCCATAAGACTTACGCGCACCATATGGAGTATCAGACGAAGTCGGTGCTCCATATGCTGGGCTATAAGAATTATGCCTACTATTCTCCATAGGGCATTCATCACTAGAGTGGGAGGTAGCTCCACACCAACGGCAACGAAAATTAAGATGTGCCCACATAGTGCGAAGATAAAACGATTCAAAAATAAAAATGCTATTGTGCAAAATACTACACCTAACAAAAATTACTAAAGCAACCTAATTAAAACAGGAAAATGGAATAAAAAAGAAATTAAACAAAGAAATGCAATTTACAAATGGAAGGGCTTCTCTCTCAGGTTCTCCCTCTCCAGAAAACTCACACGACTGTGCTCCCCGGCAACGGCGCCAAAAACTTGATGGCACAAATCTCGCACGCCGCTATAGGCGGTAGCTCGACTGCGGCACGAAACGGCAGTGTACCGATCGTTCAAGTAATATAAAATGGGAATGAATCCCCAAGTATCGATCTCAAAGGAACACAGTAAGGTGGAGTTTATTATCGAGGAAGGACTTGAGGTTGAAGTCCTTTAGAGCGGATGGATGCGGAAATGGGGGATTTGGTTTGCGAATAATAAAATAATATATTACAACTACTCCTATGCAATGCCGATATGCAATGCTTCGCTTGGCGGAATGGAGACTAGGCAGGCCTTGAACGCGCTGCGTCGCAAGGGCGGATGGACGAGTAGGCTAACGGAACGAACTATGCAGGCCTTGAGCGCGCTGCTTCGTTAGGCGGGATGGAATACACGGGCCGCTATGCTACGCTTCGGTAGGCGGATGGGCGAGTAGGCTAACGGAGTGAGGGTCGTCGGCACCTCTTCGACAAGCACGCCACTAGCAATTGCTAGTGCGGCACAACACAACAAACAATCCACACCACGGGGCACACCTCAAATGAAAATATAACAAGATTACTCAATCAAATAGACATGATTTCATACTAATGTTAACAAGTAAAAGTATACTTCATCAAAATGTTAGTTCTAGCTACATATACATCAATAAGAGAAGAATAAGGCAAGAAATCGACCGAATCCGAAGGCTCGTTGTAGATTCACGGTTGGAATCGCTGGGTTGTCAATCCGCGTCCAAGCTCGGTCCGCAACTACGTCCGGGGTAGAGAGAGCTGTCACTACTCTCCAATGAGCCCGTCTTCGTGTCACGATCTGGTAGAGGTTGCAAACTTCCTCTTGCTTGATGGCGATGGCGGCTAAACCTTCCTTGAAGCTCTTGGATGAAGGAGGAGGCCGAGAGGATGCTCCGGCTCAAGAATGGCGTGAAGAACAAGCCCGGAGCACCTCCCGATGGTGGGCGGCGATGGAGGGGTGAAATTGGGCGGAACGGAGCAGGAAACGGCGGGCTCGGGCGGAAGAAAATCGGAGGTCCCGACCTAATTCGCGAGCAGGTCAATTTATAGGCGCTGGAATAAACAGTGCGTACGATCATTGGCGCACGACCAGTGGTCGTGCGCACTAGCATCCTGTGATCGTGCGCCTGTCTGGACGGAGCCTGCAAGGTAAGAAAATTATAAAAATACAATGTTCGCACGACCAGTGGCGCACGACCAGTGGTCGTGCGATAAGCCAAACAGAACTCATAAAATGTGCGTTAAGTGCGCACGATCAGTGGCGCACGACCAGTGATCGTGCGCGATAGAACCAGTGATCGTGCGCAGTGTTCCTGTACAGATTTGTACCGGGAACACCTGCACGACTCCTGTTCCAGCATAACCACGAATCCTGCCACTGAAAGTGGCACTTAACGATGCATGAAAACTACTAGAGATGAATAGCAAGAAACAACACCAAAAATGGGCCTAGAGGTGCACTTAGCAAGGAGTATCAAATATGAGTGAAAACATGTCTAAAGTGTAGTGCATTGACTAGAAAATCGGCCCAGATGAGTCCATATATGTGTATATAATTGGGACTCATCAGGCTCCTTCCTCCGTCTCTTCCTCTCCTACCATCATCAACTCTTCCGCCCCTCCTTCCCGGGCACCCTCTTCTTTCTCATCTTCTTCGCCTTCCTCCGCTCTGGGTCCTCCTGCGACCCCTTCCTGGGCATGGACTTCCTCTTCCGCCATCCTCTCCTCGACTCTATTCCCTCCTTCGGCTCCTGTCGCCTCCTCCATCACTTTATCGAACTCCTCCGCTTCTCCCATCCAGGTGACGGTGTTGACAGCCGTCACATAGCACTGTCTCGCAATCTTGGGGTCTCCTCGGATCCGGACCTGGACTCCACCCGCGTTGAACTTGAGACACTGGTGGAAGGTGGAAGGGACGCATCTGAACGCTCTGATGAGAGGCCGCCCGAAGATGGCGCTATAGCTTCTTGGGGCGTCCACTATCACGAAGCGGCAGTTCCGGGACTGCCCTCCGAGGGTCACATGGAGCCCCACTCCACCCTCTACCTCCTTCCTTTCTCCCGAAAAGCCGAATAGGGGGCCATCCGAGGCCAACACCCTCTTGGCCTCCACATTCATCTCGTCAAATGCCTTCTTGAAGACGACGTTGACCGATCTCCCATTATCGACTAGAATCCGCGAGACGGTGAAGTTCTCGATGGCGGTCTGGATGACCAGCGCATCGCAGAATGGGTCTTCATAGCTTGGCATGTCCTTCTGGGAGAAGGTAATTCTCTCCGCTGGGGGTGGAGCAGTGGATGTTGAGGCCACGCTCCGCCGATAGATGGTATGGAGGCTAGCCTTGCGGGTTGCCTCCACCCCTACCCCCCATGGATCACCCCGATCCCTCCTCTACTCCCCACATCAACTTTGTCTTCACACCTTTCTTCCTCCTCCCCTCGAGGCTTGACCTCCTCAATTCTCACCTGTTGCTGTTGCCTCGGTGCGGGCACTCGACCCCTTTTTGTTTCCAGGAACTCTGGGCAGGTGGTCGTCGCGTGACCTTCCTCATCGTGGAAGTCACAATACGACAACGTCACCTCCCCTGCTTCACCTTCCGCCACCCTATTCCTCCTCCTTCTCCCTGCCCCTGCTTCCTCTCTAGCCTATTCTCTCCTTCCTCTTCCTCCTCTTCCCCGCCTGATTGCCATGGCTTGCTGAGGTGGGGGAGGCAATGGCCTCGGACCCTGCCTCCATCCCAGCTGATGGGGTCTTCCTTGTCCTCCATAGAAGTTACCCCTTCCCGGGCCGTAACCCCTTCCCTGACCTTGCATTCCTTCGGCATGCTTCCTCCACTCCCCCTCCGGGACCCTAGGCTCTTCCCTTCTCCTTACCTCCTGCTGCCTGACCTCCGGCTCACTGAGCTTTGCTAGCCTCTTGGTAAGCTCTGGGTTGGCCTCCTCACTCTCAATCTCTTCTGTCACCCTCTCCATCAACTCCTCGTAGGAGACGTGGGCTTTCCTCTTCAAAGCCATTTTGAAAAAGCTCTCCCTTAGCCCGACGGTGAAAGCGAGCTGGAGTGCAAACCCAGGCATCTCCTGGGTGAGCAGCACTTCCTCCTGGAACCAATCCGCGTAGCGAGCCAATGTCTCCTTTTGCTCCTGCTTCACTTTGAAGAGAGACTTGACATCCTTCTTCCTCTTCTTTGAAGTTGAGAATCGCAACAAGAAGCTCCAGCGCAAATCCTCGAAGGCGTAGATCGACCCTGTAGGGAGTTGATGGAACCAGTCCCTGGCCTTTTCTTTAAGAGTGACGGCGAAGAGCCGACACTTGAAAGCATCTGACATCGGCCTGATAGAGACCGAGTCCTCAAAAGATTGGAGATGTTAGATAGGGTCATCCCTGCCGTTGTAGTACACCCTATCCCACTCTCCGAACCCTGCCGGGACAGGTGCAGAAAGTACCAACTCGCAGAAGGGGCTTCCCCCTACTACCACCCTTTCTCGCTCCACACGACCCCGAGCTCTCTCGCTAGACTCAGGCTCGCGGGGACTGCGCTCGCGAGAACGGTATTCACCTGGACCACTCCCACAGTCGCTACATCCTCTGCGCACGTGCTCCCGTGCGTCGCGCTCGCCAGCATAGAGCTCGCTGGCATAGAGCTCGCCGACACAGTGCTCGCCGGGCTGGCGAATAGTACTCGCCCCTCCAAGTCTTGAACTAAACTTCCGGCGATTTCCTTTCCGTCTCTTCCACCCGGGGCATTCTCGCCGACCGCTGCTGGGGGATGGGTAGCTTGAAATGCTGGGGTCGCGAACTCACTTCGCAACGCCACGACCGTGAGTCCGAAAGTGTCAAGCACCTCCCTTCTGAAATCCGCGAACATCCTCGGGGTCACCACCTGCGGTGCCTCGCCGAACTCCTCGCCTTGATCCTCGCCTCCTGTCATCCCCTCCTTGGAATTTTCTTGGACCAGCCGCACTCCACGCTCACCGCACCAAAATGTTGAAACTGATTTCTCGGCCTCTTGTGGAGCTCGGGGCCCTCACCGAAATGAGGGGCAGCTAGCCCTTACTGATCCCTCGGAGAAGGTAGACTGAAGACTAGAAAGAAGACTAAGACCTTAGTCACAGCGAGGAGGTCCCTCCACTAACCTGGAAGATCGTTGAGCGCTTCCCCTCCCAAGCCAAAGCTGGGACTCGGGCACCTTGGAGAGCTCTGGGATTGCTAACCAAAGAAAGCCTGAGGAGAGAGAAGTTGAAGTGAAGTCCTCTCCAAAGGTGCCCCTAAGGTCCTATTTATAGGTTTTCTGATATGGCCTGCCAATAGCAGGATTCCGCCTTTTGATTTTACTATACGCACCCCAAATGGGTCTGCTAAAAGCCAAACTCCGCTGTTTGGAGAGGCTAAGGGCAGACCACTAAGGGTAAAAGGGTAATTTGACCCTATCGGCTTATGAGCAAGGAACCGTGAGAGCCTTCCTGCGAGATGCTCTCACGGGCCCTCTCGCGAATCCTGCTCGTGGTGCCTCTCCTAGGCGATCGCCCTGCGAGAACCTTGCTGGCCCCTCCTGGCGGTACCTGTCGAGGTCCGGTCTCGAGAGCCTTCCTGCGAGACCGCCTCTGGACTTCGTCGAGCCCAACACGCCTTTCGTCGAACGCAGGTTACTCTGCCGAACACGGACGAGGTTGACGGACGTCGAACACTAAGTTGTTCGTTGGACACCTCTTTACTGGGCAGAGGTCTCTTCTACTGGCGACCTGCGAGGTATCGGTTTGTCAGCCCCTCGCTTGGCCCAGTCTCTTGAAGATATCTGCCTAGGTCTAGGTCTCGCGACTCCTCTTGCGAGACCGTCCCTTTGGCTTTAATGAGCATAGAACACTTCGCTGACTTCTGATGATTCCGTCAAACAGGGGTGTGGTCGATGAAGCCAGGGGAGCTCGACGAACACTGGAGAGTTCGTCGAACGCACCCGCGAGCGCTTGCCTCGTCGACCCTTCCCTCTCTCCCTTCAGCGAGCCCTCCGAGAGGGAAGATTTCTGCCACTAAGGCCTCTCTTCCTTATTACCTCCTCCATCCCACTGCTCTCTTAAACCGCGTTTCCTTGCCTGGCGAATATCAGGGTTGTACAGATCAAACAGATCATCTATCCTCGGCAACGGATACCTGTTCTTGATGGTCACTTTGTTTAACTCTCTATAATCTATGCACAACCTCATAGAACTGTCCTTCTTTTTCACGAACAAAACTGGAGCACCCCAGGGAGAAGAACTTGGTCTAATGAATCCACAATGCAACAGCTCATCTAACTGAGTTCACAACTCTTCTAGCTCATGTGGGGCCATACGGTACGGTGCCTTAGCGATAGGACGAGTACCAGGCTCAAGATCAACAACGAACTCCATATCTCTATCAGGCGAGAGACCAGGAAGATTGACAGGAAAGACATCAGGAAACTCTCGCACCATCGGAATACCCTCAATACACGGCGAACCACTAACAGTTTCTAACACCGAAATAAGGTAAGCCAAGCAACCGGAATTTAACTGTTTTCGAACACATACCGCAGAAATTATCGGGGAACCCTGGCACGGAGATCCAAAAATGCTCATGGGATGACCGTTGTCCATCACAAAGTCCATACGCTTTTCCTTGCATCGGAAGACAGCATCATAACTGGACAATCAGTCCATACCCAATATCACGTCAAAGTCTTCTAGGTCCAACACCTTGAGATCAGCAACAGCCAAGAAATCTCCTAAGAGAATGGGGCAACTTCGGACGCACTGGTTCGAGGATACCAAAACACCAGAAGGGAACTTAACGAGGAACGAATCATTGCCCAGCTCAGGGGTCAAACGGTGATGCTCGACAAAAGCCCTTGCTACGAACGAATGGGTAGCACCAGAATCGAATAGAACACGCGCCCAACGATTCTTTACCTTAAATCTCCCTATAAGCGCGAAAAAAGAAACGAGTCTAATACAGCGAAACTAAAAGGAATCAAGACTTAATAGCTGGCTTAAGGTCTAACCTGCGATCACTTGGGTCGAAGACTGCGCTTGCTCCTGGGTTATCACGTTCATCTTTCCTCTTCCTTTATCCTGATGCTGCAGCGGTGGCAAGGCTCGAAACGGAACTGGCTGTAACGGGGGTTGAACTTGCGGTCATTGAAACTTCATGTGCCCCTTCTGTCCGCACTGGAAGCAGACTTTATCTTTGGTCCAACACTGGGCCACATCATGCCTCTTCTGCTTGCACAACTGGCAGAGCACCTCACCCTTCAGAGCACCCTGGATTGCCAGCACTCGCTGCTGATTCTGAACTCCCTTTCTCTTGAAACATTTCTCAACTGGATGGCCAGGGGAGGCCACAGAAACTGCAGACCTCGCCACCTCCTTTCTTCAAGATCGAGGCAGGCGCACCAGAATTTCTTTCTTCTCCAGCCTTTCTTTTTCCCTTCTTCATCATTGATCCTCGGTTTTTGGCATTATCGATTGCCTCAACCATCAGCACTGCCTCAACTACCTCGGCGTACTTCTCCGACCTGTACGTGCTGGCCAGCTGCTGGATGTCGCTGCGGAGACCACCCAGAAATTTCTTCACCCTACCTTCTTCCGAGGATACCAGGGCCGGAGCAAACCTGCTCAACTTGCAAAACTCAATCTCATACTCGCTCACCGAGAGCTGCCTCTGCTTCAGATGCAGGAAATCATTCATCAATCGGTCTTGCTCTACCGACGACAGAAACTTTCTTAACAACATTCCTTTGAAGGTTTCCCACGAACATCCTTCGGAAAGGACTTCCTTCTCCCTCAACCACCAACTCTTTGCAAGACCCGTAAGTTGGTACGCGGCAACCATCACCTTCTGATCCATGGTGATTCCTGAATACAAGAACATCTCCTCAATGGCTATAAGACAATCGTCCAAGGCCACGAAATCAGCTCGTCCATCATACGATGGAGGTCCCAACCTCTGAAAGTGCGAAATGAAGTTCATTTCCGATGGTATCGCTACTGGGGGTACCAGGGGAGTAGGAGGGGTAGGTAAGGTCTACTCTACTACGGGGGCCTACACTACGGATTGCTGCCTAGCACCGGCAGGCAACAACTCCTCAACTTGCGACTGCATCGCAACCATTTGCCTCGTCAGAGCCTCATTGCTCTGGCGCAGACTCTCGATCAAAGCTTCACTCTGCGCTCCGAATGACTCGCCCTCTGACTGAGGAGTCGATCTAGTTGCGACTCGCTTACGCACCATTTCTGCTAAAACGCAAATACCTACAATCAAAAGTTAACCTTACATTAGAACTACACTGCTTGGTTCAGAACATACATGTACAGATACTTGCCATTTCCACTACCTTTCTCTGGGATATTTTCATGATGCTATGATAAATTTAGGGGAATGATACTACATCTCCCTCTTGACTCATGTGCAAATGTCATGAATGCATGAATTTTCTATTCGTTTTGAAATCATGGGTGTACGTGTGTCATCATATAAGTGTTTAACTTCGCACGTGTGCTTATGCAATGCTATGTAATGTATGTTGTGCTATACATTCTAATAAATGCCTTAATGCATGTTATGAGCGGCGTACACATGAAATATTATGCATCCCATTCTACATAATATCGCATGTAAAAAAAAGAAAACATGCTAATGGGCATCCATGTGATGATGGTTATGCATCCCATACAACATAACCGTCACATATTGCCACCTATGGTGGATCCATATACAGACACATATTATGCATCCCATACTACATAATATGCCCAGTATACTTCTTATCTTGCTATGAGTGTAGTGTTCATGCTTCGGCCAAGATGTACTGATGACACATCAGTGTGTGTATGCAATGAAACCAAAACAACTACTATATCAGAATTTGTTGCCCGACCGACTTGTCGAACAACCTCCCTCTGATACCAACTGTCACAGCCCACATTTTTTCCGAATTTAGGAATATGAGAGTAAGAGAAAATACGCGTCATGATGTCACGTCATGCAGGAGACAACTGCAGACGCTCAGGCGGGAACCTATTAATTATTTAATCAAAACATGTTTACATGATAGGTTGATGCGATAATTTCGGCAAGTGCACCGGTCGCGCAAGTAATAAAGTTTGGGAATATGATCCCCGAGTGTCGGTCTCTTGAGGAATGCAGGTTAGGTGAACGAATCGCGTTGTGTGACTATTGTTACACAAGCGTGAACAAACACACAAAAAGAGGTGGGTTTTGGTTGGGTTTTTCCTACTCTTAACAACAATGAAGGAAATGTGGGTCGAAAGCACCGCTTCGCAGGGCGAGATGGATGCAACGGCCGCGATACCGTGCTTCGTGAGGCGGATGGAGCGTGCTCTAGTGCGGGCAGGTGAGGGTCGCAAACACCTCTTCACAAACGTCGTTAGCTCTTGCTAACGCGGATCAAACACCTTGAGTGCGTGAGTGAGTGAGTGGATGAGTGGAGGCGAAGCGATTCACAAGCAAGTAATGATGAAAAGAGAAGAAACATTCATTTCATTTAAACCAAACATCATGATATTCAAGTTTAAATGATTCAAAGATTACAACGAAAGGGGGAGGAAAGAGATAACCAATGGATGAAGACTAGCGGCCGTTCACGGCCGGAATGGTAGTTTGTCAAGCTACCTCCGGACTCGGGCGGACTGTGCTTCCGGTGTAGAGAAACTGTCACGATCTCTCTACGTGGTTCCGTCGTCTTCTACCTCAGGATTCCTCTTCTTCTCACTGGACTGGAGTGGAAAACAGCTGCTTGAGGGCTTGCGGATGGTGGAAGATGCTCCCAAACAATAGAGAAATGCTTGGAATGGTTGGAGAGGACGTCCCCTTGCGTAGGAGATGAAGTGGAGGTGTCCCGGGATGGAAATCGCCCGCGTACGGACTGCCAATCCCGCTCCCGGCGGCTCGATCCCGCCCTAATTCGTGATCAGGATATATATAGGCGCTGAACTGAATACTGCGCACGGTCATTGGCGCACGACCAGTGGTCGTGCGCACTGGAGTTCTGCGATCGTGCGGGTTGCCTGGGCGGAGCCTGAAATGAAAGAAATTTATAAAATACATGTTCGCACGATCAGTGGCGGACGACCAGTGGTCGTGCGCACTATCGTCAATGGTCGTGCGATAAGCCAAACAGAACTCATAAAATGAGCGTTAAGTGCGCACGATCAGTAGCGCACGACCAGTGGTCGTGCGCGATAGAGCCAGTGATCGCGTGCAGTGTTCCTGTACAGAATTGTACTAGGAACACCTGCACGACTCCTGTTCCAGCATACAACACCAGTCTAGCCACTGAAGGTGGCACTTAACACTGCATGAAAACTAGTAATGAAGATGAACAAGAATTAACATCAAAACGGGCCTAGAAGTGCACTTAGCATGGAGTATTAAATAGGAATGAAAACATGTCTAAAGTGAAGTGCAAAGACTAGAAAATCGGCCCAGATGAGTCCATAAATGTGTATATAATTGGGACTCATCACACCCCCAGACTTACCTGTTTGCGCGTCCCGAGCAAACGAATTCGGCGGAGTGTGAAAATGGTAGTTAACAAAGAGAATTACACAAAAGGAGTACAATGCGAAGTAACAAAAGCATGCAAATAGAAATTTAGTAAAAAGAGATTCTAACTATGCTAACTACATTACGAAAGTGCTAGAGCGTAAGTAGGGATTTAGTTATACTCAGTTGGTGAATTATGAAGAATTCGAACGATCATGCCCGGTGTGAAAGTAACAAGACACTAAGGCGGGTGTTGCCCAAGGTCGGGGTTTAGGA
Organism: Dactylorhiza incarnata; assembly: GCA_033032865.1. Lineage (NCBI taxonomy): Eukaryota > Viridiplantae > Streptophyta > Magnoliopsida > Asparagales > Orchidaceae > Dactylorhiza > Dactylorhiza incarnata. Next base: position 4,420,261 of record JAWHQI010000148.1, read on the forward strand.
ATAACTCCGCTGAAATCCATCAACGTCGTGAACCATACGCTCGCCCGGTCACACTCTCTCCACGGCGTTAGAAAACTCACAAGTCAAATCAATAGGGCTTTTAGGATTATATTGGGCTTAGGTTGCGGTGTGATATTCAAGGATAAAAATGAAGGCTACGCAACCAAATTGAGCTAAAGGAACGCTGCACCACACAAAACCAAAAACAATGCTCGTGTGACACACCCCCAGACTTATCATGAAAACCAGGTGTGCACACGGCCTACTTCACAATTACCAACAGATTTTCTATTTAGCTCGGAAGGATTTCTTTACGACATATTTCTTTTTCGGTTTTTTTTTTAACAACATACTTTTCTTCTTTTACTTATCCTCCGGTTGGTTCAAATTCAGCAAAATAAAATTTATTTCTTCATCACATCACAAAGATTCCAAAAATCACACCAAATCAAGAACATGAGTGCAGATAAACATCTATTTGGTTGCGAAAGTGGGCAAAGCTTCAGGCCTTGGTGAATGGAGGAGGAGCTGTAACAAGGAAGTGGTAGGCACAAATGTTGGCTTGCAAAGGTGAGCGAATAGGACACGGAAAGCTAAGGCTCAAACTAGCCAAAAGGTGGCCTATATCATATTTAACTCAAAGAGTCGCTCTCGCCCATGCTTCGAGAATCGCTAGGGGCAAGTTCTTAGCCCACGAGAAAGGTAAACTTTCCTCCCGACTCGAGCAACACACGACTAGTGCTCGTACACACACAATACCGGGTTATCGTCAATTTCGTTCACATTCACCATTTGAGTATAACAAATCTAAATTTACGCAAAAATACTAAACATAAATTAGATGCATAGAGACAATCTAGTTCTACTCAAATTCTACTGCAGCATGCGGGTGCGACTAGAAAACGGCTCGAGTCAACATTGCACTCCAAATAGTAGTTCCTAAGCTAATGTCCTATTTCACACTCCAACCAAAACAGTTTATTTGGAAACAACACAAATAGGAAAGCGCGCGCTCATATGGGTGAAGTGGTGTAGGAAGCGTGGAAACAATGATGATGACAAAGATAAATAATAAACAAACTTCTAGTATGCAGTGCAACTCGTGCACAGTGGATGACAACATATTCTCCCCCAGACTTAGTCTAAACATTACATCACAGAAATTGGAAGCTAAGGGGGGAAGAAGTGTTACCCAATGCTCAGAATTGAGCATACCAGATGATTGGCGATTAAGATAAAGAGCAGTCCGCAGCATCCGCACCAAAGAACACAACACACCTGCAAGCACAAAACTAAAAACAGCAAAAACAAATATAAAAGCTGAACTAAACATGTTGGATAAAAAAAATAAAATCAGGAAATCTGGGTTGTCTCCCAGCAGCGCTTTTGTTTAATGTCCTTAAGATGGACCAAATACCTGTATTATGATTGTTTAAAGAGTGCAGAAATTAAAGGAGAAGTTCACAGAAGCAGTTTCACAAATTCAGACAACACAAATCAGCTATAGGCGCTCTTATGGTGCGCATCTCCCGTAGCTCGTAGGCGGGAGGTGAAGGCTTTAGGGCCAACACTGGTGTCACCCAGTGTTCCCCTAACCTCCGCCCTCTTGCCACGGAGAGCGGCAGCGCGAGCGTCGTGCAGAAGTTTCTCCTGTTTAAGTTTAGTGACAGTCGGGGACTACCAACGTTGAAAGTTTTCAGATTTTTCCACCTTGGTGGTGGGTGGCGTCACTTCCGGCGTCGCGGTGACTACCGGATCAGCCCAAGAGATGGAGCGCTTAAATTGCTTATTACAAGAATCAAAACAAAAAGATAATGGGACAGTGTCCCGAACTAAATTCAAGTCAATATTTTTCGAAATGCAATCTTCCTCCGTCTCGGAATCAAATTCTCTCCGAAGATCTACTTCTTCCTCACTGGACTGGTGCTCCTCCTTTTCTCCTTCAATTGGTTCTTTATCTTCTTCATTTCCTGCACAACTCATAGATTCATCAAAAATAAAGAGAGGGGGAGGAGTGGATGTTTCAGTTATAGCTTTGGGGCAAGTGGGCTGCGGCACCGTATTGGGTAGGGAGACACACCCCGTAGCGAAATCAAGGGTGGCACCGCTCTCTTTCAAAAACGGCACGCCCAAGATAGGGATAGAGTGATTTTCCTGGGGTCCCAACACCTGAAAATCAGCAACCACAATCGTCCCTTCAACTATCACTTCTACATTTTTCACTTCCCCCTCAGATTGTATAACTGTCCCATTAGCAAGCATAAGGGATTTCCGATCCTCCGTGTTCATCTCAAGCTGCAATTTAGCAACGTCTTGCAACGCAATGACGTTGCGGGAGGAGCCGGAATCGCACAAAGCTTTCGTTTCAATATTATTGATGGAACAAGAAATCACTAACTCACTTGGATCAGCCTCTACCACATCGCCGAGACTCTTCCCTTGATCTATTGGGTTCTTTTCAGTGTTGCTAGGAAGGGTCCCATGCGACCGCTCGGTTAGCACTTGGGCCAATTGGCCCAGCTGCGTTTCCAAGTTTCGCATGGATGCGGTTTGGTTCACCATATTTGAGGTAGCCGCTTGCATAAATTTTTCCATCATCTCCTCCAGATTACTCTTTTTTTGGGCTGGGGGGCCTTGGTTATAATCCGGGTGTGGTGGCATCGGTTGGCTCCCGGAGGCGTAAACATCGTTTTGATGCTGCCCCGGTGCCCATCGTTGGCCATGCGTGTTTGGGTTCCATGAGAAGTTCGGGTGACTTCTCACTCCCGGATGATAAGCATTATTAAATGGCACCCCCTTAGACTGATTTCCTACAAAATAAACAGATTCCTTCAAGGATAAGTGCGCGAAGTCACCTGATACGTTGTTCCCTGAACATTCGTACGCGTGGTGGCCGCCGCCTCCACATCCTTCGCACGTAATGACAGCAACAGGCGCGGGTGTAGGAGGAAGTGAGTCGACCACAAAGAGACCGCGGGCGTTCCTTGGTGCATTTCTCCCGGCAGTCCAGAATGTACTGTGGGAGGCGGTGTCGCGCAGAATCCGAAGGGCCTCCTCTGGAGTGTGGTTCATTAGAGTACCACCCGCAGCAGCATCGATCATTGCCCTGTAGTTGGGCTCGATCGCAAAGTAGAATGTCTCTACCACATTCCACGGTTGGAGCTCGTGGTTCGGGCAACGGCGGAGAAGATCGTTAAGATGCTCCCACGCCTCGGCAAGGGTCTCTTGATCAGCTTGGCGAAAGGTGGCGATCTCCCGCCGCAAGCTTACAATTTTATCGACGGGGTGAAATTTGGCTAAGAACTTGGATGCGAGCACATCCCAAGTCGCAGCGGTCCCCGGATGAATAGAATGAAGCCACACCTTGGCCTTGTCGCGAAGCGAGAATGGGAACAGTCGCAGCTTGACTGTGTCATCAGGAATCCCAGCGTAGCGGAAAGTTCCGCAGATATCAGAAAACTCAGCCAGGTGCAGGTGCAGATCTTCACTGGCCATCCCGGAGAACTGAGCATTGTTCCGGATGATGTTCAAGATAGCAGGTTTGATCTCGAACTGGTTATTCATAATATTGGGACCGAACCCAGGATAAACACTCCCAGCTGTCGGAGTGGTATAATCTCTCATCGTTCTGGGTCGAGGTCTCACTACCTCTTGCTCATCTCCAGGTTGGTGCTGCCCCACGGCGGGCACTCTTTGTTCAACATTGTCTGGGTCTATGTGGTCACCCATTGCCGCCTGTACGGCTGCTGCGCGCCTTCGTGCGCGAGCGGTCCGTTCGATCTCTGGATCAAAGGGTACAAGTTCCCCCGCGGCTTGTCTCTGCATGCACAGTCACAACAAAAAGAAAACACAACAAAGGAAATCAAAAACAACTGCTCTTGTAACAAAAGCTCACAACTCAAGACGTCACACGCCTGAACATTCCCCGGCAACGGCGCCAAAAACTTGATGCGATAATTTCGGCAAGTGCACCGGTCGCGCAAGTAATAAAGTTTGGGAATATGATCCCCGAGTGTCGGTCTCTTGAGGAATGCAGGTTAGGTGAACGAATCGCGTTGTGTGACTATTGTTACACAAGCGTGAACAAACACACAAAAAGAGGTGGGTTTTGGTTGGGTTTTTCCTACTCTTAACAACAATGAAGGAAATGCGGGTCGAAAGCACCGCTTCGCAGGGCGAGATGGATGCAACGGCCGCGATGCCGTGCTTCGTGAGGCGGATGGAGCGTGCTCTAGTGCGGGCAGGTGAGGGTCGCAAACACCTCTTCACAAATGCCGTTAGCTCTTGCTAACGCGGATCAAACACCTTGAGTGCGTGAGTGAGTGAGTGGATGAGTGGAGGCGAAGCGATTCACAAGCAAGTAATGATGAAAAGAGAAGAAACATTCATTTCATTTAAACCAAACATCATGATATTCAAGTTTAAATGATTCAAAGATTACAACGAAAGGGAGAGGAAAGAGATAACCAATGGATGAAGACTAGCGGCCGTTCACGGCCGGAATGGTAGTTTGTCAAGCTACCTCCGGACTCGGGCGGACTGTGCTTCCGGTGTAGAGAAACTGTCACGATCTCTCTACGTGGTTCCGTTGTCTTCTACCTCAGGATTCCTCTTCTTCTCACCGGACTGGAGTGGAAAACTGCTGCTTGAGGGCTTGCGGATGGTGGAAGATGCTCCCGGACAATGGAGAAATGCTTGGAATGGTTGGAGAGGACGTCCCCTTGCGTAGGAGATGAAGTGGAGGTGTCCCGGGATGGAAATCGCCCGCGTACGGACTGCCAATCCCGCTCCCGACGGCTCGATCCCGCCCTAATTCGCGAGCAGGATATATATAGGCGCTGAACTGAATATTGCGCACGGTCATTGGCGCACGACCAGTGTTCGTGCGCACTGGAGTTCTGCGATCGTGCGGGTTGCCTGGGCGGAGCCTGAAATGAAAGAAATTTATAAAATAGATGTTCGCACGATCAGTGGCGCACGACCAGTGGTCGTGCGCACTATCATCAATGGTCGTGCGATAAGCCAAACAGAACTCATAAAATGAGCGTTAAGTGCGCACGATCAGTAGCGCACGACCAGTGGTCGTGCGCGATAGAGCCAGTGATTGTGCGCAGTGTTCCTGTGCAGAATTGTACCGGGAACACCTGCACGACTCTTGTTCCAGCATACAACACCAGTCTAGCCACTGAAGGTGGCACTTAACACTGCATGAAAACTAGTAACGAAGATGAACAAGAATTAACATCAAAACGGGCCTAGAAGTGCACTTAGCATGGAGTATTAAATAGGAATGAAAACATGTCTAAAGTGAAGTGCAAAGACTAGAAAATCGGCCCAGATGAGTCCATAAATGTGTATATAATTGGGACTCATCATAGGTCATCATTAGAAATCATTTATTAGGGTTTGGGGTAAGAACTGTGTCTCTCATTTCGTGGATCAATTAGTCCATCGAGAAAATATATGTAATTGCAGCGGAAAGTACTTGATTTTGTTCACTTAAGGTCCTAAATGCAGGTGATGACAGGACATAAAGTAAATGATATGCACATATCTAGGCGTAGTATGAGTATAGAAAATATCTTTAGGCGCCTTTAAAGATAAGGATTTCAGTTAAAAGTAATGCAATGAGGTTGAAAGAAAAGCCATTTTATAACTATAATGCACCTAGACATAAATCATTCCCAGAGAGCAAGATGCACAAGATCTAAAAGTAGTGGCATTTATCTGGCAAGTAAGCTATAAAGTATCAAAAGGGCACAATGGGCGTCAACAACCTGACACTAATCCATTGGCTCCAAACTAGCATGTCTGAACACAAGAAGAAAACTAATAACAACTACCTCGCAGCAGCGGGGTAAAACAGCAACTAAAACTCCCGAAGACTGCGGGCTACACCACTAGCCGCAAAGGCTCAGAACCTGAGGCATTCAATAAAACAAAGAGCGCATCAGCAAGGAATTTACAAGTGGCAGAAGAATATCAAAGAAAAACAAAGTAAACAAGGCATAAGGGGTACCAACCCAAGCCCAACACTTACAGTAAAGGAAGCTCCAAGCACAGAACTAAACAATGCACCAAGTGCACCAAATACCATATAGAGGAACAAGCATAGTTCGATTATCTTGCAAAATTTATTTAAAGAGACTGATCAGCTAAAATTAAGCGGGGGCAGTCATTTATCCTCTGCCACCCAAAGCCAAAAACAGGTGGGGGTTTCTCTATCCCCAACCTCCCAAACACGGCCCACGGGACCACATGCCAAGCATGCGTTTCACCTCAAAAATGGCCACTGTGCAAGGCTACAACAAATCCCCACTGTCCCCCAAACACGACTACCATGCAAGGCTAAGACAACGGTTCTTATTAATTAATTTCTTTAATTAGGCACAGGACGAAGCCCGAGAAAAACAATCACCAGGATACCCTAAGGATAGGGTCACAAATGAAGTAAACACTGCATAAGACGATTCATAAGAGAAGACTCAGAGATTGGGTAATCACAATAGATGTACGAACTTAGGCCGAAGGTGCTTATGATCTAGGGCACATTACAGATATCTGCAACTACCTGCACCCTTTAGAAGACACAAGATTTCGAGGAGGAGGAGAAATTGGAGGCATATCTCAAACACTAAGAAACAAAGGGGCATTTCTCGAGGAATCAAAAGCTAAGACCCTATTGTTCTCGAGAAATCAATGACTAAGAACAAATGGTTCTCGAGAGATCAAGAGCTAAGATCAAACGTTTCTCGAGAAGTCGAGGGCTAAGATCAAAGGGTTCTCGAAAGATCAAAGGCAGAGAATAGAATTCTCGAGAAATCCCAAAGGCAGGAATCAACTGATTTCTCGAGAAATCCCAAGGGTAGGAGATGAAGTTTCTCGAGAAATCCCAATGCAGAGACCTTGATTTCTCGAGAATTCAAGGCAGGAACCTTGATTTCTCGAGAAATCCAAGGCAGGAACAACTAGTTTCTCGAGAAATCCAAGGCAGGATCCTTGATTTCTCGAGAATGCCAGGCCGTTCGTCGAACGCGCCATTCGATGAACGTCGGGCCGTTCGACGAACGCCAGGCCGTTCGGCGAACGCAACGTTCGACGAACGTCGGGCCGTTCGACGAACGCCAGGCCATTCGTCGAACGCGTCGTTCGACGAACGTCGGGCCGTTCGACGAACGCCAGACCGTTCGACGAATGCCAGGCTGTTCGTCGAACGCGCCGTTCGACGAACGTCGGGCCGTTCGACGAACGCCGGACCGTTCGACGAACATCAGGAAACAATTGATTTCTTGAGAAATCCAAGGCAGGATCCTTGATTTCTCGAGAAATCCAAGGCTGCAGGAAAAAGAATCCAGGGCAATCGTAGGTTGTCCAGGGAAAACTCCAGATATGCTAACTATCATACATGCGCTCAAGGTACAAGATAAAAACACAGCCATAACTCATAACTAAGGAAAAGAAGAGTGCTTCAACAAACAAGAAGGAAGGAGGAAAAAATAGCCACTTGCCTTAACCTTGCGAAAACTCGAATTTCTCCGCTCCAAAAGCCAAGTAAATACTCGAGCACGATAACCTGAAGCTTTTCGGATCAAAAAGGAGTTAGGTCACTACCTTAACTCCAAAAATTCCACGAAACGGGATAAGCTTACCACTAGAACGAAGATCTCGCCGAGAGCTTTCTGAATCCACTCTCCAAACACGATTCCGACTACTACAGCCTTTGAATCGTCGGCCGGAAGATCCGCGACACTCCGCTCTCGCTCTCTCGCTCGGCGGCTGGTTTGGATCGACAAAGGAAGAAGAAGAATAGGGAGAGATTTTTAGGTATTAATATAAACCCTAATTTCCATATTTAATTAATTAAATAATTCTCCCTTCTACTTAAACTGCTAGGGCGACCAAAACACCTCGGATTTTCATGAAAATCGCACCTAAACTGAAAATCGGCGCTACGAATCCAACGGCGAAGTCAGAATTCAATTCGGACGAGCCAAACTCGGGATAAAGCTTCACGAAGCTAAAATCTCAATAATTACTCTAAATAATCCCCTTAACTCGAAACGTCGTGAAATTTTGCACGCTCGATCTAAATTACATACTTTAACTAGGCTAAGGCCCAAAACTAAACCTGACGGGCTGACGTAACGCCCTTACGCCAAAATTACATCACTGCGGCTATGCAAAATAATTATCGAAAATTAGGGGTGTTACACAATTGGCAAAAGTTGCCTACCTAAATAGCCACATTATGGGTGATCAGCCAAAGCTGACTTATGAAGGGGTGAAATATGGATCATGTACATTAGAGAGTAGCTCGCATAAACTCTCTGAATTGATATTAACGGTTATCAATTTGAATTAAATAGTGGGAGCTTTTAATAAAAAGTCTTATTAAAATAAAATGTGTTTTGAAATATAGTACACAAATTTATTTTGCATAATTCTTGTAGAACTTCTATGGCAAGTGGATCTAACTCCACCGTGTTCCTAAGAGCCCTCCTTGAGAATGACAAGCTCAACGTGACTAACTTCCTAGACTAGTATAAAAACCTAAGAATTATTCTTAGGCGTGAGCGCAAGCTCTATGTCTTGGAAGAGGATCCCCCTGAAGTGCCAACCGGGAATTTGTCCCGAGCTGACAAAGATGCTTATAAGAATTATCAAGATGAATCCTTAGATGTCGAATGCCTCATGCTCTCTACCATGAATTTTGAGCTTCAAAAGAAACATGACACCGTGTGTGGTTATGAAATTATCGAGCACCTGAAGAAAATGTTTCAAGGACAAGCTCGGCAAGAGAGGTTTACATCTCTAAGGCATTGTTTCAGTGCAAGATGGGAGCTCGATACCCAGTGAGAAATCATGTACTCAAGATGATTGGGTACATCGAGAACCTTTAGAGGCTGGGGTTTCCTTTAAGCCAAGAGTTGTATACTGATCTGATCTTGCAATCATTATCGGACAGTTACGAGCAGATTGTCTTGAACTATAACATGAATAAAATTGACAAGACACTTCCTGAGTGTACAACCCTCATATTTCCCGAGTCGATGTGACCCGACCCGGATGAGACCAAGACAGTGAAGGTGGTCGAGACGAGCAAAACGACCACGCATAAGTGTCCGAGACCAAACAAGGCAAAGAGAGGCCGCAGGGGACGCGGGGGGAGCACCCGCTCCCCCGACTCCCTTCGGGCGAGTGGGAGGGACCCTCCCACTCGCCGGGCGAGTGGGAGGGACCCTCCCACTCGCCGGGCGAGTGGGAGGCTCCTCCCACTCGCCAGCCACCTTGGGGGTGAGTGGGAGGGGGCCCTCCCACTCGCCACCCCCTTTGGGCGAGTGGGAGGAACTCTCCCACTCGCCTGGTACATTGGGGGGAGGTCGGTATGGCCTCCCGTGAGGGGGGAAGTGGGCATCTCGGGTCCCACTCGCCTCCCCTCACGCGTTGATCATTGGTGGTCATGGTTGGACTGCGGATATCCGGATCTTGGCTATCCGCAGTCCATTTTCGGGAAAGTCTATAAATAGACCTCCATGGGCACATTGGGAAGGGTTGGTCACTACCCTCCCCCCCCCCCCCCCCTTGCGTGTGTCTTGTGAGCAAGCACCCCCCTCCCTTGTCATCCTTCAGCTGACATGAGGTGGTTCTTAGTGCCCTCCAAGGTGCCCAGGCTCAGCATTGGCTTGGGAGGGGAAGTTCCGAGTGGGCTTCCGGGTGTGCGGTGGGACCTCCACGCTGAAGCTTAAGGGGTCTGTTCCAAGACTCCAGTTGTTACCAAGTCCGAGTCTCTTAGTTCTTAGTGACCGGTCAAGAGTCAAGGTTTAGGTCAAGTAAGAGTTAGTCCCAACCCCCTTTCGAACGCTGAAACCGGGAAACTGGTTTCAACATTCTGGTGCGGTGAGCATGGAAGCGACCAGTTCGGAAAACTCTGAGCCAAGTCTCATGGCTGGAAGTGACGAGTTGGGAGACCCGCCTCCACCTTGCGAGTATGTGAAGAAGAGCGACTTCGACGAATTCAGCAAGAGGATCCTGGAGTTCATGCAGGCCGCATCCTCCGCTCGCGGCGAGTGCTCAACACCACCTGCACCTAAGATCCCCTCACTCCCCCGAGTGGAAGTGAGAAGCAGTCAGCAAGAGAAGGGGCCAGCCTCGGAGGAGGGATTGAGCCTCCAGGCGCGAGTGCTTTTCAACAGTTCGCCCCGGACCAGCTACCCCGGCGGGGAAGTGATGGGAGCGCCTCCCCCCAACCAAGAAGAATGGAGAACCCCTTTCTGCGAGCTGGTCATGTCAGCTCCTGTTCCGGATGGGTTTCGCGATCCTGCCATGTCCTACTACGAGGGGGATAGCGATCCCCTCCAGCATCTTCAGTGGTTCAAGGACATGACCACGATCAGGCAAATGTCGGACGCCTTCACGTGCAGGCTTTTCGCCGTCACGTTCCAGGGAAAGGCGAGGGATTGGTTCCACTCGCTTCCGGCGGGAACCATCTACCGCTTCGAGGATCTGCGTCGAAGTTTCTTGTTAAGGTTCTCTACCTCGAAGAAGAGGAGGAAGAGAATGGAGGCCTTGTTCGCAGTCAGGCAAAAGCTAGGGGAGACGCTGGCTAGTTACATGGATAGGTTCCAGACGGAGGTCCTTCTTGTCGTCGAAGTGCCCGGGCACACCCTGCAGCTAGCCTTCACCCTTGGGCTGCAGCCTGGGCTGTTTCGGATGAGTCTGACTCGGGACCCTCCCCTGTCTTTCGAAGAGCTGATGAAGCGTACTGATCGTGAGACCGAGTGTGAGGCTACCAATCAGGAGTTCGTGGCTAGGTTAGCCGAGGTAGCATAAGAGGAAAGGAGAGAGCGTGGAGGAAGAAAGAAGGAGGAAGTGAGGAGTCAGGGACAACAGGGACCTCCCGATGGGCAGGAGCAAGGCTGGAAGTCGCAACCGACAGCCGCCCGACCAGCTTGGAGGTCACAGGTTGGTCCCCCTCAGGGCCAAGGAAGGGGCCACTTCCAAGGAGGAGGAGGTTATCAGGGGAGGCACGGGCGGTTCCACCCGGGAGGGTGGCAACAGAACTCGGGGCCGCTGCAAGTCCAGCCCCTGCAAGCCATGGCCATCGGCCGGAAGAAAGGCGGAAGAAAGAGGGAGCGTTGGGAGAAACGGGGGGGGGGGGGGGGGGGGGGGGGGCGAGCTGGCGCTGCTATACTGTGACTTCCACCAGCAAGAAGGTCACGCGACCACAGCTTGCCCAGAGTTCCTCGAGATGAGGGAAGGAGGAAGAGCCCCAGCAGGGGGGAAGCAGTTGTGTCTGGAAGGACCGCGGTCAGGGGAGAAGGGGAAGAACAAGGAAGAGGATGATCCGTGTGAAGAGAGGGTCGATGTAGGGGCCCTGGGAGGGATCGGGGTCATCCACGGGGGAGCAGGCAAAGAGGCCACCCGGAAGGGGAGCCTCCATGTCATATACCGTCGGAGCATCACTTTGACCTCTCGATCCCCACCTTCAAGCGAGAAGATTACCTTCTCAACCCAAGACCTGTCGGCCCATGAGGACCCCTTCTGCGACGCGCTGGTCATCAAGGCGGCAATCGAGAACTTCACCGTCTCCCGAATCCTAGTCGACAATGGGAGCTCGGTGAATGTGGTGTTCAAAAAGGCCTTTGAAGGGATGAAGGTGAAAGCAAGGCGAGTGCTGGCGTCGGATGGACCACTCTTCGGATTCTCCGGGGAGAGGAAGGAGGTGGAAGGAGGAGTCGAACTCCTCGTCACCCTGGGGGGAACTTCAAAGAACTGCCGGTTCGTCATCGTGGATGCGCCGAGCAGTTACAACGCCATCTTTGGGCGTCCCCTCATCAGCGCGTACAAGTGCGTGCCTTCCTCCTACCATCAGTGCTTGAAGTACAACTCTGGAGAGCTCTAGGTGAGAGTCAGAGGGGATCCCCGGGAGGCGCGCCAATGTTATGTTACTGCGGTCAACACGGTCGGATGGATGCAAGCAGCTGAGGAAGTGGAAGAAGCAATGGCAGAGATGACCAAGGAGCAGACAGCCGAGTGAACCCGGAATGGGCGGGGTGTAAGGAAGTGCCCAGGGAGGGGCGAGGTGTAACGGCGTGCCCAGATAGGGGCGAAGTTTAGTGAAGTGCCCGGATGGGGGCGAGATGTAAAGAGGGGACCAGAAAAGGGCGAGGTGTAACAAGATGCCCAAGAGGGCGTAGCGTAGGCAAGTTGTAATAGGTAAAAACTATGAATGAGAAAGGGGTTCTGAAAAGATATCCAGGTTCAAAATCCCTGGCTAGAGACCCTCCGTCGGGCTAAGTCATGCCGGTAGATGAGGGACGCATCGGGACAACTCGCTGCTTGGTAATTGGACTGGGAAGGCGTTGAGTTCCTCTACCTCTAGGTGCGCTAAGCGTCAAGGACGTGGATGGGTACTTCCACCTCCAGTCAGATTGGGAAGGCGTTGAGTTCCTCTGCCTCCGGGTGAAGGTAAGCACCCAGGACGCGGATGGGTACTTCCACCTCCAATCAGTAAGGGGACTGGGAAGGCGTTGAGTTCCTCTACCTCCAGGTGCGCTAAGCATCAAGGACGTGGATGGGTACTTCCATCTCCAGTCAGATTGGGAAGGCGTTGAGTTCCTCTGCCTCCGGGTGAAGGTAAGCACCCAGGACGCGGATGGGTACTTCCACCTCCAATCGGTAAGGGGACTGGGAAGGCGTTGAGTTCCTCTACCTCCAGGTGCGCTAAGCATCAAGGACGTGGATGGGTACCTCCACCTCCAGTCAGATTGGGAAGGCGTTGAGTTCCTCTGCCTCCGGGTGAAGGTAAGCACCCAAGACGCGGATGGGTACTTCCACCTCCAATCGGTAAGGGGACTGGGAAGGCGTTGAATTCCTCTACCTCCAGGTGCGCTAAGCATCAAGGACGCGGATGGGTACTTCCACCTCCAGTCAGGCTGGGAAGGCGTTGAGTTCCTCTGCCTCCAGGCAAGCTAAGCCCCTAGGACATGGATGGGTACTTCCGCCTCCAATTGGATTGGGAAGGCGTTGAGTTCCTCTGTCTCCAGGTGAGCTAAGCACCTAGAATGTGGATGGGTACTTCCACCTCCAGTCAGGCTGGGAAGGCGTTGAGTTCCTCTGCCTCCAAGTGAGCTAAGCACCTAAGACGTGGATGGGTACTTCCACCTCCAGTCAGATTGGGAAGGCGTTGAGTTCCTCTGCCTCCGGGTGAAGGTAAGCACTCAGGGTGCAGGCGGGTACTTCCACCTCCAATCGGTAGGATCCCGGACTAAAAAAGGCCACTCCCCAGACTCAGTCATGTCGGCAGATGGGAGACTCATCGGGCCAATCAACCACTCGGTGATCGATTCAAGTAAGGTATCAAGTCCTCAAGCAGTAAAGGGAGAAAGTAAGCTGAGGAAACTCGTTTAAGTGACTACTGATTCATTGATAACATAGGTTACATGAGTTGTTGCTTCACTCTTACTAGTACACGCAGGCTTGAAGGAGAAAAGCAAACACAAAAAGTACATAGCTCCCATGAGGAATGGGAGAAAAGAAGAAGTCACAGGCCACCCTCACGATCATGGAGAGTAGCCGCCGCTGCTATGGGGCGAGCCGGATCGCCCGGCTGAAGGAAAGAACTCAGGCAGGATGTCGCTGGCGGAGACACCCCTCCAGCTATCTCGAAGAGCATCCACGTCATGGAGTCGACTCACCATGGCTCAGGCCGTTGACGCCATGATTCTCCCCCGAGCGCGCTCGACTTCAGCAGGTCAAAGTGGGACCGGCATCGCCGCCCTCGAAGGTGCACTTCCTTCTCCTCTCCCTTCCCTTAACTGCCTATGAGCTTCGGCAAGCTGAGCCCTCAGGTCCTGCACCTCCTGGTCCGACTCCTCGCATCGTCTCCTGAGCGAGTCGGCGGCACCGGGTCCCTGCAGGCCGGCAAGGCAAATGAATTAGAACCTACGAATAATAAGGAATTAAAAAGAGAAAAGGAAAATTCATTAAGGTGGGCACGAACCAAGCCTCCGGATGACTCCTCCAGGAGTTTCTCAGCAGTGGCCAGGCGAGCCGCAAGGTCAGTGGCCTTCTCTTCTGCATCCAGCTTCAACGCATCCGCCCGCATCGACCTGTGCGAGAGACTAAGACCTCGGCGGGCGGCCATATGGGAGAGCTCGGTCGTGCGGAGCTGGGCCTGGGAGCTCGCATACGCAAGGTCACGCATGGACATCTCCTTATAGGATGCAGCGTCCTGCCGACCGTAGATGCCATAGATAAAGCTATGTGCCGCGTCGTCGATGACGTCCCCCTCGACCCACGAAGGTCGCTGGGAGGAGAAGGAGACCCGGTTCATCGTTTCATCCCAATAGATGGCGAGCTCGCCGAGAAGGTCCGTGGCCTTCCCCCCCCCCCCCCCCCCCCCCCCCCATCTCAAAGTTGGGGTGGTTGGCCAACGCATTGGGGTCACTCGGTTCCCCCCTCTCCATAGCCGGCGCCCCGGAGTCCCTCCGGCAGATGACTTTCCCTCGCCGCATCCTCGGTCCCTTCGGTGGGGAGGAGGTCACACCCTCCTCTCCCACTTGTTCCTTATCCTTCCTCTACCTCGACCCGGACACCTTCGGAGCCGAGGCAGAGGCAGCTGCGACCTCCCCGACGAGCCCATGAGCGAGGGAGGAACTTCCCCCCGCAAAGGGGAGGTGTCGAGGAAGGGACCGTTCACCTGCACAAGTTAGGACGGGTTAAGCAAACATAGGGAGAAATGAACCATAAAGGAGACGAGTTGGTGAGGTCCAAGTACCTGTCCCCAGCTCCACGTAGGTGAGCCGATTAATGTTCCTCCGGAGGTGCTCAACCTCGAAGCTCGCGCCCTTAAGGAAGCGGTGCAGCTCAGCAGCCTCCCCACGTAGCGAGGGGGGTCTGCAGACCTTCTCAGGTCTCTGTGTGGGGGAAAAAGGGATGTCGTCCAGGTCACCCCGAACGAACACAAATGAGTCGTTCCAGTGATGGACCTTGTTGGAGGTCTCGTGCACGTCCACGTGTGTGCCGATCAGGAAGCAAACCCCATCCGCGGTTGCTCGGAAGATGAAGACCTTGCGGAACACGCTCAGGTCGAACACCGCTCTCTCCTCCCGCAGGTAGCACGCGTAAGCTGTCAACATCGAAATTGCATTCGTGTTGACTTGAGCCGGGACTACGCCGAAGTAGTCCAGGAACTCCTTCACCTCAGGCCACAAGGGCAGTCGTAGCCCAGCCTCAAAGTGAGGGAGGGGGAATGCAAGCCAATCATCGTAAAAGGAGTTGATGGTCTCACTCCCTGACGGGCGTCTGCATGACCACCCCTCGGGGAGGTAGGAACTTCGGAAGGCCGAAAGGTCCTCCTTGGATACCTTTCCCACAGGGAAAGAACACCCTGAAAAGTTGGCCGCATTCTGCTCCCGGCCATTCCTCTTGACAGGTGGGCGGTTGGATGCCATCTTGCAGGAGTGAAAGGAAGGGGTAGAGTTGGCTATGGGAGGAAGGCAAGGCAAGGGGAGAGAGGAAGGTGAGGACCTAGAGGTGGAAGGGGGTGTATTTATAGGGGGGATAAAAGAGAAGGCGAGTGGACCGTGGGTCCATTCGCCCAAGGGCATGGAGGGGGGGGACCGGGTGGTCCACTCGCCCCGAGCGAGTGGACCGCAAGGCCCACTCGCCCCGAGCACAGGCGAGGGGACCTTGAGGTCCACTCGCCCGGTGCACAGGGGTGGACCTCATGGTCCACTCGCCCAGCAGAGGAGGGGGGGCCCTGCGGTCCTCTCGCCTGGTGTAAGGATACGGACCGAGGGGTCCCCTTCACCTAAGCCTCCCCCTGACGCCACCCGACCGCTTCGTCCCCGGATCGTCCTTTCGAGGCCTCTATCTCCTGCCCGTTAGTCAGCTGTTTCAGCATCATTACGATCACCATACATGTTAGTTAACCAAAAGATAGCAACTCAAGCGAGACATAAATCAGCGCGGTTATTGAAGCAAACGTAAGGGAGACATAACGAAACAAACAATCTGGTCGCGAAGCAGACGAACTGCTATGGCGAGCCGATCCTTATTATTACATAACGAATAGTAGATCCCCGAAAAAAGGGTAACTAACGTGCCGTACACTTCCAGTAGCCCTAGTCCTGGGTGAAGGGGACCCCCCCCCCCCCCCCCCCACGCGTAGATTCGAAGCATGCCTTGGCTGAGGAGAGCTCCTCGCCCACGGTGCGCACGGAGGCCTCCACACGGCGAAAGTGGTCCTCGAACGGTGTCGTCATGCCCCCGAATGCGAGCCGGACCTCTCCCCGTAGGAGGTTGAGTTCGGCCTCCAACCTCTCGACCCGACGCTCCAGCACGCAAACACGGGCGAGGGGGTCAGGTCCGGAAGACAGCCTCCCCTCCCGCAGCTCCTGGGTAAGGGTCTCCAAGCTGCTCAGACGCTCGAAGACGCCGGATCGGTCCTCGATGGGCTCCATGACTGCAGTAGGAGAGCGGGGTGGCGCCGAGACTTCCCGTCGGCTCGATTGACCCGTCGAAGTCTGGTTCCCTACAGCAGAAGAGTCATCATGAGTAGTCGAGAGGGCGGCAGGTTCCCGAGCAAGAGAGACAGGACTCACCCGAGCATCTGCGCCCATTCCCTCTACCATTCTTCGGACCCCCTCGAGGTCCTCCGCGAGAAGCTGTGGCCAATTAAGAAACACGTCACCATGGTCATGTACAATTGCAGGGGTGAAAATAGAGATTAGGGAAGAACCAATACCGTATCCATATCCAGGCCTCGGACGAATTCAGTCGCCCCGTGAGAGGATGACTACGCAACCTCCTTCACCAACTCGGGGCGGGGTTTCTTCCGAGGTGATCGCACCGCGGACCGGGTAGGAGAGGACGAAGGGCCATGCATTAGAGCTTTAAGCTCCGTCAAGTCGGACGGACCCTTCCCAGCGAGAGCCTTGATGCGAGCCCTGAAGTCTCGAGGTGGATCCATCTGGTTCAAAAGGGGAAGTAGGGGGAGCTCTCAGGAATGGTGCTCTTCTTACCCGCCCCCCCCCCCCCCCCCCCCCTCTTCGAGGGGTTTTATATAGCCATCGGGCGGAGCCCTCCAAAGATTCCCTCCGGGTCCCACCTACTCGTCCAATAGGTGGGTTGGACTTTCTTTCCGAGCTTGGGACAAGCTCGCAAAGAGCGGAGATTGTGTACAATCCTCATATTTCCCGAGTCGGTGTGACCCGACCCGGATGAGACCAAGACAGTGAAGGTGGTCGAGACGAGCAAAACGACCACGCATAAGCGGTCGAGACCAAACAAGGCAAAGAGAGGTCGCAGGGGACGCGGGGGGAGCACCCGCTCCCCCGACTCCCTTCGGGCGAGTGGGAGGGACCCTCCCACTCGCCGGGCGAGTGGGAGGCTCCTCCCACACGCCAGCCACCTTAGGGGCGAGTGGGAGGGGGCCCTCCCACTCGCCACCCCCTTTGGGCGAGTGGGAGGAACTCTCCCACTCGCCCGGTACATTGGGGGGAGGCAGGTATGGCCTCCCGTGAGGGGGTAAGTGGGCATCTCGGGTCCCACTCGCCTCCCCTCACGCGTTGATCATTCGTGGTCATGGTTGGACTGCGGATAGCCGGATCTTGGCTATCCGCAGTCCATTTTTGGGAAAGTCTATAAATAGACCCTCATGGGCACCTTGGGAAGGGTTGGTCACTACCCCCCCCCCCCCCCCCCTTGCGCGTGTCTTGTGAGCAAGCACGCCCCCTCCCTTGTCATCCTTCAGCTGACAGTTAGGTGGTTCTTAGTGCCCTCCAAGGTGCCCAGGCTCAGCATTGGCTTGGGAGGGGAAGTTCCGAGTGGGCTTCCGGGTGTGCGGTGGGACCTCCACGCTGAAGCTTAAGGGGTCTGTTCCTAGACTCCAGTTGTTACCAAGTCCGAGTTTCTTAGTTCTTAGTGACCGGTCAAGAGTCAAGGTTTAGGTCAAGTAAGAGTTAGTCGCAACCCCCTTTCGAACGCTGAAACCGGGAAACTGGTTTCAGCACTGAGCTCCTATTTATGTTAAGAACTGTCGAAAACAACATGACGAATACCAAGCCTGCAATACCCATATTGATGGTGGATAAAGGCGAGGGCAAGGGATTCAGGAAGACTAAGGTAGGACCTAAATCTTACCTTGATCCCAAATCTTCAGCACTAGAAAGGAAGGGATTAGCTAAAGAAGGAAATTGCCACCATTGTGGTAAGGCAGGGAACTAGAGGAAGAACTATTCCCTCTACATTGAAGATCTGGAGAAGAAGAAGAAGGGAAGTGTGACTTCCACTTCAGGTATTTTTGTTATAGAAATATACATCTTTGCTCTTTCATCTTGGGTATTGGATACCGGATGTGGTTCTTACATTTATACAAATGTGCAGGAACTGGGAAGGAGAAGAATGTTGGGTAAAGGAGAGGTATACCCGCACATTGGAGATGGAGAAAAATTTGTTGCCGTTGTCGTAGGAGTGCACCGTCTTTCCTTGCCCACTGGCTTTTTATTGAACTTGATAACTGTTATTTTGTTCCTGCTATAACTATAAACATTATTTCTATTTCATGTTTGGACATGAATGGCTTTTCTTTTATGATTAAGAACAATTGTTGTTCTATTTATAAGAATGATGTTTGTTTTTGCGTTGCTCAAATGTTTAATGGTTTGTGCATTTTGAACATAAACCATCAATCTATAATATAGAAAATACCAAAAGACTAAAAACTAATGATTCTAATCCTACATATCATTGGCATTGTCATTTAGGCCATTTAAAAGACAAACGCATATCAAAGCTCCATAAAGATGGACTGTTGGACTCATTTGATTATAAATCATTTGAGAGATGTGAGTCATGTTTATTAGGCAAGATGACAAAAGCCCTTTTCACTAGTTGTACTGAGAGGGCTGATGATCTCTTGGGTGTAATATATAGTGATGTATGCAGACCCATGAGTTCTATGGCTAGAGGTGGATACTGCTACTTTGTTATATTTACTGATGATTTTAATAGATATGGATATATATCTTATGAAGACTAAATCTGGAACCTTTGAAAAGTTCAAAGAGTTTAAGAATAAAGTAGAGAACCAATTGGGAAAAAGGATTAAGGCACTCAAATCTGATCGAGGTGGCGAATACCTAAGTCATGAGCTTCGTGACCATTTGAAAGAGTGTGGTATTGTATCACAACTCACTCCACCTAGAACACCACAACATAATGGCGTTTCAGAGAGAAGGAATTGTACTTTCTTAGACATGGTGTGTACGATGATGAGTCATGCAGATCTGCCCGTTTCCTTTTGGGGATTTGCTTTAGAGACTGCTGCTTTCACTTTAAATCGTGCTCTAACTAAAACAGTTCTAAAGACACCATATGAGATATAGACTGGGAAGCATCCTAGTATGTATTTCATTAAGATTTGGGGTTGTGAGGCATACATATGACGTCAAATGCCTGACAAGCTAGAACCTAAGTCGGATAAGTGTTATCTGGTGGGGTATACTAGGGAGACCAAAGGGTACTACATCTACCTGCCGTCTGAGGGCAAAGTGTTTTGCGCAAGGACTGACGTCATTTTGGAGAAAGAGTTCTTATCCAGAAAGACTGCAAAGGTAGAACATGAATAAATTCAAGAACCACAAACTAAAAACGAACCTGAATTGGAACCTGAGAAAGGACTACAAGTAGTTGTAGCTAGAGCGCCTGCTCAAGAAACACAAGTCCTACGTAGATCTGGTAGACCAAGATTTGAGTTTGAGATATATGGATTTCTCATGTCTCAGATAGGTAATGTGTTGCTTATGGATTATGATGATGAGCCTGCAACCTACCAAGAGGCTATGAATGGACCTGACTACGAGAAGTGGCTTGACGCCATGAAATTTAAAATGGACTCCATGTATGCAAACCAAGTTTGGACCTTGGTAGAACCACCTGAAGGGGTACGATCCATAGGGTGCAAGTGTGTCTTTAAGAAGAAGGCTGACATGGATGGGAATGTACAGACATTCAAAGGGCGATTAGTGGCTAAAGGTTTCAAGCAAATTCATGGTGTTGACTATGGTGAGACTTCTATTTCTATGGTTAAGTCCATCAGAATTCTACTTGCTATTACTGCGTATTATGACTACGAGATCTGACAAACGGATGTCAAAATGGCTTTCCAAAATGCAAACCTCCTTGAGGAAGTGTATTTAACACAACCCGAGGGTTTTGTATCTCCAAATGAAGCACTAAAATATACAAACTGCTAAGATCCATTTATGGATTGAAATAGGCTTCTCAAAGTTGGAATCTATATTTTGATGAGAAAATCAAAGAGTTTGGTTTCATCAGGAACGAAGATGACAATTGTGTTTATAATAGGATTAGTGGAAGCATTGTTGTCTTCCTGATATTGTATGTAGATGACATACTATTGGTCGGGAATGACAGTTCAACCCTACAAGTTGTTAAGAATAACCTAAGGGGATGCTTTTCTATGAAATCCTTGGGCGAAACGACTTATATACTTGGTATTAAGATCTATAGAGATAGATCAAAGAAGTTGTTGGGTTTGACCCAAAGATACATTGAGAAGGTGTTGAAACGGTTTAACATGCTTGAGTCCAAGAAGGGATTCTTACCCATGTCTCATGGTGTGAGTCTCTCTAAGGACCAGTGTCCTAAATCTTTGGAAGATAAGGACCGCATGAAGTTGATTCCATATGCTTCAGCAATTGGATCAATCATGTATGCAATATTATGTACTCGACCTGATGTCTCCTATGCTTTGAGCATGACAAGCAGATATCAGCCTGATCCTAGTGATAGTCACTGGACAATCGTCAAGAATATCCTAAAGTACTTGAGAAGGACAAAGGATATATTCTTGATGTTTGGTGGAGAGGAAGAGCTTGTTGTAAAGGGTTACATAGATGCTAGCTTCTAGGCTGATAGGGATGATTCAAAGTCTCAATCCAATTTTTTCTTTTGCCTGAATGGAGGAGCTGTGAGCTAGAAGAGTTTTAAGCAAGAGACAGTTGCTAGTTCTATGACTGAGGCCAAGTATATCATTGCTGCAAAAGCAACGAAGGAGGCTATGTGGATTAGGAAATTCATCAGCGAGATTGGTGTAGTTCCTAGCATTGTTGATCTAGTAGTTCTCTACTCTGACAACAATGGTGCTATTGCACAAGATAAGGAACCTAGATCTCATTATAGCTCCAAGCACATACTTTGGCGGTTCCATCATATTCGAAAGTGAAAGTGCACAGTTAACCTCACTAGAATTCTCTAGAGGGGGGTGAATAGAGATTTAAAAATACTTTGTGCTATTATATATATATATATATATATATATATATGTGTGTGTAATAATCACAGATTTAGGCTTCCCACACACCAACAAGAATTAAGCAAATAAAGAAGAAAAATGACAACAAGAAAATCACAGCACAACACAAGGAAATATAGTGGTTCCCCAAACTTTGGGTAGTCCACTCTTCTACCACCTTGGTAGGAATTCACTAACTTGCACTGAGTCTTTTGATAAGGAGACTCTTAGAACCAGACTGAGTCTTTTGATAAGGAGACTCTTAGAACCAAACTGAGTCTTTTGGTAAGGAGACTCTTAGAACCACTACAACTGAATTTTTTGAAGAGAGATTCTAAACACTCTTTTACACAATTTGATGAGAAGAAGAAGTAGAACAAGTAGAAGAACAGAAAATGATATATATAAGAAAGAATCTTCTTCCTAGCAAGAAGATTGGAAGCACAAGTATAGTGAATATGATCTCTCTTCTATAGTGAGAAGGAGATTGTAAACTTTTCTCTCTTTTGTGAGAGCTTTCAGAGTTTGCAGCAGAATGACTTCAGAAGAAGGAGAAGAAGAAGGTTTTTTCTTTGCTGCAGCACACTATCTCTTTTCTCAGCTTTCTCACTCTTCACTTGGGAGCTCTTCCTCTTTTTCAAATGTATATATGGTGGATCACTTGTTGTCATTCTCTGTCGACCTCCTTCTTATTTATAGCTCTGCTTAAAAGATATTGCTAAAGGAGAATAATCAATTAGCAGACAGAGAATTAGAAAGAGATAAGAGTTTCCATAATCAATATTTCTGTAGAAGGAAAAGAATTCATTCTGATTTCAAATAATATCCATAATAATCTTAATCAAATTAGCCAAGAATCAAATAGAAGGAAAGGCTGATTCAGAACGACTATAAAAGAATAATATCATTCCATAAAAATCAGATCTACAAAAAGAAGGAAAGAGATCTGGCGTGTTTTTGAATTACTTATAGATATCGACGTGCGTCGATTACTATTCGACGTAAACGTCAATTTCATCCTGGCTGGACGTCGAGAGGAGAATAAGGAAGGTGCGTCGACAAAGGTGCGTCGATTTTATCAAATGCGTCGACTAGAAGTCAGAGGTACGTCGACTATGATTACGTCGAATTCTTCTAAGAGTTACTTCGACTCATTCTGAGAGAAACGTCGACTATATTTCGACATTGCGTCGAATACTATTCGACGCATATTTACTTAGCCTAATTTTTCATACTTAGAATTTATATTCTACTCATTTCTAGGGGTTAAGATAAATCATTTCCCCAACAATCTCCCCCTATTTGTCTTAACCCTATATAGGGAGTAATTGTATCAGCTTTTAATCAACAAAGCAAAGCATTTATATAGAGAAGAAATATGCTAAATAATCAGAAGAAGATAGAATAAGAAATTTTATAAACAAATTTCATGTTCAGTTGACTGATCAACATTTAAGCATAGATAATTGTAGAGTGTATCATCATTGTTCAGGGGTAGGAGGAGTTTTTCTTTTCCTAGTAAATACTTTTGTGGGTTGCTCCTTCTCAGTAGCAGGTGATTTCCTCAGCTCCCCCTGAGTCTCAGTAATTTGCTCCCCCTGAGTCAAAGTAGTTTGCTCCCCCTGGAATGGAGCTTCCTTTGAGCCTTTTCCTTCTTCTTCAATTTCTCTTTCATTTCCAGCTCCAGTTGTAACTGCATCTGGCTCCTGAGCTCCTACTTCCCCCATCACAGAATCAGCTTCATTTTCTTTCTCTCCTTCAGCCTCAGTTTCCTTTTCAACTTCATTTTCTGTCCTACATGCCTCCCCTTGTAATAGAATCACTTGTTGAGTAGCTTCTCTTGCTATATTGAGTACCTATGTTAGGTGCTCTTCACTATGTAACTCAGGTACAACTTCATTCCCAATAGTTTTGAGCAGTGCAAGACTATCATTTTTTGAAGTAGGAAGAGACTTGTGAGAGAGAGATTTATGACTGGAGAGCTGCTCTTCATCTAACCTCTCCCACTTCTTGACCTTCTTAGCCAAGGAGGTTAAGAAAGATCTGGTGACCTTAGAGGAAGAGATAGAGGTCTTCAGGCTTTGCATAGATGCACTGACCCGATCTATTTGGGTCTGCATGTGTAATATGGAGAAATGAATCTTGGAGCAGTGCCCATCCAGCATTGCTTGGAATTTTTGGGTTGTGGAGTGGATACACTGAGTGATGAGGTTGTCAGTGGATGGAGATGGTTCAAAGTGTGTTGGAGGAGGAGGAGTCAATGGAGTAGGAGGTGTTGTATGTGATGAAGGTGAAGAGGGGACTGTATCATTTTGATGAGGTGTATTGGATGGAGATGGTGGAGGAATAAAGGAGGGTTGAGCAGGTGATTGGGTTGGTATTTGTGAGGGTGTGGATGATGGTGGTACAGAATAGATGTCTGTATGAGGAGGATGAGGAGGAGGAGAAGATGGATGAGCAGGAGAGATAGGAGGAGAAGGAGTCCTTTCAGGGAATGGCACCAGGCTTGGGAATTTGCCTGGTCCATTTTGAGAAGAGAGCTATGGACATCCTTTTGCCTGGAGGGATGGGAATTCCTTTTGACTTGCATAGGTCAGGGAAGGAGTGGAAGAGAACTTGGCTCATAATTCTCATGTAGGCATTCTCTTTGTGAGAGTATTTATAGCCTATCATTTTGAGCAGGCAGCTTGCCAGTCTACCTTCTTCTTCAGCACAAGGGCCCACGTGATGTTTAGTTGCTGCTTGGGCACTGCATCATGGGCAGAGATCTTGCATAGTAATATTTTCCCTACTATGTCTGCCAACAGTCTATACTCCTCAGAGAAGTCTATTTTCTTCAGGTGGATTGGTCTATCTTTGGAGAACTTCATGGTGATTAACAAATTCTTTATTTCATCAGGGGTAAGTTCCATAGGTTCATCACCTGATAGGGGAATTATTTTAGTTATTCTTTAGAAAATGATTTGTTTTCCCTATTTGAACAAAGATAATATTTGATTGTACCTTATGGTAGATCAAAGGTGGTCCTAATGTGTTCTGCAGAAATTGAGACAGGTGTCTCATGGATTGTTCCTGTGATTTCTCCTTGTTCAGATATCTGAACATGAGTCATTAGCTTTGTGAGTTCTGTCTCCAGGAGCTTGCATCTTGTGGAGATGAGCTTATCCAGACCAGCTTCAGTGAAGAGAGCTATGATGCTCTTATAATTTTCTGCTGCGGCTTGGAAGGATTCGAGGTCAATGTCAAACCCAGAGTTTATCTTGGGAGCCATCATAGGTCAGTGAGAAAGAGGAAGAAATGGCTGGACTGAGAGGTAAGAGGGATGAAAGATGCAGAGTGCGAGAGAATTTCTAACTGAAGAGTCTATTTAAGTTAGGTGAAACGTCGAAATGAGACATAATTCGAGGCATATTCGGTACTACAGTGGATGTGACCGAAAATATTTTAGTATTGCGGCTCTTTTTCGTGAAGTCGACGTTACGTTGAGTGGAATTCGACGTAAGCGTCGATACAGTCTGCGGTAAGATGTTAGGGTTTCATATCGACGTATACGTCGATTGGAGTCGACGCATGCGTCGATTTCAGTTATTATTGATAGTTATCGACGGTGCGTTGATTATAAAATCGACGTGACTTTTATTTTCCTGAAAAATTTTGGGTTTTCCCTTGAGAGATTATTTCTTCCTGCTCCTAATGTTTTCTAAGACAGTCTTGGACTAATTTTTATGATTAGATTGATAGTGCCAACATTGTTTGGCAATGTGGCCAGTTTTATTACATATATAACATTTGACTATCTTTAGATTATGGGATTTTGAGTTTAGAGAGAGATAGTGGTGTTGATTAAGATAAACCTTTTGATTAGGATAAAAATTATGATCAGGATGAATAGGTCCTGAATGGGGGTTAAGATGGAAGGTTTTTGGAGGATGGAGGTGTTCTGTCTTTATGTTGCTTTGAGTTTGTATGCGTCGATATCTATTCGACGTATGTTGATAGTTGCGTCGATTTATACTTGGTGCTTTCTCCAGATTGCGTTGATCTGGAATCGATGCATGGAAGACGTTGCGTCGATTTGAAGTCGACGTATTTTTATTCAAGCGTCGAATTGAGGTCTAAGCATCTGAGAGATTGTGTCGAGTAGAATTCGACGCACTATCATTCATGCGTCGATATGAAGTCGACGCAATTGTGTTTTCACAAATTTTATTTTTCCCTTTTTCTGATTTTATTTCTTTATGAGTTGTTTCTCTTGGCCTAGTTGCCTTCTTAGAAGAAGTTTGAGAGTCATCAGCTGAATAGTATGATGTTTCATCAAATTGGTTTATTTCCTTGAAGTCTTCTCCCTTATTTTGTGAGTCTTCTTCTTGGTTTGCTGAGTTAGTGGGTTTAGTGAATTTAACAGGGCTCATCCAAGCAGGTTTGTTGGATGTATTAAGACTAGCTGAGGGATCAGCTCCTAGCCCAAGATTTTTATGTCTTCTTGTTTGTTTTTCTGTGATTTCTTTAAGCGTTTGGCTTCTCATTTGTATTGATTCTTCAAAAGCTTTTGCTTGGGATACCTTATTCTTAAGAAGCTGGTTTTCTATTTTAGCCCTCTTTATTTTTTTTCTATGATGTTAGCCCTTAACTCATATTTTTTAGAACAAGTATCCTCTATATTTCTCTGGTTTTTAATGACATTAATTTGTTCTCTTAGATTCTTAATTTCTTGTTTAGCTTTTAGTTGATCTAAACATAATCCTTTAAAATCATTTTTGAAATCATCACACAGAAAATCTATGTCATCAAAAATGCTTACCTCATCCTTATCCTCAGATTCCTCTATGAGAATAGGGCTATTTTCTTTATCATTTTCAGAAGAGATGCTTCCTTCTGATTCTGTCTCACTCCATGATTTAGCACCATGTTCTTCATTTGAGCTTTCAAAAGCCATTAAGCATAGATCTTCTTGCTTAGACTCATCATTGTCACTTTTGGATGAAGTGCTGTCCTCAGAATATGTTTCACTCCAAGCTTCTGCAATGAAGCCTCTTTCTTTCTTCTTCCCCTTTTTCTTGAGA
This sequence comes from Dactylorhiza incarnata, assembly GCA_033032865.1. NCBI lineage: Eukaryota > Viridiplantae > Streptophyta > Magnoliopsida > Asparagales > Orchidaceae > Dactylorhiza > Dactylorhiza incarnata. The sequence goes on from JAWHQI010000148.1 coordinate 4,446,646, forward strand.
TCTTTCTTTTTTCAGATATTTTTCTTTCTCAGTATTTTCTGGACATTCTGGTGCAATGTGTCCAGTTTTCCTGCAGGAATAACAAATGATTTCTTTAGTAGGAGTTTTATCATACCTTGGTTTTGATTCTCACCTTCTAGACCCATCTGTCCTGACCCATTTCTTGAATCTGCTGGCCAGGAGGCTGAATAATTCTTCTTCAGTGATAGGGGTCTCTTCTTCTGTTGCTTTCAAAGCAATGTTTTTATCTTTTGAGGAGATTGAAGTGCTTCCTCTTCTTTCCTTCTCTTCTCTGGTTTTCAGCAGTTGCTCATAGGATTTGAGTTTTTCTAAGAGGGCATCTGTTGAGATTTCCCTTTGTCCTCTTGTATCTCTTATTGCCCATATTCTTGAGTCCCATGAACTTGGGAGACTCATTAACAGTTTGTCATTGATTTCTGTGAGAGAGATCTCTCTATCCAGGCTCCTTAATTGATTTATGATCAGACTGAATCTATCATACATCTCAGATATGCTTTCTTCATGCTTCTTTTGAAAGTTCTCATATTGGGAGATCAATAGAGCCTTTCTATCTTTCCTTTCATCAGCACTTCCTTCTACCATCTTTGTAAGAGCCTCCCATATTTCTTTGGCTGATTCACAGTCAACAACCCTTTGAAAAATTTCATCTGAGAGGGTTGAGACAAGAATGTTTACAGCTTTTGCATCACATGTTCCTGCCTTCTTTTCTTCAGCTGTCCACTCAGCCTTTAGGACAAGTGTTTGAGTCACTTCACCACTTGAGTCTCTTCTATAAGGTTTGGGAGGACCTGTCAAAATAACATTAAATAATTCTTCATCAATAGAATTCATATAAATCCTAATTCTTGTTTTCCAAACTGCAAACTTTTCAAGATTGCACATTGGTGGTCTGGTGGAAGCATAATCTTTGATTTGTGCCATGTGAAAAGATATAGTTTTCAAATATATATATATATATATATATGAGGTAGGATCTTTTTGATCAAGGAGTTACCCTTTTTAGATCAACCTCCCTCTGATACCAATTGAAAGTGCACAGTTAATCTCACTAGAATTCTCTAGAGGGGGGGTGAATAGAGATTTAAAAATACTTTGTGCTATTATATATATATATATATATATATATATATATATATGTGTGTGTAATAATCACAGATTTAGGCTTCCCACACACCAACAAGAATTAAGAAAGTAAAGAAGAAAAATGACAACAAGAAAATCACAGCACAACACAAGGAAATATAGTGGTTCCCCAAACTTTGGGTAGTCCACTCTTCTACCCCCTTGGTAGGAATTCACTAACTTGCACTGAGTCTTTTGATAAGGAGACTCTTAGAACCAGACTGAGTCTTTTGATAAGGAGACTCTTAGAACCAAACTGAGTCTTTTGGTAAGGAGACTCTTAGAACCACTACAACTGAATTTTTTGAAGAGAGATTCTAAAAACTCTTTTACATAATTTGATGAGAAGAAGTAGAACAAGTAGAAGAACAGAAAATGATATATGTAAGAAAGAATCTTCTTCCTAGCAAGAAGATTGGAAGCACAAGTATAGTGAATATGATCTCTCTTCTATAGTGAGAAGGAGATTGTAAGCTTTTCTCTCTTTTGTGAGAGCTTTCAGAGTTTGTAGCAGAATGACTTCAGAAGAAGGAGAAAAAGAAGGCATTTTCTTTGCTGCAGCACACTATCTCTTTTCTCAGCTTTCTCACTCTTCACTTGGGAGCTCTTCCTCTTTTTCAAATGTATATATGGTGGATCACTTGTTGTCATTCTCTGTCGACCTCCTTCTTATTTATAGCTCTGCTTAAAAGATATTGCTAAAGGAGAATAATCAATTAGCAGACAGAGAATTAGAAAGAGATAAGAGTTTCCAAAATCAATATTTCTGTAGAAGGAAAAGAATTCATTCTGATTTCAAATAATATCCATAATAATCTTAATCAAATTAGCCAAGAATCAAATAGAAGGAAAGGCTGATTCAGAACGGCTATAAAAGAATAATATCATTCCATAAAAATCAGATCTACAGAAAGAAGGAAAGAGATCTGGCGTGTTTTTGAATTACTTATAGATATCGACGTGCGTCGATTACTATTCGACGTAAACGTCGATTTCATCCCGGCTGGACGTCGAGAGGAAAATAAGGAAGGTGCGTCGACAAAGGTGCGTCGATTTTATCAAATGCGTCGACTAGAAGTCAGAGGTACGTCGACTATGATTACGTTGAATTCTTCTAAGAGTTACTTCGACTCATTCTGAGAGAAACGTCGACTATATTTCGACGTTGCGTCGAATACTATTCGACGCATATTTACATAGCCTAATTTTTCATACTTAGAATTTATATTCTACTCATTTCTAGGGGTTAAGATAAATCATTTCCCCAACAGAAAGATTGTTGATCTAGGTGAAATGAGCATATGCCTGTACCGACAGAAGAGAATATTGTGGATCCACTAACAAATCCTCTTGCAGAGAGAAAGCATGTTTTTCATACTAGATCAATGGGTATTAGATACCTGAATGATCGTCTCTAGTGGGAGTCTTGTGTATTGTATTTGTGTCTGTTGTTACTCATTTGATGAATAGAGTATTTAATACTTAATTTTACATTTATGGCAAGTTCTTTTATTATGATAATTGTTTATATATGAATAATTAATTAGCATAATAAATGCCCTTAGAATGTTTTCTTCCATAGGAATTCAAGTACATGACTTGAATGTGAGGTCCTTCGCCTATAAGAAGCTTCATTCTTAAATAGTCCATGGTCGGTGTATCATCTTAGAAGCTAAGGGCAATGATGGTATATTAAGACTAGCATGTGCGTTGACTGATGATCGGTTCTCACATGTCATGATATTATGATATTATAACATCCCATAAACAACTAGACCCTTAGGATGGTTTTTGTCATGACTAGGTCATGACAAAGCACTAGGAAGACAAAAAGGACCATAAGAATCTAGGCAAGTAGGTGAAATCTCTTTGGACTGCAAATAACAAATTCTTGTTACTTATTATAGGGTTTTACTTTTGGGACTCAAGTTGACTATCTGACTCCACCATAACACCTATAACCTCATAGGGAGTCACTTGGATCACATAGGGCTCATTGGGGTCAACAAAAGTGATCAAGTTGACCAAAGTCAAACCTAACCCTAAATATGTCAAAATAGCTTATTAAGGACCAATTAGTCTCCAATTGGTCAAATGGACCTCATTCAAACCTTCCTAACCCTTAAGGGAGGTCAATGGGTCACTAACATCCTATTGGATCCAATCAATTCCATGAATGAAGCCAAAACCAACACTTGGACCCAAAAAGCCCAAATTGACCTAATTAGGTCAAAGTGACTCAAATTGATCACACCAAGTCACAATTGGCCTTTGATGGTGTCAAGGGACTTATGAACACCTATTTGGATCAGTTACACCATCTAAATGGACCTAAGGTTGGGCTAAACCCATTAGGATGAATAAGGCTCATATTGCGAAAAAAACTCAAGGCTCAATCCAATTGGGCTAGGCCCAATTATGGTGACCCACTCAGTCCTCATGACTGAAATTACATGGATTACCATCCAATTTTTGGAGGGAGTGACTAGGAGAGTGAAAATGGGAGTTTCCCCCAATTTTGAAAAAAAGAAATCAAGAGGGCATTTCATGGCCTTGAATGAAATTAACCCTTCAATTCCCCTACAATTGATGGGCATTCATAACCCCTATCAGTTATTAGAAGGATCCAGCCAATCCCAGGCCAAAAGGAGGCCAATTTCATGAGAGTTACGCCTTATCCGAAATTGGCGTCATGGTCATTAAAGGCATTTGGGAATAAAGCCTCTCCACCCTCAAATTGAAACCCCTATCACCTTCAGAGATCTGAGAGAAGTGAAACCCCCAAGTTTCTAGAGGAATTTGTGCTCTCTACGCATGAGATTGACATGGCCCCAAAAGCTTCCCAAGACTCCATGGGGAAACGTCGATCGGCTAGGAAAATGGCCACCACAAAGGTATGATCCCCTTCTCCTCCCTTGGTGTATGGATTTCAATCCACTTGGGGCTTGATTCGAGCCAAATTGGGCTCAAATCAAGCATCCAAAGGCCCTCTTTTTCGAGCTTATTTCCCCCACCATATATCCCTCTTCCGTCCACCTCCGGCCGGTAAACCACCGCTAATCTTCAGCCACCACCTCGACGAAGGTGGTGGTGGCAATAGCTGGTCGGGAGGGTGCGTGGGTGGTTGTAATGCCCCTGAATTTTCCGGAAATATTTTATCCTTCTATGACGTGATAATGATGTACGGGCGTTACGCGAGAGCAGATTTATCGGTGCACCATTGTTAGATTAGGATCCTCTCCATTTCTGACGAAATGGAGGGGATCCATTTCACGGTCCTGATCAAATGCTTCTTGATCCAACGGGTTCAGTTTTTCCCATACTTTTATATTTTTTTAATCCAAAAAAATCTGCACCACAGGATACATGTTAAAGTGCTTTTCACCACTGGATGATGAAATTGATCCCCTCCATTTCGTCAGAAATGGAGAGGATCCGGATCCACCGTTGTTTGCGTGTTTTCACGCCCGTTTGGTCAAGTCGACCAAATTTTGAAGTGTACCGGATTTAGAAAATTTTGCGTTAGAAAATTTAATTAATTAATTTTAGAACGGCTCGTCGGAGTTTCATTGTTATAAATTAAATTATAACTCATAATCGGCTCGTCGAACTCTGATTTTGACTTCGCCATTGGATTCGTAGCGCCAACATTCGCCTTAGGGGCGATTTTCGTTCGAATCGGCGTGTGTTTAGCCCTTTGCAATAATATAACAATATTTGTATTATTATTATTATTATTATGTTATTACTGTTACTAGTATTATTATTATTAACATCATTATAAAAATCTTTATATAATAATATATTAATTTTATTTCATATTCTATATATATATATTCTTCTTCATCTTCTTCCTTCCTGAATCCCCGAGCGAGAGCTTTCGAGAGAGGGAGAGAGAGTGTTGTTTTTGTGAGCTTTCCGGCGGTCGCCACCGGAGCTCCGGTGCACGAAATCTTCGACCGAGCATAGATCTGGAAAGCTCTCGCCGTGCTATTCGCGTGCATTGTAAGTTTTGGCCATTTCGTGGATTTTTAGCGCTAGGGTTAGCGGCCCTAACCTTCATTTCTTGCCAAATCTTCGTAGATTCTTCATGCTTAGCCCGTGTTTGAACCGATCCATGGCGTAGAGGGCTTGAGAGGCCGAAGTTTGGTGGCTTGAGGTTAAGGCAAGTGGCAGTTTGCTTTCTTCTCCCCTTGCCTGTTACTTTTATATTCTTTTCCTCTTATTTTATCTATTTAGGCAAGAAATTAAAGGGTAGACTCATCAGGAAATTTTGGTTTTTGTCTCTAGCAGAATTCATGCTAAGTTCAAGTTCAATTCGCCGAGTGAAGCTTATTTCGTCGAGTAGTTTCGTGCCATTTGTCGGATGCTTTCGATAATTTCGTCGAGTGAGTCATGTAATTTTCATCCAGTGTTCCTGCTTAGTTCGTCGAAAAGTTTGCCTAAATTCATCTGGTTGAAGTATAAGCAAAAACCTTCTTCAATGGTATGAAAGTTGCAGTATTTCTTTTCTTGTTTCTCTTCCTTTAATGCAAGTAGCATGACTTATTCTTTGTTTTCCTTGGGTGGTTTTCTCGTTAAGGTAGGAGCAGCTATTCGTCTTTCTCTTTGCTTTATAGAGTGGGTTCTTTTATGGGTAGTTTAGAAGAATTTTGTGTAGACTTCAAGTAAAAATCGACGGGACCTCCCGTCGATCGTCGAGAGAGCCAGGAAGTCGATTTTGGCGAGATGTCAAGTGGAAATTGATGGGACCTCCCATCGATCGACGAGACCTTCCGTCGATCGTCGGGACCTCCCGTCAAGTGGGAATTGACGGGACCTCCCGTCGATCGTTGGGACCTCCTATCAAGTGTGAACCCTAAGTTTTGTGGGCTGTATGTTTAGGATTTTCTTTATTTCCGTTGGGGTGTTTCTTAAATCCTATGTTTTTGTCACAGAGCACTTCATAATTTTTTGACCAAATTTATTTATCAACTGCATGAGCACTTTTGCTTGGTTTGTGTGTTTTTTTGTGTGCATTCTACCTAGTTACTGTGTGCATTCAGTCTATCGACCGCTCGAATTTATCATTTGCATAATTTGAGACTTTGTGTCTGCATGACCTATAGTACCCTTTCTCTTACATAGTAAGTTATTTCAGCTGCCTGCTCAAATCTAAGTCAACTGTCGCCTTTGTCGATTTTATTCAATGCATAATCTATTTGTGACTGCATAGTTCAATTTGCATAAGTTCTTTGTTGACTGTATGCCTAAAGTCAATTTCTTTTGTGTTGAATGCATGATGATCCTACACGGTCAGTGCTTTGGTAATTGCTTGCGTAAGGTTTGTTGACTGCAAGACTTCCTTTGCATGCCCTTTATCGACAGCATGGTCCAGACTCTTCTCCTCCGCGTAATATAAGTACTTTGTCGAATGTTTGGTTCCTTAGGTTATCGTCGGCAACCCCATTTCCTTATCAATTGTTTGGTCCTTTTTGTTATTGACTGCTTTGCTAAGTTCTTCCTTTTTGGGCAAATCAATGTCAGAGTATTGCTTGTGTTTGGCCTTCGTGTGGACCTTATCATTGTCGTGTCCCGACGCCAAATCTTGTATGGTGTCAGCATGCTGGAATTTTTAACCTTTTTTATAAGTTGAATGTTGACCTAAGTATTAAATGATGAATCATGTTCTTACTGTTCCTCTCATCTTAAGTTGCAATTAAATCTATCTATAATCCTATTTTTCTACCTGGCACTCTTTTGATTGGGTTGTTGTTTGTGTGAGATATGTTTGCTCTGTTGGAGTCTATTGGTTGTGTAAGCTAAGAGTCACCGCCATAGTGCCTCTGTTTGGGCTGTTGGTTTGTGTGGACTGGAGTCACCGCCACAACACCCCTGTTGGATTGTATCTATTGATTGTGTGAGCTAAGAGTCACCCCCAAAATGCCTCTGTTTGGGCTGTTGGTTTATGTGAACTAGAGTCACCGCCACAGCACCCCTATTGGATTGTAGGCCTATGAGTGTTAGTGGGATGTACCACCGTCACAGTGCCTTTTATTTGTGGATCATACACCTAGGGTTTTGTGTTTGGACTATGGTTCGTGTTGGACTGTGTGCCACCGCCTCAGTGTCGTGATTTGCCCTGGCGTTAAATGATGTCCTTCCTTGAGTTGATCAGTCTCAGGTACCTGAATATATATATACATATATATATGTATCATTATAATATAGATGGCCACTACTTTTGGTGCAGGAATTCCTCTTATCGAGTGCACTCGATCGAGCTGGCTCGGGTTGTTATAAGCTAATCATTGCTGAACTGTCAATTTCTCTATTCCTACGATCTTTTATTTTGATTTGTTGTTAATCCTTGTTTATTTACAACCTTGGTGTAGTAGAGCCGATGTTCCTCGGAGCTGCGGCTGATGCGCAAATCTCGCACACCGCTATAGGCGGTAGCTAGACTGCGGCACGAAATGGCAGTGTACCGATCGTTCAAGTAATATAAAATGTGGGAGTGAATCCCCAAGTATCGAATCTCGAAGGAACACAGTAAGGTGGAGTTAATTATTGAGGAAGGACTTGAGATCGAAGTCCTTAAGTCGGATGGAATGCGGGAGATTTGGTTTGGATTATGGAAAATAAAAGAAAATAACTACAACTACTCCTATGCAGGCCTTGAGCGCACTGCTTCACTAGGCGGGATGGAAACTAGGCAGGCCTTGAGCGCGATGCTTCGGAAGGGCGGATGGACGAGTAGGCAAGCGGAATCGAACAGTGCAGGCCTTGAGCGCGCTGCTTCGTTAGGCGAATGGATTACACGGGCCGCTATGCCACGCTTCGCTAGGCGGATGGAAGAGTAGGCTTGTGGATGGGGTGAGTCGCACCGGCGGAGTCGAAGTGGATTACACGGGCCGTTAGCACCGCTTAGCTTGGCGGATGGAAGAGTAGTCTTACGGAATGGAAGAGTAGGCTAGCGTAATGGAGTGGAGGGTGATGATAGATGTGGATGGAAAATGGATGGGGGCGCTCCTCACTGAAATAGACCACAGAGATATTTCACATGGACATAAAATATACTAAATGGCATAGCAAGATTTAGCATACATTATCCATACACACAAATAATAGAAGAAAAATAGTACTACAATATGAAGGGGGTGAGATTACAACCAAAGGGGCGGAGACTCATCGGAGGTTCACTGCCAGAATTTAGGGTTGTCAATCCTTGTCCGGGCTCGGGCTCCAACTGCCGTCCGGGGTCCGGAAGAGCTGTCACCTTCTTCTATTATACCCGTCTTCTCCGTCAATCATCTTCGATTCCGACCTCACCGGAGAACTTCATGTATGCAGTAATGAATCCCTTGAAATGGAGCCTTGGAGATGCACGAACAATGGAGGAGGCCTAGAGGATGCTCCGGCTAAAGATTTGCAAGAGAATGGCGACCATAGCTCCTCCCGAAGGTGGGCGGCGATGGAGCGGCAAAAATGGCGCGGAACTAGAGCTCTGGGCGCGAGAAAGATTGATCGATCTGGAATAGGGCAAGAATTGCGGCTTTTATACAAAAAGATCAGAAATTTGGTCACGCACGGTCGAACGCACGACCGTGCGTGAACCGTGCGATATTAATCGAAAACAAAGGCCAAGAAAACGAAGCAGGCGCGCCCATGCGTTTTACTCACGCACGGTCGAAGCCAACCGTGCGTAAAAATGCACGGGCAAATTCGGAAAGCTCGAAATCCGGCAAAGAACAAGAGGCCGTGAGTTTTGTTCGCGCACGGTTGAGACCAACCCTGCGTGAAGAAAATGCACGAGCGGGGCAGATCACCATATTGACCAGCCGATCATAGCGCACGATCGCAGCCGACCGTGCGTCAAGAAAACGCACGGCCGTGCGATTCATACAGGATGAATTCTGGGCAATATGGACGATCTGCCCACCTGCAAAACACATCCAAACGCTGGGAACACACCTCCAGCACAAGTATAAAAGCATAAAAAGAATCGGGAGCACATTGTGCTTGCCCCCAACAATAAAGCGCGCAATTGCACACCACAACGGGTCAACAAGTGCACTTCGTGAAGAAATGTGATTAAGTGAAATATAGGCAAAACTGAACTAGAAGTGAAGTGCAAGTGCGTGAAAACTAGCCCAGATGAGTCCATAAAAGTGTATATAAATGGGACTCATCAGCGGTTAGTTGCTGTTGTTTATTTTCCCCTCACTGCTGTGAGGTAGTTATTTTCACTTGCCTTAGCTTAGACTTGTGGCTTGTTTTCTATGGGTTCGTGTTAGTTTTTGACGCCTATAGCTTTAGTTTTCTAGTGTTAGATTGCTTGCTGGCTTTTCTGCTGTTACTTACTGGTTAAGTTACATACTTGCTCTCTGGGAAGTTTTATGTTAGGATGCATGAGTTATTTATGTATATAAAAAGGCATTCTCGCATAGCATGATTTTTAGTAAATGTCACATACTTTGAAGATCGTATAAAATCCTTCCTTACTTATACTAAATTTAGAGATGTGCATATCATTGCTGGAATGTTTGATCTTCATGCTCATGTAGGATAAATTGAACCAATTTTCCACTGCGTGTGTATAATTTTCTACTCGTGGACTAGTTGATCCACCGGACCGAGGGACATGGTCTTAAGCTAAAAATGTAAATTCTATTTTTTAACTCAATCATATTTATGTCTTTTATATATATTCTTAAGGAGTGGCTGCCGGAGCGTTTGTAGTTGTCCCCTACATGGCGTGGCATCATGACGCGCATTTTCCCCTTACTCTGATAATATTTATTAATTATTGGGAAAGTGCGGGTTGTGACAATGGCTACAAATCAAGCCTAAAGATCACCCATGATGACTGATTTGCACGATCCAACCATTGGGGATGATGACCCCTGGCCGTTGGATTTGCGTGTTCTGCTATACACATTCCAAAATGAATTAATGGATATATTTATTTACATTCTGTCACATAATATGAAGTTGATGGTTTTGTTTATTAAAAATACTTAGTGGCCTCTGTTGTAAAAGTGTTCAACATGAAATATGTGGTCCTTGAGGTCTACTTTAATTCAAAATTTGTTTCATACAATTTGGCTGATAGGATCTCCTTCACCATACATTTTGGTGCAAGGTGTCCCTAGGGCTAACCAGAAATTAATTTGAGCGCCCCATTTTATCCACTCTGTCAAATGGCCTAAACATTTGACTATAGGCCAGCCTAGCTATGACCCACATTATATCCAAAACACAAAATTTTGGAGATGATTTTTCTATAGTTTTTGTAATAATTTGATAAATCATATATGGCTTAAATATAGGGTCTATTGACATCCAAATCCCCCAAATCTCTGGTGGATGGCTTGTGGGAACATTATATGGTCAAGATAAAAATCTCAGCCCATTTGGGTTTGATTAGACTTGGTAAACAAGTATCCAATCATGGTCACCTAGGCAAAGATAACTCTACTTCACCAAAAAGTGCACTTTATGGATTTGAGATACCATCCCTCAACCAAATGAGATGAAACTCTGGTCACCACTTTTTTATCACATTAAACACACCCACAAGTAATTTTAGAAGGTTTAGGGTGGAATACCAAGAAATTCTAGTTCAACCCCTAGGGATACGTATTGGGGTTAATGAAGGGAATGGGGTCATATCTCCATGGATGTGCTTGAAAATTTGTAGATAGTTTCTTAGGGTGAATAAACACCCTGGATAATTTTGTTGGGATTTTAAAGACATTATCACCCACTGAACATTTAATATTTAAATTGGGAACTTTCATTTCAAGTGAAAAATATATGGTCATATGTTTTAGGAAAGTTATGAAACTTAGGCAGTGAACTTTTCATGGTGCTATGAGTCTCTGGAAATTTTATCATAATTGTTGGAAAAGATAATATGGTAGTTCCTTCCCAATGTGCCAAAAGTCAGTTTCCATGATTTGAATTATTTATATGGTCATATGATTTTAGGAAACTGTGAAATTTGTTCAGAGAGCCTCTAGGGTTATCACAATGCTCTGCATTATTATTAATATTTTTATTGGATGTAGATTTACAGTGCTTTCTTCACAAATTGACTAAATTCAGTTCTCCTAAAATAATTAATTATGGGACCGAAATGATTTGTGAAAACCATGATACTTGGCCAATAATCCTTTTAGGTCATTATGATGCTCTGCAAATTTTGTTATAATTATTAGATGAGACTATATAGTGGTTCCTTCACAAATTGATTTAAATTTAGTTCCTTTGCAATAATTAATTGTGTGGCTAAATTGAATTAGAAAAATATAAAATTGGCCAGTGAGCTTCTCTGGTCAATATAGAGCTCTGGTAATTTTATTATAATTTTTGGATGGACGTTTACTATACATTGTTCATACATTTGTTAAAATTAGCTTTTGTGATTTATTTAAATTATATGGGCTCATGATCTTGCAAAATAGCCAATCTCTGTTGGAGGACATTTTAGACTTATTAGAACCCCTTTAAATTGATTCTATGTCATTTGGGTAAAAGGAAGTTGAAGTTCCTTCACAAATTTGGATTATGCCTTAATTATTCATATAATGATTTTCAAGGGAATAATCAGGGAGAAAATATAAATTACTGATATTTCTTTAATGTAGACCATAACCAACCTCTGGATGTGTGGTTCATCATATGAAAACTTTGGGGACATGTAGGCCCTTTTCAAATGTGAATCTTTTCCCTTAAGATTGAAGTGGTTTGCGGATAACCAAAAAGAAGTTTGGTGGTTTTGGGTCTTTCCATGAGTCCTTGGGTAGGGATTCTTTAGTGAGAGGTTATATAGGTCAAATCTATGGTGGAAGAGGCAAAAGTCCCTTGAAGGCCTCCCCTAGTGGTGGGCGTGAGTTGTATACTCTTAAGTGGAGTGTTGGTGTTCAAGAGAACATCAATGCATCCGGTGAATCTTAATCCATCATAGGACACTAGAGTAACATAAGAGAGTGGTAGTTGGGCAGTCACCAATAAAATTTTGTGTCTTCTGAAATGGAGGTTTGGGGTGTCATCCCATCGAACCTCCTAATACCGATGTGATCCCCTCACAAGGTAGATCTCTGTAAGTCTAAGACTAACCCTTAAACCGATAGGGCATATAACAATGAAAGATTAATCTAATAACAATTTATCAAGTACAAATACACACACCCCTTTATTATGGGAACATAGTTTTGGTTGGTCTAGTCCCGCGAGTAGTGGGCTCATTAAGAGTTAAAGGAAGAAGGATACTACAAGTTGTGGCTTAGTGTTTGTTGAAATGGACTGGTTAGACCAGTGAGTCGGTGGCTTAGGGTTCAATTGCAGCATATATGCTTGTGCATATAAGTGGTGGGTCATCGGTATTGGGCAGTCGTTCACACCGACGGCAGTATGTTGGCTCGGCAAGTGTGAGTATTCACTTAGCTAAGAAAAGACTGGTAGGATGCCAGTATTAGTACAAGATGCTTTGTAACACCTGACTAGGTGTACCGAGTAGTACGTAAGGTCTAGGTTAGGTAGTGTGAATACTGGCCTAGGAGTGTGGTGGACCAACCCACTAACACTTTTTTCCACTATGAGAGGTGCCTGAGAGTTTAGCTGACTCCAAATTGGGGAACTAAAGGTCTTTGCGCACAGAGTCATGTGGGTGAGTTGCACTTGTGTGAAACATATTCATTAAACCTTGCATAGCCCTTCATATCATACATAACATTGCATAAAACTATACCCCCAACGTGTAAATTATGATGGGATCTTTTATACGATGGGCCTTGCAAAATGACCCCTTCACTTATAAGTTTGTATGGGCATTCTTATAAGATAAGGTTACCTTTCTTTTTGATAGCTGTTTTACCATTTATTCTACTGCTTCTTTTTGTCATTTCATTACTACTACCTTACTGCTATTACATTATAATTGTGTAAGTAGGCCCTGTGCTAGATAATTTAAGTATATGCTTCCTGGTAGTTAGTGCATCGCCATCTGCTTGTACTTTCTGCTTTGATGTCCCACCTCTTCATTCCTCCTGCTCGGTGCCTAGGCGTCACCGGGGGAGGGGTGGGGGGTCCTAGCTTAGTCTTTTGACTAACGATCAGTTGTGACCAAACACCACAGGGGCTCTGATTGGGAGATAGGGAGCTACCCCGGGTGATCCAGTGCAACCAAGTTACGATGCAGGAGGAGGTGAGCTAGCCTAGCTCAGAGCCGCAGCAGCAACCACGGGTTCTGTGAGTGATTAGTAGCTTCTACTTCCGCGAGTGATTTGTAGTGAGGATCTTATGTACTAGGCAGGAGTCCTTTTATATTCAACTTTACTTTATCTGAACTATTGGTGATATTTTATATATCGTATTGTGATTGTGGACTTAGTCTTATATTCTTCCTTAATTTCCTGAGAGTAGGTGTCACCGCAAGGCGTCGGTTCTGGGCATAAGACCAGGTGGAATATTTAAAAATAGGGTCTTAAAACTGGTATCAGAGGGAACATCTCAGGTCACAAAGAAATAGAAAGTCCACAACCCTCGGGTCACCCCGCGCGAGTTTAGTTTGCAGACAAACTAGCAGTGGAAGAAATGGTGTGCCCATAAGGGAAATCACATGCAATTGTCCACTCTTATCTAGATTTTGGCCAACCCTCTTACAAGATAACTTTTTTCATGTAGCCTTCGACGAACCCTGCCCCTCAGCGGGGAACACCTCAGGCTCTGCCTGTCATTCCACCCCCGCCGGTTCCTACTCCGTTTCAGCAATCAAAGGTGGGACAAGTTCCGACGGCAATCTTGGAAGCTTTCAGAACGCAGCCAAATCCCGGATCAAATTGGTCGAGTGCCTTCTGAGGCCCTCCCCTCCATCATACATCAGGATGGATTCAGCAGTGCAGATAGAGGAATGGATGGATATTATCTATGAGATGCTGGCAGGGATACAATGCCCGACGGATATGGTTGTGTCCTTAGTTATGGTGTGCATGGAGTCTCATGCCCAGAGGTGGTGGAAGTCCCTTATGGAAACCACCTATGAATGATACGAGTGTGCGGATATCACATGGGATGAGTTCAAGACAGCACTTTTGGAGCATTTTTTGCCTGAGACTACGAGTGACGAGCTAGAGGGGAGATTCTTGCAGCTGAGACAGGGCAGCAGAACAGTTTTGTAGTATTATCGGGATTTCTCCCACTTAGCTCGCTTCACTGATTCATATCAGTTGGATGATGCGGGTTATGCAAAGAGGTTCTACAAGGGCCTCCAGGATGATCTGAGGCAGGCCTTCCATTTTGTTACTGATGACACCCAGGCCCGGATTTTAGAGATAGAAAAGAAGTTGGAGGCGAACCAACTCTTGGTTCGAGGCAGAGGGAAAAGACCTGCAGACGACTCTGTTATTGGTGGAAGAGGTCAATAGTAGAGGGCTCAGTTCATCGGACAGAGGAGAGGCGAAGACTAACCCCGTCCGAAAGATAGATAGGAGGAGAGTGCCCCGACAGTATTGGCCTTACAGTCATTACAGATACGAGAGATGACGAGGCAGGTGGATGGGGAACCTCCCCCACTAGTATGTTACCACAGCCTGGACATATTCAGGCTAATTTCCCCAGGAGAGCTCCACCACCACCAGCACCACGGGCTACCCCACCTGCACAGCACTTCATGGGTCGAGGACGTGGTGGAGGCCGAGGATTTCATGGTGGAGATCGTCGACCAGCCAGGGAGCAGGTCTATGCACTAGATCTTGCTTAGCCCCAGAGTCCGGAAAGAGTCATTGCATGTATGCTGGTGTTTTGAATTCTTTTTCTATTCTTAGATTATAGAAATGATATAGAATTGCTAGAAGTAGAAAACTTAGCCACCTAAAACTATACAATAAATTCAGGAATAGTAAATGTATGCGGTAAGCCTGCCCATACCCTGTTCGATGTGGGAGCGTCACACAACTTCGCCTCGAAAGACTTTGTCAAGGACTTGGATCAGGTTCGACACTCCACGGGAGCTATCAGGAGGGTGCGTCTTCCTAACAGGTTGGAGATGGAATCAACATCAAAGTGCCTCCTAAAGGTGACCATTGAAGGCCTAACACTCGATGCTCCGACAACCATCTTGAAGATGCAGGATGTCGACCTTTTCTTGGGGATGACATGGCTCACCTGGAACTAGGCCCAGATTGATTGCCCGACAAGGAAGGTTGTGCTAAGATATGACAATAACTACGCGACCTTCGAAGGTATTATCCTAACCTCCCATCGTTTACTTTCTTCTACTCAGGACGTCAAGCCCCATCTACAGGGAGACGAAGTGTATATGATCTATTTTGAGATAAAGGAAGCAGAGACTCCCCTAACCAATATTCCAATTTTACGTGATTTTCCTGATGTATTTCCGGAGAAGCTACCTGGGTTACCGCCACATAGGGAGAAAGATTTTTAGATTCAGCTAGTGTTGGGGGAAAAGCCGGTATCTAGGGCTCCATATCGGATGGCTCCAAAGGAACTGGCAGAGTTCAGGAGACAACTACAAGAACTAGTGGAAGAAGGATTCGTCAAGCTAAGCTCCTCGCCATGTGGAGCCCCAATATTTTTTGTGAAGAAGAAGGATGGGACTCTCAGGCTATGCATTGATTATAGAGGACTGAACAATCTGACAGTAAGGAACACGTACCCCTTGCCAAGAATAGATGAGTTATTTGATCAGTTGGAGGGAGCTCATTGGTTCTCGAAGCTTGATTTAAGATCAGGGTATTATCAGTTACGGATTTGGGAGGAGGACATTCCAAAGACATCATTTAGTAGCCGATATGGCCTCTATGAGTTCAAAGTGATGCCATTTGTGCTCACGAATGCACCCTCCGCATTCATGAGTGATGAACCGAGTGTTCAAGGCCTATCTCGATGTCTTCATCCTCGTGTTTATAGATGACATCCTCATCTACTCGAGGACGGAGGAGGAGCATACATAACACTTGGCACTAACTTTGGAGAAGCTCCGGGAGCATTGCCTATATGCGAAGTTAAGTAAGTGTTAGTTTTGGTTAAAGGAGGTGGTCTTTCGAGGTCACATTATCAGTGGAGCTAGGCTAGCTGTGGATCAGGTGAAGATTCAGTCCATGAAAAATTGGCCGCCATTGAAGACAGCATCCGACATACAGAGTTTCTTAAGACTCACCGGTTACTATCGAAAGTTTGTGGAGGGATTCTCCCGAGTTGCCCTTCGACTCACATCTCTGACAATGAAGGATACACCATTTGTATGGAAGGTTCAATGCAAGACTGCCTTCCAGGAGGTGAAGGATAGTCTTACCTCGACTCCCATCCTTGCACTTCCATCTAGGAAGGAAGGATTCTAAGTCTACACTGATGCGTCATATTAGGGGATGGGTGTTGTTTTGATGCAGCACGGGCATGTGATAGCTTATGCTTCTCGCCAGTTGAAGAAGCACAAACAAAACTACCCGGTGCATGACTTAGAGATGGGGGACTTGGTCTTCGCCTTAAAGATCTGAGGACATTATCTATATGGGGTTCATTGTGATATCTTATCGGATCACAAGAACCTCATATATGTGGATACTCAGAAGGAGCTGAACATGCAGTAGAGACGATGGGTGGAGTTTCTTTCAAACAATTAGTATACCGTGCACTACCACCCAGGGAAGGCGAATATGGTGGTAGATGATCTTAGCAGGAGAGCTACTATATCGGGTTCAGAACCCTAGATGAGGGCTTTGGAGTTGGTGCAGATGCTGGACGACATGCGGATATCCTTGGTGTCCAAGGCTGACCCTGAGGTCTATGAGGAGTATCTAGCCTCGATGAGCAATACTAGTGATATACGAGATTACATCAGGGACGGGCAAAGGCAGGACACTAAGTTACAGACGATATTAAGGGCTTTGGAGGTAGTCACAGCTGGGGATTACATGTTGAAGGACGATCTCTTACTTTTCAGAGGCATAGTGTATATACCTGCAGGAGGTCAGATTCGGGAAGATATTCTGACTGAAGCACACTGTAACAGGTACTCAGTGCACCCTGGGATCTCGAAGATGACAACCGATCTGAAGAGGACCATGTTTTGGCTGGGTATGAAGAAAGAGATCACCTACTTCATGACGCATTGTGAGACTTGCCAACTCATGAAGGCCGAGTGCAAGAGCCCGACAGGATTACTGCAGCCACTACTGGTACTAAAGTGGAAGTTTGATGATGTCGCGATGGACTTTGTACATGGACTCCCCCGCGTGCTGGCAATGACTTGATATGGGTGATCATTGATAGGCTGACGAAGGTCGCTCGATTTATTCCAGTCAAGAAAGATGCTCCGGTCGGTGTTTTAGTACGGGTGTTTGTGGAAAAATTTGTTCTCTATCATGGTGTGCCCAAGACGATCGTATCATATAGTGATGGTCGATTTATGTCTAGGGAGTGGAGAGCAGTCCAGGCTTAGTTGGGCTCTCATTTGACTTTCAGTACTGCATTCTACCCTCAGACGGATGGACAAACGAAGCGTACTAATCGAACGATGGGGGATCATCTATGTCTATGTATCCCAGACTGTGGGGAGCCGTGGAAGAGACAATTGCCACTTATCAAGTTTTCTTATAACAATAGTCATCAGTCCAATATAAGCATGGCCCCCTATGAGGCATTGTATGGACGGAGGTGCATGACTGCACTATCATGGATCCAGGATGAGGATCCAAAGGAACTTGGCTCAGAGTTTGCGGAGGAAACAAATACTCAAGTGCAACTGATTCGAGATAGGATGCTGGAGACCTAGAGTAGACAGGCCAAATACTATGATGTGCGGCATCGTCAGGAAGAGTTTCGGGTTGGAGATAGGGTATTCTTGAAGATACGTCTGATGCATGGAGTCTTGTGGGTATGGGGGCGGAAGAAGCTTAGTCCTAGATATATGGGGCCCTACAGGATTCTGGAGCTGATTGGCTCATTGGCTTATAGACTAGAGCTGCCGCCATTGTTGGTGGGTTTGCACGACATCTTCCACATATCCTCCCTTAGGAGGGCTCTCCTACGGCCAGAGCAGCAGATTTCTATTACGGCTGGCCCAGTAGCATTTGATCGATCGATCCGCTTTGAGCCTTTATGGATAAACGATACAGCAATACGAATCTTGCGGCGAAAGATGGTTCCGATAGTCAAGGTTCTGTGGTCGAATCACGGATAGGGGGAGCACACCTGGGATCACTTGGACCATGTGCAGCAAAAATACCTGAAACTTTTCGTGACAAGTATAACTTTAACTGCCTGAAAGTTTCTCAATCATTTACTTATAGTAGGAACCCCCGTAGGCCTAACAATAATTTCGGGGATGAAATTTTTATTTTTATGTATTGGGATTTGTAGAATCCCACAAACAACTAGTCCCATAGTAGAGTGTTTGTCATGACTAGGTCATGACAAAGCTCTAGGAAGACCAAAAGGACCATAAGAACCTAGGCAAGTAGGTGAAATCATCTTGGTCTGCAAATAGAAAATTCTGGTTACTTAGTGTAGGGTTTGACATTTGGGCCTCAAGTTGACTATCTGACCCCACCACAACACCTCTAACCATATAAGGAGTCCCTTGGGTCACTTAGGGCCCATTGGGGTCATGGAAAGTGGTCAAGTTGACCAAAGTCAACCCTAACCATAGATAGGTCAAAATAGCATATTAAGGACCAATTAGTCTCCAATTGGTCAAATTGACCTCACCCAAACCTTCCTAACCCTTAAGGGAGGTCAGTGGGTCACTAACATCCCATTGGATCCAATCAATTCCATGAATGAGGCCAAAACCAAAACTTGGACCCAAAAAGTCCAATTTGACCTAGTTAGGTCAAAGTGACTCAACTTGACCCAAATTGATCACACCAAGTCACAATTTTCCTTTGGTGGTGTCAAGGGTCCTATGAACACCCATTTGGGTCAGTCACACCACCTAAATTAACCTAGGGTTGGGCTAAACTCATTAGGATTAATAATGCCCAAATTGGAGTTTCCCCCAATTTTGAAAAAAGAAATCAAGAGGGCATTCATGACCTTGAATGCAATTAACCCTTCAATTCCCCTACAATTGATGGATATTCATTTCCCCTATCAGTTATGAGAAGGATCCAGCCAATCCTATGCCAGAAGGAGGCCAATTTCATGGGAGTTGCACCTTGCCCGAAATTGGCATAATGGCCATTATTAGCATTTGGGAATAAAGCCTACCCACCCTCAAATTGAAACCCCTATCACCTTCAGAGATCTGAGAGAAGTGAAACCCCCCGGCTAGGCAAATGGCCACCACACAGATCTGATCCTCTTCTCCTCCCTTGGTGCATAGTTCTCAATCCACTTGGGGCTTGATTCGAGCCAAATCGGGCTTGATTCGAATCAATCATCCAAAGGCGCTCATTTTTTAGCTTCTTCCCCCCACCAGATATCCCTCTCCCGGCCACCTTCGGCCGGCAAAACACCGCTAATCGTCGGCCACCACCTCGATGAAGGTGGTGGTGGCAATGAACGGCCAGGAGGGTGCGTGGGTGGCCGACAAATCAAGCCTAAAGATCACCCAGGAAGGGTGATCGTGCATCATCCAACCATTGGGGACGATGACCCCTGGCCATTGGATTTGCGAGCTCTATTATATGCAAACCAAAATGAATTGATGGATATATTTATTTACATTTTGTCACATAATATGCAGTGGATGGTTTTATTTATTAAAAATACTTCGAGGCCTCTATTGTAAAAGTGGTCAACATGACATATGTGGTCATTGAGGTCTACTTTAATTCACAATTTGTTTCATACAATTTGGCCCAAAGGATCTCCCTCGGCATACTTTTTGGTGTAAGGTGTCCCTTGGGCTAACTGAAAATTATTTTGAGTGACCCATTTGATCCACTCAATAAACTTTCCTGAAAATTTGACCATAGGGTAGCCTAGCTATGACCCACATCTTATCCAAAATCCATAATTTTTGTAGATGATTTTCTATAGTTTTTGTAATAATTTGATAAATCATTCATTTCCTTGGCATCACATGCCTTCTGCTTCTTCTTAGCATCTGTCAACTCATTCCTTGGGACAGCTTCCTGTGTTGAAGATCCAATAGCATCATTTCTGACTGGATCTGGGGGACTTGAAATGATAACATCAAAGATGTCTTCATCAATAGAGTTCATATAAAACTTTATTCTAGCCTTCCAGAGTATAAACCTATTTAAGTTACACACTGGTGGTCTTGTTGATGCATAATCCTTAGAACTCATTTTTCTTTATAAAATAGTTTTAGTTAATTTAAAATAAAGAAAAGAGAGTGAGGAGATCTTTTGATCAAGGTGTTAACCTTTTAATGATCAACCTAGCTCTGATACCAATTAAAAGTGCACAGTGTGCCTCTGAGTATTCTCTAGAGGAGGGTGAATAGAGTTTTAAATATTTTATACCCTAAATGTACACACACAATAAAACTACTAAGTAGTATGCAATCAATACTACCAAAACAGAATAAAATAAATGCAGGAAATATAAATACAGAAAACAATAAATTGGGACAGCGCAGAAAATAAATCCAGAAGACACGGAATTTTTATAGTGGTTCCCCGAGATGTGGGTGGTCCACTCTTCTACCTCTCTGGTAGGATTGAACTAACTGTGCCTGAGTCTATTGACAAGGAGACTCTCAGAACCACTGAGTCTTTTAACAAGGAGACTCTCAGAACCACTGAGTCTTTTGATAAGGAGACTCTTTGAACCACTGAGTCTTTTGATAAGGAGACTCTTAGAACCACTGAATCCTTTGAAAGAGGGATTCTTAAAACTCTTTTACAGAAGGCGAATGAAGAAGAATAAAGAAAGAGGAGAATAGAATTCTGCTTTCAAAATTCTTCAGAAGCTGTTTCTTGAATGTTGTAGCTTCTGTTTATCACAGGATCTGAATGTGACGAACCATTGCTTATGATTGTGATGATTGCAAGGGCTATGAGCTTGATCCTGATTCTCTGCCCTTTTGTTGTCTAACTGCTTTGTGATGAGGAAGATGAAGCAGCTGTGTTATTATTTTTCTGTACAGAGAGAGATATTCTTCTTTTCTGTCTTAGGGTTGAAGGAGGAAGAAGAAGCCCTATTTTGACAGATAGAATAATAATCATGCTTTATCTTAAAACTCTTATATAAAGGGGAAATCATTACTTTTGCTCAAACTAAAAACTCTGATATATTTATACAAAAATTATTCTAACAAGTGGCTCTAAAACTCCTTATCATTCCCTTCTCACTCAAAAGCTCGATCATGCTTTATCTTATTATCCAACTTTTCTTTGGTGCATCCCTACCCACTTTTGCTAATAACAAAGGGGGAGAACTAACATGATAAAATGCAAAAGGGGGAGAACTAACATGATAAAAATATAATCCTCTATCAAAATAAAAACCCAACATGATTGATTAAGTTGATAGCATACATATTATGGGAGCATTCACATAGGGGGAGCATATATTTAGGGGGAGCAATTCTAAATGCTAAAATCAATACTTATCCTAAGTCATCTCTCACACACACACAAGTAGAGTTTCATCATGCTTATTTATTAATGCTTTGATTTATCATTAATGGATTTCTTATTATCAAAAGGGGGAGTTTGTTGGAACATGGTCTTCCGCATCTCCTAGGTTTGAGAATAACAAATCCTATGTGTATTTGATCTTGTGTGTTCAAGTGTGCAGGTTTACTAGGTCCACATGACTCAAGGAGTACACATGATGACTGCCCCCAAAATTGAGGCCAAAATTCGAACAAGCTCACTATCGCCGGCGGTAGCGATAACGCCCGGCGATAGCGTTGATTAGCGCCATTCCGGAAGCAATTTAAGAAGGATGCTAGCGCCTGGCGGTAGCGGATAGCGTCGGCGGTAGCGTGACGCACATAAGGCATAGAGCAAGAGGTTGCCGCGGATGGGAGATTCTGCCGCGCAAAACATTGCCTAATCCGGGCTAGCGCCGGCGGTAGCGCTAGCGCCGACGGTAGCGCTTGGCTATATAAAGGACCCCTCACCTCTCGTTTCAGAGAGACATTAGGGAGAGAGAGGCAGTGCTACAACTCCAGAGGCCATCTTGGCCGAAACTTGAAGCCCTAGCGAAGCTCTGCAAATTTCTGAAGGAGGATTACGTCACGCCGGATCCAAACGAAGTCCGCTTCTACAAACGCTGATTCTACAGCGGATCTTCGCCTCCATCTTCAGAAGTTCATCTTAAGGGAAGTTTTATTATTTTATTTATCTTTCTTTGTAAACGGTAGTGAAATCGCCTCGTGTTGGCGACTAGGTCTGGGGTAGGACTTAGGGCTGAAATTCGCCTCATGTTGGCGACTAGATCTAGGCTAGGTCTAGGGGGTGCTCGAGGCCTTTCTGGGGATAGATTGGCTAGAGCGTCTTGAGGCCGTATCTGGGGAGAGATCGGCTAAAGCCAACCGGTTCGTGGGGATACGAGTCGGTATAGAAAACGAAAAAGGATTTTTATTAGTCGCCTCCGATTTCCAGCGTCATAGAAATCAAGTTTTGTAAAACATTATTTGATATTAATAAAGCATGTCTATTCATTATTGTTTTACTTGATTTCTCATTGTATTAATCTTGCAATATTTCAAAGTTATCTAAATATAATCTTAAGTTTTTGAAAACCCTTATTCACCCCCCCCCCCCTCTAAGGGCACCGACCGATCCAACACTTCACTTTGTATTTGATCGTGCATATAGTTCATAATCTCAGGAAAATATAAGTACATATCGTCGAGAAGAATAGGCGATATCGTCGACAATGCGTGCTTGTCGTCATAATGACGGGCAGAGCAGCAGCCACTGAGAAGCAAAGTATTCGTCGACCGCTGAGACATGACGAGCTCGTCAAATGAAGAATACCGATCGTCAAAACACTGAGACGTGGCGAGATCGTCGAACGAAGAATGGCGACCGTCGAACGAAGGATGGAAAGTTCGTCGATCGCAGAATGCTGTTTGTTGGACGCAGAGAAGACACAGGACATCGTCGTGTGGAACTCATGTCGTCGGGAGAACAATATGATTACGACGACATGATACAAGAAGGAAGCTCACGACGACACTGTCATAGAAAGAAGATCGTCGTATATACAGAATCGCTAGGATATCTTGTATCGTCGAGATACCACCATCAGAGGCAGAAGGAAGATCGCGACGACAAAGTCAGAGACAGCTTGTCGTCGTAATGATGCAAATATCTTCAGGACAGAATTCAAATCTTGCGGACGTGATGTCAGCAATTAATGCCGCCACCTGATTGTCCAATCAGGGCCTGCTATGATGGGCTTCTGACAGTAAAGGAAATTGTATGTGACCGTTATACGGCTTGTCCGTCCTATAAAAGGGAACAATGTTGTGCAAGAAAAAGAACGAAAAAAAGAATCCCGCTGCTCTTCAATAGAACAGTATTTTTCAGCGGAGAAGAAAGAGAACAAGATTCAAGAGTTCTCATAAGAATCAGTCATCTTCATTGACTGAGAAGTCGTCGATCAACATCAGGAAAAAGAAGAAGAGGCTGAAGAAGATCCAGAGCTGAAATTCAAAATCAAGAACCATCTTCTTCATCCTTAAGAAGCCGATCTTCATCAAGGTTAAGTTGCCAGATTTCATCTGGCTAAAGAAACAGTTTATTTTATTACTGTAATTTTTTTGTAAGGCTTGCGGGCCAATTTGTCTAGCTTGAGGGCTGGAGAGCTGTGAGGCTTGAGGGCCAGGGCAGTGCACTTGCGGGTGCATCTTGTCGAGCTTCGGGCTCGGGGGCAGTAGGGGCTTGCGTGCCTAGGCTGTTGGGACTTGCGGGTCCGTGTTGTAGGGCTTGAGGGCCTGAATGTCGAGCTTGCGGGCTCGGGGGCAGTAGGGGCTTGCGGGCCTAGGCTGTTGGGACTTGCGGGTCCGTGTTGTAAGGCTTGAGGGCCTGAAGCTTTTGGCGGAGTTTGCCGAGCCTAGCACACTGCTGGGTAGGCGCAGAGGGAGAGAGGACTACTCAAGACACCCGGTCTTGAGGAACCTCTATAAAACTTTTGTGTGTTTTCTGTGGTTTGCTCTTTATTTCATAAATCTATTAACCAGAAACTAAGAATACCCTAAGGGGGATAATATAAACAAAAAATCCTATTCACCCCCCTCTAGGTGATTTAGTAGACACCTCATAAACAACAAGTTGTATCAAAGCGATGTTGTTCAAAGAAAAGCTTAACAACTTGAACAGATCTGTCATTGGGTGTCTAAGTATCATAGCCATGGAATCAAGAATAACCATCTGTTCCAGGGAAAACTTTGCCATTTGGAAAATCAGAGCAAGAATATTCATGGAGGCGATGGATCCAAGAATGTTTTTGATTGTTCAAAAAGGTCCCTCCATGACAATGATAAAAGATAAAACTCTTCTTGCCAGCTTGGATAAGGAAGCAAGAAGCATTCTAGCTTGTGCAATAGAACTGGCAACACATCAGAAGCTAAGTCGTTGCACAATAGCAAAGGAAATGTGGGAGTCACTGGCAATCCTCGTGGCAGGATCACCAGGAGTAAAAGACACTGTCACAGAGAAGGGGAAGATCAAGACCTTGAGTGATAGTAAGTCAAGCAATACAGATACAGAGGAAGAGCCTCACTTTGGACTTACTGCCCTATCTGAATCAGAGGAAGACGTTCAGAATGAAGTCATCTCTGAACAAGGTGAAATAAGGGCTCCCATGTCGAACACTGATTCAGATTCTGAAATGAGTCCCTCAGAAACTTATGAGGATCTTCTAGAAGAGCTCAGAAGGAGCAAGGAGATTTGCAGGAAGCAAGCTGATGAAATTGTAAATCTCTAGGCCAGAAACTCTGATCTCTTGGAAAAGGTTGAAAGGCTGACTCTAGAGAACGCAGATTTCTGCCAGCTCAAGAGAGACTACAATGCAAACTCAAACCTTGACCTGATGTGCAAGTTTGGAAAAACCATGAAGGCGCTGGTAGATAGCAGGGAAGCATGCTACTCTCTCAGCAAAGAGATCATGCTTCTAAAGAAGGATAGAAATCAGGCTGGTTTCCTGAAGATGAGGGCTAATAAAGTCAGAAGAATGGAGAACAAATCCTTCATTAAAGGAAATCCAGTAGCAAGCTCCTTCAAACCAGAGACCTCTCCTCCACTGGTTGATGGTCGGTGCTCCACTCAAAGTAGGGAGCTGGAATGCTTTAAGAAAGATAGATCAGATAGATCCTGCGGGACGCAGGCTAGCTTGAGGAAGGTAAACTCACCCTCCATCTGGAAGGCTGGGCAACCCGATCTTGGGAATCTAAAAAAATGGAGCTCCACAAGTGAACTCGCTGAGTTCAGATTAGAGAAGAGATCAATAAAGAAGAGTGAATCTAGAAGGGAAACTATGAATGGTGACAATCACATCTACCATCAGCATAGCTCACATTCTTTGCTTCATTCATTTGTTCACACACAAAGAATCTCAGTTCACAAAGTCAGTCAGAAAAGGCGATTCAACAAGTTTGAATGTTGGTACTGTGGCAAAACAGGCCACTTTGCAATCGATTGTTGGTACAATCCAACTGCTTCAAAGGTAACGAATGATAAGCCTGCAAAACGCTTTATTCATTACAACAATATATACCCTGGAGTAATTGAATCCAGTATGCCTATTAATGCTAACAAATTCCAAGGACCCAAATTCATTTGGGTTCCTAAGGGATTGTAATCTTGTCTGGCAGGTAGCCCAAGTGCCCACCAGAAGCAAATCTGGGCCTTGGACAAGGTGGATGTTCTGACCCTTTGGCAGAACAGCAAAATTAGCACACTAACAATCTTAGTGTAGGATTGGTACCAAAAGGCAACACCCAAACAGGGCGGGAGAATGCCTTAGGCAGAGGCGTTAGGAAGAATGGGTATCCTAGACGTACTTCAACGACAAAATAGTACCGTCGGAACTGCGTCTATATAACATAAATATTAAATTAGATAAATCAGAGTCGCTCGATGCAGCATACATTGATGCCTCGATAAACTCAAAAATGAGTGCGCGCCCCTTCACCTACTCCCCCTATAAGTAGAGTGGTACTCATTTGCCCTAATACATTCCTCGACAAACCACCTCTTCGTCTCAGATCCTACGTCCTCCCAGAAAAAATGTCAACGGAAAAAGGAACCGGTGAGATGCCCCCCATTGTGACGCTCACCACCCTGTGGGAGCGATTAGAAACCCTCATAGAAAAGGCCATAAACAAAATGAAGGATGAGATGAAGGATGAGGTAAAGTCAATAAAGGATGACATCTCTCAACTTCAAGCTCTACATGCGCAGTCCACAGCTCTCATCCTGAACAGAATCGCCACCCAGGAGCAAACCCTAGACGCTCACCTCCAGGAAGTAAGAAATATCACAGATGTCGGAGATCAGGAAATTCTGGAGCAGATATTTGAACTAAAAGAGTCAGTAAAAGAAGTAATCCAAGACGGGGAAAGGAGAATTGAAGAAGAAATCCGAGAAGAGATCAAGGGAAGTGTGGCTGCTTGCTTGCATCAAGTGAAGTGGGTAAGTAATCAAGTACAGCTAGCGCTTCAAGTTCCCCCCTCCGAATACATACCCACTGAACCCTCCTCCAGCTCCGACTCTGAAACCGAATCGAGTGAATCTGCAACAACTAGGAAGAGAAGGAGAACATCCAGCGCTGAGTACCGGAAGAAGAGGCTAAGTGAGGTTGAGCAGGACCCAAAAGCTGGTAGATGGAGTCCTCGTTCAAGAGAGATCATCACAGAATCGTGGATAGCGTTTGGACATGGTCAGAAGGACCATGAAAGAGTGTACTCCTCCATCGAATGGAATCGTCACATAAAAAATCTGGAAGAAAGAGCAAGACATAAGACGGCTTTTCCCCATGGTCCCCCTCCTCCTCCAAAGAAGATTCCAAAGCCACTGAACTTCTTTAGGCGAAAGATGAAGAAGGAAGCAAAGAACGCCAGCTCCAGCAAAGACGCCCTGCTTATCAACGACTGAAAGACATTTATTTCTCTTAAAGTTCATTTTATGTTAAGAACAATTGGTCTAGTTATATGACTAATCTCATATATGAACAATTCTAATATGAGAACATTTATATATGAATGCTTATAAGGCATATGCCTGTGATGTTATTGCAGTATGGTATTCATAAAATGCAATTACTGATATTGCCTGCTGATAACGTGCCCTGCACCTTGTGTGCTTAGCTAGCAAAATATAATACATAGGTATACGCCAGAAATCCGATGCAGGTTATGCAGGTTATGCTAGACATTCAGATACAGATTATGCAGGGTGCAAGGAAGACAGGAAAGATGTCAGAAAGGGAGCCGTAAAGAAGAAACATCAAATCAAGGGGGAGCTCGTGCTACTCCTTGGTTAGAAAAGCAAAAGGCGAGAAGTCAGAAAGGGGGAGAAATGGTGCTCAAGAAGACCTTAAAGGCAGGGGAGCAAGGAAGAGGCATCAAATCAAGGGGGAGCTACAAGCTTGATGTACTCCAAGAGTTCTGCAAAAGATAAGTTAAATCTTTACACAGTTCCATCTAAGATTATGATATTTAATGTCAAGTGAAAGTAGGCTTGAATTGAGATTCTGACTTCTTCAAATAGGGGGAGATTGTTGGGAATCTTACCCACATGATTCCTGATTTGAAGAAGTCATCATGTCAAGAGTACTTCACTTTGTATTTGATCATACATCTAGTTCATAACCTCAGGAAAATATAAGTACATATCGTCGAGAAGAATAGGCGATATCGTCGACAATGCGTGCTTGTCGTCGTAATGATGGGTAGAGCAGCAGCCGCTGAGAAGCAAAGTATTCGTCGACCGCTGAGACATGGCGAGCTCGTCGAACGAAGAATACCGATCGTCGAAACGTTGAGACGTGGCGAGATCGTCGAACGAGGAATGGCGACAGTCGAACGAAGGATGGCAAGTTCGTCGATCGCAGAATGCTGTTCGTCGGACGCAGAGAAGACACGGGACATCGTCGTGTGGAACTCATGTCGTCGGGAGAACAATATGATTACGACGACATGATACAAGAAGGGAGCTCACGACGACACTGTCAGAGAAAGAAGATCGTCGTATATACAAAATCGCCAGGATATCTTGTATCGTCGAGATACCACCATCAGAGGTAGAAGGAAGATCGCGACGACAAAGTCAGAGACAGCTTGTCGTCGTAATGATGCAAATATCTTCAAGACAGAATTCAAATCTTGCGGATGTGATGTCAGCAATTAATGCCGCCGCCTGATTGTCCAATCAGGGCCTGCTATGATGGATGGGCTTCTGATAGTAAAGGAAATTGTATGTGACCGTTATACGGCTTGTCCGTCCTATAAAAGGGAACAGAGTTGACCTAGAAAAAGAGGCTTGCTGTGCAAGAAAAAGAACAAAAAAAAAGAATCCCGCCGCTCTTCAATAGAACAGTATTTTCCAGCGGAGAAGAAAGAGAACAAGATTCAAGAGTTCTCATAAGAATCAGTCATCTTCATTGACTGAGAAGTCGCCGATCAACATCAGCCAAAAGAAGAAGAGGTTGAAGAAGATCCAGAGCTGAAATTCAAAATCAAGAAGCATCTTCTTCATCCTTAAGAAGCCGATCTTCATCAAGGTTAAGTTTCCAGATTTCATCTGGCTAAAGAAATAGTTTATTTTATTACTGTACTTTTCTTGTAAGGCTTGCGGGCCAATTTGTCTAGCTTGAGGGCTGGAGAGCTGTGAGGCTTCAGGGCCAGGGCAGTGCACTTGCGGGTGCATCTTGTCGAGCTTGCGGGCTCGGGGGCAGTAGGGGCTTGCGTGCCTAGGCTGTTGGGACTTGCGGGTCCGTGTTGTAGGGCTTGAGGGCCTGAGTGTCGAGCTTGCGGGCTCGGGGGCAGTAGGGGCTTGCGGGCCTAGACTGTTGGGACTTGCGGGTCCGTGTTGTAAGGCTTGAGGGCCTGAATCTTTTGGCAGAGTTTGCCGAGCCTAGCACACTGCTGGGTAGGCGCATAGGGAGAGAGGTCTACTCAAGACACCCGGTCTTGAGGAACCTCTATAAAACTTTTGTGTGCTTTCTGTGGTTTGCTCTTTATTTCATAAATCTATTAACCAGA
This sequence comes from Dactylorhiza incarnata, assembly GCA_033032865.1. Taxonomy (NCBI): domain Eukaryota; kingdom Viridiplantae; phylum Streptophyta; class Magnoliopsida; order Asparagales; family Orchidaceae; genus Dactylorhiza; species Dactylorhiza incarnata. The sequence continues at coordinate 4,475,924 of JAWHQI010000148.1, forward strand.
AACGAAGAATACCCTAAGGGGGATAATATAAACAGAAAATCCTATTCACCCCCCCCCCCCCCCCCTCTAGGTGATTTAGTAGACACCCCATAAACAACACCTTCTATTTTTGTTCCCGACCCATCCATCTGTTTTAAATAAACTTCCAAGAATGTCTTTACTGCATTATTGGAATACTTCATTCCATTCTTGGCAATAAATGAGTCATTGGAGAACCGTCTTCAGCTTTGTAGACCTTCTATAAAGGTATTAGAAATTATAGCAGAGAAACTTCTATTTCTGTATGTATTCGACAATGCATCGACTTCAGCATTCATCATATCGGCGCACCTCCGAGTTCTTATCGAAGTAGCTTTGAATTCCTTCTTAGCTCTGGCTGAACTCAGATGTCGACGTTGCGTCGAGTCATTATCGACGTATCCGTCGAGTTAAAGACTTGGACTTGAACTTTATCTTCTGCGTCGAGTTGAAGTCGAAGTTGCGTCGACTTCTAAGATGGCTTCGACAGACTCTTCCTTCTGCGTCGAGTTCCTTTCGATGTTGTGTCGACTTAACTTGATACTTCAACAGAGAGATTGAATTGCTTCGACTTCTAGTCAGAGGTGCGTCAACATCAAGTCGAAGTTGCGTCGACTTCCATTCGACGCATGTCTTAACTTAACTGATTTTGTGATTATCTTGACCTGACCTTGACACTCTAAGGTGTGTGTGACAAACTAAGGACATATAATGACCATTTTACCCTTTCTATACAATGTGGGTAATATAACCTAACTGATGAAATCACTCTAAGTAATTTGTTAGATAAATCACAAAGGGTTTTTCTCAACATGATGCAAACCCTAAACGATAATCTTCTAATCAGAAAAGCTTTTCCGCCGCAAAATGCTCTGTTCCATTGAAAGCTTAAGGAAGGAGAAGACACACAAAAAGTAAAATCTATAATCTTCTCCTAGAAGAAAGGTCGATCAAAGTTTCTGATTCAGATCAAGGATCGTTCAGCTAAAAGAAGGATCTTCATCTGTGAAGAAGAAATTTCACTGCTTCATCTACGAGATCTGCAAGAAGATTCTAGTCGAAGTCAATCTTCATCAAGGTTTCAAGAAGACTCCAAAGAATTCAAGCTTACTTATTTTGAATTTATAGAAAATTTGTAATAAAACCTATTAAACCTGTATGATCTCTCTGAGATCTGAGCTGTAGGATTCTCGAGTGGAATCTGAGTTGTAGGGCTATGTCTAGCCTGAGCGTAGTAGACGTTTTCTCTGAGGTAGGAAGCCAGGAGTGTTTCTGAGTTGTAGGATCTTGCGCGATCTGAGGTAGGAGAATTGGTCTCTGAGGTAGGAAGTCGGACAAGGCTTCTTAGTTGTAGGCTCCTTGGGACCTGAGGTAGGAGATGTTGTCTCTGAGTTGTAGGATATGAGGATCTGAGGTTTTTGCGGAGATTGCTGAGTCTAGCACACTGCTAGATAGGCGAAGGGGGACATTGGAGTACCCAGTGATACATTGTCTTGGGAAACCACTATAAATTGCATGCGTCTGTGTTGCGATTGAGGTGTGGTTGTGGCATTTACATTCATTATTCCGCAAAGATTTAAAATAGCCGACATCACCTATTAACCCCCTTAACCCCCCCCCCCCCCCCCCCCCTAGGTGTAGACACCCCTGGACTTACATTTTTAAACAGCAATTTTCTCTATTAGTTAAATCGTTACTTTTGTTCTTTCAAACTAAACCAAATTTCCTTCGATAAAAGAGTAGTAAGCTTTGTGGGTAATAATACTCAACCAACCGGAGAAAATACGACACTTGATATTTTATTAAAATATCTTATACTATAAAATGATATGTATATCGGTTTATTTATATATCACTACAAAATAACCATCAATCAGCCCAATGAACAACCAAGATTTCGGACCGATAAACAGTTTCATTGCAGATCGCACGGTCGTGCGCTCTGACGATCGTGCGTTCCAGAGCGCACGACCGTGCACGAGTTAATTGCAAAACAGCAGAGAACCCCCTCAAATAGGTCGCATCGTGCGATTTTACGGACGAGCGTGCGTTCGATCGTGCGCGTATACATCTGATCGTGTGCGTGTACATCTGATCGTGCCTGTTAAAACGTACAACTGTGCGTAGCTAAAATGCACGATCCGCTCAGTAATTCTCTAGAAAGCCTCTGAAAAACCTCAAAAATGCACGGGACGTGCTTAGACTCCTACAGACCTTAACCCCCTTTTATCAATAAGAAATTTTTGGGGTGTTAAACTTGCGAGCACTAAGGCACACACGCATCTTCAGAGTTCGGAAAATCTTGAAGAATCACAACAAATGTACATGCACGGTCGTGCATGAGGAAAATCGCACAGTCGTGTGAAACCCTTAAATGCAGACTAATCTTGCGATTTGGACGCGCATGACCGTGCATGAACAATACGCCCGGGCAAATTCGGAACTTGGATTTTCAAGCATTGTGCGACCGTGAACATGCACAATTGTGCAGAATTGACCTCGCACAGTCGTGCGTTTTATAACAACATTCCAAACTTGCGTCACAGACTCCTCAACGCGAATGTTGGCCTCTACATATCAAAATACAATCTAATTAAATTACTTATAAACAATCGGGAATCAATAGCATGAGGGGGAGAGGTGATCTTCCCCAAACATGCAATGCATGAAAACTAAATAAATCCACCTATTTAGCACACATGGTGATCTAATGTGGAATTGATGAAAGCTTCATGATATGCAATTGAAATTAATAAACGTAGGATCAAAACAATGCGAATATGGGCTAAATAGGTGCCTACATCTCTATATGAAAACCACTCATCACCCTACGACATTATTAGGTTGAGGGAAAAAATCTGGTCGTTGGATTGAGATCCACAACTCGGATTAAAATGGATAATGTTTATTTATACTAATGACATTGTCGTGTGTTCGATCGCACAATCGTGCAAAAATTCTACTATCTGCAATTTTATTCACACGGGACTAAAACGCACGGTTGTGCATAAGACGCATGATCATCTTCAGACTTTGGAAAATCACTTCTTTTTGAAACAGTCAAAAACCTATGATCATGCACGAAAGAAATTTGAAGTTTTATTCATGAGGCCGATTCTTTGAACTCTCCACGTACTTCATGCATAAACAAGTATTTAGAAGTATTAGAGGAGAAATTTGGGGGTTACTGGAGGTAGTCGGATAGAAGGAGTGAGGCCGACAACTTTGCAGGCTAAATTAGGTGTCCAACAACAGTAGATCAAGGTCAGCAGCGATGGATGAAGAGGTGGTGGCCGATGGTTTTCAATTAGAGAGGGAGAGAGAGAACTCCACAATAGCCCTTGTTCACAATGAATGGAGTATGGCTTTAAATAAGATCTAGACTTTAATAGGAGACTATTGAAGTTACCAAACTAATAGGTTAATTAATCTAATTAACTCCAAATTAAAATAAATAATATGAAACTCATAAATTAAATAGGATTTATTATCATGTCAAAAAATTGTCAAGGGTGAGACTTAGTTCACGTCATGAAGCTATCTATGGTTTTGACCATTCGTTGACCTAATTAACGCACACTCGTAAAAGTCTGAATAGGCGCTAATTATTGTGTCTTTTTTTATCGGGACGTCTCGATGAATTAAGTCCATTGAATTAGAAAATTTTCCAACATATTCTTCTCAAGATTCTTGAGAATTTCTCATAATAGTTTCCAACTTGGTGCTGGGATATCTCGCTTCCAACAATAAAAGAAGTTAGATGGGATGCGCAGATCTTTATACAATCCTAAACATTTCATTGCAGAAATTTATATTGGCTCATCTATGGATTACACTTTCAAAAGAAATTGAAACAATTTTGCACCTTCCATTATAAAGCATTAATAATATTATAGCAGGAGCCACAACAATAGCTATGACAGCAATTAATTTGGTTTGTAGGTCTCCTAACGGTTCTTTTGGAACAATATTTACAAATCATTTTCATATCAACCAACCTGCCGCTTGAAAACTACACCTCCACTTTTACCTTGCACCTTACACTTCTCCAGGACAAAATATACGTCTGAAGTGCTGGGCTTCTTCAAACAATTGGAAGAAGAAGATTCAAACCAGTCCATCTCCGGTCATCATGAAGGGAAACCATATTTCAATTGGTTGTGATGCCTGTGCAATGCTGGGCTTATGCATGAGAATATGGAAGGCTTCTTTCGCTTTTCTCCGAATAAGAAAGTTCTGAGCGGAACCTTGGACTTGGTAGAACAATGCCTGATGTTCTGGTACCCATTTGTGGCAGAGAGATCAAAGCTCTCCCTCAGCCTTGACAGAGCCTTGACGACCTCAGACTGAAGTGCCTTCACATGGTCCAAACCGGTCTGCAACTCCTCGGCAACTTTGTTGTTCTCGTGCTGCATATTGAGCAGCTCTCCCTGAAACTTTGCTGCCTGGTATGGAGTGAACTTGGAGTCCTCTCCCTCGCCATCCCTCGAGGCTTTCGCAATCTCTTCATGGATGCTGCAGAGGGACGCAAACCTGCATTGAAGCTCTCCTTTCAGCAATCCATTCTTCTCTAGCCATACTCGGAGCTCTGTGTAAAGCTCTCTCATCTTCTTATCGAGCGGCATCATGTCCTGCTTTGATGAATGCATTGGGGATGCAGGCGCCGATCGACATTCAGTCGAGTTCTTCAGCTTATCCAGGTCAACTTGCAACTCCTTGAATGATGCCTCAAACTTTTGTATATGATGATACGATGTGCTGAATCTTAGCCAGAAGTCGAGGTTCTCGTCTAGAAGAGTGTCGAGCGCAGATCTGAACTTTTCCTCAATTTGTGAACTTGACTGCTGCTGTTCTAAAAAGCATAGTTCGACTTCCTCTTCAGTGTCGAGAGAATCCAGTTTGGCTGCGAGTAGTTGGGCGGAGCTACCATTCTCTTCTCCATTCACCATTTGACCTTCATTCAGAGAAGTTGTCAGACCTTCTGATGTTGTCTGAGAGAACAGTTTCCTCCTCAAAGCCCGAATTTCCTGGTCCTTGATTGCACTCCCACTCTTTAGCTCTTGAATCTGGGCCATCATCTCGAAGTGGTATTCTTGGTTCTTCTTATCCATCTCGGTTAGCCTTTTCTTGGTGTCTTTGTAGTTCTGAAGAACTGATGTGTACTCAAAAATTAGCATTTTCTGTCTGCTATCTGGCCCATTATTTATGTCATCAAGCTCCAAATCCTTCAACGAAGATGAATTATTAACAAACAGGGTCGAAGCCTCATGAGAATGAGACTGATCCTTTGTAGCTTTAGCATTAGATTCAATCTGCTTCCCATGAAACTCATTCTTGGCTCCATTTTCTTTTACTACATTTTTCTTCAAGCTTTCAATACTTGAAGAAGCTGAAGTAATATTATCCTTCTTCATATGCCCAGATGACCGCAGTTTTTCTGATATATCCTTGAGACTATTACAAGCGTCTAGAAAATGAGTTCTGAAGATGCCTTTCTCATGATCAATGACTTTATCAAGATCCTGAACTCTATGCAATTCATCTTCCGCCTGCCTCACCCTCACATTTAAACTGTTTGAGTCGATTATCAAAATAGCTTTTTCTTCTTCGAGGCCACGGAGATGCTTCTGAAGTCCATCTGTCTCTGACCTCAGTGTCTGTATTTGTGCCGTTTGAGATGAGACTGTTACCTCCAAGGTAATGACTTTCTCCACAAGTTCATCTATCTTCTCAGCAAGGTCGGCAACTGATGTGGCCGAGTTCATCTGGAAGTACTGCTTCAGCTGCACACAGACAGAGTGTAGATCCAGCGCCTCCGGGCCACCATTTTTTAGGTGAAAAGGCAGTTCCTCCATATCGCTGGTGTCTTTGTCAAAGTTCTCCGCTATTTCTGGTAAATACTTTTCACCCAAGAGAAACTTCAGTCTGTTTTTAGCTTCTCTGATTCTGTTAGATTCCTTGCCTGCCTCTTCTCCTGATTTCAACTGTTGCTGCTGCAAGCTCGCCAGGCTTTCTTCACATGATTTGATTGCTGTGGCTGCCATCAAGGCCCGGGCTTCATCATCTTCGATGATAGAACTTGCACTGTACTCATTCTCCAAGGAACATACCTTGTCTTGCAAATCAATGATCTGGTTCTCAATATTCCAGAACTTGGCAAGGCCATTTTCATAGGAACCTTTGACAAATTCTTTCTCTGTCTGGAGAACGAGGATTTCCTTCTGAAGCCTGTCAATTTCCTTTTGTGCATTCACTTCTGTGAGGTGAGAGTTAACATTCTTATGGTGCTTCTTTAGGACGGAGGATGCATCTTGGCATTTGTTTCTTAAGTTGATCTGTGGCACCTCACCATGTAGTGCCTTTCGAAACTTACTTGTGTCTATTGCTCTTGGAGATCCATCTTCATCATCGTCATCTTGCATTGCAAAATGGAACTGATCAGGGAAAGCTGATGCAAGAGTGTGGTTGGCTTTATGCAGTTCTCCAGATATTCGATCATATCGATCAGCCAAAGCTTTATAAGCTTTGTACATCTCTTCAGCTAACTTCAACAGTTCTGGTCTCCTCTGGTAATACATCTCCGCCTTCTTTGCAAAGGAGTCAGCATCCACTTCTATAAGTTTGATCATGGTTTCCTTTTTCTCCTCCATTTCTGCAAACAGATGGCAGCCACACTCACTTTTATTAGTCTAATGTTATAAATCATTGTACAACCCCGTATCTGTCGGGTGGGACCCTCCCCAGATAGCGCGGACCCGTGGTGTCCAATGGTCGGCTAGCATTGGCCGGGGTGCGGTTAGGATCCATATTCGTAAATAAACAAGAAAGTGGGGTGCGAGTAACGGGGTTTGGGTGTGCGTTTAGAGGATGGGCTGCGGATAGCCAATATGGGCTGCGGATAGCCAATATGGGCTAGGGTTTTCTATATATAAAACCTAAAAAACTAAAACCAAAAAGGAGGGATTTCTCCTCTCCCACCCGATTCAGCCCCCCTCTCTCTCTCGGTTCGTGCAGGCAGCCGCAAAGCCCCCTCCCCCTTCGTCTCTCTCTCGGGCGCCAGGAAGGAGCAGCGGCAAGCCCCGACCCCCTCCCCCTTCCTCTCTCCGTCTCGCGCCAGGAAGGAGGCAGCCGGCGAGCCCCTCCCCCTTCCTCTCTCCGTTCCCAGCCAGAGGAGCCGAAGTCCCCTCCCCCTGTTCACGCAAAAGAGGCGCGACCCGCTCCCTCTTCCCGATCTCCGACCTCGTCTCCCTCTCGTTCGCGCAAGGAGGCACCGCCCCGATCTCTCTCTCTCTCTCCCTCGTCGGCCGGGAACAAGGGCAGAGGCCTTCGTCTCCTCCTTCCCCCTTTCCCGTCGCCGCCTAGGGCACGAGGGGCCTGGCCCCCCTCTTCCTCTCCTTTTTTCTTGTCGACGAGGAGCCGAGCTCCTCCCTCTCCCTCGCTTTGTTGCTGGAAGAAGCCGAGCCCCATCTACCTCCTCTCCCGTCGGCTAGTGCGAGGGCAGCAGAGCCTCTCCTCTCTTAGTCCCGGCCTCCGCCGACCAGGAGAAGGCCGACCCGACCCCACCTTAGGTTGGCCGTTGCAGTGTGAACAGCCATGCAGCACGAGCTTGGCCGGCCAAGTGCGAGGAAGAGTTCGTGTGGTCGTTTTGGAGCTCGGATCAGTGTGCGGAAACTAAATCCGTGGTGATCGTTCTTTACGACTCCGCCAAGGCACGCGTCAAGGGTAACGAATTTCAACCCGGGCAGGTGAAGCCTTCAATTCTCATATTTGCATGGAAGCCCCTCTCCACCAACGGGTGGGGGAAGGGAGTTCTCCGACGGGTTGACGTGCGCGTCCCCGCTATTAATTGCATTAGTGCCCGGAAGTGTGAGTACGGGTTTAGGCATTCTGTGTGAAGCCCATCCGGGTGTGTAGACCGGATTGGTGATGTTTCTGTGTGAAGCCCATCCGGGTGTGTAGACCGGATTGGTGATGTTTCTGTGTGAAGCCCATCCGGGTGTGTAGACCGGATTGGTGATGTTCTAGGGACCCCGGAGAAGACTCTGGGGAAGTGTTTAGTATTTGTTCGTATTTATTAAAATGCCGCCGCCCCGGGAAAGGGGTGTGGGCAATATAGCTCAGTTTGCTGCAATTGGTCGAGGTTCAGTTTGCTACCGCATGACGAGACGTTGGCGTACAGGCGTCGCAGTACCAAGCAGGGGGTTGCGGGCTTAAGCCCAAAGTTGTGCCGCCCCGAGAAGGGCTTATTCATTTATATTTGCCGGCCTGCGAGCCGAAGTATGGAGCTTATGCTCTTGTAAATTAAAATGCCTGTGATGCCCTCTTATGTAGCTTACATTTTTTATCGTAGGCGAGTGGTGCTTTCACGAACCACTCGCCCCGTGGGAACCCCGAGGTGAAATTACCGGGAAGACCTTAAGGGTCAGTTAATTAACTCTTAGAACGGCGGAGTTACGCTGTCGGCAGTCCCATTTGGGCTGCGTATAGTCAGACTATTTGTCGAGATTACGCTATCGGCGGCACGGACGAGGAACGCTATAAATAGGCCCAAGAGAGCACCTTTAGGAGGGGGATTCGGTTTAGGATTTCCCTTTAGATGTTTTGGTTGGCCAAGAGAGTCTCCCCTTGGTGCTTTGTCTCAACTTTGGCTTGGGAGGGGAAGCGCTCAACGATCTTCCGGGTTAGTGGAGGGACCTCCTCGCTGTGACTAAGGTCTTAGTCAATCTTCCTAGTTTCCGGTCTACCTTCTCTGAGGGATCAGTAAGGGCTAGCCGCCCCTCATTTCGGTGAGGGCCCCGAACTCCACAAGAGACCGAGAAATCGGTTTCAACATTTTGGTGCGGTGAGCGTGGAGTGTGGCTGGTCCAAGAAAGTCCCAAAGAGCAGGCATGGCAGGAGACAAGGATCAAGGCGAGGGGTTCAGCGAGCCACCGCAGGTGGTAACACCGAGGATGTTCGCGGACTTCAGGAGGAAGGTTCCGGGAAATGTTCTACGTGGCAATCTTCTTCTGAGTATTTTTCTACTTGAAGTGATCCCGGAAAGTGTATATACCATTTTTTCTCCCCTACGACATTCACTTTCGCACAAGCCAAGTATACGTCATAATGAAATTCTAGACGTAAGACGAAGAGATCTAGTACTAGCAACTAATGTTGTGAAGTGAATCATTGAGAGGTTTCGTGGCTCAACGTCTTTTTTTTTTAGTAAGAAAGAAAATGCAAAGTCTCTTCAACCGGATAAATGCTCATTTCGGAGGAGACATTGTCATCTCAGAGTTTTCTTGTGAACATCTATAAACATCGTGTTTAAAACTTTTATTTTCTTGTATCAGTTAAGTCCAGGAAGCTCTACGCCACGGTTGTTGCCAAATAGGGATGACGTAATATCATAGGGAGAGTCAATTTACTTAAATTGTCTACCACAACAAAGATTATTTCCTTCCAGTGAGATCTAGACATTGCATTTACTGATATAGTCGTGAAATGTGACCTTGAGCTTCTTCCAATAATAGAGTTGTTTGGGCAATTAAGTGGTTGTTATTCCTGAATGCCCGCCAATTCCAGTGTCATGATATAACTGTAATTAAAGTTTCTTAACTTCATCATCTCCAGTTACAAACTTTCACTTCCGCTTCAACACTCTATTAACACCCTGATATTCGAGCTTATATGTACTATCTTCTTTCCTCTTAACTAATTCTTCTATTATAAAATGCGACCCCAATAGCCTCATGTACGTTTGATTCTTTGCAATAGATAAGATGTCATAACTACTAGGGCCGCTCGTCATGCCTCAACTTCCTGGTGTTGTCTTGACAAACCATTTGCACCGTTGTTTTCACTACATTTTTCATATGCAAGTCATATCCCAGAAACTTGGTGATATATTTTTGGTGTTGTTGAGTGGTGTTTCTCCACTTCATCAAATATTTTGACCATGATGGTTTGTGCTAATATAAAAATGTGTTCCTATCAGATAATGTTAAAACGATAGTAAGTTAAATGCGCTAATCCCTAGCCCAAATATTTTATTAACCGAGCTTTTTGTCAAAGAAGAGTAAAATTGCAGACGCCACTGCTAAGCTTTTTTATTTAAGGTAAATTCTTTTCAAAAATAAGGGTAAGAACCATACAGATTGTGTTTTACTTGATCTTATGACCAGTTTTACACTTAACGTTGAAGAAAGTTATTTGCATCACAAAATAGGCGGTGTTAGTACTTTTTACTTGGTTCAAGAATTGTGCGCTCAATAAGGCTTGGTCCGGCCTGCACTATGATTTTGGCTTCACAAGGCTTCCGATTTTGTTTATCCTGCCGCTCTTGCGATTTTGCCCCATTCTGTGAGCCCCGTTCTCATGAGATTCCGGGTTATGCCTAGATATTTTACCCTATCCATTGTCGAGAAGTTGATAGCGTTTTAGAAGCTTGAACCCAATTGGGAAGGGCCGTATATTGTAAATGAGGCGCTCAGGTCCGAGGGATATCATCTCCAGGATATGGAAGGGGTACCCCTCGGTCGGGCTAGAAGTGGAGATAACCTAAAAAGTTTTTATCCTTGAAAGTTCTTTCTTTTTATATATATAACTATTAAATTCTTTGACTATTGTGACTCGTGTTGGCTTGGTAACTAAAAGGTTGGATATGTTGGTGCTGGAGTGCCCCAGATCGATTCCGCTCCCGGGCTCTCATCTAGACGGGGGGTTCTGGTTGATCTCTGGAGAGGCTGGCAAGGTTGGATATGTTGGTGCTGGAGTGCCCCAGATCGATTCCGCTCCCGGGCTCTCATCTAGACGGGGGGTTCTGGTTGATCTCTGGAGAGGCTGGCAAGGTTGGATATGTTGGTGCTGGAGTGCCCCAGATCGATTCCGCTCCCGGGCTCTCATCTAGACGGGGGGTTCTGGTTGATCTCTGGAGAGGCTGGCAAGGTTGGATATGTTGGTGCTGGAGTGCCCCAGATCGATTCCGCTCCCGGGCTCTCATCTAGACGGGGGGTTCTGGTTGATCTCTGGAGAGGCTGGCAAGGTTGGATATGTTGGTGCTGGAGTGCCCCAGATCGATTCCGCTCCCGGGCTCTCATCTAGACGGGGGGTTCTGGTTGATCTCTGGAGAGGCTGGCAAGGTTGGATATGTTGGTGCTGGAGTGCCCCAGATCGATTCCGCTCCCGGGCTCTCATCTAGACGGGGGGTTCTGGTTGATCTCTGGAGAGGCTGGCAAGGTTGGATATGTTGGTGCTGGAGTGCCCCAGATCGATTCCGCTCCCGGGCTCTCATCTAGACGGGGGGTTCTGGTTGATCTCTGGAGAGGCTGGCAAGCTGGGTACTTTTAAAGCAGCAAGATAATAGTATATGCTAAGGCTAGTAGGGCCTAAATTACTCCGAGTGATCCCGCTGTCAGGCTCTTATCAGCTGGCAGGGCAGGAAGGCCTCGTGGAGATGAATTGTTTTTGCTTCGGGTGATCCCGCTGCCAGGCTCTCACTGGCTGGCCGGGCTGGAAGACATTCGCAGGAAAGTTGATTTTTAGAAAAGTGTCCCCGATACGGTTCCACGGACCGTGCTCTCGCTAGCCGGTAGGGTGGGTATACCTCGAGGGTCGATGGTTTGAAAAGTTATTTTAGAAAAAGTGCCCCCCGAGCAGACCCGCTGACCAGGCTCTCACCTAGCTGGCAGGGCCGTAGGCTCACTCGGTGGTGGATCCCAAAGGCTTTAGCATATAAGGAATCAGTTACGCTTGATAAATTGATAGTTTTCACTGATAATCGAAATTCTTCAAGAATAGTTTTTGAAAACATAAGCTGAAGATAATAAATCCTGCAATGGCGCAACCTCATTTGATTAGTTTTATAAACAAAATCAGATTCATTTCGAATTGTCAATGCATGATTGTTTATGTAATCATTGTAGATAATAGTGAGCATTCTATTCCTCAGCACCATCAATCATCCTTGAGGCCCCTTCCGGAATAACACAACATGCAACAGTAAAAAGAACTGTGCTCTAAATTGTGATTCGTGAGTTTGCTTGCTAATAGGCATTAAGTGGCATGACGTTCTGAGAGCCTGAAGGGCATAATATTTCTACCATTAAAAAGAAGGCATAATGCAGAACCAAGGTTGTTGACAACCAAAATGATCATTTTAAAAGGCAACAAAGGGGAAAGTTATCACGTCAGGACAAATATGAGTACAAAAGGGAAGGATCATCTTTTCACATGATTATATACCCCTTTTTTTTTTGGGTCGGCTCCCACCCTCCGGATACTTGGGGTTGGACATTTCTTTCCGAGCGTAGGACACGCTCGCAAAGAGCGGGGATTGTGTACAACCCCGTATCTGTCGGGTGGGACCCTCCCCAGATAGCGCGGACCCGTGGTGTCCAATGGTCGGCTAGCATTGGCCGGGGTGCGGTTAGGATCCATATTCGTAAATAAACAAGAAAGTGGGGTGCGAGTAACGGGGTTTGGGTGTGCGTTTAGAGGATGGGCTGCGGATAGCCAATATGGGCTGCGGATAGCCAATATGGGCTAGGGTTTTCTATATATAAAACCTAAAAAACTAAAACCAAAAAGGAGGGATTTCTCCTCTCCCACCCGATTCAGCCCCCCTCTCTCTCTCGGTTCGTGCAGGCAGCCGCAAAGCCCCCTCCCCCTTCGTCTCTCTCTCGGGCGCCAGGAAGGAGCAGCGGCAAGCCCCGACCCCCTCCCCCTTCCTCTCTCCGTCTCGCGCCAGGAAGGAGGCAGCCGGCGAGCCCCTCCCCCTTCCTCTCTCCGTTCCCAGCCAGAGGAGCCGAAGTCCCCTCCCCCTGTTCACGCAAAAGAGGCGCGACCCGCTCCCTCTTCCCGATCTCCGACCTCGTCTCCCTCTCGTTCGCGCAAGGAGGCACCGCCCCGATCTCTCTCTCTCTCTCCCTCGTCGGCCGGGAACAAGGGCAGAGGCCTTCGTCTCCTCCTTCCCCCTTTCCCGTCGCCGCCTAGGGCACGAGGGGCCTGGCCCCCCTCTTCCTCTCCTTTTTTCTTGTCGACGAGGAGCCGAGCTCCTCCCTCTCCCTCGCTTTGTTGCTGGAAGAAGTCGAGCCCCATCTACCTCCTCTCCCGTCGGCTAGTGCGAGGGCAGCAGAGCCTCTCCTCTCTTAGTCCCGGCCTCCGCCGACCAGGAGAAGGCCGACCCGACCCCACCTTAGGTTGGCCGTTGCAGTGTGAACAGCCATGCAGCACGAGCTTGGCCGGCCAAGTGCGAGGAAGAGTTCGTGTGGTCGTTTTGGAGCTCGGATCAGTGTGCGGAAACTAAATCCGTGGTGATCGTTCTTTACGACTCCGCCAAGGCACGCGTCAAGGGTAACGAATTTCAACCCGGGCAGGTGAAGCCTTCAATTCTCATATTTGCATGGAAGCCCCTCTCCACCAACGGGTGGGGGAAGGGAGTTCTCCGACGGGTTGACGTGCGCGTCCCCGCTATTAATTGCATTAGTGCCCGGAAGTGTGAGTACGGGTTTAGGCATTCTGTGTGAAGCCCATCCGGGTGTGTAGACCGGATTGGTGATGTTTCTGTGTGAAGCCCATCCGGGTGTGTAGACCGGATTGGTGATGTTTCTGTGTGAAGCCCATCCGGGTGTGTAGACCGGATTGGTGATGTTCTAGGGACCCCGGAGAAGACTCTGGGGAAGTGTTTAGTATTTGTTCGTATTTATTAAAATGCCGCCGCCCCGGGAAAGGGGTGTGGGCAATATAGCTCAGTTTGCTGCAATTGGTCGAGGTTCAGTTTGCTACCGCATGACGAGACGTTGGCGTACAGGCGTCGCAGTACCAAGCAGGGGGTTGCGGGCTTAAGCCCAAAGTTGTGCCGCCCCGAGAAGGGCTTATTCATTTATATTTGCCGGCCTGCGAGCCGAAGTATGGAGCTTATGCTCTTGTAAATTAAAATGCCTGTGATGCCCTCTTATGTAGCTTACATTTTTTATCGTAGGCGAGTGGTGCTTTCACGAACCACTCGCCCCGTGGGAACCCCGAGGTGAAATTACCGGGAAGACCTTAAGGGTCAGTTAATTAACTCTTAGAACGGCGGAGTTACGCTGTCGGCAGTCCCATTTGGGCTGCGTATAGTCAGACTATTTGTCGAGATTACGCTATCGGCGGCACGGACGAGGAACGCTATAAATAGGCCCAAGAGAGCACCTTTAGGAGGGGGATTCGGTTTAGGATTTCCCTTTAGATGTTTTGGTTGGCCAAGAGAGTCTCCCCTTGGTGCTTTGTCTCAACTTTGGCTTGGGAGGGGAAGCGCTCAACGATCTTCCGGGTTAGTGGAGGGACCTCCTCGCTGTGACTAAGGTCTTAGTCAATCTTCCTAGTTTCCGGTCTACCTTCTCTGAGGGATCAGTAAGGGCTAGCCGCCCCTCATTTCGGTGAGGGCCCCGAACTCCACAAGAGACCGAGAAATCGGTTTCAACAATCATACATGCTTTTCATCTACAAGGAAGAGTTGGGACATTGTGGGATGTTGGGGGGGGGGATGAACTAGGGCACTACTTTATTCCGGGAACAACTAATGGTAACTAAAAATTTTGATATTCAGATCAAGAACAAGGGACGACTGTTGGAATTATATACAAGCATCTTAAACAGAACTATTGCAAGAAATACGTTCAAAATTATAACTCTTGTATGCTAATCAAAAACAACATTGTACTACCAGCCAAGAGGTTTGATACCTTGCGGGTATCGACGCACGGCAGTGGGAGCGACAGCGGCGAGGAAGTTGTCGTTGGTGGTGTCGTCGGACGGCGGTGGGTCTTCCGAGCGGAAATCGGGAAGGGGGAGGCTAGGCGGTAGAGAGAGAGAGAGAGAGAGAGAGAGAGAGAGAGAGAGAGAGAGAGAGAGAGAGAGAGAGAGAGAGAGAGAGAGAGAGAGAGAGAGAGAGAGAGAGAGGGAGGAAGAGAGTTAGAGGGAGAGAGGAAGAAGAAGGGGAGCAGCCCCAAATAACATTAGTGATCCAAAGATACATGCCAACCCTAAGGTGATCCCTTATATAGGGGGAACCCACCTCAAACCCAAAGTGACAATTAAACATTACAACACCTCATAAAATAAAACAAAACAGCAAGTAAAAAGACCGGATCGGTTCCTAGAGTGCCTCCGCCGAACCGCCCGGTTCGGTGCTTGGGCCGGTGCGGATCATTCCGCCCTTTGTTCCTGCGCCGTCTCGCGTCCTCCTCGAGTACACGTGTCATTCTGGTTCCTCTGCCTGGGCGTCGGTAACAATACCCCCGTCTGGAAAATTAGCCTTGTCCTCAAGGCAATAGTCTGGAAACTGACGACCGAAGTCGTCCCGCAGTAGCCATGTCGCGGTGGTGAGAGGACGGTCACGCCATGCGACGCGAATCTCTTCCGGCAGAGCAGCTCCCGGGTTATGGTGGCGCCGATCCACGATGGAAGCCGGGTACAAGGGTGGAGAGTCGGAGTGCTCAATATCGGCCGGAATGTGATCGGTGACTGGGAGGTCGCCGATAACACGACGAAGCTGGGAAACATGGAACACCGGGTGTATGCGGCTATGGTCTGGGAGGCGCAGACGGTACGCGACGGCTCCAATGTGGCTGAGGATCTCGAAGGGCCCGTAGAAGCGAGGGGCCATCTTGGGGCAGGTGCGGCGGGCCACTGTCAGCTGGCGGTATGGGTGAAGTTTAATGAAAACATGCTCGCCCACCTGAAAGGAGAGATCGCGTCGCTTCCGGTTAGCGAATGAGAGCATTTTCGCTTGTGCGCGGCGCAGATGGTGTTTCAAGCTCTCCAGAATCACGTCCCGGTCATGCAGATGATCGGCCAAGCTGGCCACGGGGCATTCGCCCGGAAGGTGTCGGAGAATCGACGGAGGGGGTCGGCCATAGACCGTCTCGAATGGCGAGGTGTTGGCGGAGTGATGGTAGGCGGTGTTGTACGAGTACTCCGCCCAACATAGCCACTTTGCCCACGACCCGGGTCGCTCACCGATGAAGCACCGTAAGTATGTCTCCAAACAACGGTTCAGCACTTCGGACTGCTCATCTGACTGGGGGTGATATGCGGTACTCATCCGGAGTCGAGTGCCCTGAAGACGGAACAACGAGGTCCAAAAACTGCTGAGGAAGAGAGGATCTCTATCACTCACTATGGAACGAGGAAACCCATGAAGGCGTACTATCTCGGAAATGAAACAGTCGGCCACTGTCGCTGTTGTATAAGGATGCCGGAGTGGGACGAAGTGGGCGTACTTCGTCAGGCAGATGTGAACAACCCAGAATGGGTGCTGTATTTAATTCCAGGAATTGATTGTGCTGGGAGAGTTCTAGACGGCAGGGGATTGAAGGATTAGGCCCTGGACAGCTGCTATTGGGTCCAGAGAGCAGTCAGGAGGGCTCCTGGGTGGATGAGGCTGAGGAGAGGAGGAGCTGGGCAGCTGGAATGCTTTTTCTGGATAGTATTCTGGGCGGTGGGAGGGGCTGTGGGCTGCAGTGGTTGCCTGCTGTTTGGAGGGGGAAAGGAGAGCTCGGTTTGATTGGAAAGTGGGGGCTGGATGTGGGGAGGTGGGGGCCAGCTGCTGAGGCTAAGAGCATCTCCAACCGATCTCCATTCTCTAGAAATGGAGATCGGTTTTGCTCCAACCCATCTCTATATGGGGCTCCAAATATGGAGATGGTCTCTCTACTCCTCTAAATTTAGAGGAGGGAGAGAGAAAATGGAGGGACTCCATTTATTTTTTTTAATATATTTTTATATTTTAAATGTTTAAATAAGTTTTTTAACAAAACTCCTCTATTAATTTATAACTTACCTAATCGCTAATATATTTTTTCAATTGTAACATATAATATATCAATAAAATCGCTTTGTCGAGACCTACAAAATGAGACTAATATTGAATACATTTTAATTATTATATATATATATATATTTATATTTACATATTATTATATATACATATGCATATATATATAAACATTTTATTAAACTCTTCATTATAATTATTATATATATTTATATATACATATGCATATACATATATACATTTTCATATTCATATATATATATATATATAATGTCATGTTCTCCAAATATGGAGAACATGGTTGGAGTTGAACAACCAAGTTCTCCATATTTGGAGAACCTAGTACAATGGGGATCTCTAAATATAGAGATCCCCATTGGAGATGCTCTAAGGGGGCTTGATTGGAGAAGTGGGCAGTGGATCCACGTGAACCGTAAAGGAGCTTAGTGGAGGAGGTGGGAAATTGAGGAGGGGTGTGGGTGAAACGAATATTTAGGAGAGGTGGGCCTAATTTTTAGGAAATTGAGATAGTAGGGTAGTGGGGGAGGTAGTTATGGTGGTTATGTGGTGGTGGGGTGGATGGAGGTGTTTTCTGTTGATCGACGGGAAATTTAAATTGAATGGGCTTTGAGAGGTGGTGGTGGCTTGATGGAGGTCGCCGGAGGTGGTTTCCGGCGATCGTCGGAAAACTGAAATGGAGGGAATGAAAAGTGTTTGTAATTGGTTCTGGAGGGGGTATGTGGAGGGCTTGGAAGAGTGTCGGTTGGAGGTCAGTGGCGGTGATTGGGGTTGCCAGCTGTTGGAGATGGGAGGGGAAGGAGGGTGGTTTCCGGTTGTTGGAGGTGGGGGATGGAATGGGGAGGCCGGCTGGAGATTTTTAGTGGAAAAGGTGGGGCTTGAGCGGGGGGAAGCTGGCTGTTGGAGGTGTGGGGAAGAGGGAGTGGGGAAGTTCGGCCAAATGGAAGAATTGGTGAAGAGGGGGTGGCTAGCTAGATGGAGTGGGGAGGGGAGGAAATAACTTCCAAGTTTCGACACTTGGATTATCCGGCTTCAGCACCGCGTATTCGAAAGGATGATTCTCTTCTTCATTCAATATTTCAACGCCTCTAAAATAAACCACCTACCCCTATATATAGACTAAGGGGTCATCATGGACGGTAATGATTCTCCGATCATGACGACGCTCAAATACATCAAAATAAATATAAAAAATACAGAAAATAACTAAAAATCTCGGATCGTCAATCCGCATAAAATGGATGATCATGATCGTCGTGTAGGCCAATGTTTGCCGTAATCCCCATCAATTCCCCCATCTTGAAAGCATTCATCTCCGTGAATAAAGATGAGCGTGCTCCCATCTGAAGGCGAGGTGAATCCCTCTAGCTCTAATGGTGTCGTGAACCCGTGGGTCGGGCTCGAGGGTACAACTGCTGCGGACGCTAGAGACGGTAACTGAAGCCGATGCTGCAGATGTAACTGATGGTGGTAACTGAAGGTGGCAACAATACTGAAGGTGGTGTTGCTGCTATAGGAGACGGTGCTAAAAATGTCAGAGTCGGAGTAAAGGAAACCGGTGTTTAAAACGATACTGATGATGGTACTATTGAGGTCGACGTTGAGAACGGTGATGATGTTAATGCTGAAAATGACATTTCTGTAGATGACATTGAAGGATAATGCTGACAATGGGACCGGTGTTTGTGGATGATGATGCTTATGTTGGAGAATATGGTATTGTTGTGGAAGAAGCCGGATGATCGATCAGTGCCGAAGACTGGAGTTGTAGTGTAGTAGGCAAAGTCTGGTGCTGGACTAAGGTAGTAGGTGAAAGTTTGGGTTGTAGTGAGATAGTAGGCAACGACTGGGGATGTAGTAAAATAGTAGGCGAAATATGAGGCTGAGGAGCTGAAGTGGAGGGAGGCAAAGGATGCATGTAGTCATGTGACACGAATAATGGAGTCAAATCTTCTATATTGAATATAGGTGAAATTCTCATACTCTGCGGAATATCTAGTTTGTAAGCAATTGTTCAAATTCTTTTGATAACCTTATAAGGACCCCTACACTTAGAACTTAATTTTCGACCGGTTCCTTTGGGAACCACTCAATACATATACGGACCATCACTTGTTTTCATTCTTTGAAGTTTATCAATCTCCTGTGACTATCAGCATAAGATTTATAAATATGATTATTGAAAGTAATCTCAGGTCGGACAGATTCATGCAAGTTGCACAATGACGATGAATGGCGGTCGATAGACTCAACGGATCTACTATGCAGAGGCTCTACAACCCTCAAGGTTTCATTCCAAAGGGGAACCTGGTCAGGGTTTCAGTAGCTGAAGTATAAAGAAATTCAGCACGGGTACGATGATCATTTAAATAATCATTCGATGTGTCAACACAAATGATGATGGAATCCATTCTCAGGATATCGAGAGCACTCTCACACTCGACTAACTCATAGATAGGAGACACGCCCATAATTAGTGGTGGTTTATCTGGAGTCTCTCTAGGTGGAGTGTATAAAAACTCGTCGAGTGTGAGATAAACATCCTGAAGAATGTGTGACTTTGGCATTGGAATGCCACTCTATGGTGTGTAGAATGCCTCCTTAAAGTGAAAACTCATCAGGTGGATCACTGGGAGGGGTATAATAAAATTTGTCGCAAATGCGACGAATACCAACATAGTTCCTGAAATATTAGAAGTGGCATTAAACATAAGAGGTCACTAAGTGAACAATATTAGATTCGAGATCCTCAGGGATGGGGTGACTCAGAGATATGACTTGAAGAGGCGTCAAGAAACTTGTGGTCAAAAATGGATCACTCATTGAAATGTCATCCTCATTAAAAAGAGGTGTAGGCAAAAGACACTTCCGTAAGTCTAACTCTAATGCTCTACCGGTGCCGCTCTCAGAAACAATATCAACAATCATGACACTATCTCCCTAATCATACAATATCGAGTTAGGAGTTGGCTCATGCCCACGACCAAGGAGTGAACTCCTCGTAGTAGGGCACTAGGCCACTACGTATCCTATATCCTGGATGATAACACACTGAATCTCATCAGAATGGGAGAATCTGATAGTCAGGGATTGCGATGTTGTATCAGTGTGGTCACAACTAAGTGCACTTGTGGTCTATACTGAGGAAGATCTCTACTGGGAATATTGTCCACAAGATTCTTGATTTGAAGAAGGCCTCAAGATGACAATAAACATCTTGTATTTGATGCTTGTGTAAGTTTTGATGTGACAGGTACAACAGAAATGTTTGGCTAATATAGTGTTAGGCTTATGGTCACCCAAACAAGGTTTTGCCCTTGTAATACCCCAAGGTGCAAAACTCATGTTGGCATATGATCTAATCCTATATTAGATATGTCATTATCACGAGGAAAAGCAGCATAGTTAAAAGAAATTAAAGGAAGAAACAAAGATTAGTCTAAGTCAAATGTCAGCTTCATCGTCAAGGTGCAAAACTCATGTTGACATATGATCTAATCCTATATTAGATATATCATTATCATGAGAAAAAACAGCATAGTTAAAAGAAATTAAAGGAAGAAACAAAGATTAGTCTATGTGTTACCGCTAGGGGTAACGGGGCTCCGATAGGAGCGGCGATAGCGGTGGGAGGTAGCGGGCTGGCTGTCGCCGGGCGTTAGCGGCGGCGGGAGTTAGCGGGCTGGCTGTCGCCGGGCGTTAGCGGCGGCGGGAGTAGGTGGGGGTCGGGCGAGAGAAACGAGAGGGAGAGGAATAGAGGAATAGAGAGACAAAAGGGGATCAGCCCCTCCAAAGTAGATTGATCAAAAGATGATAACAAAACCCTAGGTGATCCCTTATATAGGGGGAAACCACCACACACCACATTAATAGTTCAAATTAAAGATACATAACCAAATAAAAGCGGTAATGCTAAATAGGGCCGACCGGCCCCTAGGCGGTTTCCTTCACCCCCACCGCCCGGTTCGGTCGTGGGGTCGGTGGCGTTGTCTTCTCTCGCGCGCTCCCTTCTCGAGTAAACCTGCCATTCCGGCTCGTCCGACTGGATGTCGGTAACAATACCGCCATCTGGGAAATTGGCCTTGTCCTCAAGGCAGTAATCCGGAAACTGTCGGCGAAAATCATCGCGAAGGAGCCAAGTGGCGGCGGTGCGAGGCCTGTTCCGCCAAGATACCCGTATTTCGTCTGGCTGGGCCGCTCCGGCCGTGGACTTGCTCTGATCAATAATGGCCTCCGGGTAGAGAGGGTCGAATTGGCGGTGTCCAAGTCGGATGGAATGTGGTCGGAGACGGGATGATCGCCGATGACGCGCCAGAGTTGTGAGACATGAAACACGGGATGGATGCGGGCGATGTCCGGAAGGCGGAGACGGTAGGCCATGGCTCCGATGCGGCTGAGAATCTCAAACGGCCCAAAGAAGCGTGGTGCAAGCTTTGGGCAAGTGCGGCGAGCCACGGTGAGCTGGCGATAGGGGTGGAATTTAATAAACACCCGCTCTCCCACTTGGAATTGGAGGTCCCGGCGCTTCCGGTTGGCAAAAGACGCCATCTTTGCTTGCGCCCATCGAAGATGATGCTTTAAACTGTCCAGAATAACGTCCCGATCGTGTAGATGATCCGCCAAACTAGCCACCGGGCATTCCCCGGGTAAATGGCGGAGCACGGTTGGCGGTGGCCGGCCATACACCGTCTCGAATGGGGAGTTGTTGGCGGCGTAGTGGTATGCTGTATTGTACGAGTACTCTGCCCATCCAAGCCATTTGTTCCACGAACCGGGCCTCTCCCCAATGAAGCAGCACAAGTATGTTTCCAAACATCTGTTAAGGACCTCGGATTGGCCATCCGACTGCGGGTGGTATGCTGTGCTCATCCGGAGTTGGGTGCCCTGCAGACGGAATAACTCAGTCCAAAAGCTACTGAGAAAGAGGGGGTCACGATCGCTAACAATCGAACGGGGAAGCCCATGAAGACGGACTATCTCCGCGATGAAGTTGTCTGCCACCAACGCGGCCGTGTAGGGGTGGCGAAGCGGAAGGAAATGCGCATACTTTGTCAGACGGTCCACCACCACCAAGATGCAATCAAAGCCGTTGGAGCGGGGCAATCGGGTGATGAAGTCCATAGCGATATCCTCCCAAACACGCTCCGGAATCGGAAGAGGCTGCAGGAGGCCGCTGGGAAACAACGTCTCGTATTTGGCCTTCTGGCATGGTAGGCAAGCCGCCACGTAGGCTTTGACCTGTCGAAGCATGTGGGGCCAGAAGAGCGAGGCCGCCAGCCGACGGTATGTCTGATATGCGCCTGCATGGCCGCCCGACGGGGTGGAGTGGAATTCCGCCAGGAGGGCCGGAATCAATGCCGATGAAGCAGATAACACAAGGCGGTCCCGGTGGAAGAGGCGGCCGCCGATCAGTGTAAATGGCGGTCGGGACGAAGGGTCGGTCAACAAGGCGGCCCGAATATCCTGAAGGTGAGGGTCCCGGTCCACCTCGCTTTGAATGGCCGCGGCGTCGTCCCACACCGGCCGGGAGATGGCTGTCAGTTCTGGCGCGTGCGGGCATCGGGAGAGCGCATCGGCCGCCCGGTTCGTCTTGCCTGGACGAAATTCCACCGTGATGTCGTAACCGAGCAGCTTGGCCACCCAAACTTGCTGGGTCGGCGTGGCGATCTTTTGTTGGAGGAGATAGCGGAGACTGTGGTGATCGGTGCGAATGACGAAGGGCCGCCCCAGGAGATAAGGCCGCCAGTGTTGGACCGCCAATACCAACGCCATGAGCTCGTTCTCGTACGCCGAGCGGCTGCGCACCGCATTGGAAAAGGCCCGGCTATAAAAGGCAATGGGTCGGCCGGCCTGCATCAAGACGGCGCCGACGCCGGTGCCCGAAGCGTCACATTCGACGACAAACTGCTGGCGGAAGTCCGGCATGGCTAAAACCGGGCCGCGGACCAAGGCGGATTGGAGCGCTGTGAAAGCCTCCATAGCCGCCGGTGGCCATGTGAAGGGCCCCTCCTCGGATTTCTTCAGCAGCTGAGTGAGAGGGCGGGCCAAACCGCTGTAATCTTTGATGAAGCGCCGGTAGTATCCTGTCAGGCCGAGAAAGGCCCGGATGTCGTGTAAGGAAGCGGGAGTCGGCCATCTCAGCACCGCCTGAATTTTGTCTTCATCCATGGCCACGCCGTGGGCCGAAATAGTATGGCCCAAGTAGCTGACCGTTGCCGTGCCAAAGGTGCACTTCTTGTGGTTGACGGTAAGGTGATGTAGGCGGAGAGTGGCAAACGTCTCCCGAACATGACGGAGGTGGTCCTGCCAAGTGTGACTGAAGACAAGGATATCATCAAAAAAAACAAGGATATGCTTACGCAGAACCGGCCGAAAGATCTCGTTCATGGTTGCTTGGAATGTTGCGGGGGTGTTGGTGAGCCCAAACGGCATGACCAAGAACTCGAAGTGCCCATCGTGTGTCCTGAATGCCGTCTTCGGCACATCGTCTGGCCGAACACGAATCTGATGATAGCCGGCCCGTAGGTCCAGCTTGGTGAAGAACGTCGCGCCATGTAACTCGTCCAAGAGCTCCTGAATCACCGGAATAGGATACTTGTCCGGGACTGTCGCCTTGTTGAGCTCCCGGTAGTCCACACAGAACCTCCAACTGCCGTCCTTTTTGCGGACCAGTAGCACCGGACTGGAAAACGGGCTCGCACTGGGCCGTATAATACCACCCAACAACATCTCCCGAACGAGCCGCTCTATCTCGTCCTTTTGGGCGTGTCCATATCGGTAGGGCCGCACTGACACAGCCGATGACCCCGGATGGAGCACAATGGCGTGATCGGTCGGTCTGGTGGGAGGCAGTCCCGAAGGTGCGGTGAAGATGTCCTCAAACTCCGCGAGGACGGCGCTCATGTCGGCCTTGATGGGTGCGGCCGCCGCGGGGGGACTCGCCTGAAGGGGCCATAGCCAGGCCGAGAAATCGACGTCGGCAACGCGTGTCATCGCCCGATAGGAGAGCGGGGAGCGGAGGAGGGTCGGGTCACCCACCAAGCGACATGGTCGGCCCTGCTGCTGAAAATCCATCGTCATCGAAGCCCAGTTCACGCGGACGTCCCCCAAGGTCTCGAGCCACGCCACGCCGAGAATAGCGTCGAGACCGCCTAGCTCGAACATGTAAATGTCAGCCGTGACTCGGCACGGCCCCACTGTGATGGTAACATCCCGGCATTGGCCCAAAGTCGGCCGTCGGCGGCCATCGCCCAAGCACACCGAAAAGTCTGGTGACGGATCCACTGGTATGGCGAGCTCCTGCGCCAGATGGGAGGACATGAAATTGTGACTCGCCCCGCTATCCACCATCACGATGACGGGGCGGTTGTGTAGGTCGCCGGCCAACTTCATGGTACGGGGGCCCGTTAATCCCCCCACGGAGTAAAATGGCAGTTCCAACACGTTGAGAGGGGCGTCCTCGAGGTCGGCCGTAGGTGGGTCGGGTGGTTGCTCCAGGGGTGGCAAATCCTCGGCGGCGGCATACCCCTCGCTATCGCTGAAAATAGCATGGAATTCTTTGACCGGGCACACATGCTGAGGCGAGTATGGTTGACGACATCGGAAACATAACCCGCGACGACGAAGGTCGTTGTACTCCGTGTTAGAGACGCGATGAGGATTGTCCGGGCGAGGAGGCCGTCCGGCTGGCGGGGGTGGGTGCCGAGGAGCGGCCTCCCGGTGCTGTGGAGGTCGGAAATGGGGGGCGGCGGTGCGGGGTCCGATGTCGGCTTCCACTGCCCGAGCTAGTTCCAGAGCGTTCGAGACGGTCCGGGGGTGGTGGGTGTGGATGCGGGAGCGGATATTGGGAAGAAGGCCCTGCAGAAAGAACCCCAAATAATGGTCGGGCGGGAGGCCCGGAACTTGCGTGACGAGTGCCACAAACTCGTCAATATAAGCATCCATCGAGGTTGTCTGGCGGGCGGAGCAGAGCCGCTCAATGGCGGAGCCGGTGTAGCGTGAGTCGTAGCGGCTAATCATCTCCTGCTTGAACTCGTGCCAGGGAATGAGCGGTTGAACTTGGCGGAGCCAGCGAGCCCAATGAAGGGCCGAACCCTCCATGCCCACCATGGTCGTGCCGACTCGGTCCACCGGCGGGGTACCATTAAGATCGAAGTATTGTTCCGCTCAAGCGATCCATCGCATGGGATCCGTCCCGGAAAAGGAAGGCACGTCGAGGGCGAGGGGGGGCCGAAAGGGCGCGGGCGGCGGAAATGTCGGCCCCAATGGAAGCTGGGCTTGGGCGCGGAAGGCCGACGGTAGCGGGGTGGGAGGCGTGCCGAGCACCGAGGCGGTATCGGCCGGTGCTGTCGCTGCAGGCGGTACCGTGGGCGAGGGCGGCAGAGCCTGGAGGGCGGCGAGGGCGGCGAGGGCGGCGAGTTGGGCGAGGATGGCGTGCTGGGTCGCAGCGACGTCGTCGACACTGGATTGGAGGCTCGCGAGTTGGGAGTCGTGGCCGGCGAGGCGGGCGGTGATGGCGTCGTCGAAGGCGGACGCATCGGCGGCAGTGTTCAGGCGGGTAGAGACAGGCATGATGGATTTCCGGCGGCGTGAATGGCGGGCGGAGCGGCAGGTCGGACCAATGTTACCACTAGGGGTAACGGGGCTCCGATAGGAGCGGCGATAGCGGCGGGAGGTAGCGGGCTGGCTGTCGCCGGGCGTTAGCGGCGACGGGAGTTAGCGGGCTGGCTGTCGCCGGGCGTTAGCGGCGGCGGGAGTAGGTGGGGGTCGGGCGAGAGAAACGAGAGGGAGAGGAATAGAGGAATAGAGAGAGACAAAAGGGGATCAGCCCCTCCAAAGTAGATTGATCAAAAGATGATAACAAAACCCTAGGTGATCCCTTATATAGGGGGAAACCACCACACACCACATTAATAGTTCAAATTAAAGATACATAACCAAATAAAAGCGGTAATGCTAAATAGGGCCGACCGGCCCCTAGGCGGTTTCCTTCACCCCACCGCCCGGTTCGGTCGTGGGGTCGGTGGCGTTGTCTTCTCTCGCGCGCGCCCTTCTCGAGTAAACCTGTCATTCCGGCTCGTCCGACTGGATGTCAGTAACAATATGTCAATGTCATCTTCATCAACAAAATGACTAAGGAAAATGTAGACTGCATCGACTGGAAGCTAAGTCATTTATCGACTGCAACAATTTGATAGTTAAGTAATTTATCGACTGCATTGACTGGACAGTTAAGTAATTTGTCGGTTGCATCGACCGGAAGACTACATGATTTATCGAGTGCATCTTCCAGAATGTGACAGAAGGATTTTTTCAGGATTGACTGCTTAAGTATGGACTGCATCAAATTGTGTTCTTACGTTGCAGGTAGTCGACGACATCATATCTATAAGTGCTGAAGGATTTTATCGACTACATCATATCTATAAATGCTGAAGGATTTTATCGACTACATAGATTATTTTGTCGGACTGAAGCGTGTTCTAACGACTTTTTGCTGAGATCAAACTGCAAATTGCACAATCATTCAAATTGATATGAATTCCGCTTTTTGCTGCAATAATCAAGGTGCTTTAAGAGAAAATGAATTATACTCATTGATTTCAGATTGTTGTCATTTGAAGATCTTTCCTTAAGAAAAATCTCTAGTCGTTGAAGCATTCCTTTTTGAGAAGCAAGGCCTCTGCCGATCTAGTCTTCTATATAAAGGGATGTGAAAATTAAACAAAACATATATATACAAGAAGGCACACGAGCATACACTTTCAGAGACTTTTTGTGCAAGAATTTTGCAGTGCTCAAGCTTTAGAATTTTGCCAAGTCTACAATATCTGCAAACCTGAGAAAAAATTCTTCCAAGGCTCTACAGAACAACATTCTTTCTGAAGAACATTTCTCTCTTGAAAAAGTCTTCTAATTCAGCCTAACTCATTCTAAGCAGATTTATTCAAGTGCTCATCAAGGAAGAAGCCTTCACAGTGCTTTTATTGAAGACTCATGTGTTATTGTTTGAGTCAAAATCTTTACAACTTATTTGTAATTGTAGGATCTTTTTTAGATCTGAGTTTGTAGGATCACTGTGATCTGAGGCAGGGTCTTTGAAAAGATCTGAGTGTAGATCTCTTGTTGGAGAAATTGAGGTAGGGTGAAAGTACACAGTGTGCCTCTGAGAATTCTCTAGAGGGGGTGAATAGAGATTTAAAATATTTTCTATTCTATTTAACACACATAATAGAAAAACACTAAGTATTATGCATTCAGCAAAACCAAAGACAGAATAAATTAAATGCAGTTTGCTGAAAATAAACACGAAATAAATAAGTAGGGACAACACAGAAAATCACAAAGCAAAGACACAGGAATTTTTATAGAGGTTCCCCAAAATGTGGGTACTCCTCTCTTCTACCTCCCTGGTAGGATTGCACAACCTGTGTCTGAGTCTTTTGATAAGGAAACTCTTAGAACCACTGAGTCTTTTGATAAGGAGACTCTTAGAACCACTGAGTCTTTTGATAAGGAGACTCTTAGAACCACTGAATCCTTTGGAAGAGGGATTAATAAAACTCTTTACAGTTAAAGGAAAAAGTAAGAAGAAAGAAAGAAAAAGAAGTATAAAATAATTCTGTTCTCAGAATTCTTCAGAAGCACTGATGCTTCTTGTGTCTTTCACAGGATCTGAAATGATGAACCCTTGCTTATTATAGTGGTGATTTTCAAGGGTTATCTTGTTGATCCTTTTCTCTAAGCACTTCTTGTAATCCAGCTGTTGTATAATGATGAAGAAGAAGTTGTATGTATTCTCTGTGCAGTGAGTTCACTTAGGCCTCGTTCGTTTGGTGGGTTTTCAGCAAAATTTTTGGTTTTGAGTTTTAATTCCAAATGTTGCTGTTCGTTTAGCAGTTTTTTGGGCGGAATTTGCTTTCCTGCAATTCCTATCGGGTTGGACCCGTTAACAGCGCAACGCAACTGAAAACCCTTCTAAAATCGCGGTTTTTGTCGCTGGGCTCCCGAATACTGCGCCATTTCGTGAATCGCCCCCTCCCCGTTCTCTTCCTCCCGCGTGAGCTCCGGCGAGTCTTCTCCTCCAACGAAGCAAAGAGGCGGCGCAAGGAGGGTCGGCGCAAGGAGGCCTCAAGAAAACTTCATCTCAAGGAGAACTACTCAGGCGCCGCAAGCAGGGTCGGCGCAAGGAGGCCGCAAGCAGGGTCAGCGTCTCTTCTCTGGCCAGAGAACCTCCTCTCTGCTCAAGGAGAACCTCTTCTCTGCTCTCTCCCACACCTCCTCTATTGCACCAGCAACCCTGGATTAAGGTACTCATAAACCCTAAAAATCAGAAATTTTTTGGGGTGCATTGTTAGGGCTTTCAATGTATGTGTGTTTATGTTAGCAATGTAGGTTATTTTAGGAATAATAATGTATGCATGTGATGTGTTATACCAAGAGTGCATTCAAATTTTGTGCATGTTTGTGTGTTGTGTGTACATTTTGTACGTGTGTGTATTTGTATGTTTTTGTGTGTGAATGTTGTATGTGTGTGTGCTTGTGTGTGTGTGTGTGCATGATGTAACGTGTGTGAATGTTGTACATGTGTGTGTGTGTTGTGTGTGTGTGTGTACATGTTTGTGTGTGCGTGTTTGTGCAAATATTGTTGTGTATATGTGTGTTGTGTGTGTATGTGTGTGTAAATGTGTGTGTTTGTGTGTGTTTGTGTGTGTGTTTGTGTGTGTGTGTATGTGTGCGTGTGTACATGTGTGTGTATGTGTTTGTGTGTGTGTGTGTGTACATGTGTTTTTTTGTAAATGTGTGTGTATGTGTGTGTGTTTGTGTGTTGCATGATGTGTGTTTGTTGTATATATATATATATTGTGTGTGTCAGTGTGTGCAAATATTGTTGTATGATGTGTATGGTGTGTGTATGTGTGATGTGTGTGTAAATATTGTTGTGTAAATATTGTTGTATGATGTGTGTGTGTGTGTTTGTGTGTTACATGTGTGTGTAAATATTGTTGTGTGCAAATATTGTTGTGTATGTGTGTTGTGTGTGTATCTGTGTGTTTGTGTAATTGTGTGTGTACGTGTGTGTGTGTGTGTGTATGTTGTTGAAAATAGAAGGTGGAAATGGAAAGTGTATCTTATTCATCCACAAAGGGGCATATATATAGGAACTACAATAGGACTCCCAACACCGATAGGCGGTGTGGGACTAAACTCCAACAATATTAAAATACTTAAAACTTAATAACTCTAACACTCCCCCTCAAGCTGAAGGGGGACCCTTCAGCTTGGACACATCAAAAAACGGCAATGGAGGTAGGTGATGCGGGACAAAATAACAGACGAGCCACCGGGGAAAATCCAAACCGGGGAATCAAGTCGGGGACATAGCCACACACGACATTGACCCGCACACGACGCAGGACCCACACACGACGCAGACTCACTGGAAACCGGTCAACCAACATCACCTACACACACAACATGTGAAGAGAAACAAAGATGTGGAGCAAATCATCAAATGAGTGGTCGGGGATAATCCGCCGGGGATAATCTGTCGGGGATAATCCGCAAGAAGGGCGGTCCCACACGACACAGTCCCACACGACACAGTCTCACACGACACAGTCCCACACGACACAACCCGCTGAGATTATAACAACCAACACAATCGTGTCCCAACACATGACCAACTCGAAAGACAAACTGGGGAGACACAAACAACACACGACAAGCCTAGAGGCCGTGTGGAACGAAAGCGAAAAGTCGGGAAAGATCATCCGAGTCGCATCTGTCCAAACACTCCCCCTCACGTGAAACACACGTGCATATAGGCAAAACAACACAATAAAAAACTAAGACACAAATAAAAAATACTAAAAACAGCAACAGGAAGCCGAAGGTCAGCCAGCATCAAGCATGGACGAACAGGAAGCAGCAGCGGCACAACATAACAGCAGCGGAAGAAGTCGTAGATCTGGACGAGCAGCAGCGGCAAGATGGTTGTCGGGAAGTAGTAGCAGCACCGAAGGAGACAATAGCAGAGCATCGGAGATAGCGTAGCCGAGAGTAGATGGGCTCGACGTCGAAGACAGCAGCAGACATCGAAGACAACAACAACAACAGTCAGCCGTCAAGATCGAAGAAGAAACATCAGCGGCGGCAAAACCGTCGATGGAAGAAGCGACAGTCTCGCCAAGGAGAAGAATGATCCGCCGGAGAAGAAGCAGCGACAACAGAGAGGCGCGGAGGAGATGATGCCAGGGAAGACGCAACAGTAGCGTACGTTGGCGTCGATGAAGGAGCCCTAGCAGCAGGCAGAGAGGAAGGACCGCGCCGACGGGATCAACAGGCAGACACGTCGGCGTTGACGCTCACGAAGCCAGAGCCGCTCCCGTCGACGAGAATAGACGCCGGTTCCGTCGACGGGAGCGGAGATGCTCGACGGGAGCGGAAGACGGGACGGGAGCTTCGGCAACAGCAGAAGGCGAGACGGGATCGGAAGGGACGCCGCAAGAAGCGGGAGCGGAATCGACCGGGCCGAACCGGGAGCTAGCAAAACCCTAACCTAGCTCTGATACCATGTTGAAAATAGAAGGTGGAAATGGAAAGTGTATCTTATTCATCCACAAAGGGGCATATATATAGGAACTACAATAGGACTCCCAACACCGATAGGCGGTGTGGGACTAAACTCCAACAATATTAAAATACTTAAAACTTAATAACTCTAACATATGTTTTTTTTGTAAATGTGTGTATGTGTGTGTGTGTGTTTGTGTTGCATGATGTGTGTGTTGTATATATATATATATATATATATATTGTGTGTGTGTGTATGATGTGTGTGTGTACATGTGTGTGTATGTGTATTTTTGTAAATGTGTGTGTATGTGTGTGTGTGTTTGTGTGTTGCATGATGTTTGTGTGTAAATATTTTTGTGTGTAAATATTGTTGTATGATGTGTGTAAATGTGTGTGTGTGTTTGTGTGTTGCATGATGTGTGTGTGTTGTATGATGTCTGTTTGTGTAGTTACAACTATAGTTGTTTTGTACAGTTAGCGATTAGAAATGATGTATGTGCATGTTATCATTTTGTTTATATGAAAACTTGTTAATTTATATGAAAGATTATTGTGTTTTGTATTTAATATGTTTATATGAAATGTTCAAACATTGTCGATAATGGACAAGCACAAAATCCAAGCTGGGAAAGAGAAGGAAAAAACATATATTCATTGGACGTCTACAATGGATCATGTCCTTACAGCAACTCTTCTAGAACAATAAAATCTTGGAAACAAAGGCGCTAACGGATGGAAAGGAGTAGCATTTACTGCTGTGATCACTGTTATGTGGGAGGAGTGTCAGGTTCGGCTAAGCAAAGAGAAGATAATGGCAAGGCTATAAACTTGGAATAAGTACTACCAAGAGGTATCGGCAATGCTCGATACAAGTGGCTTTGGATGGGATTGAGAGAGACATGTTGTCAGAGTTGATAGTGAGGAGGTGTGGGCCGAATATATCAAGGTAATTATTTATCTTGTGTGTTTCTCTGTTTTTTAATAAAATTAATAATTAACTTAGTTGTAAAAATGCAGGCACATCCATCTGTAAGACACTACAAAGATAAGGTCATAGTTAATTGGGCTGATCTTGCAACACTCTGTGGTACGGACAGGGCTACGGGTGTAAATGCAGCAACTGGAGTGGAAACATCAGCTGATATTGATGTGGAGGAGATTCCTGATGATGATATTGTGGTAGGTTCAAGTGGTCGAAAGAAGAAGGCAAAGACAACATCAGCTATTGATATGATTGCAGAGGCGGTCACCCATATTGCAAAGAACATGGATGGCTCGACCGAAATTATACAGGTAGTTCAACCAGCAAAGGAGAAAACGAGGCTCGAAAGAATGTATACGGCACTTGCAGTAATGCCAGATATTCCAGAGTATGATCTTATAAGGGCTATGGACATGCTCAGTACTGACGAGATAAAGTGCGAGCTCTTCTTGATTATGTCAGAGCTTCTGCATAGGAGTTGGTTACACGTCCAATTGGATCGTTAGGTGTATGCTTTGGTTGTTTATTTTGTGGATGCTGGGCATATGATATTGCCAATTTTGTTTGATAAAACGTTATCATATTTTAGTTACATGATGTATGTCTATTTTTGAAATTTTATGAATTTTCTTTGCTTACATATCAATTCCTGCGTTTCAATTCTATCATGTTACCGAACAGCAGAATTGACAAATTTAATTCCTGTCACCGAAAATCATCCTGCAAACGAACAGCAGAATTGAGTTTTGGACCAAAACTAAAACCTCTGAGTTTTTGGTTTTAGACCAAAACCAAATCCTTCCAAACAAAACCTACCAATCGAACGCAACCTTATGTTTTTCTGTCTTTAAGGGTTTGAGAAGGAAGAAGATGAACACCCTATTTGACATATGAGAATACTGTGATAACTCTTCTCTTTGTTTTTTTCCACTTTTTACAAACTTGTTTTATATGATTGAGATTTCAAATCCTTTCTTCGTTTAGGCTATCCTGAAAAGGAATTCATCTTAGCCACCTATTTTCCTTTCTTCTTTTGTTCTCGACCCGTTCATCAATTTTGAATACCTTCCAAACATGATTTGCTGTGTCCTGGAAAGCTCCATTCCATTTTTGGCAATAAACGAGCCGTTGGAGATCTATCTCTAGTCTGATGGTCCTTCTGAAAAGGTCTCAAAAGGACAGCAGAAAAAGCTTCCTTTTTCTGACTGTATTCGACGTTGCGTCGACTTCAACATTCTTCATGTCGACGCACCTCTGAGTTCTTATCGTCGTAGCTTCGAATTCCTCTTTAGCTTTTGGCTGAACTCAGATGTCGACGCTACGTCGATTCCTTATCGACGTATCCGTCGAGTTGAATACTTGGACTTTGAGCTTTAACTTCTGCGTCGAATTATAGTCAAAGTTGCGTCGACTTCTTGAATGGCCTCGACAAGCTCTTCCTTCTACGTCGAGTTCCTTTCGACATTGCGTCGACTTGAATTATACTTCGACAGGCTGAATAAGTTGTTTGGACTTCTAGTCAGAGTTGCGTCGATATCAAGTCGAAGTTGCGTCGACTTTCATTAGACGCAAGTCTTAACTTAACTTATTTTGTGATTGTCTTGACTTGGTCTTGACACTCTAAGGTGAGTGTGACATCCTAAGACATCTAATGACCAATTTACCATTACTATACAATGAGGGTAATATAACCTAAGAAGTAAAATCACTTGTAGATAATTTGTTAAGTTAAATACAAAGGAGTTTTTCCCAATAATCTCCTCCTATTTATCTTAACAAATTTTACAGATTGTTTAAAGTGATTTTACACATTTTTTGACATACACATAAATACAAGCAAGACATACATAGGCAATAACATATGACAGAATAAAATCACAGACCATTTCATATATTGTCAAGTAATTATATTGTTCACCACAGTTGTTTGCTTCCAGAAAGTATAATATTGCAGAATACCTGAGCTTCAATGTTCCTTCTCAGGAGTTTTCCTTTTCCTGGAGAATACCTTTGGTATCACCCTCCTTGTAGCAAATGTAAGAGGTTCATTCTCTTCTTCAGGACTCCTGACAGCTTCTTCATAGATTTGACCTTCTTTGAGAGGCTCCTCTTGAGAATGTATATTTTCTTCAGCAGCCAAGGCAGCTTCCTTAGCAATCTTTAAAACTTCATCTAAAAGTAGCTCATCTTCTATGAGCTACCCCTGAATTGATGGAAGCTCCCCCTGGTTTACTGCAGGAAATTCTTCAGTTGGATCCTGATCAATTGTAAGAGGATCGCCTTGATTTTGTACAAGATTTTCTTGAGGGCTTGTAAGAGGCTCCCCCTGGACATTTGCATCTAGAATTTCTAGGCTTACTGTTTGGAATACAGTAAGTTTATCAGGATCTTCATCATCCTTGTCCTTCTCCTGACCATTCTTTTCTAGATTCTTTTCTAGAGTAGACCTTTCCTCCTCCTAAATTTTCTCCCCCATCTTAACTTTGCTGACAAGAGGTTAAGAATTCTTTAGTGACCATGGAGGAGGATACAACTATCTTGAGAGACAGGAGTGACTCTTTTGATTCTTGGATTTCTGACTCCATCTGGGAGTATTTCTTATTAAATCTTCTGGCTTGACTGGCCAGTAGGTCAACAAATGTGCTGGAGGCCAACCCTACTGCCTTAGAGATGACTTGTTCAATGTCAAAAGATGGAGTGTGGGAGAGAGAGGTAGGTGGAGGTGTGGGTATAATAGTTGGGGGGAATGCTGTGAGGTTCTTATTAAAATCCGGGGGATCTTGGTGAACAGGAGAGAGGGATTAATACACCTCTGGAGAGATATGGTATTGTGGTGGTGATGGAGCAGACTGATTGTCTGGGAATATGATGGATGGTTGTGATTGTTGTTGTGGTTGAGGAGAGAGTTGAACCGTAGATGGAATATCTGATACCAAGAGTTGAACTGTAGGTTCTGGAGCTGATTCAGGTTGGACTGGTGGAATATCTGGTATCACTGTTTCTGTTATCATTGTTTCTAGATGATGTGGTGCTGGAGAGAGAGGAGGAGAGGTTGGAGCTTGGCCAGGCTTCAGAATCTGTCTGGTCCATTTTGAAAAGATACCTATATTTATTCTTTTCCCTGGAGTAATAGGCACTCCTTTGGAACACACTTGGATAGTGGTGAAGTATAATTTGGCTCATTATTCTCATATAGGCATTTTCCTTCTGAGAGTATTTATGACCAATTAATTTTAGGAGAGCTCCCCCCAATTTATTCTCTTGTTGAGTACTAAGACCCCCATGATCTGCAGCTGCTGCTTTGGTATGGCAACATGTACTGAGATTTTGCAGAGCAGCACCTTTCCCACTATATCAACAAGAAACTTGTACTCTTCTACAAGATCAATCTTCTTCAGATTGATGGCCTTCTCTTTCCTGAACTGCATGATCTCTAAAGCTTTCTTAGTCTCTTCCCCTGTTAACTCATCAGACTCATCACCTGTCAGTAGATCAAAGGTGTGAGATAGTACTTCTTCTGTAATGTTTATATCAGTTCCAGATATATTCTCATTGAGCTAGGTGAATATTTTCCTTGAGCTCTGTCAGCTCTACATCTAGTATCTTGCATATGGTAGAGATTAACTTTGTTAACCCGGCAGTCTAAAACAATCCAAGGATGGCCCTGAAATTATCTGATGATGCGTTGAAGGAATCCACATCCACATCAAAGTCAGAGTTAATCTTAGGGGGGGTCATTGTCTCTTTTGTGAAGTACCTGCAAAGAAGAGAGAGACAAGAGCACGAGAGAACTGAAGAAGAGGAGAGCACGAGAGCAAAGAGAAGAAAATTCGAAAGTGTAAATAATTTGATGCTTAAGTTGCTTAAAAGAAGATGATTCGTCGCAACTTAGGGTTGAAGTCGACGCAGCGTCGATTAAAGTTAATATTCAGCGTGTTGGAAAAAACCCTTTGATTTAACTTAACAAATTATCCCAAAAAAGTGATTTTATCTCTTAGGTTGAATTGCCCATTTTATAGCGAGGGTAATCTGTTCATTAGATGTCTTAGGATGTCGCACTCAACCTAGGGTGTCAAGACCATATCAAGAGAAGAACAATTTGGGCAGAGTTAACATTTGCGTCGAATAGAAATAGACGCAACATCGAGTTAATCTCGACGCTACTCTGAATAGAAGTCCAAGTGGTCCAACCCTTCTGTTGAAGTAATTCATGTCGACGCTACGTCGAATAGATATCGACGTAGAGGCCATGGATCTGTCGAAGTGCATTGAGAAGTCGACGCAGCTTCTACTTCAACTCAGCGCAGAAGGAAGTATCTATCGAAGCCATCAATAGTCGATGCAACGCCGA
Organism: Dactylorhiza incarnata; assembly: GCA_033032865.1. Classification (NCBI taxonomy): domain Eukaryota; kingdom Viridiplantae; phylum Streptophyta; class Magnoliopsida; order Asparagales; family Orchidaceae; genus Dactylorhiza; species Dactylorhiza incarnata. The sequence goes on from JAWHQI010000148.1 coordinate 4,511,666, forward strand.
CTTCATTTCGACGCAGACAATGAAGCTCAGAGTCAAGCCTTCAACTCGACGGTTACGTCGATAAGATATCGACGTAACGTCGACTAGCAGAGTTCAATCAGAGCAAGAATGAAATCAAAGCTACTCCTACAAGAACTCAAAGGTGCGTCGATAAGAGAGGAAGAGAACTCGACGCTACGTCGAATACAGTCTGAAAAGGAAACCTTTTCAACTGTCATTTTGGACCCTCTCTCATGGACCACAATACTGAAGACCGTTCTCCAACTGCTTAATTATTGCCTCAAATAGAAAGAAGAATTAAAGGAGGACAGAAAAGCTTTCTTGGAAACAAGCTTACAGTTGGTGGACGGGTCGTGAATTAAAGAAGGAAAGAAAGAGAAATTGTTCAATGCAAAATACCTTTTCAGGACTTACCAGAAAGGAAATCAATTCAAATTAAGGAGGCGCAATAAAAGGGAGGAGCAGAAAGAGAAACATAGAGCATTCTGTTGAGAAATGAACCGGCTGGAGCTGGCATCGTGCCTTGGACCATCAGGAGGAGTTTTTAAATAAAGGAATTTATTGTACCCGTTTCCAAAGAGACACTTATAATCTTTGGAAACCTCTATTCTGCTTTAATTACCTGTTTGTGATGTTTTGTATTCTCCTCCTTGCATCTATAAAAGGAAGGAACTGGTTCAGTTGAAAAATGAATGAAATGAAGTAACTTTGCTTACTCTAACTTTCCATGTTTCTCCTCTTATGTCTTTCCCGTATTCTTCCCTTCTTCCACCTGCAAGTCTTGAATACACAATGAAGTTTAGAGCTTTAATATTATAACAGTTGTATCAGAGCTATCTGCGTTCCTGCACCTCTTTGATAGGAAGCAATGAGCCCATCATCAACCGCAAAAGCCATACCATACCCTCGTATTCCCGCTCCCATGTTCAATGGAGAGCTGTATGATCATTGGGCTGCAAAAACGGAGACACTGCTGGACTCCCAAGATCTTTGGGAGATTGTCAAATACGGTCCCCAACCTGATGGGAAGTCAAAAGATGGTGAAGAAGCAAGGATACCCAAGGAAGCAAAGCAAAGCAATTCCTTGGCACTGCTAATCATCCATAATGCAGTCACCCCAACCATTTTTCCACGGATCATTGGTGCCAAAACAGCAAAAGAGGCATGGGACACACTTCAAGAAATCTATCAAGGAGATAAGAAGGTAATATCAATTGGCAAAGTAAATGTGAAAAGGCAATTTGATGCTTTAGCCATGCAGGAAGGGGAGAACATTTTTGATTTTATGCCAAAACTAACTAATCTCACAAATCAACTAAGTAGTTTTGGTGCCCCCATTCCTGAAAAAGAAATAGTCCTAAAAATTCTCACAAGTCTTCCAAGATCCTATGATCACATAGCTGCAGTTATAGAGGAAAGTAATGATCTTGACACTCTACAAGTTGCAGCACTCATAGGAAAAATTCAATCACATGAGGAACGATTGAAACGGCACACATCAAGCCTATCTCAAGCTTTTCAGTCTAAGATGCATATTGGAAAAAACACATCTAATGATAAGAGACTGAAAAGTTATGGTAAACCCCAATCAAAGGATGGTCCTAAAGGACATCCAAAGCAGCATGAGAGTCATAAAGAATCACATTCCTCAAATGAAGTGTTCTGTACGCTTTGCAAAAAATCCACCCATGAAACCTCAAAATGCTACTATAAGTGTAAAAGATGTAAAAAAAACCTACACACTTTGATAAAGATTGTTGGTTCAAGAACAAAGAGAAAGAAAAAGAGGAAGCCAAATTTATTGAGAAAGATAAGGAGGTAGAAGAAAGACTATTCCTGTCTCAAAGCAATAATCCTGCTGTAACTGAGAAGTCCTCCCTTTGGTATATTGGCTCTGGATGTTCTAGCTACATGGCTCATGACAGGGCTCTTTTCTCAAATCTGAATGAGTCCGAAAAATCTGTGGTCTACATGGGAGATGGTAATACCAGGAGAATTGAAGGAAAGGGGAGTATTCTAGTAAAGGATCCAGAAGGAAGAAACAAACTCATTTCTGATGTGCAGTTTGTTCCTCACCTGGCCCAGAATCTCCTTAGTGTTGGACAGCTCATGACAAAAGGATACAACATCATTTTCAAGTCTAATGCATGCAATATTCTGGATGCCTCTAATTCTTCCATAGCCTCAGCTGTAATGTCAAAGAACAGGGTCTTCTCTTTGACCCTGGACACCTCAAATCATAAGGATATGTCTTTAGTATCAAGACATCATTCTAGTCTATCATTAACTTGGCATCATAGGCTATGCCACTTAAATTTTGACTACATACAGATGTTGACAAAGGGAAGGCTAGCAGATGGAGTCCCTGAAATGGATGTTCAGTCCTGCCAATGTGAGACATGTGCCATGTGTAAATCACACAGGCTACCTTTCTCTCCCTCAACTACTCGTAGCTCCCAACCTTTGGAGCTTCTACACTGTGATCTATGGGGTCCCTCCTTAACAACTACAATTGGGGGCAAGCGGTTCTTCTTTCTCATTGTGGATGACTTCTCAAGGTACATGTGGATTTATTTTTTGGCTGCCAAATCTGAAACTCTATCCTTCTTTGCTGATTTCAAAAGAGAAATAGAGAAAAAACTAGAAAGAAAGATAAAAACAATAAGAAGTGGCAATGGTGGAGAATTCACCTCCCTTGTGTTCAAGCACTTTTGCTCCAACCATGGGATAAGACATGAATTCTCAGCACCAGAAACACCTCAGCAAAATGGGGTGGTGGAGAGAAGAAATCGCACTATTATTGAGATGGCAAGATCTATGCTTACCCACAAAAATCTGCCAAAACATTTTTGGGGTGAAGCAACAAGTACTGCCGTGCACATCCTCAATAGAACTCCCACCAAGGCTCTTGTAAACACTACACCTTATGAAAAGTTGTATAACAAAAAACCAAATCTCAGCTATCTAAGGACTTTTGGATGTGTATCATATGCTCATGTGCTCAAAGAAAAGAGGGACAAACTGGATCCGTCCAGTGAAAAGAGCATTTTTGTTGGGTATAGTGAAACAAACAAAGCATATCGTCTGCTCATCCCCTCATCAAATAAATTAATTATATCAAGAGATGTGGTGTTTCATGAAGAAGATTGTTGGCAATGGGCATCAGACAAAGAAGGGTCAACTGACTTTTGTCCTGGCATCTCGGTTGAGCCCGTTAATGACTCCATCCAAGAGATACCTTCCAGTCATGCTCAACCAGATGCCCCAGAATCATAACTTGATGAGGATGGAAATACATCTGAATCTGAGATTTCTGAGTCATCACCGCCCCCAAAAATCAGGTCGTTACAGGACATCTATGCCAATACTGAAGTTGCCATGATGCACACCACTCCTTCCAGCTAAGAAGCAGTCTTAGATGAAAACTGGAGGCATGCCATGGATGAGGAGATCTCCCTGATTGAGAAAAACAATACTTGGAGCTTGGTAGAAAAACCAAAAAACAAAACCATAATTGGGCTGAAGTGGATCTTTAAGCTCGTGTGACGAGAAGGGAAATGTAGTCAAGCACAAGGCTAGAATTGTAGCTAAAGGCTATACTCAAAAGTTTGGAAAAGATTATGAGGAGACGTTTGCTCCTGTGGCTCGGATCGACTCTATAAGGCTTCTCATTGCTATTGCCGCAAACAATAACTACCCAATTTACCAACTTGATGTAAAATCGGCTTTTCTCAATGGAACCTTGATTGAGGAAGTGATTGTTGAGCAACCAGAAGGTTACCATAAAGAAGGGGGGGGGGGGGGGGGGGGGGGGAAGAGGGGGGGGGGGGGGGGGGGGGGGGGGGGGGGGGGGGAAAGAAAATGTCTACAGGCTTAACAAAGCTTTGTATGGACTCAAACAAGCCCCACGTACCTGGCATTCAAACATCACAACATACTTCAATGAAGAAGGTTTTACTGCATGTGAAAATGAGTCATCCCTCTTTATAAAGCACGGGCCCTCGCAACAGAAAATCATAGTTTGCCTTTATGTCGACGACATCCTGGTCACTGGGGGATCTGCCGAAGCCATAACAGAGTTCAAAGATAAGATGAAATCCAGGTATGAAATGACAGACCTTGGACATCTAAGAATTTTTCATGGTATGCAGGTGAAACGCCAAGAAGATTCTATCTTCATCTCTCAAGAATGTTATGCAAGAGAACTGCTTAAGAAGTTTGGAATGTTCGAGTGCAATGCCTGTCTTACACCGATGTGCACGGGATTGAAGCTGATCAAGTTCAAAGATGGAGATGAAATGGCTGATGAGGAATCGTATAGGAGCCTAATTGGATCTCTTATCTACTTATCTAATACGCGACCGGATCTTGAATATCCAGTCAATTTCCTGTCTCGTTTTGTAAGTAAACCTAACAAAATGCATATGGATGCCGTAAAACGAATCCTTAGGTACCTAAAAGGAACAATCACCCATGGGCTTCTCTTCAACAAGGATCTCAACCCATCACAGGATACAGTGACTCTGATTGGGGAGGCTCACTTGACGACAGAAGGAGCACAGAGGGGTATGTCTTCTTCTATGGGACAAATCCAATTTCATGGAGATCAAGGAAGCAGCAAACCGTAGCCCTATCGAGCACAGAAGCAGAATACATGGCGGCGAGCTCAGCTATGTGTGAAGGCATATGGCTGCAAAGAATGATCAAAGAGCTCACCGACGCTGAAGAACACCCTTTCTTACTGAAATGTGACAACGTCTCCGCTATCGCCCTCTCAGAAAATCCAGTATTCCATAACCGAAGCAAACATATCGAAATCAAGTATCACTCAATCAGAGAAAAGCTTGAAAGAGGGATAGCTAAACTGGACCACTGCCCTACCGCCGATCAGCTCGCTGATATCCTTACCAAAGTGATGAGCCGGACTCGCCTCGATGTTTTAAAACAGGGACTGAACATCTTTCCTCCCCCCGGTTCAAGAAGGGGTGTTGAGAAATGAACCGGCTGGAGCTGGCATCGTGCCTTGGACCATCAGGAGGAGTTTTTAAATAAAGGAATTTATTGTACCCGTTTCCAAAGAGACACTTATAATCTTTGGAAACCTCTATTCTGCTTTAATTACCTGTTTGTGATGTTTTGTATTCTCCTCCTTGCATCTATAAAAGGAAGGAACTGGTTCAGTTGAAAATGAATGAAATGAAGTAACTTTGCTTACTCTTACTTTCCATGTTTCTCCTCTTATGTCTTTCCCGTATTCTTCCCTTCTTCCACCTGCAAGTCTTGAATACACAATGAAGTTTAGAGCTTTAATATTATAACACATTCATCACAATCGACTACAGTTTTTGAATTAGGGTTCCTCTTCTCCTTCTTCCTCCTGGAACCCTAATAGAGAAAACAAAGTGAAGAAACAAGAACTGCTCTCCCTCTCTTAGCACAGAACAACAGAAGACTACTCATCATCAATATCATATAGCAGCCAAAAGGAAGAGAAATGATCTGACAATCATAGCTCCTGCAAATCATCACAATCTTAAGCAGGAGTTCATCATCAGCAGATCCAGTGAAAAAGAATAATGAAGTTGTTCTTGATACAAGCTTCATAAGAATTCTGAGAACAAAATTTTTCTTCCTCCCTCTTCTTCTTTCTCCTTCTCATTCCCAACTGTAAAAGAGTTTTGAGAATCCCTCTTCCAAAGGATTCAATGGTTCAAGATCTCCTTATCAAAAGATCTGGTTGGTTCAAGATCTCCTTATCAAAAGATCTGGTTGGTTCATGATCTCATTATCAAACGATGAGTGGTTCTGAGAGTCTCCTTGTCAAAATACTCAGGCATAGGAGGTGCATTCCTACCAGGTGGTAGAAGAGAGGACTACCCACATTTTGGGGAACCTCTATAAAATCTTTGTGTCTTCTGGTTGCTTATTTTTTGTGCTGTCCCATATAGTTTAGATTACTTTTACTGTTTTCCTGCTTTACATTTCAGCACTTGTTTTATTTTGTTTAAGCAATTGTTGGAGCATAATACTTAGTATTTTATTGTGTTTGCACAAATAGGAGAGAAATATTTTTAAATCTCTATTCACCCCCCCCCCCCCCCTCTAGAGGATTCTCAAAGGCACACTGTGCACTTTCAATTGATATCAGAGGGAGGTTGATCAATAAAACGTTAACACATTGATCAAAAAGATCTCCTACACTTATTATTTCTTTATTTCAAATATAACTTTTAAAGAAAATGAGTTTTATGGATTATGCTTCTACAAGACCTCCAGTGTGTAATCTGAATAAGTTTACACTCTGGAAGGCCAGAATAAAACTTTATATGAATTCCATTGATGAAGATATCTATAATGTCATTCTCATAGGTCCTCCTGCTCCAGTCAGACCAAATGCAGGACAATCCTCGACAACAGAGGCTGTCCCAAGAAGTGAGTGGACAGAGGCTGAGAATAAGGTCAAGGGATGCGATGCCAAGGCCATGAATATTCTGGTTTCAACAATGTCAGATGACATTTTCCAGAAGGTTGTTGAATGCGAATCAGCAAAAGAAATCTGAGATTCACTCACCAGAATGGTGGAAGAAAGTGCTGATGAAAGAAAGGACAGAAAGTCCCTTCTCATATCCCAGTATGAGAACTTTCAGAATAAAGTTGAAGAATCTGTTGCTGATATGTATGACAGATTCAGCATTATCATTAATGAGCTCAGAGGCTTGGACAAGGAAATATCCTTGACTGAAATTAATGATAAAATCCTCATGTGCATCCCTAGCTCATGGGATTCAAGGATCTGGGCAATCATAGAGTCCAGGTGCCACAGGGAAATCTCTACTGAAGCTTTGCTAGGAAAGCTTAAGTCATATGAGATGCTTCTAAAGAACAGGGTTGAGTCTGAAGAAAGGGAGACTACTCCAGCTCTTATCTAAAGGAGCCTTGCCCTGAAAGCTACTGAAGGAGAGCCTTCTACTCCTGAAAATGAGATGTTCAATCTACTAGCAAGGATATTCAAGAAATGGGCCAAGACAGAAGACTCAAGGAGAAGAGAAAGGGACTCAAGGCCCAGGTATGATAAAACTCCAAAGAAGGAGATTATCTGCTACACTTGCAACAAACCATAGCACATAGCTCCTGAGTGTCCACAAGAACAAAGGGACAGAAACAACAAAAAAGATGAAAAGAAGAAGAAGAAGTCTTTCAAAGGGAAAGACAAGAAGAGAGTCAAGGGCTTCATTGCTGAAACATGGAGTGACTCAGAAGCTGAGTTAAGCTCCTCATCATCTGAAAGTGATGATGAAGCAGAAGCAGAAGCAACCTACATGATGGCCTGGGGATGTCATCAGATGATGAAGATGAACAGGTATCTGTATTTGATAATTTTGATTTTAGTTCAGATAATTTTAAAATTTGTTTTAAAGATTTCTGTATTTATCATCTTAGGGTAGAAAGAGAATTAGACACAGCTATGACTGAATTAGAAAACCTTAAGCAAGATGACATATACCTAAAAAATCAAGACTTAACAAATGAAATTAATAATAAATAGTCAAAATTAATTGAAATTAGAAAAGAGAACATAAAACTAAAAGAAAAGCCAGCAAAGACAAAGGCCTTTGAGGACTCACTCAATGGGAGGAGTCAGAAGCTCAAAGTCATCACAGAAAATCTCTCTATGAGATTTAATCACATTGGATTAGGAGCAGAGCCCTCCACTAGCACAGAAGCACCTAGGAAACCTGCCTGGAAAAATCCAGTATCTTTTGTTAGACCTAGTGAGTATCAATCAACTGAGAAAAAATACATCATCTAAGGGTAAGGCTAGTAGTTATCCAGATAGGATAAATGAACCTAACAAAGTAAATCTGAACAAGAAAGAAAAACTCTTAGGCAAGAATAAAGTAGAGAAATTAAATAACCTCAACCAAAAGGTTAAATCAAAACCTAGGGTAATAAACATTCGGTTGATCTTCATTATTTAGATACAGTCTATACTCATTTTAAGTATCAAAATAATAGGTTTGGGAAATCCATTCTTTATCATCCAAAAGGGTATCATGAAAGACCCTTATATTCCTTCATTGAACCCTACAATGGTAAAAGCAAAGGGCCCAAGGTAACCTGGGTTCCTTCTAATGTTTGAATTACTTGTGCAGGGTAAGGAAGGGGTCCATCTAGGAGATAGTGAGAAAAGGAATAAAGAGTAATATTTATGAGCTTTTGACTCCTCCCATTGAGTGAGTCTTCAAAGGCCTTTGCCTTTGTTAGCTCTTCCTTAAGTTTTAAGTTTTTTTTTCTTATTTCAACTAGTTCTGATTCCTTATTATGAATCTCTTTTCTTAAGTCTTGATTTCTCAAATATAGCTCATCTTCATTTAGGTTTTCTAGTTCTAACCTAGCCATTTCTATTTCTTTTTGTACCTTAATATGATCATTGCAGAAATCTTTAAAGCAGTTTTTGAAATCATCAGAATTAAAGTCAAAATTGTCAAACAGGGATACCTATTCTTCTTCATCATCTGAGGAGATCTCCAATGCCATCAGGCAGGAAGCTTCAGCTCCTGCTTCTTCATCACTCTCAGATGAAAATGAGCTTAACTCTGCTTCGGAGTCACTCCAGGTTTCAGCAATGAACTCATTGCCCTTCTTCTTGTCTTTCTTCCTGAAAGACTTCTTCATTTATTTCTTTTTGCTGTTGCTCCTGTCCCTTTGCTCTTCTGGGCAGTCAGGAGCAAAGTGACATGGTTTGTTGCAGGAGAAGCATATCACTTCCTTCTTTGGAGTCTTATCAAACCTAGGCTTTGAGCTCCACTCTTTTCTTCTTGAGTCTTCAATCTTGACTCATTTTCTGAATCTCTTTGCCAAGAGACTGAACATCTCATCTTCAGGAGTGGAGGGCTCTCCTTCAGCAGCTTTCAGAGCAAGGCTCCTTTGGATAGGAGTTGGAGTTGTCTCTTTTGCCTCTGTTTCAGCTCTGCTTTTCAGTAGCATCTCATATGATTTGAGCTTTCCTAGAAAAAACAAAATATTATAAGATCTAGAATAAATGAGGGAGAAAGAACTAAAAGAACAAAGCAAGAGGGAGCAAATCACCACTTGCTTTAACCAAAACCACCGAATCTCGGCCTCTCAAGCGTTCCGCGCCAAGGATCGGCTCAAACTCGGGCTAGATACGAAGAATCTACGAAAATTTGGGCAAAAACGAAATTAGGGCCGCTAACCCTAGCGCTAAAAATTCACGAAACAGACAAAACTTACCACGCACGCGAAGATCGCGGCAAGGGCTTTCCGGATCATTGCTCCGACAAAGAATTATCGCACCGATGCTCTCGCGGCGGCGATCGGAAGCTCCCGGAAAGACTCACCCTTTTCTGGTTCGCAACTTGCCGGGGAGGGTTCACGAGAGGTCTCGGGTAAGGTTATATTTTCTTTTTATAATATTAATATTAACAATGATTATAATAATAGTAATTATAATAATATAGATATTATATTATTACGACCGACATTCTTAAAATTACTTAATTTAATTTTCTAACGTAAAATTTTCCAATTTCGATACGTTTTAAAATTTGGTCGACTTGACCGAACGGACGCGAAAACGCGCAAACGACGGCGCACCGTTAACTCCGCACTAACGTAACGCCCTTACGTCATTATGACATCATCAAGAGGATTGAAATAATTGCTGACAATTCAGGGGCGTTACAACCGGTTTGTCAATCCGCGTCCAATCTTTGTTCATCAACTAAATCTGGAGTCCGAGAGGGCTGTCACAACCTCCTAATGTACCCGACATCTCTGGTCATACCATCTCGCCACGTCAAATGCGAAGATCTCCTTGCTTGGCGATGATCTTGAACTAGATTCTCCTTCCTTGAATCTTAGGATGTTGAGAGGTGGCCTAGGGCAATGTCCTAGCTACCGAGGAAGAAGAATTGGAGTTGGAGCTAATCCCCATAGGGTTTCCTCGGATAGAAATCTGGATCCAAAAAAAGTCTGAAAATGCAGCTTAAAAAGAGAGTCAGGTAGAAATTGGGTCACGCACAGTCTGGCGCACGATCGCGCACTTCGATCGTGCGCGAAGGATAATATTAAAATAAAAATGGCTCTGAAATTTGGTGCATCAGTCAATCCACAGCAAGGCTGCCCATACCCGTGTGTTTTGTGCACGCACGGTCGAAACTGATCGTGCAAGAAGAAAACGCACGATCCGGAATAGAACACTCAAAACTCAAGGAACATATGCGCACGGTCTGAAGTGCTCGTGCGCTAAAGAAATCACACGACCGTGCGATTTGTCTAAATGTAGACCACCCATGCAATTATCTTGACGTACGGTCGAACCCAAACGTGCGAGAAGAAAACACACGAGTGCACACAGAACACTAAAATCAGGCCAAAACATGCATTCGACTAGAAGGTTGCTCACGCACGACCGTCCACGTCGTGCAAGAAGAAAAGCGCACGACCGTGCAAGATGAAAAACACATGACCGTGCGAGATGAAAAGCGCACGACCGTGCGAGATGAAAAGCGCACGACCGTGCGAGATGAAAAGCGCACGACCGTGCGAGATGAAAAGCGCACGACCGTGCGAGATGAAAAACGCACGACCGTGCGAGATGAAAAACACACGACCGTCTAGGCCGTGCGTGAGCAACAACATTAAACCTAAACAACACAACTCGTGCTCGCGACGCGTGCAAACGGACCGAGGCGAATAGCCGCCGGCATGTGCAGATTTGTCAAATGCATAAAAGTGAAAAAATGGGAGAGTAAAGTGATGTCTCCACATTACTTTGGAATCGACACTTTGCACACCAAATTAGGCATCAAAAGTGCTTCAATCATGAGAAGTGATCAAGTGATTTAAGCGCTCTTTTCATATAAAAATGAAGCTATTACAATAAGAAGACGGCGTGAAATGAGCAAGTGTGGGCAAATGGCTATCTTTGGTGTGGCAATCTTAGAACCGGTTTGAGACTTTCTCCAGTGGTGGCAGTGGTTGATCGCTCAACGAGGAAAAAGGTTCACGTGTGAGCCTTGTGCGTCTGTAGTTCAACAATTGCAGTAAGCTTTCTATTACTCAACGGCTGGACATGTCAAATTCCAACCTTGGTGCTCTTTATTTGATCATCTATACGTTCACATGTAGTTTGTATTCTGCATTTTATTGTTATATACAATTGCGTGGTTCATGGATTGCCGATTATTTGCATATTCTGTTTTCTTGTATTGCCCAGTGTTGATTTTAGTTGTGCCAGCGAAAATCGTTCCGATTTCCTAATAAAAGACACCAAAAAGCATCTTGCTGTATTTTCTAATCTACAAATAACCAAGATTAGTCGACCTACTTACACGAAATAACACAAATGAAATATTGGAAAATTCTACGGCATTGAATAATATATGTTGTACGGAGACGTCATTCATACATAAAATACTAAATATTAATAACAAAGACCATGCCATTAACATTCTTGCCCTAGGATCCAAGTTTTTTTTTTTTTAAACAAGATCACAAAAACCCTTGCCACAGAATCTCAGCGTAAGCATTGCCGATTCTTAGCAAAGTATCATGAATCAGCTCTAAATGAGCAGATAAGATAAACATAACATTACTAATCCAATAAAGAAATGAAACCTGTTTCAACGAAAGACGATGGATGACGGTGAAATCACCTTGTACGTTAGTGTCAAGCCACTTTGATTGCTTGGTCCGGATGTCGCTCGCCCACCACCATGAGTAAGCGTTGCTCGCAGCTCTCTGCAACATTTGGCTCTCTCCAATTATCTAAATTTCAATGTGGTGCAAAGTTTCAAGTTTCAAAAGCAAACATTTGAGGAGAAATCGGGAAGTAGAAGAGAAAAAGAAAAATCCGTTTTCGGGTTTGCAAAAGAGAATATATGAGGCACAGAGGGAAGAGAGGAGACGCTCACCGGGGAGCAAGGAAGAACTAAAGGAGCGGTTGGGGAGGAAAAACTTAAGGGCGGTTTAGGCGGAAGTGCCGGGAAAGCCAGCATAATTGATCCAGAATTAGAAAATGATAATAAAAAAATAAACTATAATAAAAGTATATTATATATCTATACTCTTCTTAATGGTCTTCAAAATAAGGGCATTGGGATCATCTGAGCCGTCCATTCGAAAAGATTCGCTCTCTGCTCTCTGCACTCTAGTTAAATATAAATTAGCGAGGCGTCTCTCACCGCAATCCCGTTTTCGCCCGGCCAAAAGCAACGCGCTCTGCGCTTAGGTTCTTCTTTCCGACCTCGCAAGCGTGCTTCATCTTGATGGACCTTCTTCGTTTTCGGACAGCTTTGCTACTTGCCTCCGAAGGTCGGGACTTCTTCATCCCAGCACATATCCCACTGAGTGGTTTGCGGTCTCCGCCTCTCTCTCACGATACCTCCAGAGAAACGGATCTCCTCCTCTCCTGATTACCAGAACAGGCATTCCCCCTTCGTAGAACAGGTGTTTTCCCTTCATTATCGAGGAGAACTCCAGCCCTTCAAGTAGTATTTGCTTCTTCTCGGTCACAAGGGATTTCATCTTCTTCCTCCTCATTTACCTTCATTTCTTCTGCAATGTCAGAGTGATGATTATCTCCTGCCCCTGTCGAAGATCAATGGTTTTTTCATCTTTCAAGAACCCTGTTCGAATCTCCGCCCCCCTGTAATGTAAGCGCATGCAAACTCTTTGTTTCCAAGCATGAAAGCAGCAGATGTTCAACATGGGAAGGGTTCAAGCAACTGATGTTCTCTTTTTTAAGCGGATGAAATGCCGCTTGCTTTAATATTACTTAATAGTATATGCATGTTTTCTCTATCAGATCCTTTCTTATGTATTTATCTTCTCTTTATGCAGGCTTCATGTAGACTTTGGTGCGTTTCATTATTTATTACAGTGCAGTTACAACAACAACAATAGAACCCATATAGTTCCCAATCATTGGGGGTATGGGCGGGGGAAGATTGAAAACAGACCTAACCTTTGGCACTATGCACAAAGTGGCTTCTCTCAGAGGAGAAAGACCTAACCTTTGACAATAAATGCACAAAGTGGCTACTCACAGAGTACCACTGAAATAGTGGTCCCATATACCGTCGCGTTAGCCGCGGAATCATGCCCTCAAATCAAAGTCAAAGACATCAGATAGGGCAGACCCAAGAATCCATTTTTATTACAGTGTAGTTACCCAAACAAAATCGTAGAACTCCTTTTAGATCTTCAGTTCAGTTATGAATTGCAAAAATGGAGCAAAGGACAGCTGCAAAATCTTCACAAGGTGATCACTGTTAGTCCATTGTGCTCACACTGATTTAGTAAATTTTCTATGATTAAAATTATAAATCATTTTAAATATTTACTCATGCAACCCCTCATTGTAGTTATTCATTCCTGCTTAGTAATATATGTAGGTAGTTAACGAATCTCTGGTTCAACAAAAAAGCAATTTGGACTCATAATTTGTCTCATGGAATGAACATAGGCTCTTCTATCATGGATTCAGATTACCTCTAGAGCATTGGAGAAAACATTGAAGAGATTTTGCAATCCTCTGTTTCTCTAGCTCTGAAGATGAAATTGAAGAGAGTTGGTAATCCTTTGTTTCTCTAGGTCTCTTGAATTTTTTTGGAGTTCTTAATGAACTTAATTCGGCCATTGCTTCTTTTCTCACTTCGCATAAGGGGTATTTTTAGGGAGTAAAATAGGAAAAATGGCGCTGGATTAGGTTTACTTTGGGTAATGGAAATTTTAAATTTTATTAGAATGAATGATATTTAAATTTGTTGTCCAATATGTTGATATTTTTTTGGCTTCTGATGAGTTTTTCTTTAAAAAATGTACATTTCTACTCTCTCATAGTTTGTGCTATTACTTTCCATAACTAACATCTTACCCAGGTAGCTTATGATTCCCTAAACTTATGCTCATACTTTGCAAATGCAACGCACCTCCTCTAAAATCCCTAGAGGGTTCTCCTTTGCCCCATTGCGCCTCCTTTGACTTCCGTCTCACATCGGTCTAAAACCCACATCTTTTGTTGACCTCATCCATACATATACATTGAAATATTTGTCTCCAAAGTGTGGCATTGTTTGATTAGATTATATCACAAATAACTCATTCATCCTAAATCCTATTTCACTATGCCAAAGACATTTTTTTTTTACATGTGAGTAGATTATGAATGAGTTGGTTATGAGACTACTATATTCAAAATTTTTAATTTGGTAGTGTGATTACTGAATTTTTATATATTCCTTCCCTCATTTTCTTTCTGATAATCTCATCTTGCAGGTTCCAACTTTGAGCTTTCTTTGACTGCATGGAGCCTCTTTCGGAAATAAAGTTTGGCTTCCCACATTACTCCCTTCTTTCATTTTCTCTCATAATCTCATCATGCAGGTTTCATCTTCGAGCTTGCTTTGATTTCTTGGAGAATTCAAGCACTGGGTGAATCATTTTTTCTTTTGCTCTTGGTGTATTCTATGCTTAAAATCTTCAATAGTTTTTAATAAGTAATTGAAATTATTGTGATTCTATGCTTAAATTCTGCGATTAATTTTCAGGTTGTGTATCAAAAGAAGACTCTTTTCATGTGAATAGGCGAAAGAGTTGTGTACAAAAATCCAGATTACTAGGTTGCTTTTCTTCTACTAGTTCATTTTTTTGAATTACTTTTCTTTTGTTTTTTCTATTTTTATCTTTGTTGCGGGTCGTTCAACGCTCTTCTAGACCGGTCGAGCTGAACCGCCTTAGCTCGAGAGTGAGCCGAACGTGCAAACAGTCAAAAGTGAGAACCAACAGTAGATAACATGATTTTTACGTGGAAAACCCAAAAAAGGAAAAAACCACGGGGCCTAGCCCAGTTTTGAACGATCCACTAGTTTTGTGAGTTACAGAGAGAATTGTTTTCCGATGGTGACAGCCCACCGCTCGTGTAAGACCCCACCTCCCGGAACACAAGACACGATCGAGGGGAGTCCTATGCCCAGAACAGCCGCCTTGCGGTAGCATCAGCACATGGGCTAACCTGTACTCCAAGACGTCTATCCTGCCGGCTAAACCAATAGCATCACGTCAACCCATCAATAATAGAAAACAACAGAAGCCATAAATTCACAAAGAGTAAAAGTGTCCCAACAATATATATAAAAGGACAGGTAGCTACAAAAGCTCTTCCAAAATATTAGAGTATAGATTTGCCTCAAGGGCTACATCTCAAGCTCTCACTCACATCGGTCACTGACGAAAGGGAAGGTATCGTAGTCTCAGGCCCTGTCGCTCTGGCCTAGATGTCCTCCTGTGTCGTATGTTGTTGCTCCACCTGCCGCTGAGTGTCCTAAAAATAGTGACGTAGCAACCGTTAGTCATAAAGACTAAGTGACTTCACATCCTCTCCCCCGGTGACTCTTAGGCATCGGGCGGAAAGAAAGAGGGAGAACGGTGCAATAGAATCAGTAGTGAACAATATAGCAGGTGGCAGGAAACAGTTATCACAGTAGATATAACAAGAGTATAAGAGAACATCTACTTAGCAGTATAGTCAACAACAGAGTATAAGCAGAGCAGAGTATATAAAGGATTGAATTGAACTTAACTTATAAGGATGTCCATACAAGCTTATAAGTTAAGGGTCTTTTACAATAATAAGTAACTCATCATAAAGGTGATCATACAAGTTTATATGATGAGGATCTTTATGTGGTGCAATGCAATGAATGTATGTATGATGACTCACCCATGATTTATGCACGCACTCTGAATTGCTATGTCGACATAGACTTGTACTTCCCACTTTTCGATGGTAGCTAATCTCTTAGACAACACCTGTCGTGGCCAGACCTTGATAGTGGATCGGGCTCTCCAATACTAGGTTATTATGCACACTACCAGGCCTAGGCCTTACGTACACCTCGACACTAAGAACACAACAACGGAGAACCCGCGTACTGGACACGGAAGGGGTCTTGAGAAGTAAACACCAAGAACCCAGCCCAGCCGGTCAATGACACGGAAGGGGTCTTTGGAAGAAAACACAAAGAGCCCAGCCCAACCGGCCAAGATCTATCTGCCCCTTCTGCCAGCTTCACATATTTCATATTTCTGCCATTCTTCTGAGCTGTAGAATGTACCCATGTCATGTTTTCCCCGCTGGAATAAAGCCAAGTGTTTAGGATGACATTCCTTGAGCAAGGGCTCCATTCTTCAAAATTTGGGTTTTTCATTAACTCTTCCAATCTCCTCCTTTTTGCTTCTTGCTCTTCTGGATCAACATAATGTCTTTTACTTTTCCTGGATTCCCTACTCCCACTAGCAGGCTCATCAACAAAATACCCTTGGTAGCTATCAGGCTCTTGATATTGTTCTGGAGGTACATCAGGCATTGCACTGTGAGAGGGTTCTTCATGGAGATTGCCTTCAGGAATTGGATGTTGATAGGCAATTCCATAGTCAATAGGTTCAAGATCCATAGAGAACCTTACTTCATTTTCTAGCCGCATGGCATGATGGCTTGACATTATCTCCCCCTTTCTGGCTTCTGAATATTTAGCTTTAGAGAGGGATGCCTGAAAGGCCTGAAGTTGTCTAGCCAGAAGATTATTCAGATTTCCAATAGCATCCATAAGAGTTCCCTGAGATGTTCTGACAGCTTGATTGAAAGAATTGGAAAGATGATCTTGGGTGACTTGAAATTGGTGCAGTAAGATTTCACCTACATTGTCTACTAGCTCTTGAGAGACCTGAGCAGAAGATGATATTCTCTGAAGTACAGTGTTGAAGGAATCTTCAAAATCATTAAAGGCCACATCTTGATTGTGGATGATGGACTGCTGATTGTCTCTTAGAGTAGTCAATCTATCAAGTACAATGTGTAGTTGACGTCCAATGAGATAGGTAGCTTGATTGATGTTGGCTATTTCAGTCCCTGTATTGGCCACATCATTGGCAGCAGTCAGATACACATTTGTGTTTTGATGGTTTAGATGATTAATATTTTCTTGCAGTATATCTATTCTGCCAGACAGGTCATTTCTGCAATTTGTAACAGCCTGATTGACATAGGCTTCAAATTGTTCTCTTTGTCTATTTAATAGACCTCCCATTTGGGACATGAAATCAGCTGATGGAACTATGGGAACTGTGCTGGGTAGAGGATGTTGTTCATCTTCTGTTCTTTGAGGTGAAGGCAACATTGTGGATTGACCAGTATGCTCCCCCTCCATTGGTGTAGAGGTTTCAGAGGCGTGTTCATGATCTTCTTCTTCTTAATGTATATGCATTTCATCATTAAGAAATGCATTAAGGGATCTGTCAGATTCATCTAGTCCTCCAATAGCTTCATGTTCACCACTTGGTTCTCTTTTAGATTCTTCTGATTCCATATTCAAAACAGCTGCTGGATTAGGTAGCTGCTCATGTGCTGGATTCACCTCCTCTTGAGGTGCTGGAGCACTGTCCATCATAGGGGTGTCTTTTCTCATAGGCTCCCCCTCAATTGGAGTCAAGGGTTCCTGAGAACCTATAGGAACTGGGGCAGGGGTCTTTGAGCCTTGAACAGAAGATTCACCTGCTTCCTTCTTGGTGAACTTTTTCTCTCACCTACTCTCCGTTTTTACATCGATCTTTTTGAGATAGTGGAGAGGGGCAAATTCTGAAACTTTGAGAAGATGAGGAATGCAGTTCTTGAGGTATAGAGATAAGATTCTTCCGAAGTTTGGAGATCTTATGTGTTCGGTAATCTTGTCAAACACAAGCTTTCCCCAATCAGTCCTTTTGTTCAAGATCACTCTGACCATTACTTCAAACATCCCTTTGGATACTCTATCATGTGAACATATTTTACATAGCAGCACTTTCCAAATGATATATGTAAGTAATTTACCTTTCCTGTTCGTATGCATTCTCTGTAAGATGCCATAAGGTTTAGTTTAAAATCCGCACCATTTCAACCCTTCATAGATATCTTCCTCTGTGATTTCTTCTTCTGTCTCATCCTTTTCAAAAGTAATGAGTTGTAGGAGCCTGGATAAACTTTTTGCAGTCACTTGAATTGGTTGGCTAGCCACATCAGTGCGAATTTTCCTTTCATATTTATTGAAGTCTGCGTTTTCATAAAATGCCGAGATGGCAGAGTTGTAAATACTGGTTGGCTCAGTGAGGATGTATTCTAATTCAGATGCGTACAGCAGGGTGATTACCATATCCAGATCCTCTTCCGTCTTCTCAAAACCACCCTTCAGAAGTTCTCCACTATAGGGGATTTTGTCATCATTCTTTTTCGGCGTCATTGCTTTACCAGAGAGTTGTCAGAAGGAAGAAGATGAAGGAGGGATTCTAGAATTGTGTATGTGTGTGATTTCTATGCCTACACAATGTCTAATATATATAATAATGCATTGGGAAGATAAAGAGGCGCGCACCTATTCAAATCCTCCCGTATCATTTTGAGAATCCCGGTATTGCGGTGCAATAATGACGGTGTCGTATCCTATGATGTAATCTTGTCGGTCTGATGAAGTTTTATCGTCGAGAGTATTATTGAAATGTCTTTAGTCTTGTCATCGAAATCGCTTCAGCATTGTCATTGAGAAACAGTAATTTCATCGAGAATTGGATGTTGTCATCGAGACTTCATCAATGTCGTCGTTACCAATTAAGACGATATTCTTTGCGTCAGCTATTTTCCTCTAGATGACTTTAGGTTATGCTTTAGTCAAACTTACTGGTGTCCCTGTCTTCAAAAAACTAAGGTTGTCAGATCACTTTAGGGTGGGCTTTCTGTGAGATCCAGCCCATTATCAATATATTTCACAACTACTAACAGGAGATATGATGGATTCAACATGACCAATTTAAGAACTCAACATTCCCAATTCAATTTTGAATTGATTGAACTTTGATTAATCAAGGGGCTTTGTAAAAATATCATCTATCTGCCTCTCTGTATTGACATACTGAAGACAGATGCCCTCCTTTTCTACATGCTCCCTAATAAAATGATATCTAGTTTCAATATGTTTAGTTCTACTATGTGCCACAGGATTTTTAGCAATGGAGATGGCACTAGAGGAATCACAAAAGAGAGGTGTTCTCTTTATGTGCATATTGTAATCCTCTAATTGGTGTGGAATCCAAAGGAGTTGTGCGCATCAACTACCTACTGAGATGTATTATGATTCAGCTGTGGAGATAGCAATTTTGTTTTGTTTTTTACTACTCCAGGTGTAACGCCTTAATTTTATTTAGAAGTCATATTGGGCTGCGAATAGCTGAGAGTGGGGTGCGGATATGGAATATGGTCTGCGATTAACAATTTCGGGTTAGGGTTTTAAATAAAAACCTAAATCCTCCCTCATCCCCTCTCACTTTTCCCCGATCTCCCGTCGCCCATCTTCCCTCTCGCCCTCGTCTAGGTCGGCCGACCAGCGCCCCCTTCCCTCTTGCTCACATTGCTCCAGGAGGAGGCCGATCCCTCTCCCTCTCTTGCTCGCGCGACTCCAGGAAGGAGGAGGCCGACACCCTCCTCTCATCCCTCTCTTCTCGCGTCCAGTAAGGTGGAGCTCCGCCCCTTGCGCTCTCACTTTTGAGCTATCCCTCCCTTACCCGATCCTCCTTCTCGCCGACCTAGATAGGAGGAAGAAGAAGGGCCCTGCTGCCGGGTTCTGAGCATGTCGGTGGCCGAAAAGCTGAAGGTCGAGCCCCCTTCCTCCAAGCCCCTTGCCGTGAGGTTCCTCTAGGGCTCATTTTGTGAGCACTCCTTGCCGAAATCACTGTTGGACATCAGATCTGTGGAAGGGCAGCCCCTCTGTTTACGCCTTGTCAAGCCGCTTGCCGGTAACCGTGTGCGGAGCCGAGTCGAGGCTAGATCTGTTGTAGGTCAGCCGTTACGATCGTTCTGATGGCTTCGCGACGTGCGCCAAGGGTAACGATTTCTTCCCCCGGTCTTAGGACCGTATGTTCTGTATGTTGGTGTGCTTATGGTTATGTTTCGTGCAATGAGAGTCCCCTCACACCGTCTCGGTTGAGGACGGGGACTCCGCCAGGGCGTGGGATTGCGACCCCGGCGTATATTTGTGTGAACTGCACGTAGAGTCCCTCTCCCGCTACGCGGTGGAGAGCGGGGACTTCGCCAGGGCGTGGGATTGCGACCCCGGTGTAGTTTTCTGCTTTTATTTTGCTTAGGAGGGCCACCCGCCTCCAATTGGACGCGGTGTGTGTTTCCCTCGGTTCATTGCGAACCCCCGGGTTGATTGTGTCCGTCCCCGGCATGAATGTGCATTAGTAATCCGACGCGCGAGTTTGGATTTAGGCATGCTGTGTGAAGCCTACCCGTGGCGTTCAGCCCGGATCGGTGATGTTTCTGTGATGTGCATTGCGATTAGCCCTTGGTACGTGAACGGGAATGTCCCGTGTTATTCATCGTAGTATTGTAGGAATTCGTGGGCTTTATTCGTGAATGCCCCGTTCCTAGGCGGGCTTGTGTTGGGCCCGGTAGAACGACGTTTTTGTGGGGTTTTGTTGGACGGGTGGATCCCCGTCAGTGCGTAAATTGCGCTTCCTTTGATCAGTCCTCTGCCATCTCGAAAGGGCAGTTGTAGGTTGTCTTCTGACCAGCCCTCTTGTCGCTTTAAAAAGGGCAGTTGTAGGTCATATGTTTTCTGACCAGCCCTCTGCCGCGTCAAAAAGGCAGTTGTAGGTCGCATGTTTTCTGACCAGCCCTCTGTCATGTCAAAGGCAGTTGTAGGTCGTATATTTTCTGACCAGTCCTCTGCCACCTCACAAAGGGGTAGTTGTAGGTCGTTTATCCCAAACCGGTCCTCTGTCCATTCTCTAGGACAGTTGTAGGTTTGGTCTCTTCTGTCACTACGAGTGATCGAGTCGCGGTCGTACTGTTTTACTGGGCGTTGAAGTTTAGATCGTACGCTTTCAGTGTGTTCATAGCACGCGCGTGGTAGTTTGAAGGGTGACGCTTAGTGTGTCCCATGACTCTTGGTCCTTTGTTCCTTGTTTGCATATTTTGGTGTGCGTGCGTACTTGCAGGAGAGCGATATACTCGCCCCGGAGTCCGCTAGGATGGCCGGGGGGAGGAGTCGTTACGTTGTGTTGGTCAGCCCCATGCTGACCTTCGTTGCACCGCCTGTTTGTTCTTGGTTTCAGGTGGCGGAGCTCGCAGTGGTGTGTAGTGGGCAGGAGCCCATGGGTTGCTGAGGAGCTGGCTAGGGTCCTCTCTCTGTTTTGGGTTTTTCATGTAGCCCTTTTGGTTTGTTTGTACCTCTTTTGAAAGTCATGTAAGGCCTTAAGGCCGTGTCACTTCAGTACTGTTTTCCTTGTTGATGTGGACATTCTGGCCCCTTTGTTTTGGGCTTGTGGTTAGCTTCCGTTTCTGTTTACTCTGAGTTTTATTAGCATGTTTTCTTGTATCAATTATTAACGTTCTAGATTTTGTGGATATTATATGTCGTGGGGTCCCGGCCGGACCCATGTTATATTCTATTTGCAGATCAGGGATGTTACAATTGGTATCAGACTTTAGGTTTCGTGATCCGCTAGTCTTTAGGTTTCGGGACGAACCCTTTTTAACGGGTGGTGAGCACATACCGTGCAAGAGCCTAAATAACTAAATTTACGCAGAATGTCCACTTAGGATTGACCAAAATCATGGTTTTCGTGCACTTTTGGGAATTTAAGCATCCCATGCTTAGTGATTTCCCATATTTATAACTGCTAGATCATATGTCTCACATGTGTAAGCATTAATAATGATTGACTGAAGTGCTTTTGGCCTTCATTTCTCCAAGGATTGCGCTATTGGAAAATGGAATGAGCAGTTACCTGTAAAGGAATACGAATATCAGGAGAATCGCCGCTACGATTTGGGTGTTTCCATAACTTAGGTGTTGACCACCGTAGTATTCTGATAAGTGTTGTGAGTCTTTGTGGCTACCCTTATGTGAACATGACTAGTGGAATGAAAAGTCATGGTCTTTAAGATGAGATTTGTTTTGGTGATTCACCCGATACGGTATTAGATAACTATAGTTGACGTCAAACCTTTGGCGACCTATTATTTGGAATCGTTGGATTACACTTATGCCGTGTGAAATTAAGTGTGATGTATTGAAAGAGGCACCCGATCATTTGTGTTACCCTACGCTTGATGGTGTGACCCCGATGTGCGCAAGCGAGCGCATAAATTCACACTTAAGATTGATGATTAAGTAGTGACACGCTATGTTAATGGCGGTGATGAATTTTGATTCATGAGCAAGGAAGTGTATTGAAAGGATGGGTGGATTCCCGTCACGCTCTTTTTGGACAGTTGCGGGATGCTCCCCTCTGTCGCGCTCTTTTAGTTAAATATGAAATCTATTCTTTTGTGCAGAAACATTAGATAGACCGTGAGTTTGATTTGAGAGTTCGGGCCGGTAAGAGGTTCAGTGAAATTGGGAGGTGTACACTCCTAATTTTAGTTTGGGTGCCCTGTGTGCACTATGCTTGTGTTTGTGAGCCATAGTTTGGCCTTGAGTTTGTAAACTCTGTGACTTGGGTCCCCGAGAGTCTGGCGTGGTTGTCCGGACAAGTAAATGCTCAGGTGTGTTTGTAGGGTTTTGTATACCCTATATTGTGAGTGTCATGAGAGCACTAGGTTTGACTCAAGTTTCCTAATATTCGACTTGATGATCTTACGCCATTGTATTTTCCGTATGATGGAGTACGTGCGTAGTGACTACCTTTGGTATCGTTTTAACAGTGGTGTGTTGAACCCTGTTGTCGCTAAGGTGTCACTTGTAAAGTCTTATCCCAAAGACCGTTGCAGCAGCCATGCATTGGATGTTGTGACGAAGGACCTGAGTGTTCTTTGCATGCTGATTAGATGTTTGTATATTATAATGCCGCATGTGTTGCTGAGTTCTTCCGTCGTTCTACTAGGTGATTGGTGAAGAGGTTGGTCTCACTCCCTTGCAGGAGACAACCACAGCTAGTGAAGCTGAAATAGGAGTTATGGAAGATCAGTGTGCCGATGCGACTGCTGGTGGGACACCCATCCCTGTGGCATCTGCGCCTATGTCTGCGATTGGAGAAGCAACATATGAGACTCGTGATTGGGTGACTTACTTCTTGAGTTGCCATCCACCTTTGTTCAACGGTGTCGAGTCGCCCGCTTATGCTCAAGATTGGTTGGAATGGATTAAAGATCTCATTTTGGCCTTAAGAGTCCCGTCGGAGCTGAGGGTCAGTCTGATCTCCTTTGCACTTTTTGGGGAGGCTAAGAGATGGTGGCAAGAGGAGTGTCGTGTACGTTTTGCTCGACACCCTTGGTCCCAAATCCCCGTGGAAGAGTTTGCGTCGGCGTTCTGGGAACATTTCATTCCGACGACTTCCTGCCTTATACTACGAGAAGATTTTCTGATGTTGAGGCAAAAGGAGATGTCTGTGGAGACTTATCTCCAAGAGTTTTTGCGATTGAGCCGTTATGCTGAGCATGTCCTGGTGACTGATGAGGACAAATCGCGATATCTTCTTAAAGGCTTGCGCGAGGAGTGGAAGATCAGATTGCGCGCAGCAGCGTCTATCAGTTTCCCCATTTTGATTCAAGCTGCCCGCAACTTGGAGCTTATCTTTCGCTTAGGGCAGAGTGAGTCCGAAGAGGAGTTTGAAAGAATTAGACTGTTGGCTGCTGAATCAAAAAGAGCACATGCCTTTGAAGAATCCAAAGCTGAAAGTTCAAGAGAATCAAGGAAGAGGCAAAAGTCACATGTTGTCTGCTTTCTTTGTGGTCGTGAAGGTCACGTTGCGCGTGGGTGCCGAGCCTAGTCCTGAAGAAGCAGTGGTGATGACATCTTTTGTCCCCTCCTTTCGCGAAAGGTAAACATGCATTGGAGTTTTGTGTGCGCGTGTAGTCGCACTTATGAGCAATGTTTTGTTTTATGTGTCAAGCGCATACCCTCTTTATTGTTGGACTTTCCTTGGGGGTTTATCTTTCTCTTGTATGACTTTGAGAGTCAAGCCCACTTTTGATGATATGGTAGTTTTGTACATAGTGCTCGTGAAGCATTAACATGGATGGTGATTATAGTGGACGAGTTGAAATTTAATTGTTGCGTAACGATGTAGTTGTGACCGCATACCGCATACGAGTCGGACCTCGTAACGTATGGGTGATGAAAATTTATATCTGTGTTACTTGATAAGTAGCATGCTCGTGAAGTGTTTTTAATCTACCGCGAAATAGATTGAAAGTGATTCCTTCAAAGTTGAGTTGTTGGCACGATACTATAATATTTATTTGTCGTGAGTTTAGAGATTGTTAGTTTGGGAACCTGATCTTTGGACGTGTGTCCAATTTAGTTGAAATCATGAGTAGGTTCATAAACAATGGAGTTCATGGTTTTCTTGGTAGGATTCGTACGCAGGTTCGTACATGTTTAAACCCAAGTAAACGCCTCATCGAGATTGAAATATCTCGGATAAGGTTCTCACTTTTGTGTGTGAGTTACACAAAATTCGGGTAGTAGTTAATGACTTTGAATTGTGTGAGCATTGTCACTCGTGAAATGTGTATGTGGTGGCACTAGAAAGAGTGCAACATGTAAGTGCTACTCATAATTTGCTAGCATGGATTAAGGCTCTTGTCAGTTTGATGTTTTGATTATGTATGAGTTGGATTGGTCGTAATAAATCGTGATGAATGCGAGCATGTTAAGTCTATTGCTCTGCCTATGGAAGAGCCATGCCGAAATATTGACATTTTTCATTTGAGGCTTTGAGTTGATAAGCGAGATTGAAATTTCTGGTTGTAAAATGCGTGTTTATCATGTGAAATGGTTGGATTCGTGCAAGAATCGTGGACTTAGCGTGAAAGATGATTCTAGCAATTTAGTGGTGTTGTCTTATTGCGTGGTTGTGTAGTGATGACCCTTTATGAGGTTGATTTCCTAACATGTTGGTGAATGAAAATTGTTATTTATGACGCTTGGCAAATCATACCCGTGAAGCGTTGCTAGTCTATCCTATGAAAGGTTGAGGGTAATTCGTTCGAAACTGAATTATTGGTACAATAATGCGAGAATATATATGCACCGTGAGTTGGAGATTGATGGTTTGAGGATATGATCCTTGAAATCATCGTATAGGTGAACTTATATGGTCGTGATGACCTATGTAGTGAAACATCTAGAAAAGTTTATTTGTTTGAGCTTGTTGTTGCGTTGAATGAAAGTCGAGAGAAAATCCAAGTGAAAGTGCCCTGTTGAGATTATGATATCTCAGGCATAGCTGTCTCTTTTGTGTGTGGCTTACACAAAATGCGAATGATAGTGGTGGTGTTGTGTTTTTACGTGTTGAATAGAGCTGTTGTTCAAGTTTGATTACCGTTAGTTAAAGGCTTCCAGGACAATTGCGGTCTTAATGTGTTTGGAGGTGTGAGTGAACTCGCAAAGAATCGGAATCAATGTAGCGATTTGATTCTCCTATGAGAGGTCGAAGTCCCTCATTTTGGGAAGAGTGTGACTCTTCTCGTCGTAATGAAATGACCATGGAGTGACGAAAATGAGAGTTCGTAAGGCTTTGTGGTTATAAGCAATTTGACGGGTGAATCCTTGTGATGATGTATGTAAAGATTCGTTGACGTTTGTATGTCCGAACCTAGGATGATTCCTCGGGCGTTGAAAAGTCGTACGAATGTTATCCGTGGCCTAGTTTGGTATTTCAGTGTGTTTGAAATCATGGGGTTTTCTTCGTAAAGGTGTAGTTCAGAGTAGTGCAGCGAAAGCATGGTGGGTCCTTAACCCACAGACAGTTTTAAAACTCTGACTTGTGTATTCCTTGCGGATGAGGCCAAGAATAAATTTCGGGACGAAATTTCCTTAAGGAGGAGAGAATTGTAACGCCTTAATTTTATTTAGAAGTCATATTGGGCTGCGAATAGCTGAGAGTGGGGTGCGGATATGGAATATGGTCTGCGATTAACAATTTCGGGTTAGGGTTTTAAATAAAAACCTAAATCCTCCCTCATCCCCTCTCACTTTTCCCCGATCTCCCGTCGCCCATCTTCCCTCTCGCCCTCGTCTAGGTCGGCCGACCAGCGCCCCCTTCCCTCTTGCTCACATTGCTCCAGGAGGAGGCTGATCCCTCTCCCTCTCTTGCTCGCGTGACTCCAGGAAGGAGGAGGCCGACACCCTCCTCTCATCCCTCTCTTCTCGCGTCCAGTAAGGTGGAGCTCCGCCCCTTGCGCTCTCACTTTCGAGCTATCCCTCCCTTACCCGATCCTCCTTCTCGCCGACCTAGATAGGAGGAAGAAGAAGGGCCCTGCTGCCGGGTTCTGAGCATGCCGGTGGCCGAAAAGCTGAAGGTCGAGCCCCCTTCCTCCAAGCCCCTTGCCGTGAGGTTCCTCTAGGGCTCATTTTGTGAGCACTCCTTGCCGAAATCACTGTTGGACATCAGATCTGTGGAAGGGCAGCCCCTCTGTTTACGCCTTGTCAAGCCGCTTGCCGGTAACCGTGTGCGGAGCCGAGTCGAGGCTAGATCTGTTGTAGGTCAGCCGTTACGATCGTTCTGATGGCTTCGCGACGTGCGCCAAGGGTAACGATTTCTTCCCCCGGTCTTAGGACCGTATGTTCTGTATGTTGGTGTGCTTATGGTTATGTTTCGTGCAATGAGAGTCCCCTCACACTGTCTCGGTTGAGGACGGGGACTCCGCCAGGGCGTGGGATTGCGACCCCGGCGTATATTTGTGTGAACTGCACGTAGAGTCCCTCTCCCGCTACGCGGTGGAGAGCGGGGACTTCGCCAGGGCGTGGGATTGCGACCCCGGTGTAGTTTTCTGCTTTTATTTTGCTTAGGAGGGCCACCCGCCTCCAATTGGACGCGGTGTGTGTTTCCCTCGGTTCATTGCGAACCCCCGGGTTGATTGTGTCCGTCCCCGGCATGAATGTGCATTAGTAATCCGACACGCGAGTTTGGATTTAGGCATGCTGTGTGAAGCCTACCCGTGGCGTTCAGCCCGGATCGGTGATGTTTCTGTAATGTGCATTGCGATTAGCCCTTGGTACGTGAACGGGAATGTCCCGTGTTATTCATCGTAGTATTGTAGGAATTCGTGGGCTTTATTCGTGAATGCCCCGTTCCTAGGCGGGCTTGTGTTGGGCCCGGTAGAACGACATTTTTGTGGGGTTTTGTTGGACGGGTGGATCCCCGTCAGTGCATAGATTGCGCTTCCTTTGATCAGTCCTCTGCCATCTCGAAAGGGCAGTTGTAGGTTGTCTTCTGACCAGCCCTTTGTCGCTTTAAAAAGGGCAGTTGTAGGTCATATGTTTTCTGACCAGCCCTCTGCCGCGTCAAAAAGGCAGTTGTAGGTCGCATGTTTTCTGACCAGCCCTCTGTCATGTCAAAGGCAGTTGTAGGTCGTATATTTTCTGACCAGTCCTCTGCCACCTCACAAAGGGGTAGTTGTAGGTCGTTTATCCCAAACCGGTCCTCTGTCCATTCTCTAGGACAGTTGTAGGTTTGGTCTCTTCTGTCACTACGAGTGACCGAGTCGCGGTCGTACTGTTTTACTGGGCGTTGAAGTTTAGATCGTACGCTTTCAGTGTGTTCATAGCACGCGCGTGGTAGTTTGAAGGGTGGCGCTTAGTGTGTCCCATGACTCTTGGTCCTTTGTTCCTTGTTTGCATATTTTGGTGTGCGTGCGTACTTGCAGGAGAGCGATATACTCGCCCCGGAGTCCGCTAGGATGGCCGGGGGGAGGAGTCGTTACGTTGTGTTGGTCAGCCCCATGCTGACCTTCGTTGCACCGCCTGTTTGTTCTTGGTTTCAGGTGGCGGAGCTCGCAGTGGTGTGTAGTGGGCAGGAGCCCATGGGTTGCTGAGGAGCTGGCTAGGGTCCTCTCTCTGTTTTGGGGTTTTTTATGTAGCCCTTTTGGTTTGTTTGTACCTCTTTTGAAAGTCATGTAAGGCCTTAAGGCCGTGTCACTTCAGTACTGTTTTCCTTGTTGATGTGGACATTCTGGCCCCTTTGTTTTGGGCTTGTGGTTAGCTTCCGTTTCTGTTTACTCTGAGTTTTATTAGCATGTTTTCTTGTATCAATTATTAACGTTCTAGATTTTGTGGATATTATATGTCGTGGGGTCCCGGCCGGACCCATGTTATATTCTATTTGCAGATCAGGGATGTTACACCAGGACACAAGCCTTCTCTCCAAGAACTGACAAGTTCTTGAAGTACTTTTTCTGTCCTCTTTGCACCCAACAAAGTCTGCATCAGAATAGCCACATAGCTCAAAATCATCTGACTTGGGATACCAGAGCCCCAGATTTGGAGTACCCTTCTGATATCTCAAAATTCTTTTCACAGCTGAGTAATGAGATTCTTTGGGGTTCACTTGATATCTTGCACAGACACATGTAGCAAACATGATGTCTGGCCTACTAGCAGTCAGGTAGAGCAATGAGCCAATTATGATTCTATACATGGACTCATTATATGGTTTCCCCTTTTCATACTTGTCTAGAGAAACAGTTGAACCCATAGGAGTTCTCATAAGGGTAGAGTTCTCCATACCAAATTTCTTTATGATTGTTGAAACCGTCAACCGGTCTCTGAGTTCAGACCCACAGGGGGTGTAGATTGCGCCTACTTCTCCCTCACTAAACTCTCCTGACCGAGGATGAATAATTTGGAACAGACCCAAGGCTGCAGCGAGGAGGTCCCGACACACACCCGGAAGATTTTGGAGAGCTTCCCCTCCCGAACGAATGATCAGCCGGCACCTTGGAGGGCACTAGCAGCCAACTCCAAAAATTGCCTGGAGGAGAGAGATCAAAAGATCTGATCTCCTCCAAGGTGTTGGATCTGATGGCGCCCTTAGAGGGGGGGTGAATAAGGGGTTTACTGTTTTTAAGATAAACTGACAGATTTTATGAAACAGAAAACTTTGTCGCACTGTTGCTAACGCCTGGCGTTGACTAGTTAACGCCTGGCGTTATCCCTCCAGAAAATATTTTGGCAGAAATAAACAAAGTGATTTTTACTTGCACAATCTCAAATGAAATACAAATCCAGAAAAATAGATATACTGAAAAGGAATTTTATATATCACAAAATGATTACAAGGATAATATTTCAATAACGCTTGAAATTGAGGCGACAAGTTGAAAATCTCTTTTTAGTTCCTTCACCGGTCCTTCTCCCAAGGACCGGTTGGCTATAACCTATCTATCCCCATATAAGGCCTCTAGCCACCCCCTAGATCTACCCTTGACCTAGTCGCCACGCACAAGGCGGCGAATTACCCCCTAAGCCGCACAAGGACCTAGTCGCCACACGCAAGACGGCGAATTCGCTACGGTTACAAGTAAATGAAAAGATAAAGATACAAATCAGAATAAAAGACTCCCTATATTGAAGAGCGCTGAAGGAGATGTTGAAGACACGCTTTGATCATCATCGGAGTTGAAGCGAGCGTCCTTCTTCAAATTGACCATTGCAAATCTCCTTCTCACTCTTGTTCCTCAATGGTGGTGTTGGGAGTTCTCTCTGAATTCAGGGATGAAATGTTCTCTCAGAAGATTGGAATGAAGGCTTGAAGGCATCTCAATGAACAACGAAATCAGGTCTTTTTAAATAGACACGGGAGCTAACGCCTGGCGTTAGTGTTAACGCCAGCGTTAAGCATCGTGTCCGGCAGTTGCTGAAATCGTGCAAAAAGATGAGACCGTGACAGAACAAATTTTCGTCGAACGGAACTGATTTCGTCGAACTCCCCTTCGTCAAACGCACCCTTCGTCGAACGGAAAAACCGCCACCATCAGGATCGTGCAAACCGCCAGGAACGTGACAAAACAAACTTTCGTCGAACGGAACAATTTCGTCGAACGGAAAAATTTCGTCGAACGGAAACACTTTCGTCAAACGGAGCTTCAAATTCGTCGAACGCAGATTCTCGTTCGTCGAACGCAGCCTGTCAAGTGCAAATTCGTCGAGCGCAGGAACTTTCGTGGAACGGAGTTCCTCGTTCGTCGAACGCAGGTTCCATTCGTCGAACGCAGCTTCCTTCTCAGCGGTTTTCTTC
The DNA here is from genome assembly GCA_033032865.1 of Dactylorhiza incarnata. Lineage (NCBI taxonomy): Eukaryota > Viridiplantae > Streptophyta > Magnoliopsida > Asparagales > Orchidaceae > Dactylorhiza > Dactylorhiza incarnata. The sequence goes on from JAWHQI010000148.1 coordinate 4,541,744, forward strand.
TCAATGGAAGTTAACGCTGGGCGTTAACAGCTAACGCGGGGCGTTAGCTCTCTTTCCAGAGAATCCTCAGCAAACAGCATCCTGTACATAAGGTTATTTAAAAATAGTACCTGCACACTTATAAACACAAGCAAGATCAAATACATAGTGTGATTTGTTATTCTCAAACTAAGAGATGTGGAACACAAGCTCCAACAATCTCCCCCTTTTGATAATAACAAATCCACTAATAAGAAATAAAAATAGAGTAGTGTTTATAGTATATGATAAGCGTGATAATCATGCAAAACCCCCTATGTGGATACTCCCCCTACATGAATGCATGTCATTAAGTACTCCCCCTAAATAATAGATTTCTCTAAGTTATTTCTTGAAGTTAGTCTCTTCTCCCCCTTTTGTTATAATCAAAAGGAGATAGGGATGAGTAGTAGGAATTTGTTCTTTTGTGCACTCTGTAGAGATAATTGCAACTGTTTGAAAGTGAACACAGCGAAAGCAATATTTGAACAGCGTTAAAAATTTGTAAGAACAAAAACATAATAAGCGTTGTAAATCAAATAAGTAGATGTTTTGAAATGAAATACACAAGTTGCAAATACATTTGAAATTTGGAATATTTAAAGTTAGCAAGCAAGAATATATAATATCAATGGAAGATAGGTTTACAATGTAAAATAATTTGCATTTCAAGAAATCATAAACATTGTAAAGATCATGTTTTGCTATCTAGTGCATTTATTCATGATTGTAGAGAACAATGTAGGTAAGCTTTAAGTCCAATTCTCATGAGTAGAAGTATTATAATTGATAATGATGTGTACAATAAATGTGTTTTGATAAAGCATACAACTGTAGAAATCAAACCACATGAAACTATGTAATGTAAGAGCATAAATTGAATTGAACAAAAATAACTTTACTTTCACAAATTTCAATGCACTATAGATTTTTTTTTAAGAGAAGTGGTGAAAATTTTGTTTGCACAAGACACTTTACAATTCTTTCCAAGGTGCTCAACCTCACAATGCTCATTAAGACTTATCAGGAGGTTCAAGTAGTGCTTAGTGGAGTTATCCTTGTCATTCATTTGTTGCTTTTTAGACTTAGTGTCAAAGGACTCTGAATTCACTTGTTTAGCAAACATAGTTTATATTTTGTTTTGAATTTTATTTACCACATTTCTCTAAATACAAGTGCATGAAAAACAAAGAATTCAATGTTGTGTAGGTAAATTGTTTATGAAATTCAAAATAAGTTCTTATACTACACAACCATGTAAAAGTATGATTTAAAAACACATGTATATTAACCAAAAAGTGTAAGTGAGAAAATCATTATCAAAGATAAAAACTTTACTCATACTTAGAGGCATGTAAAAGCATTTCGACATATGTTATCTATTCTCAAACTCTTTGCACATTTGAAGATAATTAATTTTGAAGGCATGATTAAATCAAAACAATGTTTTTAATGAAACTTGAAGGTTTAAATTAAACATTGTAAATAATCTTAACCAATATCTATATAATCATCCTTGAAATCAACATTTAAGCTTATAGTAATTTTTTTGTTTTTAAGTTTTGAAAAAAAAAACACACCAAAATACAAACACAGTTGTAAAAACACACAAAAAAAATTCTGAGCATAGAAGCTAACGCTATGCATTAACTTCTTAACGCCGAGACAGAACACCCATTTTTGACTTTTTGAAAAAAATATTTTTCATGATATACAATTGTAATATAAATAGGCCTTTATACAGTTGAAATTTTAGACATTATGGAGTTGATATGATGGCCTTTTTAGCGTGTTTTTGGTGGTTTTCCCATAGTTTTTAAATTTTTATTGTTTTTTTTTTATTTTTTTAAGAGAAAAAAAAAAGCATATAAAATGATTTGATAGCTTTTTATAAGGGTCAATGTGACATTTCTAAGATACCTAATTCTAACCTAAGCATGTGAAAACGTGCATCGGGTAGAGATTTGGTAAAAATGTCGGCAAGTTGTGATTCCGTCCCTATAAAGCTAATTTTAACATGTTCTTTCTTAATATGATCTCTAATGAAATGATGTCGGACATCTATATGTTTAGATCTAGAATGATGTACGAGATTGTTTGTGAGATCTATAGCACTCTTGTTGTCACACTTTAATTCAATGTTATTTAGATAAACACCAAAGTCTTCTAACGTTTGGGTCATCCATAATGCTTGTGCACAACAACTACCTACTGCGATATATTCGGCCTCGGTGGTGGAGAGGGCAACAGAATTCTGTTTCCGACTCGACCATGATATAAGTGAAGGGCCTATAAAATGACACGTGCCACTAGTGCTTTTGCGATCTAATGAATATCCCGCATAGTCCGAATCAGAAAAACCGTGTAGAATAAAACAATTATTATGAGGATACCATAAGCCTAATCTAGATGTTCCGATTAGATATCTAAAAATACGTTTAACCGCTTTTAAATGTGATTCTTTTGGGTTAGCTTGAAATCTAGCACATAAGCAAACGGAAAACATAATATCGGGTCTAGATGCGCTTAAATAAAGCAATGAGCCTATCATTCCTCTATATAATGTTTGATCTATTGAAATACTGGCTTCATCTTTTCCTAACTTTAGTGATGCACTCATAGGAGTATTGGCTTGCTTTAGGTTTTCAAATCCAAATCTCTTAAGAATATCATGAACATATTTAGTTTGACAAATAAATATACCATCTTGTTTTTGTGAGATTTGAAATCCTAGAAAATAAGTGAGTTCTCCTACCAAGCTCATTTCAAATTCATTTTTCATCACTAAAATAACTTCATTACATAACTCTTCATTAGTGGCTCCAAAAATGATATCATCAACATAAATTTGCAATATAATCAAATCATTATCTACATACTTAATGAAGAGTGTATTATCCGCACTTCCCATTTTATAACCGCGCTTTATCAAAAATAATGTCAATCTATCATACCAAGCACATGGCGCTTGCTTTAATCCATAAAGCGTTTTTTCTAACTTATACACATGATTAGGAAATTTTTCATTCACAAAACCGGGGGGTTGTTCTACATAAACTTCTTCTTTTATAATCCCGTTTAGAAAGGCACTTTTAACATCCATTTGAAATATTTAAATCTTTTAAAATTCTTAAATGCAAGAAATATTCTAATTGATTCTAGGCGAGCAACGAGTGCAAAATTTTCATCAAAATCTACCCCTTCGATTTGTGAATAACCTTGTGCAACAAGTCTTGCTTTATTCCTTGTTATCCTAGAGTCATCATCTAATTTATTTTTGAAAATTCATTTGACTCCTATAACCGGATGATTAGATGGCCTCTCCACTAAGTTCCAAACCTTGTTACGTTCAAATTGATTTAATTCATCATTCATAGCTATAAACCAAAATTCATCATTTAAAGCGGTTGAAACATTTTTTGGTTCTATTTCGGATATAAAACAAAGGTTTGAAAAAGACTCATGTAAAGAAGAACGAGTACTTACCCCTTTTGATGGTTCTCCTATCACAAGCTCCTTTGGATGATCCTTAGTGAACTGCAACACGCTTGGAGGAACATATTCTATTATCTCATTTTCTTTCTCCTCTTGTTCTTCTTCTTTTTCTTCTTCTTTTTCTCCAAGTGATTCATCATCCTCATGCTCCAAAAGGGAAATGGGTTCGTCTTCATTTCCTGTATGATTAGAATCTACACAAGGAACAAACTCATCAAATCTTATATGTATAGACTCTTCAACTACTTTAGTTCTTTTATTATATATTCTATAAGCCTTACTAGTTGAAGAGTAACTAATAAAAATTCCCTCATCGCATTTTTCATCAAATTTTTCTAGTGTATCTTTAGTGTTTAAAATGAAACATTTACAACCAAACACATGAAAATAAGATACATTAGGTTTTCTTTTAAAGTAAAGCTCATAAGGTGTCAATTTTAAAACAAGACGAAGCATGACACGATTAATGATATAACATGAAGTATTAACTGCTTCGGCCCAAAATGATTTAGGCAACCCATATTCACACAGCATAGTGCGTGCTAGCTCTTGAAGGGTTCTATTTTTTCTCTCCACTACACCATTTTATTGTGGGGTGCGAGGAGCGGAAAATTCATGTTTAATTCCTAAATCATCACAAAAAGAAGAAAATCTATCATTTTCAAATTCTCCTCCATGATCCGAACGTATGCATTTAATCTTTAAATCAAGTTCATTTTGAATACGAATGCATAGTTTAGTAAATTCAAGGAATGCATCGGATTTGGAAGATAGAAATAATGTCCAACAAAATCTAGAGAAATCATCAATTATTACAAACGTATATTTTCTACCTCCTAGACTAGAAGTGTTGACCGGTCCAAATAAATCCATATGAATTAATTGAAGAGGTCTAGTGGTAGAAATTACATTTTGCTCTTAAAAGAATTTTTTGAAAATTTTCCTTTTTGGCAAGGCGTACAAAGAGAAGATAAATTTCCATTAAGCATAGGTAATCCCTTAATTAATTTATCTTTTGATAATTTCAAAATAAGCTTGGTGCTAGAATGACCAAGGCGCCTATGCCAAAGTTCTAATTCTTCATTTTTAGAAATAAAACATTTTAAAGAAGAATTTGAAAGATCATTAAAAGTAATCATATAAACATTATGCATCCTAGGTGCGGTGAGTACGACATCATTTGTTTTAGAATTTATAATTTTACAAAGATTTGTAGATGATTCAAATAATACATTTAAACTCTTATCACATAATTGACTAATTGAAATTAGATTATGTTTTAAACCATCTACATATAAAACATTTGAAATTGAGAAAGAATCGTTACCCACTGTACCGATGCCCATGATCCTTCCTTTACCGTTGTCACCAAATGTCACCATCCCTCCTTTCTTCATCTCAAGGCTAAGGAACTTTGTTTTGTTTCCCGTCATGTGTTTGGAGCATCCCGAGTCCAAATACCACACATCCTTTTTGTCCTTAGCCTGCCAACATACTTAAAAAGGAGATGAGAGTAAAGATCCGGATACCCAAGAGGTTCCTCCCATAGAATAGGTGGAAACCTTAGGCACCCAGATTTGCTTTATAGCACTGCGACCCTTTTTCTTACAAGAGTTTGAGGTGTGTCCAAATAAATGATATTTGGCACACGCTATAAAAGGGGATGAGACCCTTTTTGAAGTTTTGGGTAAGCTCTTGCTAGAATATGAGTTAACATTTAAGTTTTTAAAATCATTATTACCAGAATTAATTTTTCTGGAATTATGGCTAACGCCGGCGTTAGGAGTTAACGCCTAGCGATAGCTTCTAGAACTATATCCAAGGCCTGATTTGTCATTACCATGGCATTGGTTGGCCAAGATCATGTCCAGAGATCTTTGTCCAACTCTGAATTTTTTAATAGCCAAATTTAAATCAAGAATACGGGCTTTGAGAGCGGTGTTTTCCGTTACCAACATAACACACCGATTCGCAAAACTCTTCTTCCCATCCTCTATTTGAGAAAGAGAGATTTTTAAAGTTCTTTCCAAATCCCCATTCTCCTTAGTAAGAAGTTCAATAGTGGAGTGGGATTTAGAAAGAGCTTCTTCAAGTTCTTTCACTCTTGCCAAGGAGTGATTGCACTCTTGGCAAGATACCTTTTCTTTCCCCAATTGTTTAGATAATTTTTTATTTTCCTTTAACAAAAGTTTATTTTCAGAATTTAGAAGATCAATATCTTTTAAACTTTTATCAAAAAATTTGCATGTTTGTAAATATTCAATATATAAATCATCATAAGAAGTAGGGAGAGTTACCTCAGTGTCGCTTTGGACACTGCATTCATCTTCAGATATCTTATTACTCTTTCCCATTAGGCACATGTCTGCCTCTTCTTCATCACTAGTGGATGAGCCGCTTGAATCCTCAGAGGAGGAGTCATCCCATGTAGCCGCCTTTAGGACCTTCTTCTCATTTCCCTTGTGCCCTTTTTCTTTACGCTCTTTCAGATATTTTGGGCACTTGCTTCGAATATGTCCGGTCTTTCTACAATGGTAGCACTCTGGTGGTGGTCGTTCATCATCGTCCTCATCGCTACCTCTCTCTTTCTTTGATGAAGATCCCTTTTTGATGAAATATTTCTGGAAGGTGTTTATCCTTTCCGGATTCTTCATGAACCTTTTGAACTTCTTCACAAAAAGGCTCCCCTCGTCCTCTTCATCATCATCTTCATTTGCCTCCTTCTTTGACTTTAAGGCCAAACTCTTCTTCTTTGGCTCCAAGTTGTACTCTTGTTATTGAATTTTGAGTTCAACCTCATGGGTCTTGAGGTTCCCAATAAGGCTCTCAATTTGGAGCTTCTTTAAGTCGTGCTACTCCGAGATAGCCGTCACCTTTGGATTGAACTTTGGAGGGAGAGACCTTAGAATTTTTCTCACCAAGTCGCCGTTGGAGAACACCTTTCCAAGCACTTTTGAGTCGTTGACGATTTTGGTGAACCTTGTGTACATAGAATCCACGTCTTCATCCGTCTCCATCCGAAATTTCTCATACTCGGATTCAAGTTGGAAGAGCTTTGAATCCTTCACCTGCGAAGTGCCTTCATGAGTAATTTCTAAAAGATTCCAAATATCATAAGCTGTTTCGCAAGCACAAGTTCTATTAAATTCCGTTCTATCCAAAGCACAAAATAACGCATTCATTGCTTTAGCGTTATTCTTACATCTCAACTTATCATTGTCATCCCATCTATCTCTAGGTTTTTCCATAGTGACTTCTCCAACAACAAATGTTGGTGGAGAATAACTTTGTTCTACCATACCCCAAACGTCATTATCTAAAGCAGTTAAAAAAAACGCATTCTAGTTTTCCAATAATTATAATCAGTTTCAGTAAATAGTGGAGGTCTACTTATCCCTTGACCCTCCAAAAAAGCATGATTGTGATGCGCCATTATTCCCGGTTGTGAGACTGTTTTGGAATAACCCCCTTTGATACCAAGTGTTGGATCTGATGGTGCCCTTAGAGGGGGGGTGAATAAGGGGTTTACTGTTTTTAAGATAAACTGACAGATTTTATGAAACAGAAAACTTTTTAGCACTTTTGCTAATGCCTGGCGTTGACTAGTTAACGTCTGACATTATCCCTCCAGAAAATATTTTGGCAGAAATAAACAAAGTGATTTTTACTTGCACAATCTCAAATGAAATACAAATCCAGAAAATAGATATACTGAAAAGGAATTTTATATATCACAAAATGATTACAAGGATAATTTTTCAATAACACTTGAAATTGAGGCGACAAGTTGAAAATCTCTTTTTAGTTTCTTCACCGGTCCTTCTCCCAAGGACCGGTTGGCTATAGCCTATCTATCCCCAGATAAGGCCTCTAGCCACCCCCTAGATCTACCCTTGACCTAGTCGCCATGCACAAGGCGGTGAATTACCCCCTAAGCCGCACAAGGACTTAGTCGCCACACGCAAGGTGGCGAATTCACTACGGTTACAAGTAAATGAAAAGATAAAGATACAAATCAGAATAAAAGACTCCCTATATTGAAGAGCGCTGAAGGAGATGTTGAAGACACGCTTTGATCATCATCGGAGTTGAAGCGAGCGTCCTTCTTCAAATTGACCATTGCAAATCTCCTTCTCACTCTTGTTCCTCAATGGTGGTGTTGGGAGTTCTCTCTGAATTCGGGGATGAAATGCTCTCTCAGAAGATTGGAGTGAAGGCTTGAAGGCATCTCAATGAACAACGAAATCAGGTCTTTTTAAATAGACACGGGAGCTAACGCCTAACGTTAGTGTTAACGCCATTGTTAAGCATCGTGTCCGGCAGTTGCTGAAGTCGTGCAAAAAGACGAGACCATGACAGAACAAATTTTTGTCGAACGGAACTGATTTCGTCGAACTCCCCTTCGTCGAACGCACCCTTCGTCGAACGGAAAAACCGCCACCATCAGGATCGTGCAAACCGCCAGGACCGTGACAAAACAAACTTTCGTCGAACGGAACAATTTCGTCGAACGGAAACACTTTCGTCGAACAGAGCTTCAAATTTGTCGAACGCAAATTCTCGTTCGTCGAACGCAGCCTGTCAAGTGCAAATTCGTCGAGCGCAGGAACTTTCGTGGAACGGAGTTCCTCGTTCGTCGAACGCAGGTTCCATTCGTCGAACGCAGCTTCCTTCTCAATGGTTTTCTTCTCAATGGAAGTTAACGCGGGGCGTTAACAGCTAACGCGGGGTGTTAGCTCTCTTTCCAGAGAATCCTCAGCAAACAGCATCCTGTATATAGGGTTATTTAAAAATAGTACTTGCACACTTATAAACACAAGCAAGATCAAATACATAGTGTGATTTGTTATTCTCAAACTAAGAGATGTGGAACACAAGCTCCAACACAAGGTGCCCTTAAGGGTCTATTTATAGATTTTCTAGTTTTGGACTGCAAATAGCGTGAATCCGTCTTTTGGTTTTACTAATCGCACCCCAAATTGGTCTGCTAACAGCGTAACTCCGCTGTTCTGAAGGGCTATTGGCAGCCCACAAGGGGTATCTAGGTAATTTTTCCCCCCAAAGTCTTCTGGGCAAGTGGTCCTTGAAGGCACCACTCGCCAGGCTCCCTGTTCATTATTATTCGTCGGGCGAATGATTTATGGGGGTCGTCACTTGCCATGCGTTCGACTCACTTGATGAGCGAGACCTAGGGCGCTCTCGCCTATCTGTCATGATGCCTATGCGAGTGGTCTGCGAGTGCGTCCTCACTCGCCCGCAGGCCTCTTGAACTCCTTATTCCGCTCCTTGCCTTGCCTCCTGGCCCCCTGGGGCCCCTTGGACCCACTCGGCGAATACGGGGTTGTACACAATCCCCGCTCTTTGCGAGCGATTACTGCGCTCGGAAAGAAAAGTCCAACCCCTAGTATTCGGCGAGTGCTTTGCTGACCTGGAGTGAATCTTCTTGGTGGGGCCCTCCGTTTAGCTATAAATATGGCCCAAGCTGTTATCTTCGGCTTGCCATCTTCTAATCACTATTCCTCATTTTCTCCCTCGGAGCACTCGCCATGACGTTCATGAAGCCGACGCCACGGCCACTTTCAGAGGGAATGATGGCTCGTCTCGCCGCTGCGCAGGGAGGGACCGCTCCCAAGACCACTCGCTACGCCCCCTGGCTCTCGTCAGCAAGAGACCACTCCAAGCCCTACCGGCTGAAGAAGGCCAAGATGGTCCGGCGGTACCGGGGGGAGAGGGAGTCGGCGTCTGAAACTCCTCCCCTTTCGGACATTCCTCCTGTCAACACCAACGAGGTAACGCGATACATCTCGCTTTCGAGGTTGATTATGATAACGCGACTGACCTCCGCCTCTCTGACCATTCACAGGATCTGTCGACGACCGAGGGTGACCCCGGGCTCGAACAGGCGAATGCTGTCGTTCCCCCTCCTTCCCTCGAGAATGCCGCTCCGACCCAGGAGCCTGCCCTTCTCGTCACTTCTGGCGGAGTCCTGTCCTCGCTTGGTGAGCATTTTGTTGCCCTCTCGCTTACTTTTTTCTCTTCTCGCGATTCTTCTGACTCAGGTTCTCGCAGCCCCTACCTTCGGGACCACGGGGTTGCCCCTACCTTCGGGACCACAGGGCTGCTGATGGCGCAAATCTCACACACCGCTATAGGCGGTAGCTCGACTGCGACACGAAACGACAGTGTACCGATCGTTCAAGTAATATAAAACGAGGAGTAAATCCCCGAGTATCGAATCTCTCAAGGAACACAGTAAGGTGGAGTTAGGTTTCGAGGAAGGACTTGAGATCGAAGTCCTAGGTCGGAGTTGCAATGGATGGTTGGTTTGGTTTGCGAATAATAAAATAAAAGATTACAACTACTCCTATGCAATGCCGCTATGCAATGCTTCGCTTGGCGGGATGGGGACTAGGCAGGCCTTGAGCGCGCTGCGTCGCAAGGGCGGATGGACGAGTAGGCAAACGGATCGAACTATGCAGGCCTTGAGCGCGCTGCTTCGATAGGCGGGATGGAATACACGGGCCGCTATGCCACGCTTCGCTAGGCGGATGGAAGAGCAGGCATACGGATGAGGGTCGCAAGCACCTCGTCGACAAGCACGCCACTAGCAATTGCTAGTGCGGCACCGGGCATGGTGGAGGAGTGGAAAATGGATGGGGGCGCACCTCATTAACACATATGAACTAAATAATTCCATAAACATGAAATAAACAATAATACACATAGTTCATAGCATTCATCATCTAAATATAGAGATTACAAACACTACAACCACACAAGTAGAAGAAAAAGGCAAGAGAGACGACCGAATCCGGAGTCTCGTTGTAGATTCACGGTAGGAATCGTTGGGTTGTCAATCCACGTCCTAGCTCGGTCCCAACTGCGTCCGGGGTAGAGGAGGGCTGTCACACCTCCCAATGGACCCGTCTTCTCCAGCGCTTTACCATCCGGCCACGTCTAATGCGAAGAACTCCTTGCTTGGCGATGAAGATGCGTGGAATCTCCTCCTTGAAGCTCTTGGATGATGGAGGAGGCCTAGGGGGGCGGAGAACCAGCGGAAAAGGGCGAAACGGCGGAGTCGGGCAGAAAAACGGCGAGCGATCCAACCTAATTCGCGAGCAGGGCATTTTATAGGCGCTGGAATAAACAGTGCGCACGGTCAGTGGCGCACGACCAGTGGTCGTGCGCACTATCATCCTGTGATCGTGCGCCTGCCTGGACGGAGCCTGCAGGAAAAGCAATTTATAAAATATAATGTTCGCACGACCAGTGGCGCACGACCGGTGGTCGTGCGCACTATCATCGGTGGTCGTGCGCACTGGTCAAGACAGAACTCATAAAATTAATGATAAGTGCGCACGAACAGTGGCGCACGACCGGTGGTCGTGCGCACTATCGTAGATGGTCGTGCGCACTGCACCAAACAGAACTCATGAAAAAAGGGTTAAGTGCACACGATCAGTGGCGCACGACCAGTGGTCGTGCGCAATAGAACCGGTGATCGTGCGCAGTGTTCCTGTGTAGAATTGCACCGGGAACACCTGCACGACTCCTAATCCAGCTCAACCACGAATCCAGCCACTGAAAGTGGCACCTAACAGTACATGAAAACTACTAATGAAGATAAGCATGAAATCACACCAAAATGGGCCTAGAGGTGCACCTAGCATGGAATATCAAATATAAACATTTACAGGGCTAAAGTGCGGTGAAATGACTGAAAAACGGCCCAGATGAGTCCATAAAAGTGTATATGATCAGGACTCATCACACCCCCAGACTTACCTGTTTGCGCGTCCCGAGCAAACAAATTCTAAGCGAATGGGGAAAGAAAAGTAGATGGCTTAAAACTACAATACAGAGTACCATGCGAAGTCGCATGCTCACGTGCATAAGAAGAATAGTAGAGAAGATTTCTGATTATATAAACAGTCTATATATTTCTAAAAGAGTAAAAGCATATTACAACTACTCAAAATGGTGAACTACGGTGAATCGTTCGGTCCTGCATACGGAGAAAGTAAACTAAGCGCTGAGACGAGCATTGCTCAAGATCGGGATGCGGGAAAAACTCCACTGAAATCCATCAGTGTCGGTGACCATAAGCTTGCCCGGTCACATTCTCTCCACGGCACTGGTTTGACTCAAATGCGTGAATCAATAGGACTTTAGGTTTTAAATGGGGCTTGGGTTTAGGTGAGGTATACAATGATAAAGACGATGGTTCAAATACTAAACTCAAATGAGCAAATGCATAACATTATCCAAGTGGCCACAAAACACGCGGATGCACCACACCCCCAGACTTGGACTTAACAGCATGGGTGCGTGCACCGCCTACTCCCAAACATAAATCTATACATAAAGATTTTCAATTAAACACTCCTTCTCTTTCCTTTTTTTTAAACTTCTTTTCTTTTTCTCATTTTTTTTCTTTTCTTATCATTTTCAGCAAATAAACAAAAGGACACATCCACATCTTCACAAACATATTACCACATCAACAACCCAACTCATGAAAATAATAAACAGCTAAAGCTCAGATTTGGGTGTGCGACTAGGATTGGCTTTTGGGCTTTGGTGAAATAAAAGTGGGGCTGAATCAAAGAACGGGTAGGCACAACTGGGCTAGCGAGGATATAGCGGTAGGGATAGGCACAAAGGCTCAACCGGGCAAAAATGATGGCCTATATCACATTCACACAATTGACTAACCGTATACCCATGCTTCAAGAATCGCTTGGGGCAAGTTCTAGCCACCGAGAAAGATTCTCCTTTCTCCCGACTCAAGCAATACGAATCTAGCGATCGTTTACACACATCCCTATGCTACCGTTTGATTCCACCGAATTCACCATTTGAGTAGAGTAAACAACATTTACACTAATAAGAAAAATATAAAACCATAAGTATAAAGAAAAGTCTACTCTACACAAATTTCTATGCAACCGAGCACTCGACTAGGAGCACTACTAGAGTCAACATTTTACTCTGCTACATAGTCCTAAGCCATCACCTAGACTTTCCCAAATAAGCAGAAGAATTAAATTCACAACAGAGCAAGCAAACAGATGTGTACGCGCTCAAGTGGGTGATGTGGTGTGCAATGAAAATAAACAAAACATTTTAAATGAAATCTTCTAGCATGCAGTGCAATAGTGCACGTGAGCGGGTAAACAAAACTACTCTCCCCCAGACTTAAACTAAACAATCCGCATAATATATGACATGAAAATCAGAAAAGGCTAGGGGAAGAGAGTACCCAATGCTCAGCAAGTGAGCATACCAGAAGATTGGCGTTTAAACCAAGACTAAGCTGCAGCATCCGCCATCCAGAGAAGATACCTGCAGGGGTCAGCTCCGCAAAAACAAAAGACAAAAGAAAACTGAAATGAAAATACTACTAACTAAACATGATTAGATGAAATAAAAATGCAGAAAAGAAGATAACTACTGGGGTTATTGTCCTCCCAGCACGACTTATTCAAACTTTAAGAGTTCTAGCTAATGGGCCTATGGAAGGAGAAGTGGACAGGTAACTGGCCTAATATCCGTGTCGGTAGCGGGTACCGATACGGTGATAGAACAGTCACCCCTCTACCTAAATATAGATACATGCTCCTCACAGGTAGAGGGAAGAGAATGTAAGAAAAGGAGGAGGCCTGGTCCTCACTCATCTCACAAAATACATCCTTGCCTAGCAAGGTATCGTCAACAACAAGGTGGCAGGAGGAAAAGGCAATGAGTGGAGCTCCCTCTACGGAGGGAGAATAAACCTCCTCGCATGAGAGGATGCTCGCATCATTGACTTGAGGAAACAGCTCCAAGTCCTCCTGAAGTACCTGTGAAGATTCAACATGCACAGACTCAGATGAAGGAAGGGGATCAAGAAATAAAAAAGGCGAAGAACATAAATCATCGTCAATCGGGGGAGTGATCCCGGTCTCACTCCCAGCAGGATCCAAGGGTAGATCACTATCATCATCGTAAATATCATAGCAAGGGGGACTTGAGAACTCAGGAGCCTCAGTGGTGATTTGGACCTCCTCGTCCCATGAAGAAGTGCAAACCTCCTCATCAGAGAGAGTATCCTCCTCATCCCACCGAGGTGCATCATCGTGTTCAAAGTATTCATTCTCCCCCTCAGGGAAAATGACATCCTCATCCCACTTTGGAGCACCCTCCGAGTCAGAAGCATCACCCAGCTCCTTTACTTCGATAGGATCATAAAGAATATGTGTAGAAAAATCTTGCAAAGAAACTGGAGGGACAAAAATATTCGGTTCCTCCGCAAAAAGATCTGCTAAAGCCTCCCCGATGGAAAGAATACTTTCCTCATCATACTCAGGTGCATCTAGGAGCTCCCATTCCTCTCCTTGTTGGCTAACAGATGAGTGATCATCATCACTGGGAGTGAAGCCATAAACAGGGAGTGAGGAGTCCGTGCACGAGACAAGCTCGGGGGTAGAGGGCACAATTGCCTCCATGGGTAAAGAATGAGCGATAGGGACAATGTTGTCCTGAGTGGAGGAGTGGCGGTCAGGCTTGAAAAGACTAGGACAGTCCTTCAATTCATGACCCTCTCCTCGACACAACAAGCAAACAATGTTCCTACACTGCCTAGCATTCAACTCATTCATTTGGTCTATATAATAAACCATCTTATCATTAAAGCTAGGCGAAATACCCCATGACGACATTTTCAAAATTCAAAGCAGATAAAAAAAACTGAAATTCTTTGCAAGGAAATCTACACAACTAGAAAAACTCCTTGAATAAAACTTGCCTAAAACTTTAAAATAGGGGAGGAAGAAATAAAAACAAACAAAAGATAATTAAAAGGCAAACAAAAATAATAAAGCGGCTATACACACTGGAAGAACTACTATCTCTCGGCTCTCCCACTCAAGAAAACTCACACGACTGTGTTCCCCGGCAACGGCGCCAAAAACTTGATGGCGCAAATCTCACACACCGCTATAGGCGGTAGCTCGACTGCGACACGAAACGACAGTGTACCGATCGTTCAAGTAATATAAAACGAGGAGTAAACCCCCGAGTATCGAATCTCTCAAGGAACACAGTAAGGTGGAGTTAGGTTTCGAGGAAGGACTTGAGATCGAAGTCCTAGGTCGGAGTTGCAATGGATGGTTGGTTTGGTTTGCGAATAATAAAATAAAAGATTACAACTACTCCTATGCAATGCCGCTATGCAATGCTTCGCTTGGCGGGATGGGGACTAGGCAGGCCTTGAGCGCGCTGCGTCGCAAGGGCGGATGGACGAGTAGGCAAACGGATCGAACTATGCAGGCCTTGAGCGCACTGCTTCGATAGGCGGGATGGAATACACGGGCCGCTATGCCACGCTTCGCTAGGCGGATGGAAGAGCAGGCATACGGATGAGGGTCGCAAGCACCTCGTCGACAAGCACGCCACTAGCAATTGCTAGTGCGGCACCGGGCATGGTGGAGGAGTGGAAAATGGATGGGGGCGCACCTCATTAACACATATGAACTAAATAATTCCATAAACATGAAATAAACAATAATACACATAGTTCATAGCATTCATCATCTAAATATAGAGATTACAAACACTACAACCACACAAGTAGAAGAAAAAGGCAAGAGAGACGACCGAATCTGGAGTCTCGTTGTAGATTCACGGTAGGAATCGTTGGGTTGTCAATCCACGTCCTAGCTCGGTCCCAACTGCGTCCGGGGTAGAGGAGGGCTGTCACACCTCCCAATGGACCCGTCTTCTCCAGCGCTTTACCATCCGGCCACGTCTAATGCGAAGAACTCCTTGCTTGGCGATGAAGATGCGTGGAATCTCCTCCTTGAAGCTCTTGGATGATGGAGGAGGCCTAGGGGGGCGGAGAACCAGCGGAAAAGGGCGAAACGGCGGAGTCGGGCGGAAAAACGGCGAGCGATCCAACCTAATTCGCGAGCAGGGCATTTTATAGGCGCTGGAATAAACAGTGCGCACGGTCAGTGGCGCACGACCAGTGGTCGTGCGCACTATCATCCTGTGATCGTGCGCCTGCCTGGACGGAGCCTGCAGGAAAAGCAATTTATAAAATATAATGTTCGCACGACCAGTGGCGCACGACCGGTGGTCGTGCGCACTATCATCGGTGGTCGTGCGCACTGGTCAAGACAGAACTCATAAAATTAATGATAAGTGCGCACGAACAGTGGCGCACGACCGGTGGTCGTGCGCACTATCGTAGATGGTCGTGCGCACTGCACCAAACAGAACTCATGAAAAAAGGGTTAAGTGCACACGATCAGTGGCGCACGACCAGTGGTCGTGCGCAATAGAACCGGTGATCGTGCGCAGTGTTCCTGTGCAGAATTGCACCGGGAACACCTGCACGACTCCTAATCCAGCTCAACCACGAATCCAGCCACTGAAAGTGGCACCTAACAGTACATGAAAACTACTAATGAAGATAAGCATGAAATCACACCAAAATGGGCCTAGAGGTGCACCTAGCATGGAATATCAAATATAAACATTTACAGGGCTAAAGTGCGGTGAAATGACTGAAAAACGGCCCAGATGAGTCCATAAAAGTGTATATGATCAGGACTCATCAGTTGCCTCCTCCTTTGCGCACTTCTACTATCCCGGATGCCATCAAGAGTCCTCCTGCTCCAGAGCAGGAACGCCCGGCGAGGAAGAGTCCCGGGCCCAACTCTCTTGCTGCGGACCTGACTGTTGCTTCCGGCGCGGCCGACCAAGTGCACCGCCCCGGGAAGGGGAAGTCTCTCCACCTCCCAAACCAACCATTCGCAGATCATCCTAGCACCTCTCTCCGATCTCCCGTCGAAGAATATGTACCGGGTCGGTTATCCCCCTTCGTAGAACTCGCGGCTTACACCTGTGGGAAGTCTAATCTCTGCTTTTGCAGGCTTTCGCCAGATCCCGATCACTGACCCCTTAGAGGAGGAGGGGCTGATCTCGCCTCCCCCCTCTCCCAGCGACATCTCTGAATTCCTTGGCGACCACGAGGATACTCGCACTATGAAAGAACGGATGACAGAGCTTTTCAGTAAGATGATCTGGATGCAGCGAGATCAAGCTAACCTGACGGAGGAGCATCGAGCGGCCTTCGAGCGTCGGATTAGCGCCCTCGAGCGAGACTACGAGCATTTGGTCGGGGAGATGGAGCGCCAGGGGGGCGGGTGCGAGGAGACTTCGCCTGGGAGGCACATCGCGCGGGCCAGGGATCAAATGCGCCTGATCAGCCAAGAGTTGACTGCAGTCAGCGCATTTCACTACCCGCGAGTGCCTCCAAGGACTGGGAGGCGAGGCCGGGGCCGATGGCGGTGGGATCAGTACTAAGCCTACCGACTCTCGCTCCCTGCGCTCTCCCGTATCCCTGCTGTTTCTTTCTTTGTTTTTGTTCACTTCAGACTAGGGCGAGACCCCTTATATCTCGCGAACTATGGCTTGCGTATATTTTTACATATATGTCTCACTTTTTGCTTATTTGTCAGAATGTTGTCTCGCTATTACTTTTGCTTTCGCGCCCTTTGATTCGTATTTTGCAGGGAAGATCTCGCATGCTGCTTTCGCCTTTTGTGTGCGGTCGGGCTCAAGTGGGTGGTTCTAATCCCGAGGTATTGAGGAGTCGCAGGGGATATCCGCACCCCGCGCGCAAATGATTTCGGTAATTTTTCAACTTTTTTCTATAAATAGTTCAGCCAACCACCGTCATTACTGCGCTTTCATCTCTCTCTACTCATTTGCTCTCCCGATATCACTCGCCCTTCTCTCTACCCTTCTCTTCTCGCGAGATCACCCCCACCTTTTTCACGATGCCAAAAGAAGTGGATGGCAGGGCTAACTGCACCCAGGTGTTCTCCAATCGGGACTTCAACACCTGCGACCTCTCGGAGGCAGACTTCAACCAAGCCGTCATGGATTTTGTCCCGCCGGGTTTCGCTGGGCGGCTCCCGGGGAGCCGGGATCGCATCAATCAGTTCTCGCCCCACACACTCGTAATCCCCTTGGAGCACTTCGAGGTAGGGTTCCGCCTCCCGCTGTGGCCAGAGGTGCGCCTGACCCTGCGCTACTTCGGCGTAGTTCCCACGCAACTCAATCCCAACTCTATCACCATGCTGGTAGCATTCGCCTGCTACCTGCGCGAGGAGGGGATTGAGTTCTCGCTCCCGGTCTTCCGCAAGCTCTTCACCTTCAGGGCCACTCGCGGAGTGGCCTTTTTCTCCGAGCAGAGCCTCCTCAACGTGATCGGCACCGCCAACAAGAACCATGACTGGGTTCACCGGTTCATCTTCGTCACGGGAAAGTTCGGCAACGTGCCATTCGCACCCATGCAAGAGGATGAGTCAACCTTCCGGCCTCCAACGCTGGGAGGGTTCGAGGCCAAGCTCCATGCCTACCTCCTGAAGCACGACATGGACGTCTGCACTTGCGAAAGCATGTCGGTTCACTGCCGGTGGTCCCGCCGGGAGAAGGTAAGCTGAATTACCTCGACCCGAACTCTCGCCTCTTCTTCATTCGCCTCCACCTATTTTAACTGACCTTTTGAACGCAGGGCTTCAGAGCCTCCCTCTTCATCCGCCGAATGCGAATATGGGAGTTCCTCCTGCCGACGCTCTCGCCCGCGCTCAGTCTGCTGCCGCGGCATGCCGCGAGAACCCGCCTCCCGCGAGATCCAGCGGGCAAAAGCCGAAGCGGAAGCGGAATCCCTATGCGGCTTCGAGCCCTTCCGCCAAACGGTCGAAACCCTCCATTGCTGATAAGGTCAAAGCGGTCGTGGAGGACGTCCCGCACTCGAGTGCTCCCGTGGAGAGGGTCTTAGCCGTCTAACCTGCCGCCGCGCCAGCGACAACTTCTTCGGGGCCCCTGCCGAGAGGTCACCGGAACTTTCCTCTCGGCGAGAAATACGCCGATCTCGCCGGCGAGCCCCTCGTTAACTGGGACCGGCGGGCCAACCGGGTCTCCATTTCCAGCCTTCCTCGGTCTTGGATGGAGAAGGAGACCACCAGCGGCCACGCTTATGGCCTCTCGTACGTGCTTTACAGCGGCGAGGGTGCCTCCATCTATTATAGAGATTTTTTGAACAAACATGCTATGATCACTTTATATATCATGAAATATGACTTTCATACATTAAGCCTAATGTTTATCAAATCAAATTTGAATTAAAATTGAACATTAAGTCATATATTTTTCAAAGTGATCTATCTCTCATCTTAAATTGTTTAAATATATCCTTTTAAATCATTTACCCATCAATGTCTTGAATTAACATTATCATTTGAATATTGAAATTATTTTCAAGACTAATGAAATTATTTTAAAAAAAATATGGATTTAAATGGTTTATTAAAGGGCTTAAGCTAAAAATTAAAATGGGCAACGTTTTAATTGTTTTTCTATTTGTTGCATTTGATAGCCCTTATAATGAAAAATATTATCAAATAAAATCGAAAACAAACATTCACAAAACGCGTGTTTAATTTTTTTTTTTTTAAATGCGAGTTTTAGATCAAAACTTCAAAAGCCATATCTTTTGATCCGCTCGTCCGATTTTTCGCGTTTAATATCTTTTTGGAAAGAGCACAGAAATCTCCATCCAACGGAGAACCAAACTTGTTCATTCAAATTCGTTTGGCGCTGTCAATTTGCCAAATTTCAACTCCGTTTTAAAAAAAAAACTTAGTTTGCTTGATTTGGAAATTTCTGTGTTTATGGATTTTTCATCACATGATATCCTTTGTATATTGTGTGTAATGTGTCACCATTGTTTGCATGTTATTTAGACCTTAGAATCGTCATGTATTATTAAGTTCAAATCAAAAGCTTAATCATTTCATTCTAGGTCTAAAGAAAATTAATTTGAAAACTTCTCATATTACATGCAACATTATCTTCATTAATCCTATGTAATAACATTGCATTCAAACTCATCATTCTAGCATCACTTCTTGGTTTATGCTTAATTTTATATGCTAGGTATAACATTTACAATGTTATTAAAATATCATGATAACTATGTGATTTGAAATTATATAGAATACTAAAATTCCAACAAACACATAGGTTATGGATTAATCATTAGAATATATGTGAATATTGTATCATAAATCATATCTCATCATGCAAAACCAAAGATCAATAGATTCAATTATTGAATGCAAATTTTATTATAAATTTCAAAACATTATATATGTGATCTTTGTCTTTAATATGATTACATGATCATCATTTTCTAGACTTACAATTCAAATATGCTCATTCAAAAGAAAATCATCAAATCATATTGTTATAAGTCTAGAAGAATTAGAATTTACATACATCATGATGATCTAACACATATTCTATGCAAAATTCTCTATAATCATAAATCATAATTCATGTTTTATCAAGACATATCTCAAAACAATTATGTTTATCTCCTAGGAATTATGAATCTTATGATAAAAATATGTATAATGTTCCCTTTACATTATTTGATGTATTGATTTGCTTTGTTAGTGATTGCATGTATCTCTCATATTTGTAGACTCTAGAATCAACTTTGTAATGAAGATATACATCAAACTTAATCATCACTCTATTCTAGATCTATAATTTGAAATTCTATTTTTGAATACATGCAATTTCAATATAAATCTTATGACATGACATTAAACCCAAAACTCATTATACTAGCATTGTCACTTATTGAATATTAGTAATTGTGCTAGTTATCACATATCGTCATCTCATAAAAGTAGAAAAACTATGCGGCTTTATAACTCATCACATTAAACAAAACCCATAGTTTATATACCAACCCTTAGATTTAAAAGCATAGGTTGTCCAAAAGATTATTTCACCTATGACTTCATATCTCACAATAGCGGGGGCGTAGGATTGGATACATTAGAGACCAAACCTCTAAGTCATGTCTTGTCCTTAACCGGGGAGGGTTCCAGTGGGGCCTTGCGAGGCACTGGGGGGAAGAGTGCTAGGTTGAGTGTTCTCTAGTGTGTGCATATGGGACTAACACCCCAACCTACGGCATGTGTGCAGCTCCTCATGCCCATCCGTCACTTAGTACGGGGCTAGGGTGTAGACATTTAGTCGGGGTAGTCTTTAATCTTAGGATATACTTATATTACTCACTGCATGAACATTTTTATTCACTTATTACTTAAATCATGCATATTTTGGGTTGTTTAATAAAAAATGTCCTCTTGTGTCTTCATAATTTATCTTTTCATGATTAAATGTTTTTGAAAAACACAAGAATTTGAAAAAGCCAAAGTTTCATGCAAATTTGATCCACCTAGAGATCTCCAAAAATTCTGAAATTTTAGCATGGAACTACTCTAAGGACACTTAATAAATATCAAAAATCAAAAATTTAAAATTCTCAAAAAATCACATACTGTTTGTCGCGCTATCACTAGCGACGGCGCTAGCGTGGGTTTGTGAATTTTCTGATTTTTAAAATTTCTAAATATCCTTAAAAATATGTTAGTTTATATGTACTAATTTGTTTTTGAATTTTTTACATTTATTTTTTTTCATTTTATTTATATTATGAAAAATCAACTACAAAAGCTCAAAATTCAAAAATACAAAAATATTTTTTTTTTTATTTGTGTTCTATTCATATTATGAAAAATCAACTACAAAAATTCAAAATTCAAAAATACAAAAATATGTTTGTGTGATTTTTCTATTTTTTATTTAAAAAAAAATTCAAAACAAAACAAAAACTTGAGGAGTGGAGCAGGTTTTCAGAAGAAAATAAATTTTTTGCTAAGTCAATTCGTCGAGATGTCTCGTGAAGTTCCGATGAATCTCGACGAATCCAGACAGAAGCCAAATTTCTAGTTTAAAGAAGAAATTTCTGCGGCTAAGTCTATTCGTCGAATGTTCTCATGAACTCCCGACGAATATCGACGAACGCAGACAGAAGTCAAAAAGGGAGACTTGTGAAGGAAATTGTGCGGTTAAGTCAATTCGTCGAATGTTCTCGAGAACTCCCGACGAATTCCGACGAATGAAAACAGAAGACAGTTTTCAAGCTTTGGTCAGTATTTTTCAATGGCTAAGTCAATTCGTCGAATGTTCACGTGAAGTCTCGACGATGGTTAAGTCAATTCGTCGAATGTTCACGTGAAGTCTCGACGAATGACGGACAGACAGATTTCAAATTTATGTTTCAAGGAATTCATCATGCTTATCATATTCAAAACAAAAAAACTGTATGATCTTTATTGCCAATATCAAGCATGTATGATTTCTATTATTTAGAATTATTTACAATGTTAAAACATATTCTTTCAAATTACTATGAACATTGTTTTGCTTATCATGCTTTGATATATCTATTTAAAGTGCATCAATTGTATTGCAATATGTGTAGAACCAAGCTTAGCATGCCTCTAAGTATGAGTAAATATTTTATGATTGATAATGATACATTTCACTCACTTATTTTGGTAATCAACATGTGTGTTTAAATCTAAAATGCTTGCTTGTGTATTGTATTTGTACAATTAATTAAGACTTGCATAATTTATTGCCTACACTACATTTGAATTGCACTTATGAAATTTAGAAAAGTGGTTAAGTTAAAAATTTTGGTTTGCAAAACAAGTGTATTCGGAGAATATTGTCTCACAATTATGAACAAAAAAATTATATATGTAGACAAATATAACTCCACCAAGCACTACTTGAACCTCCTGATAAGTCTTCATAAGCATTGTGAGGTTGAGTACCTTGGAAGGAATAGTAAAGTGTCTTGTGCAAACCTTAGTTATTACACCACTTTGTTAAAAACTTATGTGCATTAAAAGTGTGTGAAAGTAATTTACTTGTGTTTTATTGTGCACTTTACTTTACATATGTCTTGTATTTTGATGATTTAAATCAATTGTTAACATTGCCCAAAATACACTTATGTGCACACCATTATCTTCCATAACACTTCTTCTCATGAGTATTGGATTCTAATGTTTTATCTATACTACTCTTTATATAAGAAATGCACTAGATAACCTAGCATGATCTCTACAATATTTTGGTATTTCTTGAATTTAAAATTAAGTAACATTGTAGTATAATCTCTCTTTGACATGTTCATTTCATGCTTGGTATCTTTATGAAAAACTTTGAGATTTCAAAAGGTTAAAACATCTTTCAATTATGAACTAAAACTCATATTTTTACTTATGATTTTCATGCTTACAAAAAGATGTTTATTATAATCTTCCGCTTGCTTGCAACTCTTATCTTTATATTTGAAATCTCTTATATATGCTATGCTTAAACTCTTTATCATTTCATATATTACAAAAGCTCGATCATGCTTTATCTTTTTAAAATGCCTCCTTACTACCCTCACCTCACCTTCTTTTGATAATACCAAAAGGGGGAGATTAATTGAAGAAATCTATATAGGAGAAATATAGATAAATAAGGGGAGTAACACATAAATTCATGAAATCTATCATTTATGGGGGTAACACATAAATTGCATTTATGTAGGGAGAGCATTAAGATATGGGGAGTATGCACATTATCATGCATATCATTTACTATAGTTGCACTTTTATCTTGCTTATCTTATCTATAAACACTATTGTTGATTTCTTGCTTAGAGGATTTGTTATTATCAAAAGGGGGAGATTGTTGGACATGTGTGTCACATCCCTTTGTTTGAGAATAACAAATCTCATATTGTATTTGATATTGCTTGTAGTGTGTTTATAGTGTGCAGGAACTATAGGTGCAATACTCCACAGGTAGAAGGCAGCATGGAAACAATTTTTGAAAGCAGCGGTTCCTTAGCGCTACCGACAGCGCTATCGCTAACGCCTGGCGCTAGCTCAGTTGGTTCCGTCTCAGCGGTTTCATCTCAGCTTCTGTCTCAGCGGTTAGCCTCGTCTTAGTGGTTCCTTAGCGCTACCGCCAGCGCTAACGCTAATGCCAGGCGCTAGCTTGAGCTTGTGCAGATCGCCACGCCGCCGACAGTTTTGTAACCGCTCCACACGAGCGCTACCACCAGCGCTATCGCTACCGCAGGCGCTATCTCAAGTTCGTGCACAGCGCCACGCCGCCGACGGTTTCGCAACCGCTCCACACGAACGCTACCGCAGGCGCTAGGAGCTACCGCAGGCGCTATCGCCAAGTTCTATAAAATGAGCCAACTTCGATCATTTTGATCATCCATCCCAAAGAGGTTGCTTATGCCACAATTCCAGTGCTGTTATGCTGCCGAAGATGGATCTCCCACAAAAAGCTTAAGGAGAATTCTGGAGGAGGACTACGTCACGCTACATCCGAAGGACGATCGCTTCGACCTCGCTTATACTACAGCAATCCTTCATCCTCAACTCCATAGATCTCATATAGGGAGTTTTATTATTGTTTTTCATTATTTTCATTCCATACTTTCTTTGTAACCGTTAAGTTAATTCGCCTTGTGTTGGCGACTAGGTCTGGGTAGGACTTAGGGGGAAATTCGCCTTGTGTTGGCGATTAGGTCTAGGTGATTAGATCTAGGGGGTGCTCGAGGCCATATCCGGGGAAGGATTGGCTAGAGCGGCTTGAGGCCATATCCGGGGAAGGATAGGCTAAAGCCAACCGGTTTGTGGGGATACAAGTCGGTATAGAAAAGGAAAAGAAATTCACTTTTGTACGCCTCCGATTTCTAGCGATGTTGAAATCAAATTTTGTAAACACTTTTTTTATATAATGCAATCATGATTATATTTATGTTTATTTGATTTCTCTCAATTGGCGTAAAATTTCATTATTGCAAAATTGTTATTACTAAATTGTCATAATATTTCCTATTAATCAAAAACAACTTAGTAATTATCTTAAAAATTATAAAAAGAATTTTATTCCCTTATTCACCCCCCCCCCCCCCCCCTCTAAGGGCGCTGTAAGATCCAACATCTATGACACCGAGTCGACTCAGACTCTCGCGCATGAGGCAGCGAGGGCTATGATGCGGGCCCATGAGCTGACCCACATGTCTTCTCGCCGGGGTATGACGCTCGCACAAAACATCATAGAGATCGAGAAAACCCGCTCAATTGCAGCCGTCGAGGCCGCTACAGCGAAGCAACAACTGGCCGCTGCCGAGGCCCTTCTCGCCAGCCGCCCGAGCCGAGAGGTATCCCTTTCCTCCTCTCGCGATTCGAGCTTCGCTTCCATTTCTTTCTTCCTTGTGCGTTAACCTTCTTTTCTATTGTAGGACGTAGCCAATTATGACACCTTGCTCGTTCGGTCTCGCATCATCGAAGAGCGAAATCTGGTGCTGGAGGCCGAGAACCGGGGGTTGCGAGATGCTGCCGCTCGGCCACCTCCCGCGGAGAGAGAAACTCGGCATCTTTATTCCAACGCCGAGTTCAACGGGTTGATGTAGAGGACTGCCCAGGGGGCGGCAGAGCACGCGCTGGATGTTCTGCGGAGGGTCGGTCTTCTGAAAGAAGAAGGCGAGAGGATCCTGGCCCATCACGTGCTTCCCGAGCTCTTCGCCCTGATCGATGTCGTGGATGAAGCTGGCGATGGGCGAGATCTTGTAGGCCTCTCCTCCCCGAGCAGCGGGTACTCGGACGACGAGGCCGATGACCCTTGAATTTTTTTTCTTTCTTTTGATGTAATGCGAGAGCTTCTTGTAATTTTATGACGAAATAGAAAGTAGCGCTTTTGTTGTCGCACGTGATCTTATAGTTACCACCGCGCATTTCTTTTTCTGCACTTCTCGTTAGTGCCACCCGACTGCTCACGCACTCGCATTCCCTTTCGTGTGTTTTTTCCAGCCATCATGCTCGCACTCATGTCTCTTGCCTGCTTGGGTGTCGATGGACCCTATCCTTAGGTCGTGACCGAGACGGTTCTGCCATGCAGGCGCGCCCCGCAGACGAAACCACTTTTCGCACTCGCACACGACCTTTAAAGACTTAGACGATTTCACTGATCTCTGCCGGGAGTGAAACCGCGGCGTGAACCTGCTTCATCCCGCATACTTCTCGCATTTCTTGGGACTGCTATCACTCTTTCGCGCATTCGCCAGGCGAATGCCTTTTTGTATAACTCCATTCGCGGCCGAGTGACCATTGTGATGGACACCGCTCGCCATTTTTGTGCCAAGGCTTTCCCCTGCGATAATCTTCCTTCTTAGGTCCTTCACTCATAACCCTTCCTTCCCCTGGGTCAACCTTTGGAACTTTTGTAACTTGCCTCCGAGTGAGCCTTCGGCCCTGCCAGCTAGGTGAGAGCCTGGACAGCGGGTCTGCTCGGGGTTAATCTTTGGAACTTTTGGAACTTGCCACCGAGTGAGCCTTCGGCCCTACCAGCTAGTTGAGAGCCTGGACAGCGGGTCTGCTCAGGGATAACCTTTGGAACTTTTGGAACCTGCCACCGAGTGAGCCTTCGGCCTTGCCAGTTAGGTGAGAGCCTGGACAGCGGGTCTGCTCGGGGCCAACCTTTGGAACTTTTGGAACTTGCCACCGAGTGAGCCTTCGGCCCTGCCAGCTAGGTGAGAGCCTGGACAGCGGGTCTGCTCGGGGCCAACCTTTGGAACTTTTGGAACTTGCCACCGAGTGAGCCTTCGGCCCTGCCAGCTTGGTGAGAGCCTGGACAGTGGGTCTACTCGGGGCCAACCTTTGGAACTTTTGGAACTTGCCACCGAGTGAGCCTTCGGCCCTGCCAGCTAGGTGAGAGCCTGGACAACGAGTCTGCTCGGAGCCAACCTTTGGAACTTTTGGAACTTGCCACCGAGTGAGCCTTCGGCCCTGCCAGCTGGGTGAGAGCCTGGACAGCGGGTCTACTCGGGGCTAACCTTTGGAACTTTTGGAACTTGCCACCGAGTAAGCCTTCAGCCCTGTCAGCTAGGTGAGAGCCTGGACAGCGGGTCTGCTCGGGGCTAACCTTTGAAACTTTTGGAACCTGCCACCGAGTGAGCCTTCGGCCCTGCCAGCTAGGTGAGAGCCTGGACAGCGGGTTTGCTCAGGGCCAGCCTTTGGAACTTTTGGAACCTTCCACTGAGTGAGCCTTCGGCCCTGCAAGCTAAGTGAGAGCCTGGACAGCGGGTCTGCTCGGGGACAACCTTTGGAACTTTTGGAACTTGCCACCGAGTGAGCCTTCGGCCCTGCCAGCTGGGTGAGAGCCTAGACAGCGGGTCTGCTCGGGGCCAACCTTTGGAACTTTTGGAACTTGCCACTGAGTGAGCCTTCGGCCCTGCCAGCTAGGTGAGAGCCTGGACAGCGGGTCTGCTTGGGGCTAACCTTTGGAACTTTTGGAACCTGCCACCGAGTGAGCCTTCGGCACTGCCAGCTAGGTGAGAGCCTGGACAGCGGGTCTGCTCGGGGTCAACCTTTGGAAATTTTGGAACTTGCCACCGAGTGAGCCTTCGGCCCTGCCAGCTAGGTGAGAGCCTGGACAGCGGGTCTGCTCGGGGCTAACCTTTGGAACTTTTGGAACCTGCCACCGAATGAGCCTTCGGCTCTGTCAGCTAGGTGAGAGCCTGGACAGCGGGTCTGCTCGGGGCTAACCTTTGGAACTTTCTATCTCCTCCTTGCAAGTCATTCCTACCACACACATATATAAAAATTAAGTAGTAAAGCAAAATATTCTTATTACATGGACTTAGGGATAGAAACGTTTCAAATCATCACCACTACACGTGTGATTGAGGGACTCTCCTTCCACATTTTGGAGGTTGTACCCCCCTGATTTCAATGCTTCTTCTACGACATAGGGGCCT
This sequence comes from Dactylorhiza incarnata, assembly GCA_033032865.1. NCBI lineage: Eukaryota > Viridiplantae > Streptophyta > Magnoliopsida > Asparagales > Orchidaceae > Dactylorhiza > Dactylorhiza incarnata. Next base: position 4,569,012 of record JAWHQI010000148.1, read on the forward strand.
TCCCAATTTGGATGGAGCTTCTCTACCGCGGCTGACCTTCCGGCCACGTCGACCTTTTTCAACACGAGGTCACCTTTCTCGAATTGTTTGATCCTGACGTGCTTGTCGAAGTACTTGGCCATCCGCCGCTTGACTTCTTCTTGACGAATGGTGGCGAGATCTCGGACTTCCTCGATCAGATCCAAGGAGAGTCGCAACTCCTCCTCGTTTCCTGTCCTCCATTCTTCATCACCTCCCTAGACGGCCCTTACCCGCGGCGTCTTGACTTCAAATTCCACTGGAATGACGGCCTCGCAACCATGAGAGAGCTTGAAAGGGGTCTCACCAGTGGCGGTGTTGGGGGTAGTCCTTAGAGCCCATAGGACCGAGGGGAGTTGCTCCACCCAATTCCCCTTCAAGTTCTCCACCTTTTTCTTGAGTAGATTCACTATGACCTTATTCGCCGCCTCCACCTGTCCGTTGCTCCTGGGGTGATGGACGGATGCAAACCTGAGGTCTATCCCCAGCTGTCTGCAGAAACTGATAAACTCCTCGTTGGCGAACTGCGGACCGTTATCTGTGACTATGGCTTGAGGGAGCCCATGTCGACAGATAATTTCTCCCCATACGAAGTTGCAGATTACATGGGAGGTGACTTTTGCCAAAGCCTTGACCTCCAACCACTTCGAAAAGTAATCGATCATGACTAAGAGAAATCTTCTTTGTCCACTGGCCTGGGGGAAAGGTCCCACCAGATCCATTCCCCATACGGCGAAGGGCCAGGGCGCGGTGATGCTCCTTAGCCTCTAAGCTGGCAAAAGTTGAAGTGGGGCGAATAGCTGGCACTTTCGACATTGTTTGGCGAACACCGTCGCAACCCTGCTCAGGGTCGGCCAGAAGTACCCCTGCCTCATTATCCTCGCTTCCAACGTCCTGCTCCCCGATTGACTGCCACATTCGTCGGAATGAACCTCCTCTAGGACCCTCGGGGCTTCTTTCTCCGAGACACATCTTGCCAAGAGCTCGGAGATGGTCTTCCGATACAAGTCCCCTTCATGAAGTACGTAGTAGGCGGACTTATATCGAAAGCGTCTTTGATCTGGGACCTCTTTTGGAAACTCTCCCGTTGCCAGAAAGGTTGTAACACCCCAAAATTCTTAGTTCAGCGAAGTAGGCGGAGTGGTAGTGTTGCGCTCGGGATAGGCTAAAAATTCCACAACAGTTCTCTGTGCACGACCATTGTCCTCTTCGCGCGCGACCAGTGATCGTGCGCCAATGATCGTGCGTTCATTCGCAAGGAATCGGAGTTCTGTCTCGGCTTATCGCACGACCATTCTCCTCTTCGCGCACAACCAGTGATCGTGCGCCCTGTTTATTCTGCTCCGCGATTTTGAGCGGAGAAGACGATCCGGCCGTCCAAATCTTTTGGAATCCGATCCAATGGCTAGGATTAAATGTTGGAGGGTCTTAGGGCTTGTGAGAGGAGATTAATCCTCATTCTTTTGAGGTGTTTCTCTCTCCTAGGCTAGAGGAAGAAGAAGGAGGTAAGGAAGAAGAAGGAGAGATCCCGCCATTGACGGAGCTCCGGAGCTCCGTTTCGCGAGCTGTTTCCAGATCTGGAGAGTGCAGCCCGGTGCGGTCGTTTCCCTCCGTCTAAAATCTCGGATCCATGGCGAAGAAGAACGCTCCTAGGGTAACGATTCTTCCTCTCGATTCTTTGGACTTGTCATTTGTCCTCTCCTTCATTTCTCTATGCTTGCATGAGGAATCCCTTTCACCAAATGGGTGAAGTGTAGGATTTTCCTCAAGTTCTTCGGAACTCCGGGTCGATTGTGTCCGTCCCCGGCATATTGCATGTAGAAAATCCGGTAGTCGTGCGGATTTAGGCATTTTGTGTGAAGCCTATTCGTGGTCGTGAGCCCGAATCGGTGATGCTTGGTTTGCGACGTTGCATTTAGGTTAAGCCTAGAATGCGTGCCGGAGAATGACTCCATGAAATCATCTTTAGTATTGCGGGATTTAAATTGTAGGCGTCTTGTGAAGATCCTAATGAAAGCCCCATGCTTTGAGATTGGATGAAGGCAAACCTTCACCACGAAATTGATGCGGAGTGTATTGTACCTCCTTTGTTGAATATTTGTGAAGCCTAGATCCCTGCGAAGGGGTTAGGTGCGTAGCTTATATTTTGTGTAGCACGTGAAAGTGCTAAACTATTACGGGCCGAGGTGAAGCCGTACCCGCGTCGTGCGATAGATCGCGACGATTAGAGCACGGGCAAAGCTAAACCGAACCCGTTTCCATGCAGATCGGTAAGAGGTCCCTACCTCATGTAAGTCGTGTGATCATGGGAGAGGTCGTGGAAGGGGATTTACCTAGACCGACCAAAAGCTCTTTTTCCCACCTAAGGCGATGGCCCTTACGGTGGAGTGTTTTGTGGAATTGATGTTGTTAGCCTCATGCGGTTGTTTAGGTGGTTGTGGGGAACCTTCGGGTGAACCCAACCAACATCATGTGCATACCTAGGTTCCCTCCTTTTTGATGCTCAACCTAGAAGATTGAATGTGCTTGAAACCTCACCTTGTGTAGTTGCACCTTCTTTATATTAGTACTTGTGCTAGTATAGCTTGCTTGCAGGGTAGAAGCTCCGCCACCCCGGTAAAGGGGTGGGGTCGTTATAATTTGGTCAGCTGTGCTGACCGTTACCTTGTTTGCCACCACTTGGTGGAATGTTCTTATGCAGGTGCAGGTGAGCCTAGTGGGAAATAGCGGGCGGTGGCCCCTTTGCTGAATTGTCCCTTGAAGGCCAACCTCTTTTTTTAGCTTTCTCATGTATTTCCGGCCTGCGTGCCGATGTATGTTTTGGAGTTTTAGTACATTTGATAAATGTAAGGCCTTAAGGCCATAACTCTATCTCATGGTTTCATTCCTATGATAGTGGACAATTCTAATGGAAATATTAAATCATTATGCTTCCGCTAGTGTTTAGTATACTCTGTTGTGGTTCTTTCTGTTTATCACCTTTTAACTCCTAGCTAGTGTGGTTTGTATGGCGTGGGATCCCGGCCGGACCTACTGTTATACTATTCGTACTGGCAGGGTGTTACAATTTGGTATCAGACTTAAGGCGTCGATCCGTAGTTTAGCGAATTCGGGACGAATTCCTTTTAAGGGGTGGTGCGCACGGGTTGTGCATTCACCTAAAACGATAAAAACTAATAAGAATGTCCACTTAGGAATGAAAAAAAAAAACATACTTGTTTGCGGAACCTGAGCGTTCCATGATTGATGTTTGATATGTTGTGGGTCACTAAATTATGCCTTGCATGATTATAGGTGACTAGAAGTGCTGCGGGGCAGTCTCGACCCCGTAACACCGCTGAAAGCAGTGGGTCGGCTGAAGTGCCAGCGACCACTCCTTCGGCTGAGATGATCAGAATGGTCGCAGAAGTGGTCTTCGCGATGATCAATGCTCAACCGCAAAGGCTTGCACAGCTTGCTACGCCTACTACAGCTGCGGCCCCGGTGATCGAACCTGTAGTGGAACCTGCGGTGGAACCGAGGGTTGAGGCCCCTGTGCCAGTAGCTGCAGTGGAACCTGCGGTAGCGCCAAGGGTGGAACGTCAAGTTGCGCAAGTAGCTGTGGGGCGAGCGCGTGACCAGCAATTAAAGCACTTCTTGAGCTTTAATCCTCCTACCTTCTCAGGATCTGAGTCCCCAACGGAGGCAGAAGACTGGTTGTCAAGAGTTAGAAGAACTCTGAGGGCGACAGCGACGGACGAAGCCATGATGGTCACCTTAGCCACTTTCCTTCTTGATGGAGAGGCTGTGCTGTGGTGGGAAGAGCAGGAGCTGCATAAGTTCTGCGGTAGAGATATTACTGAAATCACAATGGCTGAGTTTTCAAAGTCGTTCCTCCAGAGGTTTATCCCCTCTGCCCAGCGCATTGCGTTACAAAACCAGTTCTTGAGGTTGACACAAGGTGATCGCTCCGTTGACGATTACTTGCATGAGTTTACTAGACTAAGTCGCTATGCGGGGTCCTTGGTGGAGGATGAGGAGACAAAGACAAATAAGTTATATGAAGGGCTTCGGGACGAATTGAGGCTGCTCCTCGCAGGCCCCATGACGTTTGACTTCTAGGTGATGGTCCAAACTGCCAGATCCCTAGAGTTGGACATGAAGAGGGTACAAGCAAAAACCGTGGCAAAGAAACCTGAGTTTCATGCGTCGGCCTCTCAGTCCAAGTCAGAGTTCAGAAAGAAAAAAAGGAAGTTCAAACCGGCGGAGCAAACCCGCTCAAATGTTTCGGGAGCAACGACTGTGCGGGGTCCTATCACGTGTTTCACCTGCGGGAAGGTAGGACACAAGGCCGCAGTGTGTCGAAGTGGTCCCCCGAAGGCAGAGAACCGAGCGTTGGACCATGCTCGTGCTGCGGAAAAGGGTAAAGCTGCGGAATCTTCGGCTTCCCAGCACATTATTCCGACTCAGCCGAGAGTCTATTCGCTTGGCCAGCAAGAAGCTATACGACAAACAGATGTCGTCACAGGTACGAATTAGAAGTTAGCTTTTACAGCTATATATATATATAATTCATACTATTGTACGACTATATGCTTTTTTTGTGTACAATTAGGTTTCGTCCTAATTTTTAACTATCCGGCGAGAGCTCTATTTGATACGGGTGCATCGCACTCTTTTCTGTCTGAGGACTTCGTGGTGCGAATCGGAGTGCCGTCTACCTTTGTAGAGGATAGATTGGAAGTAGTGCTACCCAATGGATCTCGAATGAGTGCGGATAGGAAGAGCCGTGTGAAGGTGCGGATCGGAAATCAGGATTTCGATTTGGAAGCATCGTTATTACCGTTAGATGAATTCGATGTGATCTTCGGCATGGACTGGCTCTCGGAGCAGCGAGCATGCATAGATTGCAATTCAAAGGAGATCACTCTGGGAAAGAACACCGAAGGAGAAACCACATTCGCCGGTATGCGAGGAGCGAGCAAGACGCTGATGTCTGCTCTCCAAGTGGTTAAAGCGGTGAGAAAAGGCGCCGAGTTGTTCTTCACTTTGTTGGAGGCTTCGGAGCCAAAGCCCAGGTTATGTGATGTCCCAGTTGTAGCGGAGTACGCCGACGTGTTTCCTAACGAACTCCCTGGGGCTCCGCCTCATCGGGAGATTGATTTCTGTATCGAGTTGGTGCTAGGTGCCAAACCTGTGGCCCGCTCACCGTACCGGATAGCGCCAAAGGAACTGGCAGAGCTGAAGGTCCAATTGCAAGAGCTGCTAGAGCAAGGCTACGTACGTCCAAGTTCATCGCCTTGGAGTGCACCGGACCTCTTTGTGAAAAAGAAGGACGGGAGCTTGCGTCTATGTATTGATTATCGAGAGCTAAACAAGTTGACCGAGAAGAACCGATATCCGATTCCAAGAATCGATGATTTATTCGACCAACTGGTTGGGTCGACGGTTTACTCCAAGCTGGACCTAAGGTCCGGCTACTATCAACTGCGAATAAGAGAATGTGACATTCCAAAAACAGCGTTCAGTACCCGTTTTGGGCACTATGAGTTCACGGTGATGTCGTTCGGTCTGTCTAATGCACCGTCGGTATTCATGGACTTAATGAACAGGACGTTTCGAGAGTATTTGGATCAATTTGTGATCGTCTTCATCGACGACATTTTGGTATACTCTCAGTCGAAAGAGGAGCATGTAGGGCATCTGCACGCAGTTCTGAGCACCTTGAGGAGGAGTCAGCTATATGCCAAGTTCTCCAAGTGCGAGTTTTGGCTATCGTCAGTAGCATTCCTTGGTCATGTTGTTAGTGGAGAAGGAATTGCAGTTGATCCGTCGAAGATAGAAGCGGTCCGAGCGTGGCCTTTGTTGAAAAACGTAGCGGAAGTCCAAAGTTTCTTAGGACTTGCCGGCTATTATAGGCGCTTTGTGGAAAACTTCTCGAGGATTGCAGTCCCTCTCACTAAGCTGACTAGGAAAGATCATAAGTTTGTTTGGTCGCCCGAGTGCGCACGAGCTTTTGAAGAGCTGAAGAGCCGTCTGACCACGGCGCCCATTCTATGCTCGCCATGTGGTACGGAAGGCTACGAAATTTATAGCGACGCCTCGGGGAGTGGTTTGGGTTGTGTCCTAGTGCAGTTCGGAAAGGTAATTGCCTACGGCTCCCGGCAACTGAAGGTTCATGAGAGGAATTACCCGGTCCATGATTTGGAGCTAGCGGCCGTGGTATTTGCTCTTAAGCTGTGGAGGCATTATTTGTATGGCGTGAAGATCGACATCTTTACCGACCACAAGAGCCTCAAGTACCTGCTGGATCAAAGGGAGTTGAATATGCGTCAAAGGAGGTGGATGGAGTTCCTTGGGGACTACACCTTCGACATCAAGTATACTCCTGGAAAGGGGAATGTAGTTGCGGACGCGTTGAGTCGTCGGGCTCCCGCTCAGGCAAATTGGGTTTTGATGCACGATGAGCGTCTAATCCGCGAGCTGGAAGAAATGGAGATCATTTGCGTTGATCGAAGAGCGTCTACTTCAGCATGCTTGAACTGGACGGAGGTTCAATACCACCTTGCCGACCGAGTTCGACAGGCATTGGAGCTGGACGAGAGCATGAAACGCTATAAAGTGGAAACCGTTGACGGGTTAAACGCTGATTTCTCTTTCGAAGATGGCCTTATGTGGAAGAATGGTAGATTGTGCGTCCCAAACGTTGGTACTCTACGGGCAGAGTTGATGTACGAGGCTCATCATACCAAGTACTCGTTCCACCCTGGGAGCACGAAAATGTACATGGACATGAAGAAACTTTTCTGGTGGCCGGGTATGAAGAAAGACATTGCCGTCTACGTGGCCAAGTGTAACACTTGCGCGTTGGTGAAGGTGGAATGTCAACGTCCCGGTGGATTTTTGAAGTCCTTGCCGATTCCGGAATGGAAGTTTGACGATATTTCAATGGATTTCGTGCACGGATTACCGAGATCGCAACAGGGAAACGACGCCATCTGGGTGATCGTGGACCGATTGACGAAGGTATCGCATTTTATTCCAAACCGGAAGGATGATTCTGTAGAAAAGCTAGCGAAGCTCTATGTCGATAGTATTGTGAGGCTGCACGGTGTCCCTCGTAGCATCGTCAGCGATCGTGACGGGCGTTTCACATCGAAAGATTGGAGGCTTATCCATGACCTATTGGGCACTAAATTGAAGTTCAGCACGGCCTTCCACCCGCAAACGGATGGACAGACCGAGAGGACCAACAGGACTATGGAGGATATGCTCCGAATGTGCGCTCTAGATTTTGGAAAGAAGTGGGAAGATCATCTCTATATGATCGAGTTCGCCTACAATAATAGCTACCAAGCCAGTATAAAGATGGCTCCTTTCGAGGCCCTCTATGGTAAGAAGTGTCGCACGCCGTTGTCTTGGGCAGAAACGGGCGATACTAAGCTATTAAAGCGAAAGGATGTTGAGGAAGCAACTTCGACGATCCGAACTATACGTGAAAGGCTATTGATTGCCCAGGATAGGCAAGCAAAATATTTCAACGCCAAGCATAGGAACCTAGAGTTCGCCGTCGGTGACCGGGTTTACTTGAAGATCAAACCGTTCAAAGGGGTATCAAGGATCCGACGCTTGAAAAAGCTCAGCCCAAGGTACTTAGGACCGTTTGAGATCGTGGAGCGTGTTGGTGATGCGGCTTATCGGCTTGCACTATCTGCAGAGCTGAGCGGTCTACACGACGTGTTTCACATTTCAGTTTTGAGAAAGGCGGTGCAAGAGCCTACTCACATCGTTGCAGTTGGCAAAGTGCCGGTTGATAGTGGGTTGTCGACGAAAGTCAAGCCCTTACGCATCGAAGATACCGAAGTAAAGCAGTTGCGGAACAAGTCCATTCGGATGGTGAAAGTCCGGTGGGATAATTGCGGCCGAGAGGAGCTATCTTGGGAGAGAGAGCAAGCGATGCTTGCGGAGTACCCCGAGCTATTCCTCTCAGGTAATTTATAACTGTAATTCCTGCTATTACTGTTTTCGAAATTTCGGGACGAAATTCTTTTAAGGGAGGTGGAGTTGTAACACCCCAAAATTCTTAGTTCAGCGAAGTAGGCGGAGTGGTAGTGTTGCGCTCGGGATAGGCTAAAAATTCCACAACAGTTCTCTGCGCACGACCATTGTCCTCTTCGCGCACGACCAGTGATCGTGCTCCAATGATCGTGCGTTCATTCGCAAGGAATCGGAGTTCTGTCTCGGCTTATCGCACGACCATTCTCCTCTTCGCGCACGACCAGTGATCGTGCGCCTGTGATCGTGCGCCCTGTTTATTCTGCTCCGCGATTTTGAGCGGAGAAGACGATCCGGCCGTCCAAATCTTTTGGAATCCGATCCAATGGCTAGGATTAAATGCTGGAGGGTCTTAGGTCTTGTGAGAGGAGATTAATCCTCATTCTTTTGAGGTGTTTCTCTCTCCTAGGCTAGAGGAAGAAGAAGGAGGTAAGGAAGAAGAAGGAGAGATCCCGCCATTGACGGAGCTCCGGAGCTCCGTTTCGCGAGCCGTTTCCAGATCTGGAGAGTGCAGCCCGGTGCGGTCGTTTCCCTCCGTCTAAAATCTCGGATCCATGGCGAAGAAGAACGCACCTAGGGTAATGATTCTTCCTCTCGATTCTTTGGACTTGTCATTTGTCCTCTCCTTCATTTCTCTATGCTTGCATGAGGAATCCCTTTCACCAAATGGGTGAAGTGTAGGATTTTCCTCAAGTTCTTCGGAACTCCGGGTCGATTGTGTCCGTCCCCGGCATATTGCATGTAGAAAATCCGGTAGTCGTGCGGATTTAGGCATTTTGTGTGAAGCCTATTCGTGGTCGTGAGCCCGAATCGGTGATGCTTGGTTTGCGACATTGCGTTTAGGTTAAGCCTAGAATGCGTGCCGGAGAATGACTCCGTGAAATCATCTTTAGTATTGCGGGATTTAAATTGTAGGCGTCTTGTGAAGATCCTAACGAAAGCCCCATGCTTTGAGATTGGATGAAGGCAAACCTTCACCATGAAATTGATGCGGAGTGTATTGTACCTCCTTTGTTGAATATTTGTGAAGCCTAGATCCCTGCGAAGGGGTTAGGTGCGTAGCTTATATTTTGTGTAGCACGTGAAAGTGCTAAACTCTTACGGGCCGAGGTGAAGCCGTACCCGCGTCGTGCGATAGATCGCGACGATTAGAGCACGGGCAAAGCTAAACCGAACCCGTTTCCATGCAGATCGGTAAGAGGTCCCTACCTCATGTAAGTCGTGTGATCATGGGAGAGGTCGTGGAAGGGGATTTACCTAGACCGACCAAAAGCTCTTTTTCCCACCTAAGGCGATGGCCCTTACGGTGGAGTGTTTTGTGGAATTGATGTTGTTAGCCTCATGCGGTTGTTTAGGCGGTTGTGGGGAACCTTCGGGTGAACCCAACCAACATCATGTGCATACCTAGGTTCCCTCCTTTTTGATGCTCAACCTAGAAGATTGAATGTGCTTGAAACCTCACCTTGTGTAGTTGCACCTTCTTTATATTAGTACTTGTGCTAGTATGGCTTGCTTGCAGGGTAGAAGCTCCGCCACCCCGGTAAAGGGGTGGGGTTGTTATAATTTGGTCAGATGTGCTGACCGTTACCTTGTTTGCCACCACTTGGTGGAATGTTCTTATGCAGGTGCAGGTGAGCCTAGTGGGAAATAGCGGGCGGTGGCCCCTTTGCTGAATTGGCCCTTGAAGGCCAACCTCTTTTTTTAGCTTTCTCATGTATTGCCGGCCTGCGTGCCGATGTATGTTTTGGAGTTTTAGTACATTTGATAAATGTAAGGCCTTAAGGCCATAACTCTATCTCATGGTTTCATTCCTATGATAGTGGACAATTCTAATGGAAATATTAAATCATTATGCTTCCGCTAGTGTTTAGTATACTCTGTTGTGGTTCTTTCTGTTTATCACCTTTTAACTCCTAGCTAGTGTGGTTTGTATGGCGTGGGGTCCCGGCCGGACCTACTGTTATACTATTCGTACTGGCAGGGTGTTACAAAGGTCATGAAGGGATCCTTCCACGAGCGGCACTGTTCTATGTCCATGAGCTCCCCTTCCTCAATCGAAGGATGAAAAAGATCTGTCAAAGTCCCTCCGACCCGAGGGCCGGACTTGGCCAGCCGATCTGCCTGGACGCTTTCTTCCCTGGGTATGTGCCTAATGGAGAAGGTCTTGAATGCCCTGATGACACCCCTTACTTTGGCCAAATATCTCATGAGTGTGGGCTCCCGTGCCTCGAACTCACCCCTGATTTGCGAGACTACCACCATTGAATCCGTGAGGACTTCAACGTCGTGAACCCCCAACTCCTGAGCCAGACGTAGGCCGGCGATTACTGCCTCGTATTCCGCCTGGTTGTTGGTGATGGGAAAGGGTATTACTAGCGTTTGTTCGATTTTCATCCCATGAGGGCTCTCCAACACCACCCCTCCTCCTAAGGAATTCCTGCCCGACGCTCCATCGACCAGCAACTTCCAGGGGATGTGGTGGAGAGCTTGGCCTTCCTCCATTTCGATCACATAGTCTGTCATAAAATCCGCGACCGCTTGAGCCTTCATCGACAATTGGGGGACAAAAGTGATGTCGAATTCGCTTAACTCCACTGGCCATTTTGCGAGCCTTCCTGAATGCTCCACCCATTCAAAGATTTTGCGAAGGGGATGGTCCATCACAACTTGGATCGAGTGGGCCTGTAAATATGGCTTGAGCTTCCTGGCCGAGATGACCAGAGCAAAAACCAGCTTCTCCAAAATCGGGTATCGGAGTTCCGCCTTCTTCAAAACCCTGCTTACGTAGTAAACGGGCAGATGCTTCTTGCCCTCTTCCCGGACCAAGACGGAGCTTACGGCTTCAGCCCCGACCCCTAAATACACTGATAGGTTCTCCCCCTCCTTAGGACCTTGGAGTAGCGGAGCTTTGGTGAGCTGGCTTTTCAGGTCCTGGAAGGCCTCCTCACATTCCCCTGTCCATTCGAACTTCTGGTTACCCCGCAACACCTTGAAGAAGGGGGAGCATTTCTCTCCGGCCCGGGAGAGAAACCTGCTCAACCCCGCGAGCTTCCCAGTTAGACGTTGAACTTCCTTAGCATTTCGCGATGATTTCAAATCCATTATGGCTTTGACCTTGTTCGGATTTGGCTCTACCCCCGCCTGGGTAAGGAGATGTCCTAGAAACTTCCCCTTGCTGGCTCCGAATACACATTTCAGGGGGTTTAGCCGCATTTTATACTTGCGTGGAGTGGGAAAGGTCTCCTCGAGGTCGTTGAGGTGAGAGCTCACGCTCTTACTCTTGACCATGAGGTCATCTACATAAACCTCCAGGTTTCTCCCTCTTTGCTCCCGGAAGACCCGGTCCATCATTCTTTGGTAAGTCGCCCCTGCATTCTTTAGCCCGAACGACATCATCTTATAGCTATAACACCCTTCCCTTGTGATGAAGGAGACGTCCTTGACGTCCGGGGGTGCATCCTAATTTGATGATAACCTGAAAAAGCATCTAAGAAAAACATTACAGAAAAACCGACGGCTGAATCAACCAGCGCGTCGATTCGAGGCAAAGGATAACAATCCTTGGGGCAGGCTTTGTTTAATAAAGAAAAATCAATACACATGCGCCAGCGACCGTCGCCCTTTTTTACCATAACGACATTAGAGACCCAGCCTGGATACTGAATCTCTGATACGAAACCTGCCTGGAGGAGCTTCTCTACCTCCTCGCGAATCGGCTCCTCCAGCTTGTCGGCGATGGCCCTCCTCTTCTGTCTAATGGGGCGGGCTCCTGGCTCAAGGTTGATGCGATGGCAGGCCACGTCTGCATCGATGCCTGGCATGTCCGCCGTGCTCCATGCGAAGAAGTCCACGTTCCTCTGGATGCATTCCAGCATCCTTTTCCTATCCTCTGGGCCAAGTCCCCCGCTGATCCGCACTTTTTCCACTCTTCCCCTTTGGATGGCGACCTCCATCTCGACCACTTCTTCAGCCGCCTCAAGACGGGCCGGCTCCTCCCATCTACTCTTCTCCTCCCTCCCCTCGGGCAGGGTCTTCTCTTCCTTCGGAGCCTCCTCCTCCATCGGCTCGTCACGCTCCTCCTGAGCCACTTCCTTCTCCTCTGCTGGGATGCTGCTCTCTCCTTCTCCTTCCTTCCTACCTCCATCGGGCCCCTCCGGCCCCTCCATCTCCCTGTCCACCTTTTCAGCCTCCGCTATCCAAGAGACAGTGTTGACGACAGTCACATAGCACTACCTCGCCACCTTTGCATCCCACCGGATCCGGACCTGAACTCCTCCACTTCGGAACTTCAAGCACTGATGGAAGGACGAGGGAACGCACCAGAAGGTGTTGATGAGGGGTCGTCCAAATATGGCGTTGTAGCTGCTCGGAGCGTCGACAATGACGAACCGACAGTTCCTGGGGACCCCTCCCAACGTCACCTGGAGGCTGAATCCTCCCTTGACTTCTTTCCTTTCCCCCGAGAACCCGAACAGGGGTCCATCTGAGGCTTGTACTCTCTTTGCTTCTACCTCCAGCGCGTCAAAAGCCTTCTTGAAGATAACATTCACCGAACTCCCATTGTCGACCAAGATGCGGGAGACTGTGAAGTTTTCAATTGCCACCTGGATCACCAAGGCGTCGCAGAACGGGTCTTCAAAATCTGGCATGTCCTCCGCCGAGAAGGTGATCTCCGAAGGGGGTGGGGTTTGAGAGGTCGATGCGACGCTCCTCCTGAACATCGCCTAGAAGCTTCTCTTGCGAGTTGCTTCTACTCCTACCCCCTCATGAATCACCCCGGCCCCTCCCCTAGCTCCCACGTCCGTCCTGTCTTCGCATCTATCATCTTCATCTCCTGGTAGCACCTCTTCGATCCTCACAGGCCGCTGCTGCTGCTGGCCACTTCCCCTCACCTCCAGAAATTCCGGGCAGGTGGCCGTCGCGTGACCTTCTTCCTGATGAAAGTCACAGTAGGGCAACGCCACCCTTCCCCCTCTCCCCCACCCCCCCCCCCCCCTTCTTCCTCCTCTTCCTCGGCCTACTGTCATGGCTTGCTCTCGAGGGGGGTGAGGTGGTCTGGGACCTTGCCTCTGTTGGAACATGGTCTTCCGCATCTCCTAGGTTTGAGAATAACAAATCCTATGTGTATTTGATCTTGTGTGTTTAAGTGTGCAGGATAACAAAGTCCAGATGACTCAAGGATTACATAAGAAGGTTACCCCCAAAGTTGAGCCATCAAATCCAACACTCCTACTAGCGCCGGCGGTAGCACCTAGCGCCTGGCGCTAGCTTGCGCTCGACGAAATGCTCATCATTACGTTCGACGAAAATTCGCTCGACGAACTGCTTACTCTACCGCGGCGCGCTAGTACTAGCGCTGGCGCTAGCTTTCGCTCGACGAACTGTAAGCTGCGTTCGACGAAAATTCGATCGACGAAAAGAATGCTTAAGCGCAAATTCCGGGAGTACTTATAGAAGGAGATAGCGCCTGGCGGTATCCGATAGCGCAGGCTATAGCGCGGAGCACAGTAGGCAAGAGAGAAATGTTTCCTCGGATTGAAGATTCTGCACCGCAGAATATGTCCTAAAATGGGATAGCGCCAGCGGTACCACTAGCGCAGGCGCTAGCGCTGTGGCTATAAAAAGGACCCCTCTTCTCTCATTTCAGAGGCACATCAGAGAGAGAGATTGAGAGCTAGAATTCCAGAGGCTGCCTTAGCCGAAAGTTGATGTCCTACCAAAGTTCTGCAAACTTCTGAAGGAGAATCTCATCACGCCGGATCCAAACAAAGTCCGCTTCTACAACGCTTATTCTACAGCGGATCTTCGTCTCCAACTTCAGAAGTTCATCAAGAGGTAGTTTTTAATTATTTTCATTTCTTATTTCTTGTAAACGGTTAGTGAAATCACCTCGTGTTGGCAACTAGGTCTGGGTAGGACTTAGGGCGGAAATTCACCTCGTGTTGGCGACTAGATCTAGGCTAGGTCTAGGGGGTGCTCGAGGCCATATCCGGGGAAGGGTTGGCTAGAGCAGCTTGAGGACGAATCTGGGGAGGATAGGCTAGGGTCACCGGTTCGTGGGGATGCGAGTTGGGGTAGAAAACAAAAAGAGTCTACTATTCATCGCCACCGATTTCTAGCATTATTGAAATCAACTTTTGTAAAACCCTATTTGATATTAATAAAGCATGTCTCTACTTTATTTCAATTGTTTTACTTGACTTTTTATTATCTTAATCTCGCATTATTTCAAAGCTTTTCAAAATATAATATAAGTTATTGAAAACCCTTATTCACCCCCCCCCCCCTCTAAGGGCGCCTACCAATCCAACAAGTGGTATCAGAGCAGTTTTATTCCAATCGGCATAACAACCGGGAATAATGGCGTCTCATGATCTCGTTTTTCCGGAGGGTCAAGGGGTTAGTCGACCACCTCTCTTTACTGGGTCAGATTTTAACTACTGGAAAAATCGAATGATGTGTTTTCTTATGACCATGGATGTAGAAGTATGGAACATGGTAGAAGTTCGGTACTCTCCTCCTACAACTGTAGTGGGAGAGGCTACATTACTAAAACCTAAAGATAAATGGGATGATAACGATAAACTAAGGTGTAAAAAAAATGTTAAAGCAATGAACGTTTTATATTGCGCCTTAAATAGGACTGAGTTTAATAGAATTTCTGCATGCATAACTGCTTATGATATTTGGAATCAATTGGAAGTTACTCATGAAGGTACATCGCAAGTGAAAGATGCAAAGCTATTCCAACTGGAATCTGAATATGAAAAATTCAGGATGGATACCGAAGAGGACATCAACTCGATGTACACTCGCTTCACCAAGATCGTCAACACTTCAAAGGCACTTGGAAAGACCTACTCAGACGGGGACTTGGTGAGGAAAATTCTTCGCTCCTTACCTCCAAGGTTCAATCCAAAGGTGACAGCCATCTCGGAGTCGCACAACTTAAGAACGCTCCAGATCGAGAACCTTATTGGGAATCTCAAAACCCATGAGGTAGAACTCCAGATTCAACACGATGAATACAACAAAGAGCCAAAGAAAAAGGCGCTAGCACTAAAATCAAAGAAGGAGAGCATCGAAGATGATGATGAAGATGAAGAAGGTCTCCTGGTGAAGAACTTCAGGAAGTTCATCGGGAATCCGGAAAGAAGGAACACATTCTGAAAATACTTCCAAAAGGATACTCGACGAAAGGGATCTTCCTCTTCATCAAGGAAAGAAAAAGGAAGCGAAGATGAAGAAGAAAGACCACCACCAGAGTGCTACCACTGCAGAAAGACCGGGCACATTCGGAGCCAGTGCCCAAAGTATCAAAAGGAGCAAAAAGAACAATACAAAGCAAAAGAGAAAAAGAAAGTACTAAAAGCCGCAACTTGGGATGATTCTTCCTCTGAAGAGTCAAACGTGTCTGAGTCAAGTAGCGAGGAGGAAGCAAACTTATGCTTAATGGCAAAAAGCAACGATGACGACACCAGTGTTCTTATCGACACTGAGGTAACTCCTCCTACTTTCGAAGAACTCTATGATGAATTTGTTCTAACTTGCAAATCCTATGATCAAAGTATAAAAGATAATATTATATTAAATCGTAAAAATGAATTTATTATCAAAGAAAATCCTAAGCTCACAAAAAAAATGATTTCCCTTAAAAAGAGAAAGGTTTCATGTCAAGAGTGTGAGCACTCTTTATTTAAGACAAAAGAACTTGAAGTTTATCTTTCTAAGGCCCTCTCACAAAACAAAACTATTGCAAAAGAAAAGGGGGACTTAGAGAGAAAACTAAAAACCTCTCTTTTACAAATTGAAAATAACAAAAAAGGATTTGAAAATAAATGTGTTATGATTGTACAAGAAAATACATTTCTTAAAAAACAAAATCATGACCTCAATATAGCCATAAAAAAATTGGGATTGGTCAAAAATCCCTGGATATGATTTTGGGAAACCAGTGCTATGGTTCTGGAAAATTTGGGGTCGGATATAAAAGTGAACCCTACCGCCCGACGCTAGCCACTAACGTCGGCGGTAGCTCAACTGTTAAAAAATCATCTGTTTTTTCTAATGTTCAATCATCATCCAGCAAGAGCAACATAGAAACTCAGAAAATGGTCTCAACTCCCTTTATTTCGTGTGCTAATTGTCTTAAGTTTGGACACTCGTCTAGCTCTTGCAAGAATATAAAACAACGATCGTTAAAACAAATCTGGGTACCTAAGAAATCCACTTACTCTATGGGTGGTACCTCTTGGGTATCTGGATCTTTACTCTCATCTTCTCTCTAGATTTGCAGGAAGGCTAAGGAAACAGAGGACGTGTGGTACTTGGACTCAGGCTGCTCCAAGCACATGACGGGCAACAAAGCAAAATTCCTTAGCCTAGAAAAGAAGAAAGGAGGGATCGTAACGTTTGGTGATAACGAGAAAGGAAGGATCATGGGAGTTGGTACAGTGGGTAACGAATCCTTTCTTATCTCAAATGTTCTTTATGTAAAAGGATTAAAACATAACTTAATATCTATAAGTCAACTGTGTGATAAAGGATTAGACGTATTATTTGAATCATCCACTAATCTTTGCAAAATAGTTAATCCTAAAACAAAAGATGTGTTACTAACTGCACCAAGAATTCACAATGTTTACATAGTTTCGTTTCATGATCTTTCCAAATCATCTATGAAATGCTTTATAACAAAAAATGATGAATTAGAACTATGGCATAGACGTTTAGGTCACGTTAGTACAAAGCTCATTTTAAAACTAGCAAAAAGGGAATTGATTAGAGGATTGCCTAAGTTGAATGGAAATTTATCTTCACTATGTTCTCCATGCCAAAAAGGAAAATTTACAAAATCATCTTTTAAAAGCAAAAACGAAATTTCTACTTCAAAACCATTGCAATTAATTCATATGGATCTCTTTGGTCCCGTTAACACCGCAATTCTTGGTGGTAGAATATACACTTTCATTCTAATAGATGATTTCTCAAGATATTGCTGGACTTTATTTCTCTCTTCCAAATCTGATGCGTTTTGCGAATTCTCAAAATTATGTACTCGTATTCAAAATGAACTAGATTTAAAAATAAAATGCATTCGCTCAGATCATGGAGGTGAATTTGAAAATGAAAATTTTAAATCTTTTTGTGAAATGTTAGGTATTAAGCATGAGTTCTCCGCTCCACGCACACCTCAACAAAACGGTGTTGTTGAACGGAAAAATAAGACAATCCAAGAACTAGCACACACCATGTTATCTGAATATAAATTACCTAAGTCTTTTTGGGCCGAAGTCGTAAGCACATCATGCTATGTAATGAATAGAGTCATGCTTCGCCCACCACTAAATCTCACACTGTATGAACTATATTATCAAAAGAAACCTAACGTTTCATATTTTAAAGTATTTTGATGTAAATGTTTTATTCTTAATACAAAAGATTCTTTTGGAAAATTTGATGAGAAATGTGATGAAGAAATATTTCTTGGATATTCTTCAACCAGTAAAGCCTATAGAATATTTAACAAAAGATCGAGTAAGGTTGAAGAGTCTATTAATGTTAAATTTGATGAGTTTATTCCATGTGCAGAAAAGCTTCCTACAGGTACAAATGATGAACCTTTGCCATCTTTGGAGCACGACGAAGAGGAACCTTCCAAAGAAGAGGAGGAGAAGTCCAAGGAAGATGAATATGTACCTCCAAGCGTTTTGAACTTCTCAAAAAATCATCCAAAAGAGCTAGTCATTGGGGAACCTTCTACTGGGGTAAGAACTCGATCCTCTCTTCATGAAACGTTTTCAAATATTTGCTTTGTTTCCGAAATCGAACCTAAAAACGTTTCCACCGCTTTAAATGACGAATTTTGGTTTTTGGCTATGAATGAAGAGTTAGGTCAATTTGAAAGAAATAAAGTTTGGAATCTAGTAGATAGACCATCTAATCATCAAATTATCGGCGTAAAATGGATCTTTAAAAATAAATTAGATGGTGAATCTAGGATTATAAGAAATAAAGCACGCTTAGTTGCTCAAGGTTATTCTCAAATCGAGGGGGTAGATTTTGAAGAAACTTTTGCACCCGTTGCTCGCTTAGAATCTATACTAATATTTTTGGCATTTGCGAGTTTTAAAAGAATAAAATTATTTCAAATGGATGTCAAAAGTTCCTTTTTAAACGGGTTTATAAAAGAAGAAGTTTATGTAGAACAACCCCCCAGTTTCATAAATGAAAAATTTCCTAATCATGTTTACAAATTAGAAAAAGCGCTTTATGGTTTAAAACAAGCGCCCCGTGCATGGTATGATCGACTTACATCATTTTTGTTAAATCACGGTTACGTTATGGGAAGTGCCGACAACACACTCTTCATTAAGCATAATAATAATGATCTAATTATTTTACAAATATATGTTGATGATATCATTTTTGGAGCCACTAATGAAGAGTTGTGTAATGAAGTAGTCTTAGTAATGAAAAATGAATTTGAAATGAGTCTTGTAGGAGAACTATCATATTTTCTTGGTTTTCAAATCTCACAACGAACTGATGGTATCTTTATTTGCCAAACAAAATATGTTCACGATATGTTTAAACGATTTGGATTTGAAAATCTTAAACAAGCTTCTACTCCTATGAGTGCTTCTTTAAAACTAGGAAAAGATGAATCCGGAATTTCCATTGATCAAACGTTATATAGAGGAATGATAGGATCTCTTCTTTACTTAAGTGCATCTAGACCAGATATAATGTTTGTCGTATGTTTATGTGCTCGCTTTCAAGCCAATCCAAAAGAATCTCATTTAAAAGCGGTAAAACGTATTTTTCGTTATATATTAGGGTCATCTAAATTAGGATTATGGTACCCACACAATGATTCATTCACACTCCACGGCTATTCCGATTCGGACTACGCCGGTTGTTCACTAGATCGAAAAAGCACTAGCGGTACTTGTCACTTTCTAGGACCCTCTTTAGTAGCTTGGTCTAGTAGGAAACAATCTTCGGTTGCACTCTCCACCACGGATGACGAATATATCGCACTTGGTAGTTGTTGTGCACAACAAAAGCGCAATTGACCTCAAAAACATTGATCTTAAATGCGCAATTGACCTCAAAAACACTATAGGATTTTGGATTTCATCTCAAAAACATTGATCTTAAATGTGACAACAAAAGCACAATTGACCTCACATATAATCCTGTACACCACTCTAGATCCAAACACATCGATGTTCGTCATCATTTCATTAGGGATCACATTAAGAAAGATCATGTAAAAGTAAGCTTCATTTGCACGGACTCTCAACTCGCTGACATATTTACTAAACCTCTTCCCGATGCTAGATTTTGATTATTACAACTTGAGTTAGGTGTCCTAGATCTTTCGAGTTAAAACACATTCGTACACGCAATTTTGTAATTTTTAACCATCTAAAACATCTCCTAAAAATCTGAAATTTCAGCATGAAACTACTATTGGGACAATTAATCAAGATCAACAATTAAAAATTTCAAAATCCTAAAAAACTGTGTACTGTTTCCCGCGCTAGCGCTAACGCCGGCGCTAGCGCACTTATTCGTCTTTCTGTAATTTTAAAATTTTGAAAATTTCTTAAAAATATATTAATCTATATGTACTATTTCTTTTTGCACTTCTGGTTATATTTCATTTTTGAAAAATCAAATACAAAAATACAAAAGAAAAATTACAAAAAATTTATGTTTTTTTTTTTTGTTTAAAGTCTATTTTTATGCAAAAATCAAATACAAAAATACAAAAGCCTAATTACAAAAAAAATGTTTTGCCTTTTTTGTCTGTCTTTTGTTTAAAGTCTATTTTTTTAAAATCAAATACAAAAATATAAAACATTAAAACTATAAAAAAAACTGTATGGATTTTCCTATGAAAATCAAGCATGACTTAATCTATTATTTAGAACTTCTATAATGTTGCAATTCATCTTTTCAAACTACTTTGAACATTTTTTTATCATGCTTTGATATATCTAGTAATATGTGCATTAATTGTCTTGTAAAAGTTGTGTAGAACTAAGCTTAGCATGTCTCTAAGTATGAGTAAATGTTTTATGATTGATAATGATCTTTATTCACTCACTTATTTTGGCATTGTCTACATATGTGTTTAATCTAAGAATGCTTGTGTATGTTGTGCATTAGTACAATGAATTAAAATTGCACAAGTATCTTACCTACACTCCTTTATTTGCACGTTTAAAAGTTAAGAAAAGTGGTTATGTTTTTTCATAAATTATATTGGTTTGCAAAACAAGTGTATTCAGAGAACTTTGTACAAAACAAAAATCATAAAATAAAGTGATAAAGATAACTCCACCAAGCACTACTTGAACCTCCTGATAAGTCTTAATAAGCATTGTGAGGTTGAGCACCTTGGAAAGAATAGTGAAATATCTTGTGCAAATCAAATCTTTTCTTCACAATAAAAATCACTTACTCTTAAGTACACCGGATCACGAGTCTCAACATTAAAAATAAAATATGTGATCCCTCAAGCACTACTTTGCACCCTGATAAGTCTTAATGAGCATTGTGTGTGCAAAGCACCTTGGTAGTTGTACATTTTTATTTGTGCATTGAAGTGTGTGGAAGTGAAATTACTTGTGTTTTATTGTGCTCTTACTTTACATATTTCTTGTATTTTTGATTAAAACATTTGTTTACTCTACTCAAAAATACACTTATGTACACATCATTATCTTCCATAACACTTCTTCTCATGAGTATTGGATCCTAATGCAAATTCTATACTACTCTTTATTTATGAAATGCACTAGATAACCTAGCATGCTCTTTACAATGTTTAGTATGTTTTGAAATTGTGAATTAACATAACATTGTAGTACTCTCTTTTTGGTAACATTATTTCATGCTTGGTTACTTTATTTAAAGATTTTACTTGAACAATAATTTACAAAACATCTTCTGTATAAAATTGAACTCATATATCTGTTATGAATCACCATGTCTTACAAAAGATGTTTGATTGTATTTTTCTAAGTCTTCCGCAACTTTACATTTACCTTGTATTTGTTTATGCTATAAACTCTGTTTTATGAAAATATTGTGATACTCAAAACTCTGATCTATTTCAATGAAAAGTATTCTAAAAACTCCTTATCATTTTCTTCTCTATACAAGCTCGATCATGCCTTTATCTTATTATCAACTTTTAAGTGGTGTCTCCTTACCCACTTTTGCTAATAACAAAAGGGGAGAACTAACATGATAAATATAATCTGCTATCAAAATAGAAAACTAACATGCTTAATTAAGATGATAGCTTACATATTAGAGGAGCATTCACTTAGGGGGAGCATGTATTTAGGGGGAGCAATTCTAAATGCTAAAATCGATAGTTATCCTAAGTCATCACTCTCACACACACACAAGTAAGTTTCATCATGCTTATATATTAATGCTCTGATTTATCATTAATGGATTTGTTATTATCAAAATGAGGAGTTTGTTGGAACATGGGCTTCCGCATCTCCTAGGTTTGAGAATAACAAATCCTATGTGTATTTGATCTTGTGTGTTTAAGTGTGCATGATAACAAAGTCCACATGACTCAAGGATTACATAAGAAGGTTGCCCCCAAAGTTGAGCCATCAAATCCAACACTCCTACTAGCGCCGGTGGTAGCACTTAGCGCCTGGCGCTAGCTTGCGCTCGACGAAATGCTCATCACTGCATTCGACAAAAATTCGCTCGACGAACTGCTTACTCTACCACGGCGCGCTAGTACTAGCGCTGGCGCTAGCTTTCGCTCGACGAACTGTAAGCTGCGTTTGACGAAAATTCGATCAACGAAAAGAAATCTTAAGCGCAAATTCTGGGAGTACTTATAGAACGAGATAGCGCCTGGCGGTATCCGATAGCGCAGGCTATAGCGCGGAGCACAGTAGGCAAGAGAGAAATGTTTCCTCGGATTGAAGATTCTGCCGCGCAGAATATGTCCTAAAATGGGATAGCGTCGGCGGTACCACTAGCGCAGGCGCTAGCGCTGTGGCTATAAAAAGGACCCCTCTTCTCTCGTTTTAGAGGCACATCAGAGAGAGAGATTGAGAGCTAGAATTCCAGAGGCTTCCTTGGCCGAAAGTTGATGTCCTACCAAAGTTCTGCAAACTTCTGAAGGAGAATCTCATCACGCCGGATCCAAACGAAGTCCGCTTCTACAATGCTTATTCTACAGCGGATCTTCGTCTCCAACTTCAGAAGTTCATCAAGAGAGAGTTTTTAATTATTTTCATTTCTTATTTCTTGTAAACGGTTAGTGAAATCGCCTCATTTTGGCGACTAGGTCTGGGTAGGACTTAGGGTGGAAATTCGCCTCGTGTTGGCGACTAGATCTAGGCTAGGTCTAGGGGGTGCTCGAGGCCATATCTGGGGAAGGGTTGGCTAGAGCGGCTTGAGGCCGAATCCGGGGAGGATAGGCTAGGGCCACCGGTTCGTGGGGATGCGAGTCGGGATAGAAAACAAAAAGAGTCTACTATTCATCACCACCGATTTCTAGCATTATTGAAATCAACTTTTGTAAAACCCTATTTGATATTAATAAAGCATGTCTCTACTTTTTTTCAATTGTTTTACTTGACTTTTTATTGTCTTAATCTCGCATTATTTCAAAGCTTTTCAAAATATAATATATGTTTTTGAAAACTCTTATTCACCTCCCCTCTAAGGGCGCCTACCGATCCAACAGCCTCCATCTCGGATGGTTGACCCTCCCCTCCCCCCTTCGTTGGTGATCCCTTTCCTGACCTCTCCCCGGTCCTTCCTGGGGCCTCCAAGCTAGCCGGTTATTGGGCTCCTGGTACCCCCAATCCCGTTGTTGCCCCCGAAACCCCTAACCTCTAGGTTCTTCCCTTCTTCTTCCCTCCTGGTTTCTCACCTCTGGCTCGCTCAGCCTTGCCAACCTCTTATAGAACTCCGGGTTGGCAGCCTCCCCTTCTATTTCCTCCGCTGCCCGCTCCATCAGCTCCTCAAAGGATAGAGGGGCCTTTCGCTTCAGGTCCATTTTAAAGAACCCCTCTCGCAGCCCCACTACGAATGCCATCTGGTGGGTGAACCCTGGTACTTCCTGCACGAGGAGGACTTCCTCCTGGAACCTATCCACGTAATGGGCCAACGACTCCCCAGACCCTTGCTTGATCTTAAAGAGTGCCTTCGCGTCCTTCATCCTCTTTTTTGATGTTGAGAAGCACAACCTGAAGCTCTACCGCAAGTCCTCAAAGGCGTAGATGGAACCCACGGGAAGCTGGTGGAACCAGACCCTCGCCTTCTCCTTCAGAGTGGTGGCAAAGAGTTAGCACTGGAAGGCATCTGTCATTGGAAGGATCGAGACCATGTCCTCAAACCACTGCAGGTGCAGGACTGGGTCATCTTTGCCGGTATAGTAAGACATCTCCGGCCCTTTGAACCCCTCCGGCACCGGAGCCGAGAGGATCAACTCACAGAAGGGGCTCCTTTCCCTTGCTCGGCGAGTAGTCCTCTCGCGCAGAGTTAGCTCACACACCTCCGCACTTGCCGGGCAGCTGAACAGTTGCCGCCCGGGGAGATCTCGTGCGCTGCTTCCGCCGCGACCTCCTTCCCCAGCCGCTGGCCCGGAGCGTTCTCGCCGAACTGCTGGGGCGGAACCACCGGGACCATGGGCATTTCGCACTCGCCCCTTCCGGCGAGAGCTACTTGCATGGTCTGCATGACCTCTCGCTTGAACTTCTCGAACATTTCCAGCCACTCCATTGCTGCTGGTGGATGCGAGTGGCCCGGGTCAGAACCATTTCCTCCATCTCCTGTCATCGAGCTCAACTTGGGATTTTCTTGCACTGGCTACGGTCCACGCTCACGGCACCAAAAATGTTGAAACCGTCAACCGGTCTCTGAGTTCGGACCCACAAGGGGTGTAGCATGTGCCTACTTCTCCCTCACTAAACTCTCCTGACCGAGGATGAAGAATCTGGAACAGACCCAAGGCTGCAGCGAGGAGGTCCCGCCACACACCCGGAAGATCTTGGAGAGCTTCCCCTCCCGAACCAATGCTCACCCGGGCACCTTGGAGGGCACTAGCAGCCAACTCTGAAAATTGCCTGGAGGAGAGCTCAAAAGATCCGATCTCCTCCAAGGTGCCCTTAAGGGTCTATTTATAGATTTACTAGTTTTGGACTGCAAATAGCGTGAACCCGCCTTTTGGTTTTACTAACCGCACCCCAAATTGGTCTGTTAACAGCCTAACTCCGCTGTTCTGAAGGGCTATTGGCAGCCCATAAGGGGTATCTAGGTAATTTTTCCCCTAAAAGTCTTCTGGGCGAGTGGTCCTTGAAGGCACCACTCGCCAGGCTCCTTGTTCATTATTATTCGCCGGGCGAATGATTTATGGGGATCGTCACTCGCCATGCATTCGACTCGCTTGATGGGCGAGACCTAGGGCGCTCTCACCTATATGCCATAATGCCTATGTGAGTGGTCTGCGAGTGCGTCCTCACTCGCCCACGGGCCTCTTGAACTACTTATTCTGCTCCTTGCCTTGCCTCCTGGCCCCCTGGGGCCCCTTGGACCCACTCGGCGAATACGGGGTTGTACAATGATATCCAAGGTAAATTTTGTTTGAGAAATGAAGATTCCTTCCTCAGATTGCTTTACATGGAGACCTAAGAAATAGTTAAACTCTCCCATACTGCTCATTTCAAATTTACTCTGCATAAGTTTAGCAAACCTTTTGCAAAGACTCCCATGTGTTGATCCAAATATAATGTGATCAACATATATTTGTACCAAAAGGATCTGGCCCTTCAACTCTCTCAAGAAAAGTGTCTTATCTATTTTCCCTCTTGAAAACTTGTTTCAAGGTGAAATGTAGACAGTGTCTCAAACCAAGCCCTTGGTGCTTGCTTCAAACCATACAAG
Source organism: Dactylorhiza incarnata (assembly GCA_033032865.1). Taxonomy (NCBI): domain Eukaryota; kingdom Viridiplantae; phylum Streptophyta; class Magnoliopsida; order Asparagales; family Orchidaceae; genus Dactylorhiza; species Dactylorhiza incarnata. The sequence continues at coordinate 4,594,008 of JAWHQI010000148.1, forward strand.
GCTTTCTTGAGAAAATAAACATGATCAAGAAAGGTTGGAGAGATAAAAACTGGTGGTTGAGCTACATAGACTTCTTCTTTTAGATCTCCATTTAGGAATGCTGATTTGATCAATTTGATAGACTTTGAATCCCTTGTATGCAGCATAGGCTAGAAAGAGTCTGATGGCCATCTAGCAATATGTGCAAATGTCTGATCAAAGTCTCTGCCTTCCACCTGGTGTATCCTTGAACTACGAGCTTTGCCTTATTCCTTATAATCAATCCAGCTTCATCCATTTTTTTCTGTAGAACCACTTTGTCCCAATAATATTATGCCCTCGTGGCCATGGGACAAGTTTCCATACTTTGCATCTTCTGAATTGATTGAGCTCTTCTAGCATAGACATAACCCAGATTTGGTCTTTGTTGGCCTCCTCAAATGTCTTGGGCTCAAGTTATGATAGAAAACTGAGGTGCAAGTTTTCATATAGAGCATTTCTTCTTGTTCTAACTCCATGAGTGAGCTCACCAATTATCTGATTTGTTGAATGACTTCAAAGATGTCTCATAGAAGTAGGCATCACTCTTGCTGGTTCTCTTATTTCAGTAGCTTCTTCAGCTCCTGCTTCATGATTCTCATTTTGGAGATTTGGCTCTTCAGTTGACTTTTCTACTATTTCTGGAATAGATTCTAGTGTGGAAGGCTCATTCTTCTCAACTATTTCTTCTTCTCTGATCTTGAGGGTCTCTAATCTTTCTTTAATTCCTGCACTGGATGAACTAGAAGAAGGATTATGCAGCATGCTGCTCTCATCAAAAATAATATGTATATATTCCTCAATTGTAAGAGCATTCTTATTGAAGACTATGTAGGCTTTGATATGCTTGCTATATCCAACAAAGACACCTTCATAGCTCTTTTCAGAAAATTTGGTAATGTAGTGCATATTTTTTTTCAGCACATAGCATTTACTTCTAAAGATTTTGAAGTAAGCTAGTGTTGGCTTCTTACCCTTAATCAGCTCATTAGGAGTCGTATTATGGTTCTTATTGATGAGTGCTCTATTTTGCACATGACATGTAGTGTTGACCACCTCAGCCCATAGGTATACTGGGAGTGAGAAGTCACTTAACATGGTCCTACCAGCTTCAAAAAGTATTCTATTTTTCCTCTCATCCACCCCATTCTGTTGGGGAGTTCTGGCAGAAGAAAACTCTTCTAGGATACTTTCTTCTTCACAGAATTCAGTCATTGAGCCAGACTAAAACTCAGTTCCATGATAACTTCTGATTTTGACCACAGAACTGTTTACTTCATTCTGAATTTGTTTGACAAAATTCTTGAATGTACTTAGGGTATCAGACTTGTGTTTCAAAAAGAACACCCAGGCAAATTTAGAGTGATCATCAACAATAACTAATGTATAAGCCATTCAACTTAAGTTGTGCAATGTCATAGGACCAAATAGGTCCATGTGTAGTAGGTATAAGCACCTAGTGGAGTCTTTGTCCTGTATGCATTTGAATGAAGTTCTTGTTTTCTTGCTCATTTGATATGCATGACAAGGACTCATCTCTAAGCAATCCATCTTAGAAGCATCCCTTACCAGATTCAATATCATTAATTTCTTGAGAGACTTATAGTTAATGTGGGCTAGTCTCTTATGCCATTTTATACAAGCAAACACTTCATCATTTGCTACAAGACATACAAGCTCATTTTTCCTAATGCAAATGAAATTTAAACAATAAATATTGCCACTCCTATAGTGCCTGTTAGGTTGGATTCATTTTCAGAATCCTTGATCAGGCACTTGTCCTTGAGGGAAAAAATAGCATATCCCAAGTCACATAGTTAGCTTATGTTTATAAGGTTATGTTGTAACCCTTCCACATTAGCTACTCTTGTGATAGTGATACTACCATTTGTGATCTTATCATAGCCCTTGACTACACCTCTGTCAGATCCTCCAAATTTTACTTTGGGATTATCTTCTACATGTGTAAACTCCTTCAATTGGCTTCTTGTTCCAGTTATGTGCCTGGAGCATCCACTGGCTAAGTACCACACAGGAGTCTTAGTGGTTTTTGGACATATCTACAAGATAACTACACTTCCTTTGGAACCCAGTCTCTCTTGGGTCCTAGGTGCTTGTTAGAAAATGATTTAGTAGCCTGCATTCTAGTTGCCAGGTCCGAATGATTCTGGACAGTTGGGTTGAACCAATAGTCTAAGGCAAAATGCTATACTTTTCCACAACACCAACATTCAAATCTATTGTATCTAGATTTTCTTGTGTTGTTTGGTCTGACTAGGTTAGGATGTTGCTTGACAGCTAACCTTCCCTTATTGGAAGCTGAAGGGTTTTCCCCAACATGGCAATTTCTAAAGGCCTTTACTGGAGGATTCTTTTGGGGTGCAAATTGTGCATTATTCCTAAGGAAAGTTTGTCTCTTGCTTAGCCAGGTAGAAGGAATATTAAGACCACTATCTATCTTCTGACTTTCTTTGCATCCATAGATGCTAATGTGATCATATGAATTTGTGGGTCTGATCACTTTTCTATTTCCTTGGGTAGATTTCACATTGCTTTCACCATGAGTGTAGCCCAAACCTTGCTTATTTGTTTGTTAAAAGTTATCAATAAAGGGAAAAATTGTTTGTGGCTTAGAATAGCTAGCCACACTTTTCATTTCCTTTAAGAGCATATCCTCCAACTCCTTGATTCTGAAATTCTTGCGCTTGCTGACTTTAGTCAAAGTGCTAGTGCTCAGTGGAGGGATTGATGATTTGGTTTTCTCTTGAGCTAGCTCAGTTACTTTCTCAAGTAGTTCATCTCTTTTGCCACTCATGGAGATGATCTCTGCAGCTTGTGCTTTACAGAGAGCTTTTGCTTTCATAAGGGCATCAAGCAGTGCACCAAATTTCTCAATGTAATCAGTGTGAACTTCTCTTACTGTTGAAGAGGAGCTAGCATCTGAATCTATGTCAGAGATGGTAGGAGAGGCTATATGAATTACCTGTTTGTGATGAATTTCATCACAATATTCTTCATTTGAGAAAGCCATGGCTGCTATGTGGGTATCTGATTCTGATGAGGAGCAATCAGTGTCAATGTCACTGAGTGTCTTCACTTTCTTTACCACAAATCTTTTCTCTGACTTCTTGTTCCTTGAGTGCTTTCTTTCTTCACTCTTCTCTTGTCTTTTGAATGGACATTCAGCAATGACATGTCTAGGCTTTTTGCAGCTGTAACAAACATTGTTAAAAGAATTATGTTTGCTTGATTTGGAGTCATACCTGTCTGATCTGTGCTTCCTCCCTGACTTGTCTTCTCTCCTGGAGCTAGAGGGTGAAGCTGCGTATATTATGTTCCCTCTTCTTCTGTTTCTCAGCAGTTTCTTAAGCTGCTTGGTGAATAGTGAGAGGTTTCATCAGAGAGTTCTGAGCTGGAATTTCTTGAGGTCTCTTCCTCTAAGACATAGACAGGCTCCACTATCTTGTGCTTTCTGGAAGCTTCAGCTTTAAAGGCCACTGTCTTTTCTCTATTGTAAGCCTTGGAGTTTTCCTCCTCTGCTTTTTTGGTATTTAGTTGCAGCTCATATGATAGGAGCTTGCCATATAGCTCTCTAGGCTCCATTGCTCCCAGATAGCCAACTTCCCTAATTGCACATAGCTTCATGCCCCATTCTTTGTTCAGGGATCTCAGGAATGTGTCATTTAGTTCATAGTTGGTGAACTCTCTTTCATAAGTTCTGAGCCATTTACAATCCTGAAGAACTTCTCATAGTAGGTAGCTATGTCATACTTCTTGTCTTGCCTGAAGGATTCATACTCCTGATTCAAGAGGGATTTTCTGTCATCCCTGACTTCTTCAATTCCTTCCATGTAAATAACCAATGATTCCCACATTTCCTTAGTTATTTTGCAATGAATCAAATTTTGAAATGTTGAATCATTAATTGCATTTACAATGATGATCTTTTCCCTTTTGTCTATAGTGACCCAGGAAACTTCATCCTTGGTGAACTGGGACAAGGTCTTAGGTGTGGGAGTTATTGTTGGATCCACAGGAATGTTCATGGGAACATAGGGTCCCTCTTCTACTGCTAGATAGACTCTATGGTCTGAGGCTTCTATGCACAACTAATTCCTTGCTTCCAGATGGTGGAGTTCTCCTTGGTGCAGATAGGCAACTTCATTGAGCTCATTTCCTTAGGATACTCACCAGCCATTGATTTATCACAACCCACTAAATTTGTAGATCTTGTTCTAAGATGTTAAGCCTTTGAACTCAACCTATCTATGATACCTATTGAAAGATATGGTTGTCTATAAATTACACCTAGAGGGGGGTGATTAGTTTTTTTCAGGATTATTTGCTACTTTAAATTTAACTATCACAGCACATAAGCAATCACAGAAAACACACAAGATTTATAGTGGTTCCCTACAAGACAATGTGTCTAGAGGTAGTCCAATGTACCTCCCACCTATCTAGCAATAAGCTAGACTAGGAAACTTCTCCAACTCAGATATTTTCTATATAAACAGATCTTACAACTCAAGTTCACGCAGAATCCTACCAAGCTCAGACTTTATAAGTCTTACAATAACTCAGATCTTCAACAAGATCCTACCAAACTCAGGCACATTAAGAACCCTACAAACTCAGATCTATAACAAGATCCTACCAGCTCAGGCTCACAAAGAACCCTACAAAGTAATACTATAAGATTGTTGTAGAAGAAAAGACTTCAGGATGAATGCTTTGAATATTCGGTCTTCTTCTTCTTCTTGTAACAATAAGCCAAGAGATCTTGTGGATCAATGAACCTTTCTTTAGAATCTTCTCTAGACCTTCACAGCACATCAGCAGTGAAGTCTTCTTCTTTTGTTGATTCTTTTCTTTCCCTTTTAGAAGTATGTGTGAGAATAAACTTTAGAGAGAATACTGAGAAAGCGTGTGCTGTAGATAAAAAATATCTCCTTTTATATTGCTTTGTAATTTTTCATAAAACCCCTTGTTGATTATTCCATAATTAATTTTCCCGTTTGAAATGTCTTGCAGAATTGGCAATATTTCATCATTAATTACTAGCCGTTCTTGGAACTTGTAGAAAATAGAAATAATAAATTTCTTCATTAAATATTGTGCAACAACTATATTCTGTAGAGAATATATCATTTATTACTCCTTGATTTGTGCGCAAGATAGGCGGCGTGCACATTCCCTGAATATCAATTTCCAAAAATGTTTGCTCATTAAATGCAGTTGTGCAACTGTTCAAGACGATATCGTCTATTCTTCACGACGATATCGTAGACATACTTCCTTCTTCACGGCCTTGCTAGATATCTCAACAACATTACTTCTTCTAGACGATATCGTTGAGATGTTTCTTCTAATAAGACTTAGTCTAATTCATCAGGCTGACAGACTTTCTTCAAGAAAATATTGTCTTGATCTTCTAGACGATGTGAAGTCTTCAAACTGATGTTTGTCCACATGAACCTTTCATCATGACTTAAAGAGTTATGTATTTTAATCTTCAAGATTATACCTCTTCTTCAAGATGATATCGTCGAGACATCTTAGCTTTATCCGCGATAAGCTTTCTTCAACCTTCAAGATTATACTCTTCTTCAAGATGATGTCGTCGAGTCATCTGAACTTAGTCTTTCTCACTATATGCATTCTTCAATCTTCAAGACTATATGATTTCTTCAAGACGATATCATCGAGATATTACAACCACTGAACCTTCATGAGAGCCACCTCCTTGCAGCCATTAGACCTCTATCAACGCTCGTGAATGCATATTACTTGAAGATGGATCAAACATGCCTACATCATCATCAAGTTCAATCTTTGAGGGAGTTTTGTTTGATGTTTTAGTCTTTATTGATTGTATCTCTTATTTTCATCGGTAGAGAAATTCGCCCATATTGGCGACTAGGCCACTGCGGGGACTAGGGAGAATTCGCCGCAAGGGTGTGGCGATTAGGTGTTGGGATTAGATCTAGGGGCTGTTCGAGGCCTTTCTAGGGATAGAGAGGCTAGAGCGGCTTGAGGCTGTATCTGGGCATAGATCCGCTAAAGCAAACCGGTTCTTAGGGAGAAGAGTCGGTATAGAAAACAAAACGAGTTTTCAAATTATTCTCCTTGATTTCTAGTGTGATATAAATCTAATTTTGTAATCAATTTTATAAATGATAATCATATCTTTACTTGTTCAATAAAATTGATTTGATTTCTAGAACTTTACTTTTGATTTAATCTATTTCTAATAATTTATCAAAAGTTTTCCATTAAACCTAAAAGTTTTTTACAACTCTTATTCACCCCCCCCCCCCCTCTCTAAGGGCGCCTACATATCCAACAGTTGGGATTTGACAATAATTGTCTCGAAGGATAATAAGTAATCAGATGGCTCTTCTTCATCGTACCTGATAGGATCAATGATTGTTGTAGCTTCCCGTTGATTTGGTACTACTAGCCATTCTCCACCACAATCCATCAACCACCACGGCTCAACTCCACCACCACTCGACTCGCCAGAGGGAGGCACATCTAGTGGTTGTGGTCTGACGACCTATTGCTATCGGCCATCATCAGAATTCACAGAACAAAAAGATCACATAAAATATGATTTAATTCCGACTGAATTCCACTATAAATCTTCCTATTTTGATCTAAAAGATCTAGTAATGAAGGAGGGGTCAGGAATCACACCTCCAATGGAACAATTCCCTTAGTTCTAGTTTGGGGAGGCATGGTGTTGACGGGTGTGACACAAATAAGCACCTTCTCTCTTCTATCTTCTCTGGAGGTTCGAAGTTTCAATTATATGCTCGTTTCAGTAGCTAAGGAAGTATGGAAGAGATCAATGGAATCAATTGGAGATTAAATAGACAAGATAGCAAGATGCCATTTCTCCCCTCTCGATTTTCAACCTTTGCAGACACAGTTACACCAGATGACCTCCTTCTGCATCCTGATGGATTTAGAGAGACTATCAGAGCTTCCTAAGGCAGAGATAAGCAATACTTGGCTCCAATTAAGTTTGCATGTCCACCTCATGCTAAGTCAAAGTTACCCCCAAATTAATTTTTAACAAATTAGCTTAATACACATTTGGACCAATTATTGGGTTGGCATGTTGAATTGGATCAAGGTGGGACCAATGGTTCACTTATAGTTTATTTAGGTTATGGGATTAATTAATCTCATGTTTAAGGAAGTATTTGAGTTAATCTTGACCATGATTTGACCATGGTTGACCATTATTTGACCATGGATGACCATTGTTTGACCATGGTTGACTATGGTTTACTATGGTCAACCTTGATGAGGTGGCAAGCCCCAAGTAATGTGATTTGGTCCACCAAGGTCAATTGATGATAGATTGGGTCAATTGAGCCTTAATCAAGTTTCTTAGGTTTAGGTGTACACCTCATCTCTTAAAGGCTCCTCCTTACTTCCAAGGGTACATTGAGCCTGCCCTATGGTGATATAAAACTCCTATGGTCCTAAATGAGAAAGGGGATGATATAGTTTGATTGGGGTTGAATTTGGATGGATGAGATCAATCTCTAGAGCTTTTTGGTCATCTATGTGGACAAATTTACTCCTCATTTCAGTTTCCATACTCAATCTCTTACATTAAATAGGAAGAAAAAAAGGAGGAAGAAGGGGATGTACACCATTGGAGGTGCTTTAGAGCTCCAATCGATGAGTCGGGGCCGGATATGCAGAGAGGATTCAAGGGTGATCATCTTCATCTGTGCTTTTCAACGATTCAATGGCGGGGAGGAAGTCCAACAAGGTACAACATTACTTTTCATGGTTATAGGATGTGTATTTTGCATTCTTGATTTTCATGCTTTGATTCTATAAATGTGATATTTTTCATTCATGTATTTTATACCTGGTACGTCTAATTAGAGGGCTTAGAGTAACCTGACCATTAAGAACTACCAAGCTGTGGCATTTCATGCATGACATCATTGCATTAGAAATCTAAATCGATTAACAGATTAGCCATTGTGGGTGAATCCAAAATAATAGATCGTGGTTCAATTTGGTGATGTTTGTTTGACATTGCATCCCTGGTTTTAGTAGATGTACAAATGCTATCATAATGTCTTTGTAATGCCCATTTTTCTAGGAAAGTAGCGAATATTGAAATTAAGGCAACAAGATATAGCATGGGAGAGCCCTACAAATTAGATACGACAATGATATAGCATATGTAGTAACATGATTGTTGTATATGTCACAATCTTATGAGGGTAGCGAGATGTCACTGTAGAGATCGGTGTTTGGGAAATCATGTTTTAAGCTTTTGATATTATATTGAGAAAGTAGCAGAGAGGGGGAAATTATGAGTAATATCGTCGTGTATGCCACAAGACTCTACTCACGATGACATTGTCATCCATATGTGCAATTGGACAGAGATCCAGAGGCTAGGAGACTTCATGTGTAAATGCAGCCAAGAAGGCTAGGAGACATTACAGATGTCGCAACTGCACACTTTTTTTATTAATAGCGTAGATGTAGAATTTTTGGGTACAGACGCAATAGGGCTATGAGATTTACACTTGATTCCTATGTGTTTGCATTAATTGCACGATATAGAGTTAGTGGTCATGGGACGATACTGTGATAGACTGACGCCACACTCTTATTTTTATATATGATGTGAATGTGTTGTGATGATTTATTAGATTCATACACGTGATAGGGTGTCAAGTGTGATACTCTGTTGCATACATGTTGCATTGTTAGGCACAATTATTTAATGCTCAACGTAGAGACGTGATTGATTCTTGTGACCTGCAAACTAGAGATTTCTATGCTTGTTTATATGTTTATTTTCATGTTCATACAAAGTGTTTACTTGCAGGATAATGTACTTCCCTAAGGTCCACTAGGACAGCCGAGAGAAGGGTTGTTGTTACATAGTTGTGGTCTGCTCATAGTTGTCCCTCTTATACCACCTTTATTGATTTGGTTCCAGGGCAAAGATCCAATGTTGGAGCGCGCTACCCAGCTATAAAATCCAAGAATTATGACGTGTTCTTGTTCCCCTCCTCTCTTTTAGTTTTATTTTTCCTTTGCCCTTTTGCTGGGATGCGAGCTGAGGTAGCATATGTGTTTTTGTTACATTTTGATGTATTGAATTTGTAGGATGAAATAATTTTAAAGTTATACCGTCGATTACTCTTGGAAGATTCTATCGATATGGGTGTTTGCCCAGAAGTCTGCGACCTCTCTTTTTCGGTCAGAATGGTCAGTTCCAGCGGTCTCAATTTTGGGAGACCGCCCAGACCGCTTGCCTCCTCTCCAACAATTTTCCTAAGGCACGGGCCACCAGTCTTCAGTGAGATCGCCAGACCGAGCAGTCTGAGGCTTTCTTCTTTTTTGATATTTGCACCTCCCAATCTCTGCCCCGGTTCACCTATAACACAGGCAACCCGTAATTTTTGTATCTGCTCATTTGGGCAGCCTCTGCATCTATAAATAAAGGGGTAGGGGTACTAGAAAAGGGACTTTTTACCTCGAGCTTCCAGCTTGCAACCTGTGCAAGCGGTCGCGATTTTTGTCACCTTTTCTACCTCTTACCCTTACCTATTTTAGACCCCTCCTGTAACCTTTTTTGGAGATCAATCGAAGCATCTTTTCTCTCAGAGATCTCTTCTCCGGCTTTCTTCATCCCAAGTAACCTGCACTCCGCAGTCCTTCCCAATCTCTTTTTAGTATGAGTTTTGTAGGTATAATTTTTGTGCCAACAGAACGAACACGCGACCTTCAGATTGGAGTGTTAAGGTGAAGTCAGCGGACAACTGAAATGTCCGACAGCGAGATCCAGCCTAGTTAGTTCGTCGGCGGACTCCCTTCGTTAGGTGTCGCGAGCTCTTTAGAAGCCCTTGAGCTTCGTTCTGAGCTCCGCCTCGAGCAGTCTCGCAGTTTGATCGCCTGTTAGTTAGATTCGATGAATCAAAAACATTCTTCGATCTCCCAGAGGCTTCTCCCTCAGACCAATCAGGTCACCACCCCCTATCCCATGGACGGCGGTCACGCTCCTAACCATGCGAACTCTCAGCCCGCTTCTCCCCTGCGGTCTCAAGGGGAAGAGTTTGCAGCTCGCCAGGCCATCTTAAGGGCAAAAACTGAGGGATATCCATCTCGAGCCAAAAAAATTTTAGGAGGACTATATTTATCCTCCGGCTCTAGCTGCTTCCCCTCCTGCCCCTTCTGGTGTTTTTGAAGCGCAAGAACCTTCCCCTTTTCCAGATAGAATCCATTGGGAGCCAACTCCCCATGGATTTAGAGAGCCAAGATTGCCTATGTTCACTGGAGAGTGATCCTAGCTCTCATCTTCAAGCTTTCGATTCTACAGTCGCTCTATGGTTTCTCTCAGATGCGATGAGGTGTAAGTTGTTAATCACCTCCTTAGATGGGCAAGCAAGGGAGTGGTTTTATATATTACAACCCCAGTCCATCTCCTGCTTCACCGTCCTAAGGCAAGAACTTCTTTTGAATTTTTCTACATCAAAGAAGAGGAAGAGTGGTCCTGCAACTCTCTTCAGGATTAAGCAAGGTGAAAGCGAGACTTTGGCTCGCTTTATTGATCGCTTCCAAAGAGAAATCCTTGGGATATGGGATGTAGATCCCTCGCTTTATATGGTAACCCTGGTAAATGACCTGCAAGAAGGACTTCTCATGTTTGAGGACACTACCAAGGAGCCAAGCTCTTATCTAGAGCTAATCAGCATCGTGAATAGATTCATAGAAGGGGAAATCAGCAACCCCAACTATGTTTCCAATCTGACGTGCAGAACCAGCAAGAAAAGTTCTGCTGGCTTCTTCCCAGCTCCACCATCAGCGAAACCTCCGCGACATGAGTTCCAACCTCCATCCTAGAGAGGAAGGAACTTTCTCCGTCATCATCCCTACCAGGGACATCAAGAGTTCCAACATAAATTGCCTCTGCTGCCAACTCCATTCACTCCAGCACCGCAACCATCACATGTCCATCAAGTTCTTTTTGCCCATCCGCCTCTCCCACCTTCTTCTCATCTATCCTATAATGACTTTCAAGAGTCATTCACTGAGCTCAATGTCTCGATGAGCAAGTTGGTTCAAGATCTCCAAAAGCAGCCTTTTTATAAGAGGCCTCTCGCTTGCAATCTTACCCGAAGACCTGAAACCTCTCTCTCTATTGTGAGCATCATAGAGAGAGAGAGGTCATCTGACCGCGAATTGTAGAGCTCTCCGAATGCTGGTGGGGAAGCTTGTGAAAGAAGGAATGCTGCATAAGTTGGTGCAAAAAGGTGATCCTTCCAAGGCTTCATCCTCTAAGAGAAAGGAGGTGGTAGAAGTCCACTGGGAGTGTGAAGAAGTTGATGATGTTGTCCCCTTGGCAACGTTGGTTATCCTAGCAAGTGTGTGGATGCTAACGACGAGGAAGCTCTGGGCTACCACTTCTGCATCCACGGAGGAGCAGGTCTTAAATATTCAAAGAAAGCTAGTCTTGTAAGAGTCTATAGATCAGAGGTCGCTGCTAACTCATCTTCTCCTCCATCGAGGGATGGTTACCTTCGCGCAAGAAGATCTTCCTCCAACTGCCAAGCCCTTCAATGATGCAGTTGTTATCAAGGCGGTGATCGAAAATTATACAGTTGAAAATATCTTAATCAATACCAGAAGCTCCGTCAACCTCCTCTTCAAGCCGGCTTTTAAAGCCCAAAATACCGGAAAGACTCTTCTCTCCACTGAAGGGACTCTCTATGGCTTCTCAGGAGAGAAGAAGGAGGGAGAAGGGAATGTCACCCTCTCAGTGACTCTTGGATGAATAACTAAGCTTGTCAAGTTTATAGTCGTTGAAGATCTAAGTAGATACGGTACAATCTTTGGAAGGCCGATTCTGAATGAATATCAAGAGTTGGTTTCTACCTACCACCTGGTCTTCCTTGAATGACAAACAGTAATGGATCAGGAGCAATTTGAAGAAAGCCCAAGAGTGTTATGTCAAGATAGTCTGTAAGACCCTTTTTTTCATTGTAAAACCAGGTCTTATGCCCAGAAGCCGCTTTGCGGTGACACCAACACTCGGGAAGGTCGCCACTACAAAACTCTTATCATGCTGACAATATCGATCACAGAAAAGAGAAGTATAAATGAAGAAAAGTCCATAAATCGCATGATATATAGATCTTAATGAAAAATCTACTAGTAACACACAGGGATCTTGTGACTGGTGCTCCTGTGCTAGGCTGCCCGCCTCCATCTATAATGGCCTCTAGTGGTGTTGTATCTCCTCGGTCCCCTAAAAAGATATGGTCCACCAACCGTTAATCAAGAAGAAAAAGCATCATTTCCCCCCATCCATCCCCAGTGTCCCTAGGCACCAAGTGGGAGGATGAAGCGGAGGACAGCAAGAGGTATAAAATAAAGCAGGTGACATGTCTTAGCTACAAGAGTATCTATCATTACACAAGTGTTTATATATATGAAGTAGTAAATAAAGGAAGGTAAAGAACCAGTAAAGTGAGCAAGTAAAGACAGATATAGAATAGAAAAGTATCCATTGATTTATAGAATGCCCATACAAACATATGGACCAAGGGGTCGTTTAGAAAGGCCTATAGAATAAAAAGTCCCATAACCAATTTATACAATAGGGGTAGGGGTTCAAATGCAATGCTTATGCTATGACATGCAATGTTATGTTGGGTAATGTTATAATCACACAAGTGCAACTCACACACTTCGACTATATGCGCACAGCCCTTTTGTTCCACCTTTTTGGAGCTAGCAAAACTCCCAGGATACCCCCGTAGTGGCAAACGGAAGCGGTGGGTGTAAAATTTTTCGAATCTTTATGAAGTGAGCAGGAGTTAGTCAACTTAGAGTTACAAGCCAAACAACCAGAGGCAAGTGGAGGCGAACAACTGATCTTTATTGAAAGCAACTTCAAATTACAAGGCAAGGCATGCTTGGCGAGACATGATTTCGCCAGCACAAAACACCAAAAAAATTTTACAAAGTTGAAGATAACACGAGACCGCGCGGTCTCCCTTTGCGACCTCAGCAACTCGCCAACCCGCAAACCGCAGCCGACCTCAGAACAACACCAGACCGCTGATCAGACCGCACCCTTCCTTTCGAACTCCTGATTCTCCCGAACTCCAGCACCACAACTCCAAGCCGCAGACCGCCCGAACACTTTCAGAGGAAGAGGTGATCGATACTGCCCGCACTATCCGCAGAAGCTGCACAAGAGAAGTTCAATCAGCAGACCGCCCGGTCAAATAATCTCAGACCGCAGGAAAGAAGAAAGTTCAGCTTACACTTTGTGTGTTAATTATTGCTGCCGATGGGTCCTATTTATAGGCGTGAGACCGGATCCAGTCACCACCCTATGAGATAGGATCACCACCCTCCAGACCGCGCGACCTGACCGGTCACACTGCGCGATCAGCAACAGTACTCCTGCTTCATTTTGGTGAACTCGCCATCTTCAACATCGACTATGAGAGACCGCCACTCTCACAGCAGATCGCGACTCCAAAGGAGATCGCCAGACCGCCCGAAGATGTTCACCCCCTGTGTTCGTCCGAGACCACGAACACAGCCAGTTCGCTAACAGACCGCGAACTCCTGTCCGCATGGCGGTCTCCTCCTGAGACCACGAACATCGACCAGCTCGCATACCAGCCTCCTCCTGAGACCGCGAACTGAGACCGCGCGACTAAGACCCTTAGTCCGCGACTACCACCAGAAAGCCCGGTCAGCCACCAGACCGCATTCTGGAGAACCTGGATCAAGCTGTGCGGTCACACCAGACCGCTACAACCTTGAAGAGGACAGCACGCCACGCGATCAAGCACAGACCAAGCACACCTGAAGACGAACAGCCCGCCACGCGATCAGAGACAGACCGCGCGGCCTTCACCTTCAGCCGCCTTGGACCCAAACCAGCGATCAAGCCAGGAGACCGCAGCTAGGCTAAGACCAGTCAGACCGCAGCGGCAGACCGCCAGGTCGTGCGGTCACACCAGACCGCCCGACCTCCTCCCAGACCGCCCAGGTCCAAAGGCCCTCCAAACTTCCACTTCAACAGTTTCAACACTCCCCCTTGAAGTGGCAAGTTGAAACTAGCCCCAATAAGCTCCTTAGCCGTGTGAACGGTCCCTTTTGCCAGCGCCTTTGTGAAGATGTCTGCGACATTGTCCGCACTCCGCACATGCCCGACTGAAAGAGATCCCTCCAGCACCTTCTCCCGTATGAAGTGGTGCTCGATCTCGATATGCTTGGTCCTCGCGTGACAAACTGGATTGGTAACCAGTTTGAGAGCACTCTCGTTGTCACCGCGTAGCAAGGTCGGCTCCCGAACCTCCTTGTGGACGTCTCCCACCAACCACCTAAGCCAGATGGCTTCCTGAGCTGCCAAGGCTGAAGCCTTGTATTCCGCTTCCGTGGTGGAGACCGACACGGAATCCTGCTTCTTGCTGCAGCATGATATAGCTGTAGGGCCCGCCATGAAGACGAATCCAGATGTCGACTTCCGATCATCTGAATCTCCCTCGTAATCAGCATCCATGAACCCGTGCACCTCGAAGCCCACATACCTCTTGTATAGGAGACCCATATCCGAGGTCGCCTTGACATACTTCAGAATGTTCTTGGCCGCTAGCAGATGAGGTACCCGTGGCTCCGCCATATATCGACTCACTTTGCCAACTGCATATGCAATAACTGGCCTCGTGATCGTCAGATAAATCAAGCTCCCAACCAGAGCTCGGAATACCAACGGATCTTGCATAATCCTCCCCTCATCTTTCCGAAGCTTCATAGCCTTCTCTAGAGGTGTGGAAGTGCACTTCCCTTCCTTCATGCCGAATCGCTCCACGATCCGCTCCGCATATCCGGCCTGGGTCACCAGCACTCCGCCTTCCTTCCTCTGCACCTCGAGTCCAAGGAAATGGTGAAGCTCACCTAAGTCCTTCATCTCGAACCTGATAGACAACTCGGCCCGAAGCTGCGCTACCTCCTCCTTCGAGTTCCCCGTCACGATCATATCGTCGACGTATAGCAGCACGATGACTTGAAGCTCCCCGCTCTTCTTGACGAACAAGCTTGAGTCTGAGTCTGAAGCAACAAATCCACAGAATAGGAGGTATTCTGCGATCTTCCCGTACCACGCCCTCGGCGCTTGCTTCAACCCATACAGGGCCTTCTTCAACTTGCAGACATGCTCCGGAAAATCTTCAGACACAAAGCCTGGTGGCTGGACCATGAAGATATCCTTGTCAATCTCTCCGTACAAGAAAGCGTTCTTGACGTCAAGCTGCCAAATCTCCCATCCACTGAACGCCGCCAAGGCAATGATGAACCGAACTGAAGTCATTTTTGCCCCCGGACTGAATGTCTCCTCGTAGTCTTCACCGTACTGCTGCGAGAACCCCCGAGCTACAAGGCGAGCCTTGTATCGCTCGATACTGCCATCAGCTTTCTTCTTGAGCTTGTAGACCCACTTGCATGTCACAGGAGTGGTGCCCTTGGGCTTGGGCACAAGAGACCAGGTCTCATTCTTCTCAAGAGCTGTCATCTCTTCTTGCATTGCAACGTCCCACTCCTTCACGCCTCTGGCCTTCTCAAAGCTCGACGGCTCCCTCTCATCCAAGGGACCAGCGAAGAAACATGAGACGAAGCTCACTGCGTTTCCTCCTGTATAGCGATCAGGGGCGACGATCGCTCGCTTCGACCTCCTCAGCTCCTTCCCCTGAATCGCATTATCTCCAGCTGCTTCTTCCCTAGCTCCTCTTCCAGACATTCTAGGAGCATCGCTCCCCCTGCTCCCTGAACCAGAATCCCCCGTCTCGGAACTAGAAGCAGATGGACCACCTGGTGACACAGGTAGCTCCACCTGAAGATCCTCCACAGCTTTCTCTGGCACTTCCATCCTGCTTTCTGGTAGCTCCACATCAGAAGACCCCTTGTAGGATGTCACCTCATCGAACACGACGTCGCGAGATACCACAAACCTCCGCATCTCCGGGTCCATGCACTTCCATCCTTTCTTCCGCTCATCGTATCCCACGAAGACTAGCTTCCTTGCTTTCGCATCTAGCTTCGTTCGAAGAGCATCTGGAACATGCACGTAGTAGGTGGATCCAAACACCCTAAGGTGTGCCACGCTTGGCTTCTCCTTGAACATCATCTCATGTGGAGTCAACATGTTGATGGGACTCAGAGGCATCATGTTGATGACATAGGCAGCACAAGACATTCCCTCCGCCCATAAGGACTTTGGGATACTCTTGGCATGCAGCCAACACTTGCAGGTCTCTGTCAGATGACGGATCTTCCGCTCTGCAACACCGTTCTGCTGTGGAGTATGTGTACAAGTGAGCTCCCTCTGGATGCCTGCCTTCCTGCAAAAAGTAGAGAACTCACTGGAGGTGAACTCCCCTCCGTTGTTAGTTCTCAGCTTCTTCACCTGCAGTCTTAGCCGACCCTCCACGAGCTCTTTGAACTCCACAAACTTGGCAAACGCCTCTGCCTTCTCCTTCAGGAAATAAACCCAGACATATATGGTGTAATCATCGATCAACACCAACATATATCTGCTGCCTCCGAGGCTTGGGGTAGCAGTTGGTCCCATCAAGTCACCGTGGATGCACTCCAGCGGCACACTGCTCCTTGTCTGCGACTTGTCAAATGGTAGCCGATGAGACTTGCCAAATTGACATCCCGCACAAACTTGACCTTCTCCGTAGGAAGATAGACTTGGCAGGCCCTTAACCAGACCTCTCACCGCCATAGCTTTCAGCTTGTCCATCCCTACGTGCCCCAACCTCTCATGCCATATAACGGCACCATCATTCGTCTTCATCTTGTCGACGTAGGAACTTGTCGATAAAACGAACAAATCCTTTGCACGTCTTCCGACATGAACGACCTCGGCCTTTACGGCCTCAAGGTTGCGTAGAAACTTTACTTCTGTTGGGCCGAACAGAACGTGATACCCAGCGTCTACGGCGTTGGTCACGGAGAAGAGGTTTTTTCTCATACTGGGCACGTGATAGACACTCTTCAAGGTAAGTGGCCCTCTATCACTGCCCAAGGAAACAACCCCCACCTTCTCTACTGGATGCACAGTATTATCAGCAGTAATAATTGCATTGTTACCTGTATAGGGCTGTGCAGAAGAAAGCTTGGTCTCGTCTCCGGTGAGGTGATGACCACACCCCAAGTCCACGATCCAGTCCTCCAGATAGTTGATTGGAGCAGAAGCTCCAACAGAAGCCGAGAAGGCTCCTCCCCAACGTCCTTCAAAGTGTCTGGTCTCAGCTTCCTCCTTCTCTGCAGTATGCCCAGCTTGGGTGACCATCTTGCAATCCTTCTTGATGTGACCATACTTGCCACACTTGAAGCATTTCGGACCTTCCCCCTTCTTCTTCCCGTCAGACTTGGGAGCATACCCCCTTTCCTGTTGCCCAGAAGTTGAAGGCCCATAGCCTCCTCCAGCGGTCTTCTTCTTCTTATCCCACTTCTTCTTCTTCCCTGAGAAAAGCACTTCGCCATCTCCCTCAGCCACCGACATCCCCGCCATCTGCCTTGCCAAACTTTCTTGCGATGCAAGCAAGTTCTCCAGCTCCAACAGAGACGGCTGATTTGCCCATCCCTGCACCGACGTCACAAAGGCAACATATTCCTTCCGCAAGCCGCGAATGATGTGCCTCTTCAGCTTCGCCTCAGAGATATGCTCATCATGATCCAATGCTGAGATTTCAGCACACAAGTTCTTCATCTTCAGAAAGAAGGTGGAAATAGAAAGATCACCCTGAGCCGACCTTGCTAGCTCGTTCTCCAAGAACTGTAGCCTTGCTACATTCTTCTTGTTAAACAACCCATCCAGGGCTCTCCAGATCTCCGCAGCTGATCCGCATCCCAGAATGTGATCAAACAGATCCTGTGAGATTGCTCTCTTCAGAGTGAACTCTACCTTCGCATTCGTCCTCCTCCAAGTTCTCACCTCAGCCCCATTATCTCCTTCCGGGACAACTTCCTGTGTCTGGTCTCCTCCAACTACCTCCCAAAGGTCCTCACCTAGAAGATAGCTCTGCATACACGACTTCCACTTCTTGAAGTTAGTAGATGTAAGCATTTCAATTCCAAGACCCCTCGCTTCCATTGCTCTAACAATGGTTCCTTCTTCACAAAGGCGATGGCTACTCTAAGTCACTCACTGCTCAACCACTCCAACCTAGCTCTGATACCATGTGACATTTTTCGAATCTTTATGAAGTGAGCAGGAGTTAGTCAACTTAGAGTTACAAGCAAAACAACCAGAGGCAAGTGGAGGCAAACAACTGATCTTTATTGAAAGCAACTTCAAATTACAAGGTAAGGCATGCTTGGCGAGACATGATTTCGCCAGCACAAAACACCAAAAAAATTTTACAAAGTTGAAGATAACACGAGACCGCGCGGTCTCCCTTTGCGACCTCAGCAACTCGCCAACCCGCAAACCGCAGCCGACCTCAGAACAACACCAGACCGCTGATCAGACCGCACCCTTCCTTTCGAACTCCTGATTCTCCCGAACTCCAGCACCACAACTCCAAGCCGCAGACCGCCCGAACACTTTCAGAGGAAGAGATGATCGATGCTGCCCGCACTATCTGCAGAAGCTGCACAAGAGAAGTTCAATCAGCAGACCGCCCGGTCAAATAATCTCAGACCGCAGGAAAGAAGAAAGTTCAGCTTACATTTGGTGTGTGTTAATTATTGCCGCCGATGGGTCCTATTTATAGGCGTGAGACCGGATCCAGTCACCACCCTATGAGATAGGATCACCACCCTCCAGACCGCGCGACCTGACCGGTCACACCGCGCGATCAGCAACAGTACTCCTGCTTCATTTTGGTGAACTCGCCATCTTCAACATCGACTATGAGAGACCGCCACTCTCACAGCAGATCGCGACTCCAAAGGAGATCGCCAGACCGCCCGAAGCTGTTCACCCTCAGTGTTCGTCCGAGACCACGAACACAGCCAGTTCGCTAACAGACCGCGAACTCCTGTACGCATGTCGGTCTCCTCCTGAGACCGCGAACATCGACCAGCTCGCATACCAGCTTCCTCCTGAGACCGCGAACTGAGACCGCGCGACTAAGACCCTTAGTCCGCGACTACCACCAGAAAGCCCGGTCAGCCACCAGACCGCATTCTAGAGAACCTGGATCAAGCTGTGCGGTCACACCAGACCGCTACAACCTTGAAGAGGACAGCATGCCACGCGATCAAACACAGACCGCGCACACCTGAAGACGAACAGCCCGCCACGCGATCAGAGACAGACCGCGCGGCCTTCACCTTCAGCCGCCTTAGACCCAAACCAGCGATCAAGCCAGGAGACCGCAGCTAGGCTAAGACCAGCCAGACCGCAGTGGCAGACCACCAGGTCGTGCGGTCACACCAGACCGCCCGACCTCCTCCCAGACCGCCCAGGTCCAAAGGCCCTCCAAACTTCCACTTCAACAGTTTCAACAGTGGGTTGGGCCTCGCCCACCTCTAGGTTGGTATACACACTACCTAACCTAGACATATCGTACGCCTCATTGCGAAGAACATAACCGCGGAGCGCCTGCGTACTCTTACTGGCTGGACCACCAGACTTTCTTGGCTAAGTGCAAATCCACACTTGTCGAGTCAGTGTATCGACGTCGGTGTGAACGACCGTCAATACCGAAGACCCACCACCGTTATGCACATGCAATTATGATTATTATGTATCTTCGAGCCATAAGCTCCCCGGGCTAACCTGCCCGTCACCATAACCTTCCGAGCCACCGGCTCGCCGGACCAACCCCTCCGTTCCTACAAATACTGAGCCTACTGCTCGTAAGGCCAAACCAACTAACCACCCGTAATTACGGGGTGTGGGTGAGTATATGATTAAGTTAATCTTGCAAAATAGTTTATTCCTACAGCTTTGGGTTAACCATGGACTTCCCGAGGACTACCTTGTGATAGTCTCGCAGCGGTACTAAGAGCTATGATGGGCTGAACCCCAAGGCTCCCTTTCCAAGGCACTTATTCTTATTGGGGTCTACCCTTGTCCCGACCACTTATTAATGTTACACTTACAAACGTTAAGTGTGTTTTACTTCACCCCAAGGGAATGACGATCTTTCGTCGATCCCAAGCACACTCTTGGCTCCTAGTCAACCAGGCATCTTACTCCTACTTTCCCTTGGTGATCCCTTCCAAATCCCTTCAATCTGGGTGCACCAACTTCCTTAACTCCCCATGTAAAACCTACATGCTTGTCGTAATTCAGCATTTTCTCTATACGCAGACAATTGAACTATATGAGGTGCATGAGAGAAGGTACTCCAAATAATCATCCAAAGGACCCAAGATTATTATTGGGGGTGTGTTATGACATTTTTAGACTATCTCCAGAAATTCATAATTTTCCTAATTAATTTGGCATTTATTATAATTTCCTCAAAATCAGGGAACCTATGACTTTGAACACGAAGTATGGTTTTCTGATAAGCTATGACCATAATAAAATTTGTGCAACTGTATACAATCAAAATAACAACCATATATGAAATCCATAAAATTCCAGAAGGGTTTTGACCTCCAAATAAATTGTTGATTGATTTATCAAAATAGGGTATTATTAAAGAAAGTACCAAAAATACCCGTTTAAAAATTACAAGAAAATTAACTAATGTCCAAGGTGATCAATAAAGTTTACTGGTTGCGTTTCATAATTTTCCAGATTCATTTGACCATGTAAGTCCTTTATTTAAGTAAACAAATCATAGGGCACTTTGAGAAGAGAACCATGTAAAAACTCCTCCAAAAATTATTCTAAAATTTACAGTTCATATTCTTGCCCTAAGGAGTCCTCTCACCAAGTTTCATGATTTTCTAGTGAGTATCAAATCCATAATTAATTTTCTTACATCTAAGGCAAATATTGGGGTTATGAATTAAGTACTAAATATATCAATCCAAAATTCATAACAAAGTTTTCAGAGAGTGATATCATATGTATAAACTTACTGACAAAATTTCATGAGCATTCAAGGTAATATGATTATGTAAACTCCTAACATAAGAAAGTGACCGAACTGATTCTTAATTAATTCAGAGAGGATAAATGTTCCTAAGAATTCCAGACAAATTACCTAGGGTCTATTTTCACCCCATGAAACTCTCTACCAAGTTCCAAGTCAATCCGACGACATATGACACAATGTTCTTCAATAGGCTCCATATACAACCCTACGATTTGAACCGGGGTTCTAGGGCACATCCACCCAAAACTCACTTGTGGGGGTATTTTATGGGACACCAAGTCAGTGGTCAAAGTTTCACAACATTTGGACGAGGATTGATTTCCCAAATCCATCAAGTGCACCTTTATTCTAATATACCCGAGTTTGACCAAATTTGGGTTACTTAATTACCCTACCAATTAAATCTCAAATGAGATGAAATTTTTACCAAAGTCACATTAAGACCCTAAGGACCACCCACCATACTTTGGAAGGGTTTAGAGGTCTCTAGACCCTAAAATTAATTCATACATGAATTATTAAATTTCTACAAAAATTATAGAAAAAGGTTCTCCAAAAATTCCCATTTTTGGATATGTTGAGGGTAAGGGTATGTCTATCTTATTCTACAAATTTCAAAGCATTTGAATGAGTAGTGTAGCAGGGGAACTCAAATCAATCTTTGGTCAACCCTATGTACAGTTTGCACCATTTTGAGTGCTGATGTCAAAACAGTGGGCCAAATCGGCTCAAATCAATTTTAAAAAAAAAACTAGACATAAAGATCTACAACTTATTTCTCTGGCCATTTTTCCAGAAACGGCCTCTAAAGGGTTCAATTTTCAGTTTCAAAAACTTGCATTTCTAGGGGAAAATATGACGTTAATTAATCACAAAATTATTAATATATCTAAATGGAGGGCATCGATTCATCTTCTCCAGTCAGCCAACGACCACGATTGGCCCGTCCTGTACCAACTTGGGAGGTGATTTCCCGGCCACCTAGACCCTCTCTCGGTCGGCCAATGCCACCACCACCTCCGTTGAGATGGCAGACAACGATGTACGGTGGTTATCCAGCCGGAGGCGGCCGGAATCGGGGATTTGAACAAGAGAAGAAAAGCTTGTACACAAGCTTTCGGCCATGCCGATCCAAGACCAATTGGCCATCAAATCTAGTGGCCAAAATGATAAGATCTACCCACTAAGAAATAGATGAGATGAGAGGACCTGAGTGGTGGGTTGTAGCCGTGCGATCGTCGGTCCTCCATGGCTGGCCGAGAGCTCTTGGGTGCCATGTCGATATGCGCTTAGATGGTGGATTTCTTCTAGAAAGTGTGGGGGAGGGGACTCATTCCCTTCACCCCCTTGAGTCCTTTTATAGATCCAATCCTGGTAGGGTAAGAGATGAAGCTTGGGATTCCTCCATTAACACCATTCATGGTGAAAATTTCGGTCATCCCCAAAGGTCACCAAATTCATCCCTCTTAAGAGTTGGAAAACCTCTTAATCTTCTCCGAAGTGATTGGGAAAATGAATCCCCATCAATTGGGAGGACTTTTGGAATCCCTTGGCCATTAATTTGGCCACCAAAATGAGTCCCATCCACCTCCCGTCGGTTGAGCTACCGCCGTCGCTAGTGCTCTGCGCTAGTGCTAGCGCTAGCGCCTGCGTCAGCGCTGGCGCTAGACCAAGCACCTGCGCTAGTGTCTCGAAGGCATACGGTTCGCCTCAACAGTTTTGTGTTCAACTCAGCGGTTCACCTAAACCACCACTACCGCCAGCGATAGCCCCTCCTTTCTACGATTGGATAATTGGGGGTGTCGCAAGGGACCTCTTAATGGGTTAGGCATGTCATGGTGGGGTCATGGGTCATGGTGATGCCCTAAATACAACCCTAGATTGGATAATTGGAATGTTCTATTTGCAGACCAAACTGGTCTTCACCCACTCGCTTAAGGTCTTATGTTCTCTTCGCGAATCCTAGGGTCTTGTCATGACCTAGTCATGACAAAACCAACCTAGGGGTCTAGTTGTTTGGGGGATGTTACACATTCAATGTGACTGAATCCTCTCCTCCTCAGGTAGCTGAGATCTCCCCAGCACCTCATGTCCCCAATCCTGCTGAAGTTGTAGAATAGGTCGCAGAAGAAGAACCTAGAGATGGAGTTCTCTTGGAACCTTCCCAAGCGAATCAATCAGTGCCTATCAACAAGGAAGATGAGAGCAGGAAACTCTCAATCAATGTTGAGTTGCCTGAAGATGATAAGAGTCAGCTCATATCCTGCCTTCTGAAGAACCTAGATGTCTTCGCTTTGTCGGCGGATGACATGCCAGGAGCTGATCCGAATGTTTTTTGTTGCCATCTCAACATTGATCCCAACTTTGCTCTCATCAAGCAAAAGAAGAGGGTGGTGGAGGTGACAATAGCACAGACAATCCGGGAGGAGGTGGAAATTTTCCTCAAGTCCAAATTCACTAAAGAGATTCAATACCCTGATTGGATGTCTAATGTTGTAATGGTAAAAAGGTTGATGGGAAATGTCGTATGTGTGTTGATTTTACTAAGCTCAATAAAGCAATCCCTAAAGATTTTTACCCCTTGCCTTGGATAGATTCTTTAGTTGATTCTGCGGTAGGGTATTCATGCATGAGCTTCTTTGATGCATTATCAGGCTATCACCAAATTAGAATGCATAAGCTCTGAAAGTGCACAGAGTAACATCTGAGTATTCTCTAGAAGGGCGGGGGGGTGAATAGAGATTTAAAAACTTTTAACCTAAAAATGTACACACAATAAAACTACTCTAATTACTATGCAATCAGCACAACCAACACAGAATAAAATATACAGAGAAAGTAGAAAACAGTAAACAGTAAAGGGACAACACAGAAAAGCACAGCTCAGAAGACACCAAATTTTTATATTGGTTTCCCAAATATGGGTAGTCCACTCTTCTACCACCTTGGTAGGATTGCACTATCTAGTGCATGAGTCTTTTGATAAGGAGACTCTCACAACCAGCACTAAGTCTTTTGATAAGGAGACTCTTAGAACCACACACTGAGTCTTTTGACCGGGAGACTCTTAGAACCACTGAGTCTTTTGATAAGGAGACTCTTAGAACTACTTAATCATTTAGAGAGGGATTGTTAGGACTCTTTCTCAGTTACATAATAAAGATGGAGAAGTAAAGAAGTGGAATAAGAAGAAGAAGAGAAGGATTCTGCTGTATGAATCCTTCTACAACTATCACATAGGATGCTATCTTTTGATGATCTTTAGGATCAATATATAATGAACCCTTGCTTATGGTAGAGAAGAATGGAAGGGTTATGAGCTTGTGATCCTTATGATCTTTGTACTCTTGTTTGCTTCCTGCCATAAGATGTGAAGAAGAAGCAGCAGCCTTGTTTTTATTCATATACAAAGTTATTCTTACTTTCGGTCTGAGTGAGAGAGCATTAGCAAGAAGAAGAAGAGAGAGTAATTCTCTCTTTGTACAATGTTCTCTTCTTTCTTCTATATATTTACTCTTTGTCGAATAGTTTCTTTCCTCTTCTGTTCTATATTTAGAAGGAATATCCTTTGGGTAATAACTGTTTCTTTCTATTTCTGTTTCCCAACCTGTCAATCTAATTTGAATAACTTCCAAGAATGTCTTTGTTGTCTTTCTGGAGTACCTCATTCCATTCTTGGCAATAAACGAGACATTAGAAGTCAGACTATAGCCTTGGACACCTTCTGAAAAAGCATTAGAGAAGACAGCAGAAAACCTTCCATTTCTGTTTGTATTCGACGTAGCATCGATTTCATTTTCCCTTTATTCAGCGCACCTCTGATTTCTTATAGAAGCAGCTTTGAAATCCCTCTTAGCTCTTACTGAACTCAGATATAGACGTTGCATGGAATCCTTATCGATGTATCCGTTGAGTTGTAGATTTGGACTTAGAGCATCATTTTCTGCGTCGAATTCAAATCGAAGTTGTGTCGACTTCAGATGTTGCATTAGCAAGATCTGTGTTTTTTATTGGGTGTCAACTTATCACCTAGAGGGGGGTGAATATGTCTTACAAATTATTTTATCCCCTTTAGGTGTTCTTGATTTCTGATTAATAGATCTATAAATTATAAAGCACAACACAGAAAAGCACACAGTGATCTATAGAGGTTCCTCAAGACCGGGTGTCTTGAGTAGTCCTCTTTCCCTCTAAGCCTACCTAGAAGTGTGCTAGGCTCGGCAAACTCCGCTAAATCTTCAGGCCCGCAAGCCTTACAACATGGACCCGCAAGTCCTACAGCCAAGGCCCGCAAGCCCCTACTACACCCGAGCCCGCCAGCTCGGCACGCAGACCCTCAAGCCCTACACAACACTGACCCGCAAGTTCTGTGCCTACAGCCTAGGCCCGCAAGCCCTTACTGCACCCAAGCCCTCAAGCTCGACAATGTTGGACCCGCAAGTCCACTACCCTGGCCCTCAAGCCTCACAGCTCTCCAGCCCTCAAGCTAGACAAAATCGGACCCGCAAGTCCACTGCCCTGGCCCTCAAGCCTCACAGCTCTCCAGCCCTCAAGCTAGACACTTAGGCCCTCAAGCTAGACACTTAGGCCCTCAAGCCTTACAACAATAAAAGATTTACAGTGATGAAAACTGTTTCTTCTGCCTGATGAAGATCGACAACTTAGCCTGATGGAGATCGGCAACTTGAGGTTGAAGAAGATGTTTCTGATTCAGATCTTGAAAGCACTGTTCTTCTTCAATCTCTTTTCTTAGCCTGATGAGGAACAGCTTCTTATCAGTCAATGGAGATGACTGATTCTTCTGAGAACGCTTGATTCTTGTTCTCTACTTATTCTTCTTCTTCTCCCTAGAATGTACTGTTGTATTGAGAAGCAACGGCGGGATTCTTTTTCGTTCTTGTCTCTCTAACGGAGATTACTTTTTCTATGGCATCACTGTTCCCTTTTATAGGACGGATGAGCCGCTTAACGGTCACATATAATGTCCTTTACTATCAGACGCCCATTCCTTAAGAGCACGCGCTGACTAGACAATCATGCGGCGGCATTAATTGCTGACAGCGCGTCCGCAACATTTGAATTCCGTCTCGACGATATTTCCAGCTTCATGCCGATACTGACAGCATTACGATGATATGGATAATGTCTCGATGACAGGACTTTGTCGATGCCTTAGACTTTGGTGGATCTTCAAGTCTTCTAGCTTCTGCCTCTGACGCTGATGTCTCGATGATACGAGATATTTTGGCGTTTCTGCATATACAACGATATGCTATCTCTGACTGTGTCGTCGTGATCTTCTTTCTTGTAGTCTGTCGTCGTAATCACTTTGTTCTTTCGACGACATGAGCGATATCATGTCGATAGACTATGCTTTAGCAACTGCTTGTCTTCAGCTGTCCTTCTTTAGTCTTCTCGACGCCACGCCTTCTTTACGACGATGTCATTGGCATCAGTGTTACTTATCCTTTCCGACGACACGGCTTCTCTGATGATGTCGATGATACTGCATCTTCTCGACGACATTCCTTCCTTTTGAATTTGTCTCAGTGGTTGGGCTGAGATGGCTTCCTCTTCTCAGCGGATTCTGTCGATCTGCAGAGAAGTTTCTGCATTCGACGAACTGCATTCTGCGTTTGACGAACTTCATTCTGCGTTCGACGAATTGCATTCTGCGTTCGACGAACTTCATTCTTTGTTCGATGAGCTCTGCGTTCGACGAACTTCATTCTTCGTTCGACGAACTCGCCAAGTCTCAGCGTTTGCTTCTGTCCCGTCTTTGCGTTCGACGAACTCGTTCTTCGTTCGATGAACTTCATTCTTCGTTCGACGAACTCGCCAAGTCTCAGCGTTTGCTTTGCTCATCATCATGATGGCAAGCATACTTTGTCGATGACATCTCCTATTCTTCTCGACGATATTGTACTTAGTGAAATAACTAAAGTACTTGACATATTGTCTGATCTCTACAAGTATGAACTAGATATGATATTAAATACAACTTGCCCTTATCATTGAGCTGAGCACTTCTTCAAATCAGGAACACTGTTGGGCACTGTTCCCAACAATCTCCCCCTATTTGAAGAAGTCATAACCCACTCAATGATAAATGCCACTCATATAAAAGGTTTTAAAATTTTAAGCAAATAAGCATATAATGATGACATTGCAGTTATAATTGAGTGAACACATAATTTGACAAGTGTTACTTCATTTATAAATAGTGCCAAATGTTTTCAAAAGTTTTTGACATTTCTACATTCAGCCCCTTACAGATTTAGTCGTCTATATCTCTGGTGCCCTCATAGCAACTTCACCCTTTGCTTTCTTGGCACTGGCTTCCTGCTCCTTTTCAGCTTATCTGGTGAAGTATTCAAATGGTTTGGGATGACACCTTAGAGGCTCAGGAGTGTCTGCAGGGATTCTGCCTGCTTGCTTGTCCCTTCTGTATACTCTTCTTTCTTCTTCTTCTTACTCTTCATACTTAGCCCATTCTTGAGGACTGTACACTTTGTACCTCTCACCTTTATTTACCTTCACCAGCTCCCATGCCTTTAATATGATGGCTCTGGACTTGGGACTCCATCTTTCATAGTCATCCTTTTTCTCCATTTCCTCCCAGTACTTTCTCTTCCTTGTTTTTATTTCTTCATCCTCCAATGCTTCCTTCTCTTTATCCTTATCAGTGGCAGTATCAGGAATGTCTGCATGTTGCTCTTTAGCTAGGTACTCTCCTGCAGGCTCATCAAAATGGAGAGGAGGGAGATTCATTGCTTCCCTGATGGTGTTTGTGGTCCAGATGGCATGATCACCACTGGCCTTTATCATTGATCTCTCCCCCTTTATGACTACTTCAGATATCCCACTCTGGAGATTTTCCTCAGAAACCAATATTTTGTTTTAAGCATGTGAATTCCTGCTTCCAAGTGATTCTTGGTCTCAAGCAGATGACTGTCTAGATCTTTATTGTGGTGATCTAGACTTTCTTGGAGATCAGTTTTGTGTTTAGTCATCCTCTTGGTGGATGCAGTGTTGGCCTTTTCTATGTTGCTGACAATCAGAGTTTGATTGACCCCTAAATTAGATAGACCCTTGTGAGTAAGGGTTGTTTCTTTGGCAGTATACTCTTGTAGATTCTTCACATCATTTCTCAAGCTCTCTGTTTCAACAAATAGTTCCATTTTTAGTTCATTGACCGCAGAGGTAACATAACTTTCAATTTTTAATCTTTGCTCTTCCAGGAGCATCTTTATCTGAGACAACAGTGAGAGCTCCACTAGTCTATTCTCTGGAGATGAACTAGCTTCTTCTGGTTCCTCTTCTTCATTTCCTTCCAGTATTGGAGATAGAGGTTTTATGATGGGTGATTGGTTTGGCCCTTCTACCTTTTCAGGACTCGGTAGATCTCTGCTAGTCTCATCAGAAGAATCCTCTAGCTTCTCTTCTTGGGGATCTCTACTTGGGTCCTTTTGGTCTACTGATCTATGATGGATAGCATCCTCAACCCCAATGATCACTTCTTCCACTTGAGCGGGGAGATCACCAATCTTCTCCCCCTCAGTGTCAGCATCCTCTTGCTCAGTTCATGCTGTTACTATTTTCCCGGATTCCAGATTTAGGGCAGAGGTCTGGAGGGAAATATTTCTCTTCTCTACAGGCACTTCAGGGTCAGACGAGTCTGAGCTGTTGCCTGATTCGCTTTCTTCTGATGATATTTCTGCCTTTCTCTTCACATCCTCTGCAGTCTTCAGCTTCTTGGGAGATTTAGTCGGAACTTTCTCCCACCTTTCCAGTATCCTGATATCCATCCTTCTCATGTGATGGATTTTTGCGCCATACTTCTTGTTAAAGCTTTCATGGTAGGATAGCAGTAGATACAGTGATAGTATTCTTCCTAGATTTGGAACTTGAAAGATGTCTTGAATTCTCCTAAAAACAATCTGACCCCAGTTGGCCTTCTTCCTTAGGATTATCCTTGCCATTGTCTCGAACATGGGTCTGGATATCCTGTCATGTGACCCTACCTTGCAGAGGAGGGCTTTTCCCACAATGTCTGCCATCGGCTTTCCTTGTTGATTGAAGCTCTTCCTTTCCAGAGACCCATAGGTCTTGCTGGAGTGTCCGCACCATTCCAGAGCTTTGTTTAGGTCTTCCTGGGTGACATTTTCATCTTCCTCCCCCTTGGCAAAGGCCGACAACTGAAGAGCCCTGGCCAACCTCTTAGGATTCACTTTGACTTTTATCCCATTGATCAAGCTTTTCACTGAAGTTCCCTTTGAGTCACCCTTGGCATTCGAGCAAAACTCCAACACTTCTCTTTTTAATATTACTGTCGGCTCAGAGAGGGCGAACTCCAGGCCGATGGCCTCGACCAGCTTAATGGTGCTCTGGATTTCTTCTGATCCTTCTGAGAACCCATTCCTCACCACTTCACTTCCTTCGTATAGAAAATTTTCCTTCTTTGGCGCCATCTTTTTCTTGATCCAGAAGGATTTCAGCACAGTCGACTCGTTCACTCTTCGAAGTCGCGGAGAACACGACGGCTTTTTAGGGCTAATGTAGAGAATGCTTTAACCTTAAGACATTTGACCTTATTTATAGTTTCCGAGTTGGAAGATGAAGTATCATTTGTTAAATATCTTATTAACTCGAGTTTAGTTGTAATGATTGGTTAAGCTCAGGTCTATTCAAGAGTCCGTTGATGATTAGGTATCGTCGTGACACAAATTTGATGTCGAGGACTCATTCCGACGATACCAATCATTATTTCGACGATATAGTATTGTGTTCAAAACGATATTGTTCTTTTTCACTCTTTTGTATGATCAGTGCAATTCTTTAGCAGTGCCATACATATGTGCTCCTTGAGTGACAACTTTTACTTACTTACGTAAAGATTACTTTTACAAAATGATAAAGATGAGGTTATGTATTGAACATTAACATAGTTACCTTCACCTTAGCTTTTAAGTCTTCTTGAGCTAGTAGCTCCCCCTTGATGTGATGTTTTCTTCCATTCTTATTTTTAGCTCCCCCTTAACCAAATCATCATGGCATGTGATGAGGTTTTTCTTTAGTCCAGAGTTATGCCTGGATCACTTATTGTCCATTAGCCTTGTTTGCTTTTGATTGGCTAAATGGACTACCCTGCAAGACAGATTTTAATATCACTTAGGAACCCAAGGTGACTTGGGTCCTAGGTTCTTGTTAGCATAATAGGGAATTCTTCTACTCACCTTAGCCTTTCCAGGAGGTCTCTCCTTTGCACTAGGAACACTAGGGTTGTGCCAACAGTCAATGGCAAAGTGTCCCACTTTGCCACAACACCAACATTCATGGATTTTGTAACTTCTTTTTTGAACAATTTTTGAGGTGGTTGGAGAATCACAATGCTTATGTTCAGTAGAGAAGGCAGCAACATTCTTCCTATCTCTCTCAGCTAAAGGCTGACTGGCTGTTCTAGTATAATTATTTCTTCTTGACTTTATCTATTTGTCAGCAACAGATGTTAGCTTGGTAGCTCACATAGTGTTGATTGCATCAAAAATGATCAAGTGAGAGTTGATTATACTGGGGCTGCCAGTCTGCTTCTTTGCTGGAAGAGATTGGGAAGGTGTTGATTCCTTACCCTTGAATGTGGGGGCTGGGGCACCAAACACAAATGGTCCATGATGGGCCATTTGGATTTCCTCATGGGGAGCCTTCAATGCACTCGTCCTCATGCCCTTTCTCTTCCATAGTCAGGAGCATTTCCCAGACTAATGGAGCTTCCATTCATCCAGTGACCATGGACACTGTCCTGATTATACTTATTAGAGGGAAGCACTATCTTCTGAAAGGTGGTATGAGGCTCATCTTTAGTTTTGCCCCTTTCTCCATTCCCAGCAACTACTGCCCCTTCATTGAAACCCAATCCCCTCCTATTTCCATAGGAGGAGAAGGTGTCAATGATGGGCAGTATAGTTTTGGGCTTAGAGAATTGAGCCACCAAGCTTCTTTCCTTAAGAAGATCATTCTCAAGTTTCTTAATGAGTTCTTCCCTTTGACTTCTTTCAACATGAAGCTTCCAATGATCTTCTTGAGCTCACAGGAGTTGGTGCCCTTATTGTGGGACATACCCATTTCCTTATTCATCTCAGCCTTAATGGGTCTGAGTGATTCTACCTCCCTAGCTTGCTTCTTAACAAGCTTCTTGCTCTTTCTCAGAGCTCCCAAGAGATCACCAAACTGCTCTATTAGATCAGCATGGTTCTTATAGTTGCATGATGAGCAGTCTTCTGCATCATCTTCAGAATATGGGCAATCCTATGATGCACTATTGGTTTTCTTAATTGAGGCAGGTAGTAAAGATGTGTGAGTGATACATACCTGATCATGATGTGATTCATCATGATTTTCTTCATCTGATAGAGCCATCAACCCAAAGACTTCCTTTGACCCTTCCATGAGGACTCCTAGGGAGTCCCACATATCCTTTGCTGTTGTGCAATGAGTCAGCTTCTGGAGTGTTGGCAGATCTACTGCACCAGCTAGAATACTTCTGGCTTCTTTGTCTAAGCTGGCTAGAAGGATCTCATCTCTTATCATAGTCATAGGGTTATATGGTCCTTCTTGAACAATTAAAAACATTCTGGGATCCATTGCCTCCATGAATATTCTAGCTCTTACTTTCCAAAGGGCAAAGTTCTCCCTGGAGCAAACAGCTATCCTTGATTCCATAGCTGTGAAAAGTAGACACACACTGGTAGATCTGTTCAAGCTGTTAAGCTTTTCTTTGAACAACCTCCCTCTGATACCAGTTGTTGTTTATTGGGTGTCAACTTATTGTTGGACATGTGTGTCACATCCCTTTGTTTGAGAATAACAAATCCTTAATTGTATTTGATCTTGCTTGTCGTGTATTTAGAGTGTGCAGGAACTATAGGTGCAATACTCCACAGGTAGAAAACAGATTGGAGATGACTCTCTGGAAAGAGAGCTAACGCCTCGCGTTAGTTGTTAACGCCCCACGTTAACTTTCGTTGAGAAGGAATCCGTCGAGAAGAAATGCCGTCGAGAATGAATCCGTTGAGAAGCCAGAGACAACGCCAGGCTTTGGGTCTTAACACTGGGCGCTAGCCGTTCGACGAAATTGCGCCTGACGAAACTGCGTTCGACGAACTCTGAAGGCGTTCGACGAAAGGAGATTCCGTTCGACGAACTGAACCTGCGCTCGACGAAATGAACTTGCGTTCGACAGATTTGATGCAGTTCGACAAACTTTGAAGGAGAACGAAACTCAACGCCAGTGTTGACTCTTAACGCCCGCGTTAAATTCACAAACTGCCACAATCTTGATGGTTGCGCGGTTTCAGCCACGACAGTGCGCGTTCACTAACGCCGGCGTTATCTCTTAACACCACGCGTTAGCTCCCGTGGTTATTTAAAGACTTGATTTCATTTTGCTCTTGGGGATTATTGAAGCCTTTATTCTAGAGATCTGTGAGAGCTTCCAGAGAGAATACTTGTGCCAAAACTCCATTATTGTTATGCTACCGAAGATGGATCTCCCACAAAAAGCTTAAGGATAATTCTAGAGGAGGACTACGTCACGCTACATCTGAAGGACGATCGCTTCGACCTCGCTCATACTACAACGATCCTTCATCCTCATCTTCAGAGATCTCATATAGAGAGTTAAAGGTCTCGCCACGGGAAAAAATCATGGTTAAAGGTCTCGTGGAGAAAGATTTTTAGCCACGGATTGGCCATGGAAAAAGTATTTGCCACGAACAAAAAAAAACCTGTGGATAATAACTAAAGCTTTTGCCACAGTATGTTATCGTGGCAAAAGTATTTCAATGTATGCATTTAGGTCCTTTTTCCACGGTATGGTACCATGGCAAATATCATGATTATTAGCCACGACAGTATACCGTGGCTAATACTCATTATTAGCCACGGCCTAGAGTCGTGGCTACTTTGCTACCTATTAGCCACGACATTATACCGTGGCTAATAGTGTACCCAAATTTTTTTAAAAACTATTGGCCATGCTTAATACCGTGGCAAATGTGGTTTTTGATTTTTTTTTTTTTTTACATGTTGCGTCCTGGCAAGGCTCTGACACTCGCGCATGCATTAGGACTCGTACTTCTTTACTAGTGTGTTTGTGTTTCTTTCGGCGAAGCTTGCAAAATTATAAGTTGCACCCTCTATCTCTTAAAATTATAAAAAACTCTCATATAAAGAACATGGATCAGAAAACAACTTTTTTTCGATTCCCAAAATCATGTACTTGTAACAACATGAAGAAACCTACACACGTAATCATTTAGCATGGGCCTATTAAAGAATATATATTTATATATATATATATATATATATATATATACAACATACATAAACATGCATGATTTACATGGAGTAGAAATACTATCGCGTTGGAACAGGACATGATATACAACAGTTTGTCGGCATTGGAACAGGACATGATATACATAAACATGCATGATATGTAAGTATCTAGATCCTTTGAAATAGCATATACTTGTCATGTGGCATGTCTGAAATACTTGTTACCTTCTTCACCAAACTTCCAGTATTCTGGTTCATGGTATTTGACTCCTCTATACAAAATTGAAAAGAAAATAAATCATTGTAGTTTTCAAGCAGGAGTAAATAAAGCAGGAGTAAATAAAGCATGCCTTTGATCAGCCCTTCTCTCCCCATGCCTTTGATCAGCCCTTCTCTTTCTTAATGATGTTTCACCCAGCTCTGTTGGAGATGGGGTGAGATCATATCCTCCCTAGGATGCCTCATAGTCTTCTGGTGGCAAATAATTACCATCAGCAGCTATGTCAGTCTCAGGGATAGGAGTATCATCAAGTGGATTCATTCCCAATGATGTTCTGATGCTGTTTGTTGTCCAGATTGCCTATTGGGTGGAATTGTGTGTGATGTTACTCTCCCCCTTTTCTTCAATAGAGGCTTGACAAACTGCTTCCAGTGCTTCTTCAACACTTTCTCTTAATAGGTTGACCTCAACCACTACTACATTCTTTGTTTGTAGAAGATGACCATCCAACAATTAGTTGCAGTCATCCATTCTTTCCATGATAATAATTTTGCCATCAGCTATCCTAGCATTTATGTCCTGGAAAGTCTGATGCAGATTTTGACCAGTGGCATCTTGGTTGTTTATCACTGCTTAAATGCCTTGGAGTGTCAGTTCATTCTGATGGGTAGTGAAATCTACAGCCTTTGCATCCTTTGTGAAGAATTTGAGAAGACAATGTGAACAAAGAGCAAAGAGTCAACTTAAGGTTAACATTTATGTGGAGTTACAGAAAAGAAGCATTTGATAGGACTTGGAGATAAAATAACAAATAATATTTCCCTTTATAGATTTTAAATAAGCATGCTAATTAATCAAATTGGCTCAATTACAATAACTGGAAAAAGTAATATGATTTGACTAAATTTATATCATGGGGATCATCTATTCGATTCTCTAACTTCCATACATAATTGACATGTATGACATTAGTTCACAACTCTATGAACTTTCCAGTTGATAGATGGCTAATGAACAACTGACTAAACTAAATGATTGTATTTCACTATAGATGTGTATCTAAACCACCAGCATGGAACTCTCCTTACAACCAAGCAGGAGTAAATAAAGCATGCATGCCATTTTTTTCACAAAATTCCATTGCATTAATCAGCTACCTAAGGCTTACTGCACACAACACTTAACAACACACAAACACACAATTTTAAATGCATTTGGATCATTTCTATGAAAATATCCACTCTATGATAGCAAAAATAAAATATATAGAGTCAAGATAATTTTGACTAAATCCTGAGAGCATGCAAACCATAATGGAACGGAGAGTAAGATAATTTTTTTTCTAAATTAGATAGGAGAAAAAGAAATCAAATATAATAACTCTCTCCAACCATTAAATGAAAATGTAGGCACTAATAAGTATATGAGAACATACAAAAAGTAGGACTAATATCAATATATACCGGCAAAAGTATACTGGATTTACGTGGAATTACCTAATTATCGCATGCATGTCCCAATCTCAAAGTTGCTCGAGTAGTGCACCAAATAGTTCAAATCCCCAAATAAGCTCTTATAAAAGAACTCAATAATTATGTGTGGAATTACCTAATTATCGCATGCATGTCCCAATCTCAAAGTTGCTCGAGTAGTGCACCAAATAGTTCAAATCCCCAAATAAGCTCTTATAAAAGAACTCAATAATTATGTCAGGAATACGTAATCACTAAGGTGTGGGCACCTTTTCTTTTTTTTAATGAAAGACAACCTTCAAAATTAAAAAAGGAAGGCACTCAACATAGTTAAGATATAACTAAGAATGGGGAAAATTAGCCATACATATCTCTCAAATTAAGGTTGGAAGGCACCTTGTATTCCAGATCAGCGGGGCTGCAATAAAAACTCAAAATAGAGCGCAATTATAACCGATTTTTTTTAATGCTCACATGTCTATTGCAGAATCATTCTTGAAGTGATGCCAGGCTAGAAAATGTTTCAATAAATTGAATGCAATAATCTATTCTTTTTAGTGGTGCTCAAGCAAATCTATTTTTCGAAACCAACAAAAATTAGGAGCAGCACATGATGGCTATCAAATCTAATTGAGCACTTCAAAGCTAATGCATGTAAGCTTAATAATCCCAAAGGTAGGAGAATACAGTTGTATAAATATATATATTTGAGCAGCACTTAGTGAGAATGAATGATCAATGCTGAGGTTGAAAACACTAGTATATGTTGCTAGAAAAATAATATACCCTGATAAATAATGCATTAATATCAGGATGCTTCTCATTTGTCTTTGCCATGTAAATATCTCCCAAAAGTGTCTACCATTGGAAGAGAGATCCACTGGGAACACCCATAGCTGAAAATCCTCTAATCCAGCATTAGGAAAAAACAAAATAATAAAGAAAATTATATGATATTATGTTAATTTTTTAGTAATGTTTTATTCTCTAATATTAAACTTATTGACTACTACATTACAGTAAAAAATTCAAGCAAGACAAAAATACAAAACTGACAAACTCATTCTCTTGACAAAATTGAACAACATCTTGCCCATCTAGCTCCAGCCTTCAGTTTCCAACAACTTTAAATAACGCTGAACACATCCAACTTGACGTCAAAAGGTGTTGTTGCTTTAAAATTGAATATATATTAGAAGAATGAATTGCTTGGACTATACATAATGATATAAAAATTACTCAAACAACTTTTCCATGATCAATTTCAAAAGGTGTTGTTGCTTGGACTATACATATGATTATGCCAGCATAATGTCAAGCACGTGACCACATCCACAAGACCGTCCCCCATCAGGCCAACATAAATTAACGCTCAACCAGGCCACCAAATAATAGATAAATTGATGAAGTATTTGAAACTAAGATTTAAAGGAAGGAGGTAACCAAAATAAAATTTTAAAAAGGATATCAGAGCGGAGATGAATCCAACTCCAACCCCTGCAAACACAAAAATATTTATGTCTGGTATCATGTTGTGCATTGCTAAAAATAAGATGAGTAATAAGTTTCATAATTTCAGCAGGAAAAGGCAAATCATATTTACATCTCGGATCTTTTATTGGTGGAGTTCCTTTAGCTGCTAATGATGGTGCTATTATCGCAGAAAAATGGTTGCTTTCAATAAGTTGGGGCAGGAACTCATTCATCGACAGTATTTCACTGTTATCAAATCCTGAGATACTTGTTGAACAAAGGTTCTTCACTCCCAAGTTGCACGCTGACCGGTTAGAAGACATTTTCACAGAGGAGACATCCTCAACTAGGGAAATGTTTGAGTTCAGATTCAAGCCATCATTATAATTATAGGAAATCTATTACCGCTAGAGAGAATCCTGACTAGGGGGAGAGCCGGCGGTGGGGAGAGAGAGAGATGGAGACAGGGTAGAGACGAAGAACAAGGGAGCAACCCTTTGATATTACTTCCAAGATGCATACAACATAAAATCAGCCCCTTTATATAGGAGGGGAAGACCACATACAAATAGGAAACATTTGAATAGGAAATACATAAAAAGGAAACGAAATAAATTAGGAAATGATAAATTAGGAAATGATAAATTAGGAAATAAAATAATATCCTTCCGCATTCGCCGGTCCGCTATGGCCCCACTACCGCCGGCCCCTCCATGGTCTCCTCTTGGTCCGGTTTAGTATTGCCGTCCCCGGGCTGCACCGCACTTGCTCGTCGCGTGTACACCCGCCATGGTTGGTCGTCTCCATGAATATCCGTAACAATACCTCCGTCTAGAAAATTTGCCTTGTCCTCAAGGCAAAAGTCGGGAAACTGCCGGCGAAAATCATCCCGTAAAAGCCACGTAGCGGTAGACGGGGGACGGTGTTGCCATGCCACGAGGAGCTCCTCCGGTTCCGCGTCGCCGGGCAAATGGTGTCGGCGGTCTAGAATGCGGTGTGGATATGTGGGAGTGGCATCAGCGTACTCCAGATCGCTTGGTATGTGGTCCAGCGTTGGGTGGTCGCCCACTACCCGGCGTAGCTGCGAGACGTGAAACACCGGGTGAATGCGGCTTCCTTCGGGAAGTTGAATTTTGTATGCGACGGCCCCAATCCGGGCCAGAACGGTGAATGGACCAAAAAATCGTGGTGCGAGCTTGGGGCATGCCCTTTTGGCTATCGAGAGTTGTCGGTATGGATGTAGCTTGATAAAGACCTTCTCCCCGAGTTGAAATGAGAGGTCTCGGCGTTTGCGGTTGGAGAAGGCTGTCATCTTGGCCTGGGCACGTCGGAGATGATGTTTGAGGCTGTCCAAAATAATGTCCCGATCTTGGAGTTGTGATGCCAAAATCTGTGGGAGGGTCTCCCCAGGAAGATGTCGTACGATATCTGGCGGCGGTCGACCGTATACGGACTGGAATGGAGTGGAGCCCGCGGCATGGTGGTAGGCGGTGTTGTAAGAATACTCGGCCCAACTTAACCACTTGGCCCAGGTGCCCGGCCTATCGCCGATGAAGAAGCGTAAGTATGTCTCTAAGCAACGATTGAGGACCTCTGACTGGCCATCTGTTTGCGGGTGGTAGGCAGAGCTCATGCGTAGTTGCGTGCCTTGTAGGCGAAAGAGAGATGTCCAGAAACTGCTCAGAAAAAGAGGATCACGATCACTCACGATTGAGCGCGGAAATCCATGGAGGCGTACGACCCCGGAGATGAAGCTGTCGGCCACTCCTGCAGCTGTATACGGATGTCGGAGCGGAAGAAAGTGCGCGTATTTGGAGAGTCGGTCCACTACTACCAAAATGCAATCGAACCCATTGGACCGAGGTAGGCGAGTGATGAAATCCATGGCAATGTCCTCCCAAATGCGCTCTGGAATCGGCAGGGGCTGAAGTAACCCGCCCGGAAACGTCGTTTCGTACTTCGCCTTTTGGCACGGGAGACAGGCGGCAACGTGGGCTTTGACCTGTTTGAACATATTTGGCCAATATAGAGAGGCCGCCAGACGGCGGTAGGTGCGGAAAGCCCTAGCGTGTCCTCCGGTTGGTGTAGCGTGGAACTCGGCGAGAAGGCGCGGGATGAGAGCGGAGGCCGCGGACAACACCAGGCGGCCCCGGTAAAAGAGCAGACCTCCCACCAGAGAGTAAGGAGGGTGGCTGGTCGGGTCAGTGATGAGGGCCGTTCGAATGGCGGCCAGGTGTGGGTCCAACTCCACGTTATGTTGGATAGAAGCTGCGTCCTCCCAGACCGGCCGGGATATGGCGCGAAGTTCCGTGGAATGAATTTGTCGGGAGAGAGCGTCCGCCGCTCGGTTGGTGCGTCCGGAGCGAAATTCGATGGAGAAATCGTACCCCAGGAGCTTCGCCACCCAAAGCTGTTGTGCGGGCGTGGCGATCTTCTGCTGGAGGAGGTATCGCAAGCTATGATGATCGGTGCGGACGATGAAGGGGCGGCCCAAGAGATACGGCCGCCAGTGTTGTACTGTCAGGACAAGAGCCATGAGCTCATTCTCGTACGCCGAACGGCTACGGATGTTGGCGGAGAATGCCCGGCTGTAGTAGGCGATGGGTCGGCCGCCTTGCATGAGGACTGCACCCACCCCGGTGCCCGAGGCATCGCACTCGATGATGAAGGGTTGGTTGAAGTCGGGCATGGCCAGAACTGGGCCGTTCACCAGAGCCGCCTTGAGGGCGGTGAATGCGGACATAGCCGCCGGGGTCCAGGAAAAAGGTCCCTCCTCGGTAGACCTGAGCAGCTGAGTGAGTGGGCGTGCCAAGTTGTCGTACTCCTTAATGAAGCGCCGATAATACCCGGTTAGACCCAAAAAAACCCTGACGTCTCGAAGAGAGGTGGGGGTCGGCCAGTGAAGAACTGCCATGATTTTGTCGTCGTCCATGGCCACTCCTTTGGCCGAGATCGTGTGCCCCAAGTAACTGACGGATGTTACCCCGAACGAGCATTTCTTGCGGTGGAGGACAAGATGATGGCGGCGAATCGTCTCGAGCGTGCGGCGGACATGGTATAAGTGCTCCTGCCAGGATGAGCTATAGACCAAAATATCATCAAAAAAAACAAGAACGTGTTGTCGAAGTACCGCTCGAAAAATATCGTTCATGGTTGCCTGGAAGGTGGCCGGGGCGTTGGTAAGCCCAAAGGGCATAACCAGGAACTCGTAGTGTCCGTCGTGCGTCCGAAACGCCGTCTTTGGTACATCTTCCGGCCGCACCCGGATTTGGTGATATCCCGCCCTAAGATCAAGCTTTGTGAAGTAGACGGCGCCGTGGAGCTCGTCTAGAAGCTCTTGGATGACCGGAATAGGATATTTGTCCGGGATCGTAGCCTTGTTCAATTCGCGATAATCGACACAGAAGCGCCAACTCCCGTCCTTCTTGCGCACGAGGAGGACCGGGCTGGAGAAAGGGCTCGCGCTGGGGCGGATGAGGCCACCCATGAGCATCTCCCGCACCAAGCGTTCGATCTCGTCCTTCTGCACGTGTCCATAGCGATATGGTCGGACGGAGACGGCCGAAGTGTGGGGCCGCAACGGAATGGCATGGTCCGCGGTTCTTACCGGGGGTAAGCCCGCTGGAGGTGTGAACACGTCGGAGAACTCGTCAAGGAGATGCTGGAGATCGGGTGGTGCCTCCGAGGCGACCGCCGACTCGGACTGGATCGGCCAAAGCCATGCCGTGAAAGATACTTCGGTCGTGCGTTGGATGGCACGGAATGAAACTGGAGTGCGGAGCAAGGCGGAGTCGCCTGCGAGGTGGCAGGGAGACCCTTCCCATGAGAACTGCATTGTCATCTCCGCCCAATTGACCCGTACGTCGCCCAAGGTGGCCAGCCAAGCTACGCCGAGAATGATGTCGACGCCTCCTAACTCAAATACATAGAAATCCGCCGTGACTGAGCAAGGGACCATGGCGATCCGCACGGCAGGGCAAGAGCCTGCTGTCGGCCTTCGGCGGCCGTCTCCTAGACAGACGGTGAAGTCCGGCGATGGCGTGCACGGGATGGCAAGGTGTCGCACCAGGCGATGGGAGATAAAGTTGTGGCTGGCACCGCTATCGATCATGATGAGAACTGGATGATCCTGGATGCTACCGGTTAACTTCATAGTACGCGGTTCGGTGAGGCCGCCCACCGAGAAGCATGGAAGGTCGAGGCGATGGAAGGTAGCGCCGTCGGTGTCCGGTGGTGGCGACTCGTCCGTGATTTCAAGTGCCTCGAAATCCGCAGCTGTTATTTCGGGGACAAAATCCCCGATGATCGCATGAAACTCCTTGACGGTGCATTCATGATTTGGCGAGTATGGCTGACGGCACCGGAAGCAGAGCCCTTTACGCCGGAGTTCGTTATAGTCCCCATTGGAGAGGCGGTGGGGATTTGGAGGACGGGCCGGGCGAGGGCCGCCCGGGAGAGGAGGTCGCGGGCCGAAGTCCCTTGGTGGCGGTGCCCGAGTAGGAGGAGGCCCGGTAGGAAGCGGCGGCCGCGCACCGAGATCGGCCTCGACGGCACGCACGAGATCGAGCGCTTCGGAGACGGTGCGTGGCTGATGGGTGCGGAGGCGTGAGCGGATCGACGGGAGGAGACCTTGCATAAAAAATCCCAAATAGTGGTCGGGCGGAAGGCCTGGGACATGCGTGACCAAGGCAACGAATTCGTCGATGTAGGCATCGAGGCCGGCCGACTGGCGGATGCTGCAAAGTCTCTCGACGGCGGATCCAGCATAGCGGGGCTCGTAGCGGCGGACCATCTCTTGCTTCATCTCGCCCCATGAGATGAGGGGCTGAGATTGGCGAAGCCATCGCGCCCAATGGAGGGCGGAGCCATCCAGGCCGACCAAGGCTGTGCCAACCTTGTCATGCTCTGGTGTGAGGTGGAGGTCAAAGTATTGTTCAGCTTTCGCGATCCAGCCCATGGGGTCGGCCCCGGAGAAGTTCGGAATGGCGAGAGCGAGGGGGCCGCGGCCCGTGAGTGGCATCGGAATCTCTGTCTGCGGGTGTGGGGGGGGGGGGGGGGGGGGGGGGGGCGCCGAGCAGCGAGCCGCCGTCGGCAGGGGAGGTACACCCTCCGCTGGTGGTAGGTGCGGGCGAGGCGGGACGGGCCTCCAGGCGGGCGAGGATTACTTGGAGCGTGACCTGGATAGCGGCGAATTGGGTATCGTGGCCGTCGAGGCGACGTTGGACTACCTCGTCGGAGGTATCCGCGCCAGAAGCATCCGGGTGAAGTCGCGTTGACGGGGCCATGGCGGTAGCGGCGGATCGATGGGAACGGCAGACGTCGGCGGTGATGTTGAAAGGCCGGCGGCTACGATAGCGGGCGGACGGGCAGGTCGGACCAAATATTACCGCTAGAGAGAATCCGGACTAGGGGGAGAGCCGGCGGTGTGGAGAGAGAGAGATGGAGACAGGGTAGAGACGAAGAACAAGGGAGCAACCCTTTGATATTACTTCCAAGATGCATACAACATAAAATCAGCCCCTTTATATAGGAGGGGAAGACCACATACAAATAGGAAACATTTGAATAGGAAATACATAAAAAGGAAACGAAATAAATTAGGAAATGATAAATTAGGAAATAAAATAATATCCTTCCGCATTCGCCGGTCCGCTATGGCCCCACTACCGCCGGCCCCTCCATGGTCTCCTCTTGGTCCGGTTTAGTATTGCCGTCCCCGAGCTGCACCGCACTTGCTCGTCGCGTGTACACCCGCCATGGTTGGTCATCTCCATGAATATCCGTAACAAAATCCCCCCTCAATTAGGAGTATGAAGCCTTCAAGCAAGGCAAGAATGAAACCATCTCTAGCTGTTATGAGAGGTTTTTCAAGATAGTGAATGGGCTGAAAAATTATGGCAGAGACTTCACAAACTCTGACCTAAATGATAAGTTCCTTTGATACCTCTCTAAGGAATGGGATATTAAGATTTGTGCCATCCAGTATAAAATGATTATCAAACCCTCGGGATGTATAAAAAGCATTCTTAATTATACCATCCAGTAACCCAATAGATTGGGAGTTACCATCACTTTTAGGAAGATTCTTCCCTGCATCAAAATTAAGAGAAGCATGAGAGTTATCTAAAGCATCGTTAAAACCAATTATGTTATAATTTTGTTGGACAGTATTCCACCTAGATTGTAGATGTGCAAGAGCATATTCCATATCAGGAGCATAGATTTGCTGCAACTAAGCAATCAAGCGAAATAGTGCATGAGTCGTATCATGCCAAGTATCAAAACTGATATGTGAGTCTAAACATTCAATTTCCCACCGTGAGCCATGAATTTTAAGAACAGCGACTAAAAGGATACCCGAAGCAACTCTGGCATAACCAATCCTTTGCAGATAACTAACATCATAACTCACATTATCACTTTCAAGCTTGATGATGCACAAATAAGAAGTCCCAAATCTTTTAAGTGGATATTGTAATCACTGATTGTAGAATTTGATGTCATGACTGGAGAGGCTGAATGAAGAAGCAGCTAAAAGGCAGCCCACAAATTGTTC
Source organism: Dactylorhiza incarnata (assembly GCA_033032865.1). NCBI lineage: Eukaryota > Viridiplantae > Streptophyta > Magnoliopsida > Asparagales > Orchidaceae > Dactylorhiza > Dactylorhiza incarnata. The sequence continues at coordinate 4,637,166 of JAWHQI010000148.1, forward strand.
AGATAATCCTTCATTAGCCTGAAAAGTACCCATGTCAACATTAAAGTTTAATTTGAAATTGTTTCAAAATTTTGTAGATGTGCTATTTCAAAAGTAAATCACCACACAAAAGTGAAAGCAAAATTTTGAAATTATTTATCATAAGTGGATCAACATTAAAGTTTTTAATTTGGGTACTGCAACATTTGCTGAAATTCCGCATCTTCGTGAGCGCTATTTTCATCCCCAACCTAAAAAAGTATACATTAGAGATATGTTAAACATATTAAGAAATGAGTAATAAAAAATACTACTTACTTGTCCAGTGCTAGAAAGTATTTAAGGATCTGCTTGGCTTCTAGAAGTGGGTGTTGTCGATGTCAATGGGTAGCCAACACGCTCCAAATGAGCTCGCATCTCTTGTTGTAGGCGTGTCAACTATTCTTCATTTTGAACGTTAAGTTGTGCCTCCATTTGTGTCTTCATTTGAACATCAAACTGAGATTGCATTTCATCTCGAAGCTGAGAACGGATTGACTCAACTGCTTCAATACTAGGTTGTAAATTATGATCTTTTCTCCTCATTAAGCCCCACGTACGCAAATGCCCATGTCCATCCTCCCCCATAACCTGAGTGAAGCACGAATCTTTATATTCTGCGGTGCACTCCTCCTCGGACACCTTTTCAAGAAGCATGTTCATATCTTCCTGTGATATGAAGATATAAAAATAAGAAATGTTACCAATATTTTGACTTTATTTTGAAATTAGTTATGAGAAAAAGAAATGGGAACATACAATGGCCTCATGAGCTTCAAAATCAATTTTGTCCTTCTTATCTGTTTGTGTTCTTATAAAAACATTAATTCTATCTGCATGATCGTTACCTTATTTCTCCATCTAAAACAATAACAAAAACTAAAAAATTGTGATATCATATATGTATTATATAAAAATATTTTAGATTTTACCTCCAATCGAATAGAGAGAAATGAGGTCCTCCCCATTTTATGGTATCCTCCAAGATTTTTACGGTTGATTGAGTTTTGCTTTGATACCACGTTAACAAATTCTTGTCCCCAATATTGGACAAGAGTTCTCCATTGATCGGAAACAACACGATCTGGAACAATGGCAAGGCGCTCCTCATCATTTATATATCATAGTTATCACGCTTAACGTGATATTTCGACTCTCTCCACCGCATTCCAATTGAATGCAAGCATTTACCTCGAAAATCTGGAGGGACATCTGTATTTTCCTACATTTACTTAAGGAAAAGAAATTGAATAAAATTGAGTTTATTTTATATGTGGCATTCATTAATGTACAGAAATAATAAAGTAACATACCTGCACCTCTCTCCATATAGCATCAAGAATGTCATCAGGCATATCCGTCCATCGCGGATATGTGAGTGACAGTTTAAACCCATTTCTAGCTAATATACCAAGTTGGCTAACAAATGGTTGCTCGCTCTTTCCTGTAGGGTACCCAAATCTATCAAAATCAACATGAAATCGCTCACATGTCCACCACATTGGGATTCCATGTGCATAGCCTCGACCTCTCTTTTTATTATTACTTTCACAAGATTTTAGAAGATCAGTATTACAAAAATATCAATAACTAAATTAAGTTATAATAATACAAAAGTAAAAAAAAAGTATGATTCCAAATACCTGCATTATCAAGTGAATGTGATGTGTCAATGGGTTGGGAAATTGGTGTAGGATGTGCAGTAGCACGTGAAATTGAATGTAGAGTGGTGACATGTTGGGATATTGGTGTAGGATTTATATTAGGTTGGGAGATTGAATGTGCGGAGACGGAGTGAGAGAGTTGCAACTTATCATTCATAGTTTGTCCTCGAGTATTTTTCTTCCCCACACCTATAAAAAGTTAATAAATCAAATTACATTATTTCATAAAATATAATTCTAAAGAACTACATATTAAATGAACATGTATAGGAATTTGTAAATCTAAAAAATTAAGATAACATACAATATTACTCTTCATTAGTCATTTCATCATCAATTTCTACAAGCATATCATCAACAACATCACCATCAACTCCTTCGCTAACCCAATTAGTATCATCATCGCATACACATATTTTTTCATCCAAATGTTGTCGGCTTAATGGTTCTACTTGAGGTTCAACACCTAATGAATCTCGAACTGCCAACTTCAAAACAACTTCCCAATCTGGTTCTAGGTGATCTTTGATGTAACAAACTTGCTCTGCTTGAGTGGCTAATATGAAAGGCTCGTCTATCATTTTATTTTGTTTATACATCAAATGATTGGAGTTCACAAGAGTGAAACTAAATTCTTCTAGCTTTTTTCCAACTTGAGGGTCAACCCAATCACACTTAAATAGGATGAATCTAAAATCATTAGTATAGTAAATCTCAAAAATATCTGTTAACCTTCCATAGTAAGTGACACCCCCTACACATGGGTTTTATCTTTGGAGCTAGCATAACTAGTTGTACTAGCTTTAAGCACCACGCCACTATTTTGGGTAGTTCTTTTATGATCTTTGTACTTTGTGCGAAAATGAAATCCATTAATAAAATATCCATCATATCTCCATGCCCAATTATCTGGACCTTCGCTGAGATGCTTAACTTCTTTGCATAGATTGATGTCAATAGACCTAACTTGTAGAGATAGTCAAACCATGAATGAAATTATATGTAGTTCTAACCTGGATAGATTGATGTCCATTAAAATCTGTCTTATCTCTTCGAAACCTGTGCCCACTGGGTAACCATCGACGATGACCCAAGTAACAATATTTTCTTCCATTTGTTAGCCACTGTGATTTAGTTTGCAAATTACAATTTGCACAAGCATACTGATCTTCTGTACTCCATCCTGATAAGTTTGCATATGCAGGATAGTCATTAATTGTCCTAAATAATGTTGCACGCAGATTAAACATCTGATTTTTAACAATATTTTCTTCCATTTGTTAGCCACTGTGATTTAGTTTGCAAATTACAATTGGCACAAGCATACTGATCTTTTGTACTCCATCCTGATAAGTTTGCATATGCAGGATAGTCATTAATTGTCCTAAATAATGTTGCACGCAGATTAAACATCTGATTTTTTGATGCATCATATGTTGCCACACCATCATTCCATAATTCATTCAATTCATCAATCAATGGTTGAAGATAAACATCAATTTTATTACCTGGTCCTTTCGGTCCATCAATTAGTAAAGTAAAAAGGAGAAAAAAAATATGTCGTGCACATCCATGGTGGTAAATTATAACGAATTAAAACAACTGGTCATGTGTTGTGAGCAATGGACATTTTTCTATATGGATTAAACCCATCAGATGCCAAACCAAGTCTAATATTGCGACACTCTGCTGCAAATTATGGATAATCTTTATCAAACTTTTTCCAAGTTGGAGTGTCAGCTGGGTGCCTCATAATATCATCATTAGTATGTTCTTCTGCATGCCATCGCATGCAACTTGTTGTTTTTGATGACATGAATAATCTCTTCAATCTCGGTTTCAAAGGAAAATATCTTACTTATTTTGTTGGAATTTTTGTAATTGTATTTTGCATGTCACTTTCATTGTCATTGAGTTGTTTGTATCGGGACTCACCACATATCTCACAATTTTCAAGTGTAATATCATTTCCTTTAAAAATCATGCAATTGTTGGGGCATGCATCCCAAGTCTCGAAAGAAAAACCCAAATCTTTTGTAATTTTTTGAGATTCATAATAAGACTTAGGTATCTTTATGTTCGGAAAAGCATCGATAAGAAACTCCAATAGCCATATGAATGAGGTATCCGTCCATCCATGCATGACTTTACCTTGCAGTAACCTAACTATGAAAGACAATGATGTATACTTGGTACAATTATTATACAGTGGACACTCTGCATCTTCAACAAGTTTTATAAATTTGGCATCTTCTTCGTTAGGACCATCCATTCTTGGACTGCTTAATGATGGCGGATTCTCATACATACTAGCAGCAACAAGCGGAATTCCAATTGCTTCATGTATCATTCCCATCATATCATCTCTCAAATCAGAATGTTGTTCATCCCCACTGCTAGATATAGAAAATATGATTCCCCGTGAAAGGTCCATATTTTGTACTTAGATAGAAAACCATTTATAATTATATGTTCACGAGAAACATCCCTCTCCACAAGATAAGTATTACAACATTTTTTGCAAGGGCAATAAATGCGAGTCTCAAAATTATTTATTTTATTTTGATAAGCATAATCCAAAAACTTATCAACACCTTGAATATATTCAAATGAAGCTCTATTTCGCAGATCAATCCAACTTTTATCCATATTAATGCTAGAGAAATCTACATAAATGAAATAAAATATTAGTTATGATTTTTTTGTCGTGTCTAATGCAGAAAAATTAAAAAAAATAGCTGGTCAAATCACAAGCTAAGGTAAACAAAAAATGACACACATGTTCATTAATGACGATATATATATGCGAAAGCTCGCAGGAAAAAATGTCTACTATTTCCTTGGTGCGGCACACATTTTTTAATCACACATATTTGCTATGAAGCTAATATAGTTAAAACATATTTTTTCATTGTTAAAATATATTTTCATTATCAGAATCTTATATGCGCAAAGAACTTGACTATTAACATGAGTATACACAACACAAATGCTAAAGCAATATGATCAACACAACATTTCATCGCATGCTTGGCCACCTAAAAAATGTAGGTAGACTTTCCAAATGCACGCATTATTGTTTCAAATGGATTTAAACACTTATAAGTTTAAAGAGACTCATTTGCACTAAAAATTGAATCATCGACTGTTTAAGTATCCCAATAAAATGGCTTTAAGCTTTAATGGTTTAGTTCAAGACTACAAAATTTATTCCCAATGGAAGACTACTCGACCCAATAAATGCTTATTTATCCAAATATGAGATTCAACGAAAAAAAAGGATTTGATTATCGAACCCGTCGGTTGAGGCAAGAATAAATCGCAGTGATGTGGGCACAACTCTCCCAAACAGAGCCTAGAACACTGGCTAAGGAGGCGACCATGTTGAAAACAAAGTTAATGCGAGCACAAATTCATGTGCCTTTGGTCAAGGTAAAAGGTTTTTTTTTGGAGAAAGTACAATTTTGTGACGCCTTCAGCAAAGATAATCTCATTTTTGGAAGACGTTTTCGATGACGACCGCTGCCGTAAAATTCAAATTTGATCTTCCTCACATGTCACATGGACAAAGAATGCGGCCTCGGTACGGTGTTGGTGTATGTTGACATATTGCTCAACCGAAGTTAATAAATGCATAGCCTAAGAAAATTTCTATTGTAATTATGTAAATTTGCACAAAGGGTATTCACAATCAAAAGAAACAAATATGAGAGTTCATGGCATAATCTATTAAAAAACCCAAAGATTCAGGATGAAATGAAAGAATATTTAGATCTCAAACCTATGTTTCAATGACGCAGAATCTGAATTTTTACAAGATTCAGTAAACCAAACTACCACATGCCGAAGAATAAAGACAAATTTCTACGATTTTTCTCGTTTAAAAGTGTGAGGCAACACCTCATCGCCACTTCAAAAATGTAGTCAACTCGCAGCGATGAAAAACTTGCAATTCAACAGAGAAAAATATTATCACAGGAGGTTGCTTGCGTGTTAAATGTCAGCAATAGGCAAAGCCTAGAGTTGCAAGCAAAGATGTCAATAGCTTGAAATACAACAAAGTCAAATACAACAGTGAGGTCCTAAAGCTTCTTGAAAATGAGATTGAACGAAAACAAGTTGAATACCTAAAGCTTCTTGAAAATGCAAAACCTTGAGTGATCAATAGTAAGTTAAAAAAATCAGTACTCTACAAAGAAAGGTTGACTCCATCATTACCAGAACAATTTATGAACACGACGAAGGCAAGCGTCGATCCTCGATGAGGGCGAAGGAAGAGGATGCGAAGATCGATTGTTGGCAGGAGGTGAGCCAAAGAAATCCAAGCGTGGATGAGGGCCGACTGAGCAAGTTCTCCGTGGAACGTGTTTTTGACTAGGTTCGCCCCTTCCCTAAACGCTTACTGCTCGAAGACACGCTCCATGGGTAGAAGATGCATGGATCAGTTCAAGAGCTGATTTGATGCAAAAATGGAGGAGAAGGAAACATTTTTCATGGGGGGGAGGGGGAGAGAGAAGATACCAGGTGTGCGATGGCTACGCAAAGAGGAGAAGGAGAAAGGGTTTGGGCCTTTCGGGAAGGGGGAGGAGAATGGGAAATGAAATTGTCGTGGGTTTATGCTTGCTGGTTTTGGCATTCACACCTTTCACGGGATGGGAGAGCGCGCCAGATAGGTTTTGGTAAGCGGGAAATGAAATTTCCGTGGCCAAAGGGTTCTATTTCCCCAAAAATAAATTAATATTGGCAAATATTCTATTTTTTTAACACGCTTATAATTTTTCATGATTAATACATCATTATTAGCCACGCTTTTTGTAAGCCTAGCTAAAACATAACTATTAGCCACAGTTTTTACAATTGTGACTAATACTAGTTTATTAGCCATGATTTTTGGACCCTGGCAAAAAAGGTGTAGCAAAAACTCATTTGTCTAGTAGTGTTTCCAGCAATTTTTTTGCTCTATTCATATGCATGGAGCATCCACTGTACAGATACCACTGCTGGTTTGTGGTAGAACAATATCCTCTCTGCACATGAAATTAAACATTAGAATAGACCATATCTTGCTTGGGTCTCTTTCTTCTATCATTGGATAAAGTTATGAAAGAGTAAGTTGGTCTTTCAGTATACCCCTTAAAGTGAAGAAGTGTTGGTTTATTATGCCAGCAATGTTTGGCCTTGTGCCCATATTTAGAGCAACAAAATAATCTAGAGCTGTAAATAGGAATAAAATAGGGAGATCTAGATGTTTGAAGATTTCTTGCTGGAAATATGAGTTGAGAGGAAATTGACGCATCTTTAGAGTTGCGTCGAGTGTAATTCGACATGTCTGCATAGTTACGTCGATAATAATTTGATGCAGAGTATTGGTTGCATCGAATGGAATTCGAAGCACACTCATACTTCATCGAGTTGATGTCGAAGGATATACAGATTTCCATCGAGTTATATTCGACGCAACTTTAAAATTGCCTCGAGTTCTAGTCAACGCATAATTCCTTTTATTAAGAATTTTATAATTGATTATTTACTTTCCTAAGGGGTTTTTACCTAGAATTCTTATTTGATTAGTATTATTTACCATATTGAATACAGTGAGTTCATTAGGTTTATTATTTTGTTTTTCACATTATTCTTAGTTGTTATTAGGTTGATTTATGCTAGATCTAATGAACATTATAGGATTCTCCTATGCAGGTTTGATAGGGATTAGTGTGCTGGTGGATGGATCTGCTCCTAGACCAAGATGTTTGAATCTCATGGAGAGATTTTATGTAATATCCTTGAATTTTTGACTCCTCCCATTGAGTGAGTCCTCAAAGTCTTTTGCCTTTGTAAACTCTTCTTTTAGATTAGAATTTTTATTAGCTAATTTATCTATTTCTTTTTTTCGTTCCTATGCATCTGGTTTCTTAATTCATAGTTGACGGAATACTGATTGTATTTCCTACGGTCTTCTAGTTCTTCTCTAAGTGTGTTAAATTCTTTTTTTCTGTTAATGTAATCTTAATAAAAAATTTTAAAACATTCTTTAGTATGCTGAATAAAAAATCAAAGTCATCAAATATAGTTACCTGATTTTCTTCAGTAGAGTCTTCCAAAGCCATTAAACAGACTTCTTCAGCTGCACACTCTTCATCACTGCCAGATGAAGAGGAACTTGACTCAAACTCTGAGTCGCTCAAGGTTTCAGCAATGGAACCCTTACCATTCTTCTTATCTTTCCTCCTGAAGGATTTCTTCTTTTGCTCCTTCTTGCTGCTTTTTTCCCATAGCTCTTCATGACATTCTGGTGCAATGTGCCCAGGCTTTCTGTAAGAAAAATAAATTATTCCCTGTTTAGGTGTTTTATCAAACCTTGGTTTTCTTGAACTCCTCTCCTTTCTTTATTCTGTCTTGACCCATCTTTTGAATCTCCTGGCCAAGAGGTTGAACATCTCTTCCTCAGAGATGGAGGGCTCTCCTTCAGCAGCCTTTAAAACAATTCTCCTCTCTTTAGGAGTTGAGACGTTTTCTCTAGCTTCAGTTTCAGCTCTACTTTTTAGAAGTAGCTCATAGGATATGAGCTTGCCAAGAAGAGCTTCTGTAGATATTTCTTTGTGGCATTTGGACTCTCTAACGACCCAGATCCTTGAATCTCAAGTGCTTGGAAAACACATGAGGAGTTTGTCATTGATCTCTGTCAATGATATCTCTTTGTCTAATCCCTTGAGCTCATTTATGATCAGGCTGAACATATCATACATCTCAACCACATTCTCTCCAGCTTTCTTATGAAAGTCTTCATATTGGGATATGGGAAGGGACTTCTTGTCCTTTCTTTCGTTAGAGCTTCCTTCTACTAGTCTTGTCAGAGATTCCTAGATCTATTTTGCTGAGTTGCAGTCAGCCACCTTTTGGATGATGTCATCAGACAATGTTGATACCATAATATTCATGGTTTTGGCATCTCATGCCTTCACCTTCTTTTCAACTTCAGTCCACTCTGATCTAAGGACAACTTCTTGTGTTAGTGTCCCATTTGCAACTTTTCCGAGTAGAGCTATGGGACCTGAGATAACAACATTAAAAATTTCTTCATCAACGGAGTTCATATATAATTTTATTCTTGCCTTCCAGAGTGTAAACTTATTAAGATTATACACTGGTGGTCTTGTTGATGCATAGGCCTTAGAACACATTTTTCTGAAAATAGTTTTTAAAGTAGAAATATGTGAGAGGTGATCTTTTGATTAAGGTATTAGCCTTTTTATGATCAACCTATCTCTGATACCCATTTAAAGTGCACAGTGTAACCTCTGAGTATTCTCTATGGGGGTGAATAGAGATTTAAAAACATTTGTCCTAAATATGCACACATAATAAAACAACTCTAATAACTGTGCAATCAGCACAACCAACACAAAATAAAATAAACACAGAAAGTAGAAAACAATAAATAGTAAAGGGACAGCACAGAAAAGCACAACTCAAAAGACACCGAATTTTTATAGTGGTTCCCCAAAATGTGGGTAGTCCACCCTTCTGCCACCTTGGTAGGATTGCACTATATAATGCCTGAGTCTTTTGATAAGGAGACTCTCAGAACCTGTACTAACTCTTTTAATAAGGCAACTCTTAGAACCACACACTGAGTCTTTTGATAAGGAGACTCTTAGAACCACTATGTCTTTTAATAAGGAAACACTTAGAACCACTGAATCCTTTAAATAGGGATTCTTAGGACTCTTTCTCAGTTACAGAATAATGATGGAGAAGTAAAGAAGAGGAAGAAGAAGAGAAGGATTCTGCTGTATGAATCGTTATACAGCTATCACACAAGATGTTGTCTTTTGATGTTCTCCAGGATCTGTATATAATGAACCCTTTCTTATGGTAGAGAAGAGTGCAAGGTTTATAAGCTTGTGGTCATTATGATCTATGTACTGTAGTTTGCTTCCCGCCGTAAGATGTGAAGAAGAAGCACCCTTATTTTTATTCTTGTACAGAGTTGTTCTTGTTTTCTGTATGAGTGAGAGAGCTTTAGCAAGAAGAAGAAGACAGAGTAATTCTCTATTTGTACAATGTTCTCTTCTTTCTTCTGTATATTTATTCTTTGTCGAATAGTGTTTGAATTTCTTTCCTATTCTGTTCTATCTTTAGAAGGAATATCCTTTGGACAATAAGTGTTTCTTTCTATTTCTATTTCCCGACCCGTCAATCTAATTTGAATAACTTCAAAGAATGTTTTTGTTGTATCTCTGGAGTACTCCATTTCATTCTTAGCAATAAACGAGTCGTTAGAAGTCAAACTATAGCCTTGAACACCTTCTGAAAAAGCATTAGAAAATACAGCAGAAAACCTTCCATTTCTATTTGTATTCAACGTTACGTCGATTCCTTTTTTCCCTTTATGCGACCCACCTCTGAGTTCTTATAGAAGCAGCTTTGAAATCCTTATTAGCTCTGACTGAACTCAGATATCGACGTTGCATCGAATCCTTATAGATGTATCCATCGAGTTGTAGATTTGAACTTTGAGCTTCATCTTCTGCGTCGAATTCAAATAGAAGTTGCGTCGACTTCAGATGTTGCTTTGACAAGCTCTGTCTTCTGCATTGAGGCCATTTTAACGTTGTGTCGACTTCACTTATACTTCGACTTCATTCTGAGTTACTTCTACTTGTATTCGAAGTTGCTTCGAGTTTTAGTCGAAGTTGCGTCGACTTCTATTCGACGCAAGTTTAACTGAACTGAATTTTATGCTTGTTTTGGTCAGTTCATGACACTCTAGTGTGAGTGTGATTTCCTAGGGCATCTAATGACCAAATTACCCTCAATATACAACATGGGTAATACATCCTAGATTATGAAATCACTTTAAGATAATTTGTAAGATAAATCACAAGGGTATTTTTCCCAATAAGCCTGATATCCCTCACACCACATTCATCACGAATGACGGATGCTTATGCTATCTCGTAATGCCTTTCGAGCTAAAGAATGATGGTGATGCCTATCAAAAAATGATGGACACCATTTTTAAAACTCAAAAAGGAAGAAATTTAGAGGTCTATGTCGATGACCTTCTAATAAAAAGCAAATCCTTCTCAGCTCACCTTAACGATCTCATCGAAACATTTGCAACCCTCCAGACCTTCGATATGAGGTTAAACCCATTGAAATGTGTCTTCGGAGCTAGGAAAGGGAAGTTTCTCGGCTATCTCCTCACTCTAGAGGGGTTGGAACTGAATCCTGATAAGGTGAAGGCCATCTTAGAAATGTCACCTCCTAAGTCCTCCAAAGAAGTTCAGCAGCTAGGAGGGAGGATGGCAGGCATGAGTCGTTTTATCTCTCGCTCAGGAGATAAAAGTGCTCCTTTCTTCAAGACAATCCGTGGAGGAGCTAAGTTTGAATGGACAAAGGAGTGTGACGATGCTTTCAACCAGCTCAAGAGGCAGCTAACGTCAACTCCGTTACTCCAAAGCCTGAGAGAAGAAAAAGATCATTTTATGTATCTTGGAGTTGGCTCCAATGCCATTATCTCTGTGCTAGTTAGGGAACAAAAGAAGAGACGGTTTCCAGTTTATTATGTGAGCAAAATCTTGAATGATGCAGAAACCCTATATCTGATTCTTGATAAGCTGGCCTTAATGCTCGTGACTTCAGCACGAAGGCTAAGGCCTTACCTCCAAGCTCATTCAATTCAGGTTATCACCGATCTCCCAATAAAGAGTGTGGTGGTGAAGCCAGAACACTCAGGTAGATTGGCAAAGTGGGCAATAGAGCTCAGTGAGTTCGATATATCTTATATCCCCAGAGTAGCAATCAATGTACAGGTTCTAGAGGATTTCATGACCGATTCAAAGGAAGCTAGCTCAGAGAAAGAGGATGGAACACTTATAGCCTGGACAATCTTCGTCAATTTAGCTTCAGGAAGGAACACATCCGGAGCTGTAGTTATTTTGATTAACCCAAATGTGGCTAGATTAGATCAAGCTCTAAGGTTTTATTTTCCAGCAATGAACAATCAAGCGGAGTACTAAGTCTTGCTCATCGGTCTTAGATTTGCAAGAGAGCTGGGAATTAAAGATGCCCAAGTCAAAACAGATTCTCTATTAATGCCATCTCAAGTAAATGGAACCTTCGAGAAGAGAGATCACATTTGGAAGCAATACCAAGACCTAGTAAAGATTTAGATAGGCAAATTCAAGAGCTTCACTATTCAGCACATTCCAAGAGAAGAGAATGCGGAAGCTAATGAGTTGACCAAGTTTGGTTTCCTTTCAGGAGGAACCACTTTGGAATTGTTTCATCCGGCTATTGCAGAGGGAGATATCATACAGATAGATCAACACCCATCTTGGATGGATCCCTTCATTCTCTACCTCTCAGTTGGAGAGCTTCACCCAACAGTAAAAGATAGGAAGAGGTTTAAATTGAAAGCAGTTCATTACTATCTTGTTGCAGGAGTGCTTTACAAGAAGACCTTTCTCTCTCCCTTGGCGAGGTGTGTCTTTGAGGAAGAGATTCTAGTTATCCTTTGAGAGGTTCGTTCAGGAGAGTGTGGTAGTCACTCAGGAGCTAGAATGTTAGAAAAAAGGATTCTGAGGCAAGGTTACTTCTGGCCTCAAATTAGGAATGATGCAGAGAAATCGCAAAGAGGAGTGTCCAGTGCAAGAAATTTGCTCCTCTTCAACATCAACCGGCTCAATAACTCAAGTCGATAACAACTCCATGGCCGTTTGCGATTTGGGGGTGGATTTGATTGGACCTTTTCCCTTGGCTAGTAGATAACGCAGGTTTATTCTGGTAATGATCGATTACTTCAGCAAGTGGATCGAGGCAAAAGCATTGGCTAAAACCACTACTCAGGTTGTAAGGAATTTTATCTGGGGGAGATACTATGCAGGCATAAAATTCCTATGACAATTATCATAGATAATATTCCTCAACTCTAGTCTTATAAACTTTTGTGATCAAATCATCACTGAGCTGGGGTTTGCTTCTGTGCATTATCCTAGATGTAACAATCAAGTAGAAGCTGCCAAAAAACTGATAATCAATCCCTTGAAAAAGAAAGTGGAGAACCTCAGAGGCAATTTGGCAGATCAACTAACTTCAGAGTTATGGGCTCTGAGGATGACTCCAACCTCAGCTACTGGAGAGACTCCTTTCAAACTATCTCATGACTCAGAAGCTCTTATTCCAGTTGAATTTGAAGTAAGAAGTCCAAGGGTGTTTCTATCTCAGCAAAACCAAGATAGCTGAATAGAAAGAAATGATGAAGAGCTAAAAGGCAGCCTCAACCTCATTGAAGAGATTAGAGATACATCAACAATTAGGCAAGAGGATGTGAAAAGAAGAATGACCATGTATTTTCGACAAGAATGTTAGAGTGAAAGAATTTGTTGTTGGTGATCTTGCCCTCAAGAAGGTGGATGCAGCAGCAAGATTTGGCATAGACGGAAAGCTCAATCCAAATTGGGCAGGACCATTCATTATCAAAGAAGTGCTCAAGAGTGGAGCTTATCATCTCCAAACTTATGAAGGAGAGGAGCTATCTCATACTTGGAGTGGAGACGATATCACACATTTCTTTTCTTGAAAGCTTGTATTTTTCACTTCTTTCTTTCCTTTTGTTTGTAAGCATTATGATGATGTGGTTGTAACCTCTTGTATTGCATATATTGAAAGGGAAGCATCAAGATAGATTGTTATCAAAGGATAAAATCCTATCAAGCGAGATATTGATGGGTCCTACTTGATTCCCCCTTGACTTGAAGCTTGAGATGTAAATCTACCATGACCTCAAGTAGCGGGGAGATTTCATACACTACAAGAAAATAGGTCTTTAGTGACAAAAAATTTGTGACGAATTTTTTTGGTCACTAATGATATGCTGTTTGTGACGAATTTTATATATGGTCACTAAATACTTAATTTGTGACCACATTTAATTTTTAGTCACTAAAAATATTAAAAATACAAAATACTACTTATTAGTGACCAAACAATACCTTCGTCACTAAAAATTTAACTAGTGACCAAAATAATTAGTCACTAATCATAAAATTAAATCATCCCTCTAAAATTAAAATAACTACTCCCATTAAATAATTATAAAAGTGATAAAAAAATATTCAAATATCTTATTTCCTAGTTTTTGTTAAATTTCAATAGGTAATTCCAACAATTGCCGTTCCTAATTTTTTTTTGGAATGTCGGTTAATTAAAACTGGAGTCCAGAACGCGATCACGGCGCTGAAATTTCCAACCCACGATCCCAAGCTTCTCCCCATCTTGCCGCTCCTCATCGACGCCCCACCTCTCATTCACTTCGATCGCTTTCATTTCGCTGCCGATCTCTCTCGTCGTCGCAGCAGCCAGCCACCAACCGCATCTCGATCTCGCAGCGGCCGCCTCTTTCCCGAATCTCGTCTCCAATTCGCCGTCTCCGCCTCTCTCCTCCCTCGCGCAGCGGTCGTCTTCCCGGTCTTCCTCCGCATCCTTCTAGCTCTGGTAAACATTTTATGATGTTTTTTTTACTTATTCAATTCCAGTGGCTTCGACAATGGTGGAAGCTAGGGTTTGAGTTCTCATTTTTAGCATTCGATTGTTGATTTTGACAAACAGGGAACCTATATATTAAGATTTTATTTTGTCATACTTCCATGCATAGTAACATCATTTATAGATAACTTGAGGTTGTTGTCATTTGTTTTGATAGGTAAAATGTTTGTTCTTTCATATGTTGGTAATTATTGTTTCAATGCCCTTCAATAGTGTTGATAGTTTACTAATAAAAACTGCACCTTAATTTCGAATTCTATGCAAAGGGTGATTTCAAATAAGCTCCTTAGGCTCTGTTTGGTGAAAACTAAACGTGGTGGTTATGAACCGTCATTCGGGAACGCCCTTGCTCACCTAAAGAACTCATCCACTTTTATGCTGAAAACTAGTTTTCTTTTCTTGGTTGGCGGTCATAACCATTGTCATGCCAAAAATACATTCTATGACAGTGACATTTTTGTCCAAACTTACCAGAGCAAAAACGACGTGCCAAACGGATCCTTAATCTTAAATGCATTCTTATTGAATTTTATCATGCCATGCACTGTTATTATGGTCAGTCAAATATCTCCCATGTTTTTTGTAAAAGAAGTTACCCCCTAAAAGAGCATAAATAGTGAATGGAGTTCCATGTTGAATAAATAGCAAATCTTATGCGCCTTTACTCTCCTTGTATACAAATATTAGCATTGGTCACCTGCTGATGTAATAAAAAAACCTCATACTCGTTCTAACATTAGTTGATAAATTTTCTTGTCACTCAAGAGAAAAAATATTTGCTCAAAATTTGATAGTGAAAATCAAATATTGTTTGAAATTTAACTCACTTGCAAGCTCTTATATTAAATAAAGACATCCAAGACAAGCAATACAATCATCATTAGTCTTTATTTTCTCTTGTTTTCTTCCAAAGAGTTTGTATATTGATAATGTGCATGGAAGTTTTGAATGGTGTTAATGTGTTTCATTATTCTTGTTTGTCAGTCTCTCCTAAATTTTTCTTTTTTCTTATCCGAGTTCATAATTCCTATACTATCATAATTGAAGAATCGTAGAATTTTCTATTTACCACCTAGATGTGTAGTTGTGCTTAAGTGTTGGTGGTCATTCATTTTAGCTATAGCACATAAACATTAGGTTGAAAGTAATTAAGTAAAAAAGTTTTAAATAACATTATTTTGATTGAGATTTTTTATATTTTTAAAACATGTCCATTGCGAACATCCATTTTCATGCTTTTCTTCAATAATTTTGGGGAAAACATTTCGTTACTTTGTGGAGCAAATCCTCAATATTAACTTTATGTTAATGTAAATTTTTTTAATTTATTGATATGTAGTGCAATGGATAAAAGGTGGATGGATATCGGTGATCGGCGACAACCCGCTTACATCAATGGAGTGAATTCTTTTCTTGATTTTGCTTTTACTCATTCTAGTAGAGGGAATACTATCCGCTGCCCTTGTTATAAGTGTGGAAATAACCATTTCCACACTCGAGAGATTGTCTTTGTGCATCTTATTCTCAATGGAATTGTAAAGACCTATAAATGGTGGTCAAGTCATGGAGAGGATCATTACATTAACCCAATTAGTGAGAGTGATGATGACACATTCAGAGAAGTTGAAGAAGAGATTTCAGTGCATGACGATATGCATGATCTCCTGTATGATTTTAATTTTAATGACAAGAGTGAGATTGGAGGAGAACGTGATCGTGAGGGCCCCAACGAAGCAACATTTTAGGTCTCCCGCGCTTTTATTATATAAGGCAATATATCTATCTTGCCGCTCTTACCGCACTTTTATTTTCCACCGTTGGATCCTCAAATATTTGATCGAGAACTTCCTACCCAAAATAAACCTCACGAATTACTATCCCCGTTATTTATGCCCACTACTAAAACAAACCGAAAAGTGGTTCCCGATTAACCGGCGATAGAAACTTCCATCGCTCATCTTTTTTTCACGGCATTTTAGGTCTCCCGCTGCTTGCTTCTCGCCACTGCCTCCCCTCCCTTGAATACGACGGCCAACCGGCATCAATCGCCTCTATACAACCATCGATTCGCCGCTTCTGCTCCTCTTATCCTAGCTTCGCTACTCGCCTCCGCCTCCCCTGCATCCGCCGACCGACCTGCTGCCATCGAATCTGCTGCCCCCGACAGCAATCGAAGTTGTTGCTGCCACTGCATTCAAAGCCGCTGCAACGACCGCTACCGCCTCCTGCAATCGCAGCCACTTCCGCCGCCTGCAATTGAATCTTCCCCGCCAACCTTCTACTCTTTTGCCAGTGTCCACTGCATAGTCTTTTCTTCCTTGATTTCAACTTGAGTTAATAGTATTTAATTATGTCTTCCACATGTTTGATGAAATGCCTAAATGAGTCTCAACTTCTTTGCATTCTTTATTTTAAATGCCTAAATGAGTCTTAACTTTCTTTGCATTCTTTATTTAAATGCCTAAATGAGTCTTGATGAAATGTCTTTTAGATTGATCTGGATCTATATATATTGCCTCTTATCGAGAGTTGGAGGGGATACTGAAAAGGGAAATGATTTGGGGCTTTAAAGAATGGGTGCAACTTGGGCGACTGTTGGATTTGGTTAGATGGGTCGGAGTGAGGGTGGGGGTGGGCAATTGTTGGATTTTTTGTATCAATCCTAACTCAATCTCTCTATATATCATCTATTTAAGTATGCTAATTTCTTTTACTATTTTATCACTCCAGCTAAGCTTGGAAATGAGCCCACTCAGTGGACTAGGCTAACTTTCTTATCCATGTTTTCAAAATGGATTGGTTCTGCTAGAAGAATCACTGCTGCTGCTTCTTTAATGGAAATTGTACATTCTATTTCATTGCATATTCATTACTGAGCGTCTTGCTGCTACCTTTTCACTTTGACATAATTATACAATTTTGTTATCAGATCTGGCTCTGATTTTTTAAATTTCTTTGCAAGGCGATTGTTGCAGGTTGATCTTAAATGTGCAAAGATGAATAAGATGCTTCTTAAGGTAAATATTTATGTTGCATGGTTGTAACGCCCCTGATTTTCGTCAATTATTTTACGTACCCGTTGTGACGTAATTTTGGCGTAAGGGCGTTACGTCAGCTCTTTTGATAGTGTTTCGAGCCTTAGCTTAGTTGGAGCTCGTGATTCAGATCGAGCGTGCGAGATTTTGCGTCGTTTCGAGTTAAAGTGAAGGTTTGGAGTAATTATCAAGATTTTAGCTTCAGGAGGCTTTATCCGGAGTTTGGCTTGTCGGAATTGAATTCTGACTTCGCCGTTGGATTTGTAGCGCCGTGTTTTAGTTAGGGTGCGAATTTCGTAGAAATCTGAGGTGTTTTGGTCGCCCTCGCAGTTTTAAGTATTTTGAAGGATTAATTAATTATTTAAATAATAAATTAGGTTTATATATAAGCCTAAAATCCTTCCCTTCCCTATTCATCTCCTTCCTCGATCAAAATCAGCCGCCGAAGGTTAGGGCGAGAGCGGAGCTTCGTGGAGCCTTCAACCGGCGATTTCTAGGGCTATAGTGGTCGGAATCGAGTTTGGTTTGAAGATTTGGAAAGCTCTCGGCGAGATCTTCGTCTTAGTGGTAAGCTTGTTCTTCTTCGTGGAAATTTTGGAGTTATGGAAATGACCTAACTCTTCCTTTCGGTCCTTAGCGCTCCAGGTCTTCGTGCTCGGGAGTTACCTTGGCTTTCGGAGCGGAGCTAGGCGAGTTTTGCAAGGTTAAGGCAAGTGGTTTCTTCCTCTTTCTCTCTTGATTCTTTTGACGGTTGGTTTGCTCGTTTTGAGCTCTTGTCATGCTAATTAGCAAGAGTTTTGGGTGTTTGGTGTAGTAACTTATGATTTAGAACCTCCCCTTGATTTTCTCCTCCTCAGTCTTTGCCTTTGGATGTCTCGAGACATGGCTGTCTTTGCCTTTGCATGTCTCAAGACATGGCTGTCTTTGCCTTTGCATGTCTCGAGACATGGCTGTCTTTGCCTTTGCATGTCTCAAGACATGGCTGTCTTTGCCTTTGCATGTCTCGAGACATGGCTGTCTTTGCCTTTGCATGTCTCAAGACATGGCTGTCTTTGCCTTTGCATGTCTCAAGACATGGCTGTCTTTGCCTTTGCATGTCTCGAGACATGGCTGTCTTTGCCTTTGCATGTCTCAAGACATGGCTGTCTTTGCCTTTGCATGTCTCAAGACATGGCTGTCTTTGCCTTTGCATGTCTCAAGACATGGCTGTCTTTGCCTTTGCATGTCTCAAGACATGGCTGTCTTTGCCTTTGCATGTCTCAAGACATGGCTGTCTTTGCCTTTGCATGTCTCAAGACATGGCTGTCTTTGCCTTTGCATGTCTCAAGACATGGCTGTCTTTGCCTTTGCATGTCTCAAGACATGGCTGTCTTTGCCTTTGCATGTCTCGAGACATGGCTGTCTTTGCCTTTGCATGTCTCAAGACATGGCTGTCTTTGCCTTTGCATGTCTCAAGACATGGCTGTCTTTGCCTTTGCATGTCTCAAGACATGGCTGTCTTTGCCTTTGCATGTCTCAAGACATGGCTGTCTTTGCCTCTTTGATGTCTCGAGACATGCCTGTCTCTGCCCTTTGGATGTCTCGAGACATGACTGATGTCTCGAGACATGCCTGTCTCTGCCCTTTGGATGTCTCGAGACATGACTGATGTCTCGAGACATGTCTGTCTCTGCCCCTAAGACCCCGTCAGGGGCGCGGCCCCTTGGAACCCCGCCAGGAGCGCATGTGATTTCGTTGCGATTCTCATGTTTAAATCTTGTGTCCTCTCAAGCGCACAAGGATGTTGCCAGTATCCCTTCGGTGCTCCTGATCTTGAATCCCTTTTGCTTGAATTCTTTTACTCGTTGTGGTCTGTTAACGTTTGAGTTTACTCTTATGATTCGTCATGATTTATGCCTCTGATTACTCCTCCTCCTTCTTGAAACCTTGTGCCTCTTACAAGGGTACAAGGAGTTTTGCCCAAGTCGCTTGGGTGTCCTTGATCATGAATCCCTCGAACTTGAACTCCTTTGCCTTTTTGGTTCAATGACTCCGAGTTTCCCCTTATGAATTGTTTGATCAGCAGTTATCTCATGGTGACCCTATCCTTAGGGTGTTTCTTCTTAGTATTTGTGATGTTAGCAGTATGCGGTGATGTTGCTAATAACTGCATTACGTTTTTGATCATGTTTACCTCCTATCAAAATCTTAAACCTGCTGTGATCTTGCAAATCTTTGGTTTCGCTTGTGATTCATCTTGATCGGCGTGTGCTTTGCCTTGACCCTATTTCTTAGGGCCTTCCAGTAATTATCCTATCGGGCAGCGTCCCGTGTTTAATTAAAATTTAAGTAATAAGAACTACTGTCTTTAGCCTTACACAGTAGCGGTGTTTGGGGGGACAGTGGGGGAAAATGTTATAGCCTTGCACGGTAGTCGTGTTTGGGTGGTTGGGTCTAGAGACACCCCCACTCGTTTTGGGCTTGGGTTGCGGAGGTAAGTAACCGCTCCCGTTTATTTTGAGCTGATCAGTCTCATGTATGAAAAATTTACAAGATAATTAATTTATACTTGCTCCTACTTATGATATTTGGTTGCACTTGGTGCTTTGCTTAGCTCCTTGTTTCAGAGCTTCTTTTTCAGTGAATCAGGCTTGGGTTGGTATCCCGTATGCCTTTATTGCTTGTCTTTTCCTTATTTTCTTGCCACTTGCAATTCCCTTGCTGAGGCGTTCTTGTTTATTGAATGCCTCAGGTCCAGAGCCGTAGCGGTTAGTGGAGTAGCCCGAAGTCTTCGGGAGTTTTTAGCTGCTGTTTACCCCGCTGCTGCGAGGTAGTAGTAGTTGTTGTTGTTTGCTTTTCCTTGTGTTCAGACATGCTAGTTTGGGCCAATGGGTTAGTGTCAGCTTGTTGACGCTCATTGTGCCTCTTTGATACTTTATAGTTTACTTACCAGTTTATGCCACTGCTTTTAGATCTGATACCTTACTCTCTGGGAATGATTTATGACTAGGTGCATTATAATGATAAAATGGCTTTTCATTCATCTTCATCTCATCATTTTTAACTAAAACCCTTAGTGTTAAAGTCACCTAAAGATATTTTCTATACTTATACTACGCCTAGTTAAGTGCATATCATCTACTTTATGTCCTGCCTTCACGTGCATATAGGACCTTAAATGAACTAAATCAAGTGTTTTCCGCTGCAGTTACATATATAATTTTCTCTGTGGACTAGTTGATCCACGAACTGAGAGACACAGTTCTGACTCTAACCCCTAATAAATGATTTCAAATAATGATTATCGTGAAATCATGTTTTCAACTATCAAGTAATAGGTTCCCGCCTGAGCGTCTGCAGTTGTCTCCTGCATGACGTGGCATCATGACGCGTATTTTCTCTTCCTCTGATATTCTTAATTCCTGAGAAAATGCGGGTTGTGACAATGGTGCTTTTAAGTTCTTTCATCTAGAATTATTTGCAGTACCACAAGAGCTTGATCAATAATTTATGTATGCATGTGTTTGTTGATTAGATGTGACAAAAATCCGTTTGTTGGGAGCAACATATAAATGACACCTCTCCATTTTTCCTATGGCGGGAGCCTCCTCAGTGTCTTTTTACTTTTATAATGAGCGAAACTGCTTACTTTACTCACCTATTTATCATGCAGGCTCTGCAGCTCGAGAAAGAAGTATTAGTTGGATTAAGCGTCTGGAAACTGCTAAGGATGCTGTTAAAGGCCGCGCTTCTGATTCTTACAAATTGCTCTTAAAATATTTCTCATCAACTTGTATGATCTTCAGTTATATTTATATTCTTCAGGGATTGAATACCTTCATACAAGGTGCTCTCCCATTATAATTCATATGGACCTCAAAAGCAATAACATTCTTCTTGGCAAACACATGAAAGCTAAGGTAGCAGATTTCGGTCTTTCAAAACCTGATGTCGATGGATCCCACGTGTCGAGCATTGTTCGAGGGACGGTTGGATATTTGGATCCGGAGTAAGATCTCAATTGTAGAAAATAGAAAAAAAATCGAGTCTTCTGACCATAGATATCATGTATAAAAAGTCTTCTCCTTTTTTTCCTTGATGCATATAGATGTTGCTGCTGCATATATTTACCAATTTTATCAACAGATACTACACCTCACAGCAGCTGACAGAGAAGAGCGACATCTATAGCTTTGGTATCATACTTCTTGAACTCATTTCGGTTCTTGCTTTGGTATCATACTTCTTGAACTCATTTCGGGTCAAGAACCGATATCAAATGAACAATTGGGTGCCAACTGCCGCAATATTGTTACCTGGGTTAGTTCATGAAAACTGCTTTTATATCTTATATGCTTGCCTTCTATTTTGCATGTTGGTGAACTTCAATTGCATAACTTCAAATTTGGACTAAGACAGGAATTCATCTAACTGATCTAAATATCTAAAGACTATTTTTTAATCTAATCACCATATTGCAGCATTAGTTAACCTTCCCTCTACCCGGGCAACCAGCCTCCAAATTAGAGGTGAGGATCTAATGATATATAAGCTAGGTTTCAACCTATGGTTAGACTTTCATCCAATGATTAGATTTTAAATAAATGGCTAGATGTCAATCTAATGATTATCTTATCCACTTATTAGATTTAAATTTAATAAGTAGTCTCAATCAAAGGGTGCATTCAGAGTGCAACGTATAATTTTGCAAACATATAGGGGAGGTCCCAGTAAATGACCATATATTTTTATCTTTATTATATAAAGCAACATACCAGGTTTTTCGCTCTTACCATACTCTTAATAAGAGTCGCAGCCCCCGCCGAGAGTCGCGGCCCCCGCCGAGAGTCGCGGCCCCCGCCGAGTGTCTCCGTCCACGCCGAATGTCGCCGTCCACGCCGAATGTCGCCCCCCACGCCGAATGTCGCCCCCCACGCCGAATGTCGCCCCCCACGCCGAATGTCACCCCCCACGCTGGATGTCGCCCCCCCCTATCGCCAGATGTCGCCCCCTATCGCCGAATGTCGCCCCCTATCGCCGAATGTCGCCCCCCACGCCGAATGTCGCCCCCCACGCCTAATGTCGCCCCTATCGCTGAATGTCGCCTCCCACGCCGGATGTCGCCCCCCACGCCGGATGTCGCCCCCCATACCGAATGTCGCCCCCACGCCGAATGTCGCACTTACATGATCAATCCCCATATATCAATCTCCACGCCGAATGTCACCCCACGCCGAATGTCGCCCCTCACGCCGAATGTCGCCCCACGCCGAATGTCGCCCCATGCCGAATGTCGCCCTCCATGCCGGATGTCGCCCTACGCCGAATGTCCGCCTTGAATGCCAAGCGGGCGAAGCCCGCAGCGACGCATCGAGAATATAACATTTACCTTGGTGTTCTACCACCTGTAGTAATCAGAGATGTTACAACTTTTTAATGCTCCCCGGTTAGTTTTATCTGTTATTACTTCTTAATGTAACATTTACCTTGGTGTTTTTGTTATCATTATTAAAAGTTTTTTATTTGTTCAGTTACCCAGAATATTGGATATTGGAAGTCTGTTGATAGAGTATTGTTGGATGCTCCATGCAATGGTACTGGAGTAAGTTGATTATTTTTTTTATCATATTAGCTCTCAAGAACTTTTTTCTTTTCTTTATATTTTATTCAAGTGGCAAATGCATTGATTCTTGTTTTTTTATAAGATCATATGGAATGATCCATCTGCCAAGACCTCCAAGGACATCAAAGATATTCAATGTCGTGCTTTCCTGCAGAAGGTATGCATACCAATTGATCTAGTGTTCTATTTTCCACCATTGAAACTTATACTTCTCTCAAGTTTGACATTTCACAATAATGATTGACCAATTTAACATGTGGTATGAATAATGCATGTCTCTATTCTCACAAGCTAGATGCCATTCCTCTTCCATCAAAAATTTATAATGCAATATTATAACTCTCATGGCAATCTGAACCTCAAGGCGCCCAGGTCGCTGATTTTCAGTGAGCTGGGCGCCCAGGTCGCTGCTTTTCAGCGAGCTGGGCGCCCAGGTCGCTGCTTTTCAGCGAGCTGTGCGCCCAGGTCGCTGCTTTTCAGCGACCTGGGCGCCCAGGTCGCTGCTTTTCAGCGTACACCAAAATATTTGGACATCGTTCTGATTATATTCTAACAAAAAGCAATCAAGACTCCTGTATGTTCATCAAAGTCTTTTATTTTATTTTTTATTTTATGAACTTCTCTAACTCATATGAATGTATATTGGCATGCTGTGATATGCTGCTGAATGCCTACATATTATTATTGCAAATAATTCAAAATGTTTATTATCCTTCTCCCATTCACTATATGGCGCTAAGTTTTTGTGATAATGCACTATCTAATTTATATGGATAAATAATTAAGCCGCCATCAAAATAATCCCACCATTCATCAACACCTCCACACCTTCATATTTGGAATCGAGAAATCCTTTTTCCCGATGGCACCTCCCACCCTCGCAATTTCCAGGTAGGCTACGCCCTAACTCCCACTCCTCTCCATTCTGACCGAGCAATATTTATTTCATCGACTTACCCGCCTGAGTAATATTTATTTCTTTTCAACATGTCTAGATTCTGATAATGTTAGTTAAATTCAATCTGTCCAGAGAAAAAAACATAACTATTTCTTTTTACTATTCCGCTTATGCAATATTGAAGCAATCCTTAAGAATAAGGAGTGAATTTCTGTTTTTTTTCCTTTCGGTGAACAAGGAGTGAGAGGTTGAAGCAATCCTTGAATTACTTTTTTTTTTCTTCCTTTTGGTGAACAAGTCCTGGGATGCAGGTTGGCAAGACAAGGAGAAAATTGTTGTTTGGAGTTTTTTTTTCTTTTGGTGAACAATGAGTAAATTGCTGTTTGGGTGTTCTGGAATTGGGGCATGCCTTGAAAATATTGATTTTGTGAAAATTAATTCTTTTTACTATTCTGTCACTGAAGATTTCTGCATTGCAGTGCTGAAATCCGAACATTGCAGTGCAAAAATCTGTGCGCTGTAGTGCCGAAATCTATGCGTTGTAGTGCGGTGCATGACGGGCGGAGCATGATGTTTCCTTCCCTGTATTTGTTTCCATTGATGAAACAGTTGGCATGATGTTTGTGAATTTTACCTGTGCAGGAAACTATTGATGATATAGATTCCAGTTTGGAGAATTCAGAACGTGCGAAGGGAATATGAATGTAGCTCACTCTAAATTGCAATTTAAGCAAAAATTGGATGGATATGAAGATGGTAAAATGTGTAGTGTAGCAGTCTAGGTAAGAGTTTTTTTATTTCTAATTTGAACTCCTCTGTAGTAGGCCTTTTTTCTTCTTTTTATGCGTTTCAATATTTTTTTTAGCTTTGGCCTTCCACTAGCATTATCAATATTTGTTCAAACAAGCATTGCATTTATGGAAATATAGAATAGAAATGAATATTGCCCATGCAGATACCTATATTGTTCAAGTTTTGTTTCTTCTTCTTTCTAACAAGGAACCATAATGTTCTTCTCTTTAAGAACAAATATTGGGATGATTCTACCCTACGAGTCCAATATTATTGTATCATGCTTTAAGTTTCTTAAAAAAAATCCAATACTGGCAGGAGCTGATATAATGTTTGCTACATGTATTTGTGCTAGGTTCCAAGTTAACCCCAAAGAATCTCACCTAATTTTAGTAAAAAGAATTTTGAGATATATAAATGGTTGTCCAAATCTAGGACTCTGGTATCCAACAACATCAGAATTTGAATTAACTAGATTCTCAGATTCTGATTATGCTGGATGCATAGTAGACAGGAAAGGCACATTAGGAACTTGCCAGTTTCTTGGTGATAGGCTTGTGTCTTGGTTTTGTAAGAAACAAACATCTGTGTCTACATCAACAGCTGAAGCAGAATATATTGCTGCAGGTAGTTGCTGCTCACAGAAATTTTGGATACAAAATCAACTTCTAGACTATGGTATCAACTTAAATAATTCAATTATATTTTGTGACAATACTAGTGCAATATCTATAGCACAAAATCCAGTACTCCATAGTAGGACTAAACACATAGAAATTAGGCACTACTTTATCAGAGATAATGTGGATAAAAATAAAATTTGCCTACAATTCATTTCTACTGATTTGCAAAGGGCTGATATTTTCACCAAACCCTTGGATGAAAAGAAACATATCTTCTTTATAAATCAGCTAGGAATGATAGATGGAGATTCAATCAATTACAAATTAAATTTTCTACTTATCCCATCATTTCGTCGAACGGAGATCGACGAAATTGAGTCTTTTGTCGAACGTAGATCGACTAAACCTATTAACTTCAGAGATCGACGAAGACAAGTCGTTCGTCGAACTGAGATTGACGAAAATTAATTTTTCGTCGAACGCTGTTTGATGAAGGCTAAGTCTTCTTAACTTCTGATTTTATTAGGGTTAGCCGACCTCAGTCCTACGAAAGCTTGCGTCTTCTCCAATTCCTTTATATAATCAAACCTTTTATTTCCTTTTATCTTTGCGCCTACAGAAATTGCTTTTCCCTCCAGTTCCCTTTGCACTTGATCGCTCTTTCTCTTGCAGGTAACAATGGTGATTTCTCAAGCAGTTCTTTACTCAATGAAGTTTGACGCCGGGTTTGATATTGACATCGAGTCGTTTGCGCATTCTGATCAAGTATTCCAGGACATTCTTCATCTATTTGAAGAACAACAGCTTAAGAAGTTAATGACTACAAGAATCAAGCTTCCAGTAGTCGAGATAAAGGAATGGGTTTACACCATTAAGGCAGAGAATGAAACAACTCTATCAGGAACAATATCTGGAAATCAGGTTATTCTTACCCTAGATATTTTAACTGAAGTTTTTGGATTATTGAATGGTAATGAAGAGTTAGAAATAAGTTATGCTGAGTTTGATAATGCTTTGGTTAAGATGGGTCATTCGTCTGGAAACCCTAACCATCTGTTGAAGAAAAACTTATCCAGTAAATATAAGTTTTTGACAGATATTGTTGGAAAGGTCTTGCTAGGAAAGACCTCAACCCATGATTACATAACCAGGCACCAATTTCTGTTGATGGTGGCCTTGGTAGAGAAGAAGAAAATAAATTGGGGATTAACTCTTTTTGAATCAATTAGGAAGAAAATAAGTAAGACAAATGTATGTTATGGCAGAATATTGAGAATTTTTCTTCAAGAAAAATATCCAGACCTGTTGGTCTATCCCAATGTGTTTATTAAT
Source organism: Dactylorhiza incarnata (assembly GCA_033032865.1). NCBI lineage: Eukaryota > Viridiplantae > Streptophyta > Magnoliopsida > Asparagales > Orchidaceae > Dactylorhiza > Dactylorhiza incarnata. Next base: position 4,663,682 of record JAWHQI010000148.1, read on the forward strand.
GCTAGCAAGAGGCTAACATCAGCTTTATTTGGCAAGTGGGAAAGGATGATTCCAAAGAAGAATCCAAGGGCAGATGCCCCCAGGCCAGCTTCTGAAGACACTGGGACTGATCCAGTCACTCCCCTGACCCTTCCAGAAGTACCTCCTCTTGTCTCTTCCACTCCTCTCCCATCTTCACCTCCTGAAGAAATTCCTCCCCACATTTCTCCCATAGACCCTTCACCTTCATTGTTTTCTTCTCCTCCTCCATGCAAACTTATCTATATAGATTCCATCTTCATCCCAACCAGATGTTGATTCCCCTCCATCATTCAATATCTTATCTCCACCTCATTCACCTATCCTCCCTCAATCCCCTATTCATCCACACTCACCTATCCACCATCATTTTCCTATTCATGAACATGTTCATCCACCCATAGCAAATGCCACTAACATCTCTATTCCATTCTCTATCCCATCTTCATCTCAGCATCCACAAGACCTTGTGCATGTTGATTTCTCATCTCTAGCTGATCTCATATTCCAACATATATCTCCGAAGCTAGATGCTCTCATGGATGCAAATCTTGCTCCAGTGTTTAAAGCTCTATCTGACCTTTCTCCAAAAAATTGCTTCACTCCCTACCTCCTCATCTGTCCCTTCTTCTAGGTGCCTAGCTTCAGGGCTTCCTGAAACTAGGCAGGGGGAGATGTCTCATGAAGAAGCTCCAGTGAATGCAGTTACAGGTTCATATATGTTTTGTGTTGAAGAAGCAATTCCAGCTCCAGTTGTTGAAGAAATTCCAGCTCCAGTTGTTGAAGAAATTCCAGCTCCAGTTCAAGATCAAATTACATAATCAGAAGCAGATGGAGTGATGAATTCTCCTCCTACCTTTGTCTTTGATGATTCCCCATTGCCAGATTTTGATGATATTGATGTTGATCAAAATGTTAATGTTGAAAATGTTGATGTTGAGAAAGATATTTCTGAAGCTCTTACAGCAGTTGATGATTTATATGATAATCCTCAGTCATCTACTGATGATGATGAAGATGATGATGATGAAGATGATCAATCCTCAAAGAAAAGAAAGTCCAAATCTAAGCCAATGGCTGTTCCCAAGCCTCCTTCCTCAAATAATGATGTTCCATACTATATTCTGCATAATATCACCTTAACACAAGATTCACCAGTATGGATGAGGTTCTCCAGGAATGAGAACAATAGAAGGAAGAAAATGAAGAAGACGGGATTCTACTCAGATAAGCCAGTTAAGTTCAATCATCCCCCTCCTCCTCCTCCAGCAGCAGGATCAGCAGGGATGTCCTCCTCATATTCTCAGAAGCCTTTCTCTCAGCCTTCAAGAACATCAGAAGGAAGTCATAAAAGCTCAAGTGGCTCCCATAGTTCAAGATCAGCCAGAGCTCCTCCTTCAGGATCATCCAGATCTTCTTCCTCAGTATATAAATATCATGTCTCTGATGGTTCTTTTCACAGAAAAAGAAATTCTGATTATCAATTCTCCTATCAGGCCAGTGATATTGATGAAAGGCCTTCTTTTAATCCAGAAGCAGGGAGTATCTCTCAGATGGCTAGATTCAAGGAATCTATTGCCACAGCTCAGATTAACAAAGCTAAAGTAGAAGGAAAGGATCATTCTCAGTATTCAACTATGTTAGAATTCAGAAAGCAGGAATTTGAAAAGTACAGTTCAAAGCACCTATTTGATGCTGAAGATTACTTAAGGTTGCACCCAACAGCTGTGGTTCCTCATGCTAAATTTCAAACTATGTTGGGAGCTCAAGACCTGTATATGAGCAGAAAAGAGTCAGAAAACCCAAACAGGCAAATCATATTCAAGCCACCTTCAGAGAAGAAGTAAAGGTTCTGATTTTTTTTGTTTTGGTATATTTTCTATCTTCAATGTAATGTATTTAAACTCAGAGCACTATATTTCTTTTATCTGCTGAAATGAATTTACATTCTGTCAGATATATATGCTCTGCTGTTTTTCTGTTGTTTTATTTGATTTTTGTCAAATAGTATCCTAACCCAAATAGGGGGAGATTGTTGGAACAACCCTATTACTGATTTGGGCTAGGATCACTATCTGTTGACTAGGACTAAGTTGACCCAATTGTATAGTCCAATGGACATGGGTTTAGGCTGTTAGAACTAAAGGAAAAGATAAATTTCTGCATTCGACGAACTCCATCCTGCGTTCGACAAATGACATATTGGAAAAAGAAAAAGGAACTAAAGTCTTGCTTGCAGTTCCAAGAATTAATCCTCATGATTATTCTATTACTTATTCAGAGGATTTGAATTTCAAAACTAGAGATATATTGTCAAAAGAAAAATGAAGACAGGATAAGAGCAGTATTAGCAGAAAAAAAGAAAAGAGAGACAATACTGTCGAGAGAAAAATACAGAGTTCATCTTCCTTAAGCAGCAACTCTCTCATTCTTAGAGAACAACATCAAAAATCTTCTCTCAGTTTTCTGTTGCAAGTTCAAATCTTCCAAGAGCAACAACAAATCTGAGAAACATTGTCTCTCAGATTCATCAGCTTCAAAGAAGATTTGTTTCATTCAAGTGAAAGCTCCATCCTCAACTGTCAACCATTTCAATCAGACAGGGGGAGCTTTACATCATCAAATCCACTAGTCTTCTCTAAGATTATTGACAGAGAAGAACTTCATAACCCTCTTTATCCCCTCTTGTACAGGGTTATAACTCCCTTCAAAAGTTAACCCCTTGGTGGCAGGGCACCTGAACAAAAACCTGTAGTTTGGTTTGAGTACCTGATCAAAAGCTCAAGTGGTGTATTGGGCACCTGATCAAAACCCCATTGGTGATAGGGCACCTGATAAAAAACCTAGTGGATTCCTACCAAGGGTGGTAGAAGAGTAGACGTACCCAGGTTTATTGGGGAACTACTATAGATCCTTGTGTCCTCTGTGTTTGTGTGATTTTCTGTAATGTGATGTGCTTTGTTTTTATTTTGTTTTTATAACTCACACTGTTATACACATACAAATATCACTATTTTAATTCCGCTATAAAAATAAGTGAAAAACTTTTTAATACTCTATTGACCCCCCTCTAGAGTGACTTTAAGATCTAACCTCACTTTCAATTGGTATCAGAGGTTGGTTGATTCTTTACAGGTTAACACCTGAATCCGAAGATCAATTAGATCTTAAGTTTTTCTAGAGTTTTTATTTTTCTAAAAATCCATGGCACAGAACAAAGAATACTCAAGCACAAGAACTCCTATGTGCAATCTAAATAAGTTTGCACTATGGAAGACAAGGATTAGATTATACATGAATTCTATTGACGAATATATTTTCAATGTTATTTTGACAGGACCTCCTGCTCCTACAAGAACAACAAGTGCTGTAACATCAACAACAAATAATGTTGTTCCACCTCCTGAGTGGACAGATGCTCAAAAGAAGCAGAGAAGTGCAGATGCCAAGGCAATGAATATTTTGGCACAAACAATGTCAGATGACATTTTCCAAAAAGTTGTGGAATGCACTTCAGCAAGGGAAATCTGGATCTCACTCAACAACATGGTTGAAGGATCAGCAGATGAATGAAAAGATAGAAGATCCCACCTTATTTCTCAGTATGAAAACTTCAAGAAAGGAGAAACTGAGACAGTGGCTGATATGTACAACAGACTCAGCCTCATAATCAATGAGCTGAAGACTTTGGACAAAGTGATCTCTATCACTGAAGAAAATGATAAGATCCTAATGTGCTTCCCCAGCACATGGGACTATAGGATCTGGCCAATCAAGGAAGCCAGAAACCTTAGTGAGATCTCTGTTGGATCGGTAGGCGCCCTTAGAGGGGGGGGGGGTGTGAATAAGGGTTTTAAAAACTTATATTATATTTTGAAATACTTGCTTATGATAAGAGATCAAAATAGTGATTTTGAATAAAGATCTAAATTGTTTTAATGAAGGAGAGGATAGTAAACAATTTAGAGAAATGAAGATCAAATCAATTTTATTACACAAAGATAGACATGATTATTATTAATTAAATTGATTACAAAATTAGATTTCAATGATGCTAGAAATCAAAGCGAAATATGAAAGACTCTTTTTGTTTTCTATACCGACTCGTATCCCCACGAACCAATTGACTTTAGCCGTTCCTTCCCCGGATACGGCCTCAAGCCGCTCTAGCCAACCCTTCCCCGGATATGACCTCGAGCACCCCCTAGACCTAACCTAGATCTAGTCGCCAACACGAGGTGAATTTCTGCCCTAAGTCCTACCCAGACCTAGTCGCCAACATGAGGCGAATTCTCTAATGGTTACAAAAGATATGAAATAAAACAACAACAACAACAATATTAAAAACTCCCTCTAAGAAACTTCTGAAGTCGGAGATGAACGATCGCTGTAGAATAAGCGAGGTTGAAGCGATCCCTCTTCGGATGTAGCGTGATGAAGTCCTCCTTCAGAAACTCTCTAAACATTTGGTGAGAGATCAACTCTCGGCCATATAAGGCTTTGGAACTCTGGCACAATACGTCTCTCAGGAAATCAGCAAACAAAATAAGAAGAGAAGGGTCCATTTTATAGCCTTAGCGCTAGCGCCTGCGCTAGTGCTACCACCGACGCTATCCCATATTAGGACATATTCTACGCGGTAGAATCTTCAATCCGAAGAAACATTTCTCTCTTGCCTTCTGTGCTCCGCGCTATCGCCTGCGCTATCGGTTACCGCCAGGCGCTATCTCCTTCTATATGTGCTCCTAATATTGCGCTAATCATCGCTAGCGTCGGGCGCTAGGTACTACCGCTGGCGCTAGTGGGCATGTTGGATTTGATGACTCAAATTTGGGGGCAACCTTCTTATGTAATCCTTGAGTCATATGGACTTTGTTTTCCTGCACACTTAAACACACAAGATCAAATACACATAGGATTGTTATTCTCAAACCTAGGAGATGCGAAAGACCATGTTCCAACAAACTCCCCCTTTTGATAATAACAAATCCATTAATGATAAATCAGAGCATTAATATATAAGCATGATGAAACCTACTTGTGTGTGTGTGAAAGTGATGACTTAGGATAATTGTCATTTTTGATAATTAGAATTACTCCCCCTAAATACATGCTCCCCCCTAAGTGATTGTTCCCCTAATATGCAAGCTATCATCTTAATTAATCATGTTAGTTTTCTATTTTGATATCAGATTATATTTATCATGTTAGTTCTCCCCCTTTTGTTATTAACAAAAGTGGGTAAGGAAACAAAACACAGAAAAGTTTTGATAAAAAGATAAAGGCATGATCAAGCTTTTAGAGAGAAGGAAATGATAAGGAGTTTTAGAATAATTTTTATAGAGATAAATTAGATTTTATAGCTTAAAGATGAACAAAATAACATTTGCCAAGTAATCAATATTATCATGTTAGAAGTTCCCTTTATATAAGAGTTTTAAGCATAAAAAGGTAATGATTTCCAAGTAACCAATCTACCCAGACAATTTGTCTGCACCCTATCCCCGTACTAAGTGACGGATGGTCATGAGGAGCTGCAAACATATCGTAGGTTGGGGTGTTAGTCCCATATGCAAACACTAGACAAAACTCAACCTAGCACTCTTTCCCCTCAGTGTCTCGCAAGGCCCCACTGGAACCCTCCCCGGTTAAGGACAAGACATGACATAGAGGTCAGGTTATCTAATGTCTACAACCCTACGCCCCCGCTATGGTGAGATATGTAATCATGGATAATAGTTATTGGAAACATTAATCATTTAATTCTAATGATATGTTCATAGCCTATGGGTTTATATTTTTATTTGAATTTTGTAAAGAAAAAAGTCATAGAGCTAATTTGAAATCCATTAATAAATCAGAGTTTTAGTATTACAATATTTTCATAGAAATAAATCAGAGTTTTTAGCAAAAAAAATATTCTTGTTTAAAGCTACCAATATAAAGTTTACCAAGCAAGTCTACCACTTGTTGAAAGAAATGAATGTTAAGATTCAAGTGAGGATGCACACAAAATAAAAGACTTTAAATAAGCATGAAAGTGCAAGGTAAAACAATTATATGGTTATGATGCGGAAGACTTATCGAAATGCAAGAAACATCTTATTGTAATCAATGATGATCCATAAAAAGATATATGAGTTAAATTTCATAAAGAAGATGTTTTTGTAAATCATTGTTCAATTAAAATATTTAAGTTTAACAATAAAGTAACCAAACATGAAATAATGTTTTCAAAAAGAGATTACTACAATGTTATTTTAATTCACAATTTCAAAACATACCAAACATTGTAGAAAACATGCTAGGTTATCTAGTGCATTTATATAGAAAGAGTATTATAGAATTTTAGCATTATGATCCAATACTTATGAGAAGAAGTGTTATGGAAGATAATGATGTGCACAAAAGTGTATTTTGAAGAGAGTAAACAAATGATTTAATAAAAAATACAAGACATGTGTAAAGTAAAGTGCACAATAAAATACAAATAATTTTACTTCCATACACTTTAAGCACAAAGAAAAATGTACAACTACCAAGGTGCTTTGCACACACAATGCTCATTAAGACTTATCAGAGTGCAAAGTAGTGCTTGGGGGATCACACAATTTTATTCTTCAATATTGATTTTTTTTTGTGATCTGGTGTACTTAAGAATAAGTGGTTTTATTTTAAAAATGAAAAGTTTGCACAAGTCACTTTACTAATCTTTCCAAGGTGCTCAACCTCACAACACTTATTAAGACTTATCAGTAGGTTCAAGTAGTGCTTTGTGGAGTTATCTTTGTCAATTTATTTCATGATTTTTTTGTACAAAGTTCTCCGATTACACTTGCTTTGCAAACCAATTGAATTATGAAAGTACAACCACTTTTCTTAATTTTTAAGAGTGCAAGTAAATGTAGTGTAGATAAAATACTTGTGCAAATTTTAATTCATTGTACAATTACAATACACAAGCAAGCATTCTTAGATTAAAAGCATATGTAAATTTTGTCAAAACACTACAACATTTTTAGTCTTTAGCAACACTTGACTTTGCAGCATTTATAAGATGTTGCATAAATCTTGATTAGAGAATAGCTTATAAATGTTGCAATAATTTAGCAACTTTAGGCAACACTTTCTGTGCAACATTCAGTAAATGTTCTCTAATCTCTTATAGAGAACATTCTTTAAATGTTGCACTTGACTGTTCACCTTTAGACAACAATTATGACATGTTTCCTTTTTAAAAATTAATTTGCAACGCGCTAAAAATGTTGCCTAATCCTTTTCAAATCAACAAAAATTATTATTTGCAAACCTAAACTATTATTTAAGAAATAAAAAAAGGAAAGAAATGTGGTGCTTAACAGTAGCAATCCCCGATTCTAATTTTTTTTCTAATGCGCCAGCCCTAACAATCCCGAACGCCTTTCCTCGCCTCTGAACGCTCCCTCGCCAATCCTCTGTTCTTCTCCCCGCGGCCCTCCGTCGATGAATTCAAATGGCTCCAAGTTCCTCCTCCAACCTGCTCCATCGGATACTTCGAACGGCGTATCAAGTTCCTCGTCTACGTCAAACCCAATGCTCATGGCCTATTTCTCTTTTCCCCCATTGACGCACCTCCTCTACCGCCATAACCATCCCTCTGTATAACTTATATTTGCTAGATCTCGCACGATGTTCGCATCTACCTCTGTTAGTTTTCCGCTACAATGGTCGCAGTCGGCCGCATCCTCCTCTTCATCATCTTCCTCCTCTTCTCCACTGGTAAAAATATTTGCATTCTATATCAAATTACTTTCTCCTTGCTTACAACAATTTAACCCTCTAGCTTTTTCACAATAACTTTCTCCATCTGCCATGCTCACCTCAGCCAACGACAAAATTCTTTATGAGTTTAGTTTAACTATAATTGTGATGCGTGTATTCTAGCAGCAAAATTAAATTCTTTTACTGCAATTTTTTGTTTTCCGTTCCTGAAATAATTTCATTATTTTATTAGGAATAATTTTCCCTTTTATAGAATGCTCACGAGGTATTTGATAAAATGCCCAAAAGACACCTTAAAATGCTGAGAATGAGTTGCAACATTTATGGTGTGTTTGTTTACTATTTTTAAGAATAATTACCATGTTTGCATAATTACAGTGTCATCGCCTCTATTTTTAAAAACCAGGAAGATCTCTCCTCAATTATGTTAACAATGTGTTTGTTAATTTGTAGGCGGTTCTGTGCTGAAGAAGGCCAAGGAGCTCGCCATCCTTTGCGATGCAGAGGTAGGCCTCATCATCTTCTCCAGCACCAACAGGCTCTATGATTTCTCCAGCACCAACAGGCTCTAGTTTGTCTATTGATGTAAACTCGAATTAGGATTTTGGAGTAATATAAATTTTAGGCAAAATATTTTATTGTTATAAAATAAAAATAGGATTTTGAAATTAAGTATTTTTTTATTATAATTTTGAAAGAAAGGAGCCGAGCGGCCGAATCGAATTTTGAGCGTAAATCACCCTTAACCGTTTGAGCTTCACAAGATCGTTAATTGTTATTAGCAAAATATTCTGTGGCGCTTAACGAATTGAACCGTCGCGAGATCCTTACATCTACAAGCAAAAATCACAAGCAAAAATTTATGAAAATAACGGCAAATCAAGCGCTAGAACGTTCGGGGCAAGCTCTTTAATTATTTAAATGATGCATAAACTTAAACCAAATATTTGTGAGCGAGAAATAGCAAGGTTACCACAAGAGATCGGCCCAGTCCAAAGTTGAGGAACAGTTGCTGTTGAAGGGTCAAAAGGGGAGAGCAGGGAACCTCGTCTACTCCAGTCGGTGGGATGAGCGACAGAGGGGGTGCCGGAATAGGAGGCTGAAGTCGACGGCACCCCTCACGCGACAGGGCAGGCGACACTGGAGAAGATGGCGGGGTTGCTGGAAGGTTGGATGCGACGACATTGAGGAGCGTGGATGCGGTGGAGGCGAGCGTGTAGTAGCCGAATGGAGGAGATCGACGGATACCAACTTGCTGTAGGCCAGCGGGCTGAACAGTGGAGTAGGACGGCAAAAACAGGGCTGGCTGGAGATGGCTGTAAGGGGCGGGGGTAGGCAAGTATCGGCAAGGCAAAGAATTGATGAAGAATCAATTCTTTGTTGTCCGATTTCTGCCCTCCTTCTTTGCACAAGTGGCCTTAAATATTGACTTCCATTTTTTTTTCTCTTCAAATCTTCTAATTAACTCTTTCCCCCAAATAATTATCTCATACATATTTCTTTCCAATTGAATTTTTGGTCTGATAATTCTTGTCCCAACATATTTGTTTCCTAAATAATTTTTCCATTTGTTTACAGCATTTGAAATAATTTCCAAACATAATATTTCCTATTTCTCTCCGAACTTTAAATATTCTGTCTTGAATTCAAATTTTAAATTTATGTGTTTAAATAATTTCAAGCTTGCCCGTTACGTCCTAACTACCAGAATTACCGGATCTTTTTATTTAAGATCTCATCGAACGGTCAACCCGAAGAGCCGAACTATTTCTAAAAGCAGGTGCGCGAAAGAAATACACGTTAATAAATAAATGCTGAAAAATTAAAATGCGTGACTTATGCGATGAAGCATGCATCAATTCTCCCGGGTTGACAGAGCTCGACCCCGACGAGACTTAGCAAAAACTGGAGATGGAGAGATCTGACATCGTCGCTTGTGCTAGATCTGGTGGAATATCCGGGGCCTCGACTGGTGGCTCAACTGGTGGCCCAATGTGCTGCAAAACTTGAACTCAACCAAACCTCCTGTAGTAAACAATCACCCGACCTCCCTTTGAAAAGTACAACTCATGGCAATACCGACCGACCGTGAGTTTGTAACGTTCAAAGGTTGCTCACAAAATATTAGCAGTAAATTTATGCAGTTCGCTTAAATAGTTAATGTGAGCTCGCGCATCGAAAGAAATATGTTCGTGGAATGAAAGGGGATGGTGGTTAGGTGGGCGGGGCAACACATAGATAATCTCGGAAGGAGATATATTAAAAGAGTGGCTTTTAGAATTATTATAAGTGAAAATTGCTTGTGAGGGTATAAGATCCCATTGCTTTAGATTCGCCTCATTTAAACACTTAAGAAAATTCTCCAAACTCTTATTAACGAATTCGGTCCAGCCATCGGTTAGAGAGTGATATATGATATTAAATTCGAGCTTGGCTCTCAGTTGACCACATAGTTCATTCCACAAATATGATAGAAAATATTTAATAAATCGATATAGTTCCACAGGTAGGTGTAAGTGATAGTGAGGCGAAAAAGTGTACTCGCTAAATATGAAATCGATCGAGTGTGGTGAGCGAAGTGAATAACCATCTGATAAAGTGCTAAAAAACTGAGAAATATCAGGTGGCACGTCGGGACTCGATAAATGTGGTGTGAGTGACACATCTGGGCCATGAGTCACTTCATGGGATGGGGGTTCAGGCGGGAGTGCGGTGAGTAGTAATGTAGTGGAGTGGCCATTAGGTGAACTCGATGATGGAGAGGTCCTCGGAATAAGATAGTTCTTCTGGGGAAGAAGAACAACCGTGTGCCCATTATACTCAAAGGAGTGAGAGTTCCTCGTGCCATCGTGCATGACATGCCGGTCATACAACCAAGCTCGCCCTAATAGGATGTGACAGACATCCCTGACAGCAACATGACATGAAACTCTATCCGAATATGTGCTCCCTATAGAGAACTCTAATAGACAATAATGAGTGACGGGCATAGTCAAATGACTATTGACTCTAGATAAGTTGTAAGTTTGTTCTAACGGGTGAATCTCAAGGCCCAATATGTCGACCATGCGTTGAGAGACGAAATTCTCCATACTGGCACTATCGATGATAATAGAACAAAATTGTTCCTGGATGCGTGCAGTACTGCGGAAGATATCGTGTGAAAGTGGAGGTTAGATCTTAAGTTAACTCTAGAGGGGGGGGGGGAGGGGGGGGGTGTGAGTAGAGTTTAAAAACATTTTCCCTTAGTTTTATAGCGGAATTAAAAATAGTGATATATATATATGTGTATATGAGAGTGAGTAATAAAAAACTAAGTAAAAACAAGTAATGAAATCAGCACAACAACAAAACACAGAAATTCACAGCACAGAAGACACAAGGAATTTTATAGTAGTTCCCCAATAACCTGGGTACGTCTACTCTTCTACCACACTTGGTAGGATCCACTAGGAGGTTTGATCAGGTGCCCTCACACCAAAAGATTTTTATAAGGTGTCCACACACCAATGAGAGTTTGATCAGGTGCCCAATTCACCGATAAGCTTTTAATAAGGTGCTTAAAAACCACACAAGGATTTTTTGATAAGGTGTCTTGCCACCAGTGAGTTACACTTTTGAAGGGAGTATTAACCCTGTACAGAATGGAATGGAGAGGGGTTTAGATGTTCTTCTCTGTCAAGATGTATAGAGAAGACTCTAGTGGATTTGATGTTGAAGAAAGACTCCTCTGTTTGATTGAAGTTGTTTGACAGTTGAAATTGCTGGAGCTTTCTCTTTGTAAAACTTGATCCTCCTGTAGCTAATTAATCTGAGAGAAGTATTTCTTCAGATTATAGTTGCTCTGTTGAAGATCTGTGTTTGTCCTTCTTCTTCTTTCTTTCTTGATTCTTGCAGCAGGAAAACTGAGATGGTGTTGAAGATGTTCTCAGAAAACTGCTGGTGCTCGAGGAGGAAGAAGATGAAAGTTCTGTTCTCTGAATGATGCTCTAAAGGAAGAAGATGAAGATCTGTTATTTTATTCTTCTATTCTTCCTGTAAATCTCTCTCTTCCTTTTCTGTCGATTTCCTGTACAGCAAATATGTAAAGTATGCTATTATATTTGATCTGTCGTGTAAGCTTGAGTATAATCTGCTGTATATCTTCTGCCTTTTCAAAATATCTGACAGCTATTAACTGCAAATCCCTTATATTAAGGAATATATTATTCTGAAAGCATATTTCTGGGAACTGTAACTGATACGCCGAAATTTCTTTACTTTTTCATAATTTGTCCTTTTCTGCTGGAAGATTCAACGACTATAACTTAAATAATAAAGAAATATGTTTCCTTAAGTTGATTAGAAAGAGCCGTTGCTTTCGTCGACCTGAGTTCAGAGAAAAATAAGGTGAATATAATTCTGCTGAAATTTCTGTGCTAAAATAGGAAATATTTGATCTGCACAAAATTTGTCGAACGCAGACTGGAATTTGTCGAATGAAAAGATTCGTCGACCGCTGAGCCTGGATAAAATCGTCGAGCGCTGAACGTCGAGCGTTGAGCTGAAGTAAAAATGTCAAGCGCTACACTTAGCCAAATTCTTCGACCGCTGAGACGGATTCGTCGACCGCTGAGAAATAAGTCTGTTCGTCGAACGCATAAAGCTTGCCGTTTGTCGAACGCCGATAGCCATTCGTCGAACGCAGCTAGCAATTCGTCGAACGCAGAAATTGAATGAAATTTCTAGATCTAACAACCTAAACTCTTGACCCATAAACTATACATTGGGGTCAACTTGTCCTTAGTTAACATATAGTGATCTTATCCCAAATCACAAATAGAGTTGTTCCAACAATCTCCCCCTATTTGGGTTAGGACACTATTTGACAAAAGTTGAAAATAAACAAATGCTAAAACATCAAAAACAACAGAGTATGAATATATCTGATATATTTAAATATTTTATCAGATATGAAGTGAAAAGTACTCTGAGTTTTGAAAATACATTTCAATAAAAATAAAACTAAAAATACAATCACAACCTGATTTATCTGAATTCTGTTGCTTCTGAATTTTGAAATTCTGATTTTGTCTGATCTGTGTTGTTCTGAATTCTGATCTGAACTGAACTGTATTGTTCTGAATTCTGAATTGAATCTTTATCTGATTTCTGAATGTGTTATCTGCTACTCCTTTTAAAATCCAAAGACAGCATTCTGAAATCTGAATCTGCAAACTGCTTTCTTCTTTTGACCAGCTTTATAATTTTGATTAGCTATGCTATAGCAATAACTGATATTGAATTTGCTAGAAAAAGTTCTTTTTCTGAGCTGTATCTGCATCTGAATTACAAAATACTTTTCTGAAACAGCAAACTGTAATCAGCAGCTGCTGTAAGCTTTATCAAGCTTTTCTTCAAACAGCAACTCCCCCTGAGAGTGTCTCCCCCTGAGTTCTGGAGGTTCTTCAGCTTTCTCTCTTGCCTAGATTATAGAACAACTCCCCCTGAGCAAAACAGTGCATCAAATGGAGTTTGTTCATACAAACTTCTCCCCCTGCATAGTTTCAGGAAAGGCCTGAAGCTAGGCCCCTTGAAGAAGGGACATTTGATGGAGGTAGGGAAAGATGCAAGATTTATATTGCTGTTGTTCCTGCACAATAAAATAGAGATCAAGTGCAAAGGGAACTGGAAAGAGAAGCAATTCTGTAGATATTCAGCTAATAAAAAAAAAATATTAATGATGACAGGCTGAAATAAAAAAAGCTTCAGAAAAACTGGGTTCGACGAAAAATGAGTTTTCGTCGATCTCGGTTCGACGAACTTGATGACTTCGTCGATCTCCGTTCGACGAAAAACTTGATATCGTCGAGCTCAGTTCAATGAAGAGATGGGTAAGTAGAAAACTTAATTTTTTTTAGCAGATTGAATCTCCATCTATCATTCCCAACTGATTTATAAAGAATATATGTTACTTTTCATCCAAGGGCTTGGTGAAAATGTCAGCTCTTTGCAAATCAGTAGAGATGAACTATAGACAGATTTTGTTTTTATCCACATTATCCCTAAGGAAGTGGTGCCTAATTTCTATGTGTTTAGTCCTACTATGGAGAACTGGATTTTGTGCTATAGATATTGCACTTGTATTGTCACAAAATATAATTGAATTATTTAAGTTGACACCATAGTCTAGGAGCTGATTTTGTATCCACAATATCTGTGAGCAGCAACTGCCTGCAGCTATGTATTCAACTTCAGCTGTTGATGTAGACACAGATGTTTGTTTCTTACAAAACCAAGACACAAGCCTATCACCAAGAAACTGACAAGTTCCTGATGTGCTTTTCCTGTCTACTCTGCATCCAACATAATCTGAATCTGAGAATCCAGTTAATTCAAATTCAGATGCTGTTGGATACCAAAGTCTTAGATTAGGGCAACCCTTTATATATCTTAAAATCCTTTTTAGTAAAATTAAGTGAGATTCTTTGGGGTTAACTTGGAACCTAGCACAAATGCATGTAGCAAACATTATATCAGGCCTACTAGCTGTTAAATAAAGTAAAGAGCCAACAATTGCTCTATATACTTTTGAATCAACAGGTTTCCCTGATTCATCATTATCAACAGCAACATTAGAGGGCATGGGTGTTTTCATGGTGGAAGAATCAGACATACCAAATCTTTTCACTAATTCCTTAGCATACTTAGATTGGGATATGAAGATTCCATTTGGAGTCTGCTTCACTTGAAGACCAAGGAAGTATGATAGTTCACCCATACTACTCATTTCAAATTTAGATTGCATCAAATTAGAAAATCTTTTGCACAAATTTGAATCAGTAGAGCCAAATATAATATCATCTACATATATTTGAACTAGTAATGTTTGATTTTTATGTATCCTGAAAAATAAGGTTTTGTCTACTATGCCGCTACAGAATTTATTCTCTAAAGGAAAACTAGCTAAACTCTCATACCATGCTCTAGGAGCTTGTTTGAGGCCATAGAGAGCTTTCTTAAGCTTAAATACAAAAGAGGATTGAGTTGGAGAGATGAAACCTGGTGGTTGTTCCACATAGACTTCTTCTTTGATTTCTCTATTCAGGAATGCACTTTTTACATCCATTTGATAGACCTTGAATTGCTTGTATGCAGCAAATGCAAGAAAAATTCTGATTGCTTCAAGTCTTGCAACTGGTGCAAAGGTCTGATCATAGTCTATTCCTTCTTCTTGTGAGTATCCTTGAGCTACTAGTCTTGCTTTGTTTCTCACAATGTTTCCATCTGCATCTAGCTTATTCCTGTAGACCCATTTGGTTCCAATCACTGGATGATTCTTTGGTCTAGGAACCAATTCCCAAACTTTGTTTGTCTCAAACTGATTGAGTTCCTCTTGCATAACAATGATCCAATTGGGATCTTGTTCTGCATCTTGTAGGGATTGAGGTTCAATCTGAGAGAGAAAACAAGTGTGCATCATATTCTGATTTACTTGTTGTCTTCTTCTATCTTAAGAGTAGATTTATTATAAATCATATATGCTTTGCTGACTAATGAATAACCTAAGAAAATTCCTTCATCAGAATTTGGTTCAAATTTCCTAAGGTATTTCTTATCATTATTATGAACATAACATCTATAGCCAAATGCTCTAAAATAATTAACTTTAGGTTTATTCCCTTTAAGTAATTCATAATGAGTGTTACCCTTAAGTTTGTGTATCAAACTTCTATTCAGCACATAATTTGCTGTGCTAACAGCCTCTGCCCAAAAAGATAGGGGCAAATTAGCTTCTGCAAGTAATGTTATTGCTGATTCAATTAGAGTTTTGTTTTTCCTTTCAACTACCCCATTTTGTTGAGGAGTTCTAGGAGCTGAGAAGCAATGCCTGATACCTTCCTTCTCACAGAATTCTTGCATAAGAAGAGACTCAAACTCAGTGCCATGATCACTTCTGATCAATGCAACTACAGTAGAGTACTCAATCTTTATGCTCTTAAGAAAGTATGTAAGAACTTTAAAGTTATCTGACTTTTCTCTCAAAAAGAACACCCAATTGAATCTAGAGAAGTCATCTACAATAACTAAAGTGTAAGACTTCCCCCCTAAACTCTTTGTTGCTATAGGTCCAAAAAGGTCTATATGTAGCAAATATAAGATTCTAGGTGAATCACTTTTAGATAATGATTTAAAGTTATTTTTAGTTTGCTTGCCTAGTTGACATGCCCTACAAAGACCTTCTTTCTTATATGAACCTAAGGGTAAACCTCTAACAAGATTGTTTTTAGATAATTTAGCAATGTTTCTAAGGTTTATATGTCATAATCTTTTATGCCAAAGTTCACTAGGTTTGCTTATGTCACATAATAAACAAACTTCTGAAGTAGATGAATTGAAATTCACTAAGTAAATATTACCCTGCCTAATACCTGATAAAATAATAACATTATCAGCAGATTTAATAAGACATTTCAATTTATTAAAGGTTACCTGATACCCTTCATCACATAACTGACTTATGCTGATAAGGTTATGCTTTAGTTCCTTTACATAAGCTACCTCTTTGAAGGTGACTTCTCCAACCTTGAATTTTCCATAGCCTTTGGTCTGTCCACAGTTGGAGTCTCCAAATATAACTTTTGATCCAAGCTTTGCCTTGTGGTTGTTCAGGTTGGCCTTGTTCCCTGTCATATGTTTTGAACAACCACTGTCCAAATACCATTTTTCACTTGTTCTTGGACAGCTGTGTACCTGCAAAAACAAGAAAACAATCTATTTGTTCCTGACCCAGATTACCTTGGGTCTTTTTGTATTACCACAAAATCTGAAATAAAAGACATTTCAGGTTGGTCCTTGTAACCTTGTGGATGATATCTCCTTGGAGGTATAATCCATTCAGTGAAAAGATTCTTAGAATGTGAAGAATATGAATTGTTCAGATTTGTTGTATAGTTTCTGTTTGATGAACTGGGCTGATTTCGTCGAGCGTCGTTTGACAAATGACTGATATTTCATCGAGCGCCGTTCATATAATTACTATATAGAAAATCTGTCTTCAGAGTTCGTCGAGCTCCGTTCGACGAAGTGGATGCATTTCGCCGAGATCCGTTCGACGAATTCTGCTGAATTCTGCTATTCTCGACAGTCTTACTTGAAATGTTTTTATTTATACCTACAACCTCTTTGCTCTTAGCAGAGATGAATTTTATAGGTGTAGATAATATATTCTTCTTAATCAGAGGTGGCTCACTTGATGAAGCACCCAAACCCAGTTTGCTATTAAGTCTAGCATTTATTGTTTTTGTGATGTCCATCAGTTTGATGCTTCTCCTATTCAGGGATTCTTCAAATTCCTTAGCCTCAGAAAGTTTATTCTCAATGAGAATAATTTGTTCTCTAGAGGCAGCCAAATCTTTCTTAAGATTTATATTTTCTTCACTAATTTGATTCATTTCTGCTAGCTTAAGTCTGAGTGAGATAATTTCTTTCTCAGATTTAATTAAGTCTGAGCAAAGGACTTTGAATTCAGCTTTGAATTCAACTGAAGTAAAATCAAAGATAGATATTACCTGATCTGCATCAGTTTCTGCTTCTGATTCTGATTCCTCTTCATCAGAATTATTGGCTGAGGCATTGATTGCCATCATGCAAAAGTTCTTCTCTTCTTCATAGTCTTCATCATCACTGGATGAAGAAGCATTTCCTGACTCACTGTCTGAGTCATAAATTACCATCAGACACTGATCATTCTCTTTTGTTTCTTCTTCATCATCTGATGAGCTGGATGATGATTCTGATTCAGTTTCACTCCAAGATTCTGCTACAAATCCTCTTCCCTTCTTCTTGTGTTTGTGGGAGGAAGACTTGCTGGAGTTTCTTTTCTCATCTTTGTCCTTTTTCTTTCTTCTGGTTTTCTGGACAGTCTGGTGCAATATGTCCTGATTTCCTGCAACTGAAACATATAATTTCTTTAGAATTATTTTTGTCATACCTTGGCTTTTCATGGCTTATGGATGACTTTTTCCTGAAGTCTTTTCTCGCCATCTTATAGAATATTTTTGCAAACAGACTCATCAACTCCTCATTGTCAGGAGTTTTTCCTTCTTCTTCTGTAGCTTTGAAGGCAATATTCCTGTCCTTCTTTGTTGAAGAGGAGGTGCTAACTTGTTCATCCTCCCTTGTCTTGATGAGTTGCTCATAGGATTTGAGCTTTCTTAGCAGTGTCTCAGTAGTTATCTCATTAAGACTTCTGGCTTCCTTGATAGGCCAGATCCTGGAGTCCCAAGTGCTTGGGAAGAACATTAGGATTTTGTCATTGATCTCAGTTAATGAGATTTCCTTGTCCAGTGTTCTGAGTTCACTTATGATTACACTTAATCTAGTGTACATATCTGCAACTGATCCTGTTTCTCCTTTCTTGAAGTTTTCATACTGAGAAATCAAGTGTGATCTTCTGTCTTTCCTTTCATCTGCAGAACCTGCAACCATATTGTTTAGTGAGATCCAAATCTCTCTAGCTGAGGTGCAGTCCACCACTTTCTGAAAGATGTCATCAGACATTATTTGAGCCAGAATATTCATGGCTTTTGCATCAGCACTTCTTTGCTTTTTCTGTGCTTCTGTCCATTCAGGAGGTGGGACAGCAGTGTTGTTTGTTGCTGCATCAGTACTTATTGATGCTGTAGGTGTTGGAGGTCCTGTCAAAATTACATTGAAGATTTCTTCATCAATTGAGTTCATATAAAGCCTAATCCTTGCTTTCCACAGTGCAAACTTACTGAGATTGCACATAGGAGGTCTTGTGATTGAATACTCCTTGTTTTGTGCCATGAGTTTTTAACAGAAAATAAAAACAATAAAAACTCTAAAATAATTTAAGATCTAATTGATCTTTGTGATCCAGGTGTTAGCCTTTAAATAAGATCAACATCCCTCTGATACCAATTGAAAGTGGATGTAGATCTTAAGTTAACTCTAGAGGGGGGGGGGGGGGGGGGGTGAATAGAGTTTAAAAACTTTTTCCCTTAGTTTTATAGCGGAATTAAAAATAGTGATATATATGTGTATATGAGAGTTAGTAATAAAAAACTAAGTAAAAACAAGTAATGAAATCAGCACAACAACAAAACACAGAAATTCACAGCACAGAAGACACAAGGAATTTTATAGTAGTTCCCCAATAACCTGGGTACGTCTACTCTTCTACCACACTTGGTAGGATCCACTAGGAGGTTTGATCAGGTGCCCTCATACCAAAGGATTTTTGATAAGGTGTCCACACACCAATGGGAGTTTGATCAGGTGCCAAATTCACCGATAAGCTTTTGATAAGGTGCTTAAAAACCACACAAGAATTTTTTGATAAGGTGTCTTGCCACCATTGAGTTACACTTTTGAAGGGAGTATTAACCCTGCACAGAATGGAATGGAGAGGGGTTTAGATGTTCTTCTCTGTCAAGATGTATAGAGAAGACTCTAGTGGATTTGATGTTGAAGAAAGACTCCCCTGTCTGATTGAAGTTGTTTGACAGTTGAAATTGCTGAAGCTTTCTCTTTGTAAAACTTGATCCTCCTGTAGCTAATTAATCTGAGAGAAGTATTTCTTCAGATTATAGTTGCTCTGTTGAAGATCTGTGTTTGTCCTTCTTCTTCTTCTTTCTTTCTTGATTCTTGCAGCAGGAAAACTGAGATGGTGTTGAAGATGTTCTCAGAAAATTGCTGCTGCTCGAGAAGGAGGAAGAAGATGAAAGTTCTGTTCTCTGAATGATGCTCTAAAGGAAGAAGATGAAGATCTGCTATTTTATTCTTCTATTCTTCCTGTAAATCTCTATCTTCCTTTTCTGTCGATTTCCTGTACAACAAATATGTAAAGTATGCTATTATATTTGATCTCTCGTGTAAGCTTGAGTATAATCTGTTGTATATCTTCCGCCTTTTCAAAATATCTGACAGCTATTAACTGCAAATCCCTTACATTAAGGAATATATTATTCTGAAAGCATATTTCTGGGAACTGTAACTGATACGCCGAAATTTCTTTCCTTTTTCATAATTTGTCCTTTTATGCTGGAAGATTCAACGTCTATAACTAAAATAATAAAGAAATATGTTTCCTTACTTAAGTTGATTGGAAAGAGCCGTTGCTTTCGTCGATCTGAGTTCAGAGAATAAGGTGAATATAATTCTGCTGAAATTTCTGTGCTAAAATAGGAAATATTTGATCTGCACAAAATTTGTCGAACGCAGACTGGAATTTGTCAAACGAAAAGATTCGTCGACTGCTGAGCCTGGATAAAATCGCCGAGCGCTGAACGTCGAGCGCTGAGCTGAAGTAAAAATGTCGAGCGCTGCACTTAGCCAAATTCTTCGATCGCTGAGACGGATTCGTCGACCGCTGAGAAATAAGTCTGTTCGTCGAACGCAGAAAGCTTGCCATTTGTCGAACGCCGATAGCCATTCGTCGAACGCAACTAGCAATTCGTCGAACGCAGAAATTGAATGAAATTTCTAGATCTAACAGCCTAAACTCTTCCTAAACTCTTGACCCATAAACTATACATTGGGGTCAACTTGTCCTTAGTTAACATATAGTGATCCTAGCCCAAATCACAAATAGGGTTGTTCCAACATCGTGCCTCCTATGGTCATCCTCAGTAGACTCTCTAGGGGTGATCAGACTGTAGTGTAAGACGCAGACTAAGTGTTTGGCGTGTTCACCTTCCACTTCTATGACATCTTCTGACTCGTGCTCAGGCTCAGGCTGAGATTCATTTATATAAACTCCATACTCTGGCTCACGTCCATCAGGGGAATCGATAATAGCGACGAAATGACGTCGCGGACACTCAGATGATTTATGACCGGGCTCCACACACTTAAAGCATCGGAATACTCCAGTGTTGGCCTTAGTCCCTATAATCTCTTTACCCCTGGAGGGATTAGTGGGTGGGGTGGGGGCCCCAGTAGTGATGGGAGGGTGATGGGAATCCAAGGCCCTAGTAGTGGGTGCAGTGGTGATGCTCGACGTGGGTCTATCAGTAGACCTAACTCTGGATGTCCGCTTTTGTGAGGAATCCACCCTTCGTGCTCAACTCGATATCTCCCCTAAGTCCTTATAATCAAATAACTCTAGTTGGTCTCTAATGGAATAACGTAGTCTATTTAGATAACGAGAGACAACCATGTCATCATCCTCTCGAAGATTGAGGCGAGACTGGAGTACTAGGAACTCGTTCGTGTATTCATCCACCGATAGTTTGTCTTGACGTAGGTTGTGGAACTTACAGTAGAGGGTTTGCATATAGTCAGGGGGCACATACCATTTTCGAATTTGTTCTTTAAATCCTGCCCATGTGGTGATGGGTGGCATGCCTAAATTAAACCTAGTTCGCTCTATTTGTTCCCACCAAACTAACGTCGGGCCTTTAAGTCTCATAGGGACGTACTCAACCTGCCTATCTCGGGGCATTTTCTTCCAAGCTAAGTAGCAGCCCATCCTGGCGCACCAATCTAAACAACATTCGGGTTCTAAGTACCCTTCAAAGTCACCAACGTCTAACTTGACTCCCATATCCCAACGAGTACGGTCATGAGGTTCGTCAAGTGGCTCGGGTTCGGGTTCGGGCTCCGGTTGCGCAAGCTCTAGCGGCCTAGGGTTCGGGTTTACTTCATTCTCGGGTGCGCGGTTTATGTGTATGGTGGCTTCGATATTATTAACCGAAGTACGCAACCCATTCATAATGTGTATGACACTTCCCATACCCGTGATGATAGTCTCTACCGCTTTCATTAGTTCATTCATTCGTTGGGCTTATCCATTTTTTTAAATTGATTTTAATTCCTAAAAAAATAATTTTAATTTTCAAACAAAGAAACAAAATCTTAGAAAGTTATTTTATACTTTTTTTTTTAAATTTAAATGAGATTTTACCCGAGCGGGTTGAAAACAAAATTTATTTATTATTTTTTTAAAAAAGAAAGCACAAAAATGTTGAAATGAAAATGGAAATAATTTTTCTTAAAAAGATTATATTAAATATATATATATATTTTATTTTATTTTGAAAAAAAATTGGATCGCTTGATTCGCGATAAAAGCGAATCAAATTCCCTCTGATACCAAACTGATGTAAACTCGAATTAGGATTTTGGAGTAAAATAAATTTTAGGCAAAATATTTTATTGTTATAAAATAAAAATAGGATTTTGAAATTAAGTATTTTATTATTATAATTTTGAAAGAAAGGAGCCGAGCAGCCGATTCGAATTTTGAGCGCAAATCACCCTCAACCGTTTGAGCTTCACAAGATCATTAATTGTTATTAGCAAAATATTCTGTGGCGCTTAACGAATTGAACCGTCGCGAGATCCTTACATCCACAAGAAAAAAGCACAAACAAAAATTTATGAAAATAACGGCAAATCAAGCGCTAGAACGTTCCGGGCAAGCTCTTTAATTATTTAAATGATGCATAAACTTAAACCAAATATTTGTGAGCGAGAAATAGCATGGTTACCACAAGAGATCGGCCCATTCAAAAGTTGAGGAACAGTTGTTGTTGAAGGGTCAAACCGGGCGAGCAGGGAACCTCGTCTGCTCCAGTCGGTGGGATGAGCGACAGAGGGTGTGCCGGAATAGGAGGCTGAAGTCGATGACACCCCTCACGCGACAGGGCAGGCGACACTGGAGAAGATGGCGGGGTTGCTGGAAGGTTGGATGCGATGATAGTGAGGAGCGTGGATGCGGTGAAGGCGAGCGCGCAGCAGCCGAATGGAGGAGATCGACGGATACCAACTTGCTGTAGGCCGGCGGGCTGAACAGTGGAGTAGGCCAGCAGAAACGGGGCTGGCTGGAGATGGCTGTAAGGGGCGGGGGTAGGCAAGTATCGGCAAGGCAAAGAATTGATAAAGAATCAATTCATTGCTGTCCGATTTCTGCCCTCCTTCTTTGCACAAGTGGCCTTAAATATTGACTTCCATTTTTTTTCTCTTCAAATCTTCTAATTAACTCTTTCCCCCAAATAATTATCTCATACATATTTCTTTCCAATTGAATTTTTGGTCTTGATAATTCTTGTCCCAACATATTTGTTTCCTAAATAATATTTTCCATTTGTTTACAACATTTGAAATAATTTCCAAACATAATATTTCCTATTTCTCTCCGAACTTTAAATATTCTGTCTTGAATTCAAATTTTAAATTTATGTGTTTAAATAATTTCAAGCTTGCCCGTTACGTCCTAACTACCAGAATTACCGGACCTTTTTATTTAAAATCTCATCGGACGGTCAACCCGAAGAGCCAAACTATTTCAAATAAAAGTAGGTGCGCGAAAGAAATACACGTTAATAAATAAATGCTGAAAAATTAAAATGCGCGACTTATGCGACGAAGGATGCATCATCTATCCTTGTTGAGTTTCATTAGGAATTGCCCTTGAAGTGGAACCAGATTTGATTTGTAATCAGATTTGATTTCTAAAATGTTCTAGGCAAGTAACCTAAGGCCATCATTTTAAATAAGGGCTAAAACTACTAAAATCAGCAAACCTAGAGGGCTGGAACTGCTGAAATCAACAAGAATAAAAGAAATATGACAACCATTTGGAGTCCTCAAAGCCCCAAAATCAATGCCAACATAACAAGTCCAATTATTCGCATTCTGCAGCAACTAGGGGTTTTCAATTCCAGCCACAAATGGTGCCAAAGCTGCAGCCAAACCAGTAGGAACAGGGGACAGTAGGACCACCAAAATAGGCCTCGAAATAGAGTAAACCAGCAGCCAACTAACGTCAGGGCAACAACCCACTAAACCAGGACAGCATCCAACTAACCCAGTACATCAGCCAACTAAACCAGTACAACAACCAACTATAGTCTAGAATAGAATCAATTTAATAAATATACCACTATTGTGATGATGGATTCTGCGTCTGCTGTATTCTATATTCTATTTCAATGATGGTAATCCCATTTGTTGAGATAATGCATATTTTGATATGACAGCTATTCATGTAATCTGCTCTGCAATTTACTTAACAATTTTCTGTTGTTTGGTTTACTCTTTTTAAGTTTGAAAAGATGCAGAAATAGTTGGTTAAGCCTATTTATCAGTGGTGTATTCTGTATTGAAGAGAACTTCAAATTTTTCTTAAATACAACAGACTTCTTCACATGACATGACCCTTTCAGTTATGGTCCATTTATTTTGTAACAGAGAGCTTGTGGTATTGGAAGTTTTGTTGTATGATATTGTGTTAAATATATTTCTATTATTGTCATGTTCAGTGGATAAGTAGTAATCCATTAATATAAGAAATAAAAGTAAATGCAAACATTTATTAGCTATTTAGCTGATGTCAGACATGTATTTAATCTGGTACAACAATTTAAAATTGTTTGAAGCCCTTGTTCAGGGGGAGTTGATTATGAAACTTATGACATCCTAATGTTCCATAATTGTTAGAAGAAGACTCCATAAAGATCTTTTCGGTACATCTATTAAATTTTTGTGATCAGTCCAAAGTGAATTTGTTATTCTCCACATGAATGTTGTTATGATTGTAATACTGTATCTAATAGCCATTTGGGATCACTTGCAAAGAAAATCTTGTGAAGGACTGCGAGGAGGAGGCTGGCATTCCAAGGTTTATTGCTGAGAAGTAAGTCTATCATGTACACTTAAATCAATGCTTATGCTACATTTGCTGTTCTTTTACATGAGTAACTTTTAAGTAAAACTAAATTTTTTGACATTTCCATGGATCATTTGTACTTAGCATATCAAAAGCTATAGTAAACTTAACATTCTTTAAAGAATGACAGAGAATTATGTTTGAGATTGTTTAGCTCGGGTTATAAAAAATAATTTCAACTCAAATCAAATTTTGCTTGAAATCAAATTAATTTGTAGTTACACAACATGACTGAAAATCATTTGATTCCTGTTTGAATCAAAATTGATTTTGAGTTAACTAAAAAATATTGTTTATCCATTTTATGCATAATATATAAAAACTAAAACTGAAACTGAAACTAAAACTATCTAAGACAAATATTTATGCTGCTAAAGTATTTTTGGTTGCCTCGATATTGATCAGTTTCAGTATTTTTATTCTATTTCAATGATGGATTCTGCTCTGATGGACTAAAACTTTTCAACAAATAAAGGATGTCCTAAAAATGCCGCCAATGCTTATATTTGTTGTAGTGTACCTGTAATTTTGATTTTGGCATCATGATTGACTATTTTTGCATAGAGAATAGGAACAATTTCTCGGAGAGCGCCGGTGGTTGCATACTTGAATGAACTATTGGTGGCAACCAAAAGCTTAGGTAATGCTCTGCTTCAATGTTTGCTTAATATGATGTAGGCAATGATTTTTTTTGATGTTTTTGGCTGCTAAAGTCAATGATGAAGATGGTGATTTTTGTTGTATGTTTTGTAACTTTATCCCAAAAAATTTTGGATGTTTGTCATTTCATGACAAGCCATGAGTTGTACTAGTTGAGACATTCCAATATGGTAAGTTCATTATTTTCAACAGTCGAACCACTTCAGGCTCTTAGGGATTCAGGTCATGTGGTAAACACTTCTTATGCAGCTTTGTGTTTTCCTGAAGGAGTTTGGAGGGCGGAGAAGGACCAGCAGCCCACAATAAAAATAGAATGTTCTGCCTCCTATCCGGAGCAGTAAGTACCAGGTAACTCCATTAAAAACTAAATAGAACTATTGTAAGCGGTTATGGTCAGAACTGAAACTGTCATTATGAAAGAATGGTCCGAGATAGTGATTTGATCAATCTCGTTGTAAATGTTCATGATGAATGGATTGATAAAGATCTATCATGTTGGATTGATGCTAGCAGGTACTGTTCTAAGTTTCCATTCACCTGTTTTCTACCAAAAAACATATCTTTTGGATGACAATAATTTATTATTTAATTATTTCATGACTTCTATTATTTATACAATGCATGTAAGTAGTCATTGTTTAAAATTCTTCATTTTGTTGTCTAAGAAATATCTTACTGCAGTCAAAATGAAGCAGCCAATTACTACGACATATTTTACTGCATAATAAACATATATGATAGCATCTCCAGCCACACAACATTTTTAAGTAACAAAAAAAAAGTAATCTGCTTCCAGTTTTTATAGTCCAGTAGGGATGTGCTTGCTCCTAAAATTGAACATAAGTTGAGACAAATTGTGAGTAAAATTTCAGGATATTAATCCTGGCACTACTTTAATAGCTTGGTATGCATTATGTATTTATTGTTCAACAACTTGAGCTTGTACAAGTTTGCTTTCCTTCAAAAATATTTCAAATTATTTTGCTTATTGTTGTTCTCCGTGTAGGTTGCTGGTGGCGATGACACAACAAGTTGGTTGCTTGGAGTGGTCAGTGTTCTCAAACTAACTCGCCCACCGGCAAGGAGTTAGGAAACAATAAGTGACCAACCTGCAAGGAGTTAGGCTGCCATATTCCCAGCTAGAATTTCTTAGTGGTGATGATGTTGATGACATTTATGCAAATCCCATTATACTTTTGGGTTGAACATTATGCAACTGTAATAATGTAATATATCATCAGAGGTTGTAATTTTCGCCACAATTCAAGGGAGACTCTTATCTCGATCTCCCATATCCATTTTATATTGTACAAAAGAATCGAATAAATTCAGTGATATTACCGATTAAATTGTGGTATCATGAAAATTTTCTTTTTAAGTCTTTGTGATTTTGGTGATTATCGCTATAATTTGTACCATATCACCGTATTTTTTTTAAAAAGCTGTGACATTGGCTGAGTTTTTAAAAAAAATGTCACAATTTCTTGGCAACATTTTTGAAGTGTTGCCTTTGTATCTTTTGGTAACAGTTTTTAATTGTAACACTACGAGTCAACACTTCAAAACTGTTGCAATAGGTCCACCATAGAAGTTGCCTATTCTAAGGGTTTAGGCAACAGTTTTTATATAGTGTTGCCTAAAGGTATGAAAACTGTTGCCTTAGACTTTTGGTAACACGTGTATATGCAACACTCATATGGCAACAGTTTTCACTGTTTTGACAACACTTTGCAGTTTTAGGCAACAGTTTTCAAGTGTTGCTAAAGACCGAAAATGTTGTGAAATAAGTGAGTGAATGAGTATCATTATCAACCATAAAACATTTACTCATACTTAGAGGCATGCTAAGCTTAGTTCTACACAACTTTTACAATACAATTTTATGCACAAATGAGTAGATATATCAAAGCATGATGAAAATAATGTTCAAAGTAGTTTGACAAGATAAATTGGAACATTGTTGAAATTCCAAAGATAGTTTAAAAACATGCTTGATTATCACAATAAATTCCATACAGTTTTTTTGTTGGTTTTTGTATTTAGAAATAGAATTTAAACAAATGACAAAAAAAAGGCAAAACATATTTTTTTTGTAATTTGGCTTTTGTATTTTTGTATTTGATTTTTCAAAAATGAAATAAAAGCAGAAGTGCAAAAAAAATAGTACACATAGATTAATATATTTTTAAGAATTTTTCAAAATTTAAAAAATACAGAAAAACAAATAGGTGCGCTAGCGCCGGCATTAGCGCTAGCGCAGGAAACAGTACACAATTTTTGATGATTTTGAAATTTTTAATTGTTGATCTTGATTAAGTGTCCTAATAGTAGTTTCATGCAGAAATTTCATATTTTTAGGAGATGTTTTAGATGGTTAAAAATTGCAAAATTGCGTTTATGAATGTGTTTTAACTCAGAGACCTAGAATGAAGTGATGATTTTATTTGATTTGATATCAAGATGATTCAAAGGTCTAAACTTGAAATAAATCACAATACACACATAATACACCAACCATGGTATGTAATTATAATATCAATTGTCATCAATTATTATATCAATTATAATTCACAAAATTGTGATAGAAATAATTGTTTTTAGAAGACTTTTGATATGACTTATGATATATGATGTTAGAGAATTTTAGCAAAGGACATCAATAGATCATGGCGGTGCTTGTGAATTCAATATTCATTATGAAAGTAAATTCTTTCAATACATTTTAGTGATTTTCTTTTAATTAAGAATTTTGAACATATATATGTGGTTTTTGATAGGTGAACAATAGTGATGGTTTAGATCATGTTTGACATCAAGGAGTGAACACAATATAATTTTTTGTTGTGAACAAAGACAACCATATTGAAGGTTGAGCTTTTATTTAGATCCTGAACTTTCTTTTAGATCATGTTATTTCTCTAAACCACTTGTTGGTGAAGGCTAAAAAGCTTAATAGCCTAATAACTGGATTTAATTTGAAATATCTTATAGCAAATTTATAGTTCAATTTATATGAATACTATATGATATTTATGGGTAATGATTTTAATAGTAATAGATTGGTCATTTATAAATAAAACAAATACTTGACTTTTACTTTTGATTTACTTTGATTTGCACACTTCATTTAGGCTTTAGGGGACAAAGTCAAAATTTCAAATATTATATTAGATGACCATGACATGATGGCTTAAAAAGAAAACAAAAAGGAAAAAATAGAAAAGACATTAAAGCACATCATGAAGTAGAAATTTTTATATTTCAATTTGAAAATATTCTACTTCATGCATTTGGATGGTACTTAATGAATAAGAGATTTATGTATCCAAAGGGGACCAAGTGTGGTGGTTCCTTTGGGTACCCAAATATAACGTGTAGGTTTGTGGGTAGATATTGATGAATGAGTCCTTTCATGTGAAGTTAATGTTTCAGTTTTAATTTTGGGACTCCATTCAAACTTTGGTTTAGTGTTATTCTTATATGTGAAATTTCCATTGTGATAATCTTTATATTGATGATTATTGAAAGTATTTTTCATAGGAAAGTTGTGAACATTTAATTTTATGTTGGGAGAAGATTGATGTTGTAAGTGATAATGATGATAGTATTTTGGAATTTCATTTTCAATCTTTTGAAGTTTTTTATTTCCATTGTTTGGTTTATTCAAATTTTGAGAAATCATATTCAACTTGCTTTTGGAGTTTGCTTGATATTGAGAATTTTTCTTTATGATTTCCTTAAGCAAGTTAATTTTAGTTTCTAATTCATTGTTCTTAAGTTTCAAATTATGTCTAGCTTTATTATAAGCAATTGTGCTATTTTTAAGAGTAGATACAATTGAATCAATATGTTTTGATAGTTATTTCTATATTCATCAAATGTTTCATCCATCTCTTTAATTTCAATTTTATAGTCTTTGCACTTAGCACAATCATTTTTCAAAGATGAATTTTCTAAACATAATCTTTCATTTTGTTCTTGTACAAAAGTAAACTCCTTTTTAAGTTTCTTGTGTTTTTCTTTTAATTCATTATATTCTACACAAGGTGTAATGTTTTCAATTAAGGAGCCATGGATAGAACTAGATAAATTTGAATTTGATTCTTCATTAATTTTTGCCTTTAAATTTTTATTTTCTAAGCGCAAATGTTTATTAGCATTTTTTAATTTCATAATTTTGCGCTTTGTAGTTTGAAGCAATTGTAATGTAGAAATAGAAGTACAGAAAATGGGATTTGATTTCCTTATATTGCTTTCTGGAGAGGCACGATTTGAACATATAGTTTCTTTTACATCTTTTTGGCACTCCTCTTCCGAAGACAGTACTTCTTCTCTTCCATCTGATGTGTGCTCCATTGATCCGTCATGAGAGGAGCATTCTTAAAGACTTGTGCAAGCATGCATATTCTCCGGTTCTTGCGATTGTTCCATACCTGTAGAAGGAGAATCATACATTTCTTCAAGAAATTTCCATACTTTGTATGCACTAGAAAAATAATATATTAATTTGAAAACTTCATTTGATAGACCACAAAAAAAACAGTGTTTGACTTTTGCATTTAGATGACGTTCCTTTTTATTTGATTCATCCGCTGGTCTTACTATTGCTAGATTCCATGATTCGATATCTAAAGTTTTAATAAACCTTTCCATTAGAATCTTCCACCCTTTATAATTTGTCCCTTTAAATAAAGGTGGTGCTAGTGATTTTTCTTCTTCATAAAAATTTGCCGCACTAATAGAAGCGAGATCATGAGATGTCATTATTCCCGGTTGTTAAGCCGATTGGAATAAAACCGCTCTGATACCACTTGTTGGATCGGTAGGCGCCCTTAGAGGGGGGGGGGGGGTGAATAAGGGTTTTAAAAACTTATATAATATTTTGAAATACTTGCTTATGATAAGAGATCAAAATAGTGATTTTGAATAAAGATCTAAATTGTTTTATAATGAAGGAGAGGATAGTAAACAATTTAGAAAAATGAAGATCAAATCAATTTTATTACACAAAGATAGACATGATTATTATTAATAAAATAGATTACAAAATTAGATTTCAATGATGCTAGAAATCAAAGAGAAATATGAAAGACTCTTTTTGTTTTCTATACCGACTCGTATCCCCACAAACCGGTTGGCTTTAGCCGTTCCTTCCCCGAATACGGCCTCATGCCGCTCTAGCCAACCCTTCCCGGGATATGGCCTCGAGCACCCCCTAGACCTAACCTAGATCTAGTCGCCAACACGAGGCGAATTTCTTCCCTAAGTCCTACCCAGACCTAGTCGCCAACACGAGGTGAATTCTCTAATGGTTACAAAAGATATGAAATAAAATAACAACAACAATATTAAAAACTCCCTCTAAGAAACTTCTGAAGTCGGAGATGAACGATCGCTGTAGAATAAGCGAGGTTGAAGCGCTCCCTCTTCGGATGTAGCGTGACGAAGTCCTCCTTCAGAAATTCTCTAAGCGTTTGGTGGGAGATCAACTCTCGGCCATATAAGGCTTTGGAACTCTGGCACAATACCTCTCTCAGGAAATCAGCAAACAAAACGAGAAGAGAAGGGTCCATTTTATAGCCTTAGCGCTAGCGCCTGCGCTAGTGCTACCGCCGGCGCTATCCCATATTAGGACATATTCTGCGCGGCAGAATCTTCAATCCGAGGAAACATTTCTCTCTTGCCTTCTGTGCTCCGCGCTATCGCCTTCACTATCGGTTACCGCCAGGCGCTATCTCCTTCTATATGTGCTCCTGATATTGCGCTAATCATCGCTAGTGCCGGGCGCTAGGTGCTACCGCCTGCGCTAGTGGGCATGTTGGATTTGATGGCTCAAATTTGGGGACAACCTTCTTATGTAATCCTTGAGTCATATGGACTTTGTTTTCCTGCACACTTAAACACACAAGATCAAATACATATAGGATTTGTTATTCTCAAACCTAGGAGATGCGGAAGACCATGTTCCAACAATCTCCATTGAGAGCTTGTTAGGCAAACTTAAATCCTATGAGCAGCTTATCAAAACTAGAGAGGCTGAACAATCTGCCTCATCTCCATCATCCAAGAAGGAGAGAAGCATATCTTTCCAAACAACTGAAGAGGAAGAAAAAGCTCCAGGAGAAGTGGAGTTTATGAGCTTACTAGCCAAAAGGTTCTACAAGATGGCTAGAAAAGACAGCAGAAAGAAGGATTCAAGATCAAGAGAAAAGCCAAGGTATGACAAATCAAGTTTAAAGAAATTATTATTTTTGGCTGCAGGAAACCTGGACACATTCTGCCAGAGTGTCCAGAGAACCAAAAGAAAGAAAAGAGAAAAGAGAAAGAAGAGAAAAGGCACTCCAGCAAGCCATCATCCCACAAACACAAGCATAAGGGAAGAGGGTTTGTAGCAGAATCATGGAGTGAAACTGATTCAGAGTCTTCATCCAGTTCTTCTGAAGATGAAGAAGAATCAAAGGAAAAAAACCAATGCTTGATGGCTATATACGACTCAAGAAGTGAGTCAGAATATGCATCATCATCCAACTCCAATGATGATGATGAAGAAAGAAACTTCTGCATGATGGCTATCAATGCCTCAGGACAGAATTCAGAAGAATCAGAATTTGAAGCTGACAGTGATCATGTAATATCTACTTTTGATTTCAATTCAATTGAATTCAAAGATGAATTCAAAGCTCTTTGTATAGATTTAATTAAATC
The DNA here is from genome assembly GCA_033032865.1 of Dactylorhiza incarnata. NCBI lineage: Eukaryota > Viridiplantae > Streptophyta > Magnoliopsida > Asparagales > Orchidaceae > Dactylorhiza > Dactylorhiza incarnata. The sequence continues at coordinate 4,695,504 of JAWHQI010000148.1, forward strand.
TGAGAAAGAGATAATCTCTCTCAGAGGCAAGTTGGCTGAAATGAACCAACTAAGTGAAGAAAATGTCAATCTTAAGAAAGATTTGTCTGCCTCCAGAGAACACATTGTTCTCATTGAGAACAAGTTGTCTGAAGCTAAGAAGTTTGAAGAATCCCTCAATGGGAGAAGTATCAAACTGGTGGACATCACAAGCACAGTGAATGCCAGACTAAGTGGCAAACTAGGCTTGGGTGCATCATCAAGTGAGTCACATCTGATTAAGAAAAACATCTTATCTACACCAGTAAAATTCATTTCTGCTAAGAACAAAGAGCCAGTAGAAGTAGATAAAAACATTTCAAACAAGGTTGTTAAGAATAAAGGAATTCAGCAGAATTCATCGAACGGAGCTCGACGAAATGAATTCATTTCGTCGAACGGAGATCGAAGAACTCTGAAGATAGATATTCAGTATAGTTATTATTCGAACGGCGCTCGACGAAAGCACTTCACTTCGTCGAACGACGATCGATGAACTCACTTGAATTCGTCGAACGGAAACATACTGAAAATCTAAAGAATTTGTATTCTTCACATACTAAGAATCCTTTCACTGAGTGGATAATTCCTCCAAGGAGATATCATCCACAAGGTTATAAGGATCAACCTGAGATGTCTTTCATTTCAGAATTTTGTGGAAAAACAAAAGGACCCAAGGTAGTCTGGGTCAAGAACAACTAGACTGTTTTCTATTTTTGCAGGTACACAGCTATCCAAACATAAAAGAATATTGGTATCTGGATAGTGGTTGTTCAAAGCACATGACAGGAAACAAGGCCAATCTAACAAACTATAAGGCAAAACTTGGACCCAAAGTGATTTTTGGAGACTCCAACTGTGGACAGACAAAAGGATATGGAAAAGTCAAAGTTGGAGCTGTCACCTTCAAAGAGGTATCATGTGTCAAAGGTCTCAAGCACAACCTCATCAACATAAGCCAGTTATGTGATGAAGGTTATCAGGTATCTTTTAACCACTCCTTATGTCTTATTACCAATAATAAAAACATAAATGTATTATCTGGTATTAGACATGGAAATATTTATTTAGACAATTTTGACTCTGCCAATTTAGATATTTGTTTATTTAATTCAATAAGTAAAACAAATGAATTATGACATAAAAGGCTTGGACATATTAACCTTAGAACTATATCTAAGCTTTCTAAGGACAATCTTGTTAGAGGATTGCCCTCTGGTTCTTACAAGAAGGAAGGACTCTGCAGGGCTTGTCAATTAGGTAAGCAGACCAAGAGTAGTTTTAAATATTTATCCAAGAGTGATTCACCTAGGATTTTGTACTTACTGCATTTGGACCTTTTTGGACCCACTGCAATACAAAGTCTAGGAGGGAAGCATTATTCTCTAGTTGTTGTAGATGACTTCTCAAGATTCACTTGGGTGTTCTTTCTTAGGAACAAGTCTGACACCTTCAATGTTTTGGCAGACTTTCTCAGGTCCATCAAGATTGAGTACTCTACTCTAGTTGCATTGATCAGAAGTGATCATGGCACTGAGTTTGAATCTCTTATGATGAGAGAATTCTGTGGAAAAGAAGGGATCAGACAGTGTTTCTCTGCTCCTAGAACTCCTCAACAAAATGGGGTAGCTGAAAGAAAAAATAGAACACTTATTAAATCAGCAACTACATTGCTTGCTGATGCTCACTTGCCATTCTATTTTTGGGCAAAGGTAGTGAACACATCAAATTATGTGTTGAATAGAAGCCTGATAAATAAGCTTAAGGGTAAAACTCCTTATGAATTACTTAAGAATAAAAAGCCTAAGGTTAACTATTTTAAGATATTTGGATGTAAATGCTATGCGCATAACAATGATAAGAAGTATCTCAGGAAATTTGAAGCAAAATCTGCTGAAGGTATATTCCTTGGATATTCACTTTCTAGTAAAGCATATAGAGTTTACAACAAATTCACTCTTAAGATAGAAGAGTCCATGCATGTATCTTGTGATGAAACTAAAATGTTAAATGAGGAGAGGAATAACACCTCTACCAAAGATACTTTGCAGGTACCGGTTCTATGTGAAGAACTGAATGGATTGGATCTACAGAATAAAGATTCTCTACTTCCATCAAATAAAATTATTGAAGACAGTGAAGAGGATAATAAAAAATTTAGAGAAATCAATTTTATTACACAAAGAGAGACATGATTATTATTAATAAAATTGATTACAAAATTTTGATTTCAATGACGCTAGAAATCAAAGCGAAATATGAAAAACTCTTTTTGTTTTCTATATCGACTCGTATCCCCACGAACCGGTTGGCTTTAGTCGATCCTTCCCCGGATACGGTCTCAAGCCGCTCTAGCCAATCCTTCCCCGGATATGGCCTCGAGCACCCCCTAGACCTACACCCTAGACCTAGTCGCCAACACGAGGTGAATTTCTGCCCTAAGTCCTACCCAGACCTAGTCGCCAACACGAGGCGAGTTTACTAAACGATTACAAGAAAAGATGTGAAATAAAAATACAATAATATAAAAACTCCCTATATGTGGATCTCTTGGAGAAGTAGACGAAGACTCGCAGAGTATGATCGTAGTCGATGCGATCTTTCATCACAATGATGACGCGTGTTGAAATCTTCTCCACGGATCTCCTTAAGCCTTCATGGATTTGTGGGAGTATCTCTCTGAACCTTCCTCTCTATGTTGTGGCACGAAGCTCTGGAATTATGGATCTCAAGAGGATGAGGAAGACGGAGCCAAGGGGTCCATTTTATAGCCTCAACGCTAGCGCCTGCGCTAGCGCTACCGCCGGCGCAATCCCATTTTAGGACATATTCCGCGCGGCAGAATATTCAATCTGAGGAAACAATTCTCTCTTGCCTTCTATGCTCCGCGCTAACGCCTGCACTATCGGATACCGCCAGGCGCTATCTCCTTCTATAAGTACTCCCGGAATTTTCGCTTAAGCATGCTTTTCGTCCATCGAAATTTCGTCGAACGCAGCTAACAGTTCGTCGAACAAATTTTCGTCGAACGCAGTGATGAGAATTTCGTCGAGCGCCGCTTACAGTTCATCGAACGACAGCTAGCGCCTGTGTTATGACTACCATCGGTGCTAGTAGGAGTGTTGGATTTGATGGCTCAACTTTGGGGGCAACCTTCTTATGTAATCCTTGAGTCATGTGGACTTTGTTATCCTGCACACTTAACCACACAAGATCAAATACACATAGGATTTGTTATTCTAAAACCTAGGAGATGCGGAAGACCATGTTCCAACAAACTCCCCCTTTTGATAATAACAAATCCATTAATGATAAATCAGAGCATTAATATATAAGCATGATGAAACTTACTTATGTGTGTGTGAGAGTGATGACTTAGGATAATTATCGATTTTAGCATTTAGAATTGCTCCCCCTAAATACATGCTCCTCCTAAGTGAATGCTCCTCTAATATGTAAGCTATCATCTTAATTAAGCATGTTAGTTTTCTATTTTGATAGCAGATTATATTTATCATGTTAGTTCTCCCCCTTTTGTTATTAGCAAAAGTGGGTAAGGAGACACCACTTATAAGTTGATAATAAGATGAAGGCATGATCGAGCTTGTATAGAGAAGGAAATGATAAGGAGTTTTAGAATACTTTTTATAAAAATAGATCAGAGTTTTTGGCTTAAAAATGAATAATCTAACATTTGTCAAGTACTCAATATTATCATGTTAGTTTTTCCTTTTTATATAAAAGTTTTAAGCAAAAAAATGTAATGATTTCCAAGTAACTAAACTACCCAGACAATATGTCTACACCCTAGCCCTATACTAAGTGACGGATGGGCATGAGGAGCTACAAACATACCGTAGGTTTGGGTGTTAGTCCCATATGCAAACACTAGAAAAACTCAACCCAACACTCTTTCCCCCCAGTGCCTCGCAAGGCCCCACTGGAACCCTCCCCGGTTAAGGACATGACATGACTTCGAGGTTAGGTTATCTAATGTCTACAACCCTACGCCCCCGCTATGGTGAGATATGTAATCATGGATAATAATTATTGGAAGCATTTATGCGTTTTAAATCAAATTATAATTTCATAGCCAATGGGTTTTAATATTTGAATTTTTAAAGAAAAGTTCACATAGCTAATCCATTAATAAATCAGAGTTTTAGTATTACAATATTTTCATAGAAATAAATCAGAGTTTTTAGCATAAAAAAATATTCTTGTTTAAAGCAACCAATATAAAGTTTACCAAGCAAGTCCACTACTTGTTGAAAGAATCCAGGAATGTTAAGTTTCAAGTGAGGATGTACACAAAATAAAAGATTTTAAATAAGCATGAAAGTGCAAGGTAAAACAATTATATGGTTATGATGTGGAAGACTTATCGAAATACAAGAAACATCTTATTGTAATCAATGATGATCCATAAAAAGATATATGAGTTAAGTTTCATACAGAAGATGTTTTTGTAAATCATTGTTCAATTAAAATCTTTAAGTCTAATAATAAAGTAACCAAGCATGAAATAATGTTATCAACAAGAGATTACTATAATGTTATTTTAATTCACAAATTCAAAACATACCAAACATTGTAGAAAGCATGCTAGGTTATCTAGTGCATTTCATAAATAAATAGTAGTATAGAATTAGCATTAGGATCCAATACTCATGAGAAGAAGTGTTATGGAAGATAATGATGTGCACATAAGTGTATTTTTTAATAGAGTAAACAAATGTTTTAATCAAAAATACAAGAGATATGTAGAGTAAAGAGCACAATAAAACACAAATAATTTTACTTCCACACACTTCAATGCATAAACAAAATGTACAACTACCATGGTGCTTTGCACACACAATGCTTATCAAGACTTATCAGGGTGCAAAGTAGTGCTTAGGGGATCACATATTTTATTTTATTTTAATGTTGAAACTAGTGATCTGGTGTACTTAAGAGTAAGTGGTTTTTATTTTGAAAGAAAGATATGGTTTGCACAAGATACTTTACTATTCTTTCCAAGGTGCTCAACCTCACAACGCTTATTAAGACTTATCAGGAGGTTCAAGTAGTGCTTGGTGGAGTTATCTTTGTCACTTTATTTTATGATTTTTGTTTTGTACAAAGTTCTCCGAATACACTTGTTTTGCAAACCAATATAAAGTATGAAAACATAACCACTTTTCTTAACTTTTAAAAGTGCAAATAAAGGTAGTGTAGGTAAGATATTTGTGCAATTTTAATTCATTGTACTAATACAAAACATACACAAGCATTCTTAGATTAAACACATATGTAGACAATGCCAAAGTGAGTGAATAAATATCATTATCAAACATATAACACTTACTCATACTTAGAGGCATGCTAAGCTTGGTTCTACACAACTTTTACAATATAATTAATGCACATATTAATATATATATCAAAGCATGATGAAAACAATGTTCAAAGTAGTTTGAAAACATAAATTGCAACATTATAGAAGTTCTAAATGATGGGTTAAATCATGCTTGATTTTCAATGAAGTCCATACAGTATTTTTGATATTTTGAAGAATAATTTTGATTTAAAGTTTGAACTCATAAGATTGATCTTGGACTTCCCGAGGACTACATTGTGAGGGGTTCACCCGGTACTAGGAGATGTGATGGGATGATAGCCCAAATCCCCCTTTCGCAAGATACATGTGAGTAGAAAATGTAAGTTCAAAAAAATACTTGTTCATATTTTTTTTGTTTTGTATTTTTGTATTTGATTTTTGCATATAGAAATCAAACAAATAACCAAAGAAAGATTTTTTTTTAAATTTGGTTTTTGTAATTTTGTATTTTAATTTTTCAAAAATCAGTTATAGGCATAGATGCAAAAACGAGTAGTACATAAAAATAATGTATATTTTAGTGATTTTTCAGAATTTTAAAATTACAGAAAATCGGACACTTGAGCTAGCGGCGACGTTAAGTACTAGCGCCTGCGTTAGCTCACAGAGAGTGCTTATTTTAATCATATAGCCTAGATTTTCTTCAATTTTGCTTCCGATTTTTCTTAATTATGTTTGTGCAATGTAAGTCCTGTCTAATGAAGTGAAAAGATGAGAAGAAATCACAAAAAGTTGCGGAAATTAAAATTTTAGTACATGGATTTCACATTCATTAAAGTTCCATATTCATTAAACCTTAATTCTTGAGTTTTGCACAACCATTTAAGCTTAATTATTATTGAATATGCAAAAGAAGATATGATTAATGTTATGCCAAAGTTTGATAGTGTTTCAACTTACAGACCTAGAATGAAGTGAAGATTCTATTTGATTTGATTTTGTTGATATCACGATGATCCTAAGGTCCAAACACGACATAAATCACAATACGTACATAATACACCAACAATGGTAAACAATTATAATGTCAATTGTTATCATATAATTCATATACATGTGATAGAGATAGTTGTTTTTAGATGATTTTTTTTAATATGAATTATGATATACGATTTTTAGAGAATTTTATCAAAGGACATCAATAGATCATTGTGGTGCGAGTGGCATTAGTTTTTAAGACAATTAATCTTTCAATATGTCTTTTGTGATTTTTTTTATAATTTAGATAAATATCTCATAACAAATTTAGAGTTTGATTCATATGGATAATATAAGATATTTAGCAGCAATGAATATAAGAATAAAAGATAGGTCATCAAAATAAAATATGATTTTGAATTTTGATCAATTTGATTTATAAGTTCATATTTCCTATAATATATAAGATGACTATAACATGATAGCTTAAAAAGAAAACAAAAAGAAAAAAATAGAAAAGACATTAAAGCACATCATGAAGTAGAAATTTGTATATTTCAATTTGAAAATATTCTACTTCATGCATTTGGATGATACTAGTAGATGAGAGATTTGGGTATCCAAAGGGAACCAAGTGTAACGGTTCCTTTAGGTACCCAAATATAGCGTGATAATTTTTGGGGAGACGACAATGAACGAATTCTTTCAAGTGGAGTTAATGTTTCATTTTTTATTTTGGGTCTCCATTCATATTTTAATTTAATATTATGCATCAAATTTCCATATTCATTAAACTTAGGTTTAAAATAATAATCACTTTTGAAATTATATTTCATAGGAAATTTGTGCACATTAGAATTTAATTTGGGAGATACATAATGTGGGTTAGAATTCATTATGTTTGTGTGATTAAACATTCTACTAGGTGCATGTTTAATATGTTTTAACATACTAGTAGAAGTTTTACACATGTTTGATGATAAACTAGAAATAAGATATTTAAAATTATTTAATCCTTTTTGAAAGAGTGATTTTAAAGATTCTAGTTTATAAGAGAGAATATTATTTTCGTTTATCAATTTTTCGTTATGTTCTTTTGAAATTAAAAGTTATTTTTCTAAATCATTGAATTTTTCTTTAATATTATTATAATCAAATAAGGTGTATAGTTTTCAAATGATTGAGATTCAAACACATCCTTTTTGGATTCTTCATTCACATTTGCTTTCAAAGTTTTATTTTCTAAACGTAATCTCTTATTAGCAATTTTTAATTTCTTCATTATACGTTTAGCAATTTTTTGTATATGAAAATAAGATAAAAAATTAGACTTTCTTACAGCGCAATCGGAAGAGGCAAGATGTGAACATGACGTTCCTTTGTCGTCATTTAGGCCTTCCTTCTTTATAGATGAATTTTCATCTTCTCTTGATGAATTGCTCTCTTTGGCTAAGTCAATTTCCATGATTTCCATGGTTTTGCTACAAGAGAGATTTTCTTGAATAATGGTGGATGCTTGTATGTCCTTCTCTTCCTGTGTTTGTTCCATACCTGTAAGAGGAAGATCATAAGTTATCTCAGGAAAATTCCACATCTCGTATGTAGTAGGAAAAGTATGAATGAGTTTGGAAATATTTTGATCTAACGCACAAAATAGACTATTCATAGATTTTGCATTTAAAACCATTTCGTTTTTATTTAATACGCTAGGTGGCTTTTTAATAGTGATGTTCCAAACTTTTTCATCTAAAGCATTAAGAAAATTGTCCATTAATATTTTCCATCCTTTAAAATTTCTTCCTTCAAATAGAGGTGGTGCTAGTGATTTTCCTTCTTTATAAAAATTACCCCCACTAATAGAAGCGAGATCATGAGATGCCATTATTCTTGGTTGTTAAGCCGATTGGAATAAACCTGTCTTTGATACACTTGTTGGATCGGTAGGCGCCCTTAGAGAGGGGGGGGGGGGGGTGAATAAGGGTTTTAAAAACTTATATTATATTTTGAAATACTTGCTTATGATAAGAGATCAAAATATTGATTTTGAATAAAGATCTAAATTGTTTTATAATAAAGGAGAGGATAATAAACAATTTTGAGAAATCAATTTTATTACACAAAGAGAGACATGATTATTATTAATAAAATTGATTACAAAATTTTGATTTCAATGACGCTAGAAATCAAAGCGAAATATGAAAAACTCTTTTTGTTTTCTATACTGACTCGTATCCCCACGAACCGGTTGGCTTTAGCCGATCCTTCCCCAGATACGGCCTCAAGCTGCTCTAGCCAATCTTTCCCCGGATATGGCCTCGAGCACCCTCTAGACCTACACCCTAGACCTAGTCGCCAACACGAGGCGAATTTCTGCCCTAAGTCCTACCCAGCCTAGTCGCCAACACGAGGCGAGTTTACTAAACGATTACAAGAAAAATGTGAAATAAAAAGACAATAATATAAAAACTCCCTCTATGTGGCTCTATTGGAGAAGTAGGCGAGGACTCGCAGAGTATGATCGTAGTCGATGCGGTCTTTCGTCACAATGATGACGCGTGTTTTAATCTTCTCCACGGATATCCTTAAGCCTTCATGGATTTGTGGGAGTATCTCTCTGAACCTTCCTCTCTATGTTGTGGCACGAAGCTCTGGAATTCTGAATCTCAAGAGGATGCGGAAGGCGGAGCCAAGGGGTCCATTTTATAGCCTCAGCGCTAGCGCCTGCACTAGCGCTACCACCGGCACTATCCCATTTTAGGACATATTCTGCGCGGCAGAATCTTCAATCTGAGGAAAAAATTCTCTCTTGCCTTCTGTGCTCCGCGCTTACGCCTGCACTATCGGATACCGCCAGGCTCTATCTCCTTCTATAAGTAATCCCGGAATTTTCGCTTAAGCATGCTTTTCGTCGATCAAAATTTCGTCGAACGCAGCTAACAGTTCGTTGAACGAATTTTCGTCGAACGCAGTGATGAGAATTTCGTCGAGCGCCGCTTACAGTTTCTCAAACAACAGCTAGCGCCTGCACTAGGACTACCGCCGACGCTAGTAGGAGTGTTGGATTTGATGGCTCAACTTTGGGGGCAACCTTCTTATGTAATCCTTGAGTCATGTGGACTTTGTTATCCTGCACACTTAACCACACAAAATCAAATTCACATAGGATTTGTTATTCTCAAACCTAGGAGATGCAGAAGACCATGTTCCAACAGAGGATAATCCAGATCTTGCTGACAATTCAAATCAAATGACAGCTGAACAAGTCCCCCATGAAGAAATTATTGCTGAACCAACTCCAACTGTTGATCACATCACAGTTAGAGATCATCAAATATCTCAAATCATTGGAGATATTTCAGCAGGTGTTCAAACAAGGCATCAACTACACCAAAATTAGATGCATACCTGTTTCCTATCACAAGTTGAACCTCAAACCATAAAAGATGCAGAACAAGATCCAAACTGGATTCTTGCAATGCAAGAGGAGCTCAACCAATTTGAAAGGAACAAGGTTTGGGATTTGGTTCCAAGACCAAAAGGCCATCCAGTCATTGGCACCAAGTGGGTCTTCAGTAACAAGCTAGATGATCAAGGCATAATCATCAAAAATAAAGCAAGATTAGTAGCCCAAGGATATTCTCAGGAAGAAGGAATTGATTATGATCAAACCTTTGCTCCTGTTGTTAGACTTGAAGCTATACGGATTTTTCTTGCCTTTGCTACATTCAAGAAGTTCAAAGTCTATCAGATGGATGTGAAGAGTTCATTCTTGAATGGAGACATCAAAGAATAAGTCTATGTGGAACAACCACCAGGTTTCATCTCTCCAACTCACTCTTCTTATGTATTTAAGCTTAATAAAGCTCTCTATGGTCTCAAGCAAGCTCCCAGAGCATGGTATGAGACCTTAACTAATTTTTTTTTGGAGAACAATTTCTGTAGAGGCATTGTTGATAAAACCCTATTTTTCAGGATACATAAAGATCAAACATTACTAGTTCAAATATATGTAGATGATATCATATTTGGCTCTACTGATTCAAATCTATGCAAAAGGTTTTCTAACCTGATGCAATCTAAATTTGAAATGAGTAGTATGGGTGAGTTATCCTACTTCCTTGGTCTTCAAGTGAAGCAAACTCCAAATGGCATATTAATATCACAATCCAAGTATGCTAAGGAATTAGTGAAAAGATTTGGTATGTCTGATGCTTCCACCATGAAAACACCCATGCCCTCAAATGTTGTTGTTGACACTGATGAATCAGGGAAACCCGTTGGTCAGAAAGTATATAGAGTAATTGTTGGCTTACTACTTTACTTAACAGCTAGTTGACCTGATATAATGTTTGCTACATGTATTTGTGCTAGGTTCCAAGTTAACCCCAAAGAATTTCACCTAATTTTAGTAAAAAGAATTTTGAGATATATAAAGGGTTGTCCAAATCTAGGACTCTGGTATCCAACAACATCAGAATTTGAATTAACTAGATTCTCAGATTCTGATTAAGCAGGATGCATAGTAGACAGGAAAAGCCCATCAGGAACTTGCCAGTTTCTTGGTGATAGGCTTGTGTCTTGGTTTTGTAAGAAACAAACATCTGTGTCTACATCAACAGCTGAAGCAGAATATATTGCTGCAGGTAGTTGCTGCTCACAGAAATTGTGGATACAAAATCAACTTCTAGACTATGGTATCAACTTAAATAATTCAATTATATTTTGTGACAATACTAGTGCAATATCTATAGCACAAAATCCAGTACTCCATAGTAGGACTAAACACATAGAAATTAGGCACTACTTTATCAGAGATAATGTGGATAAAAATAAAATTTGCCTACAATTCATTTCTACTGATTTGCAAAGGGCTGATATTTTCACCAAACCCTTGGATGAAAAGAAACATATCTTCTTTATAAATCAGCTAGGAATGATAGATGGATATTCAATCAATTAAAAATTAATTTTTCTACTTATCCCATCATTTCGTCGAATAGAGATCGACGAAATTGAGTCTTTTGTCGAACGGAGATCGACTAAACCTATTAACTTCAGAGATCGACGAAGACAAGTCGTTCGTCGAACTGAGATTGACGAAAATTAATTTTTCATCGAACGCTGTTTGATGAAGGCTAAGTCTTCTTAACTTCTGATTTTATTAGGGTTAGCCGACCTCAGTCCTACGAAAGCTTGCGTCTTCTCCAATTCCTTTATATAATCAAACCTTTTATTTCCTTTTATCTTTGCGCCTACAGAAATTGCTTTTCCCTCCAGTTCCCTTTGCACTTGATCGCTCTTTCTTTTGCAGGTAACAATGGTGATTTCTCAAGCAGTTCTTTACTCAATGAAGTTTGACGCCGGGTTTGATATTGACATCGAGTCATTTGCGCATTCTGATCAAGTATTCCAGGACATTCTTCATCTATTTGAAGAACAACAGCTTAAGAAGTTAATGACTACAAGAATCAAGCTTCCAGTAGTCGAGATAAAGGAATGGGTTTACACCATTAAGGCAGAGAATGAAACAACTCTATCAGGAACAATATCTGGAAATCAGGTTATTCTTACCCTAGATATTTTAACTGAAGTTTTTGGATTATTGAATGGTAATGAAGAGTTAGAAATAAGTTCTGCTGAGTTTGATAATGCTTTGGTTAAGATGGGTCATTCGTCTGGAAACCCTAATCATCTGTTGAAGAAAAGCTTATCCAGTAAATATAAGTTTTTGACAGATATTGTTGGAAAGGTCTTGCTAGGAAAGACCTCAACCCATGATTACATAACCAAGCACCAATTTCTGTTGATGGTGGCCTTGGTAGAGAAGAAGAAAATAAATTGGGGATTAACTCTTTTTGAATCAATTAGGAAGAAAATAAGTAAGACAAATGTATGTTATGGCAGAATATTGGAAATTTTTCTTCAAGAAAAATATCCAGACCTGTTGGTCTATCCCAAGGTGTTTATTAATGCTAGCAAGAGGCTAACATCAGCTTTATTTGGCAAGTGGGAAAGGATGATTCCAAAGAAGAATCCAAGGGCAGATGCCCCCAGGCCAGCTTCTGAAGACACTGGGACTGATCCAGTCACTCCCCTGACCCTTCCAGAAGTACCTCCTCTTGTCTCTTCCACTCCTCTCTCATCTCCACCTCCTGAAGAAATTCCTCCCCACATTTCTCCCATAGACCCTTCACCTTCATTGTTTTCTTCTCCTCCTCTCCATGCAAACTTATCTATATAGATTCCATCTTCATCCCAACCAGATGTTGATTCCCCTCCATCATTCAATATCTTATCTCCACCTCATTCACCCAACCTCCCTCAATCTCTGCTGGTCCACATATATATGTAGATTACATAATCTTTGGATCTATAGATGAAAACCATTGTAAGATATTTTCTAATCTTATGCAAGGGATGTTTGAAATGAGTAGCATGGTAGAGCTAAAATACTTCTTAGGACTTTAAGTGAAGCAATCTAAGGATAGTATATTCATCTCTCAGACCAAGTTTGCAAAAGAACATATAAAGAAGTTTGGAATGGTGGATGCAACATCAATGAAAACAACAATGGACTCCAATATGTCTATGGAAAAGGATGAGTAAAAGGAAACCTTTTAATGATACCAAGTATAGATGCATCATTGGATCTGTACTCTACCTAACTGCTAATAGACCAAATAATATGTTTTTTACCTGTGTTTGTGCCAGATATCAAGTGAACCCCATGGAATCTAACTACTCCTCTGTCTAGAGGATTTTAAAATACCTTAGGGTACACCAAATATTGGCTAATGGTACCCCGTGAGTAATGATATTAAGCTAACAATATTTTTAGATGCAGACTTTGCAGGATGCAAGGAAGACATGAAAAGCACCTCAAGGACATGTCAATTCCTTGGGAGAAGGCTAATTTCAGGGAGCAGCAAGAAACAAACTAGTGTGGCTATTTCAACAATTGAATCAAAATATATCTCTACTGGAAGTTGTTGTGCCCAATTGCTTTGAATATAATATCAACTACAGGATCACAACATCCAGCTAAGTAAAACTCCATTATTCTGTGATTCTTCAAGTACAATCTCGATTGCTAAAAAACCTGTATAACACAACAGGACCAAGCACATTGAGATTAGATATCACTTAATCAGAGAGCATGTTGAGAAAGAAGATATTTGCCTTGAGTTTTTCCCCACTGACAAACAAGTGGCAGATATTTTCACAAAGCCTATAGATGAAGAAAAATTCAATTTCTTTAAAATTGAATTAGGCATGTTAAATTTAGATTAATTTTCATGCCTAACCAATCTCTAAAATTATCTGTTATAGTTTAGTTCTACAAATTATTTTCTATACAAACATTATGTGGTGCAAGTTAGTAGGTATTAGGCATTCAACAAAGTTGCAGGAGATAAGCCCTAAAAATAAAAATATCGGCTTGGCGGGGAAACACAAAAACAAATTGTCGTATATAAGGAAGGTTATCGACACACCATATTAAAAGATATTCTCAGATTTATTACTTTATTAGGTGCACCCCTATTCAACTTCCTTTTTATATAAATAAACTAGAAATTATAGAGAACATTAGGATAAATAGACTGTAAGAAACCCAAAAGTCAGCACCAAGTCTTTCACTCTCTCTCTCTTCCTGTAGAAGCTTATCTCTCAAAAAAACCTTCTGCATCTCCAATGGCGCCAAAGACAAATTCTTCAGACAAGATCAACACCGACAGTAAAGTAGTGCGCGACGGCTTCAAAAATTGTTCAGAATAGATATAAAATGTCTTATTCCTTCTCAGTATTGCATGGCTTGAGACATAACTATAAGAACCAACGAGGATTGTGCTAGAATCTGTAGAAGTGTTCTTCAAAAAGGCAGAGATCAGTGCCTCTAGGAAAAACTTCAAAACCCTTATTGTTGGAAATAAGCTAAGAATTACCCCCAGAAGCTTGAGTCAGATACTTGACCTACGAGCCCTCTATAAAGGAGAAGAAGAAGAATTTTTTAGGCCAGATCATGAAGCAGCCACAGAATGGTGTGGTTATTCCGCTGAAGAGTATGCATCAATGGAGAGGGGTAACATGAACCCTCCAGGAAAATTACTAGCTGACATTATTGGCAAGGCACTTTTTGTAAACTCGGCTCACATGACAGAATTTCATAAGAGATGTTCAAACTCATGACTACAAATATTCTAACCAAGAAGATTAACTGGAGTCAGCTCATCTTCAGGAAGTTAAAGGGTTACTTAAATGCCCCAACATGAGGAGAATTGTCTCCATATACCTCTCTAAATGCCTAGGAGATAAGATTAATGAGTCACCTGAGGCACCACTGCACTACTTGAAAAATGGATTACTGGACAATAGAGAGGTGGGAGAAGCCCTTTCCCAAATCAGAGAAAATAGGAGAAAGCACAAATTTTAGAAACATCCCAATATAATAAAGTGCGGTAAGTATAGTAATATTTAGAGGCATGGTATAGATATATAACCATATTTGGAGAAATTTGGGAGTGTTTGGTGAAAGTTGTAAAGGGTTTTGGAATGTTTCATTCCGACATGGCCTGATACAGGACCAGTTTGAAGTAGTGTGTTTTAAGTTACTAGAATGAAGATCACGAGACGGCCTGGCACACGGCTATATCAGAGGTCGTATACTTCTTTGTAGTTTTGCATGAAGAGTAGGAAGGCGGAACATGTCCAGTTATATGACTTTGTCGCAGGTCTTGTTCGGGCACAGAATCCATTTCTAAGTTTGTTTTCAGCCGTTTGATTGGGGGATTTGAGATTCGATGGCTATGATCTTTTCCTGAATGTTTTTGGTCATGAATAAGGGGGGAAAACCCTTTTTCTATCATATTTTTGTGTTGCCTTAGAGAGAGAGAGAGATAGAGGAAGAGGAGATGAGGAGATGCTTGAGTAATGAAGTTTCCTCCATTGCCGGAACTTGCGAGCTCCAATCGGCGAACCATTTCCGACAATTGAAAGAGGACTCCATTCCACTCATGCTAATACCCTCTTTGTGATAGATCACTCACTTTTCTCTTGATGGAAGATTGAAGTTTTAGTAGGTCTTGGTTATTCTCCTCCGATTTTGGAAGATCATTGGAGACCCTTTCTTGGTGGCTTGATTTCCACCAAACATCGAGTATGATCTCAAATTTTTGTTAGCTTGCTTGAGGAGGAAACTAGATCATGTAGGATGTAGATGTTTCCATCAGAGATAGAGGGCTCAAATCTATGAGTCACCGCCACTAATGCTAAGGGAATTTCTTCTCGGTCTTTTCCAAGGGTAAAAACATTTCTCCTCCTGATTATAGGATGCATGCTTTGCATTCATTATTTCCATGTTTTGATTTATGTATTTTGGCACCAGATTCCTCTAATTAGAGGGATTGAGGTAGCCTTGCTTCACTAAGAACCTACGGGTCGATTTAGTCAGTCCTTGACATGATTGCATTAGAGATATGTGTTCGATAATGGATTAGGCATGAGGGGTGAAGAAGAACTCATTGTCAGAGGATCAATTTGGTTATGATTGTTTGACGTGCATTTAGGTATTTTGCTAGAAGAGCGAATGCGGGGAAGACGACATTGTATTGCCCAAATTCCATGAGTTTAGCGGATGTTGAGTTTAGGGCAAGAAATAAGCGTGAAAAAAGATAAGGTTGATTGTGATATCCAATTGTATGACAAAGCGTGGTTCCATCTATGAGATCAGTTGACTATCCCCGTGATGGGATTATTTGTGGATGGTATATGTACCAGCAAGATGTGTCCTCCTGTGAGAAATTAATGAGAACAACCATGCCTTGCGATAAGCCCGATGGTGAGAGCGACCATGTGTGAGTGGGGTTCATGCGGGAGTTCGTAGAATCAGTTGTTGTGGAATTGGTGAAACTAACATGAGTGACCATGCCTTGTGACAAACCCGATGGTGAGAGTGACCATGTGCAGGTGGGGTCCATATGAGAGTTCTTAGAATTGCTTGTTTTCGAATTAGTGAAAATGATGAGAACGGTCATGCCTTATGACAAGCCCGATGATGAGAGTGACTATATGCGGGTGGGGTCCATGCGAGAGTTTTTAGAATCGGTTGGTGTGCCTTTAGGGGTGTGAGTACCCTTGTAATGATGTGATGTGATTGTGTTTGATGATGTGCAGGTCTTGTACATGCGATAGGATGCCTTGGGTGAAACCTGGGTTGCAGGCATGTTGCATTATTAGGCCCTTTTACTTCATGCTCAATATAAAACATGTTTGATGCTTATGACATATAGATTAATGATTACTATGTCTATTAATATTGTGGTTTTCATGTTGCATACAAAGTGCTGACTTGCAGGTGATGTTGTTCCCCGTGGTTCGCTAGGATGGCTGGAAGGAGGGGTGTAGTTATGTAGTTGTGACCATCTCTGACTAACCCTCGTGTACTTCTTCTTTTGTGTTGGTTATAGGGCAAGGATCCCAATATGGAGCTACCTCACCGGCCGAAGAGACCAAAGCCTCATAAATTCTTTCTACTCTTTATGTATTGCTTTCATTAACTTTGTTTTCGCTTGTAGGCCGAGGTAGTTTAGGAGATTTGCTACTTTTGATATGTTGTATTGAATGATGATTTGGACTCAGGTTTTGTAAGGCCATAAGGTAGAATCTCTCATTCTTAAATGTGGACAACCTCTGGGTGTTTGCTTAGTGTTTCCGCTATGTTTACTTGATGTTTTGCTGGGGATTGTTCTTATATCATTTTATAATGCTAAACTTGTGGAGCCTATGCTGTGGGGTCCCGGCCGGACCCATACTATATGGTTTTTGTAGGGGAGTTGTTATAATTTGGTATCGATGGAGGTTTAGGGGTTCTATACAGGTAGTGAACAATTTAGTGTAATTAGATCATGTAAAAGAGTTGTCCATATAGGATGTTTGATGGAACCATGTGAGTTCCTTTGCTTATTGATGGTTATATGTTATAGTATGTGTACTATCATCAGGGTATTTTTTATTAAGTGAAGGGAAGAACTATTAGTATTTATCAGAGAACAAAACTACAATGTTAGTTTGTCCCATAGATGTGTAAGTTTGTGGATGTGTGTCTTGATGAACCACTAAGAGCATCGCTCAGAGAAAAAGTGTAAGGTAGTGATAGACTTAAAAGGCTCTAGGAGATAATTGTTATTTTTTAACCTAGAGATCAATATCGATATTTGGTCTTTAAAATTTTAAATTTGTTGGAGGAATTTAAGGTTGACTTTGATAGCTGACCAGAGATGCACTAAATTATCTAGCGTGATTCTCTAATGGTGTGAGTAATAAATATTCTAAAAATTATAAACCTTGGAATAAGGTCCAGTTGCTATTTTGTAAGAAATTAATCCATATAGGATTGAAATGATTACCTCGCTGTGTTTGGTAGAGAGATGCAGAAACTTTGAGAATCAATCTCATAATTAATACTCTTATATGAAGTGGAGGTTGTGCCATTAACAATGATTAGCTTTCATGATTGTGATTGGTAGTAGAAGAACCCGTGAGGAGGGCATAATCTACTAACCAACTGTGAATGAGTTGAGACGGTTCAAGGTGCTTAAGTAGCCTATTTGTCAGTGGGCGTGATCTTGAGCAATCGTGAATGCTCATTTTGTGGTTTGAGGGTTTCAAACCCTAATCATAAGGGTTCCTTGAGAGAACCGTGTTTGGTTTGCTTTTGTGTGTTTCGTACGCATGTTTAGGCATCATACTAGTGTTCGACTTTTTGGCAAAATTATTATTCGAGGTGGGGGCATCACAATCTTTTTTTATCGATAGCGTTACCTAGAGAATTAGTGATTAACCCTTTGAAGTAAGGTTGGAGCTGAGCGTATGAATGCTAAACAGGTATTTCTTGACCAACAAGAGAAATGGGTGCATTGTGTTGAGCATAGGTGATCTTGACTTCATTGTAAGCACTGATCTTACCATAGGTAGAGTTCTACGTTATCTTGGGAATAGAGTGGTTTGCTCCCAAATTTCTATCATGCAATTGATGTGTGCAGTAAACCAAGGAGTCAAGGCATTCATGGCTTTGTTGGAGACTCACTCCACAAAGTTAGAAATTAGGAAAGTTCTTATGGTGATGGAATTTGAAGGAGTGTTTCTTGACGAGCTTCCTGGAGCACCCCCTCAAGGTGAAATCAATTTCACGATAGAATTGGCACCCAATGCAATACTGGTGTCACATGCTCCATATAGGATGGCACTGAAAGAGTTACCGGAGCTAAAGGTCCAATTGCAAGAATTGCTAGATCAAGAGTCCAATTGGAGTGCTCCAGTGCTGTTTTTGAAGAAAAAGGATGGTATCATGTTCTAGTGTATCGACTTTCGAGTGTTGAACAAGTTGAGAAGAGAGAAAGCATATTAGAAAGTGACTTTTTCTTTTCTTTTTTGGTAAGACGAGAACACCTAAGAAACCAGTGAACCCGTTCATGAGCACACTAATTGTAATCTACTTCCACCAAAATGCGCATTTCAGGGTAAGGTCCTCATGCACCTATGAGAAGTCTACCTTAGTAAATGCCAGATTAGCACTATTGACGACCCAATAACCAAGCTAGATGGCACAATCACGAAGTTGGATGAAAAGTCCTTTTTACCAGTTAGAACATATCAGTAAATCTCTAACTCGCTAACAACCCTTGAATGCAAAATAGAAAAAGGAAAATAAAAACAAAACAACTAGCACTACGAAATTGGACATACGCAGCAGGAGAATGAGTATGAGTAATCTATCTTTTTGAGTAAATGGAGGTGCTTCTCATTTAGCAGAGAAGAAGATGAAGTATACCTAGGGTCTGATTTTTTCCTAATAAAGTGAAGTCATGGACGTGTGAACCCCCTTCTCCTGAAGAGGCACTAGAGGCAGGAGATGTTGAATAGAGGCCTCAGAAGAGGAAAAATTAACTGTGAAATGCGAGAGGCATGGGGGTGACCAACGACCTCAAGGGCAGGGGCCTATGAGGCGAGAGCGGGGATGGAGGCCTTGGAAGAGGCAAAGTAGGGAGGCGGGACTGGAATGACATTAGAATGCGAAGATTCGATAGAGAAGATGAAATTATTGGGCTAAGGATCTTGTCGGTAAAAGTGTGTATCTTCTTTTTTTAAACCTTGATCAGGGATCAGGTGATCTATTTTGAGTGCTAAGAAGAAGTCTTATCCGCATATGTTTTCCTAGACCTCTTCGATTAGCATTTCTAAACAGCAAGTGTTAGCTAAACTCTCCCTATGCCCTTGTTGATTCGTTAGCGTTCAAAGTTTCGGTTCCAAGTTTCGGGAGGAAACTTCCTTTTTGGTGGGGTGACTGTAACGCCCCTGAATTTCCAAGAATTATTTTAATCCTTCTTTGATGTCATTTTTGACGTAAGGGCGTTACGTTAGTGCGAAGTTAGCAGCGTGCCGTCATTTACGCATTTTCGCGTTCGTTCGGTCAATTCTACCAAATTTTGGAGTGTGCCGGATTTGGAAAATTTTATGTTAGAAAATTAAATTATTTAAGTTTAGAAAGGCCCATCGATGTTTTGTTGCGATCCAAGTGTCTTTTGAGCCCCGGTGATTTTCCAAAGATTTATATAATTATCGTTTGCCGTAAACTTCAGAAATTTCTATCTTGAGTTTGGCTCGTCGGAATTTGATTTCGACTTCTCCGTTGGATTCGTAGCTCCGACGTTTGTCTTGGGTGCGATTTTTGTTTGAATCGGCGACCGTTGGTTTGACATTCTTTTCTTATTATTATTTTTTATTATTACTGTGAATCAGCTGTCATCCATTAACTATCAACTAAATATATATATATATACATATTAGTCTACAATTCTTCTTCCTCCCTGATTATCGAGACAGATGTTTCGAGAGAAAGAGAGAGAGGGGGGGGGGGGGGGGTTTCTTCTTTCCGTTGGGCATCGAGGGAGCTCGAGAGCTCGGATTCATCGCCGGAGCGTAGTTTTGGAAAGCTCTCGTGGTGCTCGTTGTGTGCGTGGTAAGCTTTGTCCATTTCGTAGATTTTTGGCGCTAGGGTTAGCGTCCCTAACCCTCTTTTTGTCCAATCTTCATAGATCCTTCGTGCTTAGGCCGTGTTTGAGCCAATCCTTTGCGTGGAGGGCTTGAGAGGCCATTTTTTGGTGATTCGAGTAAAGGCAAGTGGTGGCTTACTCCCATATATTGATCTCTGTAGATCTTCTTACTTATTCTTTCTTCTTTTATTTCCTTCAGTTTCAGCCAATTAATTCATTGATTTAGATATATAGATTTTGTGCCTAAATCCTAAGGCAAAGTTTAGAAGTTTACCTTCATAATTTCTGCTGACATGTAGCCAAAAGCTAAGGAATGAGTTCAGATCTTCCAGTTTAATTTTTTACTTAGCTTTTTCCTAGAATTTTTTTCTGTTTGTAAAGCCTTCCCGTCGATCGACACCCCAACCCGTCGATCGATGGGAGAGGGCAGGGATGTCATGTTTGTCGAATTTTCTAAGTAAGAATCGACGGGACACCCATAGATTGGGCTCCCGTCCCATTGATCGGGCTCTCGTCCCATCGATCGGGCCCTCTTCCAGCCAATGCTTTTGCCTTAAGCTTTTCCTGTCGATTTTGAGTTATACTCATCCTGTCCCGTCGATATTGATGTTAGCTTTCCCGTCCTGTAGATATTGATGTTAGCTTTCTTGTCCCGTCGATATTGATGTAAGCTTTCCCGTCGATTATTGGGGTAGTTAGAAGAATTTTGTAAACTTCAAGTTAAAGTCTACATCCCTTACCGTCGATCGACCTTCGGTCCCATCGATCGGGCTACCGTCCCTTCGATCGGGCCCTATTCCAGCCAATTTTCTCTAAGTTTTCCCGTCGACTTTGATATAGGATCTTTCCCATTGATTATTATAAGTCTTCCAGTCGACTTGATAGGAGTCTTTCCCATCGATTGAGTTATAATCTTTCCCTTCGAGTATTGTAAGCTTCCCGTCGAATTTGATATAAATCTTTCCCATCGAATATTGTATTCTTTTCTGTCGACTTAGCTTTCCAGTCGACTTTTGCTATAATCTTTCCCGTCGACTTAGCTTCCCGTCGACTTTGATATAAGTCTTTTCCCGTCGACTTTTGTTATGTTTTCCGACCGAGTTTTGATAAGTCTTTCTGTCGATTTCATCGCATATTCTGAATTGTTTCATCATATTTTTTTATGTTCTTTTGACGGGTGTTCCCGGGTATCTTAAGCTATGTTATCAAGTATTTTAAGTCCATTTTGTTGCTACTTTAGGTGAGGCTATGCTTTATTCGTCGAGATGTCCCATAATTATTAAGTGTTTATTTATGGTGTCTTTTTGTGGCTTTCGTCGTGTGGTTATGAGATGATCGTTGTGAGTCATGTTTAGACTCCCTAATTATTTTCTAATGAACCGTTGAGTATTATTCTGGTATTTGGCCTTCGTGTGAAGCTTATTTTTGTCTTGTTCCGACACCAAACCTTGTTTGGTGTCGGCTTGCTGAAATCTTCAACTGTTATTATGTTGAATGTTGATCTAATGATTGATTGTTGAATCTTGTGCTTATTGATTCCCTCGTCATGAGTTGTGGTTAAAACCATCTGAAATCATATTTTCCTGCCAAGCACTCTTTTTTTTGGCCTGTTGGATATGCAGAGCGATGTTTGCTCTGTTGAATATTGAGAGCCAAGAATGCTCTGTTGGAGTCTGTTGGTTGTGTGAGATAAGAGTCACCGCCACAGTGCCTCTGTTGGGTTGTTGGTTTGTGTGGACTTGAGTCACCGCCACAACACCCCTGGTTAGGTTTATTTTGGCTAAGGTTGGTAGTGGATAAAGGACCACCACCTCAGTGCCCATTTGTGGATCATACACCCGAGGCCTTTTGTATTGCCCGACATTAAATGATGCACTTTTATCGAGCTGACCAGTCTCAAGTGCTTATAAACATATATGTTTATATAAACGTGTATTATATTATGTTTGACCACCACCTCTGAGCCGCAGTAATGGACACGTGGTTGGTTTTGATCACTTTGGCCATTACTTTGGTGTAGGCATTTCTCTTACCGAGTGCACTCGTTGAGCTGGCTCGGGTTGTTATAAGCTAATAAAAGCTTATCTTTTTATTTCTCTTTTTCTGCAATCTATTACTTTTATTGCTGCTAACCCTTTTATAGAATCTTGGTTTAATTCTTGCAGCCACTTGCACCTTCTTGCTTAGGCATTCTTTTCTTTTGAATGTCTCAGGCTCCGAGCAGTAGCAGTTTGGGTGGTAGAGTTGGTGTCTACAGAGCTACAGTTAGTTGCAGTTGTTCGTTCTCCCCTCACTATTGTGAGGTAGTTGTTCTTTGGCTTAAGTTATAGCTTTGGTTTTTCTAGTGTGAGATTACTTCCTAGATTTTCTGTTGTTACGTTCTGGTTAATTATATACTTGCTCTCTGAGAAGTTTTATGTTAGGATGCATGAGTTATTTTATATATAGAAAATGACATTCTTGCATATCATGATTGTAAGTTAATGTCAATTATTTTAAAGATCGTAGAAAATCCTTTCATTACTTATACTAAATTTATAGATGTGCATATCATTGCTGGGATATTTGATCTTCATGCTCATGTAGGATATTATGAACCTATTTTTCCACTGCATATGTATAGTTTTCTATTCGTGGTCTAGTTGATCCACTAGACCGAGGGCCACGGTCCTAAGTTAAAAATGTAAATTTTCTATTTAACTCAATCATATTCATGTCTTTATAAATTATTCGTAAGGAGTGGTTGCCTGAGCATCTTTAGTTGTCCCCTACAGGACATTGCATCATAACACGTGTTTTCCCCTTGCTCTGATAATATTTATTAAATTCGTGGGAAAATGCGGGTTGTGACAGTACTCGACGCAACGTCAACATCTGAGTTCAGCTAGAGCGAAGAAGGAATTCAAAGCTTCTTCTATAAGAACTCAGAGGTGCGCGATATGAAGAATAATGAAGTCGACGCAGCGTTGAATACAGACAGAAATAGTATGTTTTCTGTTGTCCTTTCTGATCCTTGTCCAAAGTCCTTCAAAGATGAAATTTGAATTACAAAGACTCGTTTATTGCCTAGAATGGAATGGTGTATTTCAGAGGTACAACAAAAACATTCTTGGAAGTTATTCAAATCAGATGGACAGGTTGGGAAACATAAATAAAAGGAAATATTAATTGTCCAATGGATATTCCTTAAAAGGACATAACAGAAGTGAAAAGAAATCAAACAGTATTCGAAAAAGAATAAGTATTCAGAAGAAGGAACACATAAACAACTAATTCATTATTCAGTCTTCATCTTCTTATGAAGTTCTCTAAGATAGAAAGAGAAGAACTTCTCTGTACAGAAACAAGGCAAGCAAAATAAGAGTGCAGAGATCACAAGGATCAAAATTTTATAAAGCTTGCATACATCACTATCATAAGCAAGGGTTTTTATTATACAGATTCTGAAGAATTTCAAAACCTCACAACTGCTGAAGGATTCATACAGCAGAATCATATTCTTCTTCCTCTTCTTCTTTCCTTTGTTCTTATTTTGTAACTGAGAAAGGGTCCTAAGAATCCCTCTTCAAAGGATTCAGTTAGTTCTAAGAGTCTCCTTATCAAAAGTCTCAGTTGGTTCTAAGAGTCATCTATCAAAAGACTTAGGGGTTCTAAGAGTCTTCTTATCAAAAGACTCAGTGGTTCTAAGAGTCTCCTTGTCAAAATACCCAGTGCTGGTTCTGAGAGTCTCCTTATCAAAAGACTCAGGCATATTTAGTGCAATCCTACCAAGGTGGTATAAGAGTGGACTACCCACATTTTGGGGAACCTATATAAAATTTTCCGTCTTCTGTGTTTGATTTTATGTGTTATCCCCTTACTTATTATTGTTTTCAATTTTCTGTGATTATTTTATTCTGAGTTGGTATTGCTGAATGCATAGTTGTTAAAGTAGTTTATTATGTATGCATATTTATGGTAAATGATTTTAATACTTTATTCCCCCCTACCCCCTCTAAAGAATACTCCGAGCCACACTATGCACTTTCAATTGGTATCAGAGGGAGGTTGATCATACAAAGGCTAACACCTTGATCAAAAGCTCACCTCTCACATATTTTTATATTTAAAAACTATTTTCAAACAAAACTATGCGTTCTAAGGACTATGCATCAACATGACCACCAATGTGTAACTTGAATAAGTTTACACTCTGGAAGCCCAGAATAAAATTATATATGAACTCCATTGATGAAGACATCTTTAATGTTATTGTTTTAGGTCCCCCAGCTCCAGTAAGACAAGATGATAGTGGATCTGTGACTCAGCAAGCTGTGCCTAGAAATGAATGGACAGATGCTGAATAGAAGCTGAAGGCATGTGATGCCAAAGCCAGGAATATTCATGTATCAACTATGTCTGATGACACATTCCAAAGTTTGCTGACTACAAATCTGCTAAAGAAATATGGGAATCACTTTCTAGATTAGTTGAGGGCAGCTCTGATGAAAAAAATAGAAAGTCTCTTCTCATATCACGATATGAGAACTTTCAGAAAAAGGCTGAGGAAAGTGTAGCTGAAATGCATTAAAGATTCAACACCATCATAAATGAGCTGAAGGGACTAGACAAGGAAATTTCTCTGACCGAAATTAATGAAAAGCTCCTCATGTGCTTCCCAAGCATATGGGACTCAAGAATCTGGGCTATCAGATGTCATAGAGAAATATCCACAGATGCTCTACTAGGCAAGCTCAAGTCCTATGAGTTCCTACTAAAAAATAGGGCTGAGTCAGAAGCAAAGGAGAAACTCTCAACTTCCAAGGAGAGGACAATTGCTCTGAAGGCTGCTAAAGAAGAGCCTTCCACCTCTGAGGAAGAGTTATTCAATCACTTGGATAGAAGATTCAAGAGATTGGTCAAGATAGAAGACTCCAGAAGAAAGGAGAGGAGTTCAAGCAAACCAAGGTTTAATAAAACTCCTAAATAGGAAATTACTTGCTTTTCTTGCAGAAAACCTGGGCACATTGCACCAGAATGTCCTGAAGAGAAAAGGGACAAAAGCAGCAAGAAGAATGCGCACAAGAAGAAATCATTCAGGAGGAAAGATAAGAAGAATGGTAAAGGTTTCATTGCTGAAACCTGGAGTGACTCAGATTCTGAGTAAAGTTCATCCTCATCTAATAGCGCTGAAGAGAGTGAAGCTGAAGAATCCTGTTTAATGGCTTCAGAAGATTGTACTGAAGAAAGCCAGGTAACTATATTGATGACTTTGATTTTTCTTCAGAATACTTTAAAGAATGTTTTAAAGATTTTGGCCAAGATTATATTAACAGCCAAAAAGAACTTAACACACTTAGAGAAGAACTAGATGATCTTAGGAAAGACAATCTATATTCAGTAAACTATGACTTAAGAAACCAGATGTATAGGAAAGAGAAATAAATAGATACATTAGTTAATGAAAATTCTAATCTAAAAGAAGAGTTTACAAAGGCAAAAACCTTTGAGGACTCACTCAATGGGAGGAGTCAAAAGCTAAAGGACATTACACAAAATCTCACCATGAGATTCAAACATCTTGGTCTAGGAGCAGATCCATCCATCAACACACCAATCACTAGCAAACCTTCCTGGGAAAATCCTATAGTGTTCATTAAATCAAGCATAAATCAACCTAATAATAACTTAGATTCATGTGAAGAAAATAATAATAACACTAATAAACTCATTGTATTCAATAGGGTAAATACTACTAATCAAACATGGATTCTAGGTAAATACCCCTTAGAAAAGCCAAATAAATTTATAAAAATCTTAATAAAAAGAATTATGCGTCGACTAGAACTCAACACAGTTTTAAAAACGTGTCAAATGAAACTCGACGGAGTTCTGCAAATGCTTCGATATCAACTCAAAGCAAGTTTGAGCGTGCGTCGAATTCTATTCGATGCAACCAATATTCTACATCAAATTATTATCGACATAACTATGCAGACATATCGAATTCCACTCGACGCAACTCTACAAATTTGTCGATTTCTTCTTGACGCATGTTCTCAGCAAGAAAGTTCCAGTCATCTAGATCTCTCTGTTTTATTCCTATTTATGGCTCTAGATGCTTTTGTTGCTCTAAAATTGGGCACAAGGCCAAACACTGCAGGCATAATAAACTAGCACTTCTTCACCTTAAGGGGTATACTGAAAGACCAACCTACTCTTTCGTAACTCCATATGATGATAGAAGAAAGAGACCCCAGCAAGAGAGGGTCTATACTAATGTTTAATTTCCTGGGCAGAGAGGAGACTGTTCTACCACAAACTATCAGTGGTATCTGGACAGCGGATGCTCCATGCATATGAATGGAGCAAAAGAATTATTGGAAACTGCAAGGCCAAGAAAGGCCCAAAGGTAATTTTTTGAAATTTCCATTCTTGTCAGACCAAAGGATATGGTGTGCTTAGGATTGGGGAAATCTCTTTCACTAAGGTAGCTTATGTTGAAGGGATTCAACATAATCTAATTAGTATTAGTCAACAATGTGATGGTGAATACAAAACTGTATTCACTAAGTCTTTATGACATATAGTTAGTCAAGTAAATAACCAAATTGTACTGACAGGACTTAGGGTAAAGTCTATGTATTAGATTTTGAGTATGCCAAGTCAAAGGTCTGCTTATTTAATTCCCAATTAGAAAACAATGAACTGTGGCATAGGAGACTTAGTCATCTGAAATATAAGACCATATCTAAGTTATTCAAGCTTAATCTAGTAAGAGGATTAACGATTGGTAAGTTTAAGAAAGACTATCCTTATATAGCCTGCCAACTAGGAAAGCAGATCAAATCATCATTCAATCCAATTAGTGTGAATGATTCCCTAAGAACTCTATATCTATTGCACATGGACTTATTTGGTCCTATTTCCACTCAGTACTAAGCAGGAAAGTCCTATACTTTAGTCATTGTTGATGACTTTTCTAGTTTCAGTTGGGTGATCTTTCGAAAAGCTAAGTCAGACACCTTTAAGATCCTCTCAAGATTCATTAAACAGATTCAATCTGAATTTAATACACAAGTTGATGTGATCAGAAATGATCATGGTACTGAGTTTGAAAATCAGTTAATGTATAGATTCTGTGAGGATGAAGGGATAAGACAAAGCTTTTCAGCTCCTAGAATCCCCCAACAAAATGAGGTGACTGAAAGGAAAAATAGAACTCTAATTGAATCAGGAAGAACATTGTTGGCTGAATCCAACTTGCAAAATCCTTTTGGGCTGAGGCAGTGAATACTGCCAACTATGTTCTGAATAGAAGTCTCATCCAGAAGACCAAGTTGAAGACTCCCTATGATTTATTGAAGGGAAAGACGCATATAGTGACATACTTAGGATTTTTGGATGTACTTGCTTCATTCTACACAATGACATTGTTAGCTGAATCCAACTTGCAAAATCCTTTTGGGCTGAGGCAGTGAATACTGCCAACTATGTTCTGAATAGAAGTCTCATCCAGAAGACCAAGTTGAAGACTCCCTATGATTTATTGAAGGGAAAGACGCATATAGTGACATACTTAGGATTTTTGGATGTACTTGCTTCATTCTACACAATGGAAAGAGTCATCTTACCAAATTTGACAAGAAGGCTGATTATGGGATATTCTTTCGATATTCCTCATCAAGCAAGGCCTATAGGTTAGCTACAATAAAATCTCTCTCAAAATTGAGGAGTCAATGCATGTGGTATTTGATGAAACTAACCGGTTTTACAAGGGGAAGGAAACTTCCACCAATGATATAATGTAAGAAGAAGACCAACTTGCAGATCAAGTTGAAAGACTCAGCATCTGGGATCATCCATCATTTTTCCACGACAAAGGCAAACAAAAAGATGATAATGATTCGGATGAAGAGTCTGTTGCAGATGAGGATGATATTGAAGCACCTCCTCTACCAAATACAGAAATCATTCTAGAGAATAAAGTCGGGGCTCCCACAATTAATGAGCAAGTGGAGGTGGACCCACTGAACAGTTCAACATGAACCAGGATGACTCAAAAGGATCATCCTCCATCTCAGGTCATATGAGATTTATCAGTGGGAGTGAAGAAAAGGAATCAAATAACAAATGATACTATGCTTCAATGCTTCCTCTCACAGTATGAGTCAAATAAGTTTGAAGAGGCTAACAGTGATCCTCACTGGATAGTTTTCATGCAAGAAGAAGTAGCTCAGTTTGAAAGGAACAAGGTGTGGTACCTGGTTTAGAGACCAAGAAATTACCCAGTAATTGTGTTCGACATTGTATCCACAATAACCTAGATTTGTGAGAAGTCACCATTGAACCATGTTGAATTGCTGGTGTATTTGATGTTGTTTCCTAGTTGTGTACTTGCAGGTTATTATTGCAAAGTGTAGACCAATGTCAGATTACAGTGGATCATTAAACATAGTACCATGCAATGTAATCCCTCATTGTGTGGAACATGGTGTTGACTCATGTGTGATCTCTCTATTGGGATACACTTCATTTTCAAGTCCTTTAATGATTAGGAGTTAGAAGATTTGCTGGTTGTCAAGAGAGAAAGAAAGAAAAAGTTTCAAAAAATTTCTTAAGTGCATTTCTCGAGAAATCATTTCTGGTTCTCGAGAAATCAAGATCATTTCTCGAGAAGCCTTCTCTGTTCTCGAGAAATACTTCTCAGATTTAAAGTTCAAGCTTTCTAAGTCATTTCTCGAGAAGTCATTTCCTTTCTCGAGAAATCAAGATCATTTCTCGAGAAGTCATTTCTTTTTTCTAGTAATCAAGATCATTTCTCGAGAAGCCTTCTCTGTTCTCGAGAAATCTATCTCAGTTGTTCTTTGAAGACCTTCTAAGTCATTTCTCGAGAAGTCAATTCCTCTCTCGAGAAATCAAGCTCATTTCTCGAGAAATCATTTTTGTTCTCGAGAAATTTCTTTTAGTTTTACAGAAAGCTCTTCTAAGCTTTTTCTCGAGATGTAGCAGACCTTCTCTCGAGAAATCTGATCATTTCTCGAGAAATCCTTTTGATTTCGAGAAATAATTTTATTTCAGATTTTGTTTTAAAAATTCATTTCTGACGGGATTCAAAATACACTCTATCCTTGTCAGTGCCACGTGCAACATGTTTTGATGAAAATTCTACCTTAAAACAAGGAATTATTACCATTAGACTTGTTTGCTATAAAAGGTCTTTATCAGTTTTTGTCTAAACCTAATCAATCGGAAAAATCAAGAAAGAGCTGCATGCCTCCTGCCATTGTTGAAAACCTTCATCTCTCTCATTCAATCGATCTTTTTGAAGGAAAAGATTCGATAGATCAGTGATCTTATTTTCTACAGAAGTCTGTTGGATCTTGTCGAGTCCTAGAAGTTCAGATCTGAGATTTCAACCTTTCTTCCTCAACTTTAAGCCAAAGTTTTCTAAGCCTCAAGAAGGAAGAAGATCAAAGTATTTCAGATATGTACTTGTATTTTAATCATTTTCTTGTACACATCCTCTATTTCTTGTAGGAAGTTTATCTTCCGAGTTTCTAGGAGCGTTGTCTCTGTGTTTATAGGAGCATTTTCTCCGAGTTTGTAGGAGAGTTGTCTCTGAGGTGAGGAGTGGTGACTCCGAATTTGTAGGATCATTGTTGATCCGAGATATAGTGAAGTAGCCGAGGCTATCCGTGGTGCTAGATTGGTGAGGCGGGAATGTGGAGTACCCAAGATTGGGGAACCACTATTAAATCATTGTGTCGTCTATGTTTGTGATTTGCTTTTCTGTCTTCTATATTTCCTTAAGTTTTAATTCCGCAAAAGATGCAGAACTCATCAATTCACCCCCCTCTAGGTGATTTAGGTAGACAACTAGATACTTCAATTGGTATCAGAGGTAGGTTGTTCATTGCAAGGTTAACACCTTGAACAGGATCCATCCATTCTAGTTTC
Organism: Dactylorhiza incarnata; assembly: GCA_033032865.1. NCBI lineage: Eukaryota > Viridiplantae > Streptophyta > Magnoliopsida > Asparagales > Orchidaceae > Dactylorhiza > Dactylorhiza incarnata. Next base: position 4,725,810 of record JAWHQI010000148.1, read on the forward strand.
TAGCAAAACATGGAAAGAAACAAGGAATCCTCCTCGTTGAAGCTGCCCATCTACACAAAGGCTAACTTCCCCATGTGGAAGGAAAGAGTAAGATTTAACATGGAAGCCTCAGATCCGAGAATCTTTCAAGTTGTGGAAGATGGCCCTCATGTGTCTATGGTGGCCTCTACAATTGACCCAACTGTTCAGGTGCTGATATAGATTTTGCGGTTTTGAAATTTAAGCGAAGGTTAAAGATTTTTCTCCAAAATTATATTCGATGAAGGCAAGTGTACCTTATCGTCTATAGTATAGGATATTTAGGAATATCAAGGTCGTATTCCACGGGGCGCGTTGATTACTTCTACTTCGAGGAAAATCACCATTATCTTATCGACGAAAATTTGAGGTTTGTTTTTGCTTAACTAAAATTAAAAAACTAATAGCAAGCTAAATGAAAAGATCAAACATTGCATGAAAGGAAAGAGAAATTGACATTGCATGAAAGGAAGAAATTACTTAAGGAGAAAAAGAACATGAAAGAGGAAACTATTTTTTATTGAAAATCAAAAAACTATTACAAGCCTAAATTTAAGAGCGCAAAGCTAAGGAAAATGAAGGTTACAAGCTTAAGAAAACTAGTACATGAAAATTTAAAATCATTGCATGAAAGGAAATAAGAGAACATGAAAGCTAAAGAAAAGACATGAACAAGCACTTGAAAAACTCACTCTCAGCTCTAACAGCACCTCCCCCACTCCAAAATTCTGAACCCTGGACTCAAGGAGAGCCTCTGAATTTATAGGCGAAAATTTCAAGTTACACGCCCTCGGTCACGGTCGTGACCAAGGGCGTGACTGCACTGTTCACATCGGATCCGACAACGGCGTGGGCTTTCTCGACGGCATGGCGAAAAGTGGACATTACACGCCCGTGTAATTTTGGTCACGGGCGTGACTTTGGACGACTTCATTAAATGCAGCGTGGGATGGAATTCGGCGTGACAGCGAAGCAGAGATCACGCGGGCATGTCACGGCCGTGACATGTGGGTCACGGGCGTGACTTAGGTTGACTTCTCGACAGCATCTCCACGTCTCGTCAGCAGCCAGCTGGGAAGATTATAATATTACACGTCCCTAGTCACGGGCGTGACACTAGGTCACGGGCGTGACCGAGGGCGTGACTCGCTGTGGACTAGCTCAATTGGCGCCGCATCGACTCTGGACTGATCTTTAGGTTACACGCCCTTGGTCACGGGCGTAACTGAGGGCGTGTACTTGTCAATTTCTCCAATTTGTTCCAAAATTCTGCAAAAATTGAAATTAAGCTAAATTAGAAACAGAATTTCAAAATAAACACTTATGACCTAGAAATGACATAAAAAGGGAAAATACAAATTAAATATTTATAAAAATTTCTATTAAAAAGTTATAAAAATACTACTTATCAAATACCCCCATACTTGAGGTTTTGCTATTCTAGAGCAAAAGTGTGAGACATAATTTATAAGACATCCTTAAAAAAATTTTAATTTAAAACTAAAATTTCATTTAACCAAAAGTTAAATTAATAGTAAATTCAAGGGGGAGTCAAGTCCTAAATTATGATGATGATTTGAAAAGAGGGGAAAATGTTTAGGCAAGAACTTCTCAAGAAAATTAATTAGTTTGACAAAATTGTAGAAATTATAAAACCAAATTAAATTAAAATTATAAGAACTCTACCTTAAAAGAAACTTAAGGAAAAGTAAATTACTAAATATTTCTCTCTCCATAATTTTCAACTAAAACTAGAACAATGATAATTGGCTAAGGGGGATTTCATAAAATTTGGCATGAGAAGAGATCTTTGATTTGAGGTGATGAATTTTATCCTCTCACCTTTATATATTTTTTTTTCTTCTAATAACAACCCAAAATGTATATGGTTTAGGTGTAATGAATTTTATCCTCTTACTCCATGCCATATAATCTTTTCAAATATTTTGGGTGCATATGTTTTAGGGAATAATGAATTTTATCCTCTTATTCCCATGACATATGATCTTTTAAACTTCATTTTTTTATGCCACAAAGGGGGTAAGGAAGGGAAATAAATCTAGCTAGCTTTAAATTATATTGAGAGCAAATTCTAGTAACATTAAATTTCCTAAGATCTAAAAAGTTAGAAGAAAATATAATTGAAATCTAAAGAGGTTTAGGAAATTCACTAGAAAATGAAGCCATTTAAAAATAAAAAGAGAAGTCATGCTAAATAAATTCTCTAATCAAATTAAAATCATAAGATGATTCTTAAATCAAGATTACCTCAAATTTAAAATTAACAAACTATGATAAGCAAAATTTTAGCCAATTAAAAACTTAAACATGCTTATAAACATTCTCAACTAGATTTCTAAGAAATCACAAAAACAACAAATAGGAGAGGTATAAGATTAATTTTTTTTTGTATTTTAAGTTTTTTCATATATTTTTTTGAATTTTGATATTATCTTTTTTATTTTTATTTTTGATAAGAAATAAACCAAAACATATACTAAAAAACTAACAATTTTTTTTGTTAATTCTTGGACTTCCCGAGGTATACCCCGTGAAGGGTTCTCACGGTACTAGGAGGTGAGATGGGGTGAGGTCCCAAACGTCCCTTTCTGAGATTTAAATTTTTCTATTTTCTAAATTTTTTTGAGTTTTTGGGTTTTACAAGTGCTAAAATAGAAGGAAACATAAAAAAAAATATATTTTTGAAATTTTTCTAATTTTACAACTATATACAAAGAACTATTTACACCCCCATACTTAAAGTTAAACATTGTCCCCAATGTTTACAACTAAGTATGAAGTAAAAGAAAATAAAGTGCAAGACAAAACAAAAAAGAAATGCATGATAAAAGAGAAGGAAGAAAGAGAAAGGGCTTCCCTGATTTTTTTTGAAGTTTGCGCGGGGAAGCGGCGATTACCTACAAAAAATGTTAAAGAACACGAGAAAACAAAAAAAAGATAACTTTGGGGTGCCTACCAAAAGCGCTTTATTTATGGTCGCGTAGCTTGACCCTCTTGCCGATCATATTATTGGTTGAAATACAATCGAATCACTCCTTTCATTAGTTAACTCTCCCGGAAGATATAATTTAAGGCGGTGCCCGTTAACTTTGAAGGTGCCTTTTTCCGGGTGGGAAATTAAAATTGTCCCATAGGACCAAACCTCTTTAACAATGAAGGGTCCGGACCATTGGGATTTTAGTTTTCCCGAAAAAGGCGAAGGCGGGAAATATAAAGGAGGACGAGATCGCCCGGCGAAAAAGTTTTTGGAAATTTTATATGCTTATCGTGATAAAACTTTGTTCGCTCCTTATATAATTTATTGCTCTCATACGCATTCGCTCGCCACTCATCTAATTCATTCATTTGGAATTTTCTTTGTTCTCCCGCTAGAGTGGAATCGAGGTTTAAAAATTTAAGCGCTCAAAATGCGCGGTGTTCTAATTGGACCGGAAGGTGGCATGCCTTGCCATAAACCATTCGATACGGTGTACAACCGATAGCAGTCTTGTACGCCGTTCGATAGGCCCATAGCGCGTCATCGAGCTTTATTGCCCAATCCTTCCGATTAATAGAAACTGTTTTTTCTAAAATCCATTTTAATTCTCGATTAACAACTTCGACTTGGCCGCTCGTTTGTGGGTGATATGCAGTGGATAATTTGTGCGTGACACCATATTTTGCTAAGATTTTTGTAAATTGATTATTGCAAAAATGGGTGCCCCGATCACTCACAATAGCGCGCGGCGTGCCAAATCGAGAAAATAATTTTTTATGAAATTAACGACGACTCGCGCATCATTGGTGGGGAGAGCTTGCACTTCCGCCCACCTCGATACGTAGTCGACCGCCACTAGAATATACTTATTTGAAAAAGAGGGAGGGAGGGGACCAACAAAATCGCTACCCCAAAGGTCGAAAATTTCGCATTCTAAGAAAATGTTTTGGGGCATCTCATCCCGGCGATAGATGTTCCCCGACCGCGGGCAGCTGTCGCAAGTACTCACAAGGGTGTGAGCATCTTTGAAGAGCGTGGGCCAATAAAAGCCCGCCTCCAATGCCTTCCTCGCGGTTCGATTCAAATGATAATGACCACCGGTGGGTCCCTCATGACAATGACGTAAAATTTTAAGGCCTTCCTCACTTGAAACACATCTTATCACAACCTGGTCTGCACATACACGGAATAAAAAGGGGTCCTCCCAAAAGTAATTCTTTAAATCAGAAAATAATTTCTTCTTTTTCTGACTTGAGAATTCTTTTGGCAGAACTCGGGCTACTAAATAGTTAGCCAAATCCGCAAACCAGGGGGTAGAAGATGAATTAATATTTTCGAGAGCTAGGAGGCGCTCTTCGGGAAATTTATCGTTAATGTCGGCCTCTATTAATGCTTCCGAGGAGGGTTTTTCTAAACGAGAAAGGTGATCGGCCGCCAAGTTTTCGGCTCCTCTTTTATCCCAGTTCTCTAAGTCAAACTCCTGCAAGAGGAGGATCCATCGCAAAAGACGAGGCTTGACGTTCGATTTACTCAAGAGATACCTAAGCGTGGAGTGATATGTGAAGACGATAACTTTTGAGAGAGTGATATACGACCTAAACTTATCGAAGGCGAAAACGATTGCTAGAAGTTCCTTCTTAGTCGTGGTGTAGTTTGCTTGTGCCGACGTGAGTGTTTTACTCGCATAATAGATCGGGTGAAAATACTTACTCACCCGTTGGCCTAAAACGGCACCAACCGCAATATCATTCGCGTCGCACATGATTTCAAAAGGGAGCGACCAATCTTGGGCGACTAGAATCGGGGAGTTTATAAGTTTCTCTTTGATAAGTTGAAAGGCTAAATTGCATTCATCGTTAAAAAGAAAAGATGTTTCTTTCTCGAGAAGATGGGTTAACGACCTTGTGATTTTGGAAAAAATTTGTATAAAGCGCCGATAGAACCCCGCGTGGCCTAGGAAACTCATAATAGCTTTTACGTTTGTTGGAGGGGGGAGCTTTTCAATTACTTCAATCTTGGCCCTATCGACCTCGATCCCCTTGCCCAAAATTTTATGGCCAAGGACTAGTCCTTCCTTGACCATAAAATGACATTTTTCCCAGTTAAGCACTAAATTCGTTTCCTCACATCGCTGCAACACGCGCTCGAGATTTTTTAAACAGTTTTCAAATGAACTTCCGTATACGGAGAAGTCGTCCATAAATACTTCCATCACCTCCTCTACTAACTCGTCAAATATTGCCAGCATACATCTTAGGAACGTAGCTGGCGCGTTACAAAGACCGAATGGCATCCTTCGATAAGCGCAGGTGCCAAAGGGACAAGTGAAAGTGGTTTTCTCTTGGTCGTCGGGCAAAATCGGGATTTGGAAATATCCCGACAAACCATCGAGAAAACAGTAGTAGGAGTGACCTGAAAGGCGCTATAAAATTTGGTCGATAAATGGTAGAGGGAAGTGATCCTTATGGGTGGCATCATTTAATTTCCGATAGTCGATGCACATCTGCCAACCCGTAACCGTACGGGTTGGGATCAATTCGTTATTTTCGTTCGCAACTACCGTGACATCACCTTTCTTTGGCACGACTTGTACTGGGCTAACCCAAGTACTATCTGATATCGGGTAGATGATTCCCGCGTCCACAAGTTTTATAACTTCGGCCTTAATGACTTCTTTCATGTTCGGTTTTAGTCGTCGTTGAGACTGGACTGAGTTTCGGAAATTTTCTTCAGGAAAGATTTTATGAGTGCAGAAAGATGGGTTTATACCCTTAATATCCGATAATTACCACGCAATTGCGTGGCGGTGCTTTCTTAAGACTGTAGTCAACTCAAAAATTTCTGAGTTGCTAAGATCGGATGAAATGATGACAGGTAGCTTAGACTCTTTTTCCAAAAACAAGTATTTAAGGTGAGGGGGGAGTTGTTTCAACTCTAATTCGGGTGGTTCTTCATAAGAAGTCTTGATTTTTAATTTTTCTAAAAGTAATGGTTCAGGTGGTGTGGGGTGAGAAACTTCTTCTTCATCATAAAAGAGCTCTACGGGCTCGGAATCATTACTCGTCGATGAAACTAACTCGAGGGATGAATCGAACTCACAACACTCTTCCAAGTAAAACCACGAATTGTCGTTTTCTAGCGTGTTCCGCATCGAGGAATTTATTCCGAAGGTAACTTCATCGTCTCCAACCCGTAGGAGGAGCTTTCCATTACTTACGTCTATAATAGCGTGGGAGGTGGCAAGGAAGGGGCGACCGAGTATGAGGGGTACTTCGGCATCCTCTTCGATGTCAAGAATGACAAAATCCACCGGGAAGATGAATTTGTCAACCTTGACGAGCACGTCCTCCACTATTCCTATCGGATATTTTAAAGAACGATCCGCTAATTGGATACTCATTCGAGTGGGCCTTGGATTTCCTAGACCTAGCTTTTTGAACAAAGAAAACGGCATAAGGTTGATGCTTGCTCCAAGATCCGCTAGGGCGTGTTTTACTAACGAATTGCCAAATAGACATGGGATGGAAAACCGTCCCGGGTCATTTGCTTTTTTAGGCAATTTGTTGAGTACAACCGCGGAGCATTCTGCGTTTAAAGAAATATGCAAAATATCTTCTAACTTTTTCTTATTGGAGAGCAACTCCTTAAGATATTTCGCATATTTAGGCATTTGTGAGATAGCCTCGCAGAAAGGTACTTTAATATGGATTTGTTTTAAAACATCTAACATATTTTTATAAATTTTTTGGCGCTTTCATTTTTAAATTTAGATGGATACGGAATATTAGAAGTAGGAGCGCGCGGATTAAAATAGAAGTGTGCGGAGCTATCGTAGCGGGCAAATTCGAAGATGAATTAAAAGTAGGAGGAGGAGGAGAGGAAATTACCTTGGGCTCGTCCTGTTTTTGAACCACCTCCTTCCCGCTTCGGAGTGTAATCGCGTGCGCGCTCTCCTTTGGATTTTGCTCGGTATTCCCCAGTAGTGCTCCTTGCTGACGCTCAGAAATCATCTTTGCGAGTTGGCCCACTTGATTCTCTAAATTTTTGATCGATCAGGTAAGGTTCCGGATGTTCGTTTCATTTGTAGCAACATATTTTGCAAAAACCTCTTCAATCGGAGAGAGTTTTTGTTGTTGCGGTGGAAAACCGGGTGGATTAAAATTTTGAGAAATCAAATTTGGAGGCGGAGTTAAGTTAAAAAGTTGATTAGGGGGAGGTTGATTTAAATTCATAGGACGCTGAGCATTTCTTTGGTTGCTCCATGAGAAATTCGGATGATTCCTATAACCCGCATTGTATATGTTATTATACGGAGCAGTGTTGGGGTTATAGGAAGGCCGATGCAGATTTCCCATGTAGTCAACATGTTCTTCAATTAAAACGTTATTAGCCCAAGGAGGAGTGGCGGAGGAAGCAGACATCTCCGCCACTTGCTTTGTTAAGCGCTCAACTTGTAAAGTCAAATTCACGTTTGCGTCTATTTCAAAAATTCCGGCCAGCTTATTAGGCCGCGCTCGGGGAATGTTCCATTGGTACGCATTTGTGGCCATCTCTTCGAAAAGCTCTTGAGCGGCGAACGGGGTTTTGTTATTTAATGTCCCCCCGACGGCCGCATCAATCATTTGCCTCATTTGGAGATTTAATCCATTATAAAATATTTGCACTCGTTGCCAAGTGGCAAGTGCGTGGTGAGGGCATCGGCGCAAAAGCTCCTTGAAGCGCTCTGATGTGTCATAGAGAGTCTCCGAGTCGATTTGCATGAACGACGCAATATCCGTGCGCAATTTAGCAGTCTTTGAAGGCGGGAAATATTTATTGAGAAATTTTTCCGCCATTTCGGCCCATGTAGAGATGGATCCCCTAGGTAGGGAGCCCAGCCACTGCTTGGCCTTAGACCGCAAAGAAAAAGGAAAAAGACCTAATCGAATGGCGTCATCGGTGACGCCATTGATCTTAAAAGTGACGCAAATTTCAAGAAAGTAAGGAAATATGTGAATTTGGATCCTCGTCCGATTGACCATCGAAGGTCACCGATTGTTGCACCATTTGTATGATACTGGACATGATCTCAAAATTATTGTTCGCCACCGTGGGGCGAACAATACTCGATTGTGTGCCTTCCAAATTCAGCCGCGCATAATAGGACATGGTCCGTTGCGCGTCCTCATCAGGATTTGGCTCGTTAAGATTAGGAGGATTAAGATTATGATCCATATTCGCTGCGTTGGTGTCCCCGATCGACTCTTCGGATTCTACTTGATTTCCCTGATCACGAGAACGGCGGTGCCTCAAAAGGGTTCGCTCGATCTCCGGATCAAATGGAAGAATTGAAGTGCTACCTCGGGTCATACACTAAAAAGAGAAGAAAGGAAGAAGAAAAATAGATTTTTTTTTCTTTTTTGAAATTTAGAAAAAGCAAAAATAAAATAAAATGAAGCATGATAAAATTAATAGCTATCCTCTTTTCAAAATATCCACGCAAAGTCCCCGACAATGGCGCCAAAAACTTGATATAGATTTTGCGGTTTTGAAATTTAAGCGAAGGTTAAAGATTTTTCTCCAAAACTATATTCGATGAAGGCAAGTGTACCTTATCGTCTATAGTATAAGATATTTAGGAATATCAAGGTCGTATTCCACGGGGCGCGTTGATTACTTCTACTTCGAGGAAAATCACCATTATCTTATCGACGAAAATTCGAGGTTTGTTTTTGCTTAACTAAAATTAAAAAACTAATAGCAAGCTAAATGAAAAGATCAAACATTGCATGAAAGGAAAGAGAAATTGACATTGCATGAAAGGAAGAAATTACTTAAGGAGAAAAAGAACATGAAAGTGGAAACTAATTTTTATTGAAAATAAAAAAACTATTACAAGCCTTAATTTAAGAGTGCAAAGCTAAGGAAAATGAAGGTTACAAGCTTAAGAAAACTAGTTCATGAAAATTTAAAATCATTGCATGAAAGGAAATAAGAGAACATGAAAGCTAAAGAAAAGACATGAACAAGCACTTGAAAAACTCACTCTCATCTCTAACAGCACCTCCCCCACTCCAAAATTCTGAACCCTGGACTCCAGGAGAGCCTCTGAATTTATAGGCGAAAATTTCAAGTTACACGCCCTCGGTCACGGGCGTGACCTAGGGCATGACTGCACTGTTCACATCGGATCCAACAGCGGCCTGGGCTTTCTCGACGGCGCGGCGAAAAGTGGACATTACACGCCCGTGTAATTTTGGTCACGGGCGTGACTTTGGACGACTTCTAAATGCAGCGTGGGCTGGAATTCGGCGCGACGACGAAGCAGAGATCACGCGGGCAATTCACGGTCGTGACATGTGGGTCACGGGCGTGACTTAGGTTGACTTCTCGATAGCATCTCCACGTCTCGTCAGCAGCCAGTTGGGAAGATTCTAATATTACACGCCCCTAGTCAGGGGCGTGACACTGGGTCACCGGCATGACCGAGGGCGTGACTCGCTGTGGACTAGCTCAATTGGCGTGGCATCGACTCTGGACTGATCTTTAGGTTACACGCCCTTGGTCACGTGCGTGACTGAGGGCGTGTACTTGTCAATTTCTCCAATTTGTCCCAAAATTCAGCAAAAATTGAAATTAAGCTAAATTAGAAACAGAATTTCAAAATAAACACTTATGACCTAGAAATGACATAAAAAAAGGAAAATACAAATTAAATATTTAAAAAATTTTCTATTAAAAAGTTATAAAAATACTACTTGTCAGGTGCCAAAGAAGATGATGTACTTAACCATGGATGAGATCGCCATCGTAGCCTTGGACAAAAAGGCGAAGAACATAATTGCCAGTGCAGTGGACGACTCAATGTTACAAAACTTAATCCACTGCAAATCTGCCAAAGAGATGTGGACATCCTTGATTGTCCTCATGGAAGGTACCGAAGAGGTAAGGGACGATAGACGATCTCAACTCAACCAAGAGTATGAGGCCTTCAAGCAGAGAAAGAAGGAGTGCATTGCCGATGCTTATGAAAGATTCTTCATGATCGTAAATGGCCTAAGAAATTATGGCCGGGTGTTTACAAAATGTGAACTAAATGACAAGTTCTTACGATCCCTGAACAAAATAATGGGATAGCAAGATCGTTTCTATTTGGGAGTTTGGAAAGCTACCAAACATTGACCCACAGAATCTGTTCGGGAAGCTACTATCCCTTGAGCTACAGATGAACATCCACAAAACTGAAGAAGATGGGAATCAGACCTCAGGCAAGGAGAGGACATTGGCTCTGAAGGCCGAGAGCTCTAGGATAAGAAGAGCTGTATCACCAATAAGGGAAAAAGAAACTGATGATGAAGAAGAATCAGAAGCTGGCTCCCCCTGCTCTGAGATGCCATATGGGGAGTTCTATCTAATTTCCCATCAATTTAAGAAATTGCTAAACAAAAGAAGGCATATGAAGAACAAGCCCTCTTCCTTAGACTACAAACATTCTCATCGTGATGGTGATCATTACAGGAAGGGCTCAAGTAGCCATGACAAGTATAAGTCTAAACCGAACAAACATGTTTCTTCTGACGTTGTTTGTTATTGTTGCAACAAGCTAGGGAATATGATCGCTGATTGCCCTCACAAGAAGAAGAGGGTTGAAGGAGAGAAGAAAGGAAGTACACCCATGGGAAAAAGAAAACTGAAAGAAGCATCGTTGCCAAGAAGTCCAAAACTCTCAGCGACAGTGACTCAGATGAGTCAAGTGATGAAGAAGAAGCCTACTTTCGGCTTATGGCCATGACTAATGACGAAGAAGAACCTCAGTATAAAGTGAAGGTCAATACTCATACCATCTTGTTTGAATTAGACTATGCCTTGGTTGAGCAAGAGGACTACTCCTCAGATGAGGATTCAGAACGCATGGCCCAATATACTGAACTGCTCAAGAGCTTTGACAAATGTCGAAAGGTCGTCAAAACCCAAGCCAAGGAGATCATGTCTCTCAAGGAAGTGGAATCCAATCTGAGGGAAGAAGTTGCAAAATTTATATCTCTTAGAGAGGAAATCCAAGTATTGATAGACAAGATCAAGAGCTCAGATGAGCTCCTTGCCCTGAGAGAGAAAATCATCAAAGAGCTTGAAGAACAGCTAGTTGTTGAGAAAAAGCTAGTCAAAAAGTTCTCCCAACCGAAAACTGTTCTTCCAATCATTGATATATTCTCAGCTAAAGCAAGTGGAAGTGGATTAGGCCACGTAGCTGGCTCTAGTTAATCTTCTAAGAGTATCCGAGCCAAGAAGAAAAATAAGGATGCTATGAAAGCTACTGCCGAAGAGAAAGGGAAAGTCCATCTGAATTAGACGACATTTAAGAAAGTTATCTTTCCCACAAATGTCTATGATTTGAAAAGCTCATATGGTCACTTAACTAGACCAATTGAATTTGAGCCTGTCAACGACCACAAGGGGTGCACTCGTCCCCGAAACTTCGGTGCAAATGTATTCAAAGCACCTTATGAGGAAATAAATCTGAGAGATTATGGTCCTTATGTTCATGGTCCAAGTGCAAAGAAGGCACCACCGGTGAAGACTATTGCACCTAAGCCAAAGTAGACAGTGGAAACATGTGTGTGTTGTACTCATGAGGGATCCTCCTCCAAATGTAAGGCTCCTAGCAAAACTATCGTTCAAAAAGTAAAGAAGGAGAATACAAAGCGAAGGTACAACAGATTTGACTATTGGTGTTGCAACAAGATTGGTCACTTTGCCGTAGATTGCTGGTTCAATCCGATTAATATTAGGAGACCACAAGTAAACATTGCTGTTGGAGCATGCGTTTCGCACTCCTCCGGTTTGATAATAACAAAGTCCCGTTTATATTTGATTCTATTTTTTATTAATGGTGTGCAGGTAACAGGTATGAGATGTTCACATTTCTGCTGGAGCTAAATTTGAATGTGGGAAAATTTCACTGTCAGAAAATTCTGACACCCGATGTCGCCCCGGCGACAGCAGAGAAGTTACAACTACTTCCCTCCACGGCAGCACGACGAAAGGCAGTTTTGAGCTGTCAGAAATTCGACAGCGATGTCGCCCAGGCGACAGCTCGGAGGTTACAACAACTGCCCACGACACCACCACGACCGGCAGTTTTGCGCTGTCAGAAATCCGACATCGATGTCGCCCAGGCGACAGCTCAGCGGTTACAGCAACTGCCTGCACGACGGCACTTCTGCGGCAATTTAGCGCTGTCGGAAAATTCCGATAGTCAATGTCGCCCAGGCGACAACGATTTTCTATAAATTGACTCCTTGTGTTCGTGCATGACAAGCATTGAGAATTCCAAGTCCCTTCCTGAGTGCATACGAACCAGAGAGCTCCAGAACCTCTTCAACTCCCATTTGTGCAAAGAAGGATTGAAGATTGAAGACGAGATCGAGCGCGCTTCTACATCAACGATCATCTCGAGGCTTCAACCATCCATTCAGAGATCTGAATTTCTAGGGAGTTGTTCTTTTCATATTGTATTTCCATTTACACACATTTCATTTTGTATTTGTAGAGAAAACGTCGTCTTGCGTGCGGCGTCTAAGTCCTTGCGCGGCTTAGGGGAAAATCGCTTCCTTGTGCGGAGCGTCTAAGTCCTTGCGTGGCTTGGTGGGAAATCGTGGCCTTGTGTGCTACGTCTAGATCTTGGGAAGATCTAGAGGATAGGCTTGGGCTTGGTCTTGGGAGAGACAAGTGATAGCCTTCCGATCCTTGGGAGAAGGATTGGTAAACCAAAAATTATTGTATTTTTTATTATCATAATTGTGCCTTGATCTTAAGCATTGTTAAGATCATTTTTTATTGTATGCAAATTTCATGATAAATATAATTATGCTCTTTTCACTAATTGCAAATTTGTTTGCTTAAATCTTTATCTTAGAAATTTGTGTTTGGTTTAATACAAAAATTGCATTGGTTTAAAATTATTTATAAGTAACTTTTTAGTAAAGTAAAATTTGTCTAAAAATTATTAAGTAAAAATTATATTTTTAAACACACCCTTATTCACCCCCCCCTCTAAGGGCGTCACACGATCCAACAAGTGGTATCAGAGCTAGGTTACTCCAAAACGGTTTTACCACCGGGAGTAATGGCGCACAACGATCATGCGTTCGTTGAGGGGCAAGGCATAAGTAGACCACCTTTATTCACGGGCACAGACTATAATTATTGGAAAACACGTATGCGTTGTTTTCTAATTGCGCTAGATATAGAAGTCTGGAATATGGTAGAATCTAGTTACACTTCTCCAACAGTTGTTGTAGGAGATGTAACTATGGATAAGCCCAAAGACAAGTGGGATGACAACGATAAATTAAAATGTAAGAACAACGCAAAAGCCATGAATGCTTTATTTTGCGCACTAGATCGCACTGAATTTAATAGAGTTTGTGCTTGTAATACTGCATTTGAAATTTGGAATTTATTAGAAATCACTCATGAAGGTACTTCACAGGTAAAGGATTCAAAGCTATTTCAACTGGAGTCTGAATTTGAAAGGTTCAAAATGGAGGTAGATGAAGAGATTGATACGATGTACACACGATTCACAAAAATCGTGAACGACTCAAAGGTGCTAGGAAAGGTGTTCTCAAATGGAGATTTAGTAAGGAAAATATTAAGATCACTTCCCCCGAAGTTCAATCCTAAAGTGACTGTAATTTCCGAGTCACATGATCTTAAGACCTTACAATTGGAGAGCCTCATTGGGAACTTGAAAACTCATGAAGTTGAATTGAAAATTCAATAACAAGAGTATATGGAGCCAAGGAAGAAGGGATTGGCTCTAAGATCTAAGAAGGAAGAAACTAGCGACTCTGAGGAGGATGAAGAAGATGAGGAAAGTTTATTTGTTAAAAAATTTAGAAAATTTATGAAAAATCCGGAGAGAAGGAATTCGTTTAAGAAGTATTTTAAGAAGGAGACCTTTAGGAAGAAAAAAGGAAAGGAAGGCGATGAGGAGGAAGAGAGACCGCCACCGGAGTGCTATCACTGCAAGAAGTTAGGACACATCCGAAGCAAGTGTCCAAAGTACTTGAAAGAACTTAAAGAAAAGAAGCACAAAGGGTCGAAGAAGGTGTTGAAGGCGGAAACATGAGATGATACTACTTCTGAGGATGCAAGCAGTTCAGACTCAAGTAAAGAAGAGGAGGCCAACATGTGCTTAATGGGAAAGAGCGTCATATCTGATGACGAATGCAGTGTCCAAAGAGACACTGAGGTAACTCCTCCAACCTACGATGAATTATTTTTTGAATTTTTAAAGACTTGCAAAATTTTTAAAAAAAGTTTAAAAGATAATGATCTTCTTAAATCTAAAAATGAAATTTTGCTTAAAGAAAACAAAAAATTGTTAAATGAAATTAAGACTATTGGAAAAAGAGATATTTCTTGCCAAGAGTGTGATCACTTTATGGGAAGAATTAAAGAACTTGAAGAATCTCTTTCCAAATCTCATTCTATAATAAAACTTCTTACTAAAAAGAATGAGATTTTAGAGAGAGATCTAAAATCTTCAATTTCCAAAATCCATGAGGGAAAGAAATCTTTTGAACGTAGATGTGTAAATCTGGTATCCGAAAATACAAAAATGAGAAACCAGATTCATGACTTAACACTAGCCATGAAAAAATTTGGAATGGGCCGAAGATCACTGGATATGATCTTAGGATACCAACGCCATGGATCTGGAAGGTTTGGACTCGGATACACGCCTGGAAGCTGTCGCCCGGCGACAACCACTGTCGCCGGCGACAGTGAAAAGTCCAGAAAATTTACTTTAGAAAATTCTAAAAATAATGAATTGTCAAATACTGCATCCTCATCCAGTAAAAGTCCAGAAAAGTTATACTCTTCTAAATACATTACATGTGCCAAATGCAATAGATTTGGTCACACTACGGACTCTTGCTGGAAGGAAGGAAAAAGTAAAATTAAACAAATCTGGGTGCCTAAGGCTTCTACCTATACTATGGGTGGAACCACTTGGGTAACCAGATCTTTACTCACCTCTTCTTTCTAGGTGTGTTGGCAGGCTAAGGACAAAGAAGACGTGTGGTACTTGGACTCGGGCTGTTCAAAACACATGTCAGGAAATAAAGAGAAGTTCCTTAGCCTAGAGATGAAGAAAGGAGGAGTTGATACTTTCGGAGACAATGGAAAAGGAAAAATCACCGGCATCGGAGTTAAAAGAAAATTACAGGAAAAGAAGATGAACTCCTTCCCACGGTGGAGAATGATGATGAAGAACTTGGAGAAAATGAAGAAGGAAAAGAAGAAGAAAGAGAAGGAGAACGAGAAGAAGGAGATAGAGAAGTAGAAGAAAGAGAAAGATATGAGCCTCCAAGTGAATTGAGGTTTTCAAAGGATCATCCAAAGGAGCTTATCATTGGAGATCCGCAAAAAGGGGTTAGTACTCGTTCATAGCTACATGTTTTATTTTCAAACCTTTGTTTTGTCTCTGAAATAGAACCAAAAGATGTTTCCACCACTTTAAATGATGAATTTTGGTTTTTAGCTATGAATGAAGAACTTAATCAATTTGAACGTAATAAGGTTTGGAATCTTGTAGAACGACCCAAAAATCGTCCTGTAGTTGGTGTTAAGTGGATTTTTAAAAATAAAATGGATAATGAATCTAGAATGGTTAGAAATAAAGCCAGATTAGTTGCAAAAGGTTATGCACAAATTGAAGGGGTAGATTTTGATGAAACTTTTGCACCCGTAGCAAGATTAGAAGCGGTTAGGATATTTCTTGCATTTGCTTGTTTTAAAAGATTTAAATTATATCAAATGGATGTCAAAACCGCATTTTTAAACGGGTATATAAAAGAGGAGGTTTATGTAGAACAACCCCCTGGCTTTATAATGAGAAATATCCAAATTATGTTTATAAATTAGATAAAACGCTTTATGGATTAAAACAGGCGCCTCGTGCTTGGTATGATCGATTAACTCAATATCTGTTAAAGCACGATTATAAAATAGGAAGTGCTGATTCTACACTCTTCATTAAGCAAATTGATCATGATTAAGTTATTTTGCAAATTTATGTTGATGATATTATTTTTGGAGCCACTAATGAAGAGTTGTGTAATGAAGTAGTTCAAATTATGAAAAATGAATTTGAAATGAGTATGGTTGGAGAACTTTCATATTTTCTAGGTTTTCAAATTACACAAAAACATGATGGTATTTTTATATGTCAAACCAAATATATTCATGATATGTTAAAAAGATTTGGATTTGAAAATCTTAAGCATGCAAACACTCCTATGAGTACTTCACTAAAATTAGGAAAAGATGAAAGTGGTGTTTCAATTGAACAAACCCTTTATAGAAGTATGATAGGGTCTTTATTGTATTTAACCGCATCTAGACCTGACATTATGTTTGCCGTATGTTTATGTGCTAGATTTCAAGATAATCCTAAAGAGTTACATTTAAAAGCGGTGAAACGCATCTTTAGATATCTTATAGGAACATCTAAATTAGGATTATGGTATCCTCATAATGATTCCTTTATTTTACATGGTTTTTCGGATTCCGATTATGCGGGATGTTCTTTAGATAGGAAAAGCACTAGTGGCACTTGTCATTTTATCGGCCCTTCACTTATTTCATGGTCGAGTAGGAAACAGAATTCTGTTGCCCTCTCTAATACCGAGGCCGAATATATTGCACTAGGTAGTTGTTGTGCCCAAGCTCTTTGGATGTCACAAACGTTAGAAGATTTTGGCATGCAACAAAGTAGTGTAGAATTAACATGTGACAATAAAAGTGTTATAGACTTAACTAACAATCCCGTATTACATTCTAGATCTAAGCATATAGATATCCGACATCATTTTATAAGGGATCATATTAAGAAGGGTAATATAAAAATCAACTTTATAGGCACAGAAAATCAACTAGCGGATATGTTCACTAAACCGTTACCAGATTCCTATTTTTCTATGCTTAGGCTAGAATTGGGAATCCTAGACATTTCACAATGAATATATCACTACTCAAAACCTATACATTTTAAAAAGAAAAAGCCTAAATTTTAAAATCAAACCATAGAATTTAAAATGACTTAACAAAAATTCACACATCATTAATATTACATCAATATTGTTCCATAAAAACAGTAGAAAACAACATAAATTCAAGTTCATTAACAGAAATCAACATCTGAAGAAGTTCACTGTCGCCCAGGCGACAGTGGATGTCGGAAATTTCCGACATCAGTCAGCAGCAACAGCCTGATGAAACTACTCAGAATCCTCAAAACCAGCCCCGCTGCTCTCTGGACAGTCTTCTGGAGGTCCTCGTCTCACGGCTTTACCACGTCGAGTCTGCCTCACCGATTGGCGTGGAGGTTCTTCGTCTGGAACTTGCCATTCGGCCTCTTCCTCCGGAGTTGGCTTTAGCTTCAGACCTTTCATAAGAAATTTCATGAACTTCTGCATTCTACTCCGATCCTTCTTCACTTCTTTCTTGTGATCCTCTAGTGAATCACGTAGATCATCAATAGACTCTCGAAGTGATCCTGCCCTAGGCATTGACGGCTCTCTAATCTCAATTCCAGGATGGGCCTTTTTATGCGTCTTCTTCACTTTCATAGTACCCGTATAATATATCTCCGGATAACAATCATCAAAATATGAATCTTGAGCTATCCATCAGTACTTCTTATATAATATACGCTGAATTATCATCCCCATTGGCAGCGTGTGAACCTTCACCCATTTTGGATGCTTTAATCTAAACGCATACCGAATCTGGGAGAGTATGAAGTCCGCCACATCGAAAAGTTCATCCTCCATAATGAAGTAAGTAATGAGGGTCAACTGAGCCGTGATACTTCTTGTATCTCCACTCTTCAACATGACTGAGTTCCTTAATATATCTTGAACTAAAAAAGCATCCGGAGTGAGTGACGTAACTTCAGTGGTTAGAGTCTTCTTTTGACTCCCATGTAAACTCATGTTTACAAGGGTCCAATCTCTATCTTTTTTATAACTCTCCACTATATCCGGCATATTTTCACTCATCACTAGTCCGAATTCCTCTCTTAGATCAACATGTGTTATTTCCACATGTTGACCTTGGATTCTTGATCTAACTCCCCCATCCAATTCAGTGTAATTGGGATCTTCCAAATGATTATAGAATTCTCGAACCAAAAAGGATGAAAATGAATCTGCTGTGATTATTGAGAGTATACCTGCATTCGCAAGCCGATCATAGATATGATCATGCTTCAGCGAATCAAATTCAACATATTTCGCTACTCCAACTATGGCTTTCTCCACCCCAGGGTACACTTGATACGAACTATGCGCATCTTCAGAAGTACTCCTTCGCGCTTTAGAACTGGAAGCCATTCTGCAAATAACATATAAAAAAATGGATTAAACATGTGCTGTGCACTGGAACACTGTCGCCCAGGCGACAGTGACTGTCGGAAAATTCCGACAGTACTTCAGTAAACTTCTCTTGAAATTTTTTACATAAACTTCCAGATCTACTCAAAATCAAGTTTTATTTCAACATCAAGTTTAAAAAAAAAAATATATAATATTTTTTCAAATCTACATCTTCTCCATATCCTTACTATTCATCATCTTCAACCTTCTTCCAAAAGCAAATATTCCATTAAAAAAAAATTCTACTATGTACAAATGCAAAACTTCAACAAAAAAAACACAAAATCAAAACATTTTTCACCAAGATCCAATAAGATCCCCTTGATTTACACTAGATCTACACTTTTAAAACACAAAACTTTCAAGATCTACACCATGCATCAAAGGGAAAATAAAAAACATACATCTTTTATCATCTCCCCTTTCTAAAATCAAAAAGCCCTAAAATTTTTTGAGTCAAAACACTTAAAAATCCAAAACCATACCTTAGATCTAGGATGTCGCCGACCTCCGACAGCTTTCTCTCGCCCTTCAGTTCAGAAAAATGATGCACAATAGGGTTTGACTCGGTCCAAAGCCGTATTTATATTTTTGGCTGTCGCCCAGGCGACAGTGACTGTCGGAAATTTCCGACAGCTTCCGATTTGATAAATCTCCAATTTTTGGTCCCTTTGATGCTTTACAATAGTTATATGTCATTATTAATGCTTCACCTCATGACTTGATGACAAACCATGTGCTTTTTATCTTTAAAAAAATGGCTCTTACATGATTGTATGATTTCATTTCCAAGCTATCATCGTATTGACACTCCTACTTAGTTATTTAGACCATTGAAAATTGTTTTCGCATGCCTCTAAGTATGAGAAATTGTTTATCTATCATAATGAACTATCACGTTCACTTCTTTTGATCAATACGTATGTCTTTTTATTTAATATATACATGAATCATATTTGCTTTAACATAATACAATAGCACTTCATAAATACAACTTTCAACCTTGATTTGTTAGCACAACAAAATATACACCATCTTTTGCGATTCAAGTGAATTCGGAGATCCTTGGTCAATTAAAAAATTAAGATATCACAAATATGTGATCAAAAAAATATAAGGTTAAAATTACAAGACAAGGATACTCCACCAAGCACTACTTACCCGCCTGATAAGTCTTAATGAGCATTGTGAGGTTAAGCACCTTGGAAAGAATTGTAAAGTGTGTTGTACAAAAGAAAAATGGTTTGCTATTCTTCTTGTGCTATATCTTCAACGAAAAAGTTGACTTTATATGCTTATATTATGTTCTCCATTTCAATGATCATGTAGATTAAATAACTTCATATGTTTGATCTAAGTATCACATGTACACATCATTATGTTATTTAAACATTCATCTCATGAGAATTGGACCGAAAATATTCCATAAATCTATACACTATTGTGTCATTCTATGATACTTTCAAATGACCTTACACATGTTTAAGTTATTTTCATACTATGGCATATTCCATAAATCTATACCGTCACTTCATGAGTTTATTCATACTATGGCATATTCCTATTATTTCATGAACTTCAATCATTTCCAACAAAGTGCTTCCGCTTACTCTTCATTTCTACATCCTATATCTTTTCCCTTCAGAACTACTCTTTTATCTGATATTAACTTTTGCTAATACCAAAAGGGGGAGAATTAAAAGTATAAAAAGAGAAATCACAAATCTATTACACCTAAATATTCCACCTAAACAATACATCATTTCAACTTACTTTAACATTTAGGGGGAGCATATATTTAGGGGGAGCATACATTTAGGGGGAGCTTTCATCTAAAGGGAAATTATTTATTTTTAAGAGAAACATATCATGTTATTTTTGTGCACACACCAAATGTTAAAATCAACAATCTAAATAGACATGATTTCTTTTTATACGGATTTGTTATTATCAAAAGGGGAAGATTGTTGTAGCATGCGTTTCGCACTCCTCCGGTTTGATAATAACAAAGTCCCGTTTGTATTTGATTCTCTTTTTTATTAATGGTGTGCAGGTAATAGGTATGAGATGTTCACATTTCTGCTGGAGCTAAATTTGAATGTGGGAAAATTTCACTGTCGGAAAATTCCGACAGCCGATGTCGCCCCGGCGACAGCAGAGAAGTTACAACTACTTCCCTCCATGACAGCACGACGAAAGGCAGTTTTGAGCTGTCGAAAATCCGACAGCGATGTCGCCCAGGCGACAGCTCGGAGGTTATAACAACTGCCCACGACACCACTATGACCGGCAGTTTTGCGCTGTCGGAAATCCGACATCGATGTCGCCCAGGCGACAGCTCGGCGGTTACAGCAACTGCCCGCACGACGGAACTTCTGCGGCAGTTTAGCGCTGTCAAAAAATTCCGACAGTCAATGTCGCCCAGGCGACAACGATTTTCTATAAATTGACTCCTTGTGTTCGTGCATGACAAGCATTGAGAATTCCAAGCCCCTTCCTGAGTGCATACGAACCAGAGAGCTCCAGAACCTCTTCAACTCCCATTTGTGCAAAGAAGGATTGAAGATTGAAGACGAGATCGGGCGCGCTTCTACATTAACGATCATCTCGAGGCTTCAACCATCCATTCAGAGATCTGAATTTCTAGGGAGTTGTTCTTTTCATATTGTATTTCCATTTACACACATTTCATTTTGTATTGGTAGAGAAAACGTCATCTTGCGTGCGACGTCTAAGTCCTTGCGCGGCTTAGGGGAATATCGCTTCCTTGTGCGGAGCGTCCAAGTCCTTGTGTGGCTTGGTGGGAAATCGTGGCCTTGTGTGCTACGTCTAGATCTTGGGAAGATCTAGAGGATAGGCTTGGGCTTGGTCTTGGGAGAGACAAGTGATAGCCTTCCGATCCTTGGGAGAAGGATTGGTAAACCAAAAATTATTGTATTTTTTATTATCATAATTGTGCCTTGATCTTGAGCATTGTTAAGATCATTTTTTATTGTATGCAAATTTCATGATAAATATAATTATGCTTTTTTCACTAATTGCAAATTTGTTTGCTTAAATCTTTATCTTAGAACTTTGTGTTTGGTTTAATACAAAAATTGCATTGGTTTAAAATTATTTATAAGTAACTTTTTAGTAAAGTAAAATTTGTCTAAAAATTATTAAGTAAAAATTATATTTTTAAACACACCCTTATTCACCCCCCTCTAAGGGCGTCACACGATCCAACAATTGCAAAGAAGACCACACACAATATTAACGTTCGACGTGGTGCTCAGCTAACAAGG
Source organism: Dactylorhiza incarnata (assembly GCA_033032865.1). Classification (NCBI taxonomy): domain Eukaryota; kingdom Viridiplantae; phylum Streptophyta; class Magnoliopsida; order Asparagales; family Orchidaceae; genus Dactylorhiza; species Dactylorhiza incarnata. The sequence goes on from JAWHQI010000148.1 coordinate 4,747,541, forward strand.
GACCAAGGACCCAAATTTGTTTGGGCTCCTAAGGCAAGATAATCTGCTTTTGCAGGTATGTCCAAAGGCCAACAGAAATCCTATCTAGTATTTGGACAGTGGTTGTTCTCGGCACATGAACGGGACAAGAAGCCTATTGCAGACTTACATTCTAGTTGAGAATGGCGCAAAAGACATTTTTGGCGGACCCGACAGAGGAATAACTAAAGGCTATGGTATGATTACTAATGGCAAAGTATCCTTCTCAGATGTGGCATATGTGGAAGGATTAGAACATAATCTTATAAACATAAGTCAAGTTTGTGAAAAAGGATACATAGTTGATTTTCGTAAAGATAAGTATTTGATAAAGTCGGCAGAAAATTAAGAAACGATTTTATCAGGCACTCGCTGTAGAAATATTTTCTGCTTAAACTTTCTTTGTTTAACCTCCTCTACACCAGTTTGTTTTTTAGAAAAAGACAGTGCATCTCTCATTGACCAATGACACAAGAGACTAGCACATATGAATTTCAAAACTATAAATAAATTATTTTCTCAAAACTTAGTGCGTGATGCGCCAAATGTTAAGTGTATTAAAGATAGACCTTGTCACGCATGTGTAAAAGGCAAGTAAACATGGGATAACTTTAAGAACATAATTGGCAAAGACTCTACCAGGTGTTTACACCTACTTCATATGGACTTGTTTGGTCCCTTGCAAATTAGAAGTTTAGGAGGTAAGTCTTACACATTGGTTATTCTAGATGATTACTCACGTTTTGCATGAGTATTCTTTCTAAAACACAAGTCAGATAACTTTGATATTTTCACTAAGTTTTTCAAGCAAATCTAGAATGAATCAGATTGTTCAGTTGTCAAAATCAGAAGTAAATATGGAACAGAATTTGAATCTGGGGCCATGACAGACTTCTGTTAAAGCCTCGGTATCTTTCATGAATTTTCCTCTCCTCGAACTCCACAACAAAATGGGGTAGCTGAGAGAAGTAATAGAACACTCATTGATTCTTGTAGAACAATGTTGAGCGACTCTTCACTACCAGAATACTTCTGGGCTGAAGCCGTCAACACTGCTTGCCAAATGCAAAACAGAGCACTCATCAATAAAAACCATGAAAAAGACTCCCTATGAACTACTAAAAGGCAAGAAACTAACCATCTCTTATTTTACAATCTTTGGCAGTAAATGTTTTGTACTTAATAACGGGAAACATTACAAAACCAATTTGAGTGAAAAGAGCTTTGAAGGTATTTTCGTAGGCTATAGTAGCCATAATAGAGCTTATAGGGTTTTTAATAAGAAAACCTTAGTTGTAGAGGAATCCATTAATGTTGTATTTAACGAGAGAGCATGCTACAAAGCAGCTCTTCTAGTGTCTTTGTTGAAGATACAGGTTCAAGGCTGCAAGACTTAAGCTTGGATGAGCCAGTTAAAGAAAATGATCAAAACTTCATCAAGATCCCTCCCCCAACCTCAACTAAAGAGGAGGATCACCAAGATCAAGAGCCAATCCATGTGGAGGAAGACACTCCAGTAGTAGAAGAAGTTCCTGGTGGCCCAACTGATGCAAGGAATCTAGAATTCAGACATTGTAGGGATCATCTGATTGATCAGATCATAGGAGATCCTCGTGACGGCATAAGAACAAGAAGAGCTACTACTAATGAAAATATGTATTTGAGCTTCCTCTCGCAGGTTGAACCAAAGAAATTTCAAGAAGGAAATGTGGATCCTTCTTGGATAATTGCAATGGAAGAAGAACTAAATCAATTCAAGCGGTGCAAAGTTTGGACTCTTGTACCAAAACCCAAAGATAAAAATATCATTGGAACAAAATGGGTCTACAGAAACAAATTGGACGAAGATGAACAATAATGAAGAACAAAGCCAGACTTGTAGCAAAAGGATACAGCCAAGAAGAAGGGATCGACTTCGATCAGACTTATGCTCCTGTAGCAAGGCTCAAAGCGATCAGACTGTTCCTTGCTTATGCTGCATTCAAGGGATTCACCGTGTAAGACCCCAATTGTCATGTGCACGAAAAATAAAAATGATTTGAAGTCAGGGAGCTAGCGCCAGGCGCTAGGGCTAGCACCGGCGGTAGTGGCACTAAGCGGTACCGACTCTGATCTAGCGCCAGCGCTAGTGGCTAGCGCCGGCGGTAGCGTGAAAAGCTTATATACACAAAATCCGGTGTTTTCCTTCATTTTCTCTGAGAGCCTCTGAAATTCTGAGAGCAGTGGGCTGGGAGCTGGGAAGGAGATCCGTTGGAGTTGAGCCTTCGTCGTGCCAGGAGGGAGATTAGTGAAGAAGCATCTGCGTGCGTGTGCCATCGCGGATTCCAGCCAATCCCCTCTCAGTCTATGGCACCAAAATGACCAACTAGGGTAACGAATCTCCTCCCTAGCCTTTGGACATGTGTGTCCTTTGATTTCCATGTTTTGGAAGACTTCTACTAATTAGTAGATCGGATCTTCCGGTGGGTTGAAGTGATTTCCCCATAAATTGCATATAGAGTCCGGAATGGAAGTACGGGCATAGACATGCTGTGTGAAGCCCATCTGGACAGTTCGAGCGGGATTGGTGATGTTTATCGCGTGGAGAAGGCTCCATGTATATGTTGTGGTTCGGGTATTCTGTACTGTTTTGTACAGCATAATATCCTGGAGGTGTTTCTCAGGCAATACCCGAAGTTTGGTAGCATAACTGAGTTCTGTTACTAGCGCCGGCGGTAGATCCAGGTGAGCTACTAGTGTTGATTTCTGGAGGTGTTTTCCCAGAGGTATCAGAACTGAGTTCTATTACAATTGCCAAACAGAACTAAGTTCTGTTGCTAGCGCCAGGCACTAGCATTAACGCCGGCGGTAGCGCCCAGCACACAGATTGTGTGATTCCGTGCTACCTAAAGTCCTGGGGACTGGATACATAGCAGGAGAAGCTGTGGAATTTGCAAAGCCCAGCTTTAAGTGTTGGGTATTAGGTGAAGCTTTCCCGCATCGTGCAAAGTTGAAGCGCGATGATTAAGCACGGGCCTAGCTGATCCGAACCCGCCTATAGTGGTGGTGAATAGGTCGCCCCTCGGTGCACCAGGCTATGGAAGAGTTCCGGAACTTCGTGTGTATGGCCTAGCTCAAATTGCTTGTCTAAGTTGAAATAAGACTTAGCGTGAGGGCATAACTCAGGGAGTATGCCAAAGTGTGCCTTGAGAGCACGAAGCGGGTGGCTTGGTATGCCCCCGTTGGTGTTGTTTGCGGATATATAATTATATGCTTCTTACTCTTACTTGCAGGGAAGGAGCACCGCCGCCCCGAGTGTGGGGTGGGGTCGTTATAAATCATGGTCAGCTAAAGCTGACCGGTTACCTGTTTTACCACCGCTTGGTGGATTTGTTTGTACAGGTCCCGGCGAGACAAGCGGGAAATAGTGGGCTGAAGCCCCCTTGCTGCTGTGCTGTGCTGGCCCTCGAAGGCCAAAGCTTTTGTTTACTTTTGTTCATGTGTGGCCGGCCTGCTTGCCGATGTCTGGAAGCCATCTATATTATGTAAACAAACATTGTAAATAACCTTTTATGTATTTCATTCCTAGTAGCTTATGTGGACAATGCTATACACTAGTTTATAAATGAAATTATATGCTTCCGTTATGCGCCTCTGGTGCTGAGATAGTTATATCTTTAACTGTTAAATGCTAATTTTAGTACCGCTCTCTTCTATTCATTTCATATGGCGTGGGGTCCCGATCGGACCTACTGTTATATGCTATGTAACAGGGAGGGTGTTACAAATTGGTATCAGATACAGGTTTCGATCCCTTTCCGTTCGAATTCGTGGTCGAATTCTTTTAAGGGGTGGTGAGCACGTGTGTGCGTCGCCTTTAACTCTTGTAAATAACCAGTAATTGTCCACTTTAGGAATGAAGTACATGTATATGTGTAGCATTCAGATGGAACTTCTGTGTTCCTTTGTTGATTCATGCCTTCTCTTAGTCGTTAATTGTGTTTTGTGCACATGTTTAGGCGGCTGGGAGTGGAGCGGGGCCTTCTCGACCCCCTCGTTTGACTGCAAGTAGTGCACCAACTCCGGTGCCGACTCCTCCTCCGGCTGAAACTGTAAGGATGGTCGCTGAGGAAGTATTTGCAATGTTCACGGCGCAACCAGGAGGGCATGTCCCTGAATAGCCTCCTATTACGGGAGCGGCTCCAATGCAGGCTCCAGCAGCCGAACCTGCGGTAGAAAGGCCAGTGTCGTTGAGGGCACGAAGAGCTCCAGATCAACAGCTGCAATACTTTTTGAGTTTCCACCGACGCAAGCGGAGGATTGGCTATCAAGGGTGCGCAAAACCTTGAAGGCCACAGATATAGAGGAAGAGCAAAAAGTTACTTTGGCAATCCTCCTATTGGATGGGGAGGCGAAGCTGTGGTGGGACGAGATGGAGTTACATCGGCTAGCGGGAAGGCAGCTGACAGATATCTCCTTTGATGAGTTTTCCAGACTATTCTTGGCACGGTATCTTCCACCGGCCCAACAGATAAAGATGGAAAATCAGTTCAACCGTCTGACTCAGGGTGATAGAATGATCGACGACTATCTACATGAGTTTACACGGTTGGGGCGCTATGCAGGCGTGACGTTTGCGGATGAAGCTCGTAAGACAAATCGGTTTTACGAAGGCTTGCGAGAAGAGTTGCGGTTCCTTCTGTCGGGGCCAATAATGCAGGGGTTTATGACCCTGGTCAACACGACTCGTTCTTTAGAGAAAGATATGAAACAGTCCCAAAGCAGGAAGGAGCTAGCAGTAGTAAAGCCAGAATTCAAAGTAGCGAGCTCGGCAAAGTCGGGACGAGACAAATTGAAGAAAGGAACGTGACCGTATGGGTCAGCTCAATCTTCAGCATCGGGAGTGACTGGGCGAGGCCCACTCATCTGTTACAACTGCGGAAGACCGGGGCACTATGCTCGTGACTGTCGTAGTGGGAAGAAGCTAGTTGCGGCCTATGCGGCAGAGAAAGGGAAGGCAGCAGAGTCAACCGCATCCCACGCTGCTCCAACCCAGCCTAGAGTATACAACCTTGGCCAACAGGAGGACATCAAACAGAGCGATGTGGTGACAGGTATGCGATAGTATATAGCTTTTATTGCTTTTTATACTTCATACCTTATGCATTGCTTGTTCACCATTAATGTACTAGGCTTTGTCCTGATCGTTAATTATCCGACAAGAGCACTGTTTGATACGGGTGCTTCACATTCCTTTCTATCGGAGGCCTTCATACAGCAACTTGGAGTGCCTTCATCGTTTAGACAGAAATAGCTAAGTGTGTTGCTACCCAATGGATGTTCTATGCGTGTGGATCGAGGTTGTGTGGTAAAAGTACGAATAGGGAGTCAAGACTTTGATTTGGAAGCACTGATACTCTCGCTTTCGGAGTTCGATATGATCTTTGGTATGGACTGGCTGTCAGCGCAGCAGGCTTACATTGATTACACTTCTAAGGAGGTCACACTGGGGCGGAATACCGAACGTGCGACTACGTTTGCTGGTTTGCCTGGATCGAGCAAGACACTGATGTCTGCTGTCCAAGTGGTCAAGGCAGTTCGGCAAGGCGCAGAGTTATGTGTTGTGCTAGTGGGGGCTGCAAAGCCTCAACCCAGTTTGAGTGATGTTCCTGTGATTTCAGAGTATCCAGATGTGTTTTCGAAAGATCTTCCTGGGCGCCACCTCAGCGAGAGATTGACTTCACGATAGAGCTGGTGCCAGGTGCCAAACCTGTGTCACGCTCCCCGTACCAAATTGCGCCAAAGGAGATGGCGGAGTTGAAGGTTCAATTACAGGAGTTGCTAGAGCTACTAGTGTTAATTTCTGGAGGTGTTTTCCCAGAGGTATCAGAACTGAGTTCTGTTACCATTGACGAACTGAACTAAGTTCTATTGCTAGCGTCAGGTGCTAGCATTAGCGCCGGCGGTATCGCCTAGCACACAGACTGTGTGATTCCGTGCTACCTAAAGTCCTGGGGACTGGATACGTAGCAGGAGAAGCTGTGGAATTTGCAAAGCCTAGCTTTAAGTGTCGGGTATTAGGTGAAGCTTACTCGCATCGTGCAGAGTTGAAGCGCGATGATTGAGCACAGGCCTAGCTGATCCGAACCCGCCCATAGTGGTGGTGAAGAGGTCGCCCCTCGGTGCACCGGGCTCTGGAAGAGTGCCAGAACTTCGTGTGTACGGCCTAACTCAAATTGCTTGTCTAAGTTGAAATAAGACGTAGCGTGAGGGCGTAACTCAGGGAGTATGCCAAAGTGTGCTTTGAGAGCATGATGCGGGTGGCTTGGTATGCCCCCGTTGGTGTTGTTTGCGGATATATATTTATATGCTGCTGACTCTTACTTGCAGGGAAGGAGCACCACCTCCCCGAGTGTGGGGTGGGGTCGTTATAAATCTTGGTCAGCTAAAGCTGACCGGTTACCTGTTTTACCACCGCTTGGTGGATTTGTTTGTACAGGTCCCGGCGAGACAAGCGGGAAATAGCGGGCTGAAGCCCCCTTGCTGCTGTGCTGTGCTGGCCCTCGAAGGCCAAAGATTTTGTTTACTTTTGTTCATGTGTGGCCGGCCTGCGTGCCGATGTCTGGAAGCCACCTATATTATGTAAACAAACATTGTAAATAACCTTTTATGTATTTCATTCCTAGTAGCTTATGTGGACAATGCTATACACTGGTTTATAAATGAAATTATATGCTTCCGTTATGCGACTCTGGTGCTGAGATAGTTATATCTTTAACTATTAAATGCTAATTTTAGTACCGCTCTCTTCTATTCATTTCATATGGCGTGGGGTCCCGGCCGGACCTACTGTTATATGCTATGTAACAGGGAGGGTGTTACACACCGTATACCAAATGGACGTCAAGTTAGCTTTTCTCAACGGTAATATAAAAGAAGAAGTAAACGTAGAACAACCCCCAAGTTTTGTTGATCCTGAACACCCTTATTATGTATATTTATTACAAAAAGCTTTATATTGTTTGAAACAAGCTCCTCGAGCTTGGTATGAGACGTTGTCTAACTTTCTTCTTGAGAATAAGTTCACAAGAGGAAAGATAGATAAAATATTATTTCTTAGGGAAGTAAAAGGCCAAATTTTGCTAGTGCAAATCTATGTTGGCGATATTATATTTGGCTCTACGGATGATAACCTTTGCAAGAAGTTTTCCAAACTTATGCAAGGGAAGTTCGAAATGAGCAGTATGGGTGAGCTGAAATATTTCTATGGACTTCAGGTGAAGCAATCTGAAGATGGAATTTTCATCTCTCAGACGAAATTCACCAAGGAGTTGATAAAGAAATTTGGAATTGAGAGTGCATCCTCAAAGAGTACTCCATTGAGCTCAGCCATGTATCTGGACAGGGATGAGAAAGGGAAACCTTTCGATGAAACCAAGTACATAAGCATAATTGGCTCCTTGCTCTACCTTACTGCTAGTAGGCCTGACATAATGTTTTCTACATGTGTATGTGCTAGATATCAGGTGAACTCTAAGGAATCTCACTATACCGCTGCAAAGAGGATTTTGAGATACCTTAAAGGTACACCAAATCTTGGCTTATGGTACCCAAGAAGTAATGACAATGAGCTAATTGGTTTCTCAGATGAAGATTTTGCAGGTAGTAAGGATGACAGGAAAAGCACTTCCAGGACTTGCCAATTCTTTGGAAGGAGACTTATTTCCTGGAGAAGCAAGAAGCAGAATTGTGTTGCAATCTCAACCGCAGAGTCAAAGTATATTTCTGTAGGCAGTTGTTGCGTACAACTTCTCAGGATAAGGAATCAACTTGAAGATTATAATATGAAATTCAAGGATATCCCAATGTTTTGCGACTCCTCCAGTGTTATTGCAATTGCAAATAATCCAGTCTCTCACGGTCGGACAACACAAATTGAGTTGAGATATCATTTCATTCGGGAGCATTTGGAGAATGCGGACATCAATCTATGTTATGTTCTAACTGACAAGCAAGTTGCAGACATTTTCATGAAGCCACTAGATGAGACCAAGTTCTCGTTCTTCAAGACATAACTTGGGATGCTCAACATGTAGCCCTAAACAAGTCATAAATGAAGCCAGGAAGACCTTCAATTCTTCAACTTTAAAGGAAGAAAAGGTCTAAAAATATCAAGAGAAGTTCAAGTCTTGTCTGAGATTTCTCGAAAAGCAGCTAATATTTCTCAAGAAATGATATTTTTCTCGAGAAAAGACTTATCAAGGGAATTCTGAAATTTTCGAGAAATGAACTAAATTTCTTGAGAGATCTAAATGTTCTCGAGAAATGACTTAGCCTCTCGAGGAATGCTATTTATTCACGAGAAATGTCCTCGACATCTCGAGAAATAACTATCTATGTCTCGAGAAGATTTTTTTTTCGGACAAATATGTTATTCTCTCTCTGGAATTTGAAAAGACAGGTATGTGCTCTAGATTAAAATTTATATATTTTTTATTACATTATAAATGTCAAAATCGAACATATATATAAATTAGATCTCTCGAATACTTTTAAGTTCACGACCCTTCTTTCCGAGAAAAGACCTACTGACTTTCCATCTTCTCGCGACATTTCCGTCCAACACAGCCGTTCTTCCTCGCATTCTAATGGCTCCTCCAAGAAGACCTAAGATAGGAGTCGGCAGTGAGCACGTGAGATCAGGGACATTCTCAAACTCTTCCTTCTCCTAGAGGCAACAACTGTCTTCTTTGTTATGGAGCACCCTTGCAAAATTTTATTCAAAGATGTGGAGGAATTTTTCAACAATGCCAAAATCAAGAAGGAAGGTCGGGTGTTGAAATCTTTTGTGAACAATCTGAAAATAAAAATGACTTCAAAGTCCATATCCAAGCTTCTGAAGATGCCGACAGTGGGGACTGAAGATGATCTTGTAGATGAAGACTGGTCAAGGACATTATCTTTCTGTGGTTTTGAAAAATATTCTAAGTCTATTAGAAGACATAACATGAATGATGTAGGGCGCTGTTGGTGGACATAAGTGCCAAGGTCTTCCTATGCAAGACTGGAAGCCTGGGTATATATCTGAAGATTTCTTCTTCCTAATGTCATCAATTGTTTGCAAAAAACATTGTGACTGGGCATCTATTCTTTTTGTGAAAATTAAAGAATGCATACTTGCTCCTAATTTTGCAAGGATCATCTCCTTGTATCTGAGCCAGTTCAATCCAGATGTTTTTGATATGTCCAAGGGAGCAATTCTTCACCACCTGAAAAAGATAGATGTCTCAACCATACAAAGATGGAACATCAGAATTCAAAAGCCAGTGGATGCAAGTGCAAGTTCAAAGGGGGAGCCCACCCCTTTTGGAGTTGATGGCAATCAGAATGGCTCTCCAGCTCCCCACACTGTTCCTTAGAATGCAGCTGTTACTGAAGTTACTGCTAAGGAAATAGCACCAAGGTCAGTTGTCCCAGAAATTCTTGGTAAAGATGTTATCCCATCCTCTGTAGGTGCTGCTGCAGATAGTATTCCTCCTCCAGAAATAGATGTTGAAGTTGTGCTTGAATACACAGTTGATGATGTAGTAGGAGATGAAGTTACAGAGAAAAGACCTAGTGCCCATATAGCAGGATTAGGGGCTGATCTTGATTTTGCAGATATTGATGATGATATTGAATCAGTGAAAGGAAGCTCTCCACCCCCAGCAGGCATTTAGGGGGGAGAAGGAGACTGGTGTATCTAACCAAGATGATGTTGTCCTAGATATTTCAGTGGAAAAAGGGAAGGTTGCTCAGCTTGAGCAAGTTAGTGAGGGAGAGGACGCGTCTCCATCCTCTGCTCAAAAGGCATTCAGTTCAGTTGTTCTTGAAGAAATCCCTAAGGATTGGAGGACTGCTTTTCTACTTCCTCCACCTCCCCCAGTTCTAGAATTTTTTGAAGACACTCTTCTAGGTATGATTAAAGCTACGCTGAATAATCAAAGAGAGAAGTTTAAGAGCTCAATCAAAGAAGTGAATACAAGAGTCACTACTCTAGAAAAGGAGATGAGCAGGGGACTTGCAGAAATTCAGGTTAATACTGATGAGCTTAAAAGGCTTGTCAATTTGGGAGGCAAAGCAATGGACCACACAATTGCAAGTGTGGGTCAGGTTATGAATGAAGCAGTCCAAGTAAAGAATACTCAGAATTCCATAGCTACAAAAGCAGAAGAGAACTCTTTTCGAAAAATTGATGAAGATGGGAAGTTCAAGGAAGAAGTGATCCAAACCCTATCTGTAGAAGCCAGAAAGCGAGAGGATAAGATGGCAGATCTTTTGGAAATCAATTGACTGATCTCAAGAGGTTGTGGGCTGCCCAATTTGAACAATTAAGTAATGGTGCTCAAAAGCAAATATCTGATGTCAATGTCTATACCTCCAATACAGCAGTATGGATAGTTGGATACAAAATGAAATCTTCCCCGAGCTAGCTATTCATCCAGAACCACCCCAGTTCTCACGAAGACCTGAAGTACAATAAGATTATGCTAGATCAATCAGAAGTGCAGTGTAAATTGCCTGGTTCCAAGAAAAGGAGATATGGGGAAGGTCCCTCTACAAGCAAATCTATTCCATGTAAAAGCTCTGAAGGTACAAGAAAAGGAGTTGCAAGAGAAGATTGGAGTCCTGCTTCTAAGATAATTATCTTAGCCACTTTCAAACTTGTGAATGAGGGAGGAATGAAAGTGCAAGATTATTACAGTCAAGAAGAATGGCACAAGTATGAAATGAGCATGACCAAAAGAAGAATTCATTTCAAAACTTATGGATGGGAAAATCCAGAAGCTCCAGCTCCACCTCCTAAGTATTTTCCAAAGCCTGAAGCATATTTCAAGAGACAAGAAAAGAAGAAGAAGAGCAGTAGCTGAAGGAAGGAAATTAAGAACATTCAAATCTTTTTTGCTTAGAAAGATTGTGTGAACTTAAAATTATTCTAGATAATTTTAATTATGTATATAATTTTTGATTTTGATGGTTTATGTTGTGCTTCTTTTTTTGTGCATTTTATATGTCTTATCTGTTGCAACATGGTCGTCCGCATCTCCTAGGTTTGAGAATAACAAATCCTATGTGTATTTGATCTTGTGTGTTTAAGTGTGCAAGAAACAAGGTCCATATGACTCAAGGATTACATAAGAAGGTTGCCCCCAAATTTGAGCCAACAAATCCAACATGTCCACTAGCGCCGACGGTAGAACCTAGCTCCCGACGCTAGTGATGATTAGTGCAATTCCGGAGCACATATAGAAGGAGCTAGCGCCTGGCGGAAGCGGATAACGCAGGAGGTAGCATGGAGCACAGAAGGCAAGAGAGAAATGTTTCCTCTGATTGAAGATTCTCCCGCGCAGAATAATGCCTAATTCGGGACCCCTCTTCTCCCGTTTCATACAGACATCAGAGAGAGAGATTGAGTGCTAGAATTCCAGAGGCTGATTTGGCTGAAAGTTGATGTCCTACCAAAGCTCTGCGGATTTCTGAAGGAGAATCTCTTCACGCCGGATCCAAATGACGTCCACTTCTACAACGCTTATTCTATAGCAGATCTTCCTCTCCAACTTTAGAAGTTCTTCAAGAGGGAGTTTTTATTATCATTTCATATTTCTTGTAAACTGTTAGAGAATTCGCCTCGTGTTGGCGACTAGCTGGGTAGGACTTATGGAAGAAATTCGCCTCGTGTTGGCGACTAGATCTAGGTTTGGTCTAGGGTTGCTCAAGGCCATATCCGGCGTTGGATTTGCTAGAGCATCTTGAGGCCGAATCTGGGGAAGGATAGTCTAGGGCCACCGCCGTGGGGATGCGAGTCGGGATAGAAAAAAAAGAGCTTACTATTATTCGCCACCGATTTCTAGCGTTATAGAAATCAATTTTTGTAAAACCTTATTTCATATTAATAAAACATGTCTCCACTTTATTTTAATTATTTTGTTTGATTTCTCACTTTCTTATTCACGCATTATTTCAAAGATAATCAAAATATAACTTAAGTTTTAAAAACCCTTATTCACCCCCCTCTAAGGGCGCCTACCGATCCAACAAGCGGTATCAAAGCGGTTTTATTCCAATCGTCTTAACAACCGGGAATAATGGCGTCTCATGATCTCGCTTTTCCGGAGGGTCAGGGTGTTAGTCGACCACCTCTTTTTTCTGGGTCAGATTTCAACTACTGGAAAAATCGAATCATGTGTTTTCTTATGACCATGGATGTGGAAGTATGGAACATGGTAGAAGTTCGGTACTCTCCTCCTACAATTGTAGTGGAAGAGGCGACATTACTAAAACCTAAAGATAAATTGGATGATAACGCTAAACTAATGTGCAAAAATAATGCTAAGGCGATGAACGCTTTATATTGCACCTTAAATAGAACTGAGTTTAATAGAATTTCTGCATGCATAACTGCTTATGATATTTGGAATCAATTGGAAGTTACTCATGAAGGTACATCGCAGGTGTAAGATGCAAAGCTATTCCAACTGGAATCTGAATATGAAAAATTCAGGATGGATACGGAAGAGGACATTAACTCGATGTACACTCGCTTCACCAAGATCGTCAACGCATCAAAGGCACTAGGAAAGATCTAGTCAGACGTGGACTTGGTGAGGAAAATTCTTCTCTCTTTACCTCCAAGGTTCAATCCAAAGGTGACGGCCATCTCAGAGTCACACAACCTAAGAACGCTCCAGATCGAGAACCTTATTGGGAATCTCAAAACCCATGAGGTAGAACTCCAGATTCAATATGATGAAAAAACAAAGAGCCAAAGGAAAAGGCGCTGGCACTAAAATCAAAGAAGGAGAGCATCGAAGATAATGATGAAGATGAAGAAGGTCTCCTGGTGAAGAACTTGAGGAAGTTCATTAGGAATCCGGAGAGAAGGAACTGTGAAATTTTCCGGACCTTGTGAGAGCAAGCAGGAATAACAACTAGAGATGCAAGCCAAACAACCAGAGACAATCTTAGGCAAACAAAACGATCTTTATTGATAGCAACACTTCAATTACAGGGCAAGACATGCTCGACGAGACATGATTTCGTCAGCACAACAAAAACTTCACGGAGAAAGAACAGAAACTGAAGATAACTGAGACCGCACGGTCTCTTGCCGAACTCAGCAGCTCGCCAGACCGCTGCTGCCAGACCGCAACCGCTCCCGATCTCGAAACACCACCAGACCGCTACACCAGACCGCTCCTTTGCCGACCTCCTGATTCCCGAACTCCAACACCACAACTCCAAGCCGCAAACCGCTCGAACACTTTCAAAGGAAGAGGTGATCGCTGCTGCCTGCACTATCCACAGAAGCTGCACAAAGAAGAATTCAATCAGAGACCGCTCGGTCAGATAAACAAGACCGCAGGAACTAGGCGAACTCGGCTTACACTTGGTGTGTTCTTCTTTTTGCTGCAACAGTGGCTCCCTATTTATAGGCGTGAGACCTGATCCAGTCACCACCCTATGAGATAGAGTCACCACCCATCAGACCGCGCGACCTTACCGGTCAACCCGCGCAATCACTGCAACCCTCCTGCTTCATTTTGGTGAGCGCCGACTTCACACCAGACCGCGGGAGATCGCTACTCCCTTGGTCTGAACACGACTCCACACGGAGATCGCCAGACCCTAGAAGTCACCCACCACCTGTGTTCGCCTGAGACCGCAAACACAGCCAGTCCGCCATCAACCCGCGAACTCCTGTCCGTATGTCGATCTCCTCCTGAGACCGCGAACAGCAACCAGCCCGCATACCAGTCTCCTCCTGAGACGGCGAACTGAGACCGCGCGACTAAGAATAACTTAGTCCGCGAACTCCTTCAGAACCCTCTGGAAAGCCACCAGACTGGATTCAAGAGCCAACCCGTGCGGTCACGCCAGACCGACACGTCCTTGAAGAGAACAACTTGTCACGCGGTCAGAGACAGACCGCGCGACCCTGAGGAAGATCACCCGTCATGCGGTCACAGCCAGACCGCACGACCTCCACCTCCAGCAGCCCTTGGACCAGACCAGCGGTCAACCCCGGAAGCCGCAGCTGACCAATAGAACAGATCGCCATTGTCAGACCGCCAGACCGTGCGGTCACGCCAGACCGCCCGGTCTCTTCCCAGACCGCCCAGGTCCAAAAACCTCCTCCACTTCCACTTCAATAATTTCAACATGCAGCGCAGTTGGGTGATGAGGGCTGCGTTAAGAGCTTCTTATCAAGGAGGTCATGGGATCGAATCCCGGGAGATGACCTCAACAACCCGCCTTCCTGGGATCAGGGGGGGAGAGGGGTTGGGCTTGGTTGGGCTGCAGCCCTAGGAGGGACGGCTGGATGGCTCGTCCTTAATTGGAGTTGAGTCGGTCGCGTGGCGGGCCCTGTAACCTTTCGAGGTGGGCCGTCCTCCCTTCTAACAGGAACACCTTCCGTAAATACTTCCAAAAGGATGCTCGACGAAACGGATCTTCCTCTTCATCAAAGAAAGGAAAAGGAAGCTAATATGAAGAAGAAAGACCACCACCAGAGTGATAACACTGCAGAAAGACCGGGTACATTCAGAGCCAGTGCCCGAAGTATCAAAAGGAGCAAAAAGAACAATACAAAGCAAAAGAGAAGAAGAAGGTACTGAAAGCCGCAACTTGGGATGATTCTTCCTCTGAAGAGTCAAACGAGTCTGAGTCAAGTAGCGAGGAGGAAGCAAACTTATGCTTAATGGCAAAGAGCAAGGATGACGATATCAGTGTTCTTAGCGACACTGAGGTAATTCCTCCTACTTTCGAAGAACTCTATGATGAATTTGTTTTAACTTGCAAATCCTATGATCAAAGTATAAAAGATAATATTATATTAAATCGTGAAAATGAATCTATTATCAAAGAAAATCATAAACTCGCAAAAAAATTGATTTCCCTTGAAAAGAAAAAGGTTTCATTCCTTGAGTGAAACGACCGCCATTAACCAGTGGAGGAATTGTCTCTGGTTTAGAAGAGTTGGCTCCTGTCCTTCCTTTTGTGGGGGATTTGTTCTTCATGCCACTTACCTGATTAATCTTGGATTTAGGTGGTCCTGCTTGATCCTTTTCCTTCTTTAGAAGAACAATTTCTTTGGTTTGAGTGTAGCACAGCTCTCTGCTGTCGACCAGAGCCTTCATGGTTTTACCAAACTTGGTCATTAGATCTAGGTTGGAGCTAGCATTATAATCCAATTTGATCGGGCAGAAATCTGCATTCTCAAGAGTCAACTTTTCAGCCTTTTCAGAGAGGTCAAAATTTCTGGCTTGAAGGATTGAGATTTCTTCAGCTTGCTTTTTGTAGGCCTCCTTGCTTTGTCTTAGTTCTTTTAGAAGATCATCATATTGCAAGGGCAAGTCATCATTCTCTGATGTGCTTGTTTCTGATTCTGAGTCTGTTTGAGATAGAGGAGCCCTTATACACACCTATTCTGGAGGTATCTCATCCTGAATTTCTTCCTCTGATTCAGATAGGACAGTCAGTCCAAAATGAGCTTCCTCCTCTGTATCTGAATTACTTGAGTCACTATCACTCAGGGTTTTGATCTTTCTCTCAGCTGTAGTGCTTCTAACTTCTGATGATCCTTCCATGAGGACTGTTAGAGAGTTCCACATCTCCTTAGTTGTAGTGCAGTGGATCAGTTTCTGGAGTATAAGAGTATCAACTACATCAGCTATAATGCCCTTGGACTTCTTGTCTAAGTTGACTAGGATGATCTCATCTTCAGTGATTATCTTGGACATGGTCTTGGGGGCATATATCCCTTCTTAAACAATTTGAAACATCCTAGGATCCATAGCCTCCATGAATATTCTAGCTCTTATTTTCCATAGGCTATAGTTTTCCCTAGAACAAATACCTATTCTTGATTCCATAGCTATGATAAGTAGACACCCACTGGTAGATCTGTTCAAGCTGTTAAGATTTTCTTGAACAACCTCCCTCTGATACCACTTGTTAGTTATTGGGTGTCAACTTATCACCTAGAGGGGGGGGGGGGGGGGGTGAATAGGTTTTTCAAATTGTTTTCTTCCCCTTTAGATGTTCTTTATTTTTGGTTAACTGGTTTAGAAGGTTAAAGGCACAGCACAGAAAACACACTAGAATTTATACCTCAAGACCGGGTGTCTTGAGTAGTCCTCTGTCCCTCTGCGCCTACCCAGCAATGTGCTAGGCTCAGAAAACTCTGCCAAAGCTTCATGCCCTCAAGCCTTACAACACGGACCCGCATGTCCTACAGCCTAAGCCCGCAAGCCCCGACTGCACCCGAGCCCTCAAGCTCAACACTCAAGCCCTCAAGCCCTACCTAGCCCAGACCCGCAAGTCTAGCCTCTGCCCTGGACCGCAAGCCTTAATAGGTTTCAAGCCCTTAAGCTTGACAATCAGGCCCTCAAGCCCTACCCCTAGCTCAGACCCGCAAGTCTAGCCTCTGCCCTGGCCCGCAAGCCTTCACAGGTTTTAAGCCCTCAAGCTTGACAATATTGGACCCCCAAGTCCACTTCCCTGGCCCTCAAGCCTCACAGCTCTACAGCCCTCAAGCTAGACACTTAGATCTGAAAAAGATCTTACAGATTTGGCCCTACAGCCTTACAATAATGAAGGTTGAAATAAAATATCTGCCTGATGGAGATCGACAACTTGACTTGAAGAAGATGCTTCTTGATTAGTCGATTTCAGCCCTTCTTCTTTTGGCTTATGTTGATCGGCTTCTTATCAGTCAATGGAGATGAGTGAAACTTTAGAGAACGACGGATAGGAATCTTTGTTATCTTCTTCTTCTTCACCGTAGCTATAACATGCTCTGCGGGATACTTGTCGTTCCAAGATTTGAGTGAGAATGAGAACAACTGCTTTTCTTCTCTCGAACGAAGACCTGTTTCCAGGGCATCCACCGTTCCCTTTTATTGGACTAAGGAACCTTCCAACGGTCTCCTATAATGTCCATTAATGTCAGACCCCCCATTACTTAAGAGCACGCGCTGATTGGACAATCAGGCGGCGGCATTAAATGCATGACAGCGCGCTCACAACATTTGAATTCCGTCTCGTTGGTGTTCCCTGCTTTATGACGATATAGATAGCATCTCGACGATAGGCTTCATCATTGTCTTAGACCTTGGTAGATCTTCAAGTCTTCTTGCTTCTGCCTCTGGCATTGATATCTCGGCAATATAAGATATCCTGGCGTTTCTACATATACAAAGATATGCCATTTCTAACTGTGTCGTCGTGATCTTCTTTCTTGCAGATTATCGTCGTAATCACTTTATTCTCTCGATGACATGTTCATTATGTCGATAGTCACTTCGTCAGGGAATGATGTCTTTATAGCAGCTTCCCTAGCCTCTTTGACATCAGCTGTCCTTTACGCCGATATCGACGATACTTCTGGATATTGCCTTTTCATCGATAAGGCTACTTTGATGATGTCGACGATACTGCATCTTCTCGACGACATTCCTTCCTTTGATATCTTCGATGTTGCTTTTTCATCAGCTCATGTCTTCTCTCCGATATTCTGTCAATATTGTGATGTCACAACGATATGTGCATCACGACGATAACTTCCATTGTCCTCCAGTTTTGCTTTTCTCATCATCATGAAGACAAGCATACTTTGTCGACGATATCTCCTATTCTTCTCGACGATTTGTACTTTATTGTCCTTAGATTATGAGCTAGAGAAGTGATCAAATACAAAGTGAAGTTTTCTTGACTTGGTGGCTTCTTCAAATCAGGAATCATGTAGGCAAGATTCCCAACATTATTATTGCAAAGTGTAGACCAATGTTAGATTACAGTAGGTCATTAAACACAATATCATGCAATGTAATCCCTCATTGTGTGGAACATGGCGTAGACTCATGTGTGATCTCTCTATTGGGATACACTTCATTTTCAAGTCCTTTGATGATTAGGAGTTGGAAGATTTGCTGGGTGTCAAGAGAGAAAGAAAGAAATTTTTTTAGAATTTTTCTTAAGTGTATTTCTCGAGAAATCATTTCTGGTTCTCGAGAAATCATTTCTGGTTCTCGAGAAATCAAGATCATTTCTCGAGAAGCCTTCTCTGTTCTCGAGAAATCCTTCTCAGATTTCAAGTTCAAGCTTTCTAAGTCATTTCTCAAGAAGTCATTTCCTTTCTCGAAAAATCAAGATCATTTCTCGAGAAGTCATTTCCTTTCTCGAGAAATCAAGATCATTTCACGAGAAGCCTTATCTGATCTCGAGAAATCTCTCTCAGTTGTCCTTTGAAGACCTTCTAAGTCATTTCTCGTAAGTCAATTCCTCTCTCGAGAAATCAAGCTCATTTTTAGAGAAATCATTTATGTTCTCGAGAAATTTCTTTCAGTTTTCCAGAATGCTCTTCTAAGCTTTTTCTCGAGATGTAGCAGACCTTCTCTCGAGAAATCTGATCATTTCTCGAGAAATCCTTTTGATTTCGAGAAATAATTTTATTTCAGATTTTGTTTTAAAAATTCATTTCTGACGGGATTCAAAATACACACTATCCTTGTCAATGCCACGTGTGACGTGTTTTGAGGAAAATTCTAACTTAAAACAAGGACTTATTACCATTAGTCTTGTTTTCTATAAAAGGCCTTTATAAGTTTTCTTCTAAACCTAATTAATTGGAAAAATCGAGAAAGAGCCACACGCCTCCTGCCATTGTTGAAGATCTTCATCTCTCTCATTCAACCGATCTTTTTGAAGGAAAATATTCGACAGGTCAGTGATATTATTTTCTACAGAAGTCTATTGGATCTTGTCGAGTCCTAGAAGTTCAGATCTGAGATCTCAACCTTTCTTCCTCAACTTCAAGCCAAAGTTTTCTAAGTCTCAAGAAGGAAGAAGATCATTGTATTTCAGATATGGACTTGTATTTTAATCATTTTCTTGTACACATCCTCTATTTCTTATAGGAAGTTTATCTTCCGAGTTTGTAGGAGCGTTGTATCCGAGTTTGTAGGAGAGTTGTATCCGCGGTGTAGGAGTGGTGACTCCGAGTTTGTAGGATCATTGTTAATCCGAGATATAGTGAAGTAGCCGAGGATAGCGTGGTGCTAGATTGGTGAGGCAGGAAAGTGGAGTTCCCAAGATTAGGGAAGCACTATAAAATCCTTGCGTCGTCTGTGTTTGTGATTTGCTTTTCTATGTTCTATATTTCCTGAAGTTTTAATTCTGCAAAAGACGCAGAACTAACCTATTCACCCCACTCTAGGTGATTTAGGTAGACAATTAGATACTTCAAATTGGAATAAAATGGGTATAGAAGAACAAAATAGACTCAACTGGAGTCATTATTAGGAAAAAAGCTAGGCTTGTTGCTCAAGGATATAGGCAAGAGGAGGGAATTGACTTCAACCAAACATTTGCTCTAGTGGCAAGATTGAAAGTAATCAGGAAGTTTCTTGCCTATGCAACACATATAAAGATAAAGGTCTATCCGATGGATGTGAAGAGTGCATTCCTAAATGGAACTCTTCAAGAATTAGTATATGTGGAGCAGCCCCCAGGTTTTTTTCAATTCATCTTACCCTTCTTTTGTTTATAATTTTGAAAAAGCACTTTATGGTCTCAAGCAAGCTCCAAAAGCTTGGTATGGGACCCTATCCACCTTCCTTTTGGAACACTCCTTTGTAAGAGGTAGGGTGGATAAAACCCTCTTCACAAGAGCACATAAAAAGAAACTACTTTTTGTACAAATATATATAGATGATATCATATTTGCCTTACAAGATCAAAAACTATGCAAAAGATTTGCTGGCCTAATGCAATCTAGATTTGAGATGAGTAGCATGGGGGAACTATCCTAATTTCTTGGTCTTCAACTAAAGCAAACAACAGATGGCATTTTCATAGCCCAATCCAAGTATACTAGGGAACTCATCAAGAGATTTGGGATGGAAAATGCCTCTGTCATGAAAACCCCCATGGCTACCAATACTGTTCTAGATAGAGATGAGAAGGGTAAGTCCTTTGATTAGAGGTCTTACAGAGCAACCATTGACTCACTCCTCTATCTTACATCTAGCAGACTAGATATCATGCTGTCAACATGCAAATGTTCTAGATTTTAGGTTGATCAGACTATAAGAAAACAATGTTTTGGCCAGGGAAAATTGCCCTGGCAAAAAGTCTAAAACCGTGGCTAAAGATCTTTTGCCACGGTCTAGCCACGGAAAATGGGCGTGGCTAAAAGTCGCGTGGATAAAACTTTTTAGCCAAAAACTGGTCGTGGAAAAAAGCATTTGCTATGCATAAATATTACAGTGGCAAATACATGGACCTTTTGACACGGTTTTTATGCGTGGCTAATACTATCCCATAACCATAAAAGGACTTTTTGCCACGACTTTAAGTCGTGGAAAATAATAATTTATTATTTCTTTTAAAAACTATTAGCTACGGTTTAAAACGCTGGCAAATACTGATGAATTGGAAAAAAATTATTACTTCTTTAGGTACACAATGAAGGACAACGAACACCAATAACTTATGAGGCATCTTTTTTGATTCACAAATGAATGAACTGAGCATCCAACAACATAATATTACTAACAACTGTTCCCAATATGTGCAGTAAAAAGATCAGGTAAATTTCAAAACAACAATTTATAATGATGTAGCAAACACAATACATATCAACATTAATTCTTGATTAATTTGATCGTGAAAACTAATGATGATTCTGATCTTAAGGATTTTCAAATAACTTAAGAAGAAGCTAAATAAATCTCCAAATCATTAATGAAATGTCAGGTAGCAGCATCACATGCCATATAATTATTATTATTCTATGCTACAAAATGGCTCTGATTTGATGCATTTCTTAATTTGATCATCCTACACACGTATATGAGAAACAGAAAAAACACATAACACGCATTTGACTGAAAGGAAATAAAATAGGTTGAAAGACGAAGAAGATAATTATGACAAACTTCCCGAATGCCATGAGTGAATGAGATGTTGGTGCTTTTTAGCTGAAGGTCATGTGCTCGTTTCTCGCGGCGAAACAAATATCAAAATGATTGTAAAGTTGCACTCAAAAAATAAAAATTAGGTGAGTAATGAAACATCAACTATCAAAATTAAAAGTACGCACTTCAATACATTACCAAGCTGACATTGGGATAGAAATTATGGCTCTTACCATTGAAGAGTTGAAATACTTTAAGCAGCTCGGATTGATGTCCTATAATGGAAACAAAGACATTTTTTAGAGAGGAAAGATTGCAAATTTTGATGAAATAATTACCAATAATGATTCATGATTCAGTTGTCAAAGTCGTTGAAGTAGAGAGGAAATTCTACTACATATTTTAATGAAAATCCATAACCAAAGATGAAACCTCTTCATAGTGAACAATCAAATTTCAATTAAAGCATGTATATTAGGGAAGTTGCTAACAATCAATCT
Organism: Dactylorhiza incarnata; assembly: GCA_033032865.1. Lineage (NCBI taxonomy): Eukaryota > Viridiplantae > Streptophyta > Magnoliopsida > Asparagales > Orchidaceae > Dactylorhiza > Dactylorhiza incarnata. Next base: position 4,768,995 of record JAWHQI010000148.1, read on the forward strand.
TGAAGATATTTGATTAACAAGATAACTGATGGATGTCATTTTGTTAAATCCTCAACCTGCTCCATCTGGATTGATGCGTGGGAGAGTTGGTAATTCCATCAAAACCTGAACCACCATTACACATTATATATAATTGCTTCTATTTCCCCCCAAAAATTTTACTCCCGGGGGTTGCAGGGGAATGAAGATAATTTTGTTGAGTCACTCAACAGTATTGGTTTATGTTCGCGCTGAAATATCAAATCAACTTCATTTTCGCATTGATTGCCTGTATCTCCATCAAATAATGTACTACATATTGCTTATAAGAAATCATATAATTGAATTATAATTTCTCATTCATTTCTATGGTTAGCATAACAGAATGGCTTTTGTCGCATGACTTTAAATTATAAATCTGTAATTTCTTGTTCATTTCTATGGTTTTCTTTACATTTTATTAGAGTCATAATTGTTGTGGTTCGTGTCTAATAACCCAATGGTGATTTGGTAATCATAGAGATTCTATGTCTTTGCTCGGTTCATCCTTGAATATAATTTGCCTCCTCTACAATCCCAAATCAATTATAGGAGGTGGTGAAATAAGAGAGAGATGTGAAAAATAATAAATATTGAATCCATAAGCTTCATGTTCTTAATTCGGGGACCCTTTCCCAGGATCTCATTAGGATCTCATTAGAGATGATGATGCACTGAAAAGGTTCAAAGAATTAGATTTGCAATTCAACTTACCTTCAAGGATGAATGGTCCTCCAATCACTAGCTGCTGTCCTTGCCAATCCATCTGCACAAATCAGAATAAGGGCCATCGAGAATGTGGACAGGAAATAGAAACAAATTTCATTTCTGTGGTAGCATTGTTGGATAATCTGATGAAGAACCCTGACAAATACTATTGGGTTAGAAAATCTTTACTACCACAGTTTCTAACTATGGTAGCATTGTTGAAAAATCTGACGAAGTCTTCATCTATGGAAGGATGAATTTTCTATTATCTATTATATATTAAAAAAAATCAATTTTATAAATCGTAGATTCATGAACAACACTGGGATGCCATTGGATTGTTGTGGATAAGAAACATAATACTTGATAAAATTATTTTATAAAATGTAAAACAAAAAAAATCAAAAGAAGAGTGCCCATCATCATATTTAAGAATATGTTGTTTTGGATGTTCTAGAGTTTTTTTCATCTCTAAAGCTAGCTCAAAGAGTAAAGTATTCCTGGATTGTTTTGATGTTAAAGAGTAGAGTATGTTGTTTTGTGACATACTAAATTGTTTTGATGTTGGTAGTTAAAAAAGTTTTCTTGGATACTCTAGGGCCTTCACACCCCAAAACCAGCTCAAAGAGTAAGTTATTTCCTCACACTTATAAAACAAACACTCACCCCTTATACAGATGATCTGAGACTAATCTAACCCGTTTTAATGTTGGTAATTAAAGAACATACTCATAGACTCACAACCAATAAAACATGCCAAAAATTACATATTCAATCATACCACAACAATTTATAGATAAAATTTCATAGGAATAAAATTCAACTTGCTTAATCTTACAAGAATAAAAAAATTTCAACCAACTAAGATACTTGGAATCAGAAGGAATTTTGATGTGACTTATAAACCAGACTCTCAGCCTTTCTACAAATGATGTGACCTTTCAATGTTGGCCAACTTCTCGACTTGCTTGTTAGTAGACTCACAATCAATGCATCATGATGTGTACAAATGATGTGACTTATAAACCAGACTCTACACCATTTCTTGTATTATATAATATATATGTTAGAAATAGATGTGGATTGGCCGAACATTTTCATTCATGGTAGAGTTATATCAAGGACAAACATTATATCAAACATAAGAGAAGTAGGTTTAATTATTTTCACTAGGATTACATTAACAATAGAAAAAGTAAGGGGGTCAACTTACTGAACAAATTAGTTATCCTAATACTCAGAAGCTGAAATTCAAAAAAGCTAAATCTAGTATATGGAACTACAAATGGAAGTCATAAAAGTAATTTTTAATAACTAAGAAACTAAACTCAAACCATGAAAAGGGGCTTAACATCACCTGCATCATTCAAAATAATTAAACTAATAGAATGATTCATAACAATCATCCAAACTGAACAACATGAACTGTGCATATCTTAACCTACCTATCAGAAAAAAGGACACATACATATCACCAATTTCCCAAGCAGTACAGAAGTCAGGGGGCCTAACCCTAGCTTTCAGTGCTTCATAGCAATGCACATGTTTGTACCCTTGGTTGAAGATCCATTAAAAATCTTACTGACTAGAAAATTGGTCCCAAAATATAAAAGTTAACCCATTCGAACTATCCAGGAACCAGAATACCCATATGCTAATCCTTACACTGAAATTTAGCAAAGTACATACCGATAGAAAACACATTTAAGGGATTTTGAAATGCATATAGAGTTCAATTCACAATGATTTCTAGTTCACATCACACTGAATGACGGATCTACTAAACACATTATTATTCTGAACTCGTTAATTACTAACTTAAAGCAATCAGATGATCCCTATAGCAAAACAAAAACTCTAGAAAGGGGCAATAGTAAACTGAAAAAGCTCAAACACAGATCTGGGGAGCATCAGTGACAAAAGAGATACAAGAATGTTGAATGCCAATGGAGAAAGAACATGCGATCCAAATGCAATAAAATCTAAAGACAATCAAACTGAAGGATAAGGAAAAAGAGAAAGTGGAGTCATACCTCCGCCAGAGTCGGGATCTTCTCCTGATGCACATCTTCTGCTATCACAGGTGATTCTCTCCATTGTGGACAACCAATTTATGCAGAGCTTCTGAAATCACTGGAGAATCTTACCTTTGTTGGAGCTATTTGTTGAAAGAAATGGAGGAGGAGAGGTACCGGTTGTTGCTGTTCCGAGGAGGAAGGAGATGTTGTCATTGTAGGAGTGATCGATTGAGTTAGTATGCCCGTCTGGTTCCGATCCGCTCCAGCACACGAGAGTATCTTGTTGATGCGAGAGTGATATGTGTGTAATCGGGAGGGGAGACGGGTGGGATTTGTCGAAGTGAGAGGCGAGCAAATGCGCGGGGAGAATGGAGTCTGAGATCAAGAATGAGGACGGGAAGAAAAACCTAGTGCGCCGCTCTCAGCCATCCAGAGGATAGGAAATAGGAAAAAGATTTCATTGTCGTGGCTAATACATATGTATTAGCCACACTTTTTCTTGCTCTAGCTAATACATATGTATTAGACACACTTTTTTCTTTCCGTGGCTAATACTTAAGTACTAACCACGGTTTTTTGAACCCTAGCTAAAACTTAAATTTTAGCCACGGTTTTTGCAATCCTGCCTAAAACTAGTGTATTAGCCACGGTTTTTGAACCCAAGCAAAAAAATGTGTAGCTAATACTCATTTTTCTAGTAGTGTTACCCTAAGGAATCCCACATGAGTTCTGTGAAAAGAATACTCAGATATAATTGGTACACCAGAACTTGGCTTATGGTATATCCTGTATAATCTGGATTTGACCTAGTAGGTTATTCAGATGCAGACTATGCAGGATGCAGGCTTGATAGAAAAAGCACCTCAGGAACCTGTCAAATCCTTGGTGCTAGAATGATCTAATGGTTTATTAAAAAGCAAACCTCAGTCTCCATTTCTACACCTGAAGCTGAGTATATAGCTCCAGGAAGCTGCTACTCACAAATATTGTAGATGTAAAATCAGTTGTTAGACTAAAACTTTTCTCTTGACAATTCCACAATATTTTGTGACAACTTTAGTGCTATTTCTATAGCTTCCAATCCTGTTCTCCATAGTAGAACTAAGCAAATAGAGATAAAACACCACTTTCTCAGGGACAATGTAGAGAAGGGTAAGATCAATCTTCAATACATTTCCACTGATATTCAAAGGGCTGACATCTTCACTAAGCCACTTGATGAAAGTAAGCACAAGTTCTTCATCAGTACACTGTGAATGCTTGATGGAGCTCCTAGGACCCCCTTATTATGTACTCATACCTATTTTCATAGAAAGTTATTGCTGGGAAAGACAACACAATTTTTTTTTAGAAAAACACAATGTTTATTCACAGCTGCATCGAATAAAAATCAACGCACCATCAATTTCTACTCGACGCCAGCTTCAAGAGCTGACTAGGATAGTTCATTTAAATAGCACTCAACATAGCGTCGATTACATATCGACGCTTATGTCAACATCATATTTGCTTACTATATTCGGAGCCACGCCAATTTCTACTCGACGTTACATCGACTTTAAAAAGTACGCGCATACTGCTTCTAGAAGCGACATCGACATTGTTTGCCCGGATGTCCGCGACCTTTGGCTGACAATAAGAAGAGTCAGTTCTAGCGATCTCAATATTTGGAGATCGCCCAGACCGCCCGTCCCCTCTTCAGCAATTCTCCCAAGAATCAGGCGGCCAGCCTCCAGTCTTACCGCCAGACAGTATGGTCTGGTGTTTTTTCTCCTTTTATCTATTAGCACCCCATATCTCTGCCCCAGTTCTCCTGTATCCCGGGCAGCCCATAATTTTTGGATCTGACCATTTGGGAAGCCTCTGCATCTATAAATTGAGAGGTTGGGGTACCAGAAAAGGGACTTTTGCTTCGGGCCTCCATCTTATGACCTTTGTAAGCGGTCTCGAATTCTGTCACTTTTCTACCTCTCACTCTAGCCTGATCTAGTTTCTCCCTGTATTTTCATTTCTAGATCAATCCCACACAATTTTTTCCTCTAGAGATCTCTCTTTTGTCATCCTTTGTCCCAAGTAACTGACACTCCACATTTCCCCCCATCTCTTTCTAGTGTGAGTCTTGGAGTTACATTTTTATGTACCAACAGAATGAACACATGACCTTCAAATTGAGGTGTCTAGGTGGAGTCAGTGGACAACCAAGAAGTCAGACCATAGGAATCGTTCTCGTCGGTCTCCCATCGGTCTCCCTTAGAGCAATCCGACCTCCCTTGAAGCCCTGGAAAATCACTTTGAATTTCACATTGAGAAAGCTCTCCGAGAGGCCTTCTAGGATAGCCAAGAGACCGCTCTGGCTCAGCAAGAGTCTGCTAGGCAGTTCAAAGCTTTGAACCAGGTTTTGGGTGTGATCTTTCAGAGGATTCTTCCTCAGCCCGGTCAGATTGATACTCCAGACCGCTTGGTTGATGGTCACACCCTTGACCGCGCGAACTCTCTACCCGCAGCTCCTGTGCGACTTTAGGGAGGGGAGTTCATAGCTCGTCAGGATTTCTTTAGAGAAGCGGCTCAAGGACCTCCAGCTCTGGCCCTGAGCATTCAGGAGGATTTTGCTTATCCTCCAGCCCCTGCTGCTTCCATTCCTGCTCCTTCTGACGCTGTTGAAGAGGAGGAGCCTTACCCTTTATCGATAGAGTTCATTGGGAGCCAATTCCCAATGGATTTAAAGTGCCCCATCTACATATGTTTACTAGGGAAAGTGACCCAATTTCCCATCTCCAAGCCTTTGAGTCCGTTGTCGCTTTGAGGACTCTTTTGGATGTTATGTAGTGTAATCTGCTAATCACTTCTTTCGATGGACAATCCAGGGAATGGTTCTACAAATTACCTTCCCAGTCCATCTGAAGCTTTACCATCCTAAGACATGAGCTTCTTCTGAGATTTGCAACCTCCAAGAAGAGGAAGAGTGGTCTGGCAGCCCTCTTCAATATCAAGCAGGAAGGTAATGAGACTCTGGCACATTTTATTGATCATTTCCAAAAGGAAATTCTGGTGATTCAGGATGTAGATCCCTCCCTCTATATGGTGGCCCTGATAATGCCCTGCCGGAGGGACCTCTCAATTTTGAGGTCAACATCAAGTAGCCCAGCTCATATCAAAATCCTATTAGCATCGCCAACCATTATATAGAAGGGGAGATCAACAACCCTACATATGTCTCTAACTTGACAAACAAAGTCATCCAGAAAGGCTCTGCATGTTTTTATCCAGCCAAGAGTTCCAGCCTCCAACCCAGAGGGGAAGAAATTTCCTCCATAACCGTTCCTATCCGGGAAATCTGCAATTCCAACACAAAGGGTGTTTGCTACCAACCTTGGCTGCCCTAGCTCTGTAATTTACACCGGTTCACTATATCCAATACATCCAGCCACCTCTTCTGACCTCATCTCAATTGCTCTTCATTGATTCGCAAGAGTCTTTTACCGATCTCGGTATCGCCATGAGCGAGGTAATACAAATCCTCCAGAAGAAACCCTTTTATTAAAGGCCTGCCCCGCTCAACTCAGATCCGAAGACCAGAAATCCAACCCTGTACTATGAGCATCACAGGGAGAGGGGTCATACGACTGAGAAATACAGACATCTCCATCTGCTGGTGGAGTGGCTCCTAAAGGAAGGTAAATTTCAAGATTTTTTCCAAAAGGGAGATTCTTCCAAGGCTTTTGTTGGATCTTACGGCGCCCTTAGAGGGGGGGGGGGTGAATAAGGGAATAAAATTCTTTTTATAATTTTCAAGATAATTACAAAGTTGTTTTTGATTAATAGGAAATAAGATGACAATTTAGTAATAACAATTTTGCAATAAAGAAATTTTACGCCAATTGAGAGAAATCAAATAAACACAAATATAATCATGATTGCTTTATATAAAAAGGGTGTTTACAAAATTTTATTTCAATATCGCTAGAAATCGGAGGCGTGCAAAAGTGAATTTCTTTTCCTTTTCTATACCGACTTGTATCCCCACAAACCGGTTGGCTTTAGCCTATCCTTCCCCGGATATGGCCTCAAGCCGCTCTAGCCAATCCAAACTCGGATATGGCCTCGAGCACCCCCTAGATCTAATCCCCAAGAGCTAGTCGCCAACTCATGCGGCGAATTCCCCCTAAGCCGCGCAAGGACCTAGTCACCAAAAACAAGGCGATTTCACTACAAGTTACAAACAAAGAAGTGAAGTAAATAACAAGCAAAACTCCCTCTTGAGATTTCTGGAGATGAGGATGAAGGATCAATGAAGCACAAGCGAGGTCGAAGCGATAGTTCTTCGGATGCAGCGTGATGGCTTCCTTCTCCAGAATTTCTTCTTTGGCTTTGAGTGGGAGATGATGTTTCAGCAGAGTAGCAACACGAGAGTTTGGGCACAAGTAATGTCTCTAGAAGTGCTAAACCAAAACGAGAGAGAACACATCATTTTATAGATCTTAGCGCTAGCGTCTGCGGTAGCTGATAGCGCCTGCGGTAGCGTTCGTGTGGAGAGGTTGCGGAACCATCAGATGCATGGCGCTGTGCACGAACTTGAGATAGCGCCTGCGGTATCGCTAGCGCTGGCGGTAACGTTAACCACTGGGACAAAATCGTTGAGATGATCTTGAGCTAGCGCCTGGCGTTAGTGCTATCGCTGGCGGTAGCGCTAGCACCTGCGTTACCCGCTAGCGCTGGCGGTAGTGCTCCATTCAGAAAGTTTGATTCCATGCTGCCTTCTACCTGTGGAGTATTGCACCTATAGTTCCTTCACACTATAAACACACTACAAGCAATATCAAATACAATATGGAATTTGTTATTCTCAAATAAAGGGATGTGACACACATGTCCAACAATCTCCCCCTTTTGATAATAACAAATCCTCTAAGCAAGAAATCAATAATAGTGTTTATAGATAAGATAAGCAAGATAAAAGTGCAACTATAGTATATGATAAGCATGATAAATTGTGCATACTCCCCCTATCTTAATGCCCCCCCCTACATAAATGCAATTTTATGTTCTACTCCCCCTAAATGATAGATTACATGAATTATTCTCCCCTTAATCTTCTATATTTCTCCTATATAGATTTCTTCAATTAATCTCCCCCTTTTGGTATTATCAAAAGAAGGTGGGGTGAGGGTAGTAAGTAGGCATTCTTTAGGCTAGTTATAAATCATGATCGAGCTTTTGTAATATATGAAATGATAAAGAGTTTAAGCATAGTATATATAAGAGATTTCAAATATAAAGATAAGAGTTGCAAGCAAGCAGAAGATTATAATAAACATCTTTTTGTAAGCATGAAAAGCATAAGTAAAAATATGAGTTTTAGTTCAAAATTGAAAGATGTTTTAACCTTTTGAAATCTCAAAGTTTTTCACAAAGATACCAAGCATGAAATGAACATATCAAAGAGAGATTATACTACAATGTTACTTAATTTTAAATTCAAGAGATACCAAAACATTGTAGAGATCATGCTAGGTTATCTAGTGCATTTCTTATATAAAGAGTAGTATAGATAAAGCATTAGAATCCAATACTCATGAGAAGAAGTGTTATGAAAGATAATGATGTGCACATAAGTGTATTTTGGGCAATGTTAACAATTGATTTAAATCAACAAAATACAAGACATATGTAAAGTAAAGTGCACAATAAAACACAAGTAAATTACTTTCACACACTTTTAATGCACATAATTTTTTTAACAAAGTGGTGTGATAACTAAGGTTTGCACAAGACACTTTACTATTCTTTCCAAGGTGCTCAACCTCACAATGCTTATGAAGACTTATCAGGAGGTTCAAGTAGTGCTTGGTGGAGTTATATTTGTCTACATATATAATTGTTTTTTTTATTCATATTTGTGAGACAACATTCTTCGAATACACTTGTTTTGCAAACCAAAAATTTTAACTTAACCACTTTTCTAAATTTCATAAGTGCAATTCAAATGTAGTGTAGGCAATAAACTTATGCAAGTTTTAATTCATTGTACAAATACAATACACAAGCAAGCATTTTTAGATTTAAACACACATGTTGATTAACAAAATAAGTGAGTGAAATGTATCATTATCAATCATAAAACATTTACTCATACTTAGAGGCATGCTAAGCTTGGTTCTACACATTTTGCAATACAATTGATGCACTTTAAATAGATATATCAAAGCATGATAAGCAAAATAATGTTCATAGTAATTTGAATGAATATGTTTTAACATTGTAAATAATTCTAAATAATAGAAATCATACATGCTTGATATTGGCAATAAAGATCATACAGTTATTTTTTGAATATGATAAGCATGATGAATTCCTTGAAACATAAATTTGAAATACGTCTATCCGTCATTCGTCGAGACTTCACGTGAACATTCGACGAATTGACTTAGCCATCGTCGAGACTTCACGTGAACATTCGACGAATTGACTTAGCCATTGAAAAATACTTACCAAAGCTTGAAAACTGTCTTCTGTTTTCATTCGTCGGAATTCATCGGGAGTTCTCGAGAACATTCGACAAATTGACTTAGCCGCACATTTTCCTTCACAAGTCTGTCTTTTTGACTTCTGTCTGCGTTCGTCGATATTCGTCGGGAGTTCACGTGAACATTCGACGAATAGACTTAGCCGCAGAAATTTCTTCTTTAAACTAGAAATTTGGCTTTTGTCTGGATTCGTCGAGATTCATCGCAACTTCACGAGACATCTCGACGAATTGACTTAGCAAAAATTTCTTTTCTTCTTAAAACCTGCTCCACTAGAAGATCGTATAGTTTTTTTTGTTTTATCATTTTTAAATCAATTAAAAATAGAAAATCACAAAAACATATTTTTGTCATTTTTAAATTTTGAATTTTTGTAGTTGATTTTTCATAATATGAATAAAACACAAATAACAAGAGTCAGAAACACACCAAATAAATACTACATATGAACTATCATATTTTTATAGATTTTTAGAAATTTTAAAAGTCAGAAAAATCAAACACTCACGCTAGCGCCGACGCTAGTGATAGCGCGACAAACAGTACACGATTTTTTAGGAATTTTAAATTTTTGATTTTTGATATTGATTAGGGGTCTTAGTGTAGTCTTATGCAGAAATTGTATAATATTCAGAGATGTTTTGATTGCTCAAATTGCATAAAACATTAGCATTTTACATGTTATTCATCCTAAGATGTCTAAGACTCCTAATTCCAATCTTAACATTTGAAACCTTGCATCGGGAAGAGGTTTGGTAAATATATCAGCAAGTTGAGAGTCCGTGCCAATGAAACTAATCCTTACATTTTCCTTTTTAATGTGATCCCTTATGAAATGATGACGCACATCTATATGTTTGGATCTAGAGTGGTGTACCGGATTATTTGTGAGATCAATGACACTTTTGTTGTCACATTTTAGTTCAATATTTTTTAGATGAAAACCAAAGTTCTCTAAAGTTTGGCTCATCCATAGTGCTTGTGCACAACAACTCCCTAATGCAATGTATTTGGCCTCCGTGGTGGAGAGTGCAACCGAATTTTGTTTCCTACTAGACCATGCAACTAATGAAGGTCCTAGAAAATGACAAGTACCACTAGTGCTTTTTCTATCAAGTGAACAACCGGCATAATCCGAATTGGAATAGCCATGCAATGTAAATGAATCATTATGTGGGTACCATAATCCTAATCTAGATGACCCAATGAGATATCTAAAAATTTGTTTTACCGCTTTTAAATGAGATTCTTTTGGATTGGCTTGAAATCAAGCACATAAGCATACAACAAACATAATATCGGGTCTAGTTGCACTAAGATGAAGTAGAGATCCTATCATACCTCTATATAAGGTTTGATCAATTGAAATTCCCGATTCATCTTTTCTTAATTTAAGTGACGCACTCATTGGTGTAGAAGCATGTTTAAGGTTTTCAAATCCAAAACGTTTAAGCATATCATGGATATATTTTGTTTGACATACAAAGATACCATCAATTCTTTGAGATATTTGAAAACCAAGGAACTAAGAAAGTTCTCCTACAAGACTCAATTTGAATTCATTTTTCATCACTAAAATAAATTCTTTACATATCTCTTCATTAGTAGATCCAAAAATAATATCATCAACATATATTTGTAAAATAATTATATCATCATTGTTGTGCTTAATGAAGAGAGTATTATCCGCACTTCCCATAATATAACCGCGCTTTAATAAAAATGATGTAAGTCTTTCATACCATGCACGGGGTGCTTGTTTTAAACCACAAAGCGCTTTTTCTAGTTTATAAACATGATTTGGAAATTTTTCATTAATAAAACCGGGGGGTTGTTCAACATAAACTTCTTCTTTTACATACCCATTTAGAAATGCACTTTTCACATCCATTTGAAATAGTTTTATTCTTTTACAGCTTGCAAATGCTAGAAAAATTCTTATAGACTCTAATCTAGCAACGGGTGCAAAAGATTCATCAAAATCTATCCCCTCGATTTGTGAATATCCTTGTGCTACTAAGCGTGCTTTATTTCTAGATATTCTAGATTCACCATCTAATTTATTTTTGAAAATCCATTTTACGTCTACAACCGGGTGATTAGATGGTCTTTCTACTAATTTCCAAACATTATGTCGCTCAAATTGTTCTAACTCTTCATTCATAGCCAAAAACCAAAATTCATCGTTTAAAGCAGTAGAAATGTTTTTTGGTTCTATTTCGGAAACAAAACAAACATTTGAATAAGATTCATGAAGAGAAGAGCGAGTTCTTACCCCGATGGATGGTTCACCAATTATAAGTTCCCGTGGATGATCCTTTGTGAATTTTAAGACGCTTGGAGGTACATATTCATCTTTCTTGTCCTCCTCTTCTTCTTCTTTGGAAGGTTCTTCATCACCATGCTCCAAAGGAGGTAATAGATCATCCTCTTTGCCTGCGGAAAGTCTTTCTATACAAGGAACAAGCTCATCAAATTTCACATTAATTGACTCTTCAACTTTTCTAGTTCTTTTATTAAAAACTCTATAAGCTTTACTAGTTGAAGAGTATCCAAGAAATGTTCCTTCATCATATTTTTCATCAAACTTTCCCAAGCTATCTTTTGTATTTAAAATAAAGCATTTACAACCGAAAACTTTGAAGTAAGATACATTAGGCTTCTTTTGAAAATAAAGTTCATATGGTGTGAGATTCAAAGATGGGCGAAGCATGATTCTATTAAAACATATGTATATAATCTACCACCAAGACTTGCGTTGCTAACGGGACCAAAAAGATCCATATGAATTAATTGCAAAGGTCTTGTAGTAGAAATAACATTTTTACTTTTGAAAGAGGATCTAGTAATTTTACCTTTTTGACATGGTGAACAAAGTGAAGGTAAATTTCCATTTAATCTAGGCAGTCCTCTAATAAAATCTCTTTTGGCAAGTTTTACAATAAGCTTTGTGCTAGCATGTCCTAGACTTCTATGCCAAAGTTCAAGTTCATCATTTTTGGTAATAAAACATTTTAAAGATGATTTTGAAAGATCATGAAATGAAACTATATAAACATTGTGTATTCTTGGTGCAGTTAGTAAAATATTGTTTGTAATAGGATTAGATATTTTGCATAGATTAGTAGAAGATTCAAATAAAACATCTAATCCTTTATCACATAATTGGCTAATTGAAATAAGATTATGTTTTAGCCCTTTTACATAAAGAACATTTGATATAGTGAAGGATTCGTTGCCAACTGTACCAATTCCCATGATCCTTCCTTTTCCGTTGTCACCAAACGTCACGATCCCTCCCTTCTTCTTTTCTAGGCTAAGGAACTTAGCTTTATTGCCCGTCATGTGCTTGGAGCATCCTGAATCCAAGTACCACACGTCTTTATTGTCCTTAGCCTGCCTGCACATCTAGAAAGAAGATGAGAGTAAAGATCCGGATACCCAAGTAGAACCTCCTATAGAATAAGTGGAAGCCTTAGGTACCAAGATTTGATTTAAAGTATTTTGTTTTATTTTCCTGCAAGAACTAGTTGTGTGACCCAACCTATAACAGTTTGCACACGAAATAAAGGGGGTGAGACCCTTTTCTGGAAAATTTTCTTGCTGGAATAAATTTGATTTTCAGAAGGAAAGCATTTTGAAAAAGAAATTTCAGGTTTCTGGTATGAGGTGCTAGCGCAGGCGTTAGTGGCTAGCGCCGGGCAGTAGCCCTCAACTCGATCTCCGAGCCCAAACTTTCCAGAACCATGGCACTGGTTCCATAAAGTCATATCCAGTGATTTTTGGCCTATTCCAAATTTTTTAATGGCCATGGTGAGATCATGAACTTGTGCTTTAAGTAAAGAATTTTCTTTCACAAGCATGACACACCTATTTTCAAAACCTTTTTTATTATTTTTTTATTTGCAAAAGAGAGGCTTCTAATTTCCTTTCTAATTCCCCCTTCTCTTTTGTAAGAGTTTTGACATGAGAGAGGGCTTGAGAAAGTGACTCTTCTATATCTTTTGCCAATTTAGTGGAGTGATCACATTCTTGGCAAGAAACCTTTCTCTTTTCTAAACCAATTACCTTTTTGGAAAGCTTTTGATTTTCTTTAATAAGAGATTCATTTTCACGATTTAATAAAATACTATCTTTCATATTTTTATCAAAAGCTTTGCAAGTTTCAAGAAATTCATTAAACAATTCATCATAAGTGGGAGGAGTTACCTCAGTGTCACTAGGAACACTGGTGTCGTCACCCTCATTTCCACGTCCCATGAGGCACATGTTTGCTTCCTCATCTTCGCTTGATGAAGACCCGCTTGATTCTTCGGAGGAGGAGGAAGAGGAGTCATCCCATGTCTTTGCCTTTAGCACCTTCCTCTTTTCTTTCCCTTTGTGTTGTTTCTCCTTTTTCTCCTTCAAGAATTTTGGGCATTGGCTCCTTATGTGCCCCGTCTTCCTACAATGATAACATTCCAGTGGAGGTCTCTCTTCTTCATTGTCGCTCTCTTTTTCCTTCTTTGAAGATGACCCTTTCCATCTTTCACCTTTTTGGATAAATTTCCGGAAAGTGTTTCGCCTTTCCGGATTTCGCATGAACTTTTGGAAGTTCTTCACCAAAAGACTTTCTTCATCTTCATCCTCATCCTCTTGGCACTCTTTCTTTGATTTTAGTGCCAACGCCTTCTTCTTTGGCTCCTTGTTGTATTCATCATGTTGGATTTTGAGTTCTACCTCATGGGTTTTGAGATTCCCAATGAGGCTCTCAACTTGGAGCGTCCTTAAGTTATGCGACTCCGAAATAGCCGTCACCTTCGGGTTGAATTTTGGAGGAAGAGAACGAAGGATCTTACTGACCAAGTCGCCATTTGAGAAAGTCTTTCCAAGAGCTTTTGAGGCATTGACAATCTTGGTGAAGCGTGTGTACATACCATCAACATCTTCGCTTTCATCCATTCAGAATTTTTCATATTCCGACTCTAGTTGAAAAAGCTTGGAATATTTAAGCTGCGATGTACCTTCATGAGTAACTTCCAAATGATTCCAAATTTCATAAGAAGTAGTACATGTAGAAATTCTATTAAATTCATTTCTATCTAACGCACAAAATAGATCATTCATGGCTTTTGCGTTATATTTACATTTGAGTTTATCCCGATCATCCCATTTATCTTTGGGTTTTTCTAACATAACCTCTCCAACTACAAATGTAGGAGGAGTGTATTCTTCTTCTACCATGTTCCAAACCTCAATATCTAGGGTCATTAGAAAGCAACGCATCCTATTTTTCATATAATTATAATCTGACCCAGTAAATAGTGGAGGTCTACTAATTCCCTGACCCTCGGAAAAAGCGAGATCATAAGACGCCATTATTCCTGGTTTTTAAACGTTTGGAATAACCTGGCTATGATACCACTTGTTGGATCTTACGACGCCCTTAGAGGGGGGGGGGGGGTGAATAAGGGAATAAAATTCTTTTTATAATTATCAAGATAATTACTAAGTTGTTTTTGATTAATAGGAAATAAGATGACAATTTAGTAATAACAATTTTGCAATAAAGAAACTTTACGCCAATTGAGAGAAATCAAATAAACACAAATATAATCATGATTGCATTATATAAAAAGGGTGTTTACAAAATTTGATTTCAATATCGCTAGAAATCGGAGGCGTACAAAAGTGAATTTCTTTTCCTTTTCTATACTGACTTGTATCCCCACAAACCGGTTGGCTTTAGCCTATCCTTCCCCGGATATGGCTTCAAGCCGCTCTAGCCAATCCAAACTCGAATATGGTCTCGAGCACCCCCTAGATCTAATCCCCAAGACCTAGTCGCCAACTCACGCGGTGAATTCCCCCTAAGCCGCGCAAGGACCTAGTCGCCAAAAACAAGGCGATTTCACTACAAGTTACAAACAAAGAAGTGAAGTAAATAACAAACAAAACTCCCTCTTGAGATTTCTGGAGATGAGGATGAAGGATCGCTGAAGCACAAGCGAGGTCGAAGCGATCGTTCTTCGGATGCAGCGTGATGGCTTCCTTCTCCAGAATTTCTTCTTTGGCTTTGAGTGGGAGATGATGTTTCAGCAGAGTAGCAGCATGAGAGTTTGGGCACAAGTAATGTCTCTGGAAGTGCTAACCCAAAACGAGAGAGAACACATTGTTTTATATATCTTAGCGCTAGCGCCTGCGGTAGCTGATAGCGCCTGCGGTAGCGTTCGTGTGGAGCGGTTGCGGAACCGTCGGCTGTGTGGCACTGTGCATGAACTTGATATAGCGCCTGCGGTATCGTTAGCGCTGGCGGTAGCGTTAACTGCTGGGACAAAACTGCTGAGATGATCTTGAGCTAGCGCCTGGCGTTAGTGCTATCGCTGGCGGTAGCGCTAGCGCCTGCGTTACCCGCTAACGCTGGCGGTAGTGCTCCATTCAGAAAGTTTGATTCCATGCTGCCTTCTACCTGTGGAGTATTGCACCTATAGTTCCTGCACACTATAAACACACTACAAGCAATATCAAATACAATATGGAATTTGTTATTCTCAAACAAAGGGATGTGACACACATGTCCAACAGCTTCAACCTCCAAGAACAAGGAGGTAGTATAAGTCCACTGGAGTGTGAGGAAGTAGATGACGTCGGCCATCTTGGAGACGCCGGATATGCAGCTGAATGTGTGGATGCAAATGATGAAGGTACTTTGGGTCACCTCTTCTACATCTATGGAGGTGCAGGACTTGAGTCTTCTAGGAAAGCCAGCCTCGCGAGAGTCTATCAATCCAAAGTCGTTGCTACCTCCTCTTCAGCCCCAAATTCGAGGAATTATCACCTTTGGACAAGAATACCTTTCTCCAACCGCCAATCCTTTCAACGACGCAGTCATTATCAAAGCGGTAATCGAGAACTATACCGCAGAAAAAATCCTAGTAGATACCGGGAGCTCAGTGAATATGCTCATCAAGTCTGCTTTTGAAGAATTGAAGAATGGAAAAGGTCCTTCTCTCTACCAAAGGGCCACTCTATGGCTTCTCAGGGGAGAAAAAGGAAGTGGAAGGAGTCGTCACTCTCTCGGTGACATTGGGATGTATCATGAAGGAGGTAAAATTCATAGTCGTTGAGGCTCCGAGCAATTACAACGCGATCTTTGGGAGGCCAGTGCTGAATGAATATCAAGTGGTAGTTTCAACCTACCATCAACCCATAAAGTTTGCTTTAAATGACAAGCAGTACCAGATCAGGAGCGATCCAAGGAAAGATAGAGAATGCTATGTGAGAACGGTCAACGTGATCAATTTATATCCTCTTCAAGAAGCTTAGATCTCTTCAACATCTTAAGTTTCTTACCTAGCCAAAGTAGTAGAAGAAATTGAAGAGGAAGAAGCAAGAGATGGAGTTCGCTTGGAACCTGCCCAAGCAACTCAAGCTATATCCATCAACAAAGGAAGATAAGAGCAAGAATCTCTCAATCAATGCCGAATTACCTGAAGCTGACAAGAGTCAGCTCATCTCCTGCCTCCTAAAGAACCTGAAGCGGACGACATGCTAGGAGTTGATCTGAATGTTGCTTTCCATCACCTCAACATCGATCCCAACTTCATCCCAATGAAGCAAAAGAAAAGAGCAGTGGTGGAGACCATTGCTCAGCCGATTCGGGAGGAGGTGGAGAAATTTTTGAAGGACAAAATCATTCAGGAAATTCAATAACCAGATTGGGTATCGAATGTTGTAATGGTTAAAAAGGTTGGTGGGAAGTGGCGCATGTGTGTAGATTTTACCAAGTTCAATAAAGCGTGTCTTAACGATTGTTACCCCTTGCCTCAGATAGATTCTTTAGGTGACTTCGCGGTTGGGTATTCTTGCATGAGTTTTTTTGATATATTCTCAGGATATCGCCAAATACGAATGCACAAGCCTAACATTCCTCACACCTCATTTATCATGAAATACGGTTGTTTTTGCTATCTAGAAATGCCTTTTGGGCTAAAGAATGCAGGTGCAACTCATTAAAAAATGATGGACACTACTTTTAAAAATCAAAATGGAAGAAATTTAGAGGTCTATGTCGATGACCTCCTCATAAAAGCAAGTCCTATTCAGCTCATCTTAACGATCTCACAGAGAAGTTTGCAACACTCTGGACCTTTAACATGAGGTTGAATCCATTGAAGTGTGTTTTTGGAGCTAGTAAAGGGAAGTTTCTTGGCCATCTCCTCACTCTGGGGTGGTTGGAACTGAATCCCGATAAGGTAAAGGCCATCCTAGAGATGTTACTTCCTAAATACCCCAAAGAAGATCAGCAGTTAGGAGGAAGGATGGCAGGCCTGAGCTATTTTATCTCTCACTCGGGAGATAAAAGTGCTCCTTTCTTTAAGTCTCTCCATGGAGGAGCTAAATTTGAGTGGACAAAGGAGTGTGATGATGCTTTCAACCAGCTCAAGAAGCAGTTGACATCAACTCCCTTGCTCCAGAGCACGAGAGAGGGAGAAGACCTTTTCATATATCTTGGAGTTGGCTCTGATGCCATCAGTTCAGTGCTTGTCAGGAGAGAAAAAGAGGCAGTTTCTAGTTTATTATGTGAGCAAGATTTTGAAGGATGCAGAAACTCGGTATCCGATTCTTGAGAAGCTGGCTCTAATGCTCGCAACTATAGCACAAAGGCTAAGACCTTATTTCCAATCCCACTCAATCCAAGTTATCTCTGATCTTCCATTAAAGAATGTTTTAGAGAAGCCAGAAAACTCAGGAAGATTAGCAAAATGGGCAATAGAGCTCAGTGAATTCGATCTCTCTTATATTCCCATAGTGGAAATCAAAGCTCAGGTGTTAGCAGATTTCATGACCGATGCAAGTGAAGCTAGCTCAGAAAAGGAGGTTGGAATGCCTCTCGCCTAGATATTTTTTGTTGATGGAGCTTCGGGAAGAAATTCTTCCGGGGCAGGAGTTCTTCTAATTAACCCAAATGGGGTTAGATTAGATCAAGCGGTGAAGTTCTATTTTCCAACAACAAACAACCAAGCAGAATATGAAGCTTTACTCGCCGCCCTGAGATTTGCAAGAGTGGCGGGAATTGAATATGTTCAAATCAAAACTGATTCTCTTGTAATAGCATCTCAGGTAATTGGAACTTTTGAAACCAGAGATCGTATTTTAAAATAATATCAATCTCTGGTAAAAATTGAGATAGGAAAGTTCAAGAGCTTCACTATTCAGCATATCCCAAGGGGAGAGAACACAGAAGCTGATGATTTGGCTAAGTTTGGTCTTCTTTCCGGAGGAACTAGCTCATAGTTGTTTCGTCCAGCTATCGAAGAAGGAGAAGTCATGCAAATAGATCGACATCCATCTTGGATGGTAAAGGATAGGAAGAGGTTAAAACTTAATGTAGCCTATTATTATCTTGTTGCAGGAATACTTTATAGGAAAACTTTTCTTTCACCATTGGAACGGTGCGTTCCTAAAGAAGAAATTCCAATCGTCCTTTAGGAAGTTCATTCGGGAGGGTGCGATAGACACTCAGGAGCTAGAACCCTAGAAAAGAGGATTCTAAGATAGGGTTATTTCTGTCCTCAAATGAGGAAGGATGCAGAGAAGTTCGCAAAGAAGTGTGTTCAATGCCAGAAGTATGCTGTTCTTCAGCATCAGCAAGCTCAACAACTTAAATCAATAGCAACTCCATGGCCGTTTGCATTTTGGGGGATGGATTTAGTTAGATCTTTTCCCTTGGCTAGTGTTCAGCGTAGGTTTATTCTAGTAATGATAGATTAATTCAGCAAATGGATTGAGGCAAAGGCGTTGGCTAAAACTACTATTCAAATGGTGAGGAATTTTATCTAGGGGAAATAGAATGTAGGCATGGAATTCCCATGACGATTATCACAGATAATGGTCCACAATTCAACAACTCAATTCTTTTAAATTACTGTGATCAAATCGGCATCGTGTTGCAATTTGCTTCTGTACATCATCCTTGGAGTAATGGTCAGGTAGAGGCTGCCAATAAATTAATAATCAACCTTTTGAAGAAGAAAGTGGAAAATCTCAGAGGTAATTGGGCAGAACAGTTACCTTCAGTATTATGGGCTCTAAGAAGAATTCCAAACTCAGCTACCGGAGAGACCCCTTTCAAATTATCCAATGGTTCGAAATCTCATATTCCAGTTGAATTTGAAGTAAGGAGTCCAAGAGTATTGCTATCTCAACAAAATAGAGATGACTGGATGGAAAAAATGATGAAGAACTGAAATGTAGTCTCGCTCTAATTGAAGAATTAAGAGATACATCAACAATCAGGCAAGAAGAGGTGAAAAGAAGAATGGCCAAATACTTTGATAAAAATGTCAGAATTAAATAATTCATTGTTGGTGATCTTGTCCTGAAAAAGGTATATATAGCAGCAAGATCCAGTTCAGTTGGAAAGCTCAACCCAAACAGGGCAGGGCCATTCATAATCAAAGAAGCACTCAAGAATGATGCATATCGATTCCAAACTTATGAAGGAGAAGAATTGTCTCGTACTTGGAGTGGAGATGATCTCAAGCGTTTCTTCTCTTGAAGAATTGTATTTTACATTTTCTTCTTTTCTTCTTTTGAACATTATGAAGTTATGGTTAGAATATCTTATAATCTTTTTATTGAAAAGGAAGTACCCAAATGAATTATTACCAAAGGTTAGGGCCCTGCCAAGAGAGGTATCGACGGATCCTACTTGTTGCCACCTCGACTTGAAGCTTGAGATGAAAATCTGCCAGGACAACACCTAGCGGAGAGATTTTGCATCTGTGTAGCAGTAGCTCGACAAGCTCGTGCACAAGAAATTTATGATGCCCAATCCTTGCTGACATCTGGCACACCTCTGCATCAAGGGTAGTCTAGGTGAATGTTCAACTCTGTCTTGCATTGTATGGGGACATCATTACAGTCTTGATGATCTTTCAGGGAAAGAAATGTCGGTGTAGCCCCTACGGCATGACCACACCTGCCCTATGGATCATGTTGTTCTGTAACCTTTGAATGCTCACTGATGCATGGATAGCCAAGGGACGGTTGGAAATATCTATAACCATCGCCTAAACCTCGAAGTGATAAGTGTATAGAAAGTTCAATGATCTCCTTTCTTCACCTTCCCTCTCCTTAAGTTTTCTGTAGCTAGATTATCCCGTGAGATTCCGCTACCGGGCTCTCATAGCCGGTGGGGCAGGTTGATCTCATGGTGAGGTTTTCAAGGAAGTTTTCTATATCTAGATTATCCCGTGACATTCAGCTACCAGGCTCTCATATCTAGTGGGGCAGGTTGATCTCACGGTGAGGTTTTCAAGGAATTTTTTTATATCTAGATTATCCCGTGAGATTCTGCAATCGGGCTCTTGACGAGTCCCATTTATATACACATTTATGGACTCATCTGGGCCGTATTTCTAGTCGATGCACCACACTTTAGGCATGTTTACGATCATATTTGTTATTCCCTGCTAGGTGCACTCTTAGGCCCGTTTCGGTGTGCATTTGCGCTACTTGTTATTGGGGGTAAGCACATGGTGCTCCCCAATCCTTTTTCTGTGTTTATTTGGTGCTGGAGGTGTATTCCCAGTTGGTATGTCTTATGTGCAGGTGGCCGGATCGTCCCGTTTTCCCCCAAAATCTAGGTCTGTGCATATCGCACGGTCGTGCGTTTCTTTGATGCACGGACGGTGGCGATCGTGCGTCTGTATCTGGGCAGAAAATGGACAATCTGAATTTAGTCGTGTGTTTTTACGCACTGGTGGATTTGCCCGTGCATGAGTAAAATGCACGATCGACCTGTTTCCTCCTGTTTTTAGTCGTTCTGAATTTACCCGTGCGTTTTTACGCACGGGCGGATTTGCACGGGCGGCGCAACATCTCCCTCAAGTCAGAATTTATCATTTAATAACGCACGGTTCACGCACGATCGTGCGTTCGACCGTGCGTGACCATTTTTCTGCCTGTTTAGTATAAAATGCTGGATAAGCCACAGTCAACGGAGAGCTCTGGAGGGGAGCGGGAAATCAGGTCCTTCCCGCCGTTTCTGAGGTCTGAAGGCTTCTCCTTCACCTCCACCACCAAGGAGACCATTTTCCGTCAATCTCCACCACCATCCTTCCATTCGGGAGCGTTAGCAAGCATTCTCCACCAAGTGTTCAAGCATCCCTCGTCATGGGAAGCCATAGATGTGTTGTAGGTCGTTGGAGCGGTGACAACCTCCATCGAATCCGCACACCATCTGAGGGCCGAGCCAGGAGAGAGCCCGACAACTTCTCATTCCGGCCGAGAACCCAAGATGCAGTGACATATTCCTATTGGTCCTCTCTAAACTTGATGCTTGTGTTTTCTTTGTGTTGTTGTAATGAACTATTGATTAGCTTAATGTCATAAATCTTTTATGATGTTCATGTGCAATGATGCGGGGGTGTGAGAATAGCATTTTCCTTATTGTGATTTTCTGAGTTCGTTGTGTGTGAAGCCCTAAAAATTGTTAGTGGTGATGCTTGGAGAAGAGGTGTGTGCGACCCTCACCCGTCACAGTTACTTTCCGTCCACGCGCTTCCCGAAGCACGGCATCGCGGCCGTTGTATCCATCCCGCCTTGCGAAGCGGAGTTTTGACCCGCATCTCTCTTTTCCACATTAGCTTAGGAACCAAATCACAATGCCCTTGTTTTTACTTTATTCGCTCGTGTAACGATCGATTCACCACGCGTTTCGTTCACCAGAACTTGCATTCCTTGAGAGACGATATTCGGGGAAGCTATTCCCAATTTTATTACTTAACAGCGACTGGTGCACTTGCCGAATACGCATCAAGTTTTTGGTGTTGTTGCCGGGGAATGCAGGCGTGATGAGATGTTGGTTGTGAATCGATTGTTTTCGATTGCGTCTTTTCTTTTCTTTAATTTATTCTTTAGTAAGCTATTTTCTTCTTCTGTGTCATGTGGGCGCATTTGAATATCCGATGTCGTTGGTGTGGGGACACATCCCACGCTAGTGATAGGTGTCCCAAAGAGTATGGTGTTGTTCAAAAACCGTACGGGTCCCATAAATCTTTTGGCTCCTCTACTGTGCCTCCGATGTCACACTATTACGCGGCTACCGCTCATTGGGTGCCGGCAAAGCTGGTAAAGCAGTGTTTATTTTGTAAAAGTAGAGAGCACGCCTTGAAGGACTGTGCGGATTATCTTCTCTAATTAGCAGATAACGATGAGACGGATATCCGGATCGTCCCATCCTCAAATTCGGCGAACACAGCTCCTTCCTCTGGTTACGTGTCCCTTCCACCTTCACTGCTTGAAGTTTCTGGAATCGACACGTGCATCAGTGCCCCTCATGACTCTGTTTCTGATGCGACCCCCCATACCTCTTCAGTTCACGTACCACTTTGCGTGGATTTGTGCCCTTGTGTGGAGAGTGGGCCCGAACTCTCAAGTGGCACGTCTTCTCCCACTACACGCGAATCTACATCTATTTCTGATATTGTCATTGAGGTCAATTTGCAGGATATTGCAGACTTGTGCGGTGTCGTGCCCACTCTCATGGAGGAGGACAGTCTCGATTATGCCGAAGCAACCGTTTCCGTCCAGTGTGAGGAAGTCCAAGTTATAGAGGAGGCCATTGCGTGCGCTATTGAGTCTAGTGAAATCTTCGATGATATCATCAGTTTGTCTTTGTCGCACCTGATGCGTGTCGGCAAGTGCACCGGTCGCGCAAGTAATAAAAATGGGGAAAATCCCCGAGTGTCGGTCTCTTGAGGAACACAGTAAGGTGGAGTTTATTATCGAGGAAGGACTTGAGATCGAAGTCCGGCGGTGGGTGGAATGCGAACGAAAGGGGCTTTGAGGTTTGCAAACAAAAGTAAATACTACGCCTACTCCTATGCAATGCCGCTATGCAATGCTTCGGTCGGCGGGATGGAAACTAGGCAGGCCTTGAGCGCGCTGCGTCGAAAGGGAGGATGGACGAGAAGGCTTACGGATTGAGGGTCGCAAGCACCTCTTCGACAAGCACGCCACTAGCAATTGCTAGTGCGGCACCGGACATGGTGGTGGAGCGGAAAATCGATGGGGGCGCACCTCATTAACACAAATGAACAAAATGATTTCATAGACATGAAATTAACAATACTAACATAGTTCATAGCGTTCATCATCAAGATAAAGAGAGTACAAACAAATACAACCACATAAGTAGAAGAAAAAGGCAAGAGATACGACCGAATCCGGAGTCTCGTTGTAGATTCACGGTAGGAAGCACCGAGTTGTCAATCCGCGTCCTAGCTCGGTCCCAACTGCGTCCGGGGTAGAGGAGAGCTGTCACACCTCCCAATGGACCCGTCTTCTCCAGCGATTTACCATCCGATCACGTCTAGTGCGAAGAACTTCTTCCTTAGCGATCAAAATGAGTGTAGAATCTCTTCTTTCAAGCCCTTGTATGATGGAGGAGGCCTAGGGGGTGAAAAACCTCTGGAAATGGCGAAAACGGCGGACTGAACGGAGTCCAAATGCGTAATCCCGACCTAATTCGCGATCAGGTCATTATATAGGCGCTGACTTAAACAACGCGCACGGTCATTGGCGCACGACCAGTGGTCGTGCGCACTAGAATCCTGTGATCGTGCGCCTGTCTGGGTAGAACCTGCAAGAAACGGAATTTATAGAAGATAATGTTCGCACGACCAGTCGCGCACGACCGGTGGTCGTGCGCACTGGAGTTGATGGTCGTGCGCACTACAGCAAACAAAACTCGGAAATTAAATGATAAGTGCGCACGAGCAGTGGCGCACGACCGGTGGTCGTGCGCACTGGCGTTGGTGGTCGTGCGCACTGCACCAAACAGAACTCGTGAAAAAGGGTTAAGTGCACACGATCAGTGGCGCACGACCAGTGGTCGTGCGCAATAGAACCGGCGATCGTGCGCAGTGTTCCTGTGCAGAATTGCACCGGGAACACTTGCACGACTCCTATTCCCGCACAACCACAGATCTAGCCACCGAAAGTGGCACTTAACAGCACATGAACACTACTAATGACAATAA
Organism: Dactylorhiza incarnata; assembly: GCA_033032865.1. NCBI lineage: Eukaryota > Viridiplantae > Streptophyta > Magnoliopsida > Asparagales > Orchidaceae > Dactylorhiza > Dactylorhiza incarnata. The sequence goes on from JAWHQI010000148.1 coordinate 4,793,292, forward strand.
GCACGAAAATCACACCAAAGTGGGCCTAGATGTGCTCCTAGCGTGGATTATCAAATATAAACTATAACAAGGCTAAAGTGCGGAGAATTGACTAAATAACGGCCCGGATGAGTCCATAAATGTGTATATGATCAGGACTCATCACACCCCCAGACTTAACTGTTTGCGCGTCCCGAGCAAACGAATCCGGCGGAGCGTGAAAACGATAATTAACATAGAGAATTACACAAGGGAGTACGGTGTGAAGTAACAACGCATGCGAGTAGAGATTCTAGTAGAAGGAGAGTTTAACTATGCTAACTAATTTACATAAGTATTAAAGCGTAATTAAAGATTTAGTTATACTCAGTTGGTGAATTAGGAAGAATTTGACGATCATGCCCGGTATGAAAGTGACGAGACACTGAGGCGGGTGTTGCAAAAGATCGGGGCTTAGGAATAACTCCGCTGAAATCCATCACCGTCGTGAACCATACGCTTGCCCGGTCACACTCTCTCCACGGCGCTAGCAAACTCGCAAATCAAATCAGTAGGTCTTATAGGATTAGAACGGGGCTTAGGTTACGGTATGATATTCAAAGTTAAACGCGGTGGCTACGCAACCCAAGTGAGCTAACGGAACGCTGCACCACACAAGACCAACAAACTATGCTCGTGTGACACACCCCCAGACTTATCATGAAAACCAGGTGTGCACACGGCCTACTTCACAAATACCAATAGATTTTCTGTTTTTAGCTCGGGAGGATTTTTTTCAAAATACTCTTTTTTTTTCTTTTACATATTTTACTTCTTTTATGTAACCTCCGGTTGGTTCAAAATCAGCAGATGGACGTTATTTTCCCATCACAACACAATGATTCCACACTCCACACAAGTTTAGAATTATGAGCGCAGTTAAAAACAATTTGGTTGCGGGCGTGGGATAGGCTTCAGGCTTTGGTGGATGAAGAGGAGCTGAACAAAGGATTGGTAGGCACAAAATAGGCTTGCAAAGGTGAATGAAATGGACATGGAATAACAAAGCTCAAACTAGCCAAAGGGCGGCCTACATCATGCTTGACTCAACGAGTAGCTCTCACCCATGCTTCGAGAGTCGCTTGGGGCAAGTTCTTAGCCCACGAGAAAGATAAACCTTCCTCCCGACTCGAGCAACACACGACTAGCAATCGCACACACACAACACCGGGTTATCGTCAATTCCATACAAATTCACCACTTGAGTATATTAAATCTAAATTTACGCAGAAATACTAAACATAATTTAGATGCATAAAGAAAATCTAGTTCTACTCACATTCTACCATAGCATGCGAAGTGACTAGAACACTACATGAGTCAACATCGCACTCCAAATAATAATTCCTACGTTAACAATCTATTTCACATTCCGACCAAAATAGTTTAAACGGAACAACGACAAAAAGATAAACACGCACTCAAGTGGGTGAAGTGGTGTGTGAAGCATGAAAAACAAAAATAATGACTAGGATAAATAAAGATACAACCTTCTAGTATGCGGTGCAACTCGTGCACAGTGGATAACAACAACCGCTCCCCCAGACTTAAGCTAATCAATATATCTAGAAATTTGAAGCAAAAAGAGGGGAGGAAGCGTTACCCAATGCTCAGAAATGAGCATACCAGACGATTGGCGTTTACGATCAAGACTAGTCCGCAGCATCCGCCATCACAAGGAACAAAGGCCACCTGAAAGTGACACACTAGAACAACAAAAATGGTAAAAACTGAACTAAACATATGAGAGCACTAAAAATCAAGAAATCTGGGTTATCACCCATGGGAGGGAACCTGTTCCTGCAATTAATATTAAGCACTCGCACACAAAATAAGGGAACAGAATAAGCTGGATACATAAAATTATGCCCAGAAGAGCATCCACAAGCAAAATGTCATTATTACAGTTAACAAAAAAGAAGGAGTTCGAACGACTCAACAAAAAACCTAAAAAGCAACAAGAGAAAACAGACAACAAGGCTTAGAATAGCCCGCATGCAGGGAGAAAGATCACTCGTCGTCACTGTCGCTATCTAGAACAACAACGGACGGCGACCGTCTGGAAGATGATGCGGCCCGACCCGGAGGTGGGGGAATATTTAACCCTCCCCGCAATGCTTGCTGATTAACGAAATCCGTCAGCCAATACTGGTTCGCTTCCAGATCGGAGAGGCGTCGATCGAAACTTGGCACCTCCGGCGCTCTAGAAGAACTGCCCTCCTCCTTGGCTCTCCGCTCCTGCTGAAATGAATGCCTTCGCGGCTGCAGAAGGGCTACCTCGCGGTGAGTATTTGGCGGCTCAGCCGGCTCTCCGTGCTCCTCGTCGCCTTGCCTCTCCCTAGGCGCATCTCCCGGCATCACGACCACAAAGCGTCTACTACTCTTCTTCCCCACGACCCGTAATAGATGGAAACTCACCATGGTGGCCCGAGTGATGAAGGAGGGCGCAGTCACCTGCACCATCGGAGGCAGATGACTCCAAACCCCCAGGCTTTTGGCAATGCGGGTAATATAGTAGGCACCACCAATGGCACCTGTGAGACCGCAAGTGGCCTCGTGGTGGAAGAAGAAAGCTAGCATGTAGCCAAGATGCAAAGGCTGCCGAAATTCCATACTATAAAGGGAGATCAGATCTTGCCACCCCACCACGTTCTGACTAAGGGCACGGGCGACAAGAGAGTGGCTAAGGACGTGCTGCAGGAAACGGAGAGCAGGCGCGACGATCCAGGTAGATTTGCTTTTCCTGGCAAGATATTCTTCATCACGACCCGTGAGAGCACACCACGCAGCACGCGGGGTGACGCCATCAGGGAAGGAGACATCCAAATCCAGAAAAGGGATCGCCGCAGCCTCGGCTTCAGTGTAAAATCCAGCATGCACCGCCAACTCAGACAAGGATAGAGTGAAGACCTTGCCCAAAATGCGGAAAGAGCACTTTCCCGGACGTTGACCGGAGGGCAACACATCCCACTCAAACGTTGCGAGAAATTCCAAGGTAAGCTCCCGGTAGCCGAGGTCATTGCACTCGAACACCCCACTCCAATGATCGAAATAATAGCATTGGCGGACGGCCTCCCCCAACTCCCCATTGTCGCCGATAGAGTTCAACTCGTTCCAATCCACGAGACGCTGTGATAGGAATGGCTTCTCCTTAAGAGAATTGAATCGCCGCGTGTGCGAATCCTTGGAAAAAGTAGCCATCCTAGCGAGGATCTGAGCAGGAGAGGCGGAAGAGCGGCCAGAGCGTTGGTAGACCTTTTGGCGATCTCTGGAGCTCATGGTGGTAGGAGGGCAAGGGGAAAGAGGAGAATAGGAAATGGGCTCACCGGAAGGAAGGAGGGCGCACGATCGGCGGCAACCCAGCGGAGACGGCGCACGGACGACGAAAAACGAAAGCCCTAGATCGTGCGTGAAAGGCTCGGGCGGACGAGCTTTTTATAAAAATCTGGGCCGATCGCACGACCAGTGGTCGTGCGCGATAAGTAGTGCGCACGACCAGTGATCGTGCGCCTTAGGAATTTTCCAGCGGCCAAAATTTTAGTAGAATGTCCATCCACCGTGCAGTTTACGCACAAACAGGAATCAGCACAAGCAGCGAGGTATTCACAGCCTTAACAAAACTTAACTAAACTAGACAAAATAAAATTTCAGGAAAAAGAAAGATAACTACTGGGGTTACTGAAGTATCTAGTTGCCTACCTAAATCACCTAGAGGGGGGTGAATAGGTGATCTCTACGTCTTTTGCGGAATTAAAAATTAAACGTAAAGCACAGCACACAAAATTAATCACAGCCACAGATGACACCAGGAATTTATAGTGGTTCCCCGTACTTGGGTACCCCACTGCCGGCCTCGCCAATCTAGCACCACAACTAGACTTGACTACTCACTAAATCTCGGATCAAGAGCGATCCTACAGTCTCGGAGTCAAACTCCTACAAACTCAGAGAGAACCTCTCTTACAACTCGGAGAAAACTTCTCCTACAACTCGGAGAACAACCTCTCCTACAACTCGGAGATAACAACTCCTACAACTCGGAGATAACAACTCCTACAATAGATTGAAAAGGGTTTGAACAATACTAAACCAGATCTGAATAACAGAGGCGTTTTCTTCCTTCTTCTTGAATGGCTTTTGAGAACGATGAGGAAGAACAACGATCCTTCAAATCTGTCTTTGGCAATCCGAAACGATCCAATAGAGATTGTAGAACCTGAGTATGGATCAATCGAACCCTTCTTGAAAGAAATCGGCAACTCCAAAGAGTAGAATGATTTCCAATCGTAGACGACGGCGAGCGGCGTTTTTCACGTTCTTTTTGATCGGGAGAGAGATTAGGGTTGGAACGATTCTTTTTCTTCCTTTTAAACAATCCTATATATATGGAGAGGAGCAATTTAGGGTTAAATTAGCCTTAAAGGCGCTCCATATAGCCGTTAGAAACGAAAAGGGGCGATCACGATCCGTCCAGAACAGAGAAAACGAAACAGAAAAATTTACGGACAGAAGTCTCGAGACATAAGGGATCTCTCGAGACATAGGGGATGTCTCGAGACACAAAACGGAGAGAGCAGGAAAGGGATGTCTCGAGAACTCGATGATCTCTCGAGACATTGCAAAGAATTCAGACTTAAGATCTCTCGAGACAACCACGATCTCTCGAGACATGTCTGATCTCTCGAGACATATCCTTAGGAAAAATTTGTTTTACAAAAATTTCTTTTCTTCTCTTGAACACATGCTGCAGCCGCACTCCAAAGTCTTCAATAGTCTTGAAAAAGAAGTGTACCCCAATAGTGAGATCACACATGAGTCATCACCATGTTTCATATAATGAGGGATTACATTTTATGAAACTGTGTTTGCAGACCCATTGTGACCTGACATTGGCTTACACTTAGCCATGATAATCTGCAAGACAATACTAGAAAAGCATATCAAATACAAAAGCAATTCAATCTTAGTTTAAGGGTGACTTCTCACAAATCAAGGTAATTGTGAATGCAATTTCCAACAATCTCCCCCTATTTGTAGAAGTCAGAACCCTGTACACTAAGTTGAATTACAGCAGTTAAAGAATAAATATGCTACACTACACAAAGATAGAAATGAAAAAGTAAAGAACATCAAAACATCAAATATATATATATATCTAAATTGAATTGTTCAGAAGACTTGATGTTCACTAAATCATAATGAAAACAAAATACGTCTTGTCAGCATCATCATCATCATCCTTCAAGACCTCCTTTTCCTCTTTTCTTCTTGTCTGGAGAAAAAGGCATGAGGCTTGGGATGGTAAAACGGAGGGGGTTCCGGAGCATCAGCATTATTATAACCAAAAGCCCTGAAATGAATCCTTCGCTTCCTTTGAGCTGTCTCATGTTTTTCCCATTCTTGAGAGCTGTAGCATTCAGATCTGTTCATTTTACCTTCATGAACTAACTTATAGGTTTCAAGAATAATGTCTTTTGAGACTGGGCTCCAGATTTCTGGATAACTTTTCTCAGCCTTAGCTTTGCACTGACCTGTAGAGCTAGAACTAGGAACTGATCGACTGGCAGAAGAACCTTCACCAAATTTTCCTTTTCTTTTGGTCCCAGCCCTATCTGATTGATCTTCAACTATAGGAGCCTTCCCAAGTAGTTCTTCTAGCCCGGGAGAAAACTGAGGAACATGAACATCTGGATCAATCGCCAACTCAGGAAATATCTGATTATGAAGCCACGTTGCTGTTTTGAATGAATAAGCATTAATATCAGCAACTTGCTTCAACATCCTGGAAGAGAACTGCTCAAACTGAGAATTCCAAGAACTTTGAAGAGCAGAAATGGAGCTTTCAATCAAATCTGTCATTTTAGCTACTATATTTTCCTCCCCCTTTCTGACTTCTACAGAGAGGGTTTGGAGAGTATCATCTTTGAACTTTCCGACTTCATCAACAATTTTGAATGTATTGGCTTCAGCCTTGTCAGACACTGATTCTTGAAGCTTTGTCAGTATAACAGTCTGAGTCAACACTGTGCCTACACCTTCAGTTGCATGATCAATTTGCTTGCTCCCTAGGCTCATCAAATCAGAGAGATTTTCATAATTGGATTTTATCTTAGCTAACTCTCTGCCTAGTTCACTTTCAACTGAGGCAATTTTCCTGTGAACAGTCGTCAAAGAATTTTCAAACTGTGCACTCTGCTTCTTGAGCAGTGCTTCAATCTTACCTAGAAGAGAATCTTCTGCACAACCTAGCTCATCTGGAGCATTCTTGGTTGTGTCAAACTCTGACTCCCCCTCAACATGTACTAGGGGAGGTGACAATTCATGAACTGACATGACATCATCATCATCTATGTTAAAAACAAAATCAGCACCAGACCCTGCCTGTTGGCCACTAGGACTGTGCTCTTCAGATACTGGAAGGGATTCTGTTGGAGCTGATGAGGATTTACCTTTGGCTTTTGAACGGATTGGCAGCTTGGCACGACCTGAAGCTTTAGAGCGAGTTCGAGAGGAAAGTGGCAATGATGTTACCAAGGGTGCTTGATCTTCAGAAGAAGGAGCTGGAGTTTCTGCTTCTCTCGCAACTGCAGATATAAGAGTCTCCCCCTCAGAAGGAGCACCAGCCATTTCCGGCTTCTTGATCCGAATGTCCCATCTCTGCAAGGAGCTGACATCGATCTTCTTAAGGTGATGGATAACTGTACCTTTGGACATGTTGAAAATAGCAGGGTTAAACTGATTTAGAAACAGTGAGATGATCCGGGCAAAGTTAGGAGTATTTATGCAAGCTTTGATATTTGAGAATAAGATTGAGGCCCAATCTCTCTTCTTTCCAGTAACAATGCCAATCATCAACAGAAACATCTCTTCAGACACATGTCCTTGAGAGCCTGTCTTGCAGAAAAGTGCCTTTGAGATAATGTCCAGCAGGAGCTTCCCTACAGCATTCAACTTATTCCTCTTAACTGTAGAGAAATCTGAATCAAGACCACAGAACCTTGTTGTAGTCAACCAATCAGTGTCAACTAGCTCTTCTTCAGCTTCCACTTCAGACAACTGCAAATACTTAGCGAGAGTCTCTGGAGAGACTTTGATTTTGATACCCTTAATGAAGGAGATCAACATACTTCCTCCCTTGATTGGCTTCACATTGATGAAGAATTCTTCAACCTCTTCAAACAAAATCCGGCAAGGATGCTCGAGAACGAAGTTGAGACCAGCGGCATCAAGCAAACAAAACAGAGTCTTGAAATCATCGGATAAACTCGCAAGACCTAACCGAATTACCTCGTTGCCGACTCCAATTTTCGGATGAGGAGAGGGAGCCATAGCAACAAGAGGGAGGGAGAGATGCCGACGGAGAGAGCTGAAGCACGAGGAGCCACCGAGAACCACCGACAACCGCCGAACCGCAGAGTTGAGTCGCGGACGATCACTGCTCGAGAGGGAGACGAAAGGTCGAGGAGGTCTCGGGAGATGACTCGCGTGAACATCAAGTTTCCGATTTCGTATATATATATATATTTTGATTTTTCGAAAAATAGAAAATTAGAAATAGGAATTAGCGCGTACCTGACGTTTGGGATTCCTTTAAAAAAAATATGTCTCGAGACATCGGTTATGTCTCGAGAGATACACCGTGTCTCGAGATCTGCTTCTTGTCTCGAGACATGACTTGTCAAAAGAGAACTTCCTGTCGCCAAGGTTTTGATTGACTTGACCATTACTCCATGTTGAGCATTCCAAGTTCCGTCTTGAAGAAAGAGAACTTGGTCTCATCCAGTGGCTTCGTGAAGATGTCTGCAACTTGCTTATCCGTGGGGACATAACTCAGATTTATGTCACCCTTCTCCACATGCTCCCGGATAAAGTGATATCGTAGCTCGATGTGCTTTGTCCGACTGTGAGAGACTGGATTATTTGCGATAGCAATTGCACTGGAAGAGTCGCAAAACATAGGAATGTTTTTGAGCTTCATGTTGTAGTCTTGAAGTTGATTTCTTATCCAGAGAAGTTGTGCGCAACAACTGCCAGCAGAAATGTATTCCGACTCGGCGGTTGAAGTTGCAACACAATTCTGCTTCTTGCTACTCCAGGAAATAAGTCTCCTTCCGAGGAATTGACACGTCCCAGAAGTGCTTTTCCTGTCGTCTTTGCTACCTGCAAAGTCTGCATCTGAAAAACCAATTAGTTCACTATCATTACTTCTTGGGTACCATAAGCCAAGATTTGGTGTGCCTTTAAGATATCTCAAAATTCGCTTTGCAGCGGTATAGTGGGATTCCTTAGAGTTCACCTGATATCTGGCACAAACACATGTAGAGAACATTATATCAGGTCTACTGGCAGTAAGGTAGAGCAATGAGCCAATTATGCTTCTGTACTTGGTTTCATCAAAAAGTTTCCCTTTCTCATCCTTGTCCAGAGACGTAGCTGAGCTCATTGGAGTCCTCATAGAGGTTGCACTCTCCATTCCAAATTTCTTAATCAACTCCTTAGTGAACTTTGTCTGAGAAATGAAGATTCCATCTTCAGACTGTTTCACTTGAAGTCCTAAGAAATATTTCAGCTCACCCATACTGCTCATTTCAAATTTCCCTTGCATAAGTTTAGAAAACTTTTTGCAGAGGTTATCATCCGTAGAGCCAAATATGATGTCATCGACATAGATTTGCACTAGCAAAATCTTGCCTTTTACTTCCCTAAGAAATAATGTCTTATCTATCTTTCCTCTTGTGAACTTGTTCTCAAGAAGAAAGTTAGACAGCGTCTCATACCAAGCTCGAGGAGCTTGTTTCAAACCATATAAAGCTTTCTGTAATAAATAAACATGATTGGGATGAACAGGATTAACAAAACCTGGGGGTTGTTCAACATATACTTCCTCTTTAATGTCTCCGTTTAGGAACGCGGATTTGACATCCATTTGATATACGGTGAAACTCTTGAAAGCAGCATAAGCAAGGAAGAGTCTGATCGCTTCGAGCCTTGCTACTGGAGCGTACGTCTGATCGAAGTCGATGCCTTCCTCTTGTCTGTACCCTTTAGCTACAAGCCTGGCTTTGTTCTTTATGATTGTTCCTTCTTCATCCAGCTTGTTTCTATACACCCACTTTGTTCCAATGACATTTTTGTCTTTGGGTTTTGGAACAAGTGTCCATACTTTACATCGTTTGAACTGATTTAATTCTTCTTCCATAGCAATTATCCAGGATGGATCTTCATTTGCTTCTTGGAATTTCTTTGGTTCGACCTGCGAAAGAAAACTTAAATGCATATATTCGTTAATGGTACCTCGTCTTGTTCTTATTCCTTCATGAGGATCTCCTATGATTTGATCAACTGGATGATCCCTCATGTGTCGTAGCCCGAGGTTTCTTGCATGATTTGAACCAATAGGAATTTCTTCTACTGTTGGAGTATCTTCCTCCACTTGGATTGGCTCTTCATCAGGATGATCTTCTTCATAGGTAGTTATTGGGGGTATTTTGATGAAGTGTTGAGAATTTTCAACAACTGGCTGATCCAAGCTTAAGTCCTGCAGCTTTGAATCTGTGTCTGCAGAAGAAATGCTAGAGGAGCTGCTTTGAAGCATGCTCGTCTCATCAAATACAACATTAATAGATTCTTCTACCACCAGGGTTTTCTTATTAAAAATACGATAAGCTTTACTATGGCTACTATAGCCTACGAAAATGCCTTCAAAACTCTTTTCACTAAACTTAGTTTTGTAATGCTTTCCATTGTTTAGCACAAAGCATTTACTACCAAAGATTCGAAAATAAGAAATGGTCGGTTTCTTGCCTTTTAGAAGTTCATAAGGTGTCTTTTCATGGTTTTTGTTTATGAGCGCTCGGTTTTGCACATGGCATGCAGTATTGACAGCTTCAGCCCAGAAATATTCAGGTAGTGAAGAGTCAGTCAACATGGTTATGCAAGCCTCAATAAGTGTTCTATTCTTTCTCTCAGCTACTCCATTTTGTTGTGGAGTTCGAGGAGAGGAAAACTCATAAAAGATACCGAGGCTTTCACAGAATTCTGTCATGGCTCCAGATTCAAATTCTGTACCATGGTCACTTCTGATTTTGACCACCGAACAGTTAAATTCATTCTGGACTTGCCTGACAAAACTAGTGAAAGTGTCAAAGGTATCTGACTTATGTTTCAGAAAGAATACCCAGGCAAAACGAGAGTAATCATCTACAATAACCAATGTGTAAGATTTTCCTCCTAAACTTCTAATTTGCAAAGGACCAAACAAATCCATATGGAGCAGGTATAAACACCTGGTTAAATCTTTGCCAATAATGCTCTTAAAGGTAGCTCTTGTTTGCTTGCCTTTTACACATGCATGACAAGGTCTATCTTTAATGCACTTAACATCTGGTGCATCGCGCACTAAGTTTTGAGAAAACAATTTATTAATAGTTTTGAGATTTATATGTGCTAATCTCTTGTGCCATTTGTCAACAAGAGATGCACTATCTTTTGCCAAAAGACATACTAGTGTAGAAGATGATATGCAAAGAAAATTTAAACAAAATATGTTTCTACAACGAATGCCTGATAAAATCGTTTCATGATTTTCAGCTGACTTTATCAAACACTTATCTTTATGAAAATCAACAATGTATCCTTTATCACAAAGTTGACTTATGCTTATCAGATTATGTTGTAATCCTTCCACATAAGCTACATCGGAAAAAGATACATTTCCATTAGAAATCATACCATAGCCTTTAGTTATTCCTCTGTTTGAACCGCCAAAAATAACTTTTGGACCGTTCGCAACTGGAATGTAGTTTTGCAAAAGGCTTCTTGTCCCGGTCATATGCCGAGAGCATCCACTGTCCAAGTACCAGATTGGATTTTTATTGGCCTTTGGACATACCTGCAAAAAATAAATCATTTCGCCTTAGGATCCCAAACAGATTTGGGTCCTTGGTCCCGTGTCAGTTGAGCACCACGATGAATGTTAACATTGCGAGTGGTCTGCCTTGCAACGTTCACTTGTGGTCTCCTAATATACGTTGTATTAAACCAACAATCAACGGCAAAGTGACCAATTTTACCGCAGCACCAACAGTCGAATCTGTTGTACCTTCTCTTTACACTCTCCTGCTTAACTTTTTGAACGTTAGCTTTTGCAGGAGTAGCCCTTTTTGATGAGGATGCCTCATGGGGGCAACACACACAAGGTGGTACTGTCCTCTTCGGCTTTGGTGCAACGACATTCACTTTTGGTGCTTTCTTAGCACTCGGACCATGAACAAATGGACCGTACCCTTTCCGATTAATCTCTTAATAGGGTGCTTGAAAAGCACTATCACCAAAGTTTCGGGGAGGAGCCCATTCCTTATGATCATTCACAGGTGAAAAAGGAATTGGTCGTGTGAAATGACCATAGGAACTCTCCATATCATAAGCATTCGTAGGGAATATGACTTTCTTGAATGCTACAGGCTCTTGATGAGCTTTCCCTTTTTCTTTGGTAGTAGCTTTCTTAGCAACCAGACCATTATTTTTTGAAGAATTGCTAGTACTAGCTTCATGTCCTATACCGCTTCCTTTTGCCTTAGTGGTAAAAGTACCAATAATTGGCAGAACAGTTTTAGGTTGAGAGAATGCTTCAACCAACTTCTTCTCAGCCGCAAGCTGTTCCTCCAAGACTTTTATCGAATTATCTCTCAAGGCAAGAGTCTCTTCTGAGCTTTTGATCTTGTCTTTCAAGGCTTGGACTTCCTCTTTGAGAGAAGAAAGTTCTTCAATTTCTTTTCTCAAGTTAGATTCCACCTCCTTGAGAGCCATGATCTCCTTACCCTGAGTTTTGACAACCTTTCGGCACTTGTCAAAGCTTTGGAGCATTTTGGTATATTGAGACATGAGCTCAGATTCATCGTCTGAGAGGTTATCCTTTTGTTCAGCCGAAGCATAATCAAAATCAGATAGGATAGTGTGATCATTTACCTTTCCGGTGTACGGGGGTGCTTCTTCATCATCAGACATAGCCATCAGACCGAAGTAAGCTTCTTCTTCATCACTCGACTCATCGGAGTCACTGTCGCTCAGAGTTTTGGCTTTCTTAGCGACGAAGCTTCTATCTGATTTCTTCTTTCCATGAGTGGATTTCTTGTCTTCTTTTCTTCCACCTTCTTTCTTTTTGTAGGGACACTCAGCAATTATGTGCCCTGGCTTATTACAACAGTAGCAAATAATGTCAGAAGAAATGTGTTTGTTTTGTTTGGATTTATACCTGTCATTATTGCTTGAGCCCTTCCTGTGATATTCGCCATCACGACGAGAATATTTATGATCCGAGGAAGATGGCTTGTTGTTCATGTGCCTCCGCTTGTTCAGCAGTTTCTTAAGCTGACGGGAAATTAAAGAGAACTCCCCATCAGACAGTTCGGAACAGGAGGAGCTGGCTTCCGATTCTTCTTCGATATCAGATTCCTTTTCTCTGATCGGTATCACTGCTTTGCTCTTCTTTGAATTCTCTGCCTTCAAAGCTAAGGTTCTTTCTTTGCTTGAAGCTCGATTTACATCCTCTTCAGACTTTTGGATGTTCATTTGTAATTCATGAGACAACAGCTTCCCGAACAGATTTTGAGGTTCTAGACTTGGCAGTTTTCCAAACTCTCTAATAACAACAATTTTGCTATCCCAGTCTTTCGTTAGGGAGCGCAAGAATTTGTCATTTAGTTCACCGTTTGTGAACTCCCTGTCGTAGTTCCTCAAACCATTGACTATCTTGAAGAATCTTTCGTACGCATCAGCAATGCACTCCTTCTTATTCTGCTTGAACGCCTCGTACTCTTGATTAAGTAGAGACCTTCTATCTTCTCTTACCTCGTCAGTACCTTCCATTAGAACAATTAAGGATGTCCACATCTCTTTGGCTGATTTGCAGTGGATTAAGTTTTGCAACATGGAATCGTCCACTGCACTTGCAATTATGTTTTTAGCCTTCTTGTCAAGAGCAACAAGAGCTATCTCATCCTTAGTCAAATCCATCATTTTCTTAGGTATCTGAACAGTAGGATTTGTTGACGAAGCAGTCATTGGCACATGAGGACCTTCTTCCACGACTTGGAAGATTCTGGGATCTGCAGCTTCCATATAAAAACGGACTCTTTCCTTCCACATAGGAAAGTTGGCCTTAGTGCAGATGGGCAATTTCAGAGAGGATTCCTTGACTCTATCCATGGCTTGCTAGCAACTAGAAGGATGGATCCTGTTCAAGATGTTAACCTAGCAATGAACAGCGACCCTCTGATACCAATTGAAGTATCTAGTTGCCTACCTAAATCACCTAGAGGGGGGTGAATAGGTGACCTCTACGTCTTTTGCGGAATTAAAAATTAAACGTAAAGCACAACACACAAAATTAATCACAGCCACAGATGACACCAGGAATTTATAGTGGTTCCCCGTACTTGGGTACTCCACTGCCGGCCTCGCCAATCTAGCACCACAGCTAGACTTGACTACTCACTAAATCTCGGATCAAGAGCGATCCTACAGTCTCGGAGTCAAACTCCTACAAACTCAGAGAGAACCTCTCTTACAACTCGGAGAAAACTTCTCCTACAACTCGGAGAACAACCTCTCCTACAACTCGGAGATAACAACTCCTACAACTCGGAGATAACAACTCCTACAATAGATTGAAAAGGGTTTGAACAATACTAAACCAGATCTGAATAACAGAGGCGTTTTCTTCCTTCTTCTTGAATGGCTTTTGAGAACGATGAGGAAGAACAACGATCCTTCAAATCTGTCTTTGGCAATCTGAAACGATCCAATAGAGATTGTAGAACCTGAGTATGGATCAATCGAACCCTTCTTGAAAGAAATCGGCAACTCCAAAGAGTAGAATGATTTCCAATCGTAGACGACGGCGAGCGGCGTTTTTCACGTTCTTTTTGATCGGGAGAGAGATTAGGGTTGGAACGATTCTTTTTCTTCCTTTTAAACAATCCTATATATATGGAGAGGAGCAATTTAGGGTTAAATTAGCCTTAAAGGCGCTCCATATAGCCGTTAGAAACGAAAAGGGGCGATCACGATCCGTCCAGAACAGAGAAAATGAAACAGAAAAATTTACGGACAGAAGTCTCGAGACATAAGGGATCTCTCGAGACATAGGGGATGTCTCGAGACACAAAACGGAGAGAGCAGGAAAGGGATGTCTCGAGAACTCGATGATCTCTCGAGACATTGCAAAGAATTCAGACTTAAGATCTCTCGAGACAACCACGATCTCTCGAGACATGTCTGATCTCTCGAGACATATCCTTAGGAAAAATTTGTTTTACAAAAATTTCTTTTCTTCTCTTGAACACATGCTGCAGCCGCACTCCAAAGTCTTCAATAGTCTTGAAAAAGAAGTGTACCCCAATAGTGAGATCACACATGAGTCATCACCATGTTTCATATAATGAGGGATTACATTTTATGAAACTGTGTTTGCAGACCCATTGTGACCTGACATTGGCTTACACTTAGCCATGATAATCTGCAAGACAATACTAGAAAAGCATATCAAATACAAAAGCAATTCAATCTTAGTTTAAGGGTGACTTCTCACAAATCAAGGTAATTGTGAATGCAATTTCCAACAGTTACTGTCATCCCAACACGACTTATTTGAAAACTTAAAGGTCCTAGCTAATGTGCCTATGGAAGAGAAAATGCACAGGTAACTGTTCCAAAATCCGTTTCGGTTGCGGGTACCGATACGGTGATAGAACAGTCACCCCGCTACCTAAATAAAGATACCTGCTCCCCACAGGTAGAGGGTAGAGAATGTAAGAAAAGGAGGAGGCCTGGTCCTCACTCATCTCACAAAACACATCCTTGCTTAGCAAGGTATCGTCAACAGCAAGGTGGCAGGAAGAAAAGGCAATGAGTGAAGCTTCCTCAAAGGAGGGGGAATAAACCTCCTCACATGAGAGGATACTCTCATCATTGACTTGAGCAAAAAGCTCTAAGTCCTCCTGATGTACCTGTGAAGACTCAACCTGCACAGGCTCAGATGAAGAAAGGGAGTCAGGAAATAAAAGAGAAGAGTGACATAAATAATCAATCATCAAGGGAGTGATCCCGGTCTCACTCCCAGCAGGATCCAAGGATAGATCACTATCATCATCGTAAGTATCATGGCGAGGGGAACCCAAGAACTCAAGGGCCTCGGTGGTGAGTTGGACCTCCTCGTCCCATGAGGAAGTGCAATACTCCTCATCAGAAGGAGTATCCTCCTCAACCCACCTCGGAGCATCCTCCGAGTCCGAAGCATCACCCCGCTCCTTTACTTTGATAGGATCATAAAGAATGTGCGTAGAAAAATCGTGCAAAGAAACTGGAAAAACACAAAGATTTGGTTCCTCCGTAAAAAGGTCTGCTAAAGCCTCCCCGATGGAAAGAATACTTTCCTCATCATGCTCAGGTGCATCTAGGAGCTCCCATTCCTCTCCTTGTTGGCTAATAGATGAGTGATCATCATCACTAGGAGTGAAGCCATACACAGGGAGTGAGGAATCCATGCACAAAACAGGCTCAGGGATAGAGGGCACGATTGCCTCCATGGGTAAAGAAGGAGTGATAGGGACAATGTCGCCCTGAGTGGAGGAGCGGCGGTCAGGCTTGAAAAGACTGGGACAGTCCTTCAATTCATGACCCTCTCCTCGACACAATAAGCAAACAATGTTCCTACACTGCCCATCATTCAACTCATTCATTTGGTCTAAATAATAAACCATCTTATCATTAAAGCTAGGCGAAATACCCCATGACGACATTTTCAATAATTAAAGCAGATAAAATGAAGCAGGAATTCTTTGCAAGGAGAATCCACACAACTAATAAAGCTCCTTAGATTTAAACTTGCCTAAAACTTTAAAATAGGGAAAGACGAAATAAAGGCAAAACAAAAAAAATAGAAATGCGGCTAAACACAAAGAAAGAACAACTATCTCTCGTCTCCCTCTCAAGAAAACTCACACAACTGTGTTCCCCGGCAACGGCGCCAAAAACTTGATGCGTGTCGGCAAGTGCACCGGTCGCGCAAGTAATAAATATGGGGAAAATCCCCGAGTGTCGGTCTCTTGAGGAACACAGTAAGGTGGAGTTTATTATCGAGGAAGGACTTGAGATCGAAGTCCGGATGTGGGTGGAATGCGAACGAAAGGGGCTTTGAGGTTTGCAAACAAAAGTAAATACTATGCCTACTCCTATGCAATGCCGCTATGCAATGCTTCGGTCGGCGGGATGGAAACTAGGCAGGCCTTGAGCGCGCTGCGTCGAAAGGGCGGATGGACGAGAAGGCTTACGGATTGAGGGTCGCAAGCACCTCTTCGACAAGCACGCCACTAGCAATTGCTAGTGTGGCACCGGACATGGTGGTGGAGCGGAAAATCGATGGGGGCGCACCTCATTAACACAAATGAACAAAATGATTTCATAGACATGAAATTAACAATACTAACATAGTTCATAGCGTTCATCATCAAGATAAAGAGAGTACAAACAAATACAACCACATAAGTAGAAGAAAAAGGCAAGAGATACGACCGAATCCGGAGTCTCGTTGTAGATTCACGGTAGGAAGCACCGGGTTGTCAATCCGCGTCCTAGCTCGGTCCCAACTGCGTCCGGGGTAGAGGAGAGCTGTCACACCTCCCAATGGACCCGTCTTCTCCAGCGATTTACCATCCGGTCACGTCTAGTGCGAAGAACTTCTTCCTTAGCGATCAAAATGAGTGTAGAATCTCTTCTTTCAAGCCCTTGGATGATGGAGGAGGCCTAGGGGGTGAAAAACCTCTGGAAATGGCGAAAACGGCGGACTGAACGGAGTCCAAATGCGTAATCCCGACCTAATTCGCGATCAGGTCATTATATAGGCGCTGACTTAAACAGCGCGCACGGTCATTGGCGCACGACCAGTGGTCGTGCGCACTAGAATCCTGTGATCGTGCGCCTGTCTGGGTAGAACCTGCAAGAAACAGAATTTATAGAAGATAATGTTCGCACGACCAGTCGCGCACGACCGGTGGTCGTGCGCACTGGAGTTGATGGTCGTGCACACTACAGCAAACAGAACTCGGAAATTAAATGATAAGTGCGCACGAGCAGTGGCGCACGACCGGTGGTCGTGCGCACTGGCGTTGGTGGTCGTGCGCACTGCACCAAACAGAACTCGTGAAAAAGGGTTAAGTGCACACGATCAGTGGCGCACGACCAGTGGTCGTGCGCAATAGAACCGGCGATCGTGCGCAGTGTTCCTGTGCAGAATTGCACCGGGAACACTTGCACGACTCCTATTCCCGCACAACCATAGATCTAGCCACCGAAAGTGGCACTTAACAGCACATGAACACTACTAATGACAATAAGCACGAAAATCACACCAAAGTGGGCCTAGATGTGCACCTAGCGTGGATTATCAAATATAAACTATAACAAGGCTAAAGTGCGGAGAATTGACTAAATAACGGCCCGGATGAGTCCATAAATGTGTATATGATCAGGACTCATCAGCACCCTATGTGGGATGAAGCCGGGATTATCTCCTCAGATGAGATTTCTTTTAGTTTTTCTTCCAATTTATTTCCTGACCCCCTTTCTTTATGTATAAGGATGCAGGATGCCCCTCCTCCATTTGATCAGACCTTATGCATGGAAGAGCCGAAAGCCTGGTGGGATGAGGAAGGTACAGTGAAGAATCATCTTGTTTGCTCATCATCGTTGGTGCTTCCCTTTGAGGATTGGTTACAAGGGGGCAAGCGGTTCTTCTTTGAAGACATAATACTGGAGGAGAAGAAGAGAGCGAAAAAGGAGGAGATTTGGGGTTGGAGGCTGAGCATCCTACTTAATTTCCGCCCCTACTACCACGTCACCAGACCTTTCTCTTTCATCAGTTGTTACTACTTCAAATCAGCTTATAGTTGATTTATTTTGAGCTTGTAATAATAATTAGGATTTATGAACTTTTGCGTATTCCTAGACTTTATAAACTGCTTAATACAGGTATTTGGTCCCCCTTTAAGGACGTTAAACAAAAGGGCTTCTTGGGAGACAACCCATGGGAACCACCCGGTTCCGCTTGCTTGCTTTAATTTCTATGATGTTTTGTTTGTTTTTGCTTTGGCGCTAACATTGCAGGTGTGAATGCGATTGGATGAAGAGGAGGAGATCTTTAAAGAAGGATTATACCGCACTTCTGGCATGCTCTTTTATGAGCATAGGTCCTCTCTACCCCTATTTTCCCTATTCCTGAATTGTCTATTTTATTTCATTTTGATCAAGTCTGGGGGAGGGATCGAGCTATGCACGTGCACACACTTTGCATAGCATGTTAGAATATGCTAAGTTAGGAATTTTTAATTGTATTATGCACACTGTGTACACTTGCACCTAGTTCACGCGCACTTGATCACGCGCGCTTATTGGTTCCCCGCTCGTAAGAATTGGATTGTTAGTGTAGGAGTGAGGAGTATAGAAAAATGTCGACTCGAGTAGTGCCCTAGTCGAGTGCTCCCGTCATGCCTAGAAATTCAATTAGAGTAGAATAAAATTCAATGATGTAATTTAAGTATTTCTATTATAGTAGCTACAATTTATTTTACTTTAGTGATGAATCCGGTGAATCCAACGGTAGCATAGGGTCGAGTGTAGCTGTACTAGTAGTAGCTTATTACTAGGTTCGGAAGGAAGGACAACCTTTCTCGGTGGCTAGAGCTTGCACTAGGCGACTCTTGAAATGATTGCGTTGAAGTACTCATTATAAAGTGTGATATAGGCCATTTCATGATCCGTTTGTGCTTTTGAAATCCTTACCGATGTAATCACCTTTGCAAACCTGAAAGTATCTAGTTGCGGCCTAAATCACCTAGAGGGGGTGAATAGGTGGATTCTATGTCTTTACGCGGAATTAAAATATAACACAGAAATGAACACAATAAAGCACAGCACAGACACAAGGATTTTATAGAGGTTCCCCGATGCGGGTAGTCCTCTCTCCCGCTCCGCCTATCTAGCACTTCGGGCTAGCGTCGTCAACTTCACCAAAACTCGGATTTAAAACAATCCTACAACTAGGAGTGAGAACTCCTACAACTCGGAGAACAGCCTCTCCTACAAAAGCACTCGGAGATAAACTCCTACAACTCGGAGCAAACTACTCCTACAAATCAACTCGGAGAAAGATCTCCTATAAGAATCAAATAAGGTTTGAAACAAAATAAACTTCCTTTGAATCTCAACTGAGATTGACTTCAGATCTCGGAAAAACTGAGTCTTCTTCTTCCTTGAGAATAAAAGCTTAGATCTTCAAAGATTTCGGAAGAGAGGAAACTCGGCAAACCTGATCTGAGTAGGCCCTTTGATTAAATCGAAAAGATCTTCAATATTGAGAGCAGCAACTTGATCAAAGGCCTTCTTATCTGAGAAATCTTTAGCACCACTGAAGAATGAAACTTGAAAGGCGCAGAAGTTAGATCTCAGAAAACTTCTCCAGCACGCGAGGAAGAAGACGGCTGGCTTCTTCTTTTTTCTTTTAACAATCGAGAGATATCTTGTATTTGCCCTAAAATAGAAGACTATTTATAGGGAAATCTCCAACGGCTCGGGCGACAGACAAGGAGGGGTCGCCACGTGTACTGTACATGTCGGCCAACCCTAATTTTGGAAAACGAAACTGAAATTTGAAATCTGTCTGTCCGTCATTCGTCGAGACTTCACGTGAACATTCGACGAATTGACTTAGCCACAGAAAAACACTGAACAACCTGTGAAAAACACCTTCTGTTTTCATTCGTTGGGAGTTCATGAGAACATTCGACGAATGGACTTAGCTGCAGATTTTTCTTCACAAGACTATCTTTTTGACTTCTGTCTGGATTCGTCGAGATTCGTCGGGAGTTCACGTGACATCTCGACGAATTGACTTAGCCACAGAAATTTCTTCTTCAGACTGGAAATTTGGCTTCTGTCTGGATTTGTCGAGATTCGTCGGGAGTTCACGTGACATCTCGACGAATTGACTTAGCCACAGAAATTTCTTCTTCAGACTGGAAATTTGGCTTCTGTCTGGATTCGTCGAGAGTTCACGTGACATCTCGACGAATTGACTCAGCAAAAATTTCTTTTCTTTTCCTGAAACCTGCTCCACTCCTCAAGCTTGAAAACCTTCAGTTATGAGTATATGAAGTACACTCCAAAAGAGAGATTACACATGGACGAACACTTTGTTCTGCACAATGAGGGATTACACTGTTTAGAACTGTGTTTGGTGATCCATTGCAACCTGACTTTGGTGCGCACTTAGCATTAAGACCTGCAAACGCATAACTAGAGAACAACATCAAATACATCTCAATTCAACTTAGTTCACAGGAACACTTCTTCAAATCAAGGTAATTGTAGCTACAATACCCAACAATCTCCCCCTATTTGAAGAAGTCAGAACCTATGTACTGAGTTGAATTGCACTTAAAAAATATATATCAAATAGATAAGGAGAGTTATAAACTTAACTTTTTCAACTTTCTCTCCCTTTCAACTTTCTCTTTCAACTTTGCCAATTCTAACTTTGCCAATTCCTCCCAACTTCAAATTCTCTTGCAAATTCAACTTCTCTCCCCCTTTCTGACTACTTCAGATAGGGAAGAAAAAGCATGAGAGCTCAAAGCTCCCCCTCAGCAACTGCATAGGAGCAGTAAATGTAGAATCAACTCCCCCTCAATCTTTTCTCCCCCTTAGTCTTATCTCCCCCTTAGAGTTTCAGTGCCTGGACTGATTTCCTAAGCTTTTCAGCAACCATACTATATTTCTTCTATGTTCTGGTCATGTACCATGAACATCCACTTGTCCAAATGCCTGATTAGAGTTTTGGTTGGCCTTTGGACATAACTGCAAACACAGATTAATTTCCCTTAGGAACCCAAACCGATTTGGGTCCTAGGTTCCGGTTAGCATAACAATAAATATTTCTACTAACTGCAATTCCAGTAGAAAAGCTCTTCTTTGCATTAGACACACAAGGGTTGTGCCAACAGTCGATGGCAAAGTGTCCCACTTTACCACATCACCAACATTCATGGATGTTGTACCTTCTCTTCCGAGCCTCCCTTTTTGATTTGCAAGTGGCATCAGAATGCTTGATTTCAGTTGAGAAGGCAGGAGCATTCTTTCTATTTTTCATAGCAAGTGGCTGATTGGTTACAAGAGCATATCCATTTTCACTTGGTTTTATCTGTTTGACAGCAACACCATAAGAGCTTCCAAGCTTTCATCACCTCTGATACCAATTGAAAGTATCTAGTTGCGGCCTAAATCACCTAGATGGGGGTGAATAGGTGGATTCTATGTCTTTACGCAGAATTAAAATATAACACAGAAATGAACACAATAAAGCATAGCACAGACACAAGGATTTTATAGAGGTTCCCCGATGTGGGTAGTCCTCTCTCCCGCTCCGCCTATCTAGCACTTCGGGCTAGCGTCGGCAACTTCACCAAAACTCGGATTTAAAACAATCCTACAACTCGGAGTGAGAACTCCTACAACTCGGAGAACAGCCTCTCCTACAAAAGCACTCGGAGATAAACTCCTACAACTCGGAGCAAACTACTCCTACAAATCAACTCGGAGAAAGATCTCCAACAAGAATCAAATAAGGTTTGAAACAAAATAAACTTCCTTTGAATCTCAACTGAGATTGACTTCAGATCTCGGAAAAATTGAGTCTTCTTCTTCCTTGAGAATAAAAGCTTGGATCTTCAAAGATTTCGGAAGAGAGGAAACTCGGCAAACCTGATCTGAGTAGGCCCTTTGATTAAATCGAAAAGATCTTCAATATTGAGAGCAACAACTTGATCAAAGGCCTTCTTATCTGAGAAATCTTTAGCACCACTGAAGAATGAAACTTGAGAGGCGCAGAAGTTAGATCTCAGAAAACTTCTCTAGCACGCGAGGAAGAAGACGGCTGGCTTCTTCTTTTTCTTTTAACAATCGAGAGATATCTTGTATTTGCCCTAAAATAGAAGACTATTTATAGGGAAATCTCCAACGGCTCGGGCGACAGACAAGGAGGGGTCGCCACGTGTACTGTACATGTCAGCCAACCCTAATTTTGGAAAACGAAACTGAAATTTGAAATCCGTCTATCCGTCATTCGTCGAGACTTCACGTGAACATTCGACGAATTGACTTAGCCACAGAAAAACACTGAACAACCCGTGAAAAACACCTTCTGTTTTCATTCGTCGGGATTCGTCGGGAGTTCACGAGAACATTCGACGAATGGACTTAGCTGCAGATTTTTCTTCACAAGACTGTCTTTTTGACTTCTGTCTGGATTCGCCGAGATTCGTCGGGAGTTCACGTGACATCTCGACGAATTGACTTAGCCACAGAAATTTCTTCTTCAGACTGGAAATTTGGCTTCTGTCTGGATTTGTCGAGATTCGTCGGGAGTTCACGTGACATCTCGACGAATTGACTTAGCCACAGAAATTTCTTCTTCAGACTGGAAATTTGGCTTCTGTCTGGATTCGTCGAGATTCGTCGGGAGTTCACGTGACATCTCGACGAATTGACTCATCAAAAATTTCTTTTCTTTTCCTGAAAACCTGCTCCACTCCTCAAGCTTGAAAACCTTCAGTTATGAGTATATGAAGTACACCCCAAAAGAGAGATTACACATGGACCAACACTTTGTTCTGCACAATGAGGGATTACACTGTTTAGAACTGTGTTTGGTGATCCATTGCAACCTGACTTTGGTGTGCACTTAGCATTAAGACCTGCAAACGCATAACTAGAGAACAACATCAAATACATCTCAATTCAACTTAGTTCACAGGAACACTTCTTCAAATCAAGGTAATTGTAGCTACAATACCCAACAAAACCCACTTGAGCCTACCTTTCCTCCTTGTTTAGCTCCACCAAAATGTCACCAAAGCCATACTGCCAAGCCCATTTTCGCACCAACAAGTGAGCTGACAGAAATTTATTTATCTATCATGTTTGGTGTCATCTCCGTGTTGTATGTTAGCTTTGAAAAAGCTGAAGGAGAAGTTTTTAGTGTGCCTACAAAAGAAATTCTGTCGAGAAAAGAAAAAAAAGAGAAAAAGAATAAAATTGTTCAAAATGAACTTTCAATTACATTCTCTCGACAGAGACAAAGTATGATTGGCTTAGCACACACCTAGTGTTCAGTTGAAGTCTGGGGGTGTTGTGTACTTCTTGAAAATGGTGTATTGGTGATTGTAATTATCTTGAGTGCTCAGTTATGTTGAATGAGATTCCCATCGTCCTTCTACTTATCTATCCTAAATTCAACCTAAGCCCAATCCTAACCCATAAGTCCTATTGATTTTAGATACGAGTCGTCTCATGCAGTAGAGAGAGTGCGAACGTGCAAGCCTATGGACACCAACTTTGATGGATTTCTTAGGAGTTTGTCCCGAGCTTTGATTCAAGTAAAACTCTACTCATTAGTCACGCTATTTTCCCTTTTGCGCGACCAAAAGATTCACCAGGATTCACCATCCAAGTAAATTAAATTTCAAACTACTGTTTTAGAAATAGTTAAATATAATTTTGAGTTAAATTCTATTCTAATGTATTTCTACGCCCGTGAGCATGCAACTTCGCATGAGTCTCCACCACTCAATCATACTCTAACATCCAATTGTTCCGATAGGAGAGCAGAGTAGTTTGCCCGAGATGTGCAAATGGTTAAGTCTGGGGGTGTGATGAGTCCCATTTATATACACATTTATGGATTCATCTGGGCCGTATTTCTAGTCGATGCACCACACATTAGGCATGTTTACGATCATATTTGTTATTCCCTGCTAGGTGCACTCTTAGGCCCATTTCGGTGTGCATTTGCGCTCCTTGTTATTGGGGGTAAGCACATGGTGCTCCCCAATCCTTTTTCTGTGTTTATTTGGTGCTGGAGGTGTATTCCCAGCTGGTATGTCTTATGTGCAGGTGGCCGGATCGTCCCGTTTTCCCCCAAAATCTATGTCTGTGCACATCGCACGGTCGTGCTTTTCCTTAACTCATGGACGGTGGCGATCGTGCGTCTGTATCTGGGCAGAAAACGGACAATCTGAGTTTAGTCGTGCGTTTTTACGCACGGGTGGATTTGCCCTTGCGTGAGTAAAACGCACGATTGACCTGTTTCCTCCTGTTTTTAGTCATTCTGAATTTACCCGTGCATTTACGCACGGGCGGATTTGCCCGTGCGTGAGTAAAATGCACGGGCGGCGCAGCGTCTCCCTCAAGTCAGAATTTATCATTTAATAACGCATGGTTCACGCACGATCGTGCGTTCGACCGTACGTGACCATTTTTCTGCCTGTTTAGTATAAAATGCTGGATAAGCCGCAGTCAACGGAGAGATCTGGAGGGGAGCGGGAAATCAGGTCCTTCCCACCGTTTCTGAGGTCTGAAGGCTTCTCCTTCACCTCCACCACCAAGGAGACCATTTTCCGGCGATTTCCACCACCATCCTTCCATTCAGGAGCGTTAGCAAGCATTCTCCACCAAGTGTTCAAGCATCCCTCGTCGTGGGAAGCCATAGAAGTGATGTAGGTCATTGGAGCGGTGACAACCTCCATCGAATCCGCACACCATCTGAGGGCCGAGCCCGGAGAGAGCCCGTCAACCTCTCATTTCGGCCGAGAACCCAAGATGCGGTGACATCTTCCTATTGGACCTCTCTAAACTTGATGCTTGTGTTTTCTTTGTGTTGCTGTAATGAACTATTGATTAGCTTAATATCATAAATCTTTTATGATTTTCATCTGCAATGATGCGGGTGTGTGAGAATAGCATTTTCCTTGTTGTGATTTTCTGAGTTCGTTGTGTTTGAAGCCCTAGCAATTGCTAGTGGTGATGCTTGGAGAAGAGGTGTGTGCGACCCTCACCCGTCACAGTTACTTTCCATCCACGCGCTTCCCGAAGCATGACATCGCGGCCGTTGCATCCATCCCGCCTTGCGAAGCGGAGTTTTGACCCGCATCTCTCTTTTCCGCATTAGCTTAGGAACCAAATCACAATGCCCTTATTTTACTTTATTCGCTCGTGTAACGATCGATTCACCACGCGTTTCATTCACCAGAACCTGCATTCCTTGAGAGACGATATTCGGGGAAGCTATTCCCAATTTTGTTACTTGACAGCGACCGGTGCACTTGCCGAATACGCATCTGCTCTCATAGCCGGTGGGGAAGGTTGATCTCATGGTGAGGATTTTAAGGAAGATTTTCTATAACAGGATTATCCCGTGAGATTCCACTATCATACTCTCATAGCTGATAGGGCAGGTTAAACTAACGCTGAGGCTTTCAAAGGAAAAGTTATACTATTTCTTCAAGAATGGGCGGTCTGAAATTTCGGTGATCGCTAGTTTTAGGTTCAGGATTTCTCAAGGGTTATACTATTTCTTCATGAATGAGCTGTATGATATATTGATGACTGATAAGTAGTTTAATATAACTTTTTTAGTATAAATTTTAGTAATTATTTAATATGAAATTTTCTTTTTCATGTCAATTTTAGCTTAAAAATAGTTCTTTTGTAAAAATTGGTTCAAATTTAGTTTATTTGAATTTTTGCAAAATTTTGGGACAAATTTGGAAAATTTTGCATTACACGCCCTAGGTCACGCCCGTGACCAAGGGAGTGTAATAATAAGATCAGTCCATACTTGTTCCCGCGCGGTTTAAGCTAGCCCACAGCAAGTCACGCCCTCATTCACTCCAGTGACCGAGTGCGTGTAAACTTAAAGAGGTGCTCCCGGAGATGCCGTCGAGACGTGGAAATGCCGTCGAGATGTCAACTTGAGTCACGCCCGTGACCCACATATCATGGTCGTGACTTTCCCGCATGATCCATGCTCGCCGCCACGCCATAGTCGAGCCCACACTGCATTAATTGAACCCGTCACAGGTCACGCCCATAACCCAAACGTCACGGCTGTGACTTGTCCCTTTTCGCCACGCCGTCACACAAGACCCACGCCGCTGTAGGAATAAAGATGAACAGTGGTTACATGCCCTTGGTCACGCCCGTGACCGACGGAGTGTAACTTGAAATTTTTTCTATAAATTCATAGGTTCTCCTTGAGTCCAGGGTTCATAATTTTGGAGAGGGGGAGGTGCTGCTAGAGCTTTTAGTGAGCTTTTTCATGCTTTTGTTCATGTCCTTACTTTTCATGTTCTCTCTCCTTTCCCTTTAAGCAATGTTCTAGATTTCTTTCATGCACTAGTTTAGTAAGCTTGTAACCTTAATTTTCCTAGCATTGTAAACTTCTTCACGGCTTGTAATAGTGTTTAATTTCAATAAAAGTTGGCATTTTTTATTCATTCTCTCTTTCTACTTAGTAATTTTTCCTTCATGAAATTTTATTTTTTCTTTCTTTTCCCCTCCGCTATGATTAACTAATTCTCATTAGTGCTCAATAGAAATAATTCGAGGATGAGATAATCAAGTTATGATTTTCTAGATCTCTTTTTCCGTTTTTGTAAACACTTGTTATTGAGCTTTTTCATGCTTTTGTTCATGTCTTTCCTTTTAATGTTCTATTTCCTTTCCCTTTAAGCAATGTTCTAGATTTCTTTCATGCACTAGTTTAGTAAGCTTGTAACCTTAATTTTCCTAGCTTTGTAAACTTCTTTATGGCTTGTAATAGTGTTTAATTTCAATAAAAGTTGTCAAGTTTTTCTTCATTCTCTCTTTCTACTTAGTAATTTTTCCTTCATGCAATTTTATTTTTTCTTTCTTTTCCCCTCCGCTATGATTAACTAATTCTCATTAGTGCTGGATCGAAATGATCCGAGGATGAGATAATCAAGTTATGATTTTCTAGCTCTCTTTTTCCATTTTTGTAAACACTCGAATTACCCTTGATTTTTAAGTAGTGTGACCATATTTTCGATATATGGTTTTCGTTTAAGTTTTCATACTTAGCTAGCCGAGAGGAACAACATATGTATCGATCACTCAAGGGTAAAGAGAGTTGCACGCACCCCTCGAGAGAGGATGACATAAATCTCCCAGATTGGAGTCAAATCCAATATTGGGGTTCACAGCGTAGAGCAAGTTTTAGGTAATCAATTATAGGATGAGAGTTTGGTTGATTATTCCTAAACATAATTAGGCATTAAACTCGAGAGGGGCATGTTCAAGCTTCGGGAACCTCCACGGTCAAGTAGTTTAATTAAACAGAATTAGATTTATTTTTCCCTTACTTGATTATTCTCACTCCAAGGTGATTTTAGATTGAGCACTAATCTTTTTTACCATCGTTTAAACCATTCTTTTAGCTTGCAAATTGTCTCTAATTAGCTAAGTAAAACAAAACCTCAAAAATTAATAGATAAGATAATAATGATTTCCTCGAAGTATAAGTAATCAACGCGCCCCGAGGAATACGACCTTGGTATTTCTAAAATATCCAATACTATAGACGATAAGGTACACTTGCCTTCATCGAATATAGTTTTGGAAAACAGCTTTAACCCTTCGCTTAACATAAATTCGAAATTTCTATATCAAGTTTTTGGCGCCGTTGTCAGGGACTTTGTGTAGATTTTTTGAAAAGAGGATAGCTATTATTTTTATAGTGTTTCTTTTTATTTTAATTTTACTTTTTCTAAATCCAAAAAAAAAAAATCTTAAAGGTGTAATCAAAATCTTGGAAAGGGACGTTTGAGTTATCATCCCATCGAATCTCCTAGTACCGGTGAGAACCCTTCACATGGTATACCTCAGGAAGTCCAAGACTAACTTTATCCGCCTAAAAGAAAAAAAAATATTTATAATAATCAAAATTTCCTCTTTCTTTATTTTTAGTTTTATTATTCTCTCTTTTCTCTTTTTCTCTTTCTTCTTTCCCTTTTTCCTTTTTTGTGTATGCCCGGGGAAGCACTTTGAATATTCCTTTTGATCTAGAGATCAAGCGAACCCTTTCGCGGTGCTGCCGTTCTCGTGATTATGAAATATAAATTATTATTCGAAGAGTCGATTGGGGACACTAACACAGCAAATATGTATCCCAATCTTAATCTTCCTAATCCTATCGGGCCAAATCCTAATGAGGCTGCGCAACAGAATATATCCTATTATGTGCTGCCGAATATGGATGTCACACATTCAAGTATTGTTCTCCCCACGGTGGCGAACAATAACTTTGAGATCAAGTCCAGCATCACACAAATGGTGCAACAATCAGTGACCTTCGATGGTCAACCGGACGAAGATCCAAACTGTCATATTTATAATTTTCTCGAAATCTACGACACGTTTAAAATCAATCCCTTCGCCGATGATGCCATTCGATTACTTCTTTTTCCTTTTTCTTTGCGATCTAGGGCCAAGCAGTGGTTGGGCTCACTTCCTAGGGATTCCATCACTACATGGGTCGATATGGCGAAAAATTTCTCACTAAATATTTCCCGTCTGCAAAGACTGCCAAATTGTGAACAAATATTGCGTAATTTAAGGAAATCCACTCGAAGACTCTCTATGATACATGGGAGCGCTACAAGGAGCTTTTGCGTAGATGCCATCACCATGCACTTCCCACTTGGCAACAAGTGCAAATCTTTTATAATGACTTGAATTTCCAAACTAGGCAAATGATTGATGCGGCCGCCGGGGATACATTAAATAAAAAGACCTCGGAGGATGCTCAAGAGCTTTTTGAGAAAATGGCCATGAATGCTTATCAATGGAACTTGCCGTGAGCGCAGCCTAATAAGTGTAACGCCCTATGTTCTTCTTTCTATTATTTTAACAAAGCGTACGAAATTAAAAATAATTATTCGAAACCGAGGTATTAATTTAGTGCGTTACCGTTGCGGAATCATCGTTGTCATCGTAGTCCGGCGAGTTTGATTTCTTTCAGTAGAGTTATATATATATGTATGTGCATAAAATCATGCATTCCTACCTAAATATATATATACATAGGAATATTTACACCCTTGCCTCTCATACAAAAAATATATATATATGTGCTCAAATTATATAAATATATGTGTATTCACCTGCACATGATTGAGGGTGGATAAATGAGGAGGGCTTGTTTTTGATTTCCATTCTCACTCTTTTTTCTTGGGGTGCGGCTGGAGACCTCCACTTACATCTCCTTGGTGCCACTTATATCCCCTTGTGCGGCTGGAAATTTCATTTCATTTTTCAATCTCTTTGCGGTGGCTGGCTTGGGTCCCGAGGTCAGGCTCTCTCTTCTTGATCCCGTGAATGCTCCAGGAGGGTTTAGGGCATGGTTTTTGTGAAAATCTGATCCGGGGCGGCGCCGGAGCCGTTGGAGGCGAGGTGATCTTTGGTCGTCGGGGCTGGTATTCTCCGTCGGGGCACCGATTGGAGTGAGGCAAGGAAACTTTTCACCCTTTTTATCTTCTTTCCCCCTCCCTTTACTTCTACTTTTCTGTGCTTGGCAAATTTCTGGTTTGGAAGGGCGAATCTTGATTATTTAGGCTAGCTTATGGTTGGTCGGGTACATTATCTTCACTGATGACTGCATGAGGTTGCCCTTCCGATTTCGTCCAGGCTTTGCGTGAAATTGTTTGGGGGGTTATGGCTGCTCGGTTGTCTTCTTTGGGAAATAATTGAGTTTAGGGCTGCTGTTGTTTTAAATGGGGCTGTTGTATGTGTAATTCGGTTGTTGGTTATGTGGGGGCTGCTTCTTAAGTTTTGATTTGTTTGGGGAGTTGATGTTTATACTCAAAATTAGGTTGTTGTTGCTTGTGTTGCTTGGGGCTGCCCTGTTCTTTCTGTGAGGGGCTGTTGATGCTTGTGTTAATTGGGGCTGCCCTGTTGGTTTGCCTTCCTTGTGAGCCTACTGCTGCCTTTGTGAGGGGCTGCTGTTGCTTGTGTTGCTTGGGGCTGCCCTGTTGGTTTGCTCTTCTTGGGGGGGTGGGGGGGGGGGGGGGGGGGGTGCTGCTTCTTATGTTGGGTATTTGGGGGCTGCTTCTTGTGCTTCTTATTTGGTGGCTGCTTCTCATATTTGTTAATTGGGGGCTGCTTCCTATAGTTTTGCTGGGACTGTTTTCTTTTGTGTACATTGGGCTGCTGCTTTGTGAGTTCATTTTTGGGGCTGCTCCTTGCTTGGGTTATGCTAGTCCCGAATTGTGGTATAAATCCCGGCTAAGGGCTGCTATATATACATAGATTTACACCCTTCCTACTTGGGTTCTTTGTTAATTTGGGGTACTGCCTCTTATCTTGGTCAAATATTGGGGGCTGCACCTTATTCTTGTCTAAGTAAGGGCTGATGCTATGTTCTTTTCTTTTGGGGCTGCCTTGCACCACTCTTGTTGGGTTTCATTACTTGCAAAATAATTCTACGCTCTTCGATTACAAGTAGCTAGAAATGGTCAATATTATGGTGGTTCTATTTGCTAACTCCTCGGTACACTTAATTGGCCCTGTTTTATTATAGGCTAGCTGCTATGGTTGGGTGAATCCTTCTATCCCTCTTTTATATGCTAGCTGCTATATGTTTAGCTTTGTTCCGATCCTGGGCTAATCCTTGATGGTTTATTCTGGTTGATTTTGTTCCAGATCATGTTTACTTGGCTAATTCTGCATATTTACTTGGATAAATATTGATGGACTTGTTTGCACTGGAAGGATGGGTACAGGGAACACTGGGTTCCCCCATCACAGCTCTTTTAATAGTGGTTGGTAGGATGGGTTCAGGGAACACTGGGTTCCCCCACCACCACCACGGTGCCTATTTTTTTTATTTGGGGTGAACATCCCCTTTATGTGCGTGGTTAGTGACATTGTTTGGGTCCTCCACCACTGGTTCGTTTTGAACATCCCCTTTATGTGAGTGGTTAGTGACATTATTTTGGGTCCGCCACCACTGGTCCATTTTTGCACTATATGCCAAGTTTAGTCATGCTCTTGCTTATCGGGCTGGTTCTATGCGAGATCTTCCTAACCTTCTATTACTGAAATCTTTATATAAGCGTATATATATAGTTATATATATGGGTATATGTATATATATATATGTATTTATATACCCCTTTCAGTTTGGATATGTCACTTGTTACTTCTCCTGCTCTTACTTTTAGCTATGCTGTTTTCTTGCACCCTTTGGGCTGAGGCATTCTTTTCTTATGGATGCCTCAGGTTCAGGTTCGTAGCTGCCGCAGGTTTTAGAGCAGGGTTGTTCAGTTTCTCGGGTGGAGGGCTTTCCTCCCTATTAGGTAAGGATTCAGTTTCTCTTATTGTAGCGTTTCTTTTGGCTGTTGACTCTTTTCCTGCGGGTTCGTGTCAGTTGTGGACGCCCGTATGGCTTTTGTTTGGTTTACTTGCTGCTGCTGCTAGCTTCCTTTACTGCTACTTAGTTATTTTGTATTCGTACACTCTGGGAAAAGCCGATTTTGCTGAATATTAATGCAGTTCTTTTAGCATTAAAAAAAGTCGTTCTTTTAACTGTTTGTCGTATTTACTACTATCACATATTTGCAAAGCGTAAACCAAAATAAGAATGATACTTCTTTATTATATATTAAATGTAGATCGGCGATCGCCCTGGAGACGTCTCTGGTCTTCAGCGCCATTAGGAATAAAATGAACTTATTTTCTTCCGTTGTGTACGCATATTTTTAATAAAGAGCGGCTACGTAAACCGCAGGGTCGAGGGGCAAGGCTTCCTAATCTAATAAAAATGATCTTAAAAGATAATGCTTTTATTAATTCATATCTTTTCTCGTAAAAATGTTCGTTTGAGTGCTCGCCTGAACGTCTGTAGTTGTCCCCTACAGGACGTGGCATCATGATGTAAGATCCCTCTCCCGCACCAGGAGAGTTCCCGAATCTTATGCCCAGAACCGCCGCCTTACGGTGATGCTAGCACACAAGTTAGCCATCTCCGCAAGAAGTCGATCCTGCCGGCAAGGACGATCAACTAGGCCATCAAGAGATAAGAAGTAAAACTAACACATAAGTCCACAATCACACGCATCTGTATATGTATATATAAATCCAAATGAAAACTGTCCATCAATGAGTACAAGAAAGAAAGAGAGAAAGGGGTCCGAAGAATAAAAGAAGTACAGTTCCCTCTCTCACTATATACATCTATGCGGAAGCTACAACAAAACATCTCTCATCAACACCTGTCCAGTAGCAGTAGAAAAGCACGGCATCTGCTCCTCAGGTCCTGTCTCTCCTGCCAGCTGTGCTCCAGTTCCTCGGTTACCTACGGTCACCACCGACCGTTAGTCATAAAGACTAAGACGATTTTGTCCCCGCCTCCCCCCGCGACTCCTAGGCACCATGCGGGAGGAAGAAGCGGAGGACAGCAAGGTGGAGTAATCAAAAGCAGGTGACAGATATTCTACGCTATCAAGAGTATAACAAATAAGTTCTATGCT
The DNA here is from genome assembly GCA_033032865.1 of Dactylorhiza incarnata. Lineage (NCBI taxonomy): Eukaryota > Viridiplantae > Streptophyta > Magnoliopsida > Asparagales > Orchidaceae > Dactylorhiza > Dactylorhiza incarnata. The sequence goes on from JAWHQI010000148.1 coordinate 4,825,745, forward strand.
AGCAATATGAACCAGTAAACAGTACTAAAAGCAGTAAAGTAATATCGCAGCAGAGAAAGAAGTAAGCATAAAGAAGCAGTGCGACGCAAGTAAGGTAATTTAAAAGTAACCATTGATTTATAGGAATGCCCATACAAACCTATAGACCAAGGGGTCGTTTAGCAGGGCCTATCGTATAAAAAGTCCCATACCAATTTATACGATAGGGGTAGGGGTTGGAATGCAATGTTCATGCTATGTCATGCAAGGTATGTTGTTATGCTATGTTCATACAAGTGCAACTCACACACTACGACTCTATGCGCATAGACCTTTTGTTCCCCCTTTTTGGAGCTAGCAAGACTCCCCGGATACTCCCGTAGTGGCAAACGGAAGCGGTGGGTTGGGCCTCGGCCACCTCTAGGTTGGTATTCACACTACCTAACCTAGACCTATCGTACGCCTCAACACAAAACCGTGGAGCGTCTGCGTACTCTTGCTGACTGGACCGCCAGACTTTCTAGGCTAAGTGTATATACCACACTTGCCGAGTCAACGTATTGACGTCGGTGTGAATGTCCGTCCAATACAGAAGACTCACCACCTTCAATGCACATGCAACATGTTCTACAATCTATCTTCGAGCCATAAGCTCCCCGGGCTAACCTGCCCGTCATTAATAACCTTCCGAGCCACCGGCTCCCCGGACCAACTCGTCCGTCATTAACAAACACTACTGAATTGTAAGCTCACCTAACTTTCAATCTGCTCTTTCAAACACTGAGCTTACTGCTCGCAGCACCAAACAGACTAGGCTCCCATAACCACGGGGTGAGGGTGAGTGTGTTATTAATTTATTCTTGTAACATCTTATTCCCACGGCTTACAGTTAATCTTGGGCTTCCCGAGGATTACCCTGTAAGGGGCTCGCCACGGTACTAGAAACTACGATGGGATGACACCCCAAAGTTCCCTTTCCTCAAGACACTTAGTATTATTGGTAACTACCCATAAAATTACCCTCTTATCATTTCACTTGAATTAATCTCAGCACTTTATAAATCTCTAAGGGGAAGGACGATCTTTCGTCAATCCTGAGCACAGCCTTACCCACAGCTCACCAAGCACTCTCATCTCTAAACTCCTATTTAGACTACTCTTGTTTAGTTATTATCCTACTTGGAAGTTTAGGGTGGATCCTGGATTTCCCGAGGGCTACCTGGTGAGGGGTTCGCAAGGTACTAGGGTAGATGATGGGATGATGCCCAACCCCTTTCCAGGACATTTAACATTCTTGGCGGCTACTTTGACCTAACCTTCCTCCCTCTCATTACCCTTTGTAACTTACGCCTTATGTTTCACCCTGCTCCTATGCAATCAATCTTTTGGACTCAACTCTAAAAACTTCTAGTTCTCTAAGTGGTCTATACTCATCTCTTGTTATAATCAAAGTCTCACCGATTTCCTTGTGATTATATTGACCTATTCATCATAATGAGTTTTCACTGTCCGCAGACCACGACATATAACTAACTTAGATTCCTATGATGGAACCTTGGTCAAATTACTTCCAAATGACTTCTAAATTTTATCCTAGGTTCATAGTGGATAAAATAAGGGATGATCAAAATCCAAGCATGTTTCATCTAATTTTGACCTCTATAAAAATTCATTAATCACTAATCTGAATCTAAAATGTGAAGGAGGTATCATGCTAGTGAATTCAAACTTGTCAAAAATCCTTCCAGAGATGAGGGGTGACATGATAAAAAGATTTCCAAGATTTCATATTTTTCCAGCAATTAAATAACCCTAATCCCTAAATTTCAATGAATGAATGGAAAAATAATTTTACACATCAAGTACAAGATTTTGACTTCCTAAAATTCTGGAAACATTACAGTAGCTTCATATGGACATAAAATCACTATTTCCAGAAAATCATATTTTTCCAGCAAATATATAATCATAATTTATATTTATCATGAAAAAGATGAAGACGTGACTTTACACACCAAGTACTAAAACAAGAATTCCAAAAATTCTGAGAAAATTAACCTAGCATACTAATCCTCTAAAAACACCAAATCCAAGGTTTCATAATATTTAAGGTAATATTTATCCACAATATTCATTTAATACAAGTGGTGTGCCAATAAGAGTTTACACTACAACCACCACCTATATGTCTCAATAAAATCTGAATAAATCACAGAAGTATGTTATTGACCTAAAAACAGCAATGCCTAAGTTTCATATTATTCCAAGGAGTATTTACCCTTAATTATCATTTGTTACATTTGGTGTGCATATAAGGGTTTACACTACAAGTGCTATGTTAAGACTTCAATAAATTCTGGGAAAATTATCATGGCATAATAATGGTCTAAGAACACCAAATCCTAAGTTTCACATTTTTAACAGGAATGTTTGACCATAATTTCTATTTAACATAAATGGGGTGCAAATAGGGATTTACACTACAACTACCATTAATATGTCTCTATAAATTCTGAGAAAATTATCCTAGTATAATAATCATCTATAAACACTAAATCCATAGATTTAGAATTTTACAAACTATTTTACCCCATTAAATTAATTAATTACAAAAGGGGGTTTTTCCTCAATAAATTGATAATTACCACAAAAATTCATCTAAAAATTATGATAAAATTTACAGAGCTATAGAATCACCAAGGAAACCTAATAGAAATAATTTCATAATTCTCCAAATGCATATGAGACCTAAATGTCATATTTGAATAAATTGACCTAACCAAATAAATCAAATTCAGAGAAATAAGTGAGGTCCAAAAATTCCAACAAAATTCCTAAATGTGCAATTCCAGTCAAAGATCCATTTCCCAGAGTTTGGGATTCAACCCTAAGTTTTTGATTCAAATTATTCCATTAATTTAAAAGTGTGACAATTTTCATTTAATTAAGAACTTTAGGAAAAAAAACTTCCAAAAATCATGGAACTTATGACAATGATGTATATCCTCATGACATACACCAACCCCAAGGTTTCAGAGGCATGCAAGGTGATCCCCACCATCAATTCCATCAAAAAGCTCAAAAGCCCAAATTGACTATTAGCACCCCAATTCTTCACTTAAGACCCTAACTTCATTTTGAAATTCAGAGAAAAATACTCATGCACATGTGATGAAATTTTATCCAGAGATTTAGATACATAAAAAGAGCTCACCCCCCCAAATTAGGGGGTGTTTGGAGTTATACAACTCCTTAAATACCAAAAATTTACTTTTACTAATAAATGAAATAACTCAATGGATACCCATCCAAAAATTCTCAAATTAAAACCCTAGATGTGTCATCATACCAATCATGCATGGTAGAAATTTCAATGAGTTTGGTTAAGCCAATTAAAAGTTATAGCCTTTTTAATTTCTGCCATACCCAAAGAGCAGTCCTAGGAAAAAGAGTGCCCTGGTGTCCACAGTCCACCAAATCAGTTGATTCAAGTGGCAAATGAAAGTAGACCCATAGGGCTACAAAAGTTGTCTCTGCCCCTTTTTGCAAAAATGGCTTCTAAGGCCTTCAAAAATTGCATGCAAAGCACTTAAAAATCCTAGGCAGAATTAATTATGGTCTTCTAATAGAGATCAAGGAGACGAAATCAACGGCTGTGATTTCGTCTCCTTCCTCTAGCCGACGGCCCAGAGGAAACAGCCCTTGATCCCGACCAACCACCACCCTCCCCGGCCATCTGCCGCCGCCACCACCTCCGTTGAGGGGTTGGCCGTCGATTGGCGGTGGAATGGTGGCCGGAGGTGGTGGTTCCTGGCGATCCCTGGAGGAAGCCCAAACGGAGCTCGGGAGGGAATAAACCCATGGCTGACGGCTCAATTGAGCTCGTCTGCCCTTTCTAAGACCTTAGATAACTAGCACAGAGGGGGGGGGGGGGATCGTACTTCAGGCGAGCTTGGAGGTGAGTTATCCGGCGGGCTGACGTGCTAGTAGCTGTCGGCGGCGAGATTGCTCAAAACCTCGTTTCTGGATCAAAAGCTCCACTCCAGTAGTGGATTTCAGCTGCTCTCAAGGTTCTGAAGGTGATGGTGGGCTCAATTGGGGTCGGGGGTGGCTGTTTTGTTAGCAGCCATTATAGGCGATTTCCTCTATGCCGCCACCACCCTCAGCAGCTACTGCCATAGCTCCAGCTCATCAGGAAATTGATGCTCGAGTTGTGAGGAGTTGATTAAGGGTGTAAACCAGGCTTAATTCCTCCTGATTTCTGATTCACCATTTATGGTGGCCGGCCACATGGTGGAACTGTTGGGAATTGCTCCCTGGGTTCAGGGCACAACAAAGGAGTAAGGATTGAGTGCCAATTGGCACTCAATTCATGGATTCCTCCTTGGACTCATGTGAAATTGGGGGGGGGGGGGTTCCTCAAATGCCCCCTTGCATGGCATCTTCTTCCAAGAACTGAGGGGCAAGTCTGGTAATTGACTCTTGGGCCTCAGAATGGGCTTTGGGTGAGGGCCTTAATCCATTGGAATTTGGATTAATTCCAATTAAGCCCAATTTAGGCAAAGTTGACCCTATGTTGACTTTTGGGTTGACTTGGTCAGTTGGGTGTGTTGACTGGTCCAATGTGTTGACATTGAGTCTAGTGACACCATCCAAGGTTGGTTGAGTCATGGTGAAGACCTAAGTGAGCCAATTTGACCCAAAGGTGTGATTTTGACCAAAATTGGGGAAATGTTGACTTTGGTCAATTTGGCCAAATTGAAGACTCCATGATGGGGCTTTTGAGTCATATAGGTCCCCCATGATGTTCTAAGACTAGGGGTGAAGTCAATTTCATGCTTTGGGGTTCAATTGAACTTATTGGGGAGGATTTGACCTATGTTGACCCAAGTTTGACTTTGGTCAAATTGGGTCAATTGGTGACCCCATGATGGGGCTTTTGGGTCTATTGCATTCCTTGGATTGTTTATCATCTAATGGAGGAGTCAATTTGCAAGTGTGAGTTCATGTTGAGCTAGTTTGACCTAGGTTGACTTGAGCCTTATAGTAGACCACATGTGAGTTCACCTAACCCTATGTGTCCTAAAGCTGCAATCTAGCTCAAACTCACCATACTCACCACTTGTCTCACCCTAAATTGGAGTTAGGGGGTCTAGTAGGAAATGGGATGTTACACATGACGTGTGTTTTCCCCCTTTACTATGATATTATAATTTATTTCGGGAAAATACGGGTTGTGACAGTTCGTATCAGAGGGAGGTTAGCCGGGTTGCTGGAAATGGTCTGGTTGGCCCGGTTAACCGTCCAGTGAGAATCGTTAATCATAGCATACACTCACCGATGGGTCATCGGTAGATCTCGGATGAAGCACGAACACTACACTCATAAGCATGAAAGAAGTATACGGGGCATATTATGTAGTATGGGATGCATAATATGTGTTTGTATATGGATCCTCATAGGTGACAACATACGACTGTTATGTAGTATGAGATGCATAACGTAGGTCGCATGCGTGTCCATTAGATTTTCTTTTTCATTGCATGCGATAATATGTAGTATGGGATGCATAAGATCGCATGTGTACGCCGCTCATAGCATGCATTAAGGCCTTTTCTTAGTTTGCATAGCACTGCATGCATATCATAACATTGCATAAGCACACGTGCCAAGCTAGAGATCTACACGATGAAATATGTACACCCATGATTTCAAAGATAAGATTTTAAGTTTATGTGCATACGGGAGAGGCGCACGAGAGGTAAAGGATGGTACACCATCCTGAGTATAACGTGATAATATGTATTTACTTTTCCCAGAGAAAAAAAAAGCAGTAGCAAAAGCAAGTATTTGTATGTCTCTTCTTCCTAGAGGTTTGAGTCTAGTCTTAGCAGGCTATTTGTATCAGGTTCTTCCTCGTTCTCGTTGTAGTCCAATCTTTCTGTGGTAATTTAGTCGCTATAGCAGCGTTCTATCTTTGTTATGTCATGTGTCTATACTGCTTTGTTAGGCGAGTTTAACGTTTGAGATTGTTGGGCGCACGTTCTGTTTGACTCTGGTGCCACTGACTCTTTTGTGCCTAAGAATTTTGTCGATCGGCATCGCTGGACTTTGGAGCGTGCTGATGTGCCGTTTTGTGTCAAGTACCCGTCTGGATATTCGGTGGTGTCAGATCTGTGCGTGAGGCAGTGTCCGATTGTTTTGAATGGATTTTTGGGCTATGCAGACTTGAAGGTAATCGATTGGAGGATTTTGACGTGATTTTGGGAATGGATTGGCTAGCCCGTTCGATGCTGTGATCTAGTGTAGGGATAAGCGCCTAGATTTCCTGATGGATGATGGCCAGCCCAGGAGCATGTTTGGCTTCCCGCGTCAAACTTCCTCAGTCTTGTCGGTGGTCTGTGCCCAGGCCTTGGCGGAGTTTGATGGCCGTGTCTGCCTTGTTTCTGTCTTGCTCGCGGCTTGCGCATCATCGCCTTGTATTGAAGATATTCCTGTGGTGCGAGAGTACCCAGACGTTTTTCCCGACAACTTGCCTGGTCTTCCTCCTGAGCGAGAAGTAGAGTTTGAGATTGATTTGGAGCCCGGGACCCGCCCTACTGCAAAGGCACCCTACCGTATGGCACCGCGAGAATTGGAGGAGCTGCACACTCAGTTGGATGAGCTTCTGCAGCTTGGATTCATTAGGCCGAGTTCGTCGCCTTGGGGTGCGCCGGTTCTGTTTGTGAAGAAGAAGGATGGGTCGATGAGGCTATGCATCGATTACAGAGAGTTGAACAAGGTCAATATCAAAATAGGTATCCGTTGCCACGGATTGATGATTTGTTCGACCAGTTACAGGGTAGCTGCGTGTTCTCGAAGATCGACCTTCAGTCCGGTTACCATCAGTTGAGGATTCGCGACTCAGACATTCCGCGGACTGCTTTCCGATCGCGTTACAGACATTTTTAGTTCCTGGTGATGTCCTTTGGGCTGAAGAATGCGCCCTCTGCTTTTATGGATCCGACGAACAGGGTATTCCGGGACTTTCTGGACCTATTCATAGTGGTCTTTATTGACGATGTGCTGATCAATTCTTCGAGTGAGGAGGAGCATGCTCGGCATTTGCGCCTAGTGCTGTCTACCTTGAGGGCACACCAACTGTATGCCAAGCTGAGCAAATGCGAGTTCTGGCTTTCGCAAGTTTCATTTTTGGGTCACGTCGTGGGCATGAGTGGCATCTCTGTGGACCCAGCAAAGGTCGCTGCTGTTTTGGACTGGAAGAGGCCGTCGTCGCCAAAGGAGATCCGCAGTTTCCTGGGTTTAGCTGGCTATTATCGGAGGTTTGTGGAGGGTTTCTCAGGTATTTCCGCGCCTCTGAATAGGTTGACGCGGAAAGGAGCGGCTTTCGATTGGAGCGAGCAGTGCAAGGAGGCCTTCCAGGAGTTAAAGAGGAGGCTGTGTTCTGCACCGGTTTTGGCTCTCCCTGTTGAGGGAGTGGAGTTTTAGGTCTACGTCGATGCTTCGCGGATAGGCCTTGGATGCGTCCTCATGCAGGAGGGCAAGGTTATTGCGTACGGGTCGCGGCAGCTAAAGGTGCACGAGCGGAACTACCCGACGCATGACTTGGAGTTTGCTGCGGTCATCTATGCCTTGAAGCTGTGGAGGCATCTCTTGTATGGGGTGGAGTGCAAGATCTACTCAGATCACAAGAGCCTGATTTACGTGTTTTCCCAGCGAGAGCTGAACCTGCGCCAGCGTCGGTGGATGGAGTACGTGGCTGATTATAATGTGGAGATCCTCTATCACCCCGGTAAGGCAAATGTGGTGGCGGATGCCCTGAGCAGGAAGTCAGCTTCTGTTTTCGAACTCTCAGTGTAGTCTCTAGTTGTGGAGTTCTTTTTGATGAGTATCGCGGTGAAGCCCAGTGGTGGTCCGTCTTGTATGGAGGTTGAAGAGCCGTCCTGGATTGCTTTGACGAAGTTGCACCAGGAGGATGATCTGGATTTGCAGCACCTCCGGGGCAGAGCTGAGAGAGGTGAGTTGCCGGATTTCTCGATTGTTGTTGATGGTACCTTGAGATACTGGGGTAGGCTTTGCATACCCACTGTAGAGAAGATTCGAGCGAAGATTTGTGAGGAGGCTTATGACTCCAGCCTATCTTATCATCCTGGCTCTATGAAGATTTATCGCTATGTGAAGCAGATCGTGTGGTGGCCAGGCATGAAGGGCGATATTACGAGGTTCGTAGCGCAGTGTTACACTTGTCAGCGCTTCAAGGCGGATCATAGGAGTCCCGGGGGCAAGTTGACACCGTTGGATATTCCCTAATGGAAGTGGGAGAGCATCTCCATGGATTTCATTATTGGATTGCTGAGATCCCCGCGGGGTCATGATGCAGTGTAGGTCATCGTGGACAGGTTGACCAAATGTGCTCACTTCGTGCCTTACAAGACTGGTTATTCGATGGAGAAGATTGTGTCTCTGTATGTGCAGGAGGTCATTAGACTGCATGGGGTTCCCGCGAGCATAGTGTCTGATCGTGATTCCAGATACACTTCCCGTTTTTGGCAGAGTCTGCAAGGGGCTTTGGGCACCGATCTCAGGTATTCTACAGCTTACCATCCGTAGAAGAATGGTCAGACAGAGAGAGTTAATCAGATCGTAGAGGATATGATCCGGTGTTACATTCTAGAGCATGGAGGAGCTTGGGATGAACGCCTTGGGCTCATGGAATTCGCGTACAATAATGGTTACCAGGAGAGCTTGCAGATGGCTCCGTTTGAGGCTCTTTATGGGAGGCGATGTCGAACTCCCCTGTTTTGGGCTGAACTGGGCGAGAAGCCAGTTCTGGGTCCTGAGGCTTTGGAAGAGATGAGTTTTGCCGTGACGCAGATCCGTGAGAAGCTTCGGGTAGCTCAGGAGCGCTATGAGAAATATGCCAATCGGCATAGAAGCAATTTGGAGTTTGCGGTGGGGGACTTGGTGTTCTTTAAGGTGTCCCCGATGGCAGGTGTTAAGAGGTTTGGGAAGAGCCATAAGCTGGACCCCAGGTATGTAGGCCCTTTCGAGGTCGTCGAGCGCATCAGAGTTTCTGCTTGCAGGTTGTCGTTACCTGCCTCTTTCCCCGGTGTGCACGACGTTTTCCATATGAGCCAGCTGCGGAAGTGCGTCCGCAGCGATCGCCATGTTCTAGATTCTGTGCCAGTGCTGCAACCCAATTTATCCTTTGTGGAGCAGCCTGTTCGTATTTTGGAGAGGCAGGAGCGACTGTTGCGGAGAAAGACCATCCCTATGGTCAAGATCCTTTGGGACAATCAGGACGTTCGGGGTGCGACCTGGGAGCTAGAGTCAGCTATGAGGGAGTCCTATCCTCACCTTTTCGACTAGATTCCCCGGTAAGTTTTCGCCTCCCGAGTTTTCTTTCTTTTTCGTGCTATCTTCGTTTTGAATTGTCGCTGCAAAGTTTCGGGTCGAAACTTTTGTTAGGAGGGGTGACTGTAACGCCCCGGGTTCTTCTTTCTATTATTTTAACAAACCGTACGAAATTAAAAATAATTATTCGAAACCGAGGTATTAATTTTGGGCGTTACCGTTGCGGAATCGTCGTTGTCGTCGTAGTCCGGCGAGTTTGATTTCTTTCAGTAGAGTTATATATATATATATGTATGTGCATACAATCATGCATTCCTACCTAAATATATATATACATAGGAATATTTACACCCTTGCCTCTCATACAAAAAATATATATATGTGCTCAAATTATATAAATATATGTGTATTCACGTGCACATGATTGAGGGTGGATAAATGAGGAGGGCTTGTTTTTGATTTCCATTCTCACTCTTTTTTCTTGGGGTGCGGCTGGAGACCTCCACTTACATCTCCTTGGTGCCACTTATATCCCCTTGTGCGGCTGGAAATTTCATTTCATTTTTCAATCTCTTTGCGGTGGCTGGCTTGGGTCCCGAGGTCAGGCTCTCTCTTCTTGATCCCGTGAATGCTCCAAGAGGGTTTAGGGCATAGTTTTTGCGAAAATCTGGGCCGGGGCGGCGCCGGAGCCATCGGAGGCGAGGTGATCTTTGGTCGTCGGGGCTGGTATTCTTCGTCGGGGCACCGATTGGAGTGAGGCAAGGAAACTTTTCACCCCTTTTTATCTTCTTTCCCCCTCCCTTTACTTCTACTTTTCTGTGCTTGGCAAATTTCTGGTTTGGAAGAGCGAATCTTGATTATTTAGGCTGCTTGAGGTTGCCATTCCGATTTCGTCCAGGCTTTGCATGAAATTGTTTGGGGGGTTATGGCTGCTCGGTTGTCTTCTTTGGGAAATAATTGAGTTTAGGGCAGCTGTTGTTTTAAATGGGGCTGCTGTATGTGTAATTCCGTTGTTGGTTATGTGGGGGTTGCTTCTTAAGTTTGATTTGTTTGGGGAGTTGATGTTTATACTCAAAATTAGGTTGTTGTTGCTTGTGTTTCTTGGGGCTGCCCTGTTCTTTCTGTGAGGGTCTGCTGCTGCTTGTGTTAATTGGGGCTGCCCTGTTCGTTTGCCTTCCTTGTGAGGCTGATGCTGCCTTTGTGAGGGGCTGCTGTTGCTTGTGTTGCTTGGGGCTGCCCTGTTGGTTTGCTCTTCTTGGGGGGGCTGCTTCTTATGTTGGGTATTTAGAGGCTGCTTCTTGTGCTTCTTATTTGGTGGCTGCTTCTCATATTTGTTAATTGGGGGCTGCTTCCTATAGTTTTGCTGGGACTGTTTTCTTTTGTCTACATTGGGCTGCTGCTTTGTGAGTTCATTTTTGGGGCTGCTCCTTGCTTGGGTTATGTAACATCCCCAATCCTCCTAGACCCATTGGAAATGTTAGGGCATAGGGGTGAGGTGGGTGGCCACAAGGGCCTTAGGCTAGGGTGGAAATTGCTAAGTGCACACCAAAGCTCAAAAACTAACCTAACCCTAAGCCCCTCAACTAGGTAAACTGACCCTCAATTGTCCAAGTTGACCTCACTTATGATGCCCTAACCACTAAGGGAGACCTATAGGATGAGAAGTGCACTTGGGTGGGACCCAATTGCATGAAATTGACCAAGGTCAACTATAGGTCAACATTAACCAAACCAAGTCAATTAGGGTTCAATTGACCCCCAAATGTTCAAATTGACCCTACCCCCACACTCTAAACACTTTAAGGAACTCATTGGACCCAAAAGCCCCATCCCTTGGTCACCCTTTTGACCAATTTGACCAAAGTCAACTTTAGCTCAATTTAAGTCAAAATCACACCTTAAGGCAAAATTAACCCAATTGGAGCCCCACCATGGACCAACCTATGTTGTGTGAGGTTAAGGGACCCATGAACTCCAAGTGGGGTCAACCCACTCACCATGGTTGACCAAAGTCAACCATGGTCAACTTAGCCCTTTAAAGGTGAATTTCAAGCCTAAATTGAAATGAACCTTAGCACCATCATCAAACCATTAATCATGGACCTTAGGCCTTGCATTCAGCCCTCATACTGAACCCTAAACTATGGTAGGATTGATCATGGAGGGGGGGGGGGGGGGACCAAAAGCTTGATCTAAAAGCAAAAGCAAAAACAAAAAGGAAAAAGCTATCATCCCCTCCTCCACACTCAATCTCCAATCAACCTAGGGCCCTTCCCTGATTGCTGGGGGTCTGCCCTTGACCCAGGTGGAAGCAGGGAGGCTGGAAGCTGCAGGAGGGTGGCAGCCATGGGAGAACCGAGGAGGCCCAAGCTCAAAACCAACCAAGGAGCCCTCCTCACGACAATCTACCCATTCCATTAGCTTCAGAGCTCTGAGAGCAGACGGAAACGATACCTGGAGCTAAGCTTTTGGTGGAGAATCGGGATCGGGAGCAGGATCGCTAGAGCTGCACAATTCCATGGCAAACTGCCGCCTGAGCCGCCGCCACGCACCAACAACGGTTCGTTTCTCCTCCCCTCCCCTCATGCTAGCTTCCCATCACGTGAGATTGAAGGATCGGGCTCAATTGAGCCCGAATCCATCCATCTATTTCATGGAAATCGGCTCGTTTTGAGCCACCCAGGCTCGCCGGAAAACCCTCCCTCCGGCCGCCATATCGCCGGTAAATCGTAGCCCCGACCACCACGAAGGTGGTGGCGGTGGTGGCCGGGAAATGGAGGAGGAAGTCGGCCCAGCGCGGATCAATCATGGCCGTCGGCTCAAGGAGGAAGACGACGCGCTGCCCTTTGATCTGCACCAAGATTCGTGCTACTCTATTTATTCTGGAATTAATTAATTCCTTATGTGAGCTTTTCTGCCCTAATTTTTCAGTCCACTTCCAATAGAAATTAAGGCCTCTTAATTGCCAAATTAGAAAAAGTTCCCAACATGAAAGTTGTAGACCTTGGTCTTAACTTTCATTTGGCCTTGAGTTTAGGTCATTTGGTGACCTACAGCTCCCTAGGGAGCTGTTTTACTAGGACTGGTCCTACACTAGGTCAGTCCATTAGAAAAATTACCTAGGTCAAAACTTTCATCATTTGGAGCTGTGCTTTTAACCATGGCTAGGAATACCATAGGGGCACCCCCTGCCAAAAGGGCAGCCCTTGGTGGACAATTTTACCTAGGGTTTTTATGGTAACTAGAATATTTAAATTAAGTTGATTTTTAGAGCATATGATGTCCACATGACACCAAACTTTGGTGGATGGCTCTTTGGTATATGTGTAGTGCCTGCCTAAAGTTTCACTCCATTTGGAGTTGATTTGCTATGGTAAATTTGAAACCCTAATGAGGACCTTTAAGGGTCAAGGTAGGGTTTGCATCAATTTGAGGAGTTGAGTGTGTTAGCCTCCTCCTATCTGTTGGATATGTTGGTATGGACATGAAAATGCTTGAGGCTCACCCTAATGGTCCATTTGGAGCCATTAGGGCGGTGTGACCTAGAACCCTAAGGGTGAACCCTTAAGGGTGCAATGTAGGGTTTGAGAGGAACCTAGGATCAAATGTTCTTGCCATGGCTTAAGACTTTGTGGATATGTTTGTGGGGGCATAAAATGTCTTAGGAAATTTAAATGGGAATTTTAGAGGCATTTAAGTATTTTCTACCTAATAAATGAAATAGCCACCCCTTTCCTTAATAAATTGAAATGCATGGTCATAGGAACTTGTATGGTGTGGAAACTCCATCAGTGGCTGATTAGGGATGAAATTGTACTATAGTAATTTTGTTATAATTTATTGAGGTGTTATTCCTTGTGTAGGAAATTTTAAGTACTTGCTAGCTTAGGTGAATTTAATTTTGAAAAATATCAAATCATGGGGCAAAAATGTGATATTTGGTTAACTGTCATTCAATGATATTATATATTCATGATAATTGTTTGGAAGCTATTAGAATTGTATTTCACATACTTCATGTAGAAATTGAGATTTACATCACTTGAGTATTTAATCTTTTTAAAATATCAAATCATAGGGCTTTGCCATGATACTTGGTTATCTGTGATTTTAGGTTAACTTATACCCATGATAATTGTTTGGAAGCTATTGGAATTGTATTTCATATACTTCATGTAGAAATTGAGATTTACCACACTTGAGTATTTAATCTTTTTAAAATGTCAAATCACTTGGTAACGACACATTCTTTTGAAAGAGGACTGTAGGTCCCCATATGAACATTGGGTAATTTCTGTAGAATTTTCAGAAGTGAAATTACTATTTTTCCTAATTATAGTGGCATTTTGGTAATTATACAATTATGATGTTATGGTAGGACAAATGACATCCTAGGGTCATGATACTCAGTGAACCACCTTTATTTGGGATATTACTTTACTGATAATTTTCATGTAACATGAGGAATCATTTTGAGGGTTGTTCATGTGTAATTTGGCTTAAGTCCTTAACTATTTTGAATTAAAATAAATACCAAATTAATATGGAAAATTATAGAAATTGTACAATACCTTATTAAGGTCAGTACTAGCCTAGGATAATTATACCAGACCCTGGAGATGAGTTTTTAGAGGAATTCCCTTATGGGGTTGAGGGATAGTTCAAATTGGTGGACTGCGTTTAGTAAAAACTGAATTTGGTGGACTGCGTTTAGTAAAAACAGAATTTGGAGTTTTTGACAATTTAGATCCCTAAGTAGTGGGTAGGAGTTATACCCAATTAGTAAATGAGATATAGCCCACCAGGTTTCAAGGAGGGTTAATTCTAGGGTTAGTTGTGAGGTTGTGCTAAGGTCATTGTAGAAGGAAAGGAGGTACGTCCAACCCAATTGAGTGGGACGGGGGATGAGCTAAATCACTTTACTATATGAAATGATTAAGGGTGAACCAAGTGTTATCCACCAACTAAAATAATTATCTTGAAGAGGATTGTGGGGTTGAGCCCATTGATCTGTAGTACCGTTAGGGGCCCCTTACGGAGTACACCGCGGGAAGTCCAAGATTCACCCTAAATATAACACGAACCAAAATGTAAGCAAGAGTAGCCTAAGTGGGTATGCAGACTGGTATGGATCTCCTCCGGGAAGGAGATGGGTTGGATCAGCTTGGGTGTTAGTCCCTGAGCCGGGAGCTCGGGTGGACATGTTAACACTTATTACCTATCCAAATAGTGGCGAGTCTTCGGTACTAGGCTAGTCGTGTCACCGACAGTAGTACATTGACTCGGGTGAGGGTGTGGTTTAGAGGGCCGGTAAGTTTGAGTACCGCGGTCTGGAGGACAATCCCTAATAACCCACCCCGACCTTAAAGTCTGGTGGATTCCAGCAAGAGTACGCAGGAGCTCCGCTGTTGTGTTCTTAGCGTTGAGGCGTACATGAGGTCTAGGCTTGGTAGTGACTATACCTACCTAGGATGTGGAGTGCCCGATCCACTACCACCGTGAACCACGACGGTCGGTACCCGAAAGGTTGGCTACCTTTCAAACAAATTGGGAACTATAAAGGTCTATGCGCATAGAGTCGTGTGGGTGAGTCTCATTGCATAATTCATTTAAAACATCATAATCATAGCATAACATAACATACACATAGCATAGCCCCATCATATAAATTAGTATGGGCTCTTTTATATGATGGGTTGCCTGGAAATCTTAACTTATATGTCGTATGGGCGTTCATATAAGTTAAGGTACGAATCTGTGATGGTAGTTTAGATTTACTTACTGCACTGCATTTCCTTACTATTTACTGCTTATTTCCTTGCTCTACTTTACTGCCATATACTTGCACTATACTGCTAGGTAGTTTACTGCTTTACTTATATCTGCTAGATTAGTGCCATGTCACCCCTTCTTGTTTACCCCTTGTTTGTCCTCCGCTTCTTTCTCCTGCTCGGTGCCTAGGAGTCGTGGAGGGAGGCGAGGACAAAACGGCTTAGTCTTTATGAATAATGGTCGGTGTGACCGCAGGAGTCCGAGGAGACGGAGTTGTCCCACGCGCAGCAGGACGTGATGGCAGGACCTGAGCAGCAGATGCAACGCACTACTACGACGCCACAGGTTGATGATTAGACGGCTAGTCTTCCGCATTTTTGAGAGTTTTGATGTAGTCTTCCGTATGTTGTAGTGAGTGAGAGTTAGTACTTTATTTTGGATATGTATCGGGCATAAGACCCCCTTTTGCTTGTACTTCTCTTATGGACTGCTATTTCCATTATATATATATGTATGATGCTGTGACATTGTGGACATGCCTTTTTCTTCTGTTCTTATTCGTAGGCATAATTTACTTATGATCGTAAAGCTGGCAGGGTTGGTGCTGAGCGGTGTTAGTCGACCCGAGTGTCGGTGACACCGCAAGGCAGCGATTCTGGGCGAAGATCCACCTCAACCGTGCGATGCGGGAGAGGTTCGAGTTTTCAAGTACCCGAACGGGTTTTGGAAAAAGAGATCTTACAAATGGTATCACTGAACGAACGATCATAAGAGAACAGTCCACAATGTACTGGGTCACCCCGCTCGAGCTTAGTTTGCGGACAAACTAGGCAGCGGAAGCTATGGTGTGCCCATGTATGGAATCACATAAAACAGTCCAATAACCAATAAGTAAGGCCAAATTTTTGACCAAATCCCTATCTTTTGTAGGCCCCAGTGAGCACGGAGCCTCATGTCAGCATTACTCCCCCTCCGACTACCACTACTTTTCAGCAGTCATAGTTGGGACAGACGTTAGGAGCCATCTTAGAGACCTTCAGGGCCCAGTCCGTCCCGGCACCACTGCCAAACCCGGGAGCGAACTGGCTGAGCACCTTCAGAGGTCTTTCCCCACCGACTTACCGAGGGACAGAGGATGCAGTGAAGACTGAAGAGTGGCTGGACACCATTCAGGAGATGCTGGCCGGCATCGGCTGCCCGATCGGCAAGGCAGTATTTTTGGCAGTGTCAGCTCTTGAGGCACATGCCAAGAGGTGGTGGAAGTCGCTACTGGAGACCACTTTCAGAGATAGGGAGTAATCTGATATCTCTTGGGACGAGTTTAGTACCACATTCCTGGAGCACTTCATATCCAGCACGGACAGGGATGAGCTGGAGGAGAGGTTTCTACGCCTCACTCAGGGGACATGCTTGGTGATTGAGTACCAGAGAGAGTTTTCCCATTTAGCCAGGTTTGCGAGGTCTCATGCTCCAGATGATCGTGCCCTTGCGAAGAGATTCTACAAGGGACTTCGAGACCCATTGAGGCAGGCACTCTTGTTTGTTTCTGAGGGCAGCCTGACTCAGATCATAGAGACAGCGAAGAAGCTAGAGGCAGATCAGATCGGTGTGCAGGGCAGAGTGAAGAGGCCAGCTGAGGCCATGTACCGAGGGGAGAGCAGTAGAGGCTCACAGCGGGGCAGAGTTATGAGACACCGGAGGGGTTGGGGACGTCCTCGTCCTCAGATTACACCAGTACAGCAGCAGCCCCAGCCCTTACTAGCCCCACAGCCCTTACGTACCTGGGGGCCCCAGAGATTTGATGACCGGGGATGCGCTCCAGTGGTGTGCTATGAGTGCAACCAGCCAGGTCACATCAAGGCCCATTGCCCTCGACGATTCCCTCCACCTCCTCCACCACCAGCAGCACCTCCGGCAGCACCTCCAGCACAGCGGGGCCGAGGCCGAGGAAGGGGTAGGGGCAGGGGAAATCACGGCAGAGGAAGGTATCAGGAGCAGGCTTACGCCTTGGATCTTGCACAACCGAGGAACCCGGAGGAGGTCATTGCAGGTACTTTAATGCTTTCAGTACTTTGATTTTTTACTGCTTAGAATCACCTGCATTTTTGACCTTCTAGTTTAGAAAATTAAACAAACAACCCAATTTCCCAGGCATTATAGTGGTGTGTGGCAAGCCCGCCCACACCCTATTCGATACTGGTGCCTCGCATAACTTTGTCTCCGAAGACTTTGTTAAGGGCTTGGAGCAGATCCATTATTACACGGGACCCACCAGGAGGGTGCGCCTCCCCAATGGATCAGAGATCGAGACGACGGCCAAGTGCACCTTGAAGGCGACCATCAACGGCCTAACGCTCGATGCTCCAGCTTCGGTGCTGAAGCTCGCAGACTTCGACCTTATCTTGGGCATGACGTGGCTTGCGGGGAACCACGCCCAGATAGACTGCCAAGCAAAGAGAGTGGTGGTGCGCCACGGCACCACCTCAGCGACGTTCGAAGGTATTGAGCCGATCCCCCGCTCTTATTTATCTTCTGTCCAGGTAGTCAAGGCCCACGAGCAGGGCGACGAGGTATATCTTGTGTGCTTCGAGATGGCGGAGGTAGAGACCTCCTTATTAGACATTCCTATAGTACGGGACTTCTCCGACGTATTCCCAGAGAAGTTGCCCGGACTGCCGCCGCATCGAGAGATAGATTTTTCGATTCAGCTGGTGCCGGGAGCGAGGCCCGTGTCTCGGGCACCATACCGCATGGCACCCAGGGAGCTGGCAGAGTTTAGGGTGCAGCTGAGAGAGCTGGTAGATGCGGGTTTCGTCAGGCCGAGCTCCTCACCTTGGGGAGCGCCGGTGTTATTTGTGAAGAAGAAGGACGGGACGCTCAGACTGTGTATAGATTATCGGGAGCTCAACAGACTGACGGTGCGGAACACCTATCCGTTGCCAAGGATTGAAGAGCTCTTCGATCAGTTACAGGGAGCCCACTGGTTCTCCAAGCTTGACTTGAGATCAGGGTACTATCAGCTACGGATCCGAGAGGAGGACATACCGAAGACAGCCTTCAGTTCCCGGTATGGATTGTATGAGTTCACAGTGATGCCCTTCGGGCTCACTAATGCCCCTTCAGCCTTCATGAGCATGATGAACAGGGTGTTCGAGGCCTTTCTCGACATCTTCGTTATCGTGTTTATCGACGACATTCTAGTTTATTCCAGGACGGAGGAGGAGCATGCTGGGCATCTGGCCCTAGTGTTGAGGAAGCTGAGAGAGCACCAGATGTATGCGAAGTTCTCCAAGTGTCAATTTTGGCTACGGGAGGTGGCTTTTCTAGGTCACATCATCAGTGGAGCAGGTCTGGCAGTGGATCCGGCCAAGGTGCGGGCCGTTCAGGAGTGGCCCCGACTGCAGTCATCTTCAGATGTGCGGAGTTTTCTGGGATTGGCGGGCTATTACCGGAAGTTTGTGGAAGGGTTCTCCAGGATTGCCCTTCCGCTCACTTCTTTGACCAAGAAGGATGCCCCATTCGTCTGGACCCCGCAGTGTGAGACGGCCTACTTGGAGATGAAGGGACGACTCACCTCTTCCCCCATCCTTGCACTTCCATCTGGGAAGGAAGGATTTCAGGTTTACACAGACGCATCCTTTCAGGGGTTGGGAGCAGTGTTGATGCAGCACGATCACATGATCGCGTACGCTTCTCGGCAGTTGAAGGTACACGAGAGGAACTACCCAGTGCATGACCTCGAGCTCGGAGCGGTCATCTTTGCCTTGAAAACCTGGAGGCACTATCTTTATGGGGTTCATTGTGAGATCTTCTCAGATCACAAGAACCTCAAGTATATTGATACGCAGAAGGACTTGAACCTACGTCAACGGAGGTGGTTGGAGTTCTTGTGCGACTACACGTACACATTGCATTATCATCCAGGCAAGGCCAACACCGTAGCGGATGCTTTGAGCAGAAGAGGAGGTGCATCAGGAGCAGAGAGCCGCGTGACCGCTATGGAGTTGATTCAGGCTTTGGAGGACATGCAGATCACAGTGGTATCCAGGGCCGACCCCGAGACGTACATGGAGTATCTAGCGTCCTTGAATATTGTCTGCGATATCGGGACCGCATCCGGGAGGCACAGTTGCAGGACCCTGCATTGGAGCCAGTATTCAGATCGTTGGTAGACGGCGTGGCAGGGGACTATACGTTGAGAGATGATCTTCTTCACCATCGAGACCGAGTCTACATCCCAGCTGGAGGAGGTATTAGAGATGAGGTGCTCAGGGAGGCTCATTGCTCCCAGTACTCAGTACATCCAGGGATCACGAAGATGGCAGCAGACCTTAGGAAGGTTATGTTTTGGCCAGGGATGAAGAGAGATATTATACAGTATGTGACGCATTGCGAGGGCTGCCAGCACGTGAAGGCGGAGTGTAGGAGCCCGGGAGGTCTGTTGCAGCCTTTACCAGTACCTGAGTGGAAGTTTGAGGATATATCGATGGATTTTGTGCATGGCCTACCTCGCTCCCGCTCTGGGAATGACTCGATATGGGTGATAGTGGACAGGCTGATGAAGGTAGCTCGGTTTATTCCGGTACAGAAGGAGGGGCCAGTCGGTGACCTAGTCAGGGTGTTTGTGGAGCAGGTGGTCAGATATCACGGGGTGCCCAAGACGATTGTTTCAGATAGAGACAGACGCTTTACTTCGAGGGAGTGGAAGGCGGTCCAGGCTTACTTGGGATCCCGGTTGACATTTAGCACGACGTTCCATCCACAGACTGACGGTCAGACTGAGCGCACCAACCGGACTATGGAGGACCTACTGCGTTTGTGCATCCTGGATACGGGCAAGCCCTGGGAGAGACTGTTGCCTTTGATAGAATTTTCCTATAACAACAGTCACCAGGCTAGTATTGGAATGGCACCTTATGCCGTGCTGTATGGGAGGAAGTGTCGCACACCACTTTCCTGGGTCCAGGACGAGGACCCGAGGTCGTTGGGTTCAGATTACATTGAAGAGTCGGATGCGCAGGTAAGACTGATCAGGGAGCGGATGCTGGAGGCTCAGAGCAGACAGGCAAAGTACTATGATGCGAGGCATCGTATGGTGGAGTTCCAGGTAGGAGAGCGTGTGTTCTTGAAGATTCGTCCTATGCATGGGGTTTCTCGAGTGCGGGGGCACAAGAAGCTCAGTCCTCGGTACGTGGGGCCTTATTTGATCCTGGAGCGGATCGGTCCTTTGGCGTATAGGCTGGAGCTACCGCCAGAGTTGGAGAACCTGCATGACGTCTTCCACGTCTCTTCACTTCGGAGAGACCTGCTTCATCCTAAGCAGCATGTAACATCTACTTCAGGCCCGGTGGCACCCGATCGGCCAGTCTTGGTGGAGCCCATCCGGATCGACGATACGGAGGTCCGAGTCCTGCGGCGGAAGAGTGTACCGTTGGTGAAGGTGTTGTGGTCCAACCACGGGCGAGAGGAGCACACATGGGAGCCCATGGACCTCATGCAACAACGCTACCCGGAACTCTTCACTTCAGGTACAACCTAAACATCCTTGCAAATTTCCTTTTACTTTATATTGCGTAAAACCCGTAGACCCGATCTTAAATTTCGGGGACGAAATAATTTTTTTTGTTTATTAGGATTTGTAACATCCCCAATCCTCCTAGACCCATTGGAAATGTTAGGGCATAGGGGTGAGGTGGGTGGCCACAAGGGCCTTAGGCTAGGGTGGAAATTGCTAAGTGCACACCAAAGCTCAAAAACTAACCTAACCCTAAGCCCCTCAACTAGGTCAACTGACCCTCAATTGTCCAAGTTGACCTCATTTATGATGCCCTAACCACTAAGGGAGACCTATAGGATGAGAAGTGCACTTGGGTGGGACCCAATTGCATGAAATTGACCAAGGTCAACTATAGGTCAACATTAACCAAACCAAGTCAATTAGGGTTCAATTGACCCCCAAATGTTCAAATTGACCCTACCCCCACACTCTAAACACTTTAAGGAACTCATTGGACCCAAAAGCCCCATCCCTTGGTCACCCTTTTGACCAATTTGACCAAAGTCAACTTTAGCTCAATTTAAGTCAAAATCACACCTTAAGGCAAAATTAACCCAATTGGAGCCCCACCATGGACCAACCTATGTTGTGTGAGGTTAAGGGACCCATGAACCCCAAGTGGGGTCAACCCACTCACCATGGTTGACCAAAGTCAACCATGGTCAACTTAGCCCTTTAAAGGTGAATTTCAAGCCTAAATTGAAATGAACCTTAGCACCATCATCAAACCATTAATCATGGACCTTAGGCCTTGCATTCAGCCCTCATACTGAACCCTAAACTATGGTAGGATTGATCATGGAGGGGGGGGGGGACCAAAAGCTTGATCTAAAAGCAAAAGCAAAAACAAAAAGGAAAAAGCTATCATCCCCTCCTCCACACTCAATCTCCAATCAACATAGGGCCCTTCCCTGATTGCTGGGGGTCTGTCCTTGACCCAGGTGGAAGCAGGGAGGCTGGAAGCTGCAGGAGGGTGGCAGCCATGGGAGAACCGAGGAGGCCCAAGCTCAAAACCAACCAAGGAGCCCTCCTCACGACAATCTACCCATTCCATTAGCTTCAGAGCTCTGAGAGCAGACGGAAACGATACCTGGAGCTAAGCTTTTGGTGGAGAATCGGGATCGGGAGCAGGATCGCCGGAGCTGCACACTTCCATGGCAAACCGCCGCCGGAGCCGCCGCCACGCACCAACAGCGGTTCGTTTCTCCTCCCCTCCCCTCATGCTAGCTTCCCATCACGTGAGATTGAAGGATCGGGCTCAATTGAGCCCGAATCCATCCGTCGATTTCATGGAAATCGGCTCATTTTGAGCCACCCAGGCTCGCCGAAAAACCCTCCCTCCGGCCGCCATGTCGCCGGTAAATCGTAGCCCCGACCACCACGAAGGTGGTGGCGGTGGTGGCCGGCCATGGTGGCCACCAGGTGGCCGGGAAATGGAGGAGGAAGTCGGCCCAGCACGGATCAATCATGGCCATCGGCTCAAGGAGGAAGACGACGCGCTGCCCTTTGATCTGCGCCAAGAGTCGTGCTACTCTATTTATTCTGGAATTAATTAATTCCTTATGTGAGCTTATCTGCCCTAATTTTTCAGTCCACTTCCAATAGAAATTAAGGCCTCTTAATGGACAAATTAGAAAAAGTGCCCAACATGAAAGTTGTAGACCTTGGTCGTAACTTTCATTTGGCCTTGAGTTTAGGTCATTTGGTGACTTACAGCTCCCTAGGTAGCTGTTTTACTAGGACTGGTCCTACACTAGGTCAGTCCATTAGAAAAATTACCTAGGTCAAACCCTTCATCATTAGGAGCTGTGATTTTAACCATGGCTAGGTATACCATAGGGGCACACCCTGTCAAAAGGGCAGCCCTTGGTGGACAATTTTACCTAGGATTTTTATGGTAACTAGAATATTTAAATTAAGTTGATTTTTAGAGCATATGATGTCCAAATGACACCAAACTTTGGTGGATGGCTCTTTGGTATATGTGTAGTGCCTGCCTAAAATTTCACTTCATTTGGAGTTGATTTGCTATGGTAAATTTGAAACCCTAATGAGGACCTTTAAGGGTCAAGGTAGGGTTTGCATCAATTTGAGGAGTTGAGTGTGTTAGCCTCCTCCTATCTGTTGGATATGTTGGTATGGACATGAAAATGCTTGAGGCTCACCCTAATGGTCCATTTGGAGCCATTAGGGTGGTGTGACCTAAAACCCTAAGGGTGAACCCTTAAGGGTGCAAGGTGGGGTTTGAGAGGAACCTAGGATCAAATGTTCTTGCCATGGCTTAAGACTTTGTGGATATGTTTGTGGGGGCATAAAATGTCGTAGGAAATTTAAATGGGAATTTTAGAGGCATTTAAGTATTTTCTACCTAATAAATGAAATAGCCACCCCTTTCCTTAATAAATTGAAATGCATGGTCATAGGACCTTGTATGGTGTGGAAACTCCATCCGTGGCTGATTAGGGATGAAATTGTACTATAGTAATTTTGTTATAGTTTATTGAGGTGTTATTCCTTGTGTAAGAAATTTTAAGTACTTGCTAGCTTAGGTGAATTTAATTTTGAAAAATATCAAATCATGGGGCAAAAATGTGATATTTGGTTAACTGTTATTCAATGATATTATATACCCATGATAATTGTTTGGAAGCTATTGGAATTGTATTTCACATACTTCATGTAGAAATTGAGATTTACATCACTTGAGTATTTAATATTTTTAAAATATCAAATCATAGGGCTTTGTTATGATACTTGGTTATCTGTGATTTTAGGTTAACCTATACGTATGATAATTGTTTGGAAGCTATTGGAATTGTATTTCATATACTTCATGTAGAAATTGAGATTTACAACACTTGAGTATTTAATCTTTTTAAAATGTCAAATCACTTGGTAACGACACATTCTTTTGGCAGAGGACTCTAGGTCCCCATATGAACATTGGGTAATTTATGTAGAATTTTCAGAAGTGAAATTACTATTTTTCCTAATTATAGTGGCATTTTGGTAATTATACAATTATGATGTTATGGTAGGCCAAATCACATTCTAGGGTCATGATACTTAGTGAACCACCTTTATTTGGGATATTACCTTACTGATAATTTTCATGTAACATGAGGAATCATTTTGAGGGTTGTTCATGTGTAATTTGGCTTAAGTCCTTAACTATTTTGAATTAAAATAAATACCAAATTAATATGGAAAATTATAGAAATTGGACAATACCTTATTAAGGTCAGTAGTAGCCTAGGATAATTATACCAGACCCTGGAAATGAGTTTTTAGAGGAATTCCCTTATGGGGTTGAGGGATAGTTCAAATTGGTGGACTGCGTTTAGTAAAAACTGAATTTGGTGGACTGCGTTTAGTAAAAACAGAATTTGGAGTTTTTGACAATTTAGATCCCTAAGTAGTGGGTAGGAGTTATACCCAATCAGTAAATGAGATATAGCCCACCAGGTTTCAAGGAGGGTTAATTCTAGGGTTAGTTGTGAGGTTGTGCTAAGGTCATTGTAGAAGGAAAGGAGGTACGTCCAACCCAATTGAGTGGGATAGGGGATGAGCTAAATCACTTTACTATATGAAATGATTAAGGGTGAACCAAGTGTTATCCACCAACTAAAATAATTATCTTGAAGAGGATTGTGGGGTTGAGCCCATTGATCTGTAGTACCGTTAGGGGCCCCTTACGGAGTACACCGCGGGAATTCCAAGATTCACCCTAAATATAACACGAACCAAATGTAAGCAAGAGTAGCCTAAGTGGGTATGCAGACTGGTATGGATCTCCTCCGGGAAGGAGATGGGTTGGATCAGCTTGGGTGTTAGTCCCTGAGCTGGGAGCTCGGGTGGACATGTTAACACTTGTTACCTATCCAAATAGTGGCGAGTCTTCGGTACTAGGCTAGTCGTGTCACCGACAGTAGTACGTTGACTCGGGTGAGGGTGTGGTTTAGAGGGCCGGTAAGTTTGAGTACCGCGGTCTGGAGGACAATCCCTAATAACCCACCCCGACCTTAAAGTCTGGTGGATTCCAGCAAGAGTACGCAGGAGCTCCACTGTTGTGTTCTTAGCGTTGAGGCATACATGAGGTCTAGGCTTGGTAGTGACTATACCCGCCTAGGATGTGGAGTGCCCGATCCACTACCACCGTGAACCACGACGGTCGGTACCCGAAAGGTTGGCTACCTTTCAAACAATTTGGGAACTATAAAGGTCTATGCGCATAGAGTCGTGTGGGTGAGTCTCATTGCATAATTCATTTAAAACATCATAATCATAGCATAACATAACATACACATAGCATAGCCCCATCATATAAATTAGTATGGGCTCTTTTATATGATGGGTTGCCTGGAAATCTTAACTTATATGTCGTATGGGCATTCATATAAGTTAAGGTACGAATCTGTGATAGTAGTTTAGATTTACTTACTGCACTGCATTTCCTTACTATTTACTGCTTATTTCCTTGCTCTACTTTACTGCCATATACTTGCACTATACTGCTAGGTAGTTTACTGCTTTACTTATATCTGCTAGATTAGTGCCATGTCACCCCTTCTTGTTTACCCCTTGTTTGTCCTCCGCTTCTTTCTCCCGCTCGGTGCCTAGGAGTCGTGGAGGGAGGCGAGGACAAAACGGCTTAGTCTTTATGAATAACGGTCGGTGTGACCGCAGGAGTCCGAGGAGACGGAGTTGTCCCACGCGCAGCAGGACGTGATGGCAGGACCTGAGCAGCAGATGCAGCGCACTACTACGACGCCACAGGTTGATGATTAGACGGCTAGTCTTCCGCATTTTGAGAGTTTTGATGTAGTCTTCCGTATGTTGTAGTGAGAGAGAGTTAGTACTTTATTTTGGATATGTATCGGGCATAAGCCCCCCCTTTTGCTTGTACTTCTCTTATGGACTGCTATTTCCATTATATATATATGTATGATGTTGTGACATTGTGGACATGCCTTTTTCTTCTGTTCTTATTCGTAGGCATAATTTACTTATGATCGTAAAGCCGGCAAGGTTGGTGCTGAGCGGTGTTAGTCGACCCGAGTGTCGGTGACATCGCAAGGCAACGATTCTGGGCGAAGATCCACCTCAACCGTGCGATGCGGGAGAGGTTCGAGTTTTCAAGTACCCGAACGGGTTTTGGAAAAAGAGATCTTACAGGTTATGCTAGTCCCGAATGGTGGTATAAATCCCGGCTAAGGGATGCTATATATACATAGATTTACACCCTTCCTACTTGGGTTCTTTGTTAATTTGGGGTACTGCCTCTTATCTTGGTCAAATATTGGGGGATGCACCTTATGCTTGTCTAAGCAAGGGATGATGCTATGTTCTTTTCTTTTTGGGCTGCCTTGCACCACTCTTGTTGGGTTTCATTACTTGCAAAATAATTCTATGCGCTTCGATTACAAGTAGCTAGAAATGGTCAATATTATGGTGGTTCTATTTTCTAACTCCTTGACACACTTAATTGGCCCTGTTTTATTATATGCTAGCTGCTATGGTTGGGTGAATCCTTCTATCCCTCTTTTATATGCTAGCTGCTATATGTTTAGCTTTGTTCCGATCCTGGGCTAATCCTTGATGGTTTATTCTGGTTGATTTTGTTCCAGATCATGTTTACTTGGCTAATTCTGCATATTTACTTCGCTAAATATTGATGGACATGTTTTCACTAGAAGGATGGGTACAGGGAACACTGGGTTCCCCCATCACAGCTCTTTTAATAGTGGTTGGTAGGATGGGTATAGGGAACACTGGGTTCCCCCACCACCACCACGGCGCCTATTTTTTTTATTTGGGGTGAACATCCCCTTTATGTGCGTGGTTAGTGACATTGTTTGGGTCCGCCACCACTGGTTCGCTTTGAACATCCCCTTTATGTGAGTGGTTAGTGACATTGTTTTGGGTCCGCCACCACTGGTCCATTTTTGCACTATATGCCAAGTTTAGTCATGCTCTTGCTTATCGGGCTGGTTCTATGCCGGATCTTCCTAACCTTCTATTACTGAAATCTTTATATAAGCGTATATATATAGTTATATATATGGGTATATGTATATATATATATATGTATTTATATACCCCTTTCAGCTTGGATATGTCACTTGTTACTTCTCCTGCTCTTACTTTTAGCTATGCTGTTTTCTTGCACCCTTTGTGCTGAGGCATTCTTTTCTTATGGATGCCTTAGGTTCAGGTTCGTAGCTGCCGCATGTTTTAGAGCAGGGTTGTTCAGTTTCTCGGGTGGAGGGCTTTCCTCCCTATTAGGTAAGGATTCAGTTTCTCTTGTTGTAGCGTTTCTTTTGGCTGTTGACTCTTTTCCTGCGGGTTCGTGTCAGTTGTTGACGCCTGTATGGCTTTTGTTTGGTTTACATGCTGCTATTGCTGCTGCTGCTGCTAGCTTCCTTTACTGCTACTTAGTTATTTTGTATTCGTACACTCTGGGAAAAGCCGATTTTGCTGAATATTAATGCAGTTCTGTTAGCATTATAAAAAAGTTGTTCTTTTAACTGTTTGTCGTATTTACTACTAAGTATCACATATTTGCAAAGCGTAAACCAAAATAAGAATGATACTTCTTTATTATATATTAAATGTAGACCGACGATCGCCCTGGAGACGTCTTTGGTCTTCAGCGCCGTTAGGAATAAAATGAACTTATTTTCTTCCGTTGTGTACGCATATTTTTAATAAAGAGCGGTTACGTAAACCGCAGGGCCGAGGGGCACGGCTTCCTAATCTAATAAAAATGATCTTAAAAGATAATGCTTTTATTAATTCATATCTTTTCTCGTAAAAATGTTCGTTTGAGTGCTCGCCTGAACGTCTGTAGTTGTCCCCTACAGGACGTGGCATCATGACGCGTGTTTTCCCCCTTTACTCTGATATTATAATTTATTTTGGGAAAATACGGGTTGTGACAATAAGCCAGGCCAAATTTTTGAAATAAACGCTTCTTCTAATTTGGCTTTACAAGTTGAGCGCTTAACAAAGCAAGTGACGGAGATGTCTGCTTCCTCTACAACTCCTCCTTGTGCTAATAATATTTTAATTGAAGAGCAGGTTGACAACATGGGAAATCCGCCTCGGCCTTCCTATAACCCAAACTCCGCTCCGTACAACAACACCTACAATGTGGGTTATAGGAACCATCCGAATTTCTCGTGGAGCAACCATGGAAATGCTCGGCGTCCTTTAAATTTGAATCAACCTCCTAATCAACTTCTTAATTTAACTCCCCCTCTAAACTTTAATCCACCCGGTTTTCCACCGCAACAGCAAAAGCCCTCTCCGCTTGAAGAGGTCTTTGCAAAATATGTTGCTACAAATGAAACGAACATACGGAACCTCATCAGATCGATCAAAAATTTAGAGAATCAAGTGGGCCAGCTCGCAAAGTTGTTCTCCGAGCATCAACAAGAAGCACTATCGGGAAATACGGAGCCAAATCCATGGGAGAGCGTGAACGTGATTACAATCTGATGCGGGAAGGAGGTGGTTTCAAAATAGGACGAACCCAAGGTAACTTCCTCTACTCCTCCTCCTATTTTATCGTCAAATTTGCCCGCTACGCTAGCTCCTCATGCTTCTAGTTCAAATATTTCGTATCCATCTAAGCTTAGGAGCGAGTGCGTCGAGAAAAATTACAATTTTTTTTTTAAATTTTAAAACAAAGTCATATTAATGTACCCTTCTGCGAGGCTATCTCTCAAATGCCGAAGTATGCGAAATATCTTAAGGATTTGCTCTCCAATAAGAAGAAATTAGAAGATATTTTGCATATTTCCTTATACGCAAAATGCTCTGCGGTTGTACTCAACAAATTGCCTCAAAAAGCAAATGACCCAGGACGGTTCTCCATTCCGTGTCTATTTGGCAATTCGTTAGTAAAACACGCCTTAGCGGATCTTGGAGCAAGCATCAACCTCATGACTTTTTCGTTATTAAAAAATTTATGTCTTTGGAATCCTAGCCCCACTCGAATGAGTATTCAACTCACCGATCGTTCAATAAAATATCTGATAGGGATAGTTAAAGTTGACAAGTTCATCTTCCCGGTGGACATTGTCATTCTTGACATCGAAGAGTATGCCGAAGTACCCCTCATACTCGACCACCCCATCCTTGCCACCTCGCGCGCAATTATCAACGTAAGTAATGGAAATATCCTCCTTCTGGTTGGAGACAATGATGTTACTTTATGTATAAATCCCTCGATGTGAAACACCTTAGAGAATGACGATTCGTGCTTCTATTTAGAAGATTGTTTTGAGAATGAGTTTTATTCAATTCCCGAGTTAGTCTCCACATCGAGTAACGATTCCGAGCTCACCGAGCTCTTTCTTCTTGAAGAAGAAGTCTCTCGCTCCACACCACCCGAACCACTATATTTAGAAAATTTGAAAAATTAAAACTTCATATGAAGAGCCACCCATCATAGAATTGAAACAACTCCCTCATCACCTAAAGTATCTATTTCTAGAAAAAGACTCTAAGCTACCCGTTATTGTATCATCCGAACATAGTGATTCAGAAATTTCTTAATTAACTATAGTCTTAAGTAATCACTGACACGCAATTGCATGGAAAATATCTGATATCAAGGGTATTAACCCTTCCTTCTGCACTCAGAAAATCTTACTCGAAGATAATTCTCGCAACACAGTCCAGCCTCAACGATGGCTAAGCCCGAATATGAAAGAAGTCGTTAAGGCCGAAGTTATCCAACTTTTAGATGCGAGAATCATCTACCCAATATCAGATAGTACTTGGGTTAGCCCAGTACATGTCGTGCCGAAAAAGGCACGTAACTGTAGTAGCAAATGAAAATTGTGAATTGATCCCAACCCGTACTGTTACGGGTTGGCGTGCGTGCATCGATTATCGAAAACTAAATGATGCCACCCGTAAGGATAACTTCCTGTTACCTTTTATCGATCAAATCTTAGAGCACCTTTCAGGTCACTGCTACTATTGTTTTCTCGATGGTTTGTCGGGATATTTTCAAATCCCTATTTCGCCCGACGACCAAGAGAAAACAACATTCACTTGTCCCTTTGGCACCTTTGGTTATTGAAGGATGCCATTTGTTCTTTGTAATGCGCCGGCTATATTCCAAAGTTGTATGCTACCGATATTTGACGAGTTAGTAGAGGAAGTGATGGTGTTTTTCATGGACGACTTCTCCGTGTTCGGAAAGTCTTTCAAAAATTGTTTGAAAAATCTTGAGCGCGTGTTACAACGTTGTGAGGAAACAAATTTAGCTCTTAATAAGGAGAAATGACATTTTATGGTCAAAGAAGGATTAGTCCTTGGCCATAAAATATCGGGTAAAGGGATCGAGGTTGATAGGTCCAAAATCAAAGTAATCGAAAAACTCCCCCTCCCACGAATGTAAAAGCTATTAGAAGTTCCTTGGACACGCAGGGTTTTATCGGCGCTTTATACAAAAATTTTCCAAAATCACGATGTCGTTAACCCATCTTCTTGAGAAATAATCTTCTTTCCTTTTTAATGACGAATGCCACTTGGCCTTTATGCTCATAAAAGAAAAGCTTATAAATTCTCCGATTCTAGTTACGCCGGATTGGTCGCCACCCTTCCAAATTATGTGCGACGCGAGTGATATTGCGGTAGGTGCCATATTAGGTCAACGGGTGAGTTAGTATTTCGATTTATTATGAGAGCAAGACACTCACGTCAGCATAAGCGAACTACACCACTACCGAGAAGAAGCTTCTAGCAATTGTTTTTGCTTTTGATAAGTTTAGGTCATACATCACTCTCTCAAAAGTTATCGTCTTCACAGATCACTCCACTCTTAGATATCTTTTAAGTAAATCGGACGCCAAGCCCCATCTTTTGCAATGGATCCACATCTTGCAGGGGTTTGATCTAGAGATCCGGGACAAAAGGGGAGCCAAAAACTTGGTGGCCGATCATCTTTCCCATTTAGATAATCTCGCCATGGAAGCGTTAATAGAAGCCGACATTAATGATAAATTCCCTTAAGACCGTCTCATCTCTCTCGAAAATGTAAATACATCTTCCACCCCCTGGTTTGCGGATTTGGCTAATTATCTAGTGGCCCGGGTCCTACCAACAGAATTCTCTAGTCAATAAAAGAAGAAATTCTTTTCTGATTTAACGAATTATTTTTGGGAGGACCCATTTTTATTCCGTGTTTGTACAGAACAGGTAGTGAGAAGATGCGTTTCGAGTGGGGAAGGTCTAAAAATTTTATGGCATTGTCACGAGGGACCAACCGGTGGTCATTATCAAGTGAAACAAACCGCAAGGAAGGCGCTGTAGGCGGGCTTTTATTGGCCCACACTCTTCAAAGATGCTCACACCCTTGTTAGTACTTGCGATAGAGGCCAACGGTCAGGGAACATCTCCCGCCGAGATGAGATGCCCCAAACTATTTTCCTAGAATGAAAAATTTTGTTCATTGGGGTATTGATTTCGTTGGTCCTCTCCCTCCCTCTTTTTCAAACAAATACATTCTCGTTGCGGTCGACTACGTGTCGAGGTGGGCGGAAGTGCAAGCTTTCCCAACCATCGATGCGAGAGTCATTGTTAACCTCTTAAAAAAATTATTTTCTCGATTTGGTACGTCGCGCGCTATAGTTAGTGATCGGGGCACCCATTTTTGCAATAGCCAATTCACAAAATATTTAGAAAAATATGGTGTCACGCACAAACTCTCCACTGCTTATCACCCATAAATGAGCGACCAAGTCAAAGTCGTAAATCGAGAATTAAAGTGGATTTTAGAAAAAAACTATTTCTTTTAATCGAAAGGATTGGGCGCTTAAGCTCGATGACGCGTTATGTGCCTATCAAACGTCGTACAAGACCGCTATCGGTTGTACACTGTATCGATTGGTTTGTGGAAAGGCTTGCAACCTTTCGGTCGAACTAGAACACTGTGCATTATGGGCGCTTAAATTTCTAAATCTCGGTTCTACGTTAGCTGTCGAGCAAAGGAAATTTCAAATGAATGAATTAGATGAGTGGCGAGCGAATGCGTACGAAAGCAAAAAATTATTTAAGGAGCGAACAAAGTTTTACCACGATAAAAATATAAAATTTCCAAAAACATTTTCGCCGGGCGATCTCGTCCTCCTTTATAATTCTCACCTTCGCCTTTTTCCGGGAAAGCTAAAATCTCGATGGTCCAGACCCTTTATTGTTAAAGAGGTTTGGTCCTATGGGACAATTCTAATTTCCCACCCTGAAAAAGGTTCCTTAAAAGTTAACGGGCATCGTCTTCAGTTATATCTTCCAGGATATCTGTCGAATGAAAAGAGTGATTCAATAATTCTTCGACCAATATCCTGAGCGCCAATTGGGTCAAGCTACGCGACCTTAAACAAAGCGCTTTTGGTAGGCACCCCGAAGTAATCTTTTTATTGTTTTCTCTTGTTTTGTTTCTTCTTTAACATGTTTTGTGGGTAACCGAGGCTTCCCCCCCACATCCTCAAAATCAGGGAAGCTCTTTTTCCTTCTTCTTCCGTCTCTTTTATCTTGCATTTCTTTTTGTTTAGTCTTACATATTTTTTTTTACTTCATACTTTGTTTTAAACATTGGGGACAATGTTTAACTTTAAGTAAGGGGTGTAAAAAGCTCTTAAAAATGTAGTTCATAATTTAGAAAATCTTAAAAAAAAATTATTTTCTTATGTTTTCTTTTATTTAAGCACTTGAAAAACCCAAAAATTCAATAAAATTAGAAAATCGAAAATATAAATCTTGGAAAGGGACGTTTGGGCTATCATCCCATCTCACCTCCTAGTACCGTTGAGAACCCTTCATGGGATATACCTCAGGAAGTCCAAGAGTTAACAAAAATTGTTAGGTTTAAAACTAGTTTCCTTTCTTTCACTATCAAAAATCTAATTGAGAATGCTTGTAAGCATTTTTAGGTTTTTAATTGGCTAAAACTTGGTTTACCATAGTTTATGTTAAATTTAAAATTTAGGTAATCTTGTTTAAGAATCATTTTATGATTTGAGCTTGATTAGAGAATTTTTTTAGCATGACTTCTCTTTTTATTTTAAATGGCTTAGTTTGGTAGTAAATTTGTGAAACCTCTTTAGAATTCTATTATATTTTCTTCTAGCTTTTTAGATCTTAGTAAATTTAAATTAACGAGAATTTGCTCTCAACATAATTTAATTTATTATCTAGAATTTTTTCCTACCCACCCCTTTTGATGGCATAAAAAAGTGTTTTAAAGGATCATATGTCATGGGAATAAAGGGATAAAATTCATTATTCCCTAAACATATGCACCCAAAATCATTTAAAAGATTATATGGCATGGAGTAAGAGGAAAAATTCATTACTCCTAAACATATACATTTTGGGGTTTTATTAGAAGAGAATTATAAAAGATTATATGGCATGGAGTAAGAGGATAAAATTCATTACTCCTAGACATATACAAATTAGAAAATAAACTTTGAGTTTCAAAGATCTCTTCTTATGCCAAAATTTGTGAAACCCCCCCTCCCCTTAGCCAATATCTTTAATCTAGATTTAATTTCAATTATGGAGAGATCAATATTTAGTATGTTATTTTTCCTTAAATTTTCTTTTAAGATAGAGTTCTTATAATTTTAATCTAATTTAGTTTTATAATTTCTACAATTTTATTTGCTAATTAATTATCTTGAGAAGTCGTTGCCTAAACACTTCTCCTCTTTTCAAATTATCATCATAATTTAGGACTTAACTCCTCCTAGTATTTATTCTTAACTTAACTTTTGATCTTAATGAGATTTTAGATTAGAATTAAAAATTATATGAATGTCTTATGAATTATGCCTTATACTTTTGCTCTGGAATAGCAAAATCTCGGGTGTGGGGGTATTTGATAAGTAGTTTTTATATAACCTTTTTAGTAATTATTTAATATGAAATTTTCTTTTTCATGTCAATTTTAGCTTTTAAATAGCTCTTTTGTAAAAAATGTTTCTAATTGAGTTTATTCGTATTTTTGCAGAATTTTGGGACATATTTGGAAAATTTTGCATTACACGCACTAGGTCACGCACGTGACCAAGGGCATGTAATCATAAGATCAGTCCAGACTTGATCCCGCGCGGTTTGAGCTAGCCCACAGCAAGTCAAGGCCTCAGTAACGCCCATGACCCATGGTCACGCCCGTGACTAAGGGCGTGTAAACTTAATGTGATGCTCCCGGAGATGTCGTCGAGACATGGAGATGCCATTGAGAAGTTAACTTGAGTCACACCCGTGACCCAAATGTCACGACCGTGACTTTCCCGCATGATCCCTGCTCGCCGTCGCGCCGCAGTCGAGCCCACACTGCATTAAATTAACCCATCACAGGTCACGCCCGTGACACAAATGTCACAACCGTGACTTGTCCCTTTTTGCCACACCGTCACGCATGACCCACGCCGCTGTCGGAACTGAGCTGAACCGTGGTTACACGCCCTTGGTCACGCCCATGACCAAGGGCGTGTAACTTGAAATTTTTTTCTATAAATTCATAGGTTCTCCTTGAGTCCAGGGTTCAGAATTTTGGAGAGGGGGAGGTGCTGCTAGAGATGTTAGTGAGCTTTTTCATGCTTTTGTTCATGTCTTTCCTTTTCATGTTCTCTTTCCTTTCCCTTTAAGCAATGTTCTAGATTTCTTTCATGCACTAGTTTAGTAAGCTTGAAACCTTAATTTTCCTAGCTTTGTAAAGTTCTTTACGGCTTGTAATAGTTTTTAATTTCAATAAAAGTTGGCAAGGTTTTCTTCATTCTCTTTTTCTACTTAGTAATTTTTCCTTCATGCAATTTTATGTTTTCTTTCTTTTCCCCTCCGCTATGATTAACTAATTCTCATTAGTGCTTGATCAAAATGATCCGAGTATGAGATAATCAAGTTATGATTTTCTAGCTCTTTTTTCCTGTTTTTGTAAACACTTGAATTATCCTTGATTTTTAAATAGTGAGACCATATTTTTGATATATGGTTTCCGCTTAAGTTTTCATACTTAGCTAGCCGAGAGGCTTAAAGTATTAATTAATCAGTCAAGGGTAAAGAGAGTTGCACACATCCCTCGAGAGAGGATGACATAAATATCCCGTATTGGAGTCAAATCAAATAGTAGGGTTCACAGCGTAAAGCAAGTTTTAGGTAATCAATTATAAGATGAGAGTTCGGTTGATTTTTCCTAAACTTAGTTGGGCATCAACCTCGAGAGAGGCATGTTCAAGCTTCGGGAACCTGCGAGGTCAAGTCATTTAATTAAACGGAATTAGATTTATTTTTCCTTCACTTGATTATTCTCACTCCAAGGTGATTTTAGATTGAGCACTAATGTTTTTGCCATCGTTTAAACCTTTCTTTTAGCTTGCAAATTGTCTCTTATTATCTAAGTAAAACAAAACCTCAAAAATTAATAGATAAGATAATAGTGATTTTCTCGAAGTAGAAGCAATCAACGCGCCCTGAGGAATATGACCTTGGTATTTCTAAAATATCCTATACTATAGACGATAAGGTGCACTTGCCTTCATCGAATATAGTTTTGGAAAACATCTTTAATTTCTTTATCAATGACCGCCAGTTTTTGGTTTATGATTTCTTCAAGGTTGTCCTATTTCATCAAAAGTTGGTGGTCTGAAATAAAGGAGATCGCCAGTTTTGAATTTTCCTGATAAGTCAGTCTCTAACATCTAAGACCACAACTCATGCTTATATCGTTATGTTAAAAAGAAGATGGTCTCTAGCAATTAAGATTGCTGGTCATGATTACTTTATCAAAGAGAGGTCTGAAAGGTTCGAGGCCGCCGCCTGGGGTCCTTTGTTCAAATTAAGGATTGATTGGGAGAATCTGAGATCATTTACAACATTTCTAATATCTATTCTCGTAGCAATCGGTCTAGAAAAATGAAGACCGCATATCCGATATATCTCCTCCTAAAATGCATGAGATCGCTGATAATTGTCTCGTTCACTCCAGACTCATTGACATTTGAATAACCATACAAATCCCCTCGTATAGCGATCTGAAAAATATGAGACCGCTGGTTATCTTCCTTGAAAGGGTCATATTTATCCGATCTAAATATCGTTTGAAGAAGGTGCGATCTAAATTATTGAAGATCATTGTTGGATCGATTGGCGCCCTTAGAGGGGGTGGTGAATTACGGAATAAAATTCTTTATAAATTTTTAGACAATTTACTAAATTGTTTAGAGTAAATTAGAATGAAATAATAATTTAAGTTAAACAAAGAAATAATTGTAATTTGCAATTTTATAACTTATGCCAAATGATATAAATCAAGTAAACAAAAAAAAGACATGATTATATTATATAAAAAAGGTGTTTACATAAATTTAATTTCAATATCGCTAGAAATCGGAGGCGTACAAAGTAAAGCATCTTTCCTTTTCTATACCGACTTGTATCCCCACAAACTGGTTGGCTTTAGCATATCCTTCCCAGGATATGGCCTCAAGACGTTCTACCCAATCCTTCCCCGGATATGGCCTCGAGCACCCCCTAGATCTAATCTCCTAGACCTAGTCGCCAACTCACACGGCGAATTACCCCCTAAGCCGCACAAGGACTTAGTCGCCAATACAGGGCGAATTATCTATACGGTTACAAAATGGAATGAAATATAAATAATGATAACAACTATAAAGACTCCTTATATGAGATCTTCTGAAGTCGGAGATGAAGGATCACTGTAGTATGAGCGAGGTCAAAGCGATCATCCTTCGGATGTAGCGTGACGTAGTCCTCCTCCAGAATTCTCCTTAA
Organism: Dactylorhiza incarnata; assembly: GCA_033032865.1. Taxonomy (NCBI): domain Eukaryota; kingdom Viridiplantae; phylum Streptophyta; class Magnoliopsida; order Asparagales; family Orchidaceae; genus Dactylorhiza; species Dactylorhiza incarnata. The sequence goes on from JAWHQI010000148.1 coordinate 4,862,220, forward strand.
GCTTTTTGTGGGAGATCCATCTTCGGCAGCATAACAACAATGGAGTTTTGGCACAAGTATTCTCTCTGGAAGCTCTCTCAGATCTCTGGAATAAAGGCTTCAATAATACCCACATAAGCAAAACAAGATCAGGTCTTTAAATAACCACGGGAGCTAACGCGTGGCATTAAGAGTTAACGCCAGCGTTAGTGAACGTGCACTGTCGTGGCTGAAACCGCATAACCGTCAAGATCGTGGCGGTTTGTGGATTCAACGCGGGCGTTAAGAGTCAACGCTAGCATTGAGTTTTGTTCTCCTTCAAAGTTCGTCGAACTGCATCAAACCCGTCGAACGCAAGTTCATTTCGTCGAGCGCAGGTTCAGTTCGTCGAACGGAATCTCCTTTCGTCGAACGCAGTTGCGTCAGGCGCAATTTCGTCGAACGGCTAGCGCTCAGCGTTAAGACCTAATGCCTGGTGTTGTCTCTGGCTTCTCAACGGATTCGTTCTCGACGTCATTTCTTCTCGACGGATTTCTTCTCAACGGAAGTTAACGCGGGGCGTTAACAACTAACGTGGGGCGTTAGCTCTCTTTCCAGAGAGTCATCTCCAATCTATTTTATACCTGTGGAGTATTGCACCTATAGTTCCAGCACACTCTAAATACACGACAAGCAAGATCAAATACTATTAGAGATTTGTTATTCTCAAACAAAGGGATGTGACACACATGTCCAACAATCTCCCCCTTTTGATAATAACAAATCCTCTTAGCAAGAAATCATTAAAGGTGATTATAGAATATGATAAGCGAGATAATAGTGCAACTATAGTATTTGATATGCATGATAATGTGAGATTTTATATGCATGATAATGTGCATACTCCCCCTATCTTAATGCTCCCCCTACATAAATGCAATTTATGTTTTACTCCCCCTAAATGATTGATTACATGAATTAGTCTCCCTGTATTTTTCTATATTTCTCCTATATAGATTTCTTCAATTAATCTCCCCCTTTTGGTATTATCAAAAGAAGGTAGGGTGAGGGCAGTAAGGAGGCATTTCTTATGAATGATAAAGCATGATCGAGCTTTTGTAATATAGATAATGATAAAGATTTAAAGCATTGTATATATAAGAGATTTCAAATAAAAAGATAAGAGTTGTAAGCAAGCGGAAGATTATGAGAAACATCTTTTTGTAAGCATGAAAAGCATAAGTAAAAAAAATATGAGTTTAAAGTTCAAAATGTAAAGATGTTTTAACCTTTTTGAAATCTCATAGTTTTACATAAAGATACCTAGCATGAAAATGAACATATCAAAAATGAATATACTACAATGTTACATAATTTTAAGTTCAAGAGATACCAAAACATTGCAGAGATTATGCTAGGTTATCTAGTGCAATTGTTATATAAAGAGTAGTATAGATAAAGCATTAAAGTCCATTACTCATGAGAAGAAGTGTTGTGAAAGATAATGATGTGCACATAAGTGTATTTTGGGTAATGTAAATAATTGATTTAAATCACAAAATACAAGACATGTGTAAAGTAAAGTGCATAATAAAAAACAAGTAAATTAACTTTCACACACTTTAATGCACACTATTTTATAAAAAGTGGTGTATTAATCAAGGGTTGTACATGACACTTTACTATTCTTTCCAAGGTGCTCAACCTCACAATGCTTATGAAGACTTATCAGGAGATTCAAGTAGTGCCTGGTGGAGTTATATTTGTCTACATATATAAATTTTTTTGTTCACATTTGTGCGACAACATTCTCCGAATACACTTGTTTTGCAAAACCAAAATTTTTGAAACTTAACCACTTTTCAAAATTTCATAAGTGCAATTCAAATGTAGTGTAAGTAATAAACTTATGCAAGTTATAATTTATTATACAAATACAATACACAAATAAGCATTTTTAGATTTAAACACACATGTTGATTACCAAAATAAATTAGTGAAAGGTATCATTATCAATCATAATTCATTTACTCATACTTAGAGGCTTGCTAAGCTTGGTTCTACACATATTTTTCAATACAATTGATGCACTTTAAATAGATATATCAAAGCATGATAAACAAAACAATGTTCATAGTAATTTGAAGGAATAAATGTTAACATTGTAAATAATTCTAAATAATAGAATAAAGATCATGCTTGATATTAGCAATAATGATCATACAGTTTTTTTTGTTTAATTTTTTTTTAATGAAATAGAAACAGAAAAATCACAAAAGTATATTTTTGTATTTTTGTATTTTGAATTTTTGTAGTTGATTTTCTAAAATATAAATTAAAACAAAGATAATAAATCTAAGAAATTCAAAAAACAAATTAGTAAATAAAAACTGACATATTTTTAAGGATTTTTAGAAATTCAAAAATCAGAAAATTCCAACACCAACGCTAATGCTGGCGTTAGGGCTAACGCTGGAAACAGTACACAATTTTTTGAGAATTTGAAAAATCTGATTTTTGATATTTATTAAGTGTCCTTAGAGTATTCTTTGCAGAAATTTTGTAATTTTTGGAGATGTCTTGATTGCTCAAATTGCATAAAACATTAGCATTTTACATGTTATTCATCCTAAGATGTCTAAGACTCCTAATTCCAACCTTAACATTTGAAACCTTGCATCGGGAAGAGGTTTAGTAAATATATCAGCAAGTTGAGAGTCCGTGCCAATGAAACTTATCCTAACATTTTCCTTTTTAATGTGATCTCTTATGAAATGATGATGCACATCTATATGTTTGGATCTAGAGTGGTGTACCAGATTATTTGTGAGATCAATGGCACTTTTGTTGTCACATTTTAATTCTATATGTTTTAGATGAAAACCAAAGTCCTCTAAAGTTTGGCTCGTCCATAGAGCTTGTGCACAACAACTCCCTAATGCAATGTATTCAGCCTCCGTGGTGGAGAGTGCAACCAAATTTTGTTTCCTACTAGACCATGCAACTAATAAAGGTCCTAGAAAATGATAAGTACCACTAGTGCTTTTTCTATCAAGTGAACAACCAGCGTAGTCCGAATCGGAGTACCTGTGAAGTGTAAATGAATTATTGTGCGGGTACCATAATCCTAATCTAGATTACCCAATAAGATATCTAATAATTCGTTTTACCGCTTTTAATTGAGATTCTTTTGTATTGGCTTGAAATCAAGCACATAAGCATACGACAAACATAATATCGGGTCTAGTTGCACTAAGATAAAGTAGGGATCCTATCATACCTCTATATAAGATTTGATCAATTGAAATTCCCGATTCATCTTTTCCTAATTTAAGTGATGCACTCATTGGTGTAGAAGCATGTTTAAGGTTTTCAAATCCAAAACGCTTTAGCATATCATAGACATATTTGGTTTGACATATAAAAATACCATCATTTCTTTGTGATATTTGAAAACCAAGAAAATATGAAAGTTCTCCTACTAGACTCATTTCAAATTCATTTTTCATCACTTTAATAACTTCATTACACAACTCTTCGTTAGTAGATCCAAAGATTATATCATCAACATATATTTGCAAAATAATTAAATCATCATTATTATGTTTAATGAAGAGAGTATTATCTGCACTTCCCATAATATAACCGTGCTTTAATAAAAATGATGTAAGTCTTTCATACCATGCACGTGGCGCTTGTTTTAAACCATAAAGCGCTTTTTCTAGTTTATAAACATGATTGAGAACTTTTCATTAATAAAACCGAGGGGTTGTTCAACATATACTTCTTCTTTTACAAACCCGTTGAGAAAAGCACTTTTTACATCCATTTGAAATAGTTTTATTCTTTTAAAGCTTGCAAATGCTAGAAAAATTCTAATGGATTCCAACCTAGCAACGGGTGCAAAAGTTTCATCAAAATCCATCCACTCGATTTGTGAATATCCTTGTGCTACTAAGCGTGCCTTATTCCTAGTGATTCTAGACTCACCATCTAATTTATTTTTAAAAATCCATTTTTCACCTACAACCGGGTGATTAGATGGTCTTTATACTAATTTCCAAAAATTATGTCGCTCAAATTGTTCTAACTCTTCATTCATAGACAAAAACCAAAATTCATCATTTAAAGCGATAGAAATGCTTTTTGGTTCAATTTCGGAAACAAAACAGATATTTGAATATGATTCATGAAGAGAAGAGCGAGTTCTTACCCCGATGGATGGTTCACCAATTATTAATTCCCGTGGATGATCCTTTGTGAATTTCAAGGCACTTGGAGGTACATATTCTTCTTCCTTGGCCTCCTCTTCTTCTTCTTTGGAAGATTCCTCATCACCATGCTCCAAAAGTTGTAAGAAATCATCCTCGTTGCCTGTGGGAAGTTTTTCTACACAAGGAACAAACTCATCAAATTTTACATTTATTGACTCTTCAACTCTACAAGTTCTTTTATTAAAAAGTCTATAAGCTTTACTAGTTGAAGAGTACCCAAGAAAAAGATCCTTCATCACAAAGTTCATCAAACTTTCACAAGCAATCTTTTGTATTCAAAATTAAACATTTACAACCAAAAATTGGTACATTAGGCTTCTTTTGAAAATAGAGTTCATATGGTGTGAGATTAAGAGATGGGCGAAGCATGATTCTATTCATAACATAACATGATGTATTTACGGCTTCGGCCCAAAAGGACTTAGGTAATTTATATTCACATTGATTGTTTATTAGGTGTAGTCAATATTACCTAGAGGGGGGGGGGGGTGAATAGGTTTTACTTATATTCTTTATATAATCCTAATGTATCTAGCTGCAGAAAACTCAATCACAGAAAGCACACAAGGATGTATAAATGTTCCTCAAGACAGGGTGTCTTGAGTAGTCCTCTTTCCCCCTTCACCTTTCTAACAGTGAGTTAGACAAGGCCACAAACTCCAATCTCAGCTCCTTCAGCTTACACCACAAGTTCCTCAGAACTTCTCAGATCAAGAGTGATCCTACCTCAGGCACAGTAGCCCTACACTCAGGCTCAGCAACCCTACACCTCAGGCACAACAGCCTTACACCTCAGAGTTATGTAACTCCTACCACTCAGAAATCACACAGATTTCCTACCTCAGACCTATCATGAAGTCCTACCACTCAAGCCGTCAACACAACTTTACACACAGGCTCAACAGCCTTTCACTCAGGCAACAATGCCTTACAAAGATATAAGAGAGTTTGTACTAAATACAGAAGACAAAGGGTTTACTCTCAAGTCTTCTGATTTCTTTCTTCAGATCTGAAAGACAGCAGCTTCAGATTTGAATCACCTTGATCTTCTCCTTCAGCAAAGCAGAAGATCAACTTGCCCTTCTTGAGTTGGTACAGGAAGAGCTAACTAATCTCCTTCAGAAGATTAACTGCAGCTTCAGAGAACAACTTCAACTGGCTGGAACGTGAAAATTCGATTGCGACTTGCAGCAAAAGCTTTTCAATAGAATAGTGTTTTTTTGTTGTGCCCTAACTTTTGCTTTTATACCTCCAGAAGGCTTCAACGACTATTACAATCCTCCTGACACAGTATGGGGCAGATTGGAGTTGCTTTTACCTTTTTATTTTCGCTTGCGCCAAAAGTAGATCCCATCAACACTTTTGAATCTGTCTCAACGGTTGGGCTGAGACAGCTTCTAGTCTCAGTGGCTGGGCTGAGATAGCTTTCAGTCTCAGCGGCAGCTCCAGTCTCCTTCTCAGCGGTTCCGCTGGGACAGACACAAGTCTCAGCGGTTTTGAGCAAATTGTTACCAATACTATTCCTTGTCTTGGAATAACCTAACCTTGCATGCCTATGAGATACAAATGGGGTTTATCAAATACAAATTGTACTTTGTATTTGAGTGTGAGGCCTCTTCAAATTAAAGGGACATTGAGGGTCAATTTCCCAACAATCTCCCCCAATTTGAAGAAGGCAGAACACTCTCAAATGCAGGAGTACATGACTTATAAATTTTTGATATATATCAATGCTGCAATGAATTCATCATATTAAGCAAACAGATTTTATAACAGATGATCAGAAATATATATCCACAGTAGATAATCAATCCATCACTGTGAGTTGAAAGATATTACAATGAAAGATATGACAATGCATATCATAATAATATAACCAATAATACCAAGGTAAAACTTAGCTAAATCTCAGATTAGTGTTTCAGATAAAGCAGTATTTAATTAACCTCAGTTTGCACAAAATATTTTAGACAGATTCTAGTTCAAACACCATTCAACCATTCCTAGGAGTTTTATACATTAAATCAATATTTTATTTTCTTAGAGGAAGAACATTCAGGAATCTCAGCAGCAGCTTCTTTTCCCTTGGTTGAATCCAGTTGATTTGAAATAGCATTCATACTTTCAGCAACAACTTCTTCTTGGACTGCAGGCTCCTTGTATTCAGCAGGTACAACAGTGTCTTCATTCAGATTTGTACCTGAGTCCTTTTCAGCAGTGGTTGCCTTAATCTCAGCAATATTCCTCTTGAGCTCCTTGCCTTCTAAAGTACATAAAAGGTTTTGGGATGTACCTAGATGGCATTCTTTGTGGGTTATCTTTCTTGACTAGGTTTTCTTTGAATACCTTATCTCTTTTAGTGTTCCTTTCAAGATGTCTTGTCCATTCCTCAGTTGGATATAACTTATCAATATCTTTGCACATCTGACCATGGCTTACCCAAGCATTCAGGATTATCTTCTTGGAATCATCACTCCAGTATTCAAAGTCAGGGTCTCTCCTGTTTCATCCCTTTGGTTGGCCATGAATTCCTCAGTGAGCAATAAATACTCTCTTTCTCTTTGCTCTTTCAATCTCTGATTTTGTGCTGTTGCTTCTTGTTGAGGAAAATCCCAGTCTTCTGCCCTATTAACATCTAGTAATGGCAGGTGATGTGATATTTCGGCAAGTGCACCAGTCGCGCAAGTAATAATAATGGGGAAGATCCCCGAGTGTCGATCTCTCAAGGAACACAGTAAGGTGGAGTTAGGTTTCGAGGAAGGACTTGAGATCGAAGTCCAGCGATAGGTGGAGTGCGGACGGAAGGGATTTGGTTTGTGAATAATAAAATAAAATATTACAACTACTCCTATGCAATGCCGCTATGCAAAGCTTCGCTCGGCGGGATGGAAGACTACGTAGGCCTTGAACGCACTACTTCGTTGGGCGGATGGACGAGTAGGCTAGCGGAATCAAACTATGCAGGCCTTGAGCGCGCTGCTTCGTTAGGCGGGATGGATTACACGGGCCGCGATGCCACACTTCGGTAGGCGGATGGACGAGTAGGTAAACGGAGTGAGGGTCGTAAGCACCTCTTCGACAAGCACGCCACTAGCAATTGCTTATGCGGCACCGAACACGAAGGTGGAATGGAAATTAGATGGGGGCGCACCTCATGAACACATATGAATAATATAATCTCAAATAAATGAAATAGACATTACATAACAAGATTCATTGTGCACATCATCAAAATATAGAAGAATCTAACCTAAACAATCATCAACATAAAGAAGGAAAAAGAGAGTACAAGAGTCGACCACATCCGAAGCCTTGCCGAAGATTCACAGTTGGAATCGCTGGGTTGTCAATCCGCGTCCAAGCTCGGTCTTCAACTGCGTCCGAGGTAGAGGAGGGCTGTCACTTCCTCCCAATGGCTCGTATTCTTTGTGTCACGATCCAATCTACTCCGATACACGATCTCCTTGCTCGACGTTGGCGATCTTTGGGCTAGAAACCTCTCCTTGGAGCTCAAGGATGATGGAGGAGGCGCTGGAATAAATAGTGCGCACGGTCATTGGCGCACGACCAGTGGTCGTGCGCGCTAGAATCCTGTGATCGTGCGCCTGCCTGGGTGGAGCCTGCAATGTAAGAAATTTATAAAATAACATGTTCGCACGACCAGTGGACGTGCGCATTATCGTAAGTGGCCGTGCACATTGGTCGAGACAGAACTCATAAAATGGGGTTAAGTGCGCACGATCAGCGGCGCACGACCAGTGGTCGTGCGCAATAGAACCAGTGATCGTGCGCAGTGTTTCTGTACAGAATTGTACCGGGAACACCTGGACGACTCCTGTTCCTACAGAAATGCTAATCAGGCCACTGAAAGTGGCACTCAACAAAACGATAAGGCTATCAAAAGAGAATAAACATAAAAACACACCAAATCAGGCCAAGAAGTGCACCTAGCATAGAATATCAAATATGAACGAAAACATGCCTAAAGTGTAGTGCATAGACTAGAAAATCGGCCCAGATGAGTCCATAAATGTGTATATAATTGGGACTCATCACACCCCCAGACTTACCGGTTTGCGCGTCCCGAGCAAACAAATTCTAAGCGAACGGGGAAAGAAAAGTAGATGGCTTAAAATTACATTACAGAGTACCATGCGAAGTCGCATGCTCACGTGCATGAGAAAAATAGTAGAGAAGATTTCTGATTATATAAACAATTTATATATTTCTAAGAGAGTAAAAGCATATTACAACTACTCAAAATGGTGAACAACGATGAATCATTCGGTCATGCATACGGAGAAAGTAAACTAAGCGCTGAGACGAGCATTGCTCAAGATCGGGATGCGGGACAAACTCCACTGAAATCCATCAGTGTCGGTGACCATAAGCTTGCCCGGTCACATTCTCCCCACGACACTAGATCGGTTCAAGGCGTGAGTCAGTAGGACTTTCAGGTTTTAATTGAGGCTTGGGTTACGGTGAGGTAAACAATGATAAACAAAATGGCTTATAACACATAACCCAATTGAGCTTTTAAAATAACTACCCGCGCACCAAAATTGAATGCAAGTGCACCACACCCCCAGACTTGGACTTTTGCAACATAGGTGTGTGCACCGCCTACTCCCAATACATAATTTTTTTCTACATGATTTTTCAATAAAACTCATTTTTTTTCTCTTTTCCTTTTCATTTTTTTTCTTTCTATCTTCTTTTTCTTGTCTTTTTTTTTCTTTCAGCAAAATTTTCAAATGAGCATATCCACAGATTCACATAATAAACACCACAATCAACACCCCCCACAATGTAAATAAAACTACAACTAAAGCTCAGATTTGGGTGTGCGACTAGGTTAGGCTTTTAGGCTTTGGTGAGATATATGTGGAGCTGAATCAAGAAAAGGGTAGGCACGAAGGGGCTAGCAAGGGTAGACGATTGGCATGAAATAAAAAGTTCAACCGGGCCAAAATAATGGCCTACGTCATTCTCACACACTAGAACTATCCTATGCCAATGCTTCAAGAATCGCTTGGGGCAAGTTCTAGCCACCGAGAAAGATTCTCCTTTCTCCCGAATCAAGCAATACGAGTCTAGCGATCGTTTACACACATCCCTATGCTACCGTTTGATTCCACCGGATTCACCATTTGAGTAGAGTAAACAACATTTACACTAATAGAAAAAAAATATAAAACCATAAGTATAAAGAGAAGTCTAATCTACAAAAATTTCTATGCAACCGAGCACTCGACTAGGAGCACTACTGGAGTCAACATTTTACTCTGCTACATAGTCCTAAGCCATCACCTAGACTTTCCCACATAAGCAGAAGAATTAAATTCACTACAGAGCACGCATACAGACGAGTACGCGCTCAAGTGGGTGCTGTGGTGTGCAATGAAAATGAACAACAATTTCCAATAAGCTAAAATAAAAGAACTTCTAGCATGCTATGCAAGAGTGCACGTGAGTGGGTACAAAAACTGCTCTCCCTCAGACTTAAACTAAACAATCCACAAAATATATGACATGAAAATCAGAAAAGGCTAGGGAAAGAGAGTACCCAGTGCTCAGAAATGAGCACACCAGAAGATTGGCGTGTAAGCTAAAATGAGCCGCATCATCCGCCATCCAGAAAAGATACCTGCAGGGGCCAGCTCCGCAAAAACAAAAGAAGAAGATAAACTAAAATAAACTACAACTAACTAAGCAGGATTGAATAAAATGAAATGCATGAGAAAGTAAGATAACTACTGGGGTTATTGTCATCCCAGCACGACTTATTCAAAAACTAAAGGTTCTAGCTAATGGGCGTATGGAAGGAGGAGAGGACAGGTAACTGGCCTAATATCCGTGTCGGTAGCGGGTATCGATACGGTGATAGAACAGTCACTCCCCTACCTAAATAAAAATACCTGCTCTTCACAGGTAGATGAAGCAGAATGTAAGAAGTGGAGGAGGAGTCCTCCTCACTATTCTCACCAAAAACATCCTTGCCTAGCAAGGTATCGTCAACAGGGAAGTGGCAGGAGGAAAAGGCAATGAGTGGAGCTTCCTCTACGGAGGGGGAATCAACCTCCTCACATAAGAGGATGTTCTCATCATTGACTTGGGCAATATGCACCAAATCCTCCTGGGGTACCTGTGAAGACTCAACCTGCACAGGCTCGGATGAAGAGGAGGGATCGAGAAATAAACAAGACGAAGAACATAAATAATCAAAAATCGGGGGAGTGGTCCCGATCTCACTCCCATCAGGTTGGGTAAGTAAAATAATGTTTGCATTGTCATCAATGCTACAAGGTTCGGCGAGATCAACAATGGCCATGCCTAAGATTTGGACTTCCTCCACCGGTGCTGAGGAAAATTCCTCTTCACCTAGAAGGTTGTACTCCTCCATAGGAGTAGGCACAATACTAAGATCAACCGCCTCCTCTTGTGACACATCATCGACAATGTCGTCAGAGATGAATGTAGTATGCACAACAGGGGGAATAATAGTGCTCGGATAAAAGTCGAGCACCGATTCCTCACAAAGAATCGAATCCACTAGGGGTGGTGGATGCACCGGGAGAATAGGCTCAGCAATGTCAGTGCCCAGATCAGCCACACATCTGGTGACTGTGTCAACGCCATACCCCTCAAGATGTGAAGATGGCAAAGACACATAACCGGAAGTTGAAGGTGTGCCGCCAGAGTTAGGATTCGGGACGATCCGGTTATCCGGCTCATCATCCTCATCCAATTGTCGAAGATAAGCAGCACAATCCTTCAGGGCATGATGTGTGCTCCGACAAAACTGGCACTGCCTAGCAGGCTTCTTTGGCACAGCGGGTGCTGAAGCCGAAAAGAAGTAAGATGATAAAGGCTCGGCAGAGTAGCCATAAGACTTACGCACACCATATGGAGATCAGACGAAATCGATGCTCTATATGCTGGGCGAGAAGAATTATGCCCACCATTCTCCGTAGGGCATTCATCACTAGAGTGGGAGGTGGCTCCACACCAACGGCAATGGATATTAAGATGTGCCCACATAGTGCAAAGATAAAATGATTCAAAAAGAAAAACACTATTGTGCGAAATACCACACCTAACAAAAATTACTAACGCAACCTAATTAAAAACAGGAAACAGAATACAAGGAAATACAACAAAGGAATGCGATTTACAAATGGAAGGGCTTCTCTCTCAAGTTCTCCCTCTCCAGAAAACTCACACGACTGTGTTCCCCGGCAATGGCGCCAAAAACTTGATGCGATATTTCGGCAAGTGCACCGGTCGCGCAAGTAATAATAATGGGGAAGATCCCCGAGTGTCGGTCTCTCAAGGAACACAGTAAGGTGGAGTTAGGTTTCTAGGAAGGACTTGAGATCAAAGTCCAGCGATAGGTGGAGTGCGGACGGAAGGGATTTGGTTTGTGAATAATAAAATAAAATATTACAACTACTCCTATGCAATGCCGCTATGCAAAGCTTCGCTCGGCGGGATGGAAGACTACGTAGGCCTTGAACGCACTACTTCGTTGGACGGATGGACGAGTAGGCTAGCGGAATCGAACTATGTAGGCCTTGAGCGCGCTGCTTCGTTAGGCGGGATGGATTACACGGGCCGTGATGCCACGCTTCGGTAGGCGGATGGACGAGTAGGTAAACGGAGTGAGGGTCGTAAGCACCTCTTCGACAAGCACGCCACTAGCAATTGCTAGTGCGGCACCGAACACGAAGGTGGAATGGAAATTAGATGAGGGCGCACCTCATGAACACATATGAATAATATAATCTCAAATAAATGAAATAGACATTACATAACAAGATTCATTGTGCACATCATCAAAATATAGAAGAATCTAACCTAAACAATCATCAACATAAAGAAGGAAAAAGAGAGTAAAAGAGTCGACCACATCCGAAGCCTTGCCGAAGATTCAAAGTTGGAATCGCTGGGTTGTCAATCCGCGTCCAAGCTCGGTCTTCAACTGCGTCCGAGGTAGAGGAGGGCTGTCACTTCCTCCCAATGGCTCGTCTTCTTCGTGTCACGATCCAATCTACTCCGATACACAATCTCCTTGCTCGACGTTGGCGATCTTTGGGCTAGAAACCTCTCCTTGGAGCTCAAGGATGATGGAGGAGGCCTAGGGGGGTGGAGAACCTGCGGAAGGGGCGAAAACGGCAGACTGGACAGAAGAAATGCGGAGCGTGCGACCTAATTCGCGAGCAGGAATATTTATAGGTGCTGGAATAAACAGTGCGCACGGTCATTGGCGCACGACCAGTGGTCGTGCGCACTAGAATCCTGTGATCGTGCGCCTGCCTGGGCGGAGCCTGCAATGTAAGAAATTTATAAAATAACATGTTCGCACGATCGGTGGCGCACGACCAGTGGTCGTGCGCATTATCGTAAGTGGTCGTGCGCATTGGTCGAGACAGAACTCATAAAATGGGGTTAAGTGCGCACGATTAGCGGCACACGACCAGTGGTCATGCGCAATAGAACCAGTGATCGTGCACAGTGTTCCTGTACAGAATTGTACCGGGAACACCTGCACGACTCCTGTTCCTACAGAAATGCTAATCAGGCCACTGAAAGTGGCACTCAACAAAACGATAAGGCTATCAAAAGAGAATAAACATAAAAACCCACCAAATCAGGCCAAGAAGTGCACCTAGCATAGAATATCAAATATGAACGAAAACATGCCTAAAGTGTAGTGCATAGACTAGAAAATCGGCCCAGATGAGTCCATAAATGTGTATATAATTGGGACTCATCAGCAGGTTCAGAGCAATCCTAGTGCCTTGTAGAACTTTCAGTGTGAGGTCAGAATTGATGTGTGCATTTGTATTCTCCCCCTTTCTGGCTTCTTCATATATTTGTTGATTGAGGTCTTGTTTAACTATTGTGATTGTGCCAGAGAAAGTTTGGAAGACATTCTCAAGATCAGCTTGAAGGTCACTTTTTAACCTGCCAACTTCTTCATTCAGATGGGAAGAAGTGGCTTGTGCATCAGGAGTTTGTGATAGAGTTGCAAGTTCTCCTCTCAGCTCTTCCTTGTAGCTGTCAGCAGCTTCATTTAACTGCATTGCAGTGGAGTAGACATACTCTTGAAGATGATTTGCTGACTTCTTTATGACTTCATCTGTTTTACTGACATAGTTTTTGACATAACTCATGTCTTTTGCAGACATGACCAGGTCATTCTGAATGGACTTGAATATCTGTCCTTGGGAATCCACAGTCTTCTTGTCTAAGTCAAACCATGTGGTCATTTGCTTATTTAGGAATGTTGAGTCCTCTTTGATGATGTTCAGTTCACTTATCATGTCATTTCTTACTGCAGAGACAGATTGGTTGACATAATCTCTGACTGAGGCAGTGGACCTATCAACATACACTTGCATAGATGCAAGGTGTGCATCTAGCATAGACTGTATGGCTCCCAAGATGTGCTCATTGGACTGTGAAGAAGAGGCAGGGGCTTGATGTTCCACTATCATTGCCTGTTTTAGCCTTTAAGGAGGACTAGGTGGAAGAACAACATCTACAGGTGGTGTGATGATGATTGGTTCAGACACCACAGCAGTATGGATCACTTGATCCAGTTCCTTTGGTTCTTCACCCTCTTGATGTTCAACATATTTTGCAATATCATCTATATGATCTGGATGCAGTCCATCATCATCATTGACATCCACATCATCAGCATCTTTCTCCTCAGACTCACTATTCTGCTCCCCCTCAGAATGTGCGCTAGGATTTTCTTGAACAGATTGATTCAAGGAATCTAGGACATCAGATGACTTATCAGTTATCTTTGTGATTTTCTCCCCCTCAGTTTGAGCAGCAGGGACACCTAGATCTCCTGAATTCCAGAGAGCAGGGTTGTTATCAGGAGTCTGTGAGATTCATCTTTCAAGATTAGAGATGACATAGTCAATCTCTCTTTGTAGATCTTCAGTGGTAGGTGCTTTTGGTGATTCAGTTGGATCAGTGAATCCATCCTTGTTCAGCTTCTCCCCCTCAGATGGAGCATCCAACATTTCTTCACATGCTTTGGATAGGATCACAAGAGAATCAGGTTCCTCCATGACCTTGTATTTCTCAGTCTCAGCAGGCACAGTGTGTGCATCTGCATTATCTGAATTTTCACTAAGTTAGGATAGGTAAGAATTATGTTGTTGTTCGTAATTGATTTTATATTCTTACCTTTGTTGATGGGGACATCCTCATTATCTATATTCATTGGGCTGCTGGCAGATCCAAGGTTAGACCCATGAATGTCCTCATTGTCAGACCCATCTGATTTTGAGGATGAATCAGATTTTTGCTGGGAAGACTTTTTCTTCTTTTCCTTTGCCACAGATGGCTGGCTCATAGGGAGCACTCTGGAGAATCTATCCAGAGTCATAATGTCCATTCTTTTGAGATAATGGACATTTGACCCCTTTGAATTTGCAAAAGTCTCTGAATAACTATTCTGTAGGTACAGAGATAGTATCCTTCCCATATTGGGGGCATGTAGTATTGCAACATGGGCTTCCGCATCTCCTAAGTTTGATAATAACAAATCCCATAGGTATTTGATCTTGTGTGTTTAAGTGTGCATGATAACAAAGTCCACATGACTCAAGGATTACATAAGAAGGTTTCCCCCAAAGATGAGCCAACAAATCCAATACATCAACTAGCGTTGGAGGTAGTCCTGGCGCAGGCGCTAACAACGTTCGACGAATTCCTGTTCGACGAAATTTTGGCTCATAGTGAAATTGCCGGGAGAACTTATAGAAGGAGATAGCGCCAGGCGGTATCTACTAGCGCTAACGGTAGCGCGGAGCACAAGAGGAATGGCGAAATTGTTTCCCCGGATGAAAGATTCTCGCGCATAAAATATTACTTAATATGGGATAGCGCCGGCGGTAGCGCTAGCGCAGGCGCTAGCGCTGAGGCTATAAAAAGGACTCCTCTCCTCTCGTTTCAAAGACACATATTAGAGAGATATCAGAGAGAGGTAGAGTGCCAGAATTTCAGAGGCTATCTTGGCCGAAAGTTGAAGTCCTACCAAAGTTCTGCAAACTTCTGAAGGAGAATCTCATCACGCCAGATCCAAACAAAGTCCACCTCTACAACGCTTATTCTACAGCGGATCTTCGCCTCCGACTTCAGAAGGGAGTTTTTATTTATTTTCATTTCATATTTTTCTTGTAAACGATTAGTGAAATCGCCTCGTGTTGGCGACTAGGTCTGGGTAGGACTTAGGGGGAAACTCGCCTCGTGTTGGCGACTAGATTTAGGCTAGGTCTAGGGGGTGCTCGAGGCCACATCCGGGAAGGGTTGGCTAGAGTGGCTTGAGGCCGAATCCGGGGAGGATAGGCTAGGGCCATCGGTTCGTGGGGAAGCGAGTCGGGATAGAAAACAAAAAGGAGTCTATTTCTATTAGCTTTGATTTCTAGCTTCGATAAGAGATCAAGTTTTGTAATCATGCTTCTCAAGTTAATAAAATCATGTCTTTACTTTTACTTCACTTGATATGTCTTGATCTTCTTTAGTTTAATAATCAAAGCTTTTTCAAAGTTATTCAAAATATATCTAAAGTTTTTAAAACCCTTATTCACCCCCCCTTTAAGGGCGCCTACCGATCCAACAAGTGGTATCAAAGCCAAGTTTTATTCCAATTGGCTTAACAACCAGGAATAATGGCGTCTCATTATCTCACTTATACTAGTGGGGCAAATTTCTGTGAAGAAGAAATATCTCTTAAACCACATTTATTCGAAGGAACAAATTACAAAGGATGGAAAATTTTAATTGAAAAATTTATTAAAACTTTAGATATCGAAGTATGGAATTTAGCCATAGCTAGACCTGCAAATGAATCAAATAAGAAAGAACTTCAGTTAAATGCAAAAGCTAAACACTATTTATTTTGTGCTCTATCAAATGATGTTTTCAAATTAATATATTGTTTTTCTAGTGCATACAAAGTATGGAAATTTCTTGAAGAAATGTATGATCTTCCTCTCGCAGGTATGGAACAAACACAGGAGGAGAAGGACATACAAGCATCCACTACTCTTCAAGAAGATCTCTCTCGTAGCAAAGCCATGGAAAACATGGAATTTAACATAGAAAAAAAGAACGATACATCAAGAGAAAAAGAAGATATAGATCCATCTATAATGGAGGAAGGACTAAAAGATGACGAAGGAACTTCATGTTCACATTCTGCCTCCTCCAATAGCGCTGTAAGAAAGAATAAATCTTCTTCTTGTGTGATAACTTCTATCTCTAGTTTCAACATATTAAAAACGGCTAAACGTAAGATCAAAAAATTGAAAATTACTAATAAAAATTTACGTTTAGAAAATAAGAGGCTAAAAGCTAATGTTAACTTAGAATCAAATTGTGATGTGCCTACGCCATCTTGTCTTTCACTTGAAAATATAAAACCTTGTTTTGATTGTAATGATATTAAGGAAAAATTCAAAAAACTTGAAAAAGAATTTATTTGTATAAAAGAACATAATGAAAAATTATGCTTAGAAAATTCATCTTTAAAGAATGATTGTGCTAAGTGTAAGGACTACGAAATTGAAATTAATGAGATGGATGAAACATTTGATGAATATAGGGATAAATATGAAAAGCATATTGAATCAATTGTTACCACTCTTAAAAATAGCACAATCGCTTATAATAAAGCTAGACATAATTTAAGAACTAAGAATGATGAATTAAATGACAAAATCAACCTGTTTAAGGAAATCATAAAGAAAAATTCACAAAACATACATTCACAATATCAAGATATATCTAAAAGCAAGATGAATATAATTTCTCAAAACATTAATAAATCAAACAATGGAAATAAAAGACATCAACAAACTATAAACGAAATTCCAAAACACTATCATCATCATCATTTACAATATCAACATTTCCCCAACATAAAAGTAAATGTTCACAAATTTCCTATGAAAAATATTTTCAACAATCACAATGGAAATTTGACTCATAAAAATAATATTAAACCAAAGTTTGAATGGAGACCCAAAATTAAAAACGAAACACTAACTCCACTCAAAATGGCCCATTCAATTCTATCTACCCAAAAGTAAACACGTAGTATTTGGGTATCCAAAGGAACCGTCACTCCCGGTCCTCTTTGGATACCTACAATTCTCATTCAATAATACCCTATCAATCGCATGAAGTAGAAATAAAAAATTATCAAATATTCTACTTCATGATATGCTCTAATTTTTGTTCTCTTATTTCTCTTAAAGGCTATCATGCTATGATCTTCGTATATTATAGGAAACATGATCTTATCTCTTAAAGTTTAATATGCCTATAAAATTAATCAAAATTCAAAATCATATCCTATTTTGGTGACCTAGTTATTATGTATATATTATTCAAAATCTTCTATGAGGTATTAAATTATCTAATCTTAGGATTTCAAAAATATGCTAAACATCTCCACTTCATGACTTCAAAAATAATAAATAAAACATAAAACAAAACTACCAAAGAAGGATCAGATAAAATGATCAATCATCCAAAGATAACAAAATCAAACAACATCCAAAAACATAGGTTCAAACTCCTGTATTATTGTAAAACTGAAATGCGTTCCCCTCGGACCTTCCTACCTACTCTTCCTTATCTATCTCCTCCACACTAGGACTTGGGGAGTGTCTTCTGCGAGCCTTCCGAGTCGAATGACGGGGCGGCTCCTGATCTGGGCTGTCCCACTCCCTCCGCTCTGGTGTTGATGGTTTTAGCTTTAAGGCCTTGATCATAAACTTCATCATCTTCTTTATCCCTGAAACATCCTTCTCCACTTTTGCCATCCGCTCTCCCATCTCCTCTTGAAATGACCCAAATGAATCATCTCGAGCCCCTCAAGATGACGCTCCTCGCCGGAGTGGTGGTCGAGTAGATATCGATGGCTCATCCGGGATGAATGATACTTGCAAGTGAGAAGTACTATAAATAAGAGGGTAGCAATCTATCAAGTAGAAACCCATTTCAATAGAAGGATACATCATCTGAATCACCCGCTGTATGATGCCGCCCAGGGGCAAGTTGTTGTATCTCTGACGGGAAGGTTGCCGCAACTTGTAGGAATAGCGTATCATGGAAAGTAATAAGTCAGCCACGTCGAAATTCTCCTCCTCCAAAATAAAATAAGTGACATAACTGAGCTGGGCTGTGACCTTTGCTGTGTCACCCAACTTCAGCATAATTGTGTGGAGTAATACATCCTGAACAACTAGGGCATCCACAGTGAGTGTCGACACAGACAAGATCAGACTTCTGTATTCCTTATTATGTAGCACCTTATTCACCTGAGTCCAATCTCTGTCCACCCTGAACTTCTCCACAATCTCCAACCGATTAGGATGCTGGGACAATCCAAACATGAGCCTCAGTTGTTCATGGGTAATGGTCACCACTTGTCCTTGCACTCATGACTACACTCCTCCATCCAGCCTGGTCTGTGATGGGTCTTCCAAGTGTGTATAAAAATCCCGCACTAACTCCGAAGAAAATCCATCAGAACTAAATAAATTCGACACCTCGAAAGTAGTAAATAACTGCATGATATGATAGTGGCATGGCAAGACGAACTCTACGACATATGGAACACCTACTACAGCTGCTTCCACGGCCAGCTCTGCTGTTTTCTTACCCTTAGATCCAGGTGCCATCTGCACATACAAGAAAAATTTAAAAATTAAGCAACCGTTACGAGCTCCAACGCTATCAATAGTGCCCGACGTTATCAATAACGCCTACTGTAGTGCCGGCACTACTTCACATCTGAAATAGTAAAAATCTCCTTAAAAAATAAAACACTTTCAGATCCTAAATTACTAGATGCAAGAAATCCACATAAAAATCAAGATAAAAACCAAAATCTTCATAAAGAACACTAATCTTGAAGAAAATCAACCATTGTAGATCTAGTTTCTAAATCCACCTAAGAACCTCAAATATCTTCATCTCTAACATCAAAATCAAGTTAAAAAAAAACATAAAAAGGATGAAGATTTACCTCAGATCTACGCGTGGGCTGGGTCATCTTCTAGGGTTTTATCAGAGAGGGTGAATGAAAATGGCCAAAATGAAAAAGGGATCGGTATTTAACTAAAGTCTCGATAGCGCCAGCGCTATCACTAGCGCCGGCGGTATCGTACCCTTCTGATTTTTTAAGAAAATAAAACTCTATAAAATTCCTCAATTATTCTCCACTGTTTGTGCTGCTTAGTGAGGCAAAATTCAATTTCTTACGACTTGTGTTATGTGTCCCAATTCTTTCAAGTTTAAGCACATTCACAAACGCAATTTTGCAATTTTTAACATTGAAAATATCTCCTAAAAATCTGAGATTTCAGCATGAAACTACTATTGGGACACTTAATCAAGATCAACAATTAAAAATTTCAAAATCATAAAAAATCGTGTACTGTTTCCCGCGCTAGCGCTAACGCCGGCGCTAGCGTGCATATTTGTTTTTCTGTGATTTTAACATTTTGAAAAATACCTAAAAATATACTCATCTATATTTACTATTTGGCATTGCACTTCTGTTTTTTCTTTAATTTTTGAAAAATCAAATACAAAACTACAAAAACCAAATTACAAAAAATATGTTTTTCCTTTTGTTTTTGTTTGTCATTTTTTATGCAAAAATCAAATACAAAAATACAAAAGCCAAAATTACAAAAATATGCTTTTAATTGTTTGCAAAAATCAAATACAAAAATATAAAACACTAAAACTATAAAAAAAACTGTATGGATTTTCCTATGATAATCAAGCATGATTTAATCTATTCTTTAGAACTTCTATAATATTGCAATTTATCTTTTCAAACTCTTTGAACATTATTTTCATCATGCTTTGATATATCTATTAATATGTGCATCAAGTATCTTTTAAATGTTGTGTAGAACTAAGCTTAGCATGCCTCTAAGTTTGAGTAAATGTTTTATGTGTGATAATGATCGCAATTCACTCACTTATTTTGGCATTGTCTACTTATGTGTTTAATCTAAGAATGCTTGTGTATGTTTTGTAATAGTACAATGAATTAAAATTGCACAAGTATCTTGCCTACACAACCTTTATTTGCACTTTAAAAGTTAAGAAAAGTGGTTATGTTTTTATAAATTATATTGGTTTGCAAAACAAGTGTATTCGTAGAACTTTGTACAAAACAACAATCATAAAATAAAGTGACAAAAATAACTCCACCAAGCACTACTTGAACGTCCTGATAAGTCTTAATAAGCGTTGTGAGGTTGAGCACCTTGGAAAGAATAGTAAAGTATCTTGTGCAAACCATAACTTTCTTTCAAAATAAAAACCACTTATTCTTAAGTACACCGGATCACAATTAAAAAAATCAATATTGAAGAACAAAATTATGTGATCCCCCAAGCACTACTTTGCACCCTGATAAGTCTTAATGAGCATTGTGTGTGCAAAGCACCTTGGTAGTTGTACATTTTTTTTGTGCATTGAAGAGAGTGGAAGTAAAATTATTTGTGTTTTGTTGTGCTCTTTACTTTACATATTACTTGTATTTTTAATTAAAACATTTGTGTACTCTATTCAAAATATACTTTTGTGCACATCATTATCTTCCATAACACTTCTTCTCATGAGTATTGGATCCTAATGCAAATTCTATACTACTCTTTATTTATGAAATGCACTAGATAACCTAGCATGCAATATACAATGTTTGGTATGATTTGAAATTATGAATTAAAATAACATTGTAGTAATCTTTTTTTGATAACATTATTTCATGCTTGGTTACATTATTGAAGATTTTAATTGAACAATGATTTACAAAAACATCTTCTTTATGAAATTTAACTCATATATCTTTTTATGGATCATCATTACAATAAGATGTTTCTTGTATTTCTATAAGTCTTCCGCATCATCACCATATATTTCTACCTTGCGCGCTCATGCTTATATAAAAGTCTTAAATACCAAAATTCTTTTCAACAAATGGTAGACTTGCTTGGTAGATTTTATATTAGTTACTCTACACATGAATATTTTCTTTTTTGCTAAATACTATGATTTATTTCTATGAAAATATTGTAATGCTAAAATTCTGATTTATGAATGGATTTCAAAATAGCTATGTGAGTGTTTTCATAAATTCAAATAAAAATATAAATCCATAGGCTATGTCATTAAATTTTAAGAGCTTAAATGTTTCTAATAATTATTATCCATGACTTCATTTCTCACCATAGCGGGGGCGTAGGGTTGTAGACATTAGATAACCTTTATCTCTAGTCATGTCTTATCCTTAACCGGGGAGGGTTCCAGTGGGGCCTTGCGGGGCACTGGGGGGAAAGAGTGCTAGGTTGAGTTCTGCCTATTGTTTGCATATGGGACTAACACCCCAACCTACGGCATGTATGCAGCTCATCATGCCCATCCGTCACTTAGTATGGGGCTAGGGTGTAGACATATTGTCTGGGTAGTTTAGTTACTTGGAAATCATTACATTTACCTTATATTTGGTTATGCTATGATGAGTCCCAATTATATACATATTTTCGGACTCATTTGGGTCGATTTACTAGTCTTTGCACCACACTTTAGGCTTGTTTTCATTTATATGTACTATTCCATGCTAGGTGCACTATTAAGCCCATTTCGGTGTGCAATTGCATTCCTTATTGTTGGGGGTAAGCACATTGTGCTCCCCTTCCCTTCTTTTATGTATTTCTGTGCTGGACGTGTATTCCCAGCTGGTATATCTTGTTTGCAGGTGACCTGATCGTCCCATTTTCCCCCAAAAGTAATTTTTGTGCATATCGCACGGTCGTGCGTTTCCTTGACGCACGGTCTGTGCGGTCGTGCGTTTGTGTCTGGGAAGAAAATGCAGCGTCGGAATTTACTCGTGCATTTTAACGCACGGGCGATTTCGCCTGTGCGTGAGTAAAACGCACGGTGGACCTGTGTATTCTTGATTTCAGAGCGTCGGATTTTGCCCGTGCGTTTGTACGCACGGGCGGTGTTGATCGTGCGTGAGCAATTCGCACGGGCGGCGTAGCGTCTTCCCCAAGCCAGCTATTCACATTGATAGTTTGTTAGGTGTAGTCAATATTACCTAGGGGGGGGGGGGGGTGAATAGGTTTTACTTAATTTCTTTATCTAATCCTAATGTATCTAGCTGCAGAAAACTCAATCACAGAAAGCACACAAGGATGTATAGAGGTTCCTCAAGACAGGGTGTCTTGAGTAGTCCTCTTTCCCCCTTCACCTTTCTAACAGTGAGTTAGACAAGGCCACAAACTCCAATCTCAGCTCCTTCAGCTTACACCACAAGTTCCTCAGAACTTCTCAGATCAAGAGTGATCCTACCTTAGGCACAGCAGCCCTACACTCAGGCTCAGCAGCCCCACACCTCAGGCACAGCAGCCCTACACCTCAGAGTTATGTAACTCCTACCACTCAGAAATCACACAGATTTCCTACCTCAGACCTATCAAGAAGTCCTACCACTCAAGCTGTCAACACAACTTTACACACAGACTCAACAGCCTTTCACTCAGGCAACAATGCCTTACAAAGATATAAGAGAGTTTGTACTAAATACATAAGACAAAGGGTTTACTCTCAGGTCTTCTGATTTCTTTCTTCAGATCTGAAAGACAGCAGCTTCATATTTGAATCACCTTGATCTTCTCCTTCAGCAAAGCAGAAGATCAACTTGCCCTTCTTGAGTTGGTACAGGAAGAGCTAACTAATCTCATTCAAAAGATTAACTCCAGCTTCAGAGAACAACTTCAACTGGCTGGAATGTGAAAATTCGATTCTGGCTTGCAGCAAAAGCTTTTCAATAGAACAGTGTTTTTTGTTGTGCCCTAGCTTTTTCTTTTATACCTCCAGAAGGCTTCAACGGCTATTACAATCCTCCTGACACAGTATGGGGCAGATTGGAGTTGCTTTTCCCTTTTTATTTTCGCTTGCGCCAAAAGCAGATCCCGTCAGCACTTTTGAATCTGTCTCAGCAGTTGGGCTGAGACATCTTCCAGTCTCAGCGGCTGGACTGAGACACTTTCAGTCTCAGCGGCAGCTCTAGCCTCCTTCTCAGCGGTTCTGCTGGGACAGACACAAGTCTCAGCGGTTTTGGGCAGATTGTTACCAATACTATTCCTTGTCTTGGAATAACCTAACCCTGCATGCTTATGAGATACAAATGGGGTTTATCAAATACAACTTGTACTTTGTATTTGAGTGTGAGGCCTCTTCAAATTAAAGGGACATTGAGTGTCAATTTCCCAACACACATAACATAGTACGTGCTAGTTCTTGAAGTGTCCTATTCTTTCTTGCTACAACATCATTTTGTTGTGGTGTGCGTGGTGCAGAGAACTCATGTTTAATGCCTAACATATCACAAAAGGATGTAAAATTTTCATTTTGAATACGAGTACATAATTTTGCAAATTCACAAAATGCATCGGATTTGGAAGAGAGAAATAATGTCCAACAATATCTTGAAAAATCATCTATTAAAACATATGTATATAATCTACCACCAAGACTTGCAGTGCTAACGGGACCAAAAAGATCCATATGAATTATTTGTAAGGGTCTTGTAGTAGAAATGAAATTTTTACTTTTGAAAGAGGATCTAGAAAATTTACCTTTTTGACATGGTGAACAAAGTGAAGGTAAAGTTCCATTTAACTTAGGAAATCCTCTAATTAAATTATTTTTGGCAAGTTTTACAATGAGCTTTGTGCTAGCATGCCCTAGTCTTCTATGCCAAAGTTCTAATTCATCATTTTTAGTAAAAAAGCATTTTATAGATGATTTAGAAAGATCATGAAAAGAAACTAGATAAACATTATGTATTCTTGGTGCAGTTAGTAAAATATCTTTTGTAGTAGGATTAGATATTTTGCATAGATTAGTGGAAGATTCAAATAACACATCTAATCCTTTATCACACAATTGGGTAATAGAAATTAAATTGTGTTTTAATCCTTTCACATAAAGAACATTAGATATAGTAAAGGATTTGTTACCAACTGTACCAATTCCCATGATCCTTCCTTTTCTGTTGTCACCAAACGTCACCATCCCTCCCTTCTTCTTTTCTAAGCTAAGGAACTTTTCTTTATTGCCCGTCATGTGCTTGGAGCATCCTGAATCCAAGTACCATAAGTCTTCATTATCCTTAGCCGACCTGCACATCTAGAAAGAAGATGAGAGTAAAGATCCAGATACCCAAGTGGTACCACCCATAGAATAAGTGGAAGCCTTAGGTACCCAGATTTATTTTAAAGTATTTTGTTTTATTTTCCTGCAAGAACTAGATGTGTGACCTAACCTATGACAGTTTGCACACAAAAGAACGGGGGTTGAGACCCTTTTCTGGAATATTTTCTTGCTGAAAGAAATTGGATTTACAGAAGAAAAACATTTTGAAAAAGAAAATTCAGGCTTCTTGTATGAGGTGCTAACGCCCGGCGGTAGCCCTCACCTCGATATCTGAGCCCAAATTTTCCAGAACCATGGCACTGGTTCCCTAAAATCATTTCTAGTTATTTTTGGCCTATTCCAAATTTTTTAATGGCCATGGTGAGATCATGAACTTGTGCTTTAAGTGAAGAATTTTCTTTCACAAGCATGACACACCAATTTTCAAAACCCTTTTTATTATTTTTGATTTGCAAAAGAGAGGCTTCTAATTTCCTTTCTAATTCCCCCTTCTCTTTTGTAAGAGTTTTGGCATGAGTGAGGGCTTTAGAAAGTGAATCTTCAATATCTTTTGCCAATTTAGTGGGGTGATCACACTCTTGGCAAGAAACCTTTCTCTTTTCTAAAACAATTAATTTTTTGGAAAGCTTTTGATTTTCTTTAATAAGAGATTCATTTTCACGATTCAATAAAATACTATCTTTCATGTTTTTATCAAAAGCTTTGCAAGTTTCATGGAATTCATTAAAGAGTTCATCATAAGTGGAAGGAGTTACCTCAGTGTCGCTGAGAACACTGGTGTCGTCGCCGTCGTTTCCATGTCCCATGAGGCACATGTTTGCTTCCTCCTCTTCGCTTGATGAAGACCCGCTTGATTCTTTGGAGGAGGAGGAGTCATCCCATGTTCTAGCTTTTAGCACCTTCCTCTTCTCCTTCCCTTTGTGCCGCTTTTCCTTCTTCTCCTTCAAGAACTTTGGGCACTGGATCCGAATGTGCCCGATCTTCCTACAATGAAAGCATTTCGGTCGAGGTCTCTCATCTTCATCGTCGCTCTCATTTTCCTAATTTGAGGATGATCCTTTCCATCTTGCATACATTTGGATAAATTTCCGTAAAGTGTTTCTCCTTTCCAGATTTCGCATGAACTTTCGGAAGTTCTTCACCAAAAGGCTTTCTTCATCTTCATCCTCATCCTCTTGGCACTCCTTTGATTTTAGTGCGAACGCCTTCTTCTTTGGCTCCTTGTTGTAATCATCATATTGAATTTTGAGTTCTATCTCATGGGTTTTGAGATTCCCAATGAGGCTCTCAACTTGGAGCGTTCTTAGATTGTGCGATTCTGAAATGGCCGTCAACTTCGGGTTGAATTTTGGTGAAAGAGAATGAAGAATATTTCAGACCAAGTCGTCGTTGGAGAAGGTCTTTCCAAGAACTTTGGAGGCTTTGACGATCTTGGTGAAGCGGATGTACATGGCATCAACATCTTCACTTTCATCCATCCAGAATTTTTCATATTCCGACTCAAGTTGGAAAAGCTTTGAATCTTTAACCTGCGATGTACCTTCATGAGTAACTTCCAAATGATTCCAAATTTCATATGTAGTAGTACATGCAGAAATTCTATTAAATTCATTTCTATCTAACGCACAAAATAAAGCATTCATGGCCTTGGCGTTATTTTTGCATTTTAGCTTATCCCTATCATCCCATTTATCTTTTGGTTTATCTAAAGTTATCTCTTCAACTACAAATGTAGGAGGAGAGTATTCCTCTTCTACCATATTCCATACCTCAATATCTAGGGTCATAAGGAAATATCTCATCCTATTTTCCCAGTAAATATAATCTGACCCGGTAAATAGTGGAGGTCTACTAATTCCCTGACCCTCGGAAAAAGCGAGATCATAAGACGCCATTATTCCTGGTTTTTTAAACCATTTGGAATAACCTCCCTTTAATACCACTTGTTGGATCGATTGGCGCCCTTAGAGGGGGGGGGGGGGGGGGTGAATAAGAGAATAAAATTCTTTATAAATTTTTAGACGATTTACTAAATTGTTTAGAGTAAATTAGAACGAAATAACAATTTAACTTAAAGGAAGAAACAATTGTAATTTGCAGTTTTATAACTTATACCAAATGATAGAAATCAAGTAAACACAAAAAAAGACATGATTATATTATATAAAAAAGGTGTTTACATAAAATTGATTTCAATATCGCTAGAAATCGGAGGCGTACAAAGTAAAACAATTTTTCCTTTTCTATACCGACTTGTATCCCAACAAACCGGTTGGCTTTAGCTTATCCTTCCCCGGATATGGACACAAGCCGCTCTAGCCAATCCTTCCCCGGATATGGCCTTGAGCACCCCCTCTAATCTCCTAGACCTAGTTGCCAACTCACGCGGCGAATTACCACCTAAGCCGCGCAAGGACCTAGTCGCCAACACAAGACGAATTATCTATACGGTTACAAAATGGAATGAAATGTAAATAATGACAACAACTATAAAAACTCCATATATGAGATCTTCTGAAGTCGGAGATGAAGGATCGCTGTAGTACGAGCGAGGTCAAAGCGATCGTCCTTCGGATGTAGCATGACGTAGTCCTCCTCCAGAGTTCTCCGTAAGCTTTTTATGAGAGATCCATCTTCGACAGCATAACAACTATGGAGTTTTGGCACAAGTATTCTCTCTGGAAGCTCTCTCAGATCTCTGGAATAAAGGCTTAAATAATCTCCACATGAGCAAAATGAGATCAGGTCTTTAAATAACCATGGGAGCTAACGCGTGGCGTTAAGAGTTAACGCCGGCGTTAGTGAACGTGCACTGTCGCGGCTGAAACCGTGCAACCGTCAAGATTATGGCAGTTTGTGGATTCAACGTGGGCGTTAAGAGTCAACGCTGGCGTTGAGTTTTGTTCTCCTTCAAAGTTCGTTGAACTGCATCAAACACAAGTTCATTTCATCGAGCGCAGGTTCAGTTCGTCGAATGAAATCTCCTTTCGTCGAACGCCTTCACAGTTCGTCGAACGCAGTTTTGTCAGGCACAATTTCGTCGAACGGCTAGCGCCCAGAGTTAAGACCTAACGCATGGCGTTGTCACTGTCTTCTCAATGGATTCATTCTCGATGGCATTTCTTCTCGACGGATTCCTTCTCAACGGAAGTTAACACGGGGCGTTAACAACTAACGCGGGGAGTTAGCTCTCTTTCCAGAGAGTCATCTCCAATCTGTTTTATACCTGTGGAGTATTGCACCTATAGTTCCTGCACACTCTAAATACACGACAAGCATGATCAAATACAATTAGGCATTTGTTATTCTCAAACAAAGGGATGTGACACACATGTCCAACAATCATATCCTCTAATCTTACTTAAGGTCGTTCCGGAATCATCATTTAAAGAGCTATGATTTTTTATCACTGCAGATCTTAAAGGCTGGAGATCGCGATATAACAAGCAATTAACACAATTGTATTACAATGAAAACAACACTTATTCCTCATAATGTTATAGGCAGTCTGGCAAGTACAAGACCACCATCATAGGTTATCATGTCCTCTAACTGATTTTTCAATATTTGCTCTTATGTAGCGGTCTATTCGAGCTCAATAATACTGAAGGCATTGAGATCGAATGTCGCTCCTATCTCGAAAAAATAAGATCGTTGAGATCGACTCTTCCACGCTAAGGATTATAAAGAGATCACAAATTGTATGATCGACATAAACATAAAAGAATAAGGAAAGCATTCATCCACAAAAAAGACCAAGGCATGACACAAATTTATATTCACTTGTCCAATTACATTAGCTCGCACGGCCTCACAGCCGCCGATCTCAAAAAAATTTACAACATAGATCAGTTTTGAATCATTCTTGGATTTCTTCCTGGACCGCTCCTCAGACGACGAATAAATGGTCCCTTCAGAAGATTCCTCTGAACTTTCTGGAATTCTCGATCCTAAACTTGAGGCCGCGGTAGAGCTGAGATCATCACCTTCAACATAATCGCCCACACTCTCTTCATCCGTGTCCCCGTCGATCTTGACATCTTCTTCGCCCCTGACCTCATTTTTGGTGATCGACTGTTCGTCTATCTACGCGGCCTCATCGGGAAAGAGATCGGTGAACATTATTTCTTTTGATTCTTCATTAAGACAGCCGCGATCACAAAATTCAGTGATCGTCTTTTTAGATGTTTATTTTACATGTTGCACCATGGCATTTTGAAAATTAATGTTGTCTGCATGATAAGCTTCTTTCTTTAAGTGCTATAGAGAAGAGAGATGATTAGGCCACACGATCAAAAGAGAAGAAAGATCGCAATTCAGGAGAACTTAAATTCATTTTCTCCTGTAACAGTTCATTTTCTTTTAGGGCTCTTCGAAGAGATCACCCCATGTGATGATTCAAGACCGTGCTCCTAGCGGTCACCTGCGCACAAATGTCAGGGAGCATGTCAGACTACAAATCATATGCCTCCTGTGCATTGACTTTTCTATAAAGAGCGGAGGTGACCGCAAAGGCGTGACGTGTCAGCTTTCCACCCCACAAAGGGAGGTCGGTAGACACCTTCACGTTCTTTCCTTTTGCACTCCACTTAATGAAGGGCTTTCCCTTCGTGTCCGGCAGCTTCTTCCCAAAACCAACTGAAGGAAATGGAACGTTAGCGGTCTCCGATCCAGGCTCTGTGGTCTCCATCTCGCGGGCTCGTTTCTTCCTCTTGTCTCTTTGAGTAAGCACCTCCTCAGTTGGTTCCACAAGATCGATCTCTGTGACCGCAAAGTTCGCTGAAAATGGAAATTATTAGAAACAGAAAGATAAGTAAAGAGACCACGCGAAACTGACAAAAATACCTTACTATCTCCAGGAGTAACCTCCGCGACCTCTGACCTGATCGCCAAATAGTAGATAAGATAGAACTGTTTGTCCGCACAGAAATCCAGAATTTTAACCTCCTCCTCTAGAAGATTTTTTGGGCTGCGGAAGACCCCTTCAGATCGGCATGATGGCATAGGCTCGAGACTGCCAAGATCGCCCTCGAACACCAAGAACATTTCTGTCCAGAAAGGGATCTTGTTCGACAAATTGAGGACTTTTATCTCGTTGGAAGAATAATAAAGAAGGCCTTTTAATTCCTCCTTCTTCTTCCCCTCCTTCAGCGACTTCACGGAGAAGGTCGCGTCAAATAGATCGATGGTAAATACAATCCTCATCGATTTCAGATAATTGATAAAAATGATCATGAGGCTGATGGAGTTCGGCGGCAGCTGAGCAAGCACCAAGCCATAGTACTTCTTAACTTCGAAGAGATCCCAGGGGGAGGTGGCGTTAGGACCCAATCAAAGTGATCAATTGGGATAATAAACTTATTATCCTCTCCAAAATTCAAACCCTCCTCTTTCGTCAGCGGTCTCACGACATTTTTATTTTGAACCATGTGCTTCCCGGAAAAGATAAGTATTCATCTTTTGAAAGACGGTTGGGCTTGTGATCAGCAGCAAGGAATATCTCAGCAGCTAGAGCATGAGCGATCACCATTTTATGAGATCGCTGAGATCGGTGTTTTGGTCGCATTCAAGAAAGTATAGAATGAAGACTCTAAGGTTAGCTATTTATAGAAGTTTGGGAATGATTTTATAATGATTACTTTTCTGGGGAGACCACCCAGTAATCCATGAAGATCGCTGAACCTGCATAAAAAGAGAAATAGTAAGCAATTTGGCCGGTCCCAATAAAGAGAGATCGCACCATCTATCCAAGCAGAAACACAGAAGAATGCAAAAAGAATAGAGATCGACATCAAAACATTCATAAAGATCGCATAGAATAAAAATCAATTTTTCACAATATATTACAAATTTGAATTATTCAGAGTTAATATCTCCAGATCGCATGAAATTGATAAATTAAAATATATCTCATAGGTTGACATTTTCTTTCGATGAAGGCCGCAACATCTTGCATTTCATGGACCGCAGATAAAGCGGTCGCCAAGCTTTGGTTCGGTGACATTACAGCTCGGTGGATCTTCGCGACCTCTTTATCTATGTGCCTCATGGGAATAACTACGATCTCTAAAGTCGGTCTCTCTTCTGGATGACAGCCAAAAATTCCCGGCTTCATCATCATTGGAGAAGAGCCGACTCTAAGTATAGCGACCACAGCGGCCAGCACAACAAACCTTCTTTTGTAATACTCAGCATCCTTCTCCGTCCTCTGAAGTGCCCTGCTGAGATCGACAATCTTCAGATCGCCCTCTTCGCGAACTTTATTCTCCTTGGCTCGCAGCCTATCCTCAAAACAAGCGGTCAAAACCCAGAGTTGGTCGCCGTGTTCTATCTCCCGAGTTCGCATTATCCTGACATCCTCAAATATGGGTTTGAGGACATCAGTGAGCTGGGGAGGAATCATCAGTGGTTACTGCTGAATTTCCCCCTCCTCAGGAGTTAAATCGATCCCATCAACATCTGCGATCAGAATTAACGAACAGTCAGCGCAGCCACAAATAAACCAAAAGTGAAAGAACTTGCACAAAGAGTATACTTGTAAAGAAATCAAGACCGTTGTCGCGCAAAGCATTCTCAACATCATTTTAGACTGCATCGTCAGCAGTCAACAAAAGGCAGTCCGAACCTCTTAAGTGTTCAAGGTTCATTCTTTCCATCTCCCTTTTTTGTGATGTCTCTCCCTCTTTTCTTCTCCTTCTTAATTCCACGTTACTGACAAGGATGTCATCTATTTCAATAATGATGATCTCACGCCGCTCTTTTGGAGACCTGGGCCGAGGAGCAGGTAAATGAAAAAATTCAAGCGGTCGCACGGCTGGCATTGCCTTACCGGTTCGCAGGGAAATGACCGCTGTCGTGCGGACTGCAGCTTCTTTATCCAGCTGAGCTTCCAGGTCAGCGGAGATGTTGGTCAGACCGCCAGATAGAGCGATCTTCTCTTTCTTGACAAGCTGGATTTTCTCTATCCTCTCCTCTTCTTCCTCCTCCTCGGTTGCCTTCTTCTTTTTCTTCTTCTCTCCCTTAGCAGCGATCAGCGCTGCCTTATCCTTCTTCTCCTTTTCTTTTTCTGCAGCAGCCCATGCAACCTTCTCTTCCTACTTCTTTTTCTTCTCAACAACGATCAACATCGCCCTTTCTTCTTCTTTATTCTTCTTCTTAGTAGTGATCTGCGCTGCCTTCGCCTCCTCTTCCTTCTTTTTCTCAGCAACTACCTGCGCTACTCTCGCTTCCTCTTCTTCTTTCCGCTCAGTAGCAATCTGCATCACTTTTTTGTCCTTTTCTTTCCTCTCCTTCAATTCCTTTTTCTTCTCTGCCTCAGCCTTTTTTTCTGATCACCTCTTCCACGATCTTCCCCTTCTGTTCCTCAGCGCCCTCTCGAAGGCGCTTAGTCTCGAAAGGGTCGATCACCTGCAAGATCGGACAAACAAGATCATTAGAAGAATCAAAGTCAAGATAAGCGATCAACTCTTAGTCCGTTCCCTCGGTGGATAGAGGGACCGCAGAAGAAAAGGGAAGGCCGATTTGTTTTCTTACCTTCTCGGGAGCTTTCGCAGAAAGTTGCAAATCCCCACTTTCAGGGAGTGTCACCGCCTCTTTGGCCGTCACTGCTTTATTCTCACTACTTTTTCTTTTCTTTATAGCTTGGATAGAAGGAATTGAACCTTTTCTTTTCGTTCTCTTCGCAGCTTCATGTTTATTTGCGATCTGTTGCCTCAACTTTCCAGCTAAAGCAGCCTTCCCTTGCAGTTGAGTTTTGATGACCTCAATAGATGCGGTCTCTCCGGTCTGTCCAGCGGCCTGCCTGAGATCCTTCTCTGATTTGTGGCAGTAAAAGTTAATGGACATATCAGGAAGTTCAAGCACAGGAGGTCTTGAAGAAGTAGCCGACAAATCTGCTATATTTGAGGCCGGCAAGATCGCATCCCCAAACAACTCAGCTAGCTGTCCTTTAGGAGCGCTAAAGATCTCCTTCACCACTTCTACCTTCACAGCCTCTTTAAAAGTTTTGACCGCTAGCATCTTTTTAGAGCTAGCTGTCCCCTTCTCTTTTTCTTTTCCCAACGGAGAAGCCATCTTGTTCAGCCCCCGGTCCTGTCCGCGCTTGGACAAACACTTCAAAATAGCCTCCATTTCGAAGTCATCGTGGTCTGAGAGTATATGATCATTGATAGCTTGAGCTTGCAGTTCATTCCATAAGGTTCTGAATTCTGAAGCCTTGAAGCTGTATTTATAGATTCTGATGCATTTGTGGCGGTCGCGGTATCAACGGCCAAAGCAAGCATTTCTAAATTTCCAGTGCAACTTGAAAATGTGCGAGGTTCATGTTTGCCCGGAAGTCCGCGACCTCTCGTTGTCAATCAGAAGAGTCAGTTCCATTGGTCTTAATATAGAGAGATCGCCCAGACCGCCCCTCCCCTCTTTAGCAATTCTCCCAAGGATCAGGCAGCCAGCCTCCATGTAGATTACCATACTTCGCGGTCTGGTGTTTTTTTCTCCTTTTAGCTATTAGCACCCCATATCTCTACCGCAGTTCTCCTGTATCCCGGGCAACCCGTAATTTTTGGATCTGCCCATTTGGGCAGCCTCTGCGTCTATAAATAGAGGGGTAGGGGTACCAGAAAAGGGACTTTTGCTTCAGGCCTCTAGCTTATGACTTGTGTAAGCGGTCTCGAATTCTGTCACTTTTTTACCTCTCACTCTGTCCTGATCTAGTTACTTCCTGTATTTTCTTTTCGAGATCAATCCCAGAGAGTTTTTTCCCCTTGAGATCTCTCTTCTGTGATCCTTCATACCAAGTAACTGACACTCCACAGTTCTCCCTGTCTCTTTCTAGTGTGAGTCTTGGAGGTAATTTTTATAGTAATAGATATATTTTGGTGTGCTGCTCGACGTTACATCAACTTTGCAAAGCGTGCAGAGACTGCTTCTAGAAATGACATCGACATGTTTTGGCGAGCTGATTTCATCTATTTTTGACATTGCTTCAAATACAACCCTCTGTTGCAACGATTTATGTACAAAAAGTAAATCAGACATTCGACTTTATTATGCTTTTCAAATTCTCTCCTTTTTCGCTCTCCTCCATTTTCCTTTCTACTTCTCTCTTTTTGTTTCATTGCAGGTACTCACAGGTCATCAATGGCATCTCCTCCGAATCAAAGAGACATTGTCGAAGTAATTGATCTAGCCTTAGAGACATTGTTATCTCATTTAAGTTCTCTCTATCACGATTTCTCGAAAGACTGCTATCGAAATCTTTGTGCTCAACATAGGAGGTTACAGAACCTCAATGCTCAAATCAAAACCAATGATAAAGAAGTAAGGTAATTAGTACTAACTGATGATGCCTTTATATCCTTATTCAACGATATAAAGCAGGGGGAGAAGTGTACCAACATGCCACCTCAAGATTCAGTATAAACAATAGCTCTCCCTTGTCTCTTCTTTCTGAAGGAGAGCCTACCATCACCTCCAAGTTCCTTCTACTCCCAGCATCTTTTTCTCCTCAAAGACCCCAGCCTTCAATACAGGGAGAGTTGAAAGTGCATAGTGTGCCTCTGAGTATTCTCTAGAGGGGGTGAATATAGTTTTAAAAACTTTTACCCTAATTATGCACACATAATTAAAACTACTCAAACAACAAATCATTTAGTAATACCAATCACAGAATAAAATAATCACATAAATAAGGAAACTATAAACAGTAAAGGGACATCATAGAAAAGCAACACAAAAGAGACAGAAATTTTATAGTGGTTCCCCAAAATGTGGGTAGTCCACTCTTCTACTACCTTGGTAGGATTGCATTAAAGGTGCCTGAGTCTTTTGATAAGGAGACTCTCAGAACCAGCACTGAGTCTTTTGACAAGGAGACTCTCAGAACCACTGAGTCTTTTGATAAGGAGACTCTTAGAACCACTGAGTCTTTTGATAAGGAGACTCTTAGAACCACTTAGTATTTTGATTAGGAGACTCTTATAACCACTGAGTCTTTTGATAAGGATACTCTTAGAACCAACTGAATCCTTTAGAGAGGGATTCTTAGGACACTTTTACAGTTATTGAATAAAAACAGAGAGGTAAGAAAGAAGAAGAAGACTGGGATTCTGCTGTATGAATTCTATAGCATATATCACACTGGAAGCTATATTTCGGTATTCTTCAAGATCTATATATGATGAACCCTTTTTTATGATAGAGAAGATTGCAAGGGTTAGATACTTGTGATCATGTTAATCTCTGTACTCTTGTTGGCTTGCTGCTGTGAGATTAAGAAGAAGAAGCAGCAGCCTTATAAATCTGTACAAAGAAGTTCTTGTTCTCCTTTTCTTGTTCAGAGAGAAAACTTCAGGAAGGTGAAGAAGAAGAAGAAGTAAGAATCACTAAATTCGTTCTAGTTATCTTTCTTCCTCAGCTTATTTATTCTCTGACCATTAGTGTTTGAATTTCTTTCTTCTTTTGGTCTCACCTTAGAAGAAATGTACATTGGTCAATAAATGTTTCCTTCTATTTCTGTTCCCGACCCGTCAAGTCTTATTTGAATAACTTCCAAGAATGTCTTTATTGTATCTTTGAAATACTCCATTCTATTATTGGAAATAAATGAGCCATTAGAGAGATGATTTTAGCCTTGAAGATCATCTGGAAAAGCCTCATAGAGGATATCAGTAAACCTTCCTTTTCTGTCTGTATTCGATGCTGCGTCGAATTCATTATCCTTCATATCGACGCACCTCTGAGTTCTTATAGAAGCAGCTTTAAATTCCTTCTTAACTCTGACTGAACTCAGATGTCGACGTTGCGTTGAGTTCTTATCGACACATCCGTCGAGTCAAAGAATTGGACTTGAACTTTATCTTCAGCATCGACTTGAAGTCAAAGTTTCGTCGACTTCTAAGATGGCTTCAACAAGCTCTTCCTTCTGTGTCGAGTTCATTTTGTCGTTGCGTCGACTTCACTTGATACTTCGACAAGCAGACTGAGTTACTTTGACTTTCAATCAGAGTTGTGTCGATATCTAGTCAAAATTGCGTCAACTTCTATATGACGCAAGTTTAACTCAGCTATATTTTGTGCTCATTTTGACCTGATCTTGACACTCTAATGTAAGTGAGATATCCTAGGACATCTAATGACCAAATTACCCTTTCTATACAATGTGGGTAATTCAACCTAACTGATGAAATCACTTTTATAATTTGTTTAGATAAATCAAAGGGTTTTTTTCTCAACAATCTCCCCCTATTTATCTCAACAAATTCTACAATTTATTTAAGTGATTTTAGTCGTACATAAATGAAAAACATAGTACAAATGATGATTAAATTCGGATTGCTTCCTTTTTTATGGTTAACCTTTATTTGGCGAGATTAGATTTCAGCAGGTGTTTTCGAAGAGTCTCGCAAGTACTCCTACTTTGAGAAATTAACCGTTATCCTATCGAAAGATAGAAGTAACGGTCTTTTTCTGCTTTCAAAATATTGACGATTACACCCCGACTATAACGCCGAATTCTATTGATTTTAAAATAGCAAAGGAGAGTTTTGCAAGTTTCGGATTTGAAAAGCTTTTGTTTAAATTTTAATCCAAATTAATCATATAATAAAGGCAAGTATACCTTATCGTGAGTAAAACAGGATATTTTGTTTTAGAAAATATCGAGGTCGTATACTTCCGCGGATCGTGTTGATTAAGCTACTTTGAGGAACGAACTATTATTTTATCGGAATAAGCTTTTAATGTGGTTTTTAAAAACAAACGATAATAAGCGTATAACTAGAGTTCTAAACGATGATAATAATTGCGCCCGATGTCGAATTACCTTGAGACGAAAATAGTCTTTTTTTAGAAGTAAAAGAGATGAATTTTTAAAACATTATAACGGCTTGGCCTTGGAGATTCCATAATTATGAACGCTCCTCCCCCGAGAGTACGCCCACCTGAGATTATGAATTTTCGACCAACGAATCTTCTTAACACTCGCTTTATGTTGTGAACCCCGCTATTGAGTTTTTACTTCCAATTCAGGAGACTTACCTCATCCTCTCTCGAGGGTAGAGCGCACTTCTCTTTACCCATGAGCTATCAGTCCGTACGCACGAGCCTCTCGGCTAACTAGTGTACAAAGACGGAAATGAAAACCACACATCGATTATGTGGCTCCACTCAATGTTATTCTCGGGTAAACCTTAAGCATTAATTATTTTAGAAAGAATTGTTTTATTTTTAGAAAAACTATTCTTGTGTCCCAATGCTCTTCGACATCGTGTGCTAAAGGAAATTAGCCACTCATCGGAATGGAGACGACATAAATAAGAAAATACATGTTTAGTAACTTAAGCGAATATAAGCGGATAAAAAGGGAAACAAAAAGACTTATATAAAAGCAGTACTAATATCCGTCCCAACCGTCTTAATCAAGCGCTAAAGAAACTTAGCCTCTCATCCGGGATGGGGGTGGTATAAACAGTTATATAAGGACTGAAATAAAGCTAAGTTACAAAAAAGAAAAACATTATCTCATATACGCACGCACTCTACTTGTAATAAAATGATTGAATTGAAAGAAAGCGTTTAAACGAAAGCGATAAATAAAGCATTTAAAGAAAGCGATAAACTATTATTATGAAAGCAATAAACCTAAATTATGAAAGCAATAAACTAAATTATGAAAGCAATAAAACTATTCTCATACACACACACACACTAACATAAATAAAAAAGGAAGATGATCCAAATGAGAAAACAACATTTTTATTTCTAAAATACGCATTACAACTAGACTAAAAAGACGAAAATTACAAACGAACATAAACTTAATTGCATAAAAAGAAAACTCACATTCACTCAAAAGAACTCAGAAAAGCATTACAAACTCTTAAAATTTGGATGAAATTTACTTCAGCTGAGCCCCTCTATTTATAGGAAAAATTATATTTTTACACGCCCTAGGTCACGGGCGTGACTTGGATGTCGCGGCCGTGACTTAGGGCGTGACATTTGCACGTGCTTTAGGTGTCGCATCTGCCGTCTTCTAGAAGGTTTGGCCATCAAACATGGCTGCACATGGGCGTGACCTGTAGTGTCACAGCCGTGACAGTGGGCGGCAGTTTATCAGCAGCATGGGCGTGACATTGGGGATGGCGGTGGATTGGTCGAACACTTGGATAGAGAGTTCGTCGAACGCAGCTCAGGTTTCGTCGAACGCAGGGCAGAGCGCTTTCGTCGAACGCTGAGGCAGAGGGCGTTCGTCAAACGCATTTTGACTTTCGTCGAACGTAGCTTGATTTCGTCGATCGCAGTGCAGAGAGCTTTCGTCGAACGCAGCTTGGAGAGCTTTCGTCGAACGCAGCTTGGAGAGCTTTCGTCGAACGCAGCTTGGAGAGCTTTCGTCGAACGCAGCTCAATTTTCGTCGAACGCGGGGGCAGAGGGCGTTCGTCGAACGCAGTTCGACTTTCGTCGAATGCAGCTTGCCTTTCGTCGAACGCAGATTGAGAGGTTGACATTTTATACTTACTCGCCCTTGGGTCACGGGAGTGACATGTTGTCACGGGCGTGACTCAGGGCGTGACTTGACAAAAATTGCCAAAATCTGCAAAAACAAAAAATAAAGTTAAGTTAGTAACAAAAAAATGATAAAACAAGCAATTTATTCATTAATTTACATAGAAAATTTACAATATTAGTTAAAATTATACTAATAATTATACTAAAAATACATATATTTTATTACTTATCAAATACCCCTCTCCCCATACTTAAGCTTTTGCTATTCCAGAGCAAAAGTAAGAGAGATCTATACGGGATTAACATAAGTTCTAATTTTTAGCTATCATTTTATTTTAATCATAAGAGACTGAAAAATAAAAATTCGGAGTAATAAGAGTTAAGTCCTAAATTATGCAAATGATTAAGTAGAAAGAAATGTCCTAGCCAAAAGACTTCTTAATTAACCAAATAGCAAACAAAATTGTAATCATTAGTAAACGAGATTAGATCGAAATTATAATAACCTTTGTTTAAAGAAACATGAAGGAAAAATATAAGTTACTAATTATGCTCTCAAATGATTTTTTGAATTAGAACTAGAAACAATAATTTGGCTAAGGGGAAAAGGGGTAAAAAGCCTTGGCAAAAAGAAGATTTTTAGGGGTGATGGTTTTTATTCGTCCACCCCTTCATTTTTGCTTTTTTTGTGTCCCCGTGAGGGAAAACTAATTCATTTTTATTAACCCAATGCCTATGTTTACGGAACGAAGTCTTATTCCCATTGACATAAGATCTTTTAAAGTATTAATTGGGTGCCTATGTTCATGGAATGAATTCTTATTCCCATTGACATAAGATCTTTTTCTTCTTTTAATTTTTATTTGCCAGGCTAAATTGGTGTATACAAGGGGGGTTTTCAAGAGAAATTCTAGAATAATAAAAAAAAGTTTTGAGAGCAACCTTAGTAATTTGAATATTCCTAGATTCCTAAAGACATAAAGTAGGGATAATTGCAGTCTAAAGTTGTTTTGCCAACATAATACACATGTCTCTATTTTAGCTAGTAGAAGTAGTGCTTGATAACAAAGTCTCTATTTTAAATCAAAAACACAAGATATTCTTTAACACTTAACCCCGAACGTTTAAATCTATCAATCTTAGATAAACAAACAAATAGTAAAACTAGCGATTATGAAAATCCACAAACATATACTCTCGAAACTAAGTGCGTTTAAGAATAAAGGTAAAGTATGGTTTATTATTTTTTTTCTTTTTTTCCAACTACTATATAGTTATATATATGTATATATATATATATATTTTTGGAAAATTTTTGGGGTTTTGCTAAATTTATTTGGATTTTTGTAATTTTTTGTATTATGACAAAGTTAAAAATGAAAAACATGTTTTTTATTTTTATTTTTTATGGTTTTAAACATTTTTTTTGATTTTTTGTATTATGACAAAAGTAAAAGAAAAAAGAAAAACAAGTTTTTTTATTTTTTTTGTGGTTTTAAACATTTTTATTTTTCTTTTTCAAGCTTATATTTACAAAAGTAGGCAAGATGAAATAAAACATTTTTTTTTTGAAAAATTTTTGTTTGTTTAAATGAAAATGGCAAAACACCTCCATACTTAAAACCCAACATTGTCCACAATGTTGTAATGTAAGTATGAAGAAGAGAAAATAACATTGCAATATATACAAAAGGAAAGAGGGAGCAAAAAGGCTTCCCTGAATTAAAGCTGGCGGGGTCATAAGAAACCCTGCAAAAATAGATAAAAAGCATAATAAAAATATTAGATAAATATGGGGTGCCTCCCACAAGCGCTTTGTTTACCGTCGCGTAGCTTGACATATTTGGCGTGGTGAGATTATAAGTTGGGGAGGGTTAAGGATTCAGTATTTTCATCCACGGGATCGCCCGCAAGATAAAGTTTTAAACGATGCCCGTTTACTTTAAAGTCATCTCTTTCGGGGTGAGAGATAAGAATGGTCCCATACGGCCAAACCTCTTTAACCTTAAAGGGGCTGGACCATCGGGATTTTAACTTACCCGGAAAGAGACGAAGGCATGAATTATAAAAAAAGGACAAGATCACTCGGCGCAAATGTTTTGGGAAATTTTATTTTGCGATCATGGTAGAACTTAGAACGCTCCTTATAAATCTTTTTACTCTCATAAGTGTTCGCACGCCATTCATCGAGTTCATTTAATTGGAATTTACTA
Organism: Dactylorhiza incarnata; assembly: GCA_033032865.1. Taxonomy (NCBI): domain Eukaryota; kingdom Viridiplantae; phylum Streptophyta; class Magnoliopsida; order Asparagales; family Orchidaceae; genus Dactylorhiza; species Dactylorhiza incarnata. The sequence goes on from JAWHQI010000148.1 coordinate 4,902,452, forward strand.
TTCCCGGAGGCTAAGTTCGAATCGAGATTAAAAAAATTTAAGGACCAAAAAGCGCGGTGCTCTAACTTGACAGGTAAATGTCACGCTTTGCCGTAGACTAATCGATAGGGCGTACAACCGATAGCGGTCTTGTATGCCGTACAATACGCCCACAACGCATCGTCGAGTTTGACGGACCAATATTTCCTATTTAATGAAATCTCCAAAATGCGTTTAATCTCTTGATTTACTACCTCTACTTGGCCGTTTGTTTGGGGGTGATAGGCGGTGGCAAGCTTGTGTGTGACACCATATTTAGATAAATTTTTTGAAAACTGGGTGTTACAGAAGTGCGTACCCCTATCACTTACTATTGCACGGGGCGTGCCAAAGCGAGAAAATAATTTTTTTAGAAAATGGACGATGACTCGCGCATCATTGGTGGGCAGAGCTTGTGCTTCCGCCCACCTAGAGACGTAGTCGACCGCCACTAAAATATAACGATTATTAAAAGAAGAAGGTAGGGGGCCTACAAAATCTATGCCCCACAGATCGATGATTTCGCACTCGATAAAAAGGTTTTGGGGCATCTCGTCATGACGAGAGATGTTACCCGACCGCTGTCAGCTATCGCATTTACTCACAAAAGTGTGAGCATCCTTAAAGAGAGTGGGACAATAAAAGCCCGACTCTAACGCTTTCCGCGCGGTCCGGTTGGATTGATAATGCCCTCCAGCCGGCCCCTCGTGGCAGTGTCGCAAAATTTGCGCACCCTCCTCGCTTAAAACACATCTTCGCACCACTTGGTCTGCGTAGATTCGAAAGAGAAAGGGGTCCTCCAAAAAGTAGTTTTTCAAATCAGAAAAGAATTTCTTCTTTTGCTGAGTCGAAAAATCTTTTGGAAGGACACGCGCGACTAGATAGTTCGCATAATCTGCGAACCAAGGGGTGGAAGAATTTTTTATATTATTTAAAATTAAAAGGCGCTCCTGAGGAAATAGATCGTCTATTTCGGGTTCGACGAGCGCTTTTGGGAATGGTTGTTCTAAACGTGAGAGGTGGTCGGCTGCTAAATTTTCAGCCCCCTTCTTATCTCGGATCTCTAAGTCAAATTCCTGTAAAAGGAGGATCCATCGAAGCAAGCGGAGCATGGCATCAACTTTGGCCAAAAGATATTTTAGGGCGGAGTGATCAGTGAAAACGATTACGTGTGAAAGTGTTACGTAAGGCCTGAATTTATCAAAAGCAAAGACGACGACAAGAAGTTCCTTTTCCGTCGTTGTATAGTTAGCCTGTGCGGCATTGAGTGTGCGAGAAGCGTAATATATTGGATGAAAATATTTATTTACGCGTTGGCCTAAGACGGCTCCTACCGCGATATCGCTCGCGTCGCACATAATATTGAACGCAAGGGACCAATCTGGCGCCACCAGAATTGGAGAATTGATAAGTTGTTTTCTTATAAAATTAAATGCCTCTACTCAGGCCGTGTCAAAAATTAAACGGGGAATCCTTTTCCAGGAGGTGAGTTAGCGGTTTGGTTATTTTTGAAAAATCTTGAATAAACCGCAGATAAAAACCTGCGTGGCCGAGAAAACTTCGAATAGATTTTACGTTCGAAGGAACAGGAAGTTGTTCAATTATAGAGACTTTGGCCTTATCGACCTCCATCCCCTTGGAAGAAATTTAATGGCCGAGGACTAGACCCTCTCGGACCATAAAATTGCATTTCTCCCAGTTCAAGACTAAATTCGTCTCTACGCACCGCTGGAGGACTCTATCTAAATTTTTTAGACAATTTGTAAAAGAGCTTCCAAAGACGGAGAAGTCATCCATGAAGACTTCCATTATGTCTTCTACTAGCTCACTAAATATTGCCAGCATACATCTTTGGAATGTAGCTGGCGCGTTACAGAGGCCAAACGACATCCTTCGATATGCGAAGGTACCGAAAGGGCAAGTAAAAGTAGTTTTTTCTTGGTCCTCGGGGGAAAAAGGGATTTGGAAAAATCTTGAGAGACCATCAAGAAAGCAGTAAAAAGGATGACCAGAAAGACGCTCTAGGATTTGATCAATAAATGGTAACGGGAAGTGGTCCTTTCTGGTGGCATCATTTAATTTTCTGTAATCGATGCACACCCTCCAACCCGTAACAGTACGAGTTGGGATTAATTCGTTATTCGTGTTTGCCACGACCGTTATACCGCCTTTTTTAGGGACGACTTGTACGAGGCTTACCAACGTTCTGTCGAAAATAGGATAGATAATCCCCGCATCGAGGAGTTTAATAATTTCAGTCTTAACGACTTCTCGCATGTTCGGGTTAAGTCATCGTTGAGGCTGAATAGTTTTGCGGGGGTTTTCTTCGAGAAAAATTTTGTGGGAGCAGAATGAGGGGTTAATTCCCCTGATTTAAGAAATTTGTCATGCAATTGCACGACGATGTTTAGACAAAACCTCAACCAATTCGGATGTTTCCGAATCGGTTAAAGTAGATGATATTATAACTTGAAGTTTTAAGTTCACGGCTAGAAAAGCTTATTTTAAATGGTCGGGGAGTTGCTTAAGCTCCAAGACCGGGGTTCTTCATAGGATGTGGAGATTTTTAACTCTTTCGAATCGAAAGGCTCGAAGGGCGAATCTGGCGGCAATTCATCTAAAGGAGGTTGATTTGCCAGATCCGAATCGTTTATTATTAAAGATAACAATTCCGAAAGAGAAGAACACTCATCCTCAAACGCGGATTCCAAATTAAAGCAGGAATCATCATTCGATAGTGAGTTCCGCATGGAGTGGTTGATATGCAAAGTAACTTCATCGTCTCCAACCCGAAGGATGAGACGACCGTTACTTACATTTATTAACGCGCGGGAGGTTGCGAGGAACGGGCGACCGAGAATGATTGGCACTCAGCTTCCTCCTCTATGTCCAGGATGACAAAGTCTACCGGGAAGATAAACTTGTCGACCTTGACCAGAACATCCTCCACTACCCCTATCGGGTACTTTATCGAGCGATCCGCCAGTTGGATGCTCATCTTAGTCGGGCTTGGGATGCCCAAATCAAGTTTTTTGAAAAGGGAGAAAGGCATCAAGTTGATGCTAGCTCCCAAGTCCGCTAGAGCGTATTTTATTAACATATTACCGAAGAGGCACGGGATGGAGAATCATCCCGGGTTATTGAATTTTGGTGGCAATTTGTTAAGGAGGACAGCCGAGCATTCCGCGTTAAGAGAAACACGTGAAACATCTTCGAGTCGCTTTTTATTAGAAAGCAACTCCTTAAGATATTTCATGTATTTCGGCATTTGGGAGAGTGCCTCGCAGAAAGGAACGTTTATGTGAATTTGTTTTAAAATTTGTAGAAATTTTTTATAATGCTCGTCCTTCCGCTCGTTGTTTATTTTCGAGGGATAAGGAAGGGACGGGCTAAAAACATTTGGCACAGTCGGAATACTCATTCTATTATCTATCGAGAGAGGGGGTGGAGGGGTCGGTGTCGAAACATGTACCTTGGGCTCAACCCATTTTGGGGAGGTTACCTCCTTGCCGCTGCGAAGGTTTATGGCGTTGGCATTTTGTCGGGGGTTTGGATCCGTGTTCCCTGGTAGAGCTCCATATGGCCGTTCGGAGACCATCTTTGCAAGCTGTCCCACCAGATTTTCCAAGTTTTTAATCGATCCGGTAATATTCCGGATATTTGACTCGGTGGACGCAACGTATTTAGCAAAAATATCTTCGAGCGGAGAAGGTTTTGGAGTTGGAGGCTGAAATCCGTTTGGAAATCCTTGCGGAAATCCTTGCGGATTTACAATAGGGGGCCTCTGAGCATTATTAGAATTGCTCCAGGAAAAATTTGGGTGGTTCCTCCAACCCGGATTATAATTATTACTATACAGATTGTTATTAGGGTTGAAGGGGGGCCTAACTGGGTTGCCTAGGTAATCTACAGTTTCTTCGACAAAAGTATTATTATTATTAGTAGTAGTAGGAGGCCAAGCGGGAGTGGAGGAGGAAGCAGTCATCTCCGCCACTTGCTTACTTAGCCGCTCCACTTACGAGGCTAGGTGAGCAGTGACATCCACTTCATAAATCCCGGCCGGTTTGGCAGGGCGAGATCTAGGCGCATTCCATTGATAGGCGTTCATGGCCATTTCCTCGAACAGAGCTTGATCGCCCGCCGGGGTTTTGTTGTTTAACGTTCCCCCGGAGGCTGCATCGATCATCTGTCGTGTGGGAAAATTTAGGACATTATAAAACGTCTGGACCTGTAGCCAGGATGGCAGCGCATGATGAGGACATCTACGCAGGAACTCTTTAAATCGCTCCGAAGTCTTATAGAGAGACTCAGAATCGTATTGAATGAAAGAGGTGATATCCGTACGTAACTTAGCAGTTTTTGACGGGGGGAAATATTTAGTTAAAAAGTGTTCCGTCAATTGGGCCCTCGTGGTTATGGATCCTCTGGGAAGAGAAGTTAACCACGCTTTTGCCTTCGTCCGCAATGAAAATGGAAATAAGCGTAAATGTATGGCGTCGTCAGTAACGCCATTAATTTTGAAAGTATCACAGATTTCCAAAAAGTTAGAAAGATGTAAGTTTGGATCCTCATCTGGCAGACCGTCAAATTATACTGACTGTTGTACCATTTGAATGATGCTAGATTTTATTTCAAAATTATTATTAGCCACTGTTGGGCGCGTTATACTCGATCCTGTATCCTCCAGATTTGGCCTGGCATAATATGCCATGGTCCGTGGCGGGGCCACATCTGGAATTTGATCGGCCATAGGTTCAGTGTAAGTATCTCCGACAGACTCTTCGAGAAATTCGAGTAAGTTTTGATCGCGAAGTCGGAGGCGCTCGTGAAGAGTGCGCTCGATTTCGGGGTCAAAAGGGATATTCGAATCGTCCGAGGAGTTTCCTCGGGTCATATACTAATAATAAAAATGATATATTTTTTGGGCTTTTTGTAATAATTTATATATATATATATTTGTATTTTTAATATATATAATAAAAGTAATAGTAATTCCTTGTTTCAAATAACAACACTAACGATCCCCGGCAACGGCGCCAAAAACTTGATGATTAAATTTGGATTGGTTCCTTTTTATGGTTAACCTTTATTTAGCGAGATTAGATTTCGGCAGGTGTTTTCGAAGAGTCTCGCAAGTACTCCTACTTTGAGAAATTAACCGTTATCCTATCGAAAGATAGAAGTAACGGTCTTTTTCTGCTTTCGAAATATTGATGATTACACCCCGACTACAACGCCGAATTCTATTGATTTTAAAATAGCAAAGGAGAGTTTTGCAAGTTTCGGATTTGAAAAGCTTTTGTGTAAATTTTATTCCAAATTAATCATATAATAAAGGCAAGTATACCTTATCGTGAGTAATACATGATATTTTGTTTTAGAAAATATCGAGGTCGTATATTTCCGTGGATCGTGTTGATTAAGCTACTTTGAGGAACGAACTATTATTTTATCGGAATAAGCTTTTAATGTGGGTTTTTAAAAACGAACGATAATAAGCGTATAACTAGAGTTCTGAACGATGATAACAATAGCACCCGATGTCGAATTACCTTGAGACAAAAATAGTCTTATTTTTAGAAGTAAAAGAGATGACTTTTAAGAACATTAAAACGGCTTGGCCGTGGAGGTCCATAATTATGAACGCTCCTCTCTCGAGGGTACGCCCACCCGAGATTATGAATTTTCGACCATCGAATCTTCTTAATACTCGCTTTATGTTGTGAACTCCGCTATTGGGTTTTTACTTCCAATTCAGGAGACTTACCTCATCCTCTCTCGAGGGTAGAGCGCACTTCTCTTTACCCATGAGCGATCAGTCCGTACGCACGAGCCTCTCGGCTAACTAGTGTACGGAGACGGAAATGAAAACCACACATCGATTATGTGGCTCCACTCAACGTTATTCTCGGGTAAACCTTAAGCATTAATTATTTTAGAAAGAAATGTTTTATTTTTAGAAAAACTATTCTTGTGTCCCAATGCTCTTCGACATCGTGTGCTAAAGGAAATTAGCCACTCATCGGAATGGAGACGACATTAATAAGAAAATACATGTTTAGTAACTTAAGCTAATATAAGTGGATAAAAAGGGAAACAAAAAGACTTATATAAAAGCAGTAATAATATCCGTCTCAACCGTCTTAATCAAGCGCTAAAGAAACTTAGCCTCTCATCCGGGACGGGGGTGGTACAAACAATTATATAAGGACTGAAATAAAGCTAAGTTACAAAAAAGAAATACACTATCTCATATACGCACGCACTCTACTTGTAATAAAATGACTTAATCGAAAGAAAGCGTTTAAACAAAAGCGATAAATAAATCGTTTAAAGAAAGCGATAAACTATTTTTATGAAAGCAATAAACCTAAATTATTAAAGCAATAAACTAAATTATGAAAGCAATAAAACTATTCTCACACACACACACACACACACACACACACACACGCACACACACACACACACACACACACACACACACACACACACACACACTAACATAAATAAAAAAGGAAGATGATTCAAATTAGAAAACAACATTTTTATTTCTAAAATACGCATTACAACTAGACTAAAAAGGCGAAAATTACAAACGAACATAAACTTAATTGCATAAAAAGAAAACTCACATTCACTCAAAAGAACTCAGAAAAGCATTACAAACTCTCAAAATTTGGATGAAATTTACTTCAGTCGAGCCCCTCTATTTATAGGCAAAATTATATTTTTAAACGCCCTAGGTCACGGGCGTGACTTGGATGTCACGGCCGTGACTTAGGGCGTGACATTTGCGCGTGCTTTAGGGGTCGTATCCGCCGTCTTCTGGAAGGTTTGGCCATCAAACATGGCTGCACACGGGCGTGACCTGCAGTGTCATGGCCATGACAGTGGGCAGCAGTTTATCAGCAGCATGGGCGTGACTTTGGGGCTGGCGGTGGATTGGTCGAACGCTTGGATAGAGAGTTCGTCGAACGTAGCTCAGGTTTCGTCGAACGCAGGGCAAAGCGCTTTCGTCGAATGCAGGGCAGAGCGCTTTCGTCGAACGCTGAGGTAGAGGGCATTCGTCGAACGCAGCTCGATTTTCGTCGAATGCAGGGGCAGAGGGCGTTCGTCGAACGCAGTTCGACTTTTGTCGAACATAGCTTGCCTTTCGTCGAACGCAGATTAAGAGGTTGGCATTTTATAATTACACGCCCTTGGGTCACAGGCGTGACATTTTGTCACGGGCATGACTAAGGGCGTGACTTGACAAAAATTGCCAAAATCTGCAAAAACAAAAAATAAAGCTAAGTTAGTAACAAAAAATGATATAACAAGCAATTTATTCATTAATTTACATCGAAAATTTACAATATTAATTAAAATTATACTAATAATTATACTAAAAATACATATATTTTATTACTTATCAACAAACATACAAATGTATCACACACATAAAATATCATCATGATACAGAAGCATAGATCAACAAGATAGGCTTCCAATTGATCCAATTTTCCTCCATAAATATATACCTCCAAATATGTTTACTGAGAAGTTATTATATGGATACTTTACCTGTATTTTTCTACTCCTTTGGACGAGTTTTCTTCTTCCTTGAGAAAAATTGTTGTGTCACATTTCTTGGTGCAAACATTAGTGGCTCATCTTCTTCTTCAGTTGTATTGTATGCTTCTTGGTGAGTCTCAGCTTTATGGAGAGGCTATGTAACGGACCGACCCCATTGTCCGAACCGTTAGATGCCTGGCCCCATTGTCCAGAGCGCCCGGGCTGCAGCCCGCTTTGAAACACCCCAACGCATCCCTGAGCCTTTTTCTCAGCTACAGTGCATTGTTGATGGCGGGACTCGAACACCCGACCACCCTTGATGAGAAACCTTCAACAGTTCTCATCACCAACTGAGTTGCAGCTCAGTTGGTGATGAGAACTGTTGAAGGTTTCTCATCAAGGGTGGTCGGGTGTTCGAGTCCCGCCATCAACAACGCACTGTAGCTGAGAAAAAGGCTCAGGGAGGCGTTGGGGTGTTTCAAAGCGGGCTGCATCCCGGGCGCTCTGGACAATGGGGCCAGGCGTCTAACTGTTCGACCTCATTGTCCGAACAGTTAAACGCTTGGCCCCATTATCCAGAGCGCCCGGGATGCAGCCCGCTTTGAAACACCCCAACGCCTCCCTGAGCCTTTTTCTCAGCTACAGTGCGTTGTTGATGGCGGGACTCGAACACCCGACCACCCTTGATGAGAAATCTTCAACAGTTCTCATCACCAACTGAGCTGCACTGTCACAACACGCATTTTTCCCGGAATATTTTACGATATCAGAGCAAAGGTAAAATACGCGTCGTGATGCCGCGTCCTGCAGGAGACAACTACAGACGCTCAGGCAAGAATTCGAAATGAACATGTTGTAAGAAAAAATAGGTAATTTTAGTAAAAAAAAATAACTTTTGGCATTTCACTATTAATTTTGAGACCGTGTCCCTCGGTCATGAAGTCTTCTTAGCCGCCCATAGAAAATATACGTACGCAACAGAAAAGTAGGCTCATTTATCTTATTAAAGCACGGAGACCAAGCTGGTCACCGAGGTTATCGCACATCTAGATTTACTATATATATATAAGAAAATGTTTAGTACGACTTAAAAAATAGATGCTATATAATAATAAAAGACATGATGCACAATTTTATCACAATAGCCATATAACTAGCATTCTACACATTTCCCAGAGAATAAGGGTATCATCTATCTCAAAATAAAACACAAGTAGTAGCATAAGACAAGTAAACTGGGATAAGAACCACGCGGGCGCCAACAACTGACACGAACCCGCAGGAAAGAGAGAAGACAATCCAAAAGAGAAGGCAACAGCCAACAAAAAGAAAACTGCATCCATACTTTCAAGGGAGGAAAGGCCTCGACAGGGGAACTGAAAGACCCCGCTCTAACCTCGGCGACAGCTATCAACCTGAACCTGAGGCATTCATAAGAAAATAACGCCTCAGCCCAAAGGGTGCAAGGATACAACATGGTGATCAGTAAGAGCTAGCAAGGTACCAATTAACATAAACCATAGTCTGAAAGGAGTATATATGTGTGTATATATATGTATATATATGTATATATATACACTTATATAACAATTTCAGCAGTAGTAGATTAAGAAGATCCCGCATAAAACAACCCGATAAGCAAGTGCCTAACTAAATTTAGCACGTAGTGCAAAATGAACCAGGGGTGGCGGACCCAAACAATGTCACTATCCACTCACATAAAGGGGTTGTTCACCCCCAAATAAAAAAGGCGCCGTGGTGGTGGTCTCGTTGTCCTGCCAACCACTATTAAGAGAATTGTGATGGAGGACCCCATTGTTCCCTTTACCCATTCTTTCCAGCTCAAATAAGTCCATCCATATCCACTTTGGTGGTGGCCTCATTGTCCAACCAACTCACCATCCAACATTTAAAAACAACATACTTACTTTACAACTAGATCTCACCCTTAGCTGCAATGTGGTTTAGTACAAAGAGAAAATAAATGAACTTATAACGTAACCAACATTTAAGTATAATTGCTGAACATGACATCCATATTCCTTTATAACCAAGGCCATATATGAATCTAGATTTTTAGCAAAAACCATTGCTAATGAAATATGCAGGATTAGCCACAAACAAATGAACCAACCAATTAAATCAAGCATAAAGGATTCCAGATTTTCCCCTTTTTTTAGCAAAACCATTGCTAATGAAATATACAAGATTAGCCACGACTTTAATCAAGAACCTACCAACTTAAGCCAAGTTTATAAAGCAATATCCAAATCCGATATCCAGGTTTAGAGAAGAAGAAAGGAAAAATTGAGATTTGCCAAGAATCCAGATTTAACCACGAAATTGATCAGAAATAGCCTACTCAATCCAAATTTAGCAACCATCAATTATAAGTACAGATTTTTTGAAGAAAAAGGTCAAGTCCATGCATCCGATTTCTAGCAAAGATCAAGAATACGCATCCAGGTTTGTAGAAAAAGAAAGTACAGAGCATGACTCCAAATTTTTCTGCAAGAATCAAGCATATAATCAAGAGTAAGAACCCAACTCTTTGCCACAAGATCTATTAAGGAAAAGGCGGTTTACACCCCAAGAAAAACAGCCTAGATTTTTTTGTATAAACAAAAAAAATAGAAATTCCAGAATAGAACTTAGATCGGAGCCAAGGATTAGCTAAGTAAGAAGAAGGAGATGGAGGGGAAGATAAAGGAAAAGTATCCTGGCCTTGAATCGATCGACGACCCGCGGATCACGGCAAGATCGACGAGGGACAAGCGAAAGGGCTGCCCCAGTGACGAAGATAGGGCCCGATAACAACCCAAGTCCCCTCCGACGGCCCAGCCCTCTGACCTCCGGCGACAGCGACGAAGCCCTAGCTCACACTCCTAAAAATCTCCAGGCTTGCACGGGAAAAAGGGAAGAATGAAGAGAAAAAAAAGGAGGCTACTTATCCCCAATAACACCCAACATATATATATTTATGCTCTTATAAAATTTTTGCACTAAAGCTTATATATAATTTATGTATGTACATATATACATATAAACTCTTTCTCTCTTCTTCTCTTTTTTGTATGACCTGCACTCAAGTAAGTATATACATAATGTATATATGAGTATATAGCTTTGTATGAACAAGATCTTTTTATATATATATATGCTTATATATACCCCTATACCAGTGTATATATATAATGGTATAAATGTAGCACGCGACACAAAACCCTTCCCCTATAAAACTTCAAGCATGCATACCCAAGGGAATACATGCACTCGTATACACTTATAATGGCATGTTTATATATATGGATTTTCATTCATGTTTATAATCGCATATGTATACATATGTACGTATTTATATACACATTTACATTCATATATCCGCATTTGCGCCCCCATAAAAAAAAGTAACTCGCCGGACGACGATGACGACGTTTCCAAAAGGGTAACGCCCTCCCGCATTAGCACCACGCAACAGCAACTTTCATAATTAAACTATCTACGCTACCATAGCCCTACTTAAAAGACTATAAGAAAACCTGGGGCGTTACAGGCTCACCCTGAGTTTGTGCTTCTGTTTGAGCTAGTTGGGTAGCCTCCTTTGTAAATAGTGAATCTTCATTCATTAGCTGATCATCTTCTAGGGGCTCCCTCTGTATTAGCTCATCCTCTAAAAGAGCATCTTCCCCAGAGAGTATAAGGATCTCTCTCTGATTTACTACAAAGTTTTCTTGATGCTTTGTAAGAGGCTCCCCGTGGATATGTGCATCTTATAAGAGAACATCTGGAATTGTTGTTTTAAATATAGTAAGCTTATTAGGATTGTTATGATCAGAAACTTCAACAATTTTGTCCTTCTACTGTCCATCCTCTTCTTCTTGACCAAGCATTGCCTCCTCATAGAAATTCTTCCCCTTCTGAACCTTACTGACCAGGGAGGTTAAGAATTCTTTAGTTACCATGGAGGAGGACATAATGATTTGATAGCCAGGAGAGACTCTTTTGATTTCAGTAATTCACTCTCCATTTGGGAATACTTTCTGTTGAACTTTTTGTCTTGAGTATGCAATAGATCAGCAAATTTTCCAGCAGCCAGTCCTACTGCTTTTGAAATTACTTGCTCAATATCAAGAGAAGGAGTAGAATGTGTGGTTGAGGGAAGAGGTGTGGTAAGAGTAGGTGAGGATTGGATAACTAGAGGAATTGATGTAGAATCCTTATTGAAGTCTGGAATATTTTGGTGGATAGGGGAGTGTGATTGATTATCTTATAGAGTGATGATATATTATGATAGGGGAGTAGACTAGTTGTCTGCAGTGTTTTCAGCAGAAATGATGGTGGATAGTTGTTGCTGTGGTTGGAGAGGAATCTGAGGTGTAGGTTCTGGGGCTGGAGTGGATGGAATAAACTGGAGATTTTTGAGCATTTGCATCATCTGGAACAATATTCCTTGTTGGATCTAGTAGACTTGGCTCATGATCCTATGGAACTAGAGAAGAAGGAGGAGAGGGGATAGCTTGACCAGGCTTAAGAATCTGCCTGGTCCATTTTGAAAAGATCCCACTATAGATTCTTTTCCCAGGTGGAATTGGCACCCCTTTTGATGTGTATACACTTGGATAATGATGGAGAAGAACTTGGCTCATTATTCTCATGTTAGAATCCTCCTTATTATCTATTTGTGTCCTGTCATCTTCAGGAGGCACCTCCCCCAGTTTATTCATAACCAGAACTCCCATTACTTGTAGTTGTTATTTGGGAATTATATCAAGAACAGAGATTTTACATAGTAGAGCCTTGCCTACAATGTCTGCCAGGAATCTATACTCTTCAGAAAAGGCATTCGTCTTAAGATTGATTGGCTTGTCTTTAGTGAAATTCATGATCTGCAAAGTTTGTCGAGTTTCTTCAGCTATCATTTTAGATGTCTCCTCTCATGTCGGCAAGTCAAATGTGAGATTCAGAAATTCCTTAGTAATACAAATATTTGTATTAGAGATCTTTGTGAGATTTTTCCGTAGATCTAGGAGCGAGCAGGAATAGAACAACTCAAAGCAATAGCAACAACCAGAAGCACATGAAAAACTTCAATCTTTATTGATACTTGCAGAAATCTTCATTACAGAGCGAGGTATACATGGCGAGACATGATTTTGCCAGTACACAAAAAACAAGAGAAGATACAAGCTAAGAAAGATAACCAGCGGTCTGAAATCCTGAGACCGCCTGACCGCCAGACCTGCCTGTTCGCACGACCAGAAAACAAGACCCCCCGAACTGCCTGTTGGCGACTTTGAACAACACCAGCCGAGAACTTCGCGACCTCCCGAACTCCACTGATTCTCTCGAACTCCAGCAACCCGCACTACAAGCCACGAGACCGCCCGAACACCTTAGAAGAAGAGGTGACCGCTGCTGCCCGCATAATCTGTAGAAGCTGCACAAGGAAATTCAATCAGCTAACCGTCCGGTCACAAAAAAGGGACCGCAAGAATTAGGCGCGATCCCGCATAATCTGCAGAAGCTGCACAAGGAAATTCAATTGCTATATTTTTGCTGCTACAGTAGCTCCTATTTATAGGCGTGAGACCTGATCCAGTCACCACCCTATGAGATAAGGCCACCACCCTTGATCGCGCAACCAGACCGGTCAACCCGTGCGATCAGCATAAGATCATTCTGCTTAGTGAGCTCGCCAGCTTCAACATAGACAAGGAGATCGCCTCTTCTCCAAGAAGCCCCCCACTACCAGTGTTCGCCACATGACCTCCTCCAGAGACCGCGAACACACCAGACCTACTAGGGCAACAGCCTGCCAAGTCGACCAAACACCTGTGACCGCATATACCAGCAGATCGCCGAAGGCCCAGCTATGCGATCACGAAACCGGAGACCGCGCATCTAAGAAACCTTAGACTGCGCGCACCACAGGAACCCGGACATCCACCAGACCGGACTGCCACTTCTAGAGAACAGGATGCGCGGTTAACAGCTTAACCCACATGGTACAGAACAGCACGCCATGCGGTCTCACAAACCAGACCGCGCGGCCTCACCTCGACACTTTGGACACAGAACGGTGGTCAAACCAAATATGCCATTGGCTAGACCAATAGGTCAGACCGCAGAGGGAGACCGCGAGCTCGCGTGGTTAGGCAGACCATGCGATCACCCCTCCAAACCGCCAACTTCCACTAACTTCCACTTCAACATTTTCAACACTCCCCCTTGAAGTGGGAAGTTGAAAACAGCCCAAGTAAACTCCTCAGCTGAGTGAATGCCCCCTTCGCCAGCACCTTTGTGAGTATGTCAGCAACGTTGTCCTGACTCCAAACATGCTCGACCGAAAGAGACCCCTCCAGCACCTTCTCACGAATGAAATGATGCTCGATCTTTATATGCTTGGTCCTCGCGTGACAAACTGGATTAGTAACCAGTTTGAGTGCACTCTCATTGTCACCGCAGAGCAGAGTCGGACCCCTAACCTCCTTATGGATGTCTCCCACCAACCTCCTAAGCCAGATGGCTTCCTGAGCTGCCAAGGCCGAAGCCTTGTATTCCGCTTCTGAGGTGGAAACAGAAATGGAATCCTGCTTCTTGCTGCACCATGATATAGCCTTGGGGCCCGCCATGAAGACGAATCCAGACGTCGACTTCCGATCATCCAAATCTCCCTTATAATCAGCATCCATGTACCCATGCACCTCAAAGCCCGCATCCCTCCTGTATAGGAGACCCATATCCGAAGATGCCTTGACATACTTCAATATATTCTTGGCCGCTAGTAGATGAGGCATCCGTGGTTCCGCCATATTACGATTCACCCTGCCAACCGCATATGCAATATCCGGCCTAGTGATCGTCAGATAAATCAAGCTCCCAACCAGAGCTTGGAATACAAGCGGATCTTCCAGAATCCTCCCCTCATCCTTCCGAAGTTTCATGGCCTTCTCCAGAGGTGTAGAGATGCATTTCCCTTCCTTCATGCCGAATCGCTCCACGATTCGCTCTGCATATCCAGCCTGGGACACCAACACTCCACTTTCCTTCCTCTGCACTTTGATTCCAAGGAAATGGTGAAGCTCACCCAAGTCCTTCATCTCAAACCTAATAGAAAGCTCAGCCCGAAGCTTTGCTACCTCCTCCTTCGAATTCCCCATCACGATCATATCGTCGACGTAAAGCAGCACGATGACTTGAAGCTCCCCGCTCATCTTGGCAAACAAGCTTGAGTCTGAGTCTGAAGCACCAAATCCACAGAATAGGAGATATACTGCAATCTTCCCGTACCACGCCCTTGGCGCTTGCTTCAACCCATATAGGGCCTTCTTCACCTTACAGACATTGTCTGGAAAATCTTCAGATACGAAGCCTGGCGGCAGGACCATGAAGATGTCCTCGTTAATCTCGCCATATAAGAAGGAATTCTTTACATCGAGCTGCCAAATATCCCACCCCCAAAACGCCGCAAAGGCAATCACAAACTGAACTGAAGTCCTCTTCGCCACCGGACTAAATGTCTCCTCATAATCTTCACCGTATTGCTGCGAGAATCCCCGAGCCACAAGGAGATCCTTGTACCGCTCGATACTACCATCTGCCTTCTTCTTGTGCTTGTAGACCCACTTGCATGTCACAGGGGTGATGCCTTTGTTAAAATTTTTGATGAACCGTTTAGGAGTAAGCAGGAGTTGCATCAACTGAGTTATAGCCAAACAACCACAATGCCAAACAGCAACACAATAGTCTTTATTGAATCACAAAACTTCATTACATTTCTAAACATACATGAAGAGACATGATTCATAAGAATCATGAAGGAGAGAACAACAAAACACACCAAAAAACATGAATCTGGCGACCTGACAAAGCAGAGACCGCATAGACCGCTGCACTCCAGAGACCGCCCGAATTGACCTAAGACCGCACAAACAGAATACAGGCAAGATGACCTGCACTACAAGACCGCCACCTCAGGCCGCACGAACTGGAGCTTATTGAACTGAACAGAGAACAGAAGTTGTCGCCAGACCGCAACTCAGATCGCCTAACCACAGAAGGTCGCCTGATCACCGAGCTTGCTGCGAGCAGCATAAGAACAACATAAACCAGTCCGCAGACAAGACGCTGTCGAACTGTTTATTCAAGCCACTAGGAAATCACCAAGGAAGGAGACTACAACCTACTGAACGCAAACCTGCGAACACAACAAACAGTCAACTCGCTTCCGAGACCGCCCGACCTCAAAGTTGAGACCGCACAAAACAACCCAGGCTCTAGTTCTTACAGTTCTCGATAAAAATGATGGGCCCTGCACCCCTATTTATAGGAAAGGGAACAGATGTCGTCACTGCCGCAAGAGAGGTGCAGTCACCACCCATCAGATCGCGAGCGGTCTCACAGAACAGACCGCGTGATCACACCACATGGACAACACCCTGTCCAAGACCGCAAATCAGCAGGAGACCGCACGCAAGCCGCGCGGACACGGATCACTCCTTCTGTGGCCGCCTTCAGAAAATTTGCCAGACCAACCTGCATAAGCCGCCCGGTCACATCGGTTACTCAAGAACAGACCGCCCGGTTTGAACAAATTGGCCAATCACATTAGATCGCCAGAGCCAGACCGGCAAAAAAGACAGACTGCCAGAACTAGACCGGCAGAGCACCAGTACAGAGACCGCGCGGTCTCTGTGGTCACCAATATACAGACCGTCGGCCACCTTCCACTCCACTTCATTAATTTCAACACTCCCCCTTGAAGTGGGAAGTGGAAACTATCCCAAGTAAACTTCGCAACGGAGTAAACGGTCCCTTTGCAAGCGGCTTTGTGAAGATGTCTGCAACATTATCCACACTTCGAACATTCTCGACCATAAGAGATCCTCCCAACACCTTCTCACGAATGAAATGGTGCTCAATCTCAATGTGCTTGGTCCTCGTGTGACAGACTGGATTATTAACCAGCTTGAGAGCACTCTCATTGTCCCCTCGTAGCATAGTGGGACCTCGAACCTCCTCATGAACGTTCTCCACCAACCTCCTGAGCCAAACGGCTTCCTAAGCTGCCAAGGCCGAAGCCTTGTATTTCCGCTTCTGTGGTAGATACGGACATCGAGTCCTGCTTTTTGCTGCACCAAGAAATAGCTATGGGGCCCGCCATAAAGACATAACCAGACGTTGATCTCCGATCATACACGTCTCCCCCATAATCAACATCCATGTACCCATGCAACTACAAGCTTGACCCTTTCCTATATAGGAGAACCAGATCAGAGGTCGACTTCACATACTTTAAAATTTCTTTTGCCGCCAGAAGATGAGGCTTCTGTGGTTCTGCCATGTACCGACTCACCATGCCAACTGCATAAGAAATATCAGGCCTTGTGATCGTCAAGTAGATCAAGCTCCCAACCAGAGCACGGAACACCAACAATTATGATAGAACTCTCACCTCATCCTTCCGAAGTTTATGATGTTGCTCCAGAGGTATAGAGCTGCTCTTCCCTTCCTCCATGCCGAATCGTTGAACGATCCGCTCCGCATATCCAGCCTGAGAAATGAGCACTCTGCTCTCCCGCCTCTGCACCTCGAGTCCAAGGAAATGGTGAAGCTCACTCAGATCCTTCATCTCAAATCTGATAGCAAGTGATGAGTCCAATTTATATAGGGTTTTTCAGACTCATCTGGGCTTGCTTTTACGCATTTCCACTTCACTTTCTGCACATTATTGCTTATATTGCATTGATACTCCGGATTACACGAAGTGCACCTTTTAAACCAGTTGTGATGTTCAATTGCATGCTTTATTGTTGGGAGCAAGCACAATGTGCTCCCCATTCTTCTTATGCTTGTATACTTTTGCTGGAGGTGTGTTCCCAATGGTTGGATGTGTTGTGCAGGTGGGAAGATCGTCCATATTGCCCAGAATTCATCCTGTGTGAATCGCACGGTCGTGCATTTTCTTGACGCACGGTCGGCTGCGATCGTGCGCTATGATCGGCTAAGCAATATGGTGATCTTCCTCGCTCATGCATTTTCTTCACACACGGTTGGCCTCAACCGTGCGCGAACAAAATGCACGACCTCATGTTGTTTGCCAGATTTTGAGGTTTCTGAATTTGCCCGTGCATTTTTATGCACGGTCGGCTTCAACCTTTCGTGAGTAAAATGGAAGGGCGCGGCTACTTCGTCTTCCTGGCATTTGTTTTCGTTTAATATCGCATGGTTCACGCATGGTCGTGCATTCGACCGTGCATGACCAAATTTTTGATCTTTTTGTATAAAAGCTGCATTTCTTGCCCTATTCCGGATCAAATTTTGGCTCCACCCAGTCCGCCGTTTCCGCCCTTTCCGCAGGTTCTCCGCCCCTTTTGGCCGCCTATATCATCCTCAAGCTCCAAGGAGAGGGAACTAGCCCTACATCCACCAATATCCAAGGAGGAGGAAGCTAGGTCGTGCGGCCGGATCGTGACACAAAGAAGACGGGCCATTGGAAGGTAGTGGCAGTCTTCTCTACCCCGGACGCAGTTGAGGACCGAGCCTGGACGCAGATTGACAACCCAGTGATTCCAACCGTGAATCGTCAACAAAGCTTCGGATTGGGTCGATTCCTTGCTCTCTCTATCTTTGTATTGGTAGTTGTAAATGTTTGATCTCTTATCTTTTGATGATGGCACTATGAATCATGTTATGTAATGCTTATTTCATTTTATTGAAATTATCTTGTTTATATGTGTGTATGAGGTGCGCCCCCATCCATTTTTCATCCACCACTCCATTCCGCTAGCCTACTCGGCCATTCCATAAGACTACTCTTCCATCCGCCAAGCTAAGCGGTGCTAACGGGCCGTGTAATCCACCTCGACCCCGCCGGTGCGACTCACTCCATCCGCAAGCCTACTCGTCCATCCGCCCTTGCGAAGCAGCGCGCTCAAGTCCTGCCTAGTCTTCATTCCGCCAAGCGAAGCATTGCATAGCGGCATTGCATAGGAGTAGTTGTAGTATTTTATTTAATTTTCCACAACCAAAATCCCTTTCGTTCGCATTCCTTCCCGACCAAGAGGACTTCAATCTCAAGTCCTTCCTTAATAGTTAACTCCACCTTACTGTGTTCCTTAGAGATTCGATACTCGGGGATTCACTCCTCATTTTATATTACTTGAACGATCGGTACACTATCGTTTCGTGCCGCAGTCTAGCTATCGCCTATAGCGGTGTGCGAGATTTGCGCATCAAGTTTTTGGCGCCGTTGCCAGGGAACACAGACGTGTGAGTTTTCTAGAGAGGGAGAATCTGAGAGAGAAGCCCTTTCATTTATAAATTGCATCTTTTATTTTATTTTCTTTCAGTTCTTGTTGTCCTGTTTTCCTGTTTTGTATTAGGTTGCTTAGTAAATTATTGTTGGGTGTAGTATTTTGCACAATACTGTTTTTCTGTTGAATCGAGTTATCTTCACGTAATGTGGGCTTGATTTAATATTCGTTGTCGTTGGTGTGGAGATATCTCTCATGCTAGTGATAGATGTCCAAAGGGAGATAATAGCCCTAGCACTCAAGGCCCAGTATATGGAGCACCGACTTCCTCTGGTATTCCATATGGTGCGCGTAAGTCCTATGGCTATTCTGCTGAGCCTTTACGGTCACACTTCTTTTCGGCTTCAGCACCTGCTGTGCCAAAGAATCTCGCAAGGCAGTGCTTGTTTTGTCGGAGCATGGATCATGAATTGAAGGATGGTGATGTTGACTCTTGTAATTTAAGTCTGGGGGAGAGATATTTATTGTACCCACTGCACGTGCACATCTCAGTGCATGCTAGATGTATTTTATTTTAGTTATTTTATTTGTTCATCTT
Organism: Dactylorhiza incarnata; assembly: GCA_033032865.1. Lineage (NCBI taxonomy): Eukaryota > Viridiplantae > Streptophyta > Magnoliopsida > Asparagales > Orchidaceae > Dactylorhiza > Dactylorhiza incarnata. The sequence continues at coordinate 4,921,880 of JAWHQI010000148.1, forward strand.
CATCGCACACCACTACACCCACTTGAGCGTGCACTCACTTGTGTGTGTGTTTCCGTTCACGCTTATTTTGGTTGGAATGTGAAATAGGATGTTGGCTTAGGAATTGCAAATCGGAGTGCGATGTTGACTCTTGTAGTGCTCTAGTCACATCTGCATGCTCTAGTAGGAATTTGAGTAAAATTAGATTATTTCTATGCATTTAATTTATGATTAGTGTTTTTGCGTAGTTTTAAATTTATTATACTCAATTGGTGAATGTGAATGAAATTGGCGGTAGCACGGTGTTGTGTGTAGGAAAGCGCTAGATGTGTGTTGCTCGAGTCGGAAGGAAGGTTTACCTTTCTCGTGGGCTAAGAACTTGCCCCAAGCGACTCTTGAAGCATGGGTGAGAGCGATTCAATAAGTTAAACGTGATGTAGGCCATCTAGTTGGCTAGTTTGAGCTTTGTTTTCCTTGACCCATTCGCTCACCATTGCAAGCCAATTTGTGCCTACCCCTCCTTTGTTTTAGCTCTTCTTTCAATCACCAAAGCCTGAAGCTTATCCTATTATCGCAACCAAGTAGTGAGTTAATAGAAATTACATTTCATATTTGGATGTGATGTATGGAATTGGTGTGATGTGAAGAAAAAAGTGTATTGTGTGCTGAACACATTGTTGTAAACCAACCGGGGGATAAAAAATGAAGTTAAAAGAAAAATCTGAAAAGAATTGGAATGAAAAGAAACCCCTTGAGCATATTAGAAAAAATCAGTTCGTATTTGCGGATTTGGCTGTGTGCACACCCAGTTTTCAAGCTAAGTCTGGGGGTGTGTCACACTAGCATCATTCTTGGTCTTGTCTTGGTGCATCGTCATCTTTTGACTCAATTGGGTTGCGTAGCTGTCTCGTTTATCATTGAATATCATACCGTAACCTAAGCCCCATTATAACCTGAAAGTCCTATTGATTTAACTCGTGAGTTTACTAGCGCCGTGGAGAGAGTGTAACCGGGAAAGCTTATGGTCCTCGTCGTTTATGGATTTCAACGGAGTTATTCCCGAATTCCGGTCTTGAGCAACACCCTCCTTAGTGGCTTGTGTACTTTCACACCAGGCACGACCGCACAAGTTCTTCATGATTCACCAGCTATGTATCAATAAATGTTTATTTATGCTTTAACACTTTTGTAAATTAGTTAGCATAGTTAGAATCTCCTTTTACTGAATTTCTATTTGCATGCATATGATACTTCGCACCGTACTCCAATTTTGCAATTCTCTTCACTAACTACCATTTTCATACTCCGCCGGATTTGGTTGCTCGGGACGTGCAAACAGGTAAGTCTGGGGGTGTGATGAGTCCAATTTATATAGGGTTTTTCGGACTCATCTGGGCTTGCTTTCACGCATTTGCACTACACTTTCTGCACATTATTGCTTATATTGCATTGATACTCCTGATTACACGAAGTGCACCTTTTAAACCTGTTGTGATGTGCAATTGCATGCTTTATTGTTAGGGGCAAGCACAATGTGCTCCCTATTCTTTTTATGCTTTTATACTTGTGCTGAAGGTGTGTTCCCAGCGTTTGGATGTGTTGTGCAGGTGGGCAGATCGTCCATATTGCCTAGAATTCATCCTGTGTGAATCACACGGTTGTGCATTTTCTTGATGCACGGTCAGCTGCGATTGTGCGCTATGATCAGCTGGGCAATATGGTGATTTTCCCCGCTCGTGCATTTTCTTCATGCACGGTTGGCCTCAACCGTGCGCGAACAAAATGCACGACCTCATGTTGTTTGCCGGATTTCGAGGTTTCTGATTTTGCCCGTGCATTTTTACGCACGGTCGGCTTCGACCGTGCGTGAGTAAAATGCATGGGCACGGCTACTTCGTCTTCCTGGCATTTGTTTTCGTTTAATATCGCACGGTTCACGCACGGTCGTGCGTTCGACCGTGCGTGACCAAATTTCTGATCTTTTTGAATAAAAGCTGCAATTCTTGCCCTATTCCGGATTGACTTTTGGCTCCACCCTGTCTGCCGTTTCCACCCTTTCCACAGGTTCTCCGCCCCTTTTTGTCCGCCTCCATCATCCTCAAGCTCCAAGGAGAGGGATCTAGCCCTACATCCACCAATATCCAAGGAGGAGGAAGCTAGGTCGTGCGGCCGGATCGTGACACGAAGAAGATGGGCCATTGGAAGGTAGTGACAGCCTTCTCTACCCCGGACGCAGTTGAGGACCGAGCTTGGACGCAGATTGACAACCCAGTGATTCCAACCGTGAATCGTCAACAAGGCTTCAGATTGGGTCGATTCCTTGCTCTCTCTCTCTTTGTATTGGTAGTTGTAAATGTTAGATCTCTTATCTTTTTATGATGGCACTATGAACCATGTTATGTAATGCTTATTTCATTTTAATGAAATTATCTTGTTGATATGTGTGTTTGAGGTGCGCCCCCATTCATTTTTCATCCACCACTCCATTCCGCTAGCCTACTCGTCCATTCCGTAAGACTACTCTTCCATCCGCCAAGATAAGCGATGCTAACGGCCCGTGTAATCCACCTCGACCCCACCGGTGCGACTCACTCCATCCGCAAGCCTACTCGTCCATCCGCCCTTGCGAAGCAGCGTGCTCAAGGCCTGCCTAGTCTCCATTCCGCCAAGCGAAGCATTTCATAGGAGTAGTTGTAGTATTTTATTTTATTTTCCACAACCAAAATCCCTTTCGTCCGCATTCCATCCCACCCTAGAGGACTTCAATCTCAAGTCCTTCCTCAATAGTTAACTCCACCTTACTGTATTACTTCGAGATTCGATACTCGGGGATTCACTCCTCTTTTTATATTACTTGAACGATCGGTACACTGCCGTTTCGTGCCGTAGTCTAGCTACCGCCTATAGCAGTGTGCGAGATTTGCGCATCAAGTTTTTGGCGCTGTTGCCGGGGAACACAGAAGTGTGAGTTTTCTGGAGAGGGATAATCTGAGAGATAAGCCCTTCCATTTGTAAATTGCATCTTTAATTTTATTTCATTTCAGTTCTTGTTATTCTGTTTTCCTGTTTTGTATTAGGTTGCTTAGTAAATTATTGTTCGGTGTAGTATTTTGCACAATAGTGTTTTTCTGTTGAATCGAGTTATCTTCACGCAATGTGGGCTTCATTTAATATTCGTTATCGTTGGTGTGGAGATATCTCTCATGCTAGTGATAGATGTCCAAAGGGAGACAATAGCCCTACCACTCAAGGCCCAGTATATGGAGCACCGACTTCCTCTGGTACTCCATATAGTGCGCGTAAGTCCTATGGCGATTCTGCTGAGCCTTTACCGTCACACTTCTTTTCGGCTTCAGCACCTACTGTGCCAAAGAAGCCCGCAAGGCAGTGCTTGTTTTGTCGGAGCATGGATCATGCCTTGAAGGATTGTGCTGCATTTCTTTTCCAATTGGACGAGGATGATGAGCCGGATATCCGGATTGTCCCGACTCCTAACTCGGACAGCACACCTTCCACCTCTGATTACGTTGCTGTATCACCTTCAAGTTTTGAAGGGAATGATGCAGACACGCTCATCAGAGTTATGGCTGATCTAGGCTCTGACATGGCTGAGCCCATCTCCCTTGTTCATATATCACCCAGCATGGATTCGATTCTTTGTGAGGAATCGGTGCTTGACTTTTATCCAAGCACTCTTCCTCCCCCTGTTGTGCATACTACACTCGTCTCTGACGATATTATTGATGATATGTCGCAAGCTGGGGCTGGCGATCTAAGTGTTATGCCTATTCCTAGGGAGGAGGACAACCTTCTAGGTGAAGAGGAGTTTTCCTCAGCACCGGTGGAGGAAGTCCAAATCTTAGGCCTGTCCACTGTTGATCCCGTCGAACCTTGTAGCATTAATGACAATGCTGACATTATTTTACTTTCCCATCCTAATGGGAGTGAGACCGGGACCACTCCTCCGATTGATTTTTTTCATGTTCTTCTTGTTTATTTCTTGATCCCATTTCTTCATCTGAGCCTGTGCAGGTTGAGTCTTCACAGGTACCCCAGGAGGACTTGGAGCATGATGCTCAAGTAAATGATGAGAGCATCCTCTTATGAGAGGAGGTTGATCCCCCCTCCGTAGAGGAAGCTCCACTCATTGCCTTCTCCTCCTGCCGCCTCCCTGAAGATGACACCTTGCTGGGCAAGGATTATTTTAGTGAGATGAGTGAGGACTCCTCCTCTTCTTACTTTCTTCTTCCTCTACCTGTGATGAGAAGGTATTATTATTTAGGTAGGGGAGTAACTGTTTTATCGTCGTATCGGTACCCGCTACCGACACGCATATTAGAACAGTTACCTGTTCATTTCCTTTTTCATACGCCCATTAGCTAGAACTGTTTTGTTTTTAAATAAGTCGTGCTGGGATGACAATAACCCCAGTAGTTATCTTACTTTTTTTGCAATTTCAGTTTATCTAGTTTGTTTAGTTAGTTTTACTTTGTTTTTAGTTTGTATATTTTCTTTTGTTTTTGCGGAGCTCACCCCTGCAGGTCCTTCTTCTGGATGGCAGATGCTGCAGCTTTGTCTTAGTTTACACGCCAATCTTCTGGTATGCTCACTTGCGGAGCATTGGGTACTTTCTTCCCCTATCCCTCATTTAAATTTCATGTTGATATTCTATGTTGGTTTGTTTAGTTTAAGTTTGGGGGGAGATATTTATTGTACCCACTGCACGTCATCTCAGTGCATGCTAGAAGTATTTTGTTTTAGTTATTTTATTTGTTCATCTTCATCGCACACCACTACACACACTTGAGCGTGCACTCACTTGTGTGTGTGTTTCCGTTCACGCTTATTTTGGTTGGAATGTGAAATAGGATGTTAGCTTAGGAATTGCAAATCAGAGTTCAATGTTGACTCTTATAGTGTTATAGTCGCATCTGCATGCTCTAGTAGGAATTTGAGCAAAATTAGATTATTTCTATGCATTTAATTTACGATTAGTGTTTTTGCGTAGTTTTAAATTTATTATACTCAATTGGTGAATGTGAATGAAATTGGCGGTAGCACGGTGTTGTGTGTAGTCAAGCGCTAGTTGTGTGTTGCTCGAGTCGGAAGGAAGGTTTACCTTTCTCGTGGGCTAAGAACTTGCCCCAAGCGACTCTTGAAGCATGGGTGAGAGCGATTCAATAAGTTAAACGTGATGTAGGCCATCTAGTTGGCTAGTTTGAGCTTTGTTTTCCTTGACCCATTCGCTCACCATTGCAAGCCAATTTGTGACTACCCCTCCTTTGTTTCAGCACTTCTTTCAATCACCAAAGCCTGAAGCTTATCCAATTATCGCAACCAAGTAGTGAGTTAACTGAAATTACATTTCATATTTGTTTGTGATGTATGGAATTGGTGTGATGTGAAAAAAAAGGTGTATTGTGTGCTGAACATATTGTTGTAAACCAACCCGGGGATAAAAAATGAAGTTAAAAGAAAAATCTGAAAAGAATTGTGATGGGCAAAACTATATCTGCGAACGACAACGACAAGTGTACCATATCGAATGTAGTATAGGTTATTAAAAACCAAGGTCGTATAAGACTCGGGGCGGTTGAGTTCTCTTACTTCAAGAAAATCAATATTATTCTATCAATTAAAACTTTGGGTTGATTTTGCAAAAAAGAAAATAAAAATAAGATTAAAACAATGAGTGAAAAGACTAGCACTCGATCTTGAATCACCTTGGAAAATAAATATAAGAAGGACAACTTCTAATTCTCTTAAGAAATTACTTGACCGTGGAGGTTCCCGAATTATGAACACACCTCTCTCGAGGATACACTCAATTGAGTTTAGGTTGATCAATCGAACTTTCGCTCTAGAATCAAAATCCCTAAAACCCGCTTTATCGTAGTGAACCCCTCTATTGGATTTGACTCCAATCCGGGAGAATTATGTCATCCTCGCTTGAGGAGTGCATTCAACTCTCTTTATCCTTGAAATGATCGATTCAAATTCAAAACGTCTCGGTTATTAGACTACGAAAACAAGAATGAGAATTATATATCGAAAATATAATCTCAATTCAATAAAGTTCAAGGATAAATCTTAAGCATTCTAAGGAAGAGAAAGAGAGGCTAAAGATTTAATCATGAATTATATTTTCCTTGGATCATCTCGACCGAGTGCTAATAGAAATTTAGCTACTCATGGAGATTGAGAATCAAAATAAATAAAAGAGCACATGATTAGAGAGGGAGAAAATTAGAGAAGAAAAGAACTATTTTATTGATTGCAAAAGAAAGTTACAACTAGGAAAAGAAAGTTACAACTAGGAATTGAAAGTTACAACTAGGAATTGAAAGTATAAATTGCAAAAAAGAAGGATTACAAGACTACTAAAACATGAAAATAAAGACATGAAATGAAAATGGCTAATCCTAAAATTCGTCTCCAAAATTCCTCCCAAAACATCTGGTGAAGCTGGCTATAAATAGGCAGAAATTTAGTGTTACACGCCCTTGGTCACGCCCGTGACCAAGGGGCGTGTAGGGGACGTGATCAATGCTGGCGGAGAGGGCGCGTTCTGGCTTCAATGCAGGCATTTCAGACGCGTCACGCCCTAGGTCACGCCCGTAACCTAGGGCGTGTAATCTTAAAATCTGGCTTCTGGCGGGAATCTTGGCGGGAAGGAGCGCGGGGCGAGTCACGCCCGTGAATAGATGTCATGCCCCATGGTCACGCCGTGACCTGGTGGCGTGTAACTTTAAATGACGTGGCAAGCATGCTAGCAGCTGGTAGCGGGGTCTCGGCTGTGACTTGGATGTCACGCCCCTTGGTCACGCCCGTGACCTGGGGCGTGTACTTGGCGAATCTTCACGGAATGATCCCGGGGTGGCGGAATCGGGTCTGGAACACATCGTAGGTTACCCGCCTATGGGTCACGCCCGTGACCCATGGGCGTGTACTTGGGAATTTTGCTCAAAATATCTAGAAAACCTGAAAACATAAGATAAGTCTAAGTTAGATTATAAAATTAGAAGGGAACATATTAAATAAGAAAATGCAAATAAATTGAATAAAATCATATTAAAACTATATTAAAATTATACAAAAAGATGAGTACAAAAACTACTCATCAAATTGGAATGAAAAGAAACCCCTAGAGCATATTAGAAAAATTCAGTTCGTATTTGTGGAGTTGGTTGTGTGCACACCCAGTTTTCAAGCTAAGTCTGGGGGTGTGTCACACTAGCATCGCTCTTGGTCTTGTCTTGGTGCTGTGTCATCTTTTGACTCAATTGGGTTGCGTAGCTTTCTCGTTTATCATTGAATATCATACCGTAACCTAAGCCCCATTATTACCTGAAAGTCCTATTGATTAAACTTGTGAGTTTGCTAGCGTCGTGGAGAGAGTGTAACCGGGCAAGCTTATGGTTCTCGTCGTTGATGGATTTCAATGGAGTTATTCCCGAATTCCGGTCTTGAGAAACACCCTCCTGAGTGGCTTATGTACTTTCACACCGGGCACGACCGCACAAGTTCTTCATGATTCAGCAGCTAAGTATCAATAAATCATTATTTATGCTTTAACACTTTTGTAAATTAGTTAGCATAGTTAGAATCTCCTTTTACTGAATTTCTATTTGCATGCATATGATACTTCGCACCGTACTCCAATTTTGCAATTCTCTTCACTAACTACCATTTTCATACTCCGCCGGATTTGTTTGCTTGGGACGTGCAAACAGGTAAGTCTGGGGGTGTGATGAGTACAATTTATATAGGGTTTTTCTGACTCATCTGGGCTTGTTTTCATGCATTTGCACTACACTTTCTGCACATTATTTCTTATATTGCATTGATACTTTGGATTACACGAAGTGCACCTTTTAAACCTATTGTGATGTGCAATTGCATGCTTTATTGTTAGGGGCAAGCACAATGTGCTCCCCATTCATTTTATGCTTTTATACTTGTGCTGGAGGTGTGTTCCCAATGTTTGGATGTAACGATCCAGGACCGCCAACACGGGACCCAGCTGGACCGCCAGCACCCTCCCAGCCCAGGCCCGCCAACACGGGACCCAGCTGGCACCGGAAGGGTTCAGCCTAACCAGATGGTCTGCAGACAATGCACCCAAACCCCTCTCTGTCCCACCACAGGGCATAACGGGTTGTTGGAGAACTTAGCCCCCCTTTGATGAGAATTGAGCCAGTTAAGCGGCAGCGCGTGGACTTCCCAGGAGGTCACCCATCCCAGAATTGCTCCAGCCCGAGCACGCTTAACTATGGAGTTCTTTCACTTCTCATCCAAAGTTAAGTGTGCTCGGGCTGGAGCAATTTTGGGATGGGTGACCTCCTGGGAAGTCCACGCGCTGCCGCTTAACTGGCTCAATTCTCATCAAAGGGGGGCTACAGTCTCCAACAACCCGCTGTGCCCTGTGGTGGGACAGAGAGGGGTTTGGGTGCATGGTCTGCAGACCATCTGGTTAGGCTGAACCCTTCTGGTGCCAGCTGGGTCCCATGTTGGCGGGCCTGGGCCGGGAGGGTGCTGGCGGTCCAGCTGGGTCCCGTGTTGGCGGGCCTGGATCGTTACAAAAAAAAGTGCAATCCTGGAGGACAGGACTTTTTGTAATGATCCAGGCCCGCCAACACGGGACCCAGCTGGACCGCCAGCACCCTCCCAGCCCAGGCCCGCCAACACGAGACCCAGCTGGCACCAGAAGGGTTCAGCCTAACCAGATGGTCTGCAGACCATGCACCCCAACCCCTCTCTATCCCACCACAGCGCACAGCGGGTTGTTGGAGACCGTAGTCCCCCTTTGATGAGAATTGAGCTAGTTAAGAGGCAGCGCGTGGACTTCCCAGGAGGTCACCCATCCTTGAATTGCTCCAGCCCAAGCACGCTTAACTATGGAGTTCTTTCACTTCTCATCACCAATTGATCTGCAGCTCAATTGGTGATGAGAAGTGAAAGAACTCCATAGTTAAGCGTGCTCGGGCTGGAGCAATTCTGGGATGGGTGACCTCCTGGGAAGTCCACGCACTGCCGCTTAACTGGCTCAATTCTCATCAAAGGGGGACTACGGTCTCCAACAACCCGTTGTGCCCTGTGTTGGGACAGAGAGGGGTTGGGGTGCATGGTATGCAGACCATCTGGTTAGGCTGAACCCTTCTGGTGCCAGCTGGGTCCCGTGTTGGCGGGCCTGGGCTGGGAGGGTGCTGGCGGTCCAGCTGGGTCCCGTGTTGGCGGGCCTGGATCGTTACAAAAAGAAAGTATTTTTGTAACGGTCTCCCCAGCATACAGCTCGCAAGGACGACCGCCGGCACCCCCAGCATCCAGCTGCAAGGGTTCAGCCTCACCCGGTCTGCAGACCATGCACCCCAACCCCTCTCTGTCCCACCACAGGGCACAACGGGTTGTTGGAGGCCGCAGCCCCACTTTTCATGAGGAATGGTTCAGTTAAGCTGCAGCGCAGGGACTTCCCAGGAGGTCACCCATCCCATGACTACTCCAGCCCGAGCACGCTTAACTATTATGTTCTTTGACTCCTCATCACCTATTAAGTTCTTCCACTCCAGGATTGAACCTTTTTGTAACGATCCAGGCCCGCCAACACGGGACAGCTGGACCGCCAGCACCCTCCCAGCCCAGGCCCGCCAACACGGGACCCAGCTGGCACCGGAAGGGTTCAGCCTAACCAGATGGTCTGCAGACCATGCACCCCAACCCCTCTCTGTCCCACCACAGGGCACAGCGGGTTGTTGGAGACCGCAACCCCCTTTTCATGAGAAATGATTCAGTTAAGCGGCAGCGCGGGGACTTCCCATCTCAATTGGTGATGATAAGTGAAAGTACTCCATAGTTAAGCGTGCTCGGGCTAGAGTAATTCTGGGATGGGTGACCTCTTGGGAAGTCCCCGCGCTGCCGCTTAACTGAATCATTTCTCATGAAAAGTGGGGTTGCGGTTTCCAACAACCCGCTGTGCCCTGTGGTGGGACAGAGAGGGGTTGAGGTGCATGGTCTGCAGACCATCTGGTTAGGCTGAACCCTTCCGGTGCCAGCTGGGTCCCGTGTTGGCGGTCCTGGGCTGGGAGGGTGCGGCGGTCCAGCTGGGTCCCGTGTTGGCGGGCCTGGATCGTTACATTGGATGTGTTGTGCAGGTGGGCAGATTGTCCATATTGCCCAGAATTCATCCTGTGTGAATCGCACGGTCATGCGTTTTCTTGACGCACGGTCGGCTGCGATCGTGCGCTATGATCGGCTGAGCAATATGGTGATCTTCCCCGCTCGTGCGTTTTCTTCACGCACGGTTGGCCTCAACCGTGCGCGAACAAAACGCACGACCTCATGTTGTTTGCCGGATTTTAAGGTTTCTGAATTTGCCTGTGCGTTTTTACGCACGGTCGGCTTCGACCGTGCGTGAGTAAAACGCACGGGCGCGA